>CM060357.1:91738062-94138062 GCA_030545235.1 Helianthus tuberosus | reverse complement strand
AAGACATTCTTACTGGTAGTAACCCTGCCACACTTCGTCAGGCGATCGAGTTATCTGCGACATTGACTGAGTCGCAGATCCGGAAGAACAAGTTACACCGGAAGGGTGACAAGGGCAAGAAGCAGTCAGCTGACAAGGAAGATAGCAAGAAAGGTCAAAACTTGAGTGGAAAGAACTCTGGTTCTTCAAAGAGGGCAAAGAAGCGTAAGGCTTCCCAAAATTTTGCTATCACTGCTCAAGCTAACCAGGTAGCTCACAACCAACCTGCACAGCCTCCAGCGAAGAAACCCTATTCAGGGAATGCACCTTTGTGCAATAGATGCAACAGTCACCACCAGCCGCAACTTCCATGCCGTTTCTGTACTAACTGTGGGAAATCAGGCCATCTCGCCAATAATTGTCGGTCTGCTCAGAATCCCGCGGTTCAGAACCCGGCTCAACAAGTTGCTCAGCCTCCTGCTCCGCAACAGGGTCAAGCTGCAAGACCACAATACCCACCTGGTGCTTGTTACAATTGTGGGGATCTGACCCACTATAGGAATCGGTGCCCAAGACTGGCGAACCAGAACCAGAACCAGAATCAGGCTCCGGCTCGAGGCCGAGTTTTTAACATGAATGCCCAAGAGGCACAGGCTGACGATAATGTGGTGAACGGTACGTTCTTTATTAATAATCAGCCTGCATCTGTTCTTTTCGATTCTGGTGCCGATAAGAGTTTCGTGTCTTTGTCTTTTGAACCAATGCTTCGAGTGTCTAGAACGAAACTAGGCAAATCTTTGACAGTAGAGGTTGCTAGTGGTGAACCCATTATTCTTGATTCTGTTCTTCACAACTGCCAGTTGAATCTTAATGATCATCTCTTCCCTATCGACCTCACGCCTATGCAACTTGGAAGCTTCGACGTCATTGTGGGAATGGATTGGTTATCCAAGCATCATGCAGAGATAGTTTGTTCTAAGAAGATTGTTCGTGTGCCGCTTTCATCAGGCGAGATCCTGCAGGTTCAAGGTGAGAAGCCTACCGGTGGTCTCAAACTCATGTCTTGTTTTAAAGCTCGGAGGTATCTACAGAAGAACTATGTGGCTTTCTTAGCACATGTTACAGAAGATAAAGGCAAGGGTAAGTCTATTTCAGATATTCCTGTCGTTCGGGATTATTCTGAAGTATTCCCTGAAGATTTACCTGGTCTACCTCCAGCACGCCAAGTCGAGTTCCGCATTGATCTCGTACCTGGTGCAAATCCCATTGCCAGAGCTCCATATCGTCTTGCACCGTCTGAGATGCAAGAGTTGTCTAAACAGCTTCAGGAGCTTTCTGACAAAGGTTTTATCCGTCCCAGCTTTTCACCCTGGGGTGCTCCCGTTCTTTTTGTCAAGAAGAAGGATGGATCCTTTAGAATGTGTATCGATTATCGTGAGCTTAACAAGCTTACCATCAAGAATCGATATCCCCTACCTCGCATCGATGATCTCTTTGATCAGTTACAAGGCGCTTCTTATTTTTCGAAGATTGATCTGCGATCTGGATATCATCAACTTCGGGTGCAAGAAGAAGACATTCCGAAGACAGCATTCCGTACTCGTTATGGACATTACGAGTTCACAGTCATGCCATTCGGTTTGACTAATGCTCCTGCTGTTTTCATGGACTTAATGAATAGGGTCTGTAAACCTTATTTGGATCAGTTCGTCATTGTTTTTATCGATGACATCTTGATTTACTCTAAGACGCGAGCTGATCACGAGCAGCATCTTCGTCTTACTCTGGAACTCCTGAAGAAAGAGCAACTTTTCGCCAAATTCTCCAAGTGCGAATTTTGGCTTAAAGAAGTTCAATTTTTAGGACACATTATCAACGAACGAGGTGTTCATGTAGATCCCTCCAAGATCAGTGCGATTAAGGATTGGGATACGCCTACTACTCCTACTGAAGTTCGTTCTTTTCTTGGTCTAGCGGGTTATTATCGCCGCTTCATTGAAAACTTCTCTAAGATTGCAGTTCCTCTAACTGCTCTAACTCAGAAGAAAATGCCCTTTTATTGGGGATTCAGACAAGAGGAAGCTTTTCAACACCTGAAGCAGAAGCTTTGCGATGCGCCTGTCCTATCATTGCCTGAGGGTGATGATGATTTTGTCGTGTATTGTGATGCATCTAAATTGGGTCTTGGCTGTGTTCTGATGCAAAGGAACAAAGTCATAGCCTATGCATCAAGACAATTGAAGATACATGAGAAGAACTACACCACTCATGATCTTGAGTTGGGTGCAGTTGTTTTCGCTCTCAAGATCTGGAGACACTATTTGTACGGTACAAAATGTGTGGTCTTCACTGACCACAAAAGTCTTCAGCATATCTTCAACCAGAAAGAACTCAACATGAGACAGCGACGTTGGGTTGAGCTTTTAAACGACTACGACTGTGAAATTCGCTACCATCCTGGTAAGGCGAATGTCGTGGCCGATGCATTGAGTCGCAAGGAACGTACTAAGCTTCATTGTGTACGTGTTCAATATGTTATTCAAGCACAATCCGATATCCAAGCACGCATTTCTCTAGCTCAGCAATCTTGTGTTTCACAAGGTTTGATGGATAAGGAATTTCCCTATCACATAACACCTGCTCTTGAACTGAAGGACAATGGGTCATATTACTTCATGGACCGTTTGTGGGTCCCAAGCCAGGATGATATTCGTACCTTGCTTATGGATGAAGCCCATAAGTCTCGTTATTCCATTCATCCGGGCTCAGATAAGATGTATAAGGATCTTCGTATTCACTATTGGTGGCCTGGTATGAAGAAAGACATTGCCTTATACGTATCAAAATGCCTTACTTGTCTTAAGGTTAAGGCTGAACATCAGCGTCCTTCTGGTTTATTGGAGCAACCAGAGATCCCAGTTTGGAAATGGGAAAACATTACTATGGATCTCATTACTAAACTCCCACGCACAAAGAAGGGTCATGATGCCATCTGGGTAGTCGTTGATCGTCTTACAAAGTCAGCACATTTCTTGCCAATCCGCGAGGATTTTCCTACTGACAGACTTGCTCAAATCTATGTAGATGAAATTGTGGCTCGACATGGTGTTCCTTTGAACATCATTTCTGACAGAGATGCTCGTTTCACTTCTCATTTTTGGAGAACCATGCAATCTGCCATGGGGACCCAACTTAATCTGAGCACAGCTTATCATCCGCAAACGGATGGTCAATCTGAGAGAACAATCCAGACTCTGGAGGATATGCTAAGAGCTTGTGTGATCGATATTGGTGGTAGCTGGGATTCACATCTTAAATTGATTGAATTCTCCTACAACAACAGTTATCACACTAGCATCAAAATGGCTCCTTTCGAAGCTCTCTATGGTCGAAAATGTCGTTCACCAGTCTGCTGGAATGAGATTGGCGAGGCTCAACTTACTGGACCTGCCCTCATTTTAGAGACAACTGACAAGGTCAAGAAAGTTCGTGATAACCTTCAGGCAGCTAGAAGCCGTCAGAAGATTTACGCGGACCCAAAACGCAAAGCCTTGGAATTTCAAGTCGGTGATCGAGTATTACTTAAGGTCTCACCTTGGAAAGGTGTGATCAGATTTGGAAAGAAAGGAAAACTTGCACCTAGATACGTTGGACCATTCAAGATTGTCGAAAGAATCGGAAAGGTAGCCTACAGACTTGAGTTACCTCCTGAACTGGGAAATGTTCATCCAACTTTTCACGTGTCCAATCTCAAGAAGTGTACAACTGATGAGAACTTCTCCATACCGCTTGACGAAATTCGTGTTGGCAAAACACTAAAATTTGTTGAGAAACCAGTGGAAATCTTGGAACGTGAAGTCAAGTGGCTTAAACGCAAGCGCATTCCTTTGGTCAAAGTTCGCTGGGAAGCTAAACGTGGACCTGAGTTTACTTGGGAACGCGAAGATCAAATGAAGGCGAAATATCCACATCTTTTTCCACGAGTTTCCTCAAAATAAATTTCGGGACGAAATTTCCACAAGTAGGGGAGACTGTAACAACTGTGCTTGTAATCGCTATGAACAGTTCTATTATCAATAAAACAATGTTATTTGATCCCAATGTTTGTTTGATTGTGTTTTACATTTTTCATGTTCTGACTTTTATCCAATTTCAAACTCTATATCGCTTTCTAGAGAGTTATACGCAAACTAGTGCGTAAACGTACTCAGTTTAATGCGAGAAATACTCTGGAACATCAACATATACTCAACATACCTTAAATAACCTTTACATAACTTAGAAATAAGTTTTGAAGGCTTTGGTATGGCAAAAAACAAGTTAATTCGCTTACAGGGACTAAATATGACAAACTGCGAAAGTATGTCAATTTGAACTGTAACGAACATTCCGGAACATAACCATAAGTTAAACACACCTTAAATATCCTTTACATAGCTTAGAAATAGGCTTTGAGGGGTTCGGTGTGCTAAAATAAACTTTTGGGTCATTCAGGGACTAAAAGTGTCAAAAAGTGCACAAGTTTGCATTTTCGCGCATAACTTACGTTCTGAATACATCCGGACATCCAAAAATTTATGTAAGCATGACTATATTTTATTTTAGTGTTCGCCATAAGAAAAATCCATTCGTCGCGTCATTTGGATCGTTTTTCGCGCTTATGCGCATTCCGTCGTAATTAAGCGAACATCGCGTTCGTACGACCAAACGAACCATCATCCGGCATATTTTTGAGTATGTTTTGAGTTCCCTATACTTTAACTTCATTTTAGAGCCTTGAAATGAGGTTAACGGGGTTCAAACGCATCGAAAAAGGCCTTAAACACGTGCAGGGACCATTGCTGCCAATTTTGAAACTTTCTGTTTCAGGGGAGGTGCTAGCGTAGCGCGACGCCTATGGGGCTACCTGTCGCGCTACGCGACTGACTATCTGGGCAGATTCAATGTTTCTAAACACAAGTTGCAGCTGATTGATCCTTAACCACATGTTTTAAGTTGCTTAGTCACTAAGATAAGGAGCATATGTAGCTTCCATAACCTTTCAACAAGTGTACGGATGTGATCGAATCACGGTTTCCATGAAACGATCTCAACGGTTCAACGAAAACTATATATACCCCATGCCTTTCATTGTTTTAAAGCACTAGAATCTGATTGATTGTGTTCTAAGTTGAAACCTTGTTTCATACCTGAACTATATTGATCTAGATTAGCATTCGGGGACCCTTCGTAAGTATTCTTTCGTTCTTTTCCTTATTTTTACTGCTTTTCGAGTCAGAAAGTCAAACTTTGTTTGACTTTCAGCGTTGACCAGTAATGGTCAATGCGAAGTTCGTTTGAACTTCGCAACGTGATCGTAATCACGTTGGTTATAGTCCCTTGGGACTATGCCCACTGATTACCACGTTGTCTAGGGTCGTAGGGTAGGCGATCTAATAAATCGCCTATACCTTCGAACCCGACCCAGTTTGGTCGATCATTAGGATCCGACCAAATACATTAGGTGACCATAGTGTAGGGAATAACCTTCCGAGGTTATACCTTATGGTCACGACGTTTAAGTAGTTGTATGATAGGTAGTTTATATGCCTTAGGTAAATTACCAGAATACCCTTTTCATACATAATTGGTAATTTAGCATATGTAACCTAAACTTTTGTCACGTAACTGATTATGTAACATGTTTAGGCATATAATACTTGTCATAGGACTAGTTAGGCGGTCCGAACGCGTTTCACGCGCACGATGCGGTAAAGTAGCATAAGCTACCTAAACGGATCATAATGGGTCAATAAGACTTAGGTTAAGTTTCATTTAGCATATAGGCTTTGTTAAACCATATCAAGTGAGTTCCTACACTCATTTGGTTTACAAACCCTAATGCTACCCAATCTTCCGAGATAGGTCCGGTTTATTAACATAGTTACCTATACTAGGTGCCGTTTGATTTCCGAGATCTATAGCATTACTTGGTGGTTATCTTTAGACAACTGAGCAATCTCAAGTGAGTACATAGACCCCTCTTTTACTGTTTTCCAAACTGTTTTGGGGTGGAACACATGTGCCTACTTGTTACTTTCATGCTTTCCTGTTTTCACATCATAAACATGCTATGTTCGTTAGTACATTATAGTACACGATTTCGTTACATCTTATGCTAGGTGTGCCCATTGTGTGCATTACTTAGTACATTGTTTTACATTACATTTCATGCTAGGTGTGCCCATTGTGTGCATTACTTAGTACATCGTTTTACATGACATTTCACGCTATGTATGTTCATTTGATTACATACTTAGTGCATTGTTTTCACATGTTTACATTTTGGTATGACATTTGGTTTGTTTACATGGGACAATACATTCATTAACATTAGCTACGCCGTTCGTTAGTAGGTAGTGGTACCATAGGAATTGACAACTCCCGTTCCGGACATCCCAGGGAAAGGGGACAGAAAGGAATGACCGAATTCGATGATATAAGACAGATAGACCTTTAATTTGTTTAAAGGGTTTATCACCACAGTCGCAAGGCTTGGATGTATGCATTTTCACAATACCGCATAGATGTTCATATTAAATAGTTGCATGCATTTACACAAAACATAACTTTGATTTAAACCAAGTTTTACTTCAATACTTTGTTTTTGTGCATATGGTTTAGTTGAGACATTTCACTTGCCATACATGACATTTTGACATGGATATTTGACATAGACATTTGACATGGATATTTGACATAGACATTTGACATGGATATTTGACATAGACATTTGACATGGATATTTGACATAGACATTTGACATGATTTACATCTTGACATAAACACTTTGACATATTATTTAATACATTTGACAATTGAATTAAACATAGACTTCTTACATTGGTTGGTTTGGTTTGATTAAGTGATTAAGTTAACGATGCGTGTGTAATATGATACAAGCATGGTGGATACGCCGCTGGTACTTCCTATATATAAGTGTTTGTATGGTATTACATGGCGTAACGTTATTTGAATCATTTCAGTTTGAGACATAGAACATTTTATACAAATAACATACTTTTCACAAGATATTGATTTACAAACAACTGATCTTATACAAACACATTTTTACATGGTTATTTATTTAACCTGACATTTACTTATACATATCATCTGGTCTTATTGTTTTCAAATGATTTACATGACAAAGCAAATTACAAGGTTCATGACTAAACATTTTTCTTAAACATAAGTCATGAATCCTATTTTCACAAAACCTATGTATCTCACAGGCATTTTTATGCTGACGTACCTATTTTCACATGTGTTTTCAGGTGCTTTTCCGTAGGATGTTGATCATGATACTAGGGCGGACCTGTGCCTTAGAGACTTTAAAAGAATATAGACTATGTTTAATTATGTTCTAAACTCTTAATTTACTGTTTCGAGACAATGTAACACCCTTGTTTAATAAATAAAATACACTTTGTGTGCCATGGTTATGAAACAATTAATTCTGTTACGACACGCCCCGATGTTTCCGCCGCGATTTGTTGTTTTACGCGGTCGGGGTGTGACAGACTATCGGAGCATAACAAAATTCAGTTAGCTGAATTGCAAAAATTAAAAGAGTCAAATGTTCTTTTGATTAAACGAGAGTCAAATTGTTTAGATAAACTCAAATCAAATGAACAAGAAATCAACAGTTTAACAAGCAAAGTCAATGAACTGTTACAGGTCATTGATTTGGCTCGTGAAACTGTGAAGGATAAAACTAATGAATTTTCTGAAAAGTGCAGGGAATTGGCCATTGCACAAGACCAAATTGTTGAACTAAAAGGAAAGTTAGACAAATTTGGAAATTCTTCATTAGTTAGGACTCAAATTCAAAAAGGGCTAAAAAGGAGTAATGATAGAACGGGAGTGGGGTTTACTAAAGCTTCATCTTCTAAAAATCAAGACTACTCTTTTTTACCTGATGAAAATGAGTTAATTGATTTTGTGCCTACTACACCAGCTGTAGTGGATCCGATAGCTGTGGACTTGCCAAATAGTCCAGTTTCTTTGAAAGAATCTGTAGGGTCTAACAGTACACCTCATAAAGTGGATGAGGATACTGAAGATAAAAAGGCCAACACATCTAAAAAGGGATCAAACAAAAAGAAAACTTATAAGAAAAGATCCTGTTTTAGATGTCACAACAAAGGACATGTGGCGAGTTGTTGTCCTTTGAAGAAAGGTAAACAAAAAGTTGATGAGGTTAAGGATGGGAATCAGGTTGGGTTAAGCAATAGTGTAAAAACAAGTTGTCAGACAAAGAAACCTGAATTTCAATCTAAACCTTCAACTTCGAAAAGATTTGATAGACCAAGAAGTATTTCTCCACAATTTAGTCATCATAACGGTAAATCAAATCAGTTTCAAAGTCAAAATAAAAATTTTGGATATCAAACTCGATACCAAACTCCTGTAATCGAAATTTTCAACAAAGAAATGGACAAAGGGGTTTTAGTAACTCAAATGTTCAACAACATCCAAGATTTTTTCAAAATTCATGGTATGAGAGTGGGAGAAGAAGATATCAAGATAATAATTTCCAAAGGTCAGAAAATCCGAGAGGTTATTGGAACTCTCGCAATCAAAGATCTAGTGGAAATTATCATTCTTGTTCAACAATGGGTAAGCAATCCAAGACTCTAGTTAGGAGTGATGGATATTGGATGGATGTTCCTGTAATGATGAATTTGGAAAACCCAAGACTATCAGGGCTTGGGTTCTTAAGACTAACTGAGTTGTTGAGTATGTGTAGGATAACCAAGAAGGACTGTTGATGTGTTTGACAGTGGTTGTTCCTGTAAAGTATCTGAGGTGAATAGTAAGTTAAAATTGGTAACGAACTATTTACTCCAGTGATTATTCTAATTTTTCTAAACTTTAACATTGAAAAACTTATTGTCATATTGAAGTGGGAGTCTGTTTGTGTTTGTAAATTTGTGTTTTCAAAACTTACTCCATAAAAACAAAAATTTAGGGGGAGAAATCACCCTAAACCAAAAAGAGTTTAGATAGTGCGTGAGTTTAGGGGGAGTAAGTTAGTAACTTAAAAATTTTTGTTTTAAAAAATCAAAAAATACAAAAACATTGAAAAATCCAAAACATAAAAAAATTAGAAAATAAAAAATGAGTTATCACTGTGTGAAAAAGGAGAAATGATAGTACATCAACAAGTTAGACATGTCACACTGAAAATAATCTAAATTGCTTAAGTGTGATAGCAGCTTCATCATATGATGTACCAGTAGGCAAAAAGCATGAAATAATCAACTTACCAATGTGATATAAACTTAAATGAATTGTGTATGAGTGGGGAACACATCAGTGGTGTATGGTTTAATGACCTTAATTCTTGCGTTGATAGATTGCCAAAATCTGAAGTTTTGGGTCTTTATACTGTTATTTCATCTGGGGATATCAGGGGTGTCCTTCTGCTGCATCCAGATATATGCTGACCTAGACACACCCAGGATATCTTAAAAGAGCTAAAATGCCAAAACCCATAAATGAAGAAGCTCTCATAGAGAGTCATTCAAATGTGCAAAATGCATAAATCGTACCAAAAATGGTATTTTTCTTAGCCCTCGTTAGATATTTTGGTCTCTTTGCTGTACGGAAGTACTGACCTGTTCACCAATTATCTAAACGTTGAAAAACAAAACGGATGAATTCAGTATACTCACCTACTACGATGAATCTTTGTGCATACCTTGATCGTGGGGGTATATCCTGAAGTGGGACACACTAGTATTTCAGTATAATAAAATTACCTTAACGTATCATACGGTAATGGTACTTGAAATGTTCATGCATTTTGTTTAAGTGGACAAACATACTGGTAATCGTCTTGGACTGCTTTTCACAAAAATAAATAAAGAATTAACTACAAGTGTGAAACAGTTTGATTTTGTTGATATGATCTTCTTACCGGTGATTCTCACAAAAATAGAGTGTTTATTGCTTTTGTAAATAGTTTACTGCTTTCTTAAAATATCAAGTAAAGTGACTAATGGTTTTTCGAGATACTTGCTTGTGTTTCTAAACAGATTGATGCAGTTATCAAAATGAAGTGCAGAATACAAGTAAAGTGCAGATTGAGAATGAAGAATGTGTGAAGATGCATGGTAGGATCCTTCTACTACATTGCAGAGAGAAAGAGATATGAAAAGTTGGAGCTTACTTACTTAACCAAGGATTGCTAGCTAACTGATCTACAACGAATGAAAGTTTTGGAGATTGGAAGCATCAGCTAAGGGGGAGTCTGTTGATGTCAGAAGCTGTGTAGCTGACGCTATCCAAAGACCAAAAGAACACAAGATGTTTGAAGACAAAGTTACACTATGAAGCTATTGTCAAGGGGGAGTCTGTTGATGCATATTCTGTGACAACAGCTTAATAGTTTGATTATTTAGTCCTTGGATATTTTATATTGGGCTTAGCTTATTGGTTAGTGAGTTTATTGTTGTAATGGGCTTAGAAAATGGCCTAGCCTAGTAGGAAGCCCGGTTCACAAACATGTGGTATATAAACATGTTTTGTGATTAGGGTTAAGGGGTTCGAGAGTTTTAGAGAGAGACAATGTAGAGAGATAGAGAAAAACGTTTTTGAGAGAGGCAAGATCACAGATAGTGGCTGTGAGGTTGTGAGGTCTTGAATTGATTGTAAAACTTCTAGTTTGGATAATCAATAGAAGACCTTTTGATTGTGAAATATGTTTCTACTTGTTTCTGTAACAAATCTGATCAAGAGGATTCCGCACTCTTGATTAGATTAACAATTCTGTGACGATCCATACACATCTAGGGGACCTACACAAACACTTTTATACGCTAACCGAGACTGCATGTTATAGGTGTCATTCAATGAATGCTTGTATGTTATGTTTACACAGTGATTGTTGCCTGACGCCTTAGCAAGGATAGTACTATAGTTTGGACTCAGCACCTGTAGTGGACAGGGGTTGTTAAGGTCATTTCTTCATGTGTCACAGTGGTGATATATGTTGCGCATTCTACAACTCGCAGTCATGTCTGTGCATATTTCATTGTCGATAACCAACATGCTTCCCTTTGCTACATGTTACATGCTGGTTATGCGTAAACGCTTTTCGAATCTATTATACTATTAAACTTGGATGCTCACCTTTACACTATGTGTATTGACCTCTATTTTAACGTTTATGACAGGTGTTTAGGATGCTATGCTTACCTGATTTTGTGGAATCAAGTAGGAGTGAGATTCTAGAAACAAACAATTTAAATCTGAGTTGTCGGAATAGCTTTATTTGTCTTTGAGAACTAATTATCTGTAATAACTGTGTTACTTACTGTGACACCCGGCTTTTCAGGCCATACCGTACAATTGTAACACATGCTATGAATAGGTAACATGGCTATATTTGACTGGTTATGATGTTTATATGTGAAATTTAGTGTGTTGGTAAGATTAAATTTTGATAAAAATTATGTTGGCAACGGTAAGATAAACGCTTATCGCGTAACGGATAAAATGCGAAACGAACGTCAGTGACCACCCGATCAGTGTTAAAATCCTAAAAATAGTCTTTTATGATTAGAATAATAATTTTAATCCTATTCCTGAGGAAAATAAATTAAAACGCTAATAAACTCTATTTTTCGAGTTTAAGCGCGTACCGCGCGATGAAGCGCGTATACCGACAAAATACTGTCAACGCAGCCCGTCAAGGTAACTGAAAATCATTTTAGCAATAATTTGATAAGTTTATTCTTATAGAATGACAAAAATAAATAATAAATTCCTATTTTTGCGATTTTAAACGCGTACCGCGCAGCACTGCGCGCATACTGCCAAGTACCGACAACGTAGCCAATCTAGGCAAACAAAATATTGTTCAGTAATATTTTGGCAGGTTTATTTTTATAGAGCGTTAAAAATAATTTAAAACGAAATAAAATGGGTTTAAAACGCTAGATAAAATACCCGGTATCCAGCAAAATACCTGTTTTAACCTAAATTTACATATATATATATATATATATATATATGTATGTATGTACAGAATTTTGTGTGAGTATATAGGAGAGAGAGGGAGTGTCGGTGGCCAAGGAGGGTGCCACCTTTTCTTGGAATGGTCATTGTGTGCCAAGTGGATTTAGAGAAGTGTGTTTAATCATTTAAACTTCTAACACACTTCATTCAAGCAACCAAATATGAAATTCATTCTCTCACTCTCTCTCTCTCTAAGCTACGACCGAACACCCCCATCCACACACATATTCAAAAATTTCAAACCTTTCATGTGTGACAACTGGCACCAGACCGGTAATTTCCGTACACTTTAATTATTATTTAATGACTGCAATTATGTGCTTAATTGTCAGAAATGTCTGAACACATACTAAACAAGTGAATTCATGCACGTTGTATACTACAAAATATTGCTTTATGCATAAACGAGAGCGTTGTGTCAAAAATACGAGTAAACTCACCGGTAAGACACACTGTGTCAACAGAACTGCAGAAAGCAGTCAGACAATAAAAGTGGAGCCTAGGTGTAGGTCCAACGACAAGAATACATTAAAACCCAAAAATACGTACAAGGGTTTACATATATACCTTACGGAAGCAAAAATAAGCACTAAAAAGCACCCGAAACGCACTTTAAGTGCAGAATTTTAATAAATTCAACTCAATTCAGCATTTAAACATATGAATATTATGCAGAAATGTCATTTTATTATCCAGAATATTTCCCTAAGTGTTGGGAATTGAAAGGGTACAAGAAAGATACTTAAAAGACACTAAAAAGTGTAATTTAGCACTTTAACGAATCGGTGTATAACCGAACAACCGGTTAATACCCGGAACACCAAAATAATGCTAGAAGCATTGTTCTTATTTTTCTAAACTAGTTAGGGTCCCCGAATACCCTAACACCCGTTATATATTACAACACACATAATACTCTACTTTAATTCCTAACTAAACTAAATATCACTAACCTATTAGTTCAAATCAAACCATATTACCCCACCCCCATACCCGATCGGTTTCCCCTAGGAAACCACCACCACAAGTTTTTGAATATTTTATTAATCCATGCATAATATCATGGAGACATAATACCTTGTGGATAATTAGAGTTGGTGGATTATAAGAGGAACCATAGGGTCACTTCACTTCTCATAAACCACCCAACAAAAATTTCTCATCTCTCTCCCTCTCTTGATACTTTCGGCCGAGAGCCAAGCCACACACCCAACCATCTTCAAAGTTTCAATCTTGTTGTTTTACTTACATTCAAAGGAGAAGGTGTGACACTCTAGGTTTTTCCGAGTGAACACCTTGTAATTTCGTTATGCGTATATATGTGTTATTAAATGAAAAGTTGCGTTTTACCTTAATGTGCTATGTGTGGTATATATATATATATATGTGTGAACCGAACCCGACTCGAGACCACTCGGTCTCGAGTAAACAGAAACGGTTGGGCCGGATTGGGCCATATACCCCCCTTCGAGCCCACTCGGAACCATTGTAGGGTGCACCACCCAAACCGAGTATAAAACCCATGCCCAAGCCCTCTTTCTCTCATTTGACACTCCCACCATTCACACACCCTCCTACATTCCTTCAAATCACTAAAACCCTAACAATCAAGCTCACCTCCTCTCCTCTCCCTCTCTCGGATCGAACCGGCGACAACAAAGGGGACTCGGATCATCTCGGATTAGCTTGAGATCACCACTCGGAACTTAGTCCATCAATCCCTCATACTCATTCACCAAGCCGGTTAGTTTCCTTTTAGTTGGTTGGCCAAAAATGATGATTTATGATTACAAAGTGACAAGGTAGTTGAATGATGAATGATGGATGAAATATGTGATAAATGATAAATATGTTCAAGTTCATGTTTTGGTAGGAAATTGTTAGATAACATACAAGGTTATGTAGGATGAACATATGATGAGTATGTGTTGAATATGCTTGAATGTTGTTATGAATATATGAAAAATTATGTTATCCGGTTTATGTTAGATGATTTGTTAAATGATTCTTGCTATCCGAACTATGTTATCCGATTTAGATAATATGATTTTGTTATCCGATTCATGATAGAAAATTTAGGACCAATGTGTGTGTTTGATAGATGATGCAAGATTTGTTTGACCTTTATATTTCATGATGAAGAAAATTGTAAAAATGTGTTAAATGTATTTATGAATGTTGTTGAATATTTGAAATATGCTTGGTTTGATCTGTTTTGAATAGCATTTAGACAATAAAACATGTTTAAACATTCTGGTTGGTTAGTACAAAACCTCATGAAATTGCAATCTCATTGGTTAGTACATCAGAGGTTCTAGAAGGATTCTTGTGCACGTATCCAAGGTTGCGACTCGAAACCCCCGGTTGCGACTCGCAACCAAAACATGACAACTCGAGACCGCCCGGTTGCGACTCGCAACCAAAACATGACAACTCGAGACTACGGCGGTTGCGACTCGCAACCAAAACATGACAAGTCGAAACTACGGTTGCGACTCGCAACCAGACCATGACAAGTCGAAACCTCCGGTTGCGACTCGAAACTGTGTGTTCTCGAGTCGAGACCTCCTGGTCTCGACTGGGCTGCTTGTCTCCGTTATTGGGCCAAGGACGTGTGGGCTGCGCATACCGTTCTATTTGGATTCTGTGAAGCTGTTAACTGTTAGTGTGATCTGATAGGCCCAATAACACTTATGATTTGTATGATAGTTGTTGATGTTCACTGTTTCACTACTACGTATCAGAATAGGCCCGATAACTTGCTGGATGATCATGTGTTGTGTATGCTATGTGTTAGTTATGTGTAGATTATACGTGAATACTTGTACCCCAACTTGACCTGTATTGGTGACCATGCTAGGACGTGGTGACCAACGTGATTGACCAAGTAAATAATCTACCGAGCAACCCAAGGTGAGTTCACACACTAAAAGCATGCGTCCCAGGGAGGGACACGAACCAACAAAATAATGTTTTCAAACTAGTAATTTCCGGGGAGATATGCAAACGGTACTCTTGTACTACTACATCCGGGGTAGATGCGTTTGGGTATTATTTATAAATCACAACTAGCAACACTAAACGAATCTCTATCACATTAAGTCCCTGCTTATAGTACCGATTAATCGCCGGGGGCGAACGGGTTATTAGTTGATAGCGCTATTAGGTTTGACAACCTCACACCGTGACCGGGGGAGATCGGGCGTGAACTATAGACCTTGCATCTCGGTCAATGACGATAGACATTGACCTGGGGCACCAAATCTTCTCGTCAACAGTTTCGGTAATTCAAGTTTAGTAGCTTTCATATGGGGTAGCTCCCCATGACGTGATTATAAATGCTTTACCTAAACAACCTACATTTTCTTTTGAAAAGCTAAAACTGGACATCTCGTGAACTCGCCAACATTTCTGTTGACACCCTACTGCATGCTTTGCAGGTAACCAGTGAATCAGGAGCTTGCTGCTTGGGGATATGTAGTGGTCGTCTTAACCCGTGTGTTGGGTTTCAAATAATCTTGAACAATGAACTTTGTTTTGAAACTGTTTGGTTTATGCTTCCGCTGTTTGTTTAAACTACCATTTGAACTTAAACTTTTAGAACTTTAAAATATGATGTTTACTAACTACTGTGGTTGGTGAATACTTTTACTACAAATCAATGCTCAGTATAATTGGTGGCTGGATCCTGGTCAGTCACGCCTCCAAGCGGTAGTACTCCGCAAGTGGATTTTGGGGGTGTGACAGATTGGTATCAGAGCCATTGGTTATAGTGAACTTGGTTTTAAAAAGAAGAGTCTTTTTGAGAAAAACCAGACTATAACCCGTGACTCGTGACGACACTACACTCCAAGGGCAAGACTCGGCATACTAGACCTCGTAGCTCGGACTTGTGTTTACTTGCTTGTTTATCTTATATTGACTGCTCTACTATACATACTAGTGTGCCTAATTAGATAGATACACATTTCTCTTCTACCTCATTCTCGCTACGTTACAACATTACACTCATACTGTGTTTTCTGGTTATGAAGACAATGAGTGGACGCGGAAGAGGAAGCGTTAACATGACTCAGGCTCAATTCGCTAACTTGCTCAACACGGTGGCTGCAGCTTTCGCAGCTCACCCTGGAGGTAAACTCGTTGCTATAGGATGTTTAGATCCTACCCCCACATCGTCTTTTCACCTCTAAACCTATTCGCCCCATTTCTCACAACAGGTCAGCCTGCGCCTGCGCAACCACGTGTTTGTACTTTCAAAACTTTCATGGACGGCAAACCTCTGCCTTTCAACGGCACTGAGGGTGCCATAGGCCTTCTACACTGGATTGAAAAGGCCGAAGCTGTCTTTGCTGTCTGTGAGTGTCCCCCTGCTAACTGGGTCAAGTTCGCGATTGGTACGCTCGAAGGAAACGCGCTTTCATGGTGGAAAGCGCAGATTCAGATGCTTGGTCTGGAAACTGCTAATGCTACCGCATGGGAAGATTTCAAAGACATGATCAAAGAGGAGTACTGTCACAGGGATGACATCCACAAACTCGAGAACGAGTACTATGCGCTCAAGATGGTTGGGTCAGAGATTGAGACCTACACCAAGCAGTCCAATGACTATGCTGCACTTTGCCCAAACATGTCCCAACCTATGTATCGAAGGATCGAATTGTACATCAAAGGTTTGGTCCCATAAATTCGGAGCCATGTGACCTCAGCCAACCTCAACACCATACAGCCCGTGGTTCGTCTTGCTCACAAACTCACCAATCAGGCGGTGGAAGAAGGCAAGTTGCCCCAGAGAATCAGTGCTACTACTGGAGCTTCTAATGACAACAAACGAAAGTGGGATGGGAACCAGGGTAAGGATGCTAACTCTACTCAGGCCCCGGCTCAGCAAAGGAAGACTGAAAATAACAAGGGCCCTCAGCAGCAGGGTGGCTATCAGGGCCATCTCCCCAAATGTAACAAGTGCAATCGGCATCACAATGGACCCTGTGCGAAGAACAAGTGCCAGCGGTGCAACAAGATGGGACATGAGGCCAAAGATTGTAGGAGCCCTCATCCCGCAAGGCAAAATCAACCACAGCAGCAGCAACATCATGGGAACATCAAGGGTTGTTTCCAGTGCGGAGCTGAGGGGCACATTAAGAAGAATTGTCCTCAGTTAAACCAGAACAACCCCAATCAGGGCGCGGGAAATAACAACAACAACGCCAACAATGCTGGGAATGGTGCAAGGGGAAGGGCTTTTGTAATTGGAGCCGGAGAAGCAAGGAACGACCCCAACGTTGTAGCGGGTAAGTTCCTCCTTAATGATCGTTATGTTTCTATGCTATTTGATTCCGGAGCAGATGCTAGTTATGTATCCCTACGTATTAGTAAGAAACTTAAGCTCACTCTTACGCCGCTAAGCTCTAAGCACACCGTTGAAATAGCTAATGGTAGAAACCTCGAGGCCTCACACATAATTCGTAACTGTAAATTAGAGTTGTCTGGTCAGACATTCCGCATCGATCTCTTCCCCATCATTCTTGGAAGCTTCGACGTCATCATTGGTATGGATTGGTTATCCAAACAACGAGCCGAAATCCTCTGCCAAGAGAAAGCTATTCGTATTCCCCGTCCCCCTGGCAAACCTCTTATAGTTCAAGGCGACAAGAGCGGAGAAGTCACGGGCATCATTTCATTCTTAAAGGCCCAGAAATATCTACGAAAAGGGCACACCGCTATCTTAGCACTCATTACCGACACACAGAAAATGGAAAACAGGATTGAAGATTTTCCAGTTGTACGCGACTATCCTGAGGTATTCCCGGAGGAACTACCTGGACTCCCTCCTCACCGTCAGGTCGAATTTCAAATCGAGCTAGCTCCCGGAGCAGCGCCTATAGCTCGTGCACCTTATCGATTAGCCCTCGCGGAGCTCAAGGAGCTTTCTACTCAACTACAAGAACTTTTGGACAAAGGTTTTATCCGTCCTAGTTCATCACCCTGGGGAGCCCCAGTGCTCTTCGTTAAAAAGAAAGATGGCTCATACCGAATGTGCATTGACTACCGCGAACTTAACAAGGTTACCATCAAGAATCGTTATCCACTTCCCCGTATCGACGACCTGTTCGACCAGCTGCAAGGATCGAGCTATTATTCCAAGATCGATCTGCGATCGGGTTATCACCAGCTGAGAGTCCGCGATGAGGACATCTCTAAGACTGCTTTCAGAACCCGCTATGGTCACTACGAATTCCTTGTTATGCCTTTCGGAATGACTAACGCACCTGCGATCTTCATGGATCTCATGAACCGAGTATGCAAACCCTACCTCGACAAGTTCGTAATTGTGTTCATCGACGACATCCTAATCTACTCGAAGAGCCAAGAGGAGCATGAACAACACCTACGTCTTATTCTCGAACTCCTTCGCAATGAGCAACTGTACGCCAAATTCTCGAAATGTGATTTCTGGCTTAGAGAAGTCCATTTCCTTGGACACATCGTCAATCAGGAAGGGATTCATGTTGACCCCGCTAAGATTAAGTCCATTAAGAATTGGCCTGTACCTAAGACTCCGACCGAAGTTCGCCAATTCTTGGGATTGGCAGGATACTATCGAAGATTTATCAAGGGATTCTCTAAGATCGCTCAACCACTTACGGCCCTCACTCAGAAGGGTGTTACTTACAAATGGAGTGATGCTCAGGAATCTTCCTTCAAGGAACTAAAGAAAAATCTTTGTAGTGCTCCTATTCTTTCCTTACCTGAAGGTACCGACGACTTTGTTGTTTACTGCGATGCTTCTATTCAAGGGCTTGGTTGCGTGTTGATGCAACGCGAGAAAGTTATTGCTTACGCTTCGCGACAACTCAAGACCCACGAACGGAACTACACGACGCACGACTTAGAATTCGGAGCTGTGGTCTTCGCGCTCAAGCTTTGGAGACACTACTTGTACGGCACCAAGTGCACGATTTACACGGATCACAAGAGTCTCCAGCACATAATGGGACAAAAGGAGTTGAATATGCGGCAACGCCGATGGGTCGAGCTCCTAAATGACTACGAGTGTGCAATTAAATACCATCCAGGCAAGGCTAATGTGGTAGCCGATGCCCTCAGTAGAAAGGAGACCAAACCCAAGCGTGTTCGTGCCTTACAGCTCACGATCCACACGAACCTCCCTAACCAGATTCGAAATGCTCAGATTGAAGCATTGAAAGCCGAGAACATCAGGGCTGAGTCCCTGCGAGGATCGAGACAACGAATGGAACAAAAAGAAGACGGTGCCTACTACGTAGCCGGGCGCATATGGGTTCCGCTTTATGGAAATTTACGTGACCTTGTGATGGACGAAGCTCATAAGTCCCGTTACTCAGTACATCCAGGTTCAGATAAGATGTACCATGACTTGAGGGCTACCTATTGGTGGCCTGGCATGAAAGCCCACATAGCAACCTATGTCAGAAAATGCTTAACTTGTGCAAGAGTCAAGGCTGAGTATCAGAAACCATCAGGCCTACTCCAACAGCCAGAGATCCCGCAATGGAAATGGGAGCAGATTTCCATGGATTTTGTTACTGGCCTGCCCAGGTCTCAACGCGGAAATGACACCATTTGGGTAATAGTGGATCGCTTAACTAAGTCTGCACACTTTTTGGCTATCAAAGAAACAGACAAGTTCTCTACCTTAGCAGAAGTATACCTAAAAGAAGTGGTTTCGAAGCACGGAGTACCAACCTCTATCATTTCCGATCGAGACGCGCGTTTTACTTCTGATTTGTGGCAAGCCATGCACAAATCTTTTGGCTCACGCTTAGACATGAGCACCGCTTATCACCCGCAGACGGATGGGCAGTCTGAACGCACCATCCAAACCCTCGAAGACATGCTTAGGGCATGTGTGATTGATTTTGGCAAGAATTGGGAGAAGCACCTACCGTTAGTAGAATTCTCCTACAACAACAGCTACCACACCAGCATTCAGGCGGCACCCTTTGAAGCATTGTACGGTCGTAAATGTCGATCGCCTCTCTGCTGGGCGGAGGTAGGTGACAGCCAAATCACAGGCCCGGAACATGTAGTCGACACCACAGAAAAGATTGCCCAGATTAGGCAACGCATGGCGGCAGCTCGTGACCGTCAAAAGCACTACGCTGACAAAGATAGGAAACCGCAAGAGTTCCAGGTTGGTGAACGGGCTCTACTTAAGGTCTCACCCTGGAAGGGTGTGGTTCGTTTTGGAAAACGGGGCAAGCTTAATCCAAGATATGTCGGACCCTTTGAAGTTACCGAAAAGATCGGTACGGCCGCTTACAGGTTGAACCTGCCTGAAGAACTGAGTGCTGTGCACAATGTCTTCCACGTGTCTAATCTGAAAAAGTGCTTGTCAGATGAAACACTCGTCATCCCTTACAAGGAACTTACTATTGACGAACGGCTACACTTTACTGAGGAACCGATTGAGATCACGGACCGTGAAATCAAAACCCTCAAACGTAGCCAGATACCTCTCGTACGAGTTCGTTGGAACTCACGCCGTGGCCCAGAATATACCTGGGAGCGGGAAGACCAGATGAAGCGCAAGTATCCCCAGTTGTTCCCTAATGAAACTTCCAGCACTGAAGCTACAACCGAATTTCGGGACGAAATTCCAAATTAACGGGGGGATGATGTGACAACCCGTTGAAACGTTCGCATTTGCACTAGCTTGTCAGTGGCTGCCTTAACTTTCGGGACGAAAGTTCTTAAAACTTGGGGATAATGTGACACTCTAGGTTTTTCCGAGTGAACACCTTGTAATTTCGTTATGCGTATATATGTGTTATTAAATGAAAAGTTGCGTTTTACCTTAATGTGCTATGTGTGGTATATATATATATATATGTGTGTGAACCGAACCCGACTCGAGACCACTCGGTCTCGAGTAAACAGAAACGGTTGGGCCGGATTGGGCCATATACCCCCCTTCGAGCCCACTCGGAACCATTGTAGGGTGCACCACCCAAACCGAGTATAAAACCCATGCCCAAGCCCTCTTTCTCTCATTTGACACTCCCACCATTCACACACCCTCCTACATTCCTTCAAATCACTAAAACCCTAACAATCAAGCTCACCTCCTCTCCTCTCCCTCTCTCGGATCGAACCGGCGACAACAAAGGGGACTCGGATCATCTCGGATTAGCTTGAGATAACCACTCGGAACTTAGTCCATCAATCCCTCATACTCATTCACCAAGCCGGTTAGTTTCCTTTTAGTTGGTTGGCCAAAAATGATGATTTATGATTACAAAGTGACAAGGTAGTTGAATGATGAATGATGGATGAAATATGTGATAAATGATAAATATGTTCATGTTCATGTTTTGGTAGGAAATTGTTAGATAACATACAAGGTTATGTAGGATGAACATATGATGAGTATGTGTTGAATATGCTTGAATGTTGTTATGAATATATGAAAAATTATGTTATCCGGTTTATGTTAGATGATTTGTTAAATGATTCTTGCTATCCGAACTATGTTATCCGATTTAGATAATATGATTTTGTTATCCGATTCATGATAGAAAATTTAGGACCAATGTGTGTGTTTGATAGATGATGCAAGATTTGTTTGACCTTTATATTTCATGATGAAGAAAATTGTAAAAATGTGTTAAATGTATTTATGAATGTTGTTGAATATTTGAAATATGCTTGGTTTGATCTGTTTTGAATAGCATTTAGACAATAAAACATGTTTAAACATTCTGGTTGGTTAGTACAAAACCTCATGAAATTGCAATCTCATTGGTTAGTACATCAGAGGTTCTAGAAGGATTCTTGTGCACGTATCCAAGGTTGCGACTCGAAACCCCCGGTTGCGACTCGCAACCAAAACATGACAACTCGAGACCGCCCGGTTGCGACTCGCAACCAAAACATGACAACTCGAGACTACGGCGGTTGCGACTCGCAACCAAAACATGACAAGTCGAAACTCCGGTTGCGACTCGCAACCAGACCATGACAAGTCGAAACCTCCGGTTGCGACTCGAAACTGTGTGTTCTCGAGTCGAGACCTCCTGGTCTCGACTGGGCTGCTTGTCTCCGTTATTGGGCCAAGGACGTGTGGGCTGCGCATACCGTTCTATTTGGATTCTGTGAAGCTGTTAACTGTTAATGTGATCTGATAGGCCCAATAACACTTATGATTTGTATGATAGTTGTTGATGTTCACTGTTTCACTACTACGTATCAGAATAGGCCCGATAACTTGCTGGATGATCATGTGTTGTGTATGCTATGTGTTAGTTATGTGTAGATTATACGTGAATACTTGTACCCCAACTTGACCTGTATTGGTGACCATGCTAGGACGTGGTGACCAACGTGATTGACCAAGTAAATAATCTACCGAGCAACCCAAGGTGAGTTCACACACTAAAAGCATGCGTCCCAGGGAGGGACACGAACCAACAAAATAATGTTTTCAAACTAGTAATTTCCGGGGAGATATGCAAACGGTACTCTTGTACTACTACATCCGGGGTAGATGCGTTTGGGTATTATTTATAAATCACAACTAGCAACACTAAACGAATCTCTATCACATTAAGTCCCTGCTTATAGTACCGATTAATCGCCGAGGGCGAACGGGTTATTAGTTGATAGCGCTATTAGGTTTGACAACCTCACACCGTGACCGGGGGAGATCGGGCGTGAACTATAGACCTTGCATCTCGGTCAATGACGATAGACATTGACCTGGGGCACCAAATCTTCTCGTCAACAGTTTCGGTAATTCAAGTTTAGTAGCTTTCATATGGGGTAGCTCCCCATGACGTGATTATAAATGCTTTACCTAAACAACCTACATTTTCTTTTGAAAAGCTAAAACTGGACATCTCGTGAACTCGCCAACATTTCTGTTGACACCCTACTGCATGCTTTGCAGGTAACCAGTGAATCAGGAGCTTGCTGCTTGGGGATATGTAGTGGTCGTCTTAACCCGTGTGTTGGGTTTCAAATAATCTTGAACAATGAACTTTGTTTTGAAACTGTTTGGTTTATGCTTCCGCTGTTTGTTTAAACTACCATTTGAACTTAAACTTTTAGAACTTTAAAATATGATGTTTACTAACTACTGTGGTTGGTGAATACTTTTACTACAAATCAATGCTCAGTATAATTGGTGGCTGGATCCTGGTCAGTCACGCCTCCAAGCGGTAGTACTCCGCAAGTGGATTTTGGGGGTGTGACAGAAGGATCACGTATAAGGAGTCTCGGTGCTTATGGATTGCCAAGGACCTCACCACAACGCTATTAACCACCCGTTTTTCGTCTAGTTTCTTCCCTAGCCATGAGCTAGTAGTAAGTGACTCTAAACACCCTATTGATCTTGTCTAAAGTGGTTAATACGAGATTTGTCGGATAAAAACCATAAACATATAAGATCAAAGTTTAAAGTCTACTAAAAATGATGAACAAAGTGGTTAATGAGTAAATATTAGTGTAAAACTCTTGGATCTTGTTTTGTTATGATTATTTTTATGTTGTTTGATGCTAGTAGCAGTTCAGATCGTCATCTAACCCGGCTAAGTCATGTTCATGGAACATGAACTAGTGTATGTTTAAGTGTGAAAATGATTAGATGACGAACACTACTACATATTAACATGAACTTGTGTAAAAAGAGTTTTTCTTATAAAATAGAGTCCAAAACTAGTAGATCTAAAGATCTATGTCACACCCCGACCACGTAGAACATACAAAACGTGGCGGAAATGTCGGGGAGTGTTGTAACAGAATTAATTGTTTCAAATCCATGGCAATTGAAGTTTCGTTTTATTAATTAAAAGTGTTACAATGTCTAAACAAACAAAGAAATACAACATAATTAACTAGTCTTGCATCTTTTATTGTCACTAAAGCCCAAGTCTGCCTATGTGTATCTTGATCATCTTATGCAACAGTTCCTGAAAAACACATGTGAAAATAGGTACGTCAGCATAAAAATGCCTGTGAGATACATAGGTTTTGTGAAAATAGGTTTCATGACTTATGTTTGAGAAAATGTTTAGTCATGAACCTTGTTATTTGCTTTGTTTTGTAAATCATTTGAAAAACAATGAGTTCAGATGATATGTATAAATAAGTGAATAATGTATGGTTAAATGAATAACCATGTAACTGAGTTTGTATAAGATAAGTTGTTATAAAACAATGTCTTGTGAAAAATAAGTTATTTGTATAAAATGTTATATGTATCAAACTGAAATGATTCAAATAACGCTACGATATGTAATACCATACAAACACTTATATATAGGAAGTACCAGCGGCGTATCCACCATGCTTGTATCATATTACACACACATCGTTACTTAATCACTTAATCAAACCAAACCAAACAATGTAAAATGTCTATGTCAAAGTATCCATGTCAAGATGTAAATCATGTCAAAATGTCTATGTCAAATATCCATGTCAAATGTCTATGTCAAATATCCATGTCAAATGTCTATGTCAAATATCCATGTCAAATGTCTATGTCAAATATCCATGTATGGCAAGTGAAATGTCTCAACTAAACCATATGCACAAAAACAAAGTATTGAAGTAAAACTTGGTTTAAATCAAAGTTATGTTTTGTGGGAAAAGCATGATCTAATGTCAATCATGTTAAAATGTCTATGTCGAAATGTCATGTAAAACGATGTACTAAGTAATGCACACAATGGCAATACATAGCATGAAATGTAATGAAATCATGTACTATAATGTACTAACGAACATAGCAGTATATGATGTGAAAACAGGAAAGCAGGAAAGTAACAAGTAGGCACATGTGTTCCACCCCAAAACAGTTTGGAAAACAGTAAAAGAGGGGTCTATGTACTCACTTGAGATTGCTCAGTTGTCAAAAGATAACCACCAAGTAATGCTATAGATCTCGGAATCAAACGGCACCTAATATAGGTAACTATGTTAATAAACCGGACCTATCTCGGAAGACTGGGTAGCATTAGGGTTTGTAAACCAAATGAGTGTCGGAACTCACGTGATATGGTTTAACAAAGCCTACATGCTAAATGAAACTTAACCTATGTCTTACTGACCCATTATGATCCGTTTAGGTAGCTTATGCTACTTTAACGCATCGTGCGCGTGAAACGCGTTTGGACCGCCTAACTAGTCCTATGACAAGTATTATATGCCTAAATATGTTCCATAATCAGTTATGTGACAAAGGTTTAGGTTACATATGCTTAATTACCAATTATACATGAAAAGGGTATTCTGGTAATTTACCTAAGGCATATAAACTACCTATCATACAACTACTTAAACGATGTGACCATAGGGTATAACCTCGGAAGGTTATTCCCTACCTACTATGGTCACCTAATGTATTTGGTCGGATCCTAATGATCGACCAAACTGGGTCGGGTTCGAGGTATAAGCGATTTATTAGATCGCTTACCCTACGACCCTAGACAACGTGGTAATCAGTAGGCATAGTCCCAAGGGACTATGACCATCGTGATTACAATCACGTTGCGAAGTTCTAACGAACTTCGCATTGACCATTACTGGTCAACGCTGAAAGTCAAACAAAGTTTGACTTTCTGACTCGAAAAGCAGTAAAATAAGGAAAAGAACGAAAGAATACTTACGAAGGGTCCCCGAATGCTAAACTCGATTCAAAAATCTCAGGTATGAAACAAATGTTTCAACTTAGAGTTTCTCAAATCAAGTTTCTAGTGATTATGAACAAAAGGGGGTGGGGTATTTATAGTTTTCGGGTAACCGTTAGGATCGTTTCATGGAAAGGAGGGCACGATCAAGGCCGTACACTTGTCGGGAAGTTATGGTGCCTCAAAATGCTCACCACCATAAGGATTGGACACTTGGCAAGGGGTTAGGGAGTGCAAAACAGCTGAAAACAGGCTGTTAAGTACTCTGCATCTGGTCTGAACTTGCTTTACGGACCTCAAAGCTGCCAATGTTGAGGTCCGTAAGGTAACAACTTTGGCAGATTTACAGTTTTGGTCCCTGCAGCCCCTAAACTTGGTTTTCAATGCATTTTTGACACGTTTAAGGCCCGTTAACCCCATTTCAAAGCTCTAAAATGAAGTTAAAGTATAGGGAACTTAAAATGTGCTCAAAAATATGCCGGAGGTTGGTTCGTTTGGCCGTACGAACGCGATGTTCGCTTAATTACGACGGAATGCGCATAAGCGCGAAAAACGATCCAAATGACGCGACGAATGGATATTTCTTAAGGCGAACACTAAAATATAATGTAGTCATGCTTACATAAATTTTTGGATCTCCAGATGTATTCAGAACGTAAGTTATGCGCGAAAATGCAAACTTGTGCACTTTTTGACACTTTTAGTCCCTGAATGTCCCAAAAGTTTATTTTAGCACACCAAACCCCTCAAAGCCTATTTCTAAGCTATGTAAAGGATATTTATGGTATGTTTAACTTATGGCCATGTTCCGGAATGTCTGTTACAGTTCAAATTGGCATACTTTCGCAGTTTGTCAACTTTAGTCCCTGTAAGCGATTAAACTTTGATTTCACCACACCAAACCTTCCAAAACTTATATCTAAGTTATGTAAAGGTTATTTAAGGTATGTTAAGCCTATTTCACTATTCCGGAGTGTTCATTGCATTAAACTGGTTATATTTACGCATCAGTGCGCGTATAACCTTCCAGAAAGCGATTTAGAGCTTGAAATCGAACAAGAGTTGATATGTGCAAAAGATACACATATTTATAAAAGTCCAAAGTATGAAATACAATATTTCATTGGTTTGGCATTTGTTTGATGGTTGAAATGACACAGGTGTTACAGTCTCCCCTACTTTAGGAAATTTCGTCCCGAAATTAATTCGTAGGAGTCTATCTGTGACTTTGTGTTAAATAACCATCAAAGATGAACAAGACATAATCCTGTAATTTCTCTTTAATGAACATTTTCCAGAAATGAAAAATGAACGGAGTTATTTTCAACAGGCATTATTCAGAAACGAAAATGAACGAAATGAGTCTTTTTCCACAACCTCTTCAGAACCGAAAATGAACAAAATGAGTCATTTTCCACAATTTCTTCAGAACCGAAAATGAACGAGAAGAGTCATTTTCCACCATTTCTTCAGAAACCAAAAATGAACGACAAGAGTCATTTTTCACCATTTCTTCAGAAACCAAAAATGAACGACAAGAGTCATTTTTCACCATTTCTTCAGAAACCAAAATGAACGAAAAGAGTCATTTTTCACCATTTCTTCAGAAACCAAAAATGAACGACAAGAGTCATTTTTCACCATTTCTTCAGAAACCAAAATGAACGAAAAGAGTCATTTTTTCACCATTTCTTCAGAAACCAAAAATGAACGACAAGAGTCATTTTTCACCATTTCTTCAGAAACCAAAAATGAACGACAAGAGTCATTTTTCACCATTTCTTCAGAAACCAAAAATGAACGACAAGAGTCATTTTTTTACCATTTCTTCAGAAACCAAAAATGAACGACAAGAGTCATTTTTCACCATTTCTTCAGAAACCAAAAATGAACGAAAAGAGTCATTTTTTCAGACACATGACCAAACTAGCTGTGGTTTCCGTGCACTGAATTTCATAATTATGTATGCATCCATAATTACGCAATTCCTTGCATAGTCCGCACAATTTGTTTGTAATGTGAAGGGGAGGAAAAATCAAACCTGTGATGAGTGTGACTAGACTACCATAGGGTCCTTTTAATTAGATCGACAAATGATCCTTTTAATTAGGCCACCAAGGAGTCCTTTCAGCTATATCATCACATGATATTCCTAACCAGATTTTTGGATCAATCTGATTACCTAGACCACTCAGGGGTCTAATTATAGAATGGTACAATATAATCCAAGGGTCTTTACTATTACGTACAAGCCCGTTGAGGATTTAATATAGCACCCAAAGATATGGAATATTCTACGAGGATTTGAATGACAAGAATTTGGATCACACCAAAAACATAAAGGGAACACATAAGCACATAATCACATAGTTGTTTAATTTGTTATTAATTTGTTATCTTTGGACGCGGATACTTAAAGCACACCAGGAATCCAATTCGTGGATTTCATTTGGCACCTTAATCATTTCAAGAATACATTCATGAAGATAGGATGATCTACCAAAAATTCGATTTTCGTTTTCAGGAAAACGCAATATTCGAATTAAGGTACACAATAATTTAGGACATACGGAAATACCCTTAGGTACCCTATTAAGAATTTATAGTGGTACTTGGGGTATTCGTACAGGGTTATAACTTGCACCTTGTACTTCGTCTCTTTGCAAGAGACGGGTACTTAGGATCTTTGTGTAAAACGCAAGAGATTGTAAAATGGAAGAATTTTGGGGGTAGTTTGCTTTTCAAGGAATATGATTCCTTGATTGTCGGTATTGTAGGGGATATGCTGTTTATGCATACAACCACATAAATACATTGCAATATAAATAAAAAGATTTATTTATTAACAATGATAACAACTGTTTCATGGACCTTGACAACAAAAGAAAATAATACATAAGATGTGATTATTTCTAAACGGTGTTGTCTTCTAGTCGGTCAGATGCTCATCTCTGTGCTGGATTAGCATTAGCACGCTTTGGGCAATTTCTTCGGAAATGTCCCATCTCGCCACACTTGTAGCAAGAACCTGGTGGAAAGCGAGCTTGAGCAGGTTTGTTGTTAGCTTGATTTGGTGCAACTGCTGCTACGCAAACTTTTGCTGTATGACCTTTACGTCCACAAATTTGGCATTCGCGGCACTTCACCATAGCATGATGATAAAGGTTACATTTGTTGCACAAAGGTGAAGTTCCATTGTATGGCTTCCTAGCACGGGGTTTAGCTGGTTGGTTGGGGGCGGCTTGATCATTGTGAGCAACCATGGCGAAGTTCTGAGAAGCCTTTTGCTTCTTTGACCGCTCAAGGGATCCAGTCTGTTCATCCATGGTCTTTGATTCCTCGATTGGTTTCGATTCCTCGACCGGTTTCTTGTCACCCTTTCGGAAAAGCTTACGTTTCCTGATCTGAGATTCAGTCAAGGTTGCAGATAGCTCAATGGCCTGCCTAACCGTAGTGGGGTTACTACCAGTAACAATGTCTTGAACTGAGTCAGGGAGACCATCAATGTATTTTTCGATCGCCTTATCCAAAGGCGTAACCATGGTAGGACACAACAGGCTCAGCTCCTCATATCGATCAGTGTATGCTCGATGTTCACCGCTGTCTTGCTTAAGATCATCGAATTCCCTTTCCAATGCCCTGATCTCGTGACGAGGACAGAATTCCTTCATCATCAGTGCTCGAAGTTCTTCCCATGTTTGCGCCAGTGCCTCTTCGGCACCCCTATCTCTCACCACACCGTTCCACCATGTCAAAGCTCGTTTCTCAAAGACACTAGATGCGAAATCTACCTTTCGCTCATTTGGACATTGTACATGCCTGAAGGTGCTCTCTAGACTCTCGAACCATTGTAGAAGTGCTGTCGCTCCTTGAGACCCAGAAAACTTTGATGGCTTGGCCGAGTTGAATGTCTTGAAGCTGCAGAGGGCATTATTGTTGTTGATAGCTTGGTAACATTGAGCAACGACGTTCGGGATTGCAGCAGTCATTTGCTGTGTAATGACAGCTGCCAGCTCGTCAACAGATACTGGATTTTCGCGTCGTGGAGGCATTCTAAAAGAGAAGAACATGAAAGGAAACGAGTGAGAGAATTAGACGAAATGAATGAGATGAAACAAATCTGATGAAAGCAAGGATAGTGGTCATTTGTTTGTTACTACGAAGCAACAAACGACACACAGCGACTGAATTAAAGTAAGTGGATCAAAAATAATGTATCACGAAGACATGCTCGCCTATAAGTGAACACTCATCCCAAGAATTCCCAGGTAAGCACAACTGGTCTCGCGTCTGATGAGATGTATACGAAGTGCTTGCCTAGACAGAAAACCCAGAATACAGGCATTCACCCTTCCAGTTTGCACGTGTTCACACTATTTAGGACCCAAAATTTTGACGAGATTTTGAAAACTCAAAGGGGTTCAAAACCATATAACAGAGGGTTCAAAACCTAGTAATCAATCATCCTAGAACAGATGATTAGTTTTCAAAGTGGTTTTGAAATTTATGTTCTTGTTGTGGTCGTCGCCTAAGGATAGGTGACGGTATTGTTTTATGACTAAACGCAAGTAAGCTCGCGTTAGGGTCCTAGAAAGGTTATAGACTAGGTCAAAGCATTACTAATAACCTAATTCCCTATAACCATTGGCTCTGATACCATCTTTTCTGTCACACCCCGACCACGTATGTCACACCCCCAAAATCCACCATGCGGAGTATCACCGCTTGGAGGCGTGACATGACCAGGATCGAGCCACCAATCATATTGAACAACATAATTAAGTAAATAAAACCAAACACAATACGATTGGTGACCAAAAGGAAGTAAACCGATTTTAGGTTAACAGCGGAAGCATAAAACGTAAGTTCAAAACATAAGTTCACAGTTCATAAGTTTAAAGTCTCAAACATAAGTTCCATAGGTTTATAAAGTTCAATTATTAAGTATGGGATATAACAACCCATGTTCCACAACGACTCCTTCCCCGTGCAAGCTCCAAGCATTTAGCGACCTGTAAGGCATGTAACAACTAGTCAACAACAAAGTTGAGTGAGTTCACGTTTGGTTGTTTAGTTAATGAGTTCGTATCAGGAATCGGAAGTTCGTTTCATAACCAAGTATTACCCATTATTCTTGATTCCCATACCTTTACGATATTTAGTGGGGGCTTCCCATTATGTATGTTACTAGACTAGGCGTATCCATAAGAGTCCTTCCCAATCCGAGGACGGTGTTAAGTATGAGTGTACGTGGGTTTTACGTACGTGCCCTTCTCATCCGAGGACAGTAGTGAGTGTGAGTGTACGTAGGTTTTACGTACGTGCCCTTCTCAATCCGAGGACAGTAGTAGGTGTGAGTGTACGTAGGTTTTACGTACGTGCCCTTCCCAATCCGAGGACAGTAGTAGGTAGTCTAGTAGTGTTGATAATATAAATAGTTATTCAATCCCATTCCCAACCACCGGGAATCCCATGCCTTAGTAAGGGTGTGAACTCACCTCGGTTTGCTCGGTTAGATTCTCAATATAGCTAACAGTCAAGGTCGGTCAATCACGTCCTAGTATGATTTACCAGTTAGTCATTTAGTGGCTTTCAAATAGAACACAAAGTTCCTACACGTATCTATCACACAACATGCATCACTGTAACGGTTTATGCCCATCTAAGTTTCCCGTCCATTCCCCACTCAAAATCAAACATACGATAATGCGCATAACATATATAACATGTCAAATCATTCACAGATAGCATACTCGACATTTAGACACGCAAATCACTACTTATGTCGTTTCAGCATTAATACTCAAAACCGGCTGTTTTCGGACATTTAAATAAAATAGTTAGATTTTTCCAAAAATTCCCAAATTTTTATAGAACATCATAAACATTCCATATTTTATTGTGTAAAAATATCGGGGTCCGGTTTATCACCAATATTTTATAAAAATTCATATTCGGGACTGAACTCAGATTTATGTATTTCTGACCACAGTCCACGAAACAATTTATTACAAATTCATCGTAAGTCCGATTTGCGAAATTCCAGTGGGGTAATTACAAATACTTCAGTTATCATCTACAGTAAAATTTTCATGGTCCGATTCATCACAAAACTCAGGTTATGACCGAAAGTACGACGCCCATTTATTGCTGTCAAAATTCAGCTTAAGTAGCTGTTACAAATTAACACTTTAAAAATAGTAAACGGAGTCCAAAAATTACGATTCCGGTGCCATTAGAACCGTATTTCATAATAACATATTTTAGATTCAAAATATCAATTTTTTGTTGAAGTTAAGACCTGTTTACAGCCAACAGAAGTGGGCTGTAAAAGTTAGACAGATTCTGATTTCAAGTGTTTAACCATCTAAATCATGTTCGATCGATTCCGTTAACGAGTTTAGTGACCACAACAATATCACATACTAATATTATTCAGCACAACATCAGATAATCAGCCAATCATCATAATGACACAAGATCTACATGTTTTACACACATATTCATCCATTAACCAACATGTTCATCACTTTAGTAAACTTTTAGACTTTGATCTTATATGTTCGTAATTTTTAACCGACGAAACTTTTATTAACCACTCTAGACAAGATCAAGAAGATGTTTAGAGTCACTTACTACTAGCTCGAGGCTAGGGAAGATCAAAGGCGTAAAAGTGGTGGTTAAAAGAAAACGAGAGCGGTCCTTCCACTTCCGAGAGCACCGAGCTTCGTTGTTCACTTTCCTACACCTTGTTGTGAGTTTGGAATACTTGGATGAAGATCGAAAATGGATGGTGGTGTAAGGGGATGTTTCAGCCGAGTTATGGAGGAGGGAGGGAAGAGGTGTTGTGTGTTGAAGGTGATGGTGAGATGTTGCTACTTATAACACCCTAACTCTAATAACCTTTGGGTTATATGTCTCCATAAGTACAATCAAGATCTTATCAAGATCTAGCTAATTCCAAGGAGGGATTTAGTAAGATTATAAAAGATCTTGTGTGGGGACTAGCTTGGGGACGGTCACAAGGGGGGGGGGGGTATAGGGTTGGGATGCAATGGTGTGGTTAAGATCTAGTTGGAATCTAATGACACTTAGTTAGTGTATTTAGTGTGTAGTGTCATAAAGGGTGTTGGGGTATTCGGGGACCCTAACTAGCTCAGAAAAGTGTAAACAATGTCATTGGCAATATTTTTAGGTTCCGGGTAAAGTCCGGTTGTTCGGTTTGACACTGTTCCGTTAAAGTGCTTAATTAATCCGTAAAGTGTCCTATATATATGTTTTTGTAACACTTTTGATTTCTAACACTTAGGAAAACACACAGGACTTATTTAATGACTTTTCTGTACTTTATTAGTGTGTTAACAAGTACATGTAAGCATAACACATAAATCAGATAGCAGTTAAATAATTCCACACAGTCGTCAAGCACATTAATTATCAATAATAAATTGTACGGAATACATAGGATTTTGAGGGTTGTCACATTCTCCCCCTGTTAAGAGAATTTCGTCCCGAAATTTAGCGCGTGGTTACTGAGGAAGCTAGTTAAGTTGCGTTGTTTTCCTGATTTTCCTGGGGTGTCACATCATCCCCCCGTTGATTTGGAATTTCGTCCCGAAATTCTGCAGTAGCTTCAGCCTCAGTAGTGGTTGCGTTTTTCTTAAACAGTTGGGGATACTTGAGTTTCATTTGGTCTTCGCGTTCCCAGGTATACTCTGGGCCACGACGAGCATTCCAACGAACTCGAACGAGAGGTATTCTTGTGTGCTTGAGAATCTTAACATCTCGATCAGTAATCTCTACTGGTTCCTCGACGAATCGCAGCTGGTCGTCGATTGTGAGTTCCTTGAGAGGAACTATGAAGGGCTCATCTGACAGACACTTCTTCAGATTTGATACATGGAATACGTTGTGAACTCCGCTGAGTTCTTCAGGTAGATCCAACCTGTAGGCGACTTGGTCAATTTTCTCAATGACTTTGAACGGTCCGACATAACGCGGATTGAGTAGGCCTCGTTTGCCAAAGCGGACTACACCTTTCCAAGGTGAGACTTTGAGTAGCACTCGATCCCCAACCTGGAGCTCGAGTGGTTTTCTTCCCTCATCAGCATAGCGTTTCTGACGGTCACGAGCTGCCGCCATTCGCTGTCGTATCTGAGCAATTTTCTCGGTGGTATCTACCACATGTTCTGGGCCAGTGATTTGGCTGTCACCAACTTCTGCCCAACAGAGAGGCGATCGGCATTTGCGTCCGTACAATGCCTCAAACGGAGCGGCTTGGATGCTGGTGTGGTAGCTGTTGTTATATGAGAACTCCACTAGCGGGAGGTGCTTTTCCCAGCCGTTACCAAAATCGATTACACATGCCCTAAGCATGTCTTCAAGGGTTTGGATGGTGCGTTCAGATTGCCCATCCGTCTGCGGGTGATAAGCGGTGCTCATATCTAAACGTGAGCCAAAGGACTTGTGCATTGCTTGCCACAGTTCAGAAGTAAAACGTGCGTCACGATCAGATATAATAGAGATTGGCACTCCGTGCCTTGATACCACTTCCTTTAGGTAAATGTCTGCAAGAGTAGAGAACTTGTCCGTTTCTTTGATAGCCAGAAAATGTGCAGACTTGGTTAATCGATCTACGATCACCCAAATGGTATCGTTTCCGCGTTGAGATCTGGGCAGGCCGGTAACAAAATCCATGGAAATTTGCTCCCATTTCCATCTCGGGATCTCCGGTTGTTGAAGTAGGCCTGATGGTTTCTGATATTCGGACTTGACTCTCGCACAAGTCAAGCACTTACTGACGTAGGTTGCTATGTGGGCTTTCATGCCAGGCCACCAATACGTAGTCTTGAGGTCGTGGTACATCTTGTCTGCTCCAGGGTGTACAGAATAACGAGACTTATGTGCTTCATCCATCACAAGCTCGCGTAAGTTGCCATAAAATGGAACCCAGATGCGTCCGTTAACATAGTAGGCACCATCTCCCTTTTGTTCTAGCCGCTGCCTCGATCCTCGTAGGGACTCAGCCCTGATGTTTTCTGCTTTCAATGCTTCGTCCTGGGCATCTCGAATCTGAGCCGGAAGGTTAGACTGGATGGTAAGCTGTAATGCTCGTACACGCTTAGGTAAAGTATCCTTTCGACTGAGGGCGTCAGCCACAACATTGGCTTTGCCCGGATGATACTTGATAGCGCATTCGTAATCATTCAAGAGTTCGACCCATCGGCGTTGTCGCATGTTTAACTCTTTTTGCTTGAAGATATGCTCGAGACTCCTGTGGTCGGTGTAAATGGTGCACTTTGTACCGTACAGGTAATGTCTCCATATCTTAAGAGCGAATACAACTGCTCCCAGCTCCAGATCGTGAGTAGTGTAGTTTCTTTCGTGAACTTTAAGTTGGCGCGATGCGTAGGCAATGACCTTGTCTCGTTGCATCAATACGCAACCAAGTCCTTGGATGGAAGCGTCGCAATAAACCACGAAATCATCGGTGCCTTCTGGCAATGAGAGGATAGGCGCGCTACAAAGTCTATCCTTTAGATGTTGAAATGCGGACTCCTGTGCATCACCCCAACGATAGATGACACCCTTCTGAGTCAGTGAAGTGAGAGGTTGCGCAATCTTGGAGAAATCTTTTATAAACCTTCTGTAATATCCGGCCAAACCCAAGAATTGGCGGATTTCTGTTGGTGTGCGGGGTGCAGGCCAGTTCTTGATCGATTCAACCTTAGATGGATCCACATGAATTCCATCCTTGTTTACCACGTGGCCTAGAAAGTGGACTTCGCGAAGCCAGAAATCACATTTCGAAAACTTGGCATACAACCGTTCTTTTCGAAGAAGTTCCAGCATAAGTCGTAGATGCTGCTCGTGTTCCTCCTGACTCTTAGAATAGATCAGGATATCGTCAATGAACACAATAACGAACTTATCCAGGTAAGGCTTGCACACTCGGTTCATGAGATCCATGAAGACCGCTGGTGCATTCGTCAGCCCGAATGGCATAACCAGAAACTCGTAATGACCGTAGCGAGTTCTGAATGCTGTTTTGGAGACGTCCTCATCTCGGACTCTCAGCTGATGGTATCCCGATCTCAAATCAATCTTAGAGTAATAGCTCGACCCTTGCAACTGGTCGAACAAGTCGTCAATACGTGCAAGAGGATAACGATTCTTCACAGTAACCTTGTTAAGTTCGCGGTAGTCAATACACATTCTGAAAGTACCATCCTTCTTCTTAACGAACAAGACTGGAGCTCCCCAGGGCGAAGAGCTAGGACGTATAAAACCCTTTTCCAAGAGTTCTTGTAGTTGTGTGGACAGTTCTTCGAGTTCTGATGGGGCTAGACGATATGGTGCTCGAGCTACTGGCGCTGCTCCAGGAGCTAGCTCGATTTGAAACTCAACTTGGCGATGAGGAGGAAGACCAGGTAATTCCTCAGGAAATACCTCGGGAAATTCGCGCACAATAGGGATGTCTTCAATTCTCTTCTCTTCCGTAGATGTGTCAGTAACGAGTGCTAAAATGGCAGTGTGGCCCTTTCGCAAACACTTCTGGGCCTTAAGGAAAGAGATGATGCCTTCGACAGCACCACTCTTGTCGCCACGAATCACGAGGGGTTCTTTATCAGAACGAGGAATGCGGATGATTTTCTCCTTGCAAACAATCTCCGCTTGATGATGAGATAACCAATCCATCCCAATAACGACGTCGAAACTACCAAGTGTGATAGGAACAAGATCGATAGGGAAAGTCTGACCAGCTAAGACGAGGTTACAACCTTTAACTATGTGTGTGGCTTCAAGACTTTTACCGTTAGCTAGTTCTACCGTGTGTTTGGTGTTCAGGAGTGTTGGGGTGCGCTTAAGAATTTGGCTAACTTTCACGGACACATAACTAGTATCGGCACCCGAATCGAATAAAACAGTAACGAAGAAGTCGTCAAGAAGAAACTTACCCATCACAACGTTGGGATCGTTCCTTGCTTCTCCCTGACCAATCACGAACACACGACCCCTTGCCCCGTTGCCGTTGTTGTCTCCCCCATTGTTGCCCCCATTATTGTTCCCGTTTCCTTGGTTGTGATTTTGATTCTGATTTAACTGCGGGCAGTGTCTCTTGAAGTGGTCTTCAGCACCACACTGAAAGCATCCCTTGTTGCCCTGTTGCTGTTGCTGATTCTGCGGTGCTTGCTGTTGCTGCTGACGATTCTGATTCGTAGGCCGTGGGCTCCTGCAATCCTTGGCTTCATAACCCATCTTGAGACACCTCTGACAGTGTCCCTTGTTGCACTGACCACTGTGGTGTCTGTTGCATTTGTTGCACTTTGGGTGGTTTCCTCGATATCCACCCTGCCCTTGACTACCAGAAAAGTGCTGGCCAGGGCTCCTATGGTCCTCAGTCCTTCGTTGCTGAGACTGAGACTGAACAGAGGTAGAGCCTTTGCCGGAATTCCCATCCCATTTTCGTTTGTTGTCGGTAGGTGCATCAGAAGTAGCAGCACCAATACGCTTGGGTAGTCTGTTTTGTTCCACTGCCTGGTCGGTGAGACGATGAGCCAATTTGACGACTTGCTGGATGGTACCCAAGTTGGCTGAAGTCACATGACTTTGAATCGCTGGTGCAAGGCCCTTGAGGTAAAGCTCAATACGTTTGATGGGAGGGTCCACCATAGTTGGGCACAGGATGGCCAGTTCATTCGACCTCTTGGTATACGCCTCAATCTCAGATCCTGTCATCTTCAGATTGTAAAATTCCACTTCTAGCTTGTGGATGTCATCCCGACTACAGTACTCCTCCTTGATCAGCTCTTTGAAACCATTCCAGGATGTGGCATTAGCAACTGCCAGTCCTAGTAGTTGAACCTGTGCCTTCCACCAGGTTAACGCAGCTCCTTCAAGTGTTCCGGTAGCATATTTCACCCTACGGTCTTCGGGGCATTCGCACATCTCGAAAACTGTCTCAAGCTTTTCAAACCAGTGAAGAAGGCCCACTGCTCCTTCGGTGCCACTGAAAGTGGTAGGTCGACAGTCCATGAACGTCTTGAACGTGCACACAGGAAGTTGAGCATGTTGACCTGTTGCGCGAGAATAAAAGACAAGATTAAGCACGAGGGTTGGTTTGCGAAGGTAGGATCTAAATGTCCTATGGTGAGTTGGTATGGCAGGTTATACCTCCTGCAGGGTTAGCTGCGAGTGCCTCCGCAACTCGTTCGTTGATCAAAGCCGTCAACTGGGCTTGAGTGAGGTTGATACGTCCTTCGCGTCCGCTCATGATCTTCATAATGAAGCAACGTAAGTGAGGAAAGTGTCGCGAAAGTGTGTAAGTGTGAGACGACATTAGAGAGTATGCACACAAGGTTCAAATAGCAATTACCACATTATCTAATGCACAGTGAGAACTATCTAACCGATAATATAACATAAATCATACCACTTATGGTGTCGAGTCTTGCACGTGGAGCGAAGCGTCGTTGTGGATCGTTGAGCACTGTACAGGTTATAGTCTGGTTTTAATAACAACTTTTTCCCTTATTAAAAACCAAGTTCACTATAACCAATGGCTCTGATACCAATCTGTCACACCCCCAAAATCCACCATGCGGAGTATCACCGCTTGGAGGCGTGACATGACCAGGATCGAGCCACCAATCATATTGAACAACATAATTAAGTAAATAAAACCAAACACAATACGATTGGTGACCAAAAGGAAGTAAACCGATTTTAGGTTAACAGCGGAAGCATAAAACGTAAGTTCAAAACATAAGTTCACAGTTCATAAGTTTAAAGTCTCAAACATAAGTTCCATAGGTTTATAAAGTTCAATTATTAAGTATGGGATATAACAACCCATGTTCCACAACGACTCCTTCCCCGTGCAAGCTCCAAGCATTTAGCGACCTGTAAGGCATGTAACAACTAGTCAACAACAAAGTTGAGTGAGTTCACGTTTGGTTGTTTAGTTAATGAGTTCGTATCAGGAATCGGAAGTTCGTTTCATAACCAAGTATTACCCATTATTCTTGATTCCCATACCTTTACGATATTTAGTGGGGGCTTCCCATTATGTATGTTACTAGACTAGGCGTATCCATAAGAGTCCTTCCCAATCCGAGGACGGTGTTAAGTATGAGTGTACGTGGGTTTTACGTACGTGCCCTTCTCATCCGAGGACAGTAGTGAGTGTGAGTGTACGTAGGTTTTACGTACGTGCCCTTCTCAATCCGAGGACAGTAGTAGGTGTGAGTGTACGTAGGTTTTACGTACGTGCCCTTCCCAATCCGAGGACAGTAGTAGGTAGTCTAGTAGTGTTGATAATATAAATAGTTATTCAATCCCATTCCCAACCACCGGGAATCCCATGCCTTAGTAAGGGTGTGAACTCACCTCGGTTTGCTCGGTTAGATTCTCAATATAGCTAACAGTCAAGGTCGGTCAATCACGTCCTAGTATGATTTACCAGTTAGTCATTTAGTGGCTTTCAAATAGAACACAAAGTTCCTACACGTATCTATCACACAACATGCATCACTGTAACGGTTTATGCCCATCTAAGTTTCCCGTCCATTCCCCACTCAAAATCAAACATACGATAATGCGCATAACATATATAACATGTCAAATCATTCACAGATAGCATACTCGACATTTAGACACGCAAATCACTACTTATGTCGTTTCAGCATTAATACTCAAAACCGGCTGTTTTCGGACATTTAAATAAAATAGTTAGATTTTTCCAAAAATTCCCAAATTTTTATAGAACATCATAAACATTCCATATTTTATTGTGTAAAAATATCGGGGTCCGGTTTATCACCAATATTTTATAAAAATTCATATTCGGGACTGAACTCAGATTTATGTATTTCTGACCACAGTCCACGAAACAATTTATTACAAATTCATCGTAAGTCCGATTTGCGAAATTCCAGTGGGGTAATTACAAATACTTCAGTTATCATCTACAGTAAAATTTTCATGGTCCGATTCATCACAAAACTCAGGTTATGACCGAAAGTACAACGCCCATTTATTGCTGTCAAAATTCAGCTTAAGTAGCTGTTACAAATTAACACTTTAAAAATAGTAAACGGAGTCCAAAAATTACGATTCCGGTGCCATTAGAACCGTATTTCATAATAACATATTTTAGATTCAAAATATCAATTTTTTGTTGAAGTTAAGACCTGTTTACAGCCAACAGAAGTGGGCTGTAAAAGTTAGACAGAATCTGATTTCAAGTGTTTAACCATCTAAATCATGTTCGATCGATTCCGTTAACGAGTTTAGTGACCACAACAATATCACATACTAATATTATTTAGCACAACATCAGATAATCAGCCAATCATCATAATGACACAAGATCTACATGTTTTACACACATATTCATCCATTAACCAACATGTTCATCACTTTAGTAAACTTTTAGACTTTGATCTTATATGTTCGTAATTTTTAACCGACGAAACTTTTATTAACCACTCTAGACAAGATCAAGAAGATGTTTAGAGTCACTTACTACTAGCTCGAGGCTAGGGAAGATCAAAGGCGTAAAAGTGGTGGTTAAAAGAAAACGAGAGCGGTCCTTCCACTTCCGAGAGCACCGAGCTTCGTTGTTCACTTTCCTACACCTTGTTGTGAGTTTGGAATACTTGGATGAAGATCGAAAATGGATGGTGGTGTAAGGGGATGTTTCAGCCGAGTTATGGAGGAGGGAGGGAAGAGGTGTTGTGTGTTGAAGGTGATGGTGAGATGTTGCTACTTATAACACCCTAACTCTAATAACCTTTGGGTTATATGTCTCCATAAGTACAATCAAGATCTTATCAAGATCTAGCTAATTCCAAGGAGGGATTTAGTAAGATTATAAAAGATCTTGTGTGGGGACTAGCTTGGGGACGGTCACAAGGGGGGGGGGGGTATAGGGTTGGGATGCAATGGTGTGGTTAAGATCTAGTTGGAATCTAATGACACTTAGTTAGTGTATTTAGTGTGTAGTGTCATAAAGGGTGTTGGGGTATTCGGGGACCCTAACTAGCTCAGAAAAGTGTAAACAATGTCATTGGCAATATTTTTAGGTTCCGGGTAAAGTCCGGTTGTTCGGTTTGACACTGTTCCGTTAAAGTGCTTAATTAATCCGTAAAGTGTCCTATATATATGTTTTTGTAACACTTTTGATTTCTAACACTTAGGAAAACACACAGGACTTATTTAATGACTTTTCTGTACTTTATTAGTGTGTTAACAAGTACATGTAAGCATAACACATAAATCAGATAGCAGTTAAATAATTCCACACAGTCGTCAAGCACATTAATTATCAATAATAAATTGTACGGAATACATAGGATTTTGAGGGTTGTCACAACGTAGAACATACAAAACGTGGCGGAAATGTCGGGGAGTGTTGTAACAGAATTAATTGTTTCAAATCCATGGCAATTGAAGTTTCGTTTTATTAATTAAAAGTGTTACAATGTCTAAACAAACAAAGAAATACAACATAATTAACTAGTCTTGCATCTTTTATTGTCACTAAAGCCCAAGTCTGCCTATGTGTATCTTGATCATCTTATGCAACAGTTCCTGAAAAACACATGTGAAAATAGGTACGTCAGCATAAAAATGCCTGTGAGATACATAGGTTTTGTGAAAATAGGTTTCATGACTTATGTTTGAGAAAATGTTTAGTCATGAACCTTGTTATTTTCTTTGTTTTGTAAATCATTTGAAAAACAATGAGTTCAGATGATATATATAAATAAGTGAATAATGTATGGTTAAATGAATAACCATGTAACTGAGTTTGTATAAGATAAGTTGTTATAAAACAATGTCTTGTGAAAAATAAGTTATTTGTATAAAATGTTATATGTATCAAACTGAAATGATTCAAATAACGCTACGATATGTAATACCATACAAACACTTATATATAGGAAGTACCAGCGGCGTATCCACCATGCTTGTATCATATTACACACACATCGTTACTTAATCACTTAATCAAACCAAACCAAACAATGTAAAATGTCTATGTCAAAGTATCCATGTCAAGATGTAAATCATGTCAAAATGTCTATGTCAAATATCCATGTATGGCAAGTGAAATGTCTCAACTAAACCATATGCACAAAAACAAAGTATTGAAGTAAAACTTGGTTTAAATCAAAGTTATGTTTTGTGGGAAAAGCATGATCTAATGTCAATCATGTTAAAATGTCTATGTCGAAATGTCATGTAAAACGATGTACTAAGTAATGCACACAATGGCAATACATAGCATGAAATGTAATGAAATCATGTACTATAATGTACTAACGAACATAGCAGTATATGATGTGAAAACAGGAAAGCAGGAAAGTAACAAGTAGGCACATGTGTTCCACCCCAAAACAGTTTGGAAAACAGTAAAAGAGGGGTCTATGTACTCACTTGAGATTGCTCAGTTGTCAAAAGATAACCACCAAGTAATGCTATAGATCTCGGAATCAAACGGCACCTAATATAGGTAACTATGTTAATAAACCGGACCTATCTCGGAAGACTGGGTAGCATTAGGGTTTGTAAACCAAATGAGTGTCGGAACTCACGTGATATGGTTTAACAAAGCCTACATGCTAAATGAAACTTAACCTATGTCTTACTGACCCATTATGATCCGTTTAGGTAGCTTATGCTACTTTAACGCATCGTGCGCGTGAAACGCGTTTGGACCGCCTAACTAGTCCTATGACAAGTATTATATGCCTAAATATGTTCCATAATCAGTTATGTGACAAAGGTTTAGGTTACATATGCTTAATTACCAATTATACATGAAAAGGGTATTCTGGTAATTTACCTAAGGCATATAAACTACCTATCATACAACTACTTAAACGATGTGACCATAGGGTATAACCTCGGAAGGTTATTCCCTACCTACTATGGTCACCTAATGTATTTGGTCGGATCCTAATGATCGACCAAACTGGGTCGGGTTCGAGGTATAAGCGATTTATTAGATCGCTTACCCTACGACCCTAGACAACGTGGTAATCAGTAGGCATAGTCCCAAGGGACTATGACCATCGTGATTACAATCACGTTGCGAAGTTCTAACGAACTTCGCATTGACCATTACTGGTCAACGCTGAAAGTCAAACAAAGTTTGACTTTCTGACTCGAAAAGCAGTAAAATAAGGAAAAGAACGAAAGAATACTTACGAAGGGTCCCCGAATGCTAAACTCGATTCAAAAATCTCAGGTATGAAACAAATGTTTCAACTTAGAGTTTCTCAAATCAAGTTTCTAGTGATTATGAACAAAAGGGGGTGGGGTATTTATAGTTTTCGGGTAACCGTTAGGATCGTTTCATGGAAAGGAGGGCACGATCAAGGCCGTACACTTGTCGGGAAGTTATGGTGCCTCAAAATGCTCACCACCATAAGGATTGGACACTTGGCAAGGGGTTAGGGAGTGCAAAACAGCTGAAAACAGGCTGTTAAGTACTCTGCATCTGGTCTGAACTTGCTTTACGGACCTCAAAGCTGCCAATGTTGAGGTCCGTAAGGTAACAACTTTGGCAGATTTACAGTTTTGGTCCCTGCAGCCCCTAAACTTGGTTTTCAATGCATTTTTGACACGTTTAAGGCCCGTTAACCCCATTTCAAAGCTCTAAAATGAAGTTAAAGTATAGGGAACTTAAAATGTGCTCAAAAATATGCCGGAGGTTGGTTCGTTTGGCCGTACGAACGCGATGTTCGCTTAATTACGACGGAATGCGCATAAGCGCGAAAAACGATCCAAATGACGCGACGAATGGATATTTCTTAAGGCGAACACTAAAATATAATGTAGTCATGCTTACATAAATTTTTGGATGTCCAGATGTATTCAGAACGTAAGTTATGCGCGAAAATGCAAACTTGTGCACTTTTTGACACTTTTAGTCCCTGAATGTCCCAAAAGTTTATTTTAGCACACCAAACCCCTCAAAGCCTATTTCTAAGCTATGTAAAGGATATTTATGGTATGTTTAACTTATGGCCATGTTCCGGAATGTCTGTTACAGTTCAAATTGGCATACTTTCGCAGTTTGTCAACTTTAGTCCCTGTAAGCGATTAAACTTTGATTTCACCACACCAAACCTTCCAAAACTTATATCTAAGTTATGTAAAGGTTATTTAAGGTATGTTAAGCCTATTTCACTATTCCGGAGTGTTCATTGCATTAAACTGGTTATATTTACGCATCAGTGCGCGTATAACCTTCCAGAAAGCGATTTAGAGCTTGAAATCGAACAAGAGTTGATATGTGCAAAAGATACACATATTTATAAAAGTCCAAAGTATGAAATACAATATTTCATTGGTTTGGCATTTTTTTGATGGTTGAAATGACACAGGTGTTACAATCTACAAGTGGTATTTTTGAAGAACCAAGTGTATGATGAAATCATGTTTAAAAAGCAGGATCTTTCTCAAAATAAAGACATTTTTGAGAACCAAAAAGTGTGTAGACACTTATGTAACAAAAGGTTTTACCAAAGAAATATGTTCGTAACTTTTGACCGTGAAGTTGTAAACTTACAATTTCTTTAAAAATAAGATCTTTAAGAAACCGCTTTTATTTACAAAGACAGAAAGATCTACTAAAAGTGTTGGAAGATTTCTACGTGTTTTCGCATAACTTACAAGTTCATGTGTTCGCGATTTATACTTGCTTTGGCTAGTTTAATGTTTGAATATTGTTTGTTGATGATTGGAAAATTGATTGGTTGAATTTTTAAAAGAAAATGATACGCTAGTAAGCCTGGCCACCTCCAGTTACAGAGGAAACTCTGGCGAAATTTTTCTAGAAAATAACACTTAGAATATTTTTGGTGACAAGTAATATGAATATATGTTCGACTGGTTTTCCAAACAAACTTCGCCATGATTTTTGTTATCAAATGACCAAGTATTCGGGGGTGGATTTTCATAAATGAGACTTGTTAAATATATATTTATCGCTTGTGTGATTATGTGATTATTTTGTGAACTAGGTATATATTATTTTTAGAGTAAAAATAATATGACTTGGAGATACTCGTAACGAGTAAAAATACAAAATTCACATGCAACCTATTTAGACAAAATACATAATTCGGGTGCAAAGTGCAAAACACAAAAGACTTATATTTATTTTTGAGAAAATAATATAAGTAAGACACTTAGTTAAAAATATAGAATATTTTTAACACAACAATACAAATACAAAAGAGAGTGACTGTACTTGTGCGACGCAAGTCTAGTGACTAACTTAAGAAAACGCGTATAGGTTACGGCGTTAATTAAGCAAATCCGGTGAAGTTTACGACGCAAGGAACGCAAAGTTGTGAGTTCATGCTCCCCCTTTTCTCTAACTGTTTTTAGTTTTTATAACTTCGGGGGTGAAATACATGTACAAATATTACTATGTTTATAAATGGTATGATAACAAGAAGCACACTTGGTGACGACGAGAACCAAGTGTGACGAGATATAGGAATACAAGAAACGCACTTGGTGAGGACGAGAACCAAGTAGGATGCGTTATGAGAAATGATAACAAGAAACGCACATGGTGAGGACGAGAACCAAGTAGGATGCGTTATGAGAAATGATACGAGAAATCGTGTCACGAATAGGGTACATAAGCACCATTAATCAACAATATACCTAGACCGCAGAACAAAAGGTTAGATCTAACGGGTGCCGGGCAGCCCCACTCTCGGTGAGGGCGAGAATCGAGTAGTGCTTTTGTGTCTCAGAATATACCAATTAAATGCCTAAGGTTTGGTGACTTCCTATGACGTGTCACATGTTAATGGCTTTGCAACCCATTAACAATCCTGATACTTACAGGAATACTTTATTTACATAAAATTCATACCATACTAAAACTTGATGAATACTTGAGTACGTGGGGTACTCAAGAAAAACTTGATTTATAACATGAAGTACGTGGGGTACTCAAGAAAACGGGAATTATACTTGAGTACGTGGGGTACTCAAGAAAAACCTGAATTATACATAAGTACGTGGTGTACACATGAATACTTGATTTATATATGAAAACTTGATTTATACACAAACTATGTTTTCATACGAAGTATACAAACGTGAAATACAAAAGCTGCATGAATTCACACCAACATTATGTTGACGTTTTTCCAAAACTCACATGTATTTCAGGTAACTAGGATGGATGTGTGCGTGGTCTTACTCATGCTCGTGGATGTCGCTTGTGTTTATCTTTAAATAAAGTTGTAAACTTTTAAGACAATGTTTTATGCTGTCTAGCGATGTAAACGCTATCTTATGTTTCAAATTATGGTATTTGAAGTTATTTTCATAAGCATGTAGTATGTTTACCTTTCGTATGCAATGAGAACCTTTCATGATCACACCTCGTGCTTCCGCCACAGAAAGGGGTGTGACATCATGAAGATTCAAAGGACTTCCATGGTGATTTCAAGCTAGAAAAGGGGGTTTGGAAGTGATTTCAAGCAAGAACAACCTTCATATTTTCATCTATTCTCAAAAACCCATCTAAAATCTTGAAGGTATAAAAATTTATTTTATAAACTTTGTTTTGATTCTTGATGATTCTTGATAGTGATGGAAGTTTCTCTTGATCTTGGGTTTAATCACAAACTTGAAACATAAAACAAATGGGTTATATTTTGAATGAAATAAAATGGATATATAAATATATATATATATATATATGGCCGTGAGTGTGTGTATGTTTATATAAGCATTTGTGTTTTTGATTTTTGTTGAAAGATTCTTGAGTTACATGATGACTTAAAAAGTAGGATGCATGTAAGATCTAAGGGTCATATAAGAATGTTCTAAAGATGATTTAAGATTTGAAAAGTGACATGATGAAAAGTGAAATTTTGGTGGTTTATGTATGTATGTATATTTCGTATATATATGTATGTATGTACGTATGTATGCATATAAAAGTTTGTCATATGTTCTTAAATATGAAGGATATTAGCATTTATGTATGAATGATTGGATGATCATGATGATGTGTGTGTTGTGTTTTGTAAGAACATGATATTAATGTCTTCTTGATGTAGGATTAGATCATAAATAATGTTGATGATGTTGTATGAGTGCATTAGGTGCACATATGTGGACATGCATGTTAATATGAAAGCATGAAATGATCATTTGAGCATGATTTGATAAAAATTAATTTTGATCAGATTATAAACCTTAAAATAAAGTTATTTTGAAGTGTTTAATGGTATATAAATTTGTCATAATGTTTGCTAGCTTTGCATGTTGTACTTGGTGCATTAAAAGTTGTAAAATACGTGAAATTGCATGATTTATGTGACTTACACAAAAACTGAACTAATATGATTATAACCACTATTTTAATCAGTAAATAACATGTATTGTGTTAAAATATCAAGTCATTTTGAGTTGGGATGATTATGGTAACGTTTAACGCAAAACTATGCGTTAAAACGGTCAAAAATCGGCTTTTCGGGAGATTTTTGTAAAACTGATTTAGATCAGTAAATAAACTAATGTTTTTATTTTAAAAACAAGTATTTTAACTAATTTTAAGTTTACTTGGTGTTTGGTTGGTCATACGTGACTTCCGATGCCCGAAAACGTTACCGAATCGCTAAAATACGCATTTTTCGATGAACACTAGTATGGGTGAATTTTGAGTGAACCTTATGTGATAAAATGTGTTAAATGATTTAAACATGCAAATTTGATAATATTTTAAGTTTTAATTTGATAATGGGGAAATTTAGACTATGCATGTATGCATGTACATTTTGTGCGGTAGAAACGGTAAAATTGCGATAAACGTGTAACTTGTTTGTCGAACATGAAATTTGGTACATATGAGATGTTTTATGTATAATTGCTTTAAAAATGACAAAATAGATAAATTAGTAATATTTCGTGTGTTCGGTGTTAATTTCTATGAATGTTTATGTATATATATTACGACGCGAAAATCGTAGATATATTGTGTATAAACGGGAGAGTTAACGGATTTACACAATAATGGTCACCAATAAAATCGTTCAAGTCGCTAAAATCATAAATATTTATATATATGTATAAGGACTCATATATATATATATATATATATATATTAACATGCCAACATAATCAAAATGACAACTTTTCGAGAAAATCTCAAAGTTATGTGATAATTCTAAGAAACGGAGAAACTTAGGATTTTTGTGTTAAATATATATTGATTTAGAATTGTTCCTATATTAGGACGTATATAAAAATTAATCTCTGGGATTGCGGTATTAAAATACGCACCCAAAGGTTAGTGTCACTAAACCCCTCTTTTTACTGTTTTTTATATATTTTTGGGGTGGAACACGTCGTTAAAAGGGTTTAATAATTTTTTCGAAATAAAACATACCTTTTAATATAAAATATATATTTTCAATGAAAATATATGAATTTGATAAGTTATACGTTTCAAAGTAAAACGTTTTTGATGAATGAATATTGTATGTGCGGTATTTCTTAAGTGAAACGAGACCGTACGGATTGGGGATGAATTCCAGACTGGGTCTCAACATTTGAGTGACAGGGGAATTCGTAAATCGTCGTGTATTAAATTGTCATATTAGTAGGATATATATATTGTACGTGAGGCAGACATCATATTGTTCTTCGAGAAAGAACCCTGCGCCCATGATGTCGTTTAATCAGTTAAGTATTGTACGCGATGAATTGTTGGTAGATCTATCGGGTTGACAACCCCGTCGTGACCGGTCACCCCGTGTCAATGTCAAACGACGAATTAATATTCTGTGCATGCTATAAATAGGGGTGCTTGGCTCATTTGCAAAACCATCCCTTGGCAAACCACCTCTCTCACACTTCACCCACACTCCACCACCACCACAACACCATCATCCACCACCATCATCCATCATCCATCATAGAGTGTGTGAGTAGTCTCGGGATCCAAGATTGATCGTAAGAGTTCTTGACAATCAAAGGCCATGTTTGCCTAAGTCTCTTACATCACTTGGTGAAGACAAGTGTCTAGTGTAATACTTTTTATTTTTAATCTTTTCGCACTTTTTATTTGGTTATGTATTAATGACTTTAATAACTAGTTTCTTATGTTGAAGGTGAGTCTTCCTTATCGTTTATCCGTGGTGTCTTGGCATTATTTTACTGTCTATATAAAATAAAAGATTTTCACCATTCATATCTCCACGGTCTATATGGAGGTATGTTGGCTACCTGGTCGGGGGTTAAGGGAACGGTTTGATAAGAGTCTTGCCTTGTTCAGTGTATAGATCCTGCAAGGACCTGGGTCAACTTTAGTAGGACCTCCTTCAATACCCACTGGTATTGGATGACGGGGGTCCGAACTCCTTGATCCCCTCATATGTAAACTACTGTTAAAACTTTAACCCGGCTACTTAGGATTGTATCCCTGCTGACTCAGACTAATTAGCCGAAGGTAACGTCACCTCCAGAAGAGGGGCCTACCACAATATGGATTAATAATATAATTAATTATCTTTCAATAATCCAACCCTTTAGGATTGTATCCTTGCTGACTCAAACTACTAGGTTGAGGGTAACGTCACCTTCAGAAGAGGGGCCTACTACAATAACTAAGATAATCTCTTAAAAACTGCAAAAGTGCGGAAATAATCAAAGGTTACACTAAACACGAGTCGGATACAAGTGATTCATCTTGTCTATCTGTTTTTATTTTATTTTATTTTTCTAGTTTAAAACCATCTTTCTAAACTTTTGATTTGATTAGACATCGAGGATAAACCGGTACTAAAAGCTCTTGTGTCCTTGGACGACCTCGGTATCTTACCAACACTATACTACGCTCACGATGGGTGCACTTGCCCATATGTGTGTTTAGTGTTAGTAAATATCGTGTTTTATAAATTTAAAACTTGGCTAAAAAGTGTTAAAGGGCTTAAAATATACATTAAAAACTATACGACACTTCACACGCATCAAGTTATAGGCGCCGCTGCCGAGGACAAAAGGATTTTAAGAAAGTTAGGAATCAACTGTCACACCCCAACCGATGGCGGAATCATCGGGGCATGGCACTGAGCGAAACAGATTGTCCAGAAGTATCCATAACAATTATCATTACCATTCAATTTAAAATAACATGTCCCATACCATGTCCCATACCATGTCTCAAACAGTAAACAAATTATTACAGATAAAATCTAGGCAAATAATTCTGTTCCGACAACTCAGATTTATACATAGATAGTTTATTTATTGGTTTCTAGGACCTCTTTTCCTAGCTTCGATTTCATCACTGCGCAGAGAGCATCCTAGACCTTTCCTAGCCTCGATTTCACAGTGAGCTAGGCATACAAACAACTTAAGCACCTGTCACATACGTTAAAATAAAGTCAATACATATAATGTAAAGGTGAGCATACAAGTTTGATAATAGCATATAAAGTTCGAATTTGTTTACGCATAACCAACACATACACATAGAGAAATGAAGCACGTTAGTTATCGACATAGATCCATCGATACCACTGACTGCGGGTTGACTGCCCAAGGCAGTTCACAATACATGATTACCACCGTAATCCATGCAAGTAATTGTCCTTAACAACCCCCGTGTGAACGGGTGCTGAGTCCGAACTATAGTACTATCGTTGCTAAGACAGGTAGACAGCATTCCATGTGTAAACATAACAAACAAGCATTCATAAGCCACGTATAACATGCATTAACGGTTAGCGTTCAAATAGTATTGAGTAGTGTGTTTGGTGTGATTTGAATAGTTGTAACGTATGTAACACCCAAAAGTGCTTAAAGCAAAAAGGGATCGAGTATACTCACAGCGATTGATGGATTGAAGGGAGCGCTTAGCGAGTAGGGTTAGCCTAAATAGTTTGATAGCATAACGATAAGTGACTCGTAAAACGATATCAAGTGTGAATGGGTCGGATAGTAGTTCGGTCGGATGGTAATCCGATCGGACGGCTTGTTTGGGCGGATGACAATCCGTTCGGATGGTCATCCGGTCGGATGGTAGTCCATTCGGATGACTATTCGAGTGGATTGTTTCTTCCTATGATGAGGATGTGTTTGTGTATGATGGCTTGTCCTTTGAAGTTTTCGTTGTAGCATTTTAAAAATGTTGAAGTATCTCTATCTTTAAAGTTGGTCGATCGGACGGTCAGTCGTGCGGACGACAATCCGTTCGGGTGGTCATCCGGTCGGACGGTAGACCGGTCGAACGACGACTCTAGTGATGAGGTTACTTAGTGGAAACAAATTCACAGCAGAAGAGTCACGCGGTCGGATGTCCATACGCCCGGGTGGCAACCCTGTTAATGAACATGTTGAAAATTGTTTAAGTCTTTAAAGTCCTAGTATCTCATGATCCGAAGAGTAATCCGGTCGGATGGTAGTCCGATCGGATGGAAATTCGCTCGATACCCAAACTTCAGATAGAGTTGATTAAGTGGGGGACCCAAGATGTTATCCGTTCGGACATCAATCCGTTCGTGTAGTCTATCCACTCGGACAGCAGTCCGGTCGGGCAACATTCCGTTCCGATTGTTCCGTTCGTCTTACACTTGGTCGTTTTGGTCGTTTGTCGTTTTATCGAGACGTTTTGACAACGTGTTAACCAACAGAATCCCATCTTGACCCAAGTAACCTGATCGACCAGGAATCGCCCTAGCTCGGCCAGTTAGTCGGTTCAAGACGATTATTCTCGTTTAACCAGAAATCGGTGGTCTCGTGGGTAGAATCTGGATCTTGAGCTAGCACAACACTAAGAACGAGTAGAAGACTAGATCAGGGTCGGATCCTATCGGTTTTGAGTGTATTGAGTGTAAAAGAGTTGAAAGAAAGTTAGAAACTATCTTTCAATCCTTTTTCACTATATTTAAGCTTAGATCTACGTGAGATCTTTGTGTATTTGTGTGGAAATCTATCAGATCTAAGTTGTTATTGGTGGATTGAGGCCAAAACAAGAAGTTCTTCAAGAACTCATGATGACATCATCCTAGAACACCTCAAATCTAGTGATTTCACGGTTAAAAGTCAAGATTCAAAAGATAGAAAGGTGTAGAAGTGCGTGTAGATCAAGAAAGTACAAGATTTAGGGCGAGATCTTACCTGGATTGAGAGAAATCGAAGAAAAGGTGGGGAGCACGAACTGTTCGGACAGGGGATTTCCAAAAGTGGAAATGATGACAATGACAGGGGTATTTATAGGATTCCAAAAGGGGAAAGTGTGGGCCGGTCGGATGGCATCCCGCCCGGATGACTGTCCGGTCGGATGTCATCTCGGTCGGATGACGACCTGACACCACAATCAAGTGGCAGCCCGGTCGGATGGCAATCCGGCCGGATGGCACTTGGTTCGGGTGTTTGGCGCGACGATTTTTGCTGTTTCGCTTTCGGTTGCGAGCGATTCGATGCGATAGCTTTTCCTAGTCAAATTACTTTTAATCCCAACTACTATATCTATCATAGTTCGATTTCGATTGGGTTCTATTGCGTTTCGAGTTCGATTACGATCCACACATAACATAAATGAACATGCACAAGTAACACATAAGGCACACACACACACGTATAACAATAATTAAAATACATAGTTCGAGTTGCGACTTTGAAGTCGATTCGATTAGAATAGTTTGATTATCGTTTAGCTTTATCGCATTGTTACTTCCTATAGTTCACAGTCGTAAGTCGAATAGTTTGCGAGTAACATACGTCGATTATTGTAATTATTGACACTTACTCCACATAATATAACTAAAATAAACATACAAAGAAATCTACTACAAGTCAAGTTGCGCGAAATTGATCGTTGACTTTGATCGTTGACTTTGACTTTGACTTTTGAGCAAGCCAGAGGGTCTTTGTTGTTCAGCCTTGACTCTTGCACATGTCAGGCATTTTCCAACGTAGAAGGCAATATCCCTTTTCATGCTGGGCCACCAGTACTTGTAGCGAAGATCCTGGTACATTTTGTCGGCACTGGGATGAATAGAATACCGGGATTTGTAGGCTTCGTCCATCAAGATCTGTCATAAATTTGGTTCGTTTAGGGATCCAAATTCGGTCCAGAAAGTGGAATATCCCATTCGATTTGCTCACAAGCTGGGCTCCATCGTGGTAGATTCTTTCCTTCTTCAGTGTGCGTTCATTAAAACATGCATGCTGAGCTTCGCGAATGAGGGTTTCGAGATCGTGTTGGGCTTGAACATTATGAGTGCTAAGCAGATAACTCCGTCTGCTGAGTGTGTCGGCAATGACATTTGCTTTGCCTGGGTGATAATGAATCTCACAGTCGTAATCGTTGAGAAGTTCTACCCATCGGCGTTGACGCATATTAAGTTCCTTCTGATTAAAGATATGCTGTAGGCTCCTATGATCGGTTAAGATCGTACACTTGGTACCATACAGGTAGTGTCGCCAAATCTTTAACGCAAAAACAACTGCGCCTAGCTCGAGATCATGAGTTGTATAGTTCTTCTCGTGGATTTTGAGCTGACGAGATGCGTAAGCTATAACCTTATCCCGTTGCATGAGGACAAAACCAAGACCAAGGTTGGAAGCATCACAGTAGACAATGAAATCGTCGTTTCTGTCGGGCAATGTGAGAACAGGAGCATTGCAAAGCTTATGCTTGAGGGTTCGAAAGGTAGACTCGTGTTCAGTTCCCCAAACAAAAGGCTTGTCCTTGTGCGTGAGAGCGGTAAGTAGTACATCGATCCTTGAGAATCCTTCGATGAATCATCGATAGTAGCTCGCTAGTCCGAGAAAATAATGAACTTCGGACGGGTTCTTAGGCGTAATCCAACTCTTAACAGCTTCAATCTTCGCAGGATCGACGTGAATACCTTGACTATTAACAATGTGACCCAAAAACTGAACTTCCTCCAACCAGAATTCACACTTGGAGAACTTGGCATAGAGTTGGTTCCCCTGGAGTAGCTCGAGAACCAAACGTAGATGTTGCGCGTGTTCGGCTTTCGATTTGGAATAGATCAAGACATCGTCGATGAATACGATGACGAAACGGTCGAGATATGGTTTGCACACGCGATTCATCAGATCCATGAAAACCGCGGATGCGTTGGTTAAACCAAAAGGCATAACAACGAATTCGTAGTGGCCGTAACGAATGCGAAACGCGGTTTTGGGTATATCCTCCTCTTGAATGCGTAGTTGGTGATAGCTTGAGCGTAGATCGATCTTTGAGAAGCACATAGCACCTTGTAGCTGATCAAACAAATCATCGATGCGAGGTAGGGGATGGCGGTTCTTGATAGTTAGCTTATTCAATTCCCGATAGTCGATACACATCCTGAACGACCCATCCTTCTTTTTGACGAAAAGGACTGGCGTGCCCTAAGGAGAGGTGCTCGGGCGAATGAAGCCTTTCTCAAGTAAGTCCTGGAGTTGGTTTGAGAGCTCGCGCATTTCTGACGGTGCGAGCCGGTAGGGAGCTTTGGTAATAGGGTTGGCTCCAGGAATGAGGTCGATACGAAAGTCGATGTCACAACTTGGTGGTAGACCGGGAAGATCCTCTGGAAAAACGTTAGGAAATTCTCGAACAACAGGAACGTCTTTCACTTCCTTCTTCTCTTTCTTTTCCTTCTCCGCTGCTACAATGTTAGCCAAGAAAGCTCTGTATTCCTTGCGGAGATACTTGCTAGCTTGGACACATGACATGAGCTTGAGACCTTTCGAAGCGGTTTCACCATAAACACACAATAAATCACCATTCGCGAGCGAGAATCGAATCATCTTGTCGAAGCACACAACTTCAGCATGGTTCTCGCGAAGAAAGTCCATGCCTACTATGACATCAAAACTTCCGAGTTGCATCGGAATAAGGTCGATCGGGAAAATGTGATTGTTGAGCTCAAGAGTACAATCACGAAGAACAGAATTAACGGTGACGGTTCTTCCGGTAGCGACTTCAACATCAAACGTCGAGGAGAGTCGGGAGCGTTTACGACTAAGGAGCTTCTTGAATTCGAATGACACAAAGCAATTATCGGCTCCAGTATCAAATAAACACGAAGCATAAATACCATTCACAAGGAACGTACCATTGACCACGTTGTTGTCGGCTTGGGCTTGACGCACGTTGATGTTGAAAGTTCGTGCGCGTGCTGTTTGTTGTTGCTGTTGCTGCTGGTGTTGCTGCTGCTGCTGAGGCTGCTTCTGCTGGGGCTCTTGTTTTACCACCCTGTTTTGGCACATGTTGGCGAAGTGGTTAGGATCGCCACATGCGAAGCAGGCTCTGGCGTTGACCGCGGGTGCCGGAGGAGCTTGTTGACCCTGAGGGGCGGTGAGTAGAGCTTGATGAGCAGGAGCTTATCGAACACGGCAGTTGGTAGTGAAATGGTCGTACATATTGCAATGAGCACAAAAACGGCAAGCAATGGTAGTCGGGTGATGGTAGGTACAAGTAGGGCAAAGCGGGTGTGGCCCAGTGTATGCACGCTTATCAGGCGGTGCATTTGCCACAGGCGTCGCTACTTGACGCTGTTGGGCTGGTACAGCTTGTATCGGTGCAGCAGTGATCCCACAGTTCTTGTTGCTGGAGCTGCTCTTTCTCTTGTTCTTCCTCTTGTTGCTTGATGAGGTGGTGGTTTCAGCAGTCGGTGCGACAGTGGTAGCTTGATGCAGGTGCTTTGAAGTTTTATCCTAGACACCAGCCTTGACCCGCTTGTCGTTGATTTCAGCGGCCAGTAGATAAGTCTCTTCGATCGTCGTAGTCTTAGTCGCTTGCACGAAATCGGCAACACAGTCAGGCAGGGCTCGGATTTACTTCTTGATTGCCATTTCTGGAGTCTTGACCTGATCGGGACAAATGATGCTGAGCTGTTTGAAACAAGCAGTGAGCGTATCATTTTCACCATCCTTTTGCTGTATGTGCCAAAATTTATCCTCTAGCTTCTGACGTTCGTGAGGAGGACAAAATTCTTCCAGCATGACTTCCTTGAGTTCGTCCCACGACAGACCGTAGGCTGCATCGTTCCCTCACTTGTTCCTCTCGGTCGTCCACCACTCTAGAACACGGGACTGAAAGACGCCGGTAGCGTTCAGAGAACGGAGGTCATCAGGGCAACTGCTTTGTCGTAGAGTGACCTCAATGGAGTCAAACCATTGGAACAACGCTGTGGGGCCTCCCTTGCCAGTGAATTCTTTTGGCCCACAAGGCTTGAATTGCTTGAAATTGAAGGCTTTGGTGGTAGCTTTAGGAGCTTCGGTTCTCGACTCCTCAGATGACTTGCTGACGTTCTCGTAGACCCACTCACAGCCTTTGCTACACTTTTATCGATGATGGCAGCAAGGCGTTTGTCTCTCTTTTCTTGACGAGAAAGTAAGGGATGACGGGATCCAGATGACATTGTCTGCAACAGACATCGTCACAGGACTCAACACCTTGTATTCGAATCTCACCTCACACGTCTACTACTTACTAAAGCTCCGGAACACGCATAATCATGTAAACACATAGACACATAACCATGTAGAACACAGAACCACATAATCACATAAACACATAAGCACATAGTGCACAGAAACACATAACCACATACGTATGTAATCACAGAGGCGGTCAGAATACAGAAACCTATCATTTAAAGTCTGCGATTTGTTCGAATATAATGGTCCCGTCTAGTATATCGATTAGCGTAGTATAAGCGTATATCGTAGCATAAGGTCGTCCATAATTCCACGATTTGTTAACGTTTTGAGGTAGAAATGCAGTACGAGTCGTATGTGTTGATCAAAGTGAAAGCAAAAACCGAGTAAATCTCCAAAATTTAACACATAAACAGGTAAACACATGTATAAGCACGTAAAATCAATGAAACATCAGAGCTGACGGTTGTAAGCTCAAAATCGAAACACATAGAAATCGAGAAATAGATTGTCTACGGCTAGTAGACTTCGACTAACCAAAGTGATTCAACTATTCGCAAGGATCCGTTGTGCACATTTGACCTTCAGGACTATGCCTTTGCCTCGATTCTTGGGCGTTTGGCACACACCCCGTTAGTCATATTGTGACTTCAGCTCATTGGAGTCCGTCGAGACTTTGGTGAGAGTTTGTAAAATGAGTGGAATAAGTCGTCAAGGTTAGGGTCTCACCCCTGGCTTAACAACTTCGCTCCTGTTTTGATAAAATAGAGGAGATTATTCATCAAAATACGGATCTCACTCCTGGTTTGGCATAATTCTCCTCGTGTATAGATAAAATGCGAGTCGATTAAGAAACTTTAGTCGAGAGTTTGCGGTTTTCACACCTAATCTTGACTTAATTGCTTATTTATGGTCGAAAATTTCGAGTGCAGTGATAGTGTAGTGAGAATAGCGAGGAATAAGCTCGCACATAATCCCTACTGGACATGCACAAGTCGGTCTATTGGTTCCTAACTATAGACTTGGTATCTAAGATATCGACCCGGACTAGGTCGACTCTTGCCTAATTCCCTATAGTTATGGCTCTGATACCAATCTGTCACACCTCAACCGATGGCGGAATCATCGGGGCATGGCACTGAGCGAAACAGATTGTCCAGAAGTATCCATAACAATTATCATTACCATTCAATTTAAAATAACATGTCCCATACCATGTCTCAAACAATAAACAAATTATTACAGATAAAATCTAGGCAAATAATTCTATTCCGACAACTCATATTTATACATAGATAGTTTATTTATTGGTTTCTAGGACCTCTTTTCCTAGCTTCGATTTCATCACTGCGCAGAGAGCATCCTAGACCTTTCCTAGCCTCGATTTTACAGTGAGCTAGGCATACAAACAACTTAAGCACCTGTCACATACGTTAAAATAAAGTCAATACATATAATGTAAAGGTAAGCATACAAGTTTGATAATTGCATATAAAGTTCGAATTCGTTTACGCATAACCAGCACGCACACATAGAGAAATGAAGCACGTTAGTTATCGACATAGATCCATCGATACCAGTGACTGCGGGTTGACTGCCTGAGGCAGTTCGCAATACATGATTACCACCGTAATCCATGCAAGTAATTGTCCTTAACAACCCCCGTGTGAACGGGTGCTGAGTCCAAACTATAGTACTATCGTTGCTAAGACAGGTAGACAGTATTCCATGTGTAAACATAACAAACAAGCATTCATAAGCCACGTATAACATTCATTAACGGTTAGCGTTCAAATAGTATAGAGTAGTGTGTTTGGTGTGATTTGAATAGTTGTAACGTATGTAACACCCAAAAGTGCTTAAAGCAAAAAGGGATCGAGTATACTCACAGCGATTGATGGATTGAAGGGAGCGCTTAGCGAGTAAGGTTAGCCTGAATAGTTTGATAGCATAACGATAAGTGACTCGTAAAACGATATCAAGAGTGAATGGGTCGGATAGCAGTTCGGTCGGATGGTAATCCGATCGGACGGCTTGTTTGGGCGGATGACAATCCGTTCGGATGGTCATCCGGTCGGATGGTAGTCCAGTCGGATGACTATTCGAGTGGATAGTTTCTTCCTATGATGAGGATGTGTTTGTGTATGATGGCTTGTCCTTTGAAGTTTTTGTTGTAGCATTTTAAAAACGTTGAAGTATCTCTATCTTTCAAGTCGGTCGATCGGACGGTTAGTCGTGCGGACGACAATCCGTTCTGGTGGTCATCCGGTCGGATGGTAGTCCGGTCGGACGGCGACTCTAGTGATGAGGTTACTTAGTGGAAACAAATTCACAGCAAAAGAGTCAATCGGTCGGATGTCCATACGACCGGGTGGCAACCCTGTTTAATAAACATGTTGAAAATTGTTTAAGTCTTTAAAGTCCTAGTATCTCATGATCCGAAGAGTAATCCGGTCGGATGGTAGTCCGATCGGATGGCAATTCGCTCGATACCCAAACTTCAGATAGAGTTGATTAAGTGGGGGGACCCAAGATGTTATCCGTTCGGACAGCAATCCGTTCGGGTAGTCTATCCGCTCGGACAGCAGTCCGGTCGGACAGCATTCCGTTCCGATTGTTCCGTTCGTCTTACACTTGGTCGTTTGGTCGTTTGTCGTTTTATCGAGACGTTTTGACATCGTGTTAACCAACAGAATCCCATCTTGACCCAAGTAACCTGATCTACCAGGAATCACCCTAGCTCGGCCAGTTAGTCTGTTCAAGACGATTATTCTCGATTAACCCGAAATCGGTGGTCTCGTGGGTAGAATCCGGATCTTGAGCTAGCACAACACTAAGAACGAGTAGAAGACTAGATCAGGGTCGGATCCTATCGGTTTTGAGTGTATTGAGTGTAAAAGAGTTGAAAGAAAGTTAGAAACCATCTTTCAATCCTTTTTCACTATATTTAAGCTTAGATCTATGCGAGATCTTTGTGTATTTGTGTGGAAATCTATCAGATCTAAGTTGTTCTTGGTGGATTGAGGCCAAAACAAGAAGTTCTTCAAGAACTCATGATGACATCATCCTAGAACACCTCAAATCTAGTGATTTCACGGTTAAAAGTCAAGATTTAAAAGATAGAAAGGTGTAGAAGTACGTGTAGATCAAGATAGTACAAGATTTAGGGCGAGATCTTACCTGGATTGAGAGAAATCGAAGAAAAGGTGGGGAGCACGAACTGTTAGGACAGGGGATTTCCAAAAGTGGAAATGATGACAATGACAGGGGTATTTATAGGATTCCAAAAGGGGAAAGTGTGGGTCGGTCGGATGGCATCCCGCCCGGATGACTATCCGGTCGGATGTCATCTCAGTCGGATGACGACCTGACACCACAATCAAGTGGCAGCCCAGTCGGATGGCAATCCGGCCGGATGGCACTTGGTTCGGGTGTTTGGCGCGACGATTTTTGATGTTTCGATTTCGGTTGCGAGCGATCCGAAGCGATAGCTTTTCCTTGTCAAATTACTTTTAATCCCAACTACTATATCTATCATAGTTCGATTTCAATTGCGTTTCGAGTTCGATTGCGATCCACACATAACATAAATGAACATGCACAAGTAACACATAAGGCACACACACACACACGTATAACAATAATTAAAATACGTAGTTCGAGTTGCGATTTTGAAGTCGATTCGATTAGCATAGTTTGATTATCGTTTAGCTTTATCGCATTGTTACTTCCTATAGTTCACAGTCGTAAGTCGAATAGTTTGCCAGTAACATACGTCGATTATTGTAATTATTGACAATTACTCCACATAATACAACTAAAATAAACATCCAAATAAATCTACTACAAGTCAAGTTGCACGAAATCGATCGTTGACTTTGACCTTGACTTTGACCTTGACTTTGACTTTCGAAAACACGGGGTGTTACATCAACGGCCTAATCGTTTTTCTTATTTTTCTATTTTTTTAGGATTTTTCTTAATTTTTTCAGTTTCTGCAGAGTTCAGCACGGGCCGTGCCTGGTTGGACACGGGGCCGTGCCTGGTTGGACACGGGGCCGTGCTCAGCATTGTTACTAGCCGTTTTTATTTTCCGAGTTACAGGGAGTTGAGCACGGGGCCGTGTCGATGCAACATGGGGCCGTGTCAAGCTCCCCAGTAACAGGGATCCGGAAAACAATTACTGTATGTCCGACCACGGGCCGTGTTCACCTGAGCACGGGGCCGTGGTGAACCTTCTGACCATCGTTCTTTTCTGTTTTTATTGCAGGACTTGGAACCCAGGCGCCACATCTGAACTTTCTACGTAGTGTATGAGCTCCAGTTCTAGTAGAGACATAAAAGAACCTCTAGAAGAAGCCGAACGCTTTCTCAGAAAAGACTTAAAGCTAAAAATCAAGAGAAAGTTTCACGGGACCCACTTCCAATGGCGGACCAACGTACCCTCATGGATTACCAAAGACCCACCGTAGGAAATCTAGGCACCGCTATCAATGCACCAAATGTCGAAGCCAACAACTTCGAACTTCGGCCGCATTTGATACAAATGCTTCAAAACTCCGCAACCTTCCACGGGCTTGCGGACGAGGATCCCCATCTACATATTACTAATTTCTTAGAAATATGTGATACCTTTCGGATCAATGGAGCATCAAACGACGCCATCCGCCTTCGAATGTTTCCATTTTCACTAAAAGACTGAGCTAAGGCTTGGCTTAATACCCTCCCAGTTGGCTCGGTAAACACCTGGGATGAACTTGCCCAAAAGTTTTTATATAAGTATTTCCCTCCTGCTATAACGGCTAAATTAATGACTGAAATTAATACATATTCACAAGAGGATGTGGAATCCTTATATGAAACTTGGGAAAGGTTCAAGGTGTCACACCCCCAAAATCCACACGCGGAGTATCACCGCTTGGAGGCGTGACATGACCAGGATCAAGCCACCAATCATATTGAACCATGTATGTAGTAAAAATAATTCAACCAAACAATATGAAAGGTGTTCAAAACCAAAGCATGGTTAAGTGTTTAGCGGAAGCATAAATGTAAAACCCAACATAATCAATAAGTTTGAAATGTCATAAACGTTTAACATGGCATCCTCGATCCATGTCCCACAACGACTGTGCCTCCCCGTGCAAGCTCCATGAGTACATAACGACCTGCAAGGCATGTAACAACGAGTCAACAACAAAGTTGAGCGAGTTCACAGTTGGTTGTTTAGTTATAGTATTCGTTTCGTAAACCGTATGTTTGTTTAGTAAACTATGTATCGTATTTATTTGTATCGCGGCCTTCCAGGCATGTTTGCGAAGATTTGTGGGGGCTTCTCATGTATTCTAGACTAGTTGTATTTGTATCGCGGCCCTCCAGGCATGTTTGCGAAGTTTAGTATTCGTATCGCGGCCATTCCAGGCATGTGTGCGAAGATTAGTATTCGTATCGCGGCCATTCCAGGCATGTTTGCGAAGATTAGTATTCGTATCGCGGCCATTCCAGGCATGTTTGCAAAGATTAGTGTTCGTATCGCGGCCATTCCAGGCATGTTTGCGAAGATTAGTGTTCGTATCGCGGCCATTCCAGGCATGTTTGCGAAGATTAGTGGGGGCTTCCCATGTGTTACTAGTCTAGCTGTATCTATAAGTGACCTTCCCCTAACGAGGTCAGTGGTACGTATTCCAGTAACGATGAAAGTACAAGTAATCATTTAACCCCATTCCTAACCCCGGGAATCCCATGCCTTGGTAAGAGTGTGAACTCACCTTGGTTTGCTCGGTATGCTAAACTATGTGCTCACAAGTTATCAATCAAGTCCTATAGTAAGCACGTATTCTTAATCAGTTCAAGTTCGTAAAGTTTCGTATGCAATCAATGCCACAAAGTGTGCTTGGCAGTTAACATCATGTATCACGTAGGCAGTACATCAATATCATGCACTACATGCTTCTCATAAATGTCTTTCACAGTTTATTCTAACATGATTGTTCGTTAATAGTCTTGGTAAGCTTAACAGTGTTAATCAGGTTTATCAGAACTAGTATACATAATAAAGTTATCACACTTGATGCAGTTACTGTTTCATATCAAGTTAAATCAGACTTAACAAAGTTATCATACATAACCTAGTTAACATCACCCAGTTAACATATTAACATAATTGACATGTTTAACAGTGTAAGTAAACTTATCAGGTTTGGCATATATAACAGAGTTACTTGTTTAACCAAGTTAACATCTAACAGAACTAATAAACTAACTGAGTTTGCTGAACTGACTGAGTTAATTAACTAACAAAGTTAACAAATCATTTGAGTTACGTTTAACAAAGTTACTGTATTAAAATCTTAGGCGAAATCACAACAGACAAAACCGGTTATTGACGAAATCATTTTGGGCTGAAAACACTTTGGGCCGAAATCACTATGGACGAAAACACAAGTGTTTTCGTCAGAACCTTGTGTTTCCGTGGTTCTTGATCATCATCACTAGCATTTACAAGTTTCCAAAACCCTAAATAATTCTAACAGTTACGAGATCGAATCATCATCAATATCAGCCGTTTCATCAACCCAATGATCATACGATTAACAGTTACACATATAAGATATTATTCAATTACAATTAGTGGCACACTCATAGACCCCCCATACGTACACTGATAATTCCTATGCTAACAAGAACAATCTAGCCGAGTATGATGAGGTGATCACATGCAAACTAACTGACAATTCCTTTGCCATCACATGCAAAACATTAACTTGGCTGCACTTTCACTACAATTCATATTCCAATCATATCACACAATAACCGACGTTCTCTTTAATCAAAGTTATCCACTTTTAATAAAACCATTATTCTACAACATCATTGGACCGATATAATCAGGTAACATGCTTGCAATCATATACAATATTGATTTTACCCACATATTCACATGCAACCAACATATTCAACAAGAATAATATTAACACTAACCGAGCCGAGATATGACTACTGTTAGACGCAATGGACGAGACTCCCTTGATCGCGAGACTCCCTTGGTTGCCGTCGACTTCAGGAATGCTTTAGGGTTTGTAATATTGTGAAGAGTTGTGTAACATAACTCATATGTTATGCACACATATACAAAGAAAAGGTTGGGCTGATTCATGTTTTGAAAACAATAGATTGGGCCAAGTCTATATAACATGGTAGTGGCCTAAATGACACAAGACATAAACTGATCCATTACACACTCAATCGCACCGAATAACATTTACGTTTAACAAGTTTATCAAAGTCACGAGCGTTAAACAAATTCACTAATAACACTTATACACCATATATAACATTTGAAACAAACAAGTCGTGCAAACAAACACTTAAACAATTAACGTGCAATTAATGCGAAGATAGAAATCTTGGAAACTCGAGTTATCACATTATCCCCAACTTGAAAGAAATTTCGTCCCGAAATTTAGCACGTGGTTACTGAGGAAGCTAGTTGTGTTGTGTAGTTTACTGGTTTTCCTGGGGTGTCACATCATCCCCCCGTTGATTTGGAATTTCGTCCCGAAATTCTGTAGTAGCTTCAGCCTCAGTAGTAGTTGCACTGTTTCCGAATAACTGGGGATACTTGAGTTTCATTTGATCTTCCCGTTCCCAGGTGAACTCTGGGCCACGACGGGAGTTCCAATGAACTCGAACAAGGGTTATTCTGGTGTGCTTGAGGATCTTAACATCCCGGTCCGTGATTTCAACTGGTTCCTCGACGAATCGCAACTGATCGTCGATAGTGAGCTCCTTCAAAGGAACTATGAGGGTCTCATCTGACAGACACTTCTTCAGATTTGACACGTGAAAGACGTTGTGAACTGCACTGAGTTCTGCTGGTAGGTTTAGTTTGTAGGCCACCCTGCCTATTTTCTCAATGATTTCGAACGGTCCGACGTATCGCGTATTGCGCTTGCCCCATTTGCCAAAACGACCCACACCCTTCCAGGGTGAAACTTTGAGTAGCACTCGATCCCCAACTTAGAACTCGAGTGGTTTCTGGCGCTTGTTTGCGTAGGCTTTCTGACGGTCGCGAGCTGCCGCCATGCGTTGCCGTATCTGAGCAATTCTTTCCGTTGTGTCCACTACAAGTTCCGGACCCGTGATCTAACTATCACCCACCTCTGCCCAACAAAGAGGTGATCGGCATCTACGCCCGTACAATGCCTCGAATGGAGTGGCTTGAATGCTGGTGTGGTAACTGTTGTTATACGAAAACTCCACCAATGGGAGGTGTTTTTCCCAGCCATTGCCGAAATCAATTACACATGCCCGAAGCATGTCTTCTAAATTTTGACTAGTGCGCTCAGACTGCCCATCCGTCTGAGGGTGATAAGCTGTGCTCATTTCTAATCGTGAGCCAAAAGATTTGTGCATCGCTTGCCACAGTTCAGAAGTAAAACGTGCATCACGATCAGAGATAATAGAGGTTGGTACCCCGTGCCTCGAGACAACTTCCTTGAGATATACGTCTGCTAGAGTAGAGAACTTATCCGTTTCCTTGATAGCCAAGAAGTGTGCAGACTTTGTGAGTCGATCCACGATCACCCAAATAGTGTCATTTCCGCGCTGAGATCTAGGCAGGCCAGTAACGAAATCCATGGAAATTTGCTCCCATTTCCATTGTGGTATCTCAGGTTGTTGGAGTAGGCCTGAAGGTTTCCGGTATTCGACTTTGACTCTCGCACAAGTCAAACACTTGCTGACGTAAGTTGCTATGTGGGCCTTCATGCTAGGCCACCAGTATGTAGTTCTGAGGTCGTGGTACATCTTATCCGAACCAGGATGTACTGAGTAGCGAGACTTGTGTGCCTCATCCATCACAAGCTCTCGTAGGTTGCCATAGAGTGGGACCCAAATGCATCCTATTACGTAGTAAGCACCGTCTTCCTTTTGTTCTAATCGTTACCTTGAGCTGCGTAGGGCTTCAGCCCTGATGTTTTCTGGTTTCAATGCTTCTACCTGAGCATCTCGTATCTGTGCAGGAAGACTAGACTGAATAGTGAGTTGTAAAGCTCGTACGCGCTTAGGCGTAGTGTCCTTTCGACTGAGGGCGTCAGCCACAACATTGGCTTTGCCTGGCTGGTACCTGATCGAGCATTCGTAGTCATTCAGTAGCTCGACCCATCATCGTTGTCGCATATTCAGTTCCTTCTGTTTGAAGATATGCTCGAGACTCCTGTGATCGGTGTAGATAGCGCACTTGGTACCGTACAGGTAATGTCTCCATATCTTAAGTGCAAAGACAACAGCTCCCAGCTCTAAATCGTGCGTAGTGTAGTTCCTTTCATGAACTTTGAGTTGGCGTGAGGCGTAAGCTATGACCTTGTCACGTTGCATCAATACACATCCAAGGCCTTGAATGGATGCGTCATAATAGACCACAAAATCTTCGGTGCCCTCTGGAAATGAAAGAATAGGTGCGCTGTAAAGTCTATCCTTTAAGTGTTGAAACGCAGTATCCTGTGCATCACCCCATCGATAAGTAACGCCCTTCTGTGTTAGTGAGGTGAGAGGTTGTGCAATCTTGGAGAAATCCTTGATAAACCTTCTGTAGTAACCTGCCAAGCCCAAGAATTGGCGAATTTCCGTTGGTGTACGAGGTGCAGGCCAGTTCTTAATCGAGTCTACCTTGGATGGATCAACATGGATCCCATACTTGTTTACCACATGGCCTAGGAAATGGAATTCACGAAGCTAGAAGTCACATTTCGAAAACTTAGCATAAAGCTGTTTTGTTCGAAGGAGTTCCAAAATGAGTCATAGATGGTGCTCGTGTTCCTCCTGACTCTTCGAATAGATCAGGATGTCGTCAATGAAAACTATAACGAACTTGTCTAGGTAAGGCTTGCACACTCTGTTCATAAGGTCCATGAAAACCGCAGGCGCGTTCGTCAGCCCAAAAGGCATGACCAAAAACTCGTAGTGTCCATAACGAGTTCTAAAGGCTGTTTTGGAGACGTCCTCCTCTCGGACTCTCAGCTGGTGATATCCTGATCTCAAATCAATCTTCAAGTAAAAGCTCGACCCTTGCAACTGGTCGAATAGGTCATCAATGCGTGGAAGAGGGTAGCGGTTCTTCACAGTCACCTTATTGAGTTCTCGATAGTCGATGCACATTCTGAAGGTACCGTCTTTCTTCTTCACGAATAGCACTGGAGCTCCCCTGGGCGGAGAGCTAGGACGAATAAAACCCTTATCCAAGAGTTCTTGTAGTTACGTAGACAGCTCTTTTAGTTCTGATGGGGCTAAACGATAAGGTGCTCGAGCTATAGGCGCTGCTCCAGGAGCTAGCTCGATTTGAAACTCGACTTGTCGATGAGGCAGAAGGCCAGGTAGTTCCTCAGGAAATACCTTAGGATAGTCACGTACAAACGGAAAATCTTCTATCTTCTTCTCTTTCTTCGAGGTGTCAGTAACGAGAGCCAAAATAGCAGTGTGGCCCTTTCTCAAACACTTCTGGGCCTTAAGGAAGGAGATGATGCTCACAACAGCACCACTCTTGTCCCCACGAATCATGAGAGGTTCACCACCTGAATGAGGAATACGGACAATCTTTTCGTTGCAAAGAATCTCTGCTTGATGTTGGGATAACCAATCCATCCCAATGACAACGTCGAAGCTACCCAGGACAATAGGAATGAGGTCGATAGAGAAGGTGTGACCAGCAAGAACAAGATTGCAACCCTTGACTACGTGTGTGGTCTCTAAACTCTTACCATTAGCTAGCTCTACGGTGTGCTTGGTGTTCAAAAGTGTTGGGGTACGTTTAAGCATTTGACTAACTTTTAGGGACACGTAGCTAGTATCGGCACCCGAATCAAATAAAACTGTAACATAAAAGTCATCGAGAAGGAACTTACCCGTCACCACATTGGGATCATTCCTCGCTTCACCCTGGCCAATAACGAACACACGACCCCTTGCACCATTGCCGTTGTTACCCCCGTTGTTTCAATTCCCCTGGTTGTTGTTATTGTTGTTTTTGTTCTGGTTCCGGTTCAGTTGGGGACAATCTCTCTTGAAGTGGCCTTCAGCTCCACACTGAAAGCACCCTTTGTTGTTACCTTGTTGTCGCTACTGGTTCTGTGGAGCTAGTGGTTGTTGTTGATGGTTCCGATTCACAGGTCGTGAGCTCCTGCAATCCTTGGCTTCATGACCCATCTTGAGACACCTCTGGCAACGACCCTTGTTGCACTGACCACTGTGGTGTCTGTTGCATCTATTGCACTTTGGGTGATTTCCTCGATATCCACCCCGCCCTTGACTACCAGAAGACTGCTGACCCGGACTCTGGTAGTCATCGATCTTTCACTGCTGTGCCTGGGACTGAACCGCAGTCAAACCCTTGCTGGAGGTTCCATCCCATTGTGGTCACTAGGAGTAGCAGAAGTAGTAGTAGTAGTATCACCGATACGTTTAGGCAGCCTGTTCTGTTCCACTGCCTGGTCTGTGAGACGATGAGCAAGATGAGTAACATCCTGGATGGTAGCAAGGTTAGCAGCAGTTACATGGCTTTGAATCTATGGTACTAAGCCTTTGAGGTACAGCTCAATGAGCTTGATGGGAGGATCCACCATAGTTGGGCACAAAATTGCCAGTTCGTTAGATCGCTTCGTATACGCCTCTATCTCTGACCCCGTCATCTTCAAGTTAAAGAATTACACTTCCAGTTTTTGGATGTCATTACGGTTACAGTATTCACATTTGATCAGTTCCTTAAAATCATTCCATGGGGTGGCATTAGCAGCCGCCAGCCCCAGCATCTGAACTTGCGCATTCCACCAAGTTAGCGCAGTGCCTTCGAGAGTACCAGTGGCGTACTTCACCCTACGAGCCTCAGGGCATTCACATATTTCGAAGACTGATTCGAGCTTCTCGAACCAGTGGAGGAGTCCAACGGCCCCTTCGGTGCCACTGAAAGTACTAGGACGACAGTCCATAAAAGTCTTGAACGTGCACACAGGTGGCTGAGCGTGTTGACCAGTCGTGTGCGTAAGAGTTAACATACTTAAGCACGAGTGTTGGTTTACGAGAGTAGGATCTAAAGATCCTAGAGTAAGTGGTGATGGCAGGTTATACCTCCTGCCTGGGCAGCTGCGAGTGCTGCAGTAACTTGTTCAGTGATTAAAGCCGCCATCTGGGCTTGAGTTAAGTTAACGTGTCCACTCATGATCTTGATATCAAAGAGAACATGAGTGAGAGAGGTTCGTAAAAGTGCGATGACAGAAGAGAGTAAGCACATAAGTGTTTCAATCAACAGTTGTTACGTTTATCTAAGCATACCATGAGCAAAGTTCTATGTAATCTTGCAAGTAGGCAATGTAAACATAAATCGTATCACCTAGAATGTTGAGTCTTGCACGTGGAGCGAAGCGTCGTTGTGGATCGTTGAGCACTGTTCAGGTTATAGTCTGGTTTTAACAAAAACTTTTTCCCTTATTAAAACCAAGTTCACTATAACCAATGGCTCTGATATCAATCTGTCACACCCCCAAAATCCACACGCGGAGTATCACCGCTTGGAGGCGTGACATGACCAGGATCAAGCCACCAATCATATTGAACCATGTATGTAGTAAAAATAATTCAACCAAACAATATGAAAGGTGTTCAAAACCAAAGCATGGTTAAGTGTTTAGCGGAAGCATAAATGTAAAACCCAACATAATCAATAAGTTTGAAATGTCATAAACGTTTAACATGGCATCCTCGATCCATGTCCCACAACGACTGTGCCTCCCCGTGCAAGCTCCATGAGTACCTAACGACCTGCAAGGCATGTAACAACGAGTCAACAACAAAGTTGAGCGAGTTCACAGTTGGTTGTTTAGTTATAGTATTCGTTTCGTAAACTGTATGTTTGTTTAGTAAACTATGTATCGTATTTATTTTTATCGCGGCCTTCCAGGCATGTTTGCGAAGATTTGTGGGGGTTTCCCATGTATTCTAGACTAGTTGTATTTGTATCGCGGCCCTCCAGGCATGTTTGCGAAGTTTAGTATTCGTATCGCGGCCATTCCAGGCATGTGTGCGAAGATTAGTATTCGTATCGCGGCCATTCCAGGCATGTGTGCGAAGATTAGTATTCGTATCGCGACCATTCCAGGCATGTTTGCGAAGATTAGTATTCGTATCGCGGCCATTCCAGGCATGTTTACGAAGATTAGTGTTCGTATCGCGGCCATTCCAAGCATGTTTGCGAAGATTAGTGGGGGCTTCCCATGTGTTACTAGTCTAGCTGTATCTATAAGTGACCTTCCCCTAACGAGGTCAGTGGTACGTATTCCAGTAACGATGAAAGTACAAGTAATCATTTAACCCCATTCCCAACCCCGGGAATCCCATGCCTTGGTAAGAGTGTGAACTCACCTTGGTTTGCTCGGTATGCTAAACTATGTGCTCACAAGTTATCAATCAAGTCCTATAGTAAGCACGTATTCTTAATCAGTTCAAGTTAGTAAAGTTTCGTATGCAATCAATGCCACAAAGTGTGCTTGGCAGTTAACATCATGTATCACGTAGGCAGTACATCAATATCATGCACTACATGCTTCTCATAAATGTCTTTCACAGTTTATTCTAACATGATTGTTCGTTAATAGTCTTGGTAAGCTTAACAGTGTTAATCAGGTTTATCAGAACTAGTATACATAATAAAGTTATCACACTTGATGCAGTTACTGTTTCATATCAAGTTAAATCAGACTTAACAAAGTTATCATACATAACCTAGTTAACATCACCCAGTTAACATATTAACATAATTGACATGTTTAACAGTGAAAGTAAACTTATCAGGTTTGACATATATAACAGAGTTACTTGTTTAACCAAGTTAACATCTAACAGAACTAATAAACTAACTGAGTTTGTTGAACTGACTGAGTTAATTAACTAACAAAGTTAACAAATCATTTGAGTTACGTTTAACAAAGTTACTGTATTAAAATCTTAGGCGAAATCACAACAGACAAAACCGGTTATTGACGAAATCATTTTGGGCCGAAAACACTTTGGGCCGAAATCACTATGGACGAAAACACAAGTGTTTTCGTCTGAACCTTGTGTTTCCGTGGTTCTTGATCATCATCACTAGCATTTACAAGTTTCCAAAACCCTAAATAATTCTAACAGTTACGAGATCGAATCATCATCAATATCAGCCGTTTCATCAACCCAATGATCATACGATTAACAGTTACACATATAAGATATTATTCAATTACAATTAGTGGCACACTCATAGACCCCCCATACGTACACTGATAATTCCTATGCTAACAAGAACAATCTAGCCGAGTATGATGAGGTGATCACATGCAAACTAACTGACAATTCCTTTTCCATCACATGCAAAACATTAACTTGGCTGCACTTTCAATACAATTCACATGCCAATCATATCACACAATAACCGACGTCCTCTTTAAACAAAGTTATCCACTTTTAATAAAACCATTATTCTACAACATCATTGGACCGATATAATCAGGTAACATGCTTGCAATCATATACAATATTGATTTTACCCACATATTCACATGCAACCAACATATTCAACAAGAATAATATTAACACTAACCGAGCCAAGATATGACTACTGTTAGACGCAATGGACGAGACTCCCTTGATCGCGAGACTCCCTTGGTTGCCGTCGACTTCAGGAATGCTTTAGGGTTTGTAATATTGTGAAGAGTTGTGTAACATAACTCATATGTTACGCACACATATACAAAGAAAAGGTTGGGTTGATTCATGTTTTGAAAACAATAGATTGGGCCAAGTCTATATAACATGGTAGTGGCCCAAATGACACAAGACATAAACTGATCCATTACACACTCAATCGCACCGAATAACATTTACGTTTAACAAGTTTATCAAAGTCACGAGCATTAAACAAATTCACTTATAACACTTATACACCATATATAACATTTGAAACACACAAGTCATGCAAACAAACACTTAAACAATTAACGTGCAATTAATGCGAAGATAGAAATCTTGGAAACTCGAGTTATCACATTATCCCCAACTTGAAAGAAATTTCATCGCGAAATTTAGCACGTGGTTACTGAGGAAGCTAGTTGTGTTGTGTAGTTTACTTGTTTTCCTGGGGTGTCACACAAGGAGCTACTAAGAAATGGTCCTCATCATGGTCTTGCAGTATGGCAACAAGTTTCCACTTTCTACAATGGATTGTTGCCACACACAAGACAAACACTTGACTCTAGCTCCGGGGGACTCTTAGGTAATCGTCGCCCGAATGAAGTTTATAATCAAATCGAGGAAATTGCTCAAACCAATTTTCAGTGGCACACTCCCCGAGGCAACAAATCTATTACCCCGGGCTCCCATAAGGTTGATGAGAGCACTTCCTTGCAAGCCCAAATCGAAGCCCTTTCTTCAAAAATCAAAAAGTAAGAAATGGTAAAAACGGCTTCGGTTATGGCTTGCGAGGGGTGTGGTGGGCCACATGAAAATTGGAGTTGTATGAAAGAATTGGATAATCAAACGGAATCGGTAAACTACATTGATAATAGACCTAGGCCGTCGGGTCCTCCGATGGGTACCTACAACCAAGGATGGCGTAACCACCCTAACCTTGGTTGGAGAGAACCCGGTAGTAGTAGTAACCAACAAAATCTAAACCAACGAACAAACTTTCAACAACCAAGAAACGAGTCGCAAAATTTCTCTCAACAACAACAAGGGGGACGAGAGAAGCTTGAAGATACCGTATCTCGCCTCATCTCCGACTCCGAAAAGAAAAACTCGGATCGATTTCAACAATTTGAATCGAATTTTAGAAATCAACAAGCTAGTATTCAAAACATAGAAAAACAAATAAATCAACTAGCTCAAAATATGTCTGAGAGACCACAAGGCGCATTACCCAGCAATACCGAAACCTACCCAAAGGCACAAGTACATCTCATCACATTGAGAAACCGCACCGTGGGTCCCGAGGAGGCTCCGCTACCCCCAGTTGAAAAGAGCCGATCTAGTCAAACCGTGACTCCACCAACGGCCGAACAAGAAGCGGCTCCCAAACCAAATCAAGAGCCACCCAAGAATCCTCCAGTTCCATACCCCGGTCGGTTAATTCGCCAAAAGACCGATGAGCAATTCACAAAATTCGTAAATTTACTAAAACAATTGCATGTTAATATTCCATTTGTTGAAGTCCTAACCCAAATGCCTAAATACTCTAAATTTATGAGGGACTTCCTCACTCACAAAAGGAAAATCGAATCATTGCAATTAGTTAATTTAAGTGAAGAATGCTCCACCTTGCTCCACAACAAACTCCCGCAAGAGAAGATTGATCCTGGAAGCTTCACAATACCTTGTTTGATTGGGGAATCTCCCATTCGCAATGCACTAGCCGACCTCAGGGCTAGCATCAACCTCATGCCCGCATCAATGTTCGACCGACTCGGCCTAGGGAAAATAAGCCCTACAAAAATGAGCATACAACTCGCCGATAGGTCGGTCAAATACCCACAAGGTGTCGCTGAAAATCTATTGGTTAAAGTAGGCGAATTTGTCTTCCCAGCCGACTTTGTCATAATAGATATGGAGGAAGATACCGAAGTACCACTCATCTTAGGAAGGCCATTCCTAGCCATGGCCCACGCAGTGGTAGACATGAATGGTGGGACATTAACATTAAGGGTTGGGGACAAGGAAATGAAGTTTGGAGTTGGCAAAAGAGTAGAAGACGATGACCCGGTCAATTACATGAAGGTCATAGACTTAAGTTTGGATTATGCTCTCCAACGGTGCAACATGGGATGCATGACATCCAACTTAGGTGACATATGACTGGCTTTGGGTCTAGCCAATGACCCTTATAAACGTGGCGCACCACGGAGGCATTCCGCGGAACTATCCTTAGTTTAGTTTAGATTAGTTTTTATGTTTTCTACTTAGTTTTAATTTTCAGGAATAAAACACACTCGAGATGGTGAAGGATACCAAGGGAAACTTGCACCAGCATCCCATACACAAAAACAGAGCCTCCCGCCGATTTTTCTTCATTACAGCAAGTTCAGCACGGTGTCGTGCTCAGCCAACACGCCCCGTGCTCAACCATCTGCAGAAAAATGCCCAGTTCAGGTACCTGGACATGGGGCATGCTCACTGAACACGCCCCCGTGTCCAGCCTTCTATTACTTTACTTTCTTTTCTGTTACTGGCAATCTGAACACGGGGCCATGCCCGGACACCACGGGGCCGTGTCCAGACGCCCAGTAACATAAATTTTTGCTTTTTCACAACTTTTTACACATTCAATCAACCTAAAAACTTTTTTTTGGGGCACATTGAGGACAATGTGTAATTTAAGTGTGGGGGATGCTAAAACCTTGAATTTTGCAAGTTCTAATTACAAGCCTTACACAAAACTCTATTGGAACCACTAAACACCCCAAATTTTTTCAAAATTTTTTCATTTTTTTTACTTTTCTAGGTTTAATTTGGGAATTTCAAATTCTAAAAAGGTTATATTTTTACAAATTTACAACCGATAGCGTCGTGATAAAACGAACCAACATAAGAAAATTATGAAACGCCATGACAAATCTAGTTAAAATTTGATTATATATACTTGATCACATAAAAACCCATTCCCACAAAAAGTGAGTTTTGAGCCTTTATTGAGCATACAAATACACATCTTTAAACTAAATGCTCATTTTTCGTTTCTTGTGTGAATAGCCGCTTGGTTTCTTACAACTCTAGAACTTGCCACGACGATACATCCCCGGTCCTTACCAACTTAAACCCGAGTAAGTAAATGATGGAGGCATTAGGACTAACCCTTTTTATTTCAACACCATTATTTTTTCTTTTTTTTTTTACCACCTACCCAAAATCCCCCTAGTTAACCCCTTTGAGCCTAAACCTTTTCATTTCTTAACCCAAATCAAACACCCTTTTACCCACCAAAACCCTTTTTCATTTTAAACCCTTTATTTTTGTAACAAAGCTCGGTTTTCGTGTGACTCCCTTATCAAAAAAAAATTGATAAAGAAGAAAAGAAAAATGATGTTAGCAATAAACAAACAAAGATCATCAAAAGAAAGCTTGTTTGAATAAAGCTTCATTGGAATAAAAAGTCACAAAAATGTTTTGCGAAAACCGACGCTTTTTACGCCTTTCGCCCTTTTTTTACTAACCACCTACCTTTCACCCAAGCCTAACCCTTCCCCCAAAGTCCTCTTGATATTTACAAAGGTATATAGTTAAAAAGGAGGAGGATTGATTGCTTGGCAAGCTTATGGTAGAAGTAAGTTCAATGCCGCTCTTGAGAGTGATCCCCTGTGAGGTATGTGAACTTGTATATAAATGGAATTTTAAAGAGGCATGTTATGCCCTAATAAATAATTTATCTTATGTAATGTTTTAAATAAATCATGACGAATAGGATTGTAAATAAATAAAAAATAAACCTTAATAAAGAATCTTGGAAATCCCGACACTCTATGACAAGCTCAAAACCTTCTCTTCTACCCATTCCATTTGGGAGTGTAAAGCCACATTATAAAGAGTTTCGCTTAAGGACAAGAAAAGATTCAAGTGTGGGGGTATTTGATGTGTGTAAAATGCAACATATAAATTACATCAAATGTGACATAAAACTAACCCTTTTTTAGTACTAATGTTGGAAAAAGTGTGTTTTTGTCTTCCTTTTGTATTTTCAGGATTAAATGAGCTCAAATGAATAAAAGAAGCAAAAAGGCAACTAAATCTAACATAAATACAAGAAAAGGGATAAACGTGGCATGCCCGACCCTTCGACAGCATCTTCCCAAGCAAAACAATAGAACAGAAGGCTGAACACGCCCCGTGCCCAATGAGCACGGGGGCGTGTCCAAGTGTCTGCAGAAAAGACAAAGCTGTAGAAGCTTCTATCACCTACCACGGGGGCGTGCCCAGCGGACACGGGGCCGTGGTCAACTCTAAGATTCGCAGAATCTGAGGAAATCTTGATAGTACAGATACGTTTCTGCACACGGGGTCGTGCCCAGCGGACACGGGGGCGTGGTCAACTAATGCAGATAAACTGCATTTAATGAAGGGAGAGAAGACGGGTGGACACGGGGCCGTGCCCAGTGGACACGGGGCCGTGCCCAGTGGACACGGGGCCGTGCCCAGTGGACACGGGGCCGTGTCCGAGCTTCTGTGCAGGCTATAAATAGGGGTGCTTGGCTCATTTGCAAACCATCCCTTGGCAAACCACCTCTCTCACACTTCACCCACACTCCACCACCACCACAACACCATCATCCACCACCATCATCCATCATCCATCATAGAGTGTGTGAGTAGTCTCGGGATCCAAGATTTATCGTAAGAGTTCTTGACAATCAAAGGCCATGTTTGCCTAAGTCTCTTACATCACTTGGTGAAGACAAGTGTCTAGTGTAATACTTTTTATTTTTAATCTTTTCGCACTTTTTATTTGGTTATGTATTAATGACTTTAATAACTAGTTTCTTATGTTGAAGGTGAGTCTTCCTTATCGTTTGTCCGTGGTGTCTTGGCATTATTTTACTGTCTATATAAAATAAAAGATTTTCACCATTCATATCTCCACAGTCTATATGGAGGTATGTTGGCTAACTGGTCGGGGGTTAAGGGAATGGTTTGGTAAGAGTCTTGCCTTGTTCAGTGTATAGATCCTGCAAGGACCTGGGTCAACTTTAGTAGGACCTCCATCAATACCCACTGGTATTGGATGACGGGGGTCCGAACTCCTTGATCCCCTCATATGTAAACTACTGTTAAAACTTTAACCCGGCTACTTAGGACTGTATCCCTGGTGACTCAGACTACTTAGCCGAGGGTAACGTCACCTCCAGAAGAGGGGCCTACCACAATATGGATTAATAACTTAATTAATTATCTTTCAATAATCCAACCCTTTAGGATTGTATCCTTGCTGACTCAAACTACTAGGTTGAGGGTAACGTCACCTTCAGAAGAGGGGCCTACTACAATAACTAAGATAATCTCTTAAAACGTGCAAAAGTGCGGAAGTAATCAAAGGTTACACTAAACACGAGTCGGATCCAAGTAATCAAAGGTTACATGTGTGTGTTTAGTGTTAGTAAATATCGTGTTTTATAAATTTAAAACTTGTCTAAAAAGTGTTAAAGGGCTTAAAATATACATTAAAAACTATACGACACTTCCCACGCATCACTCAACATACTTGTGTTTCACAAGGTTTGATGGGTAAGGAATTACCCTATCACATTAAGCCTAATCTTGAACTGAAGGACATTGGATTATATAATTTCATGGATCGTTTGTGGGTCTCAAGTCAAGACAACCTTCGCACCTTGCTTATGGATGAAGCTCATAAGTCTCGTTATTCTATTCATCCTGGTACAGACTGAATGTATAAGGATCTTTGTACTCAGTATTGGTGGCCTGGTATGAAGAAAGACATTGCCTTATACGTATCAAAATGCCTTACTTGTCTTAAGGTTAAGGCTGAACATCAACATCCTTCTGGTTTATTGGAGCAACCAGAGATTCCAGTTTGGAAATGGGAAAACATTGAAATGGATCTTATTACCAAACTTCCACGCACTAAGAGAGGTCATGATGCCATCTGGGTAGTTGTTGATCGTCTTACAAAGTCAGCACATTTCTTGCCGATCCGTGAGGATCTATCTGCTGACAAGCTTGCTAAAATCTATGTGGATGAAATTGTATCTCGACATGGTGTTCCTTTGAACATTATTTCTGACAGAGATGCTCGATTCTCATCTCGTTTTTGGAGAACCATGCAATCTGCTCTGGGGACCCAACTTAATTTGAGCACAGCTTATCATCCACAATCAGATGGCCAAACTGAAAGAAAAATCCAGACTTTGGAGGATATGCTTAGAGCTTGTGTGATCGATTTTGGTGGTAGTTGGGATTCGTATCTTCCGTTGATTGAATTCTCCTACAACAACAGTTATCACTCCAGCATCAACATGGCTCCTTTCGAGGCTCTCTATGGTCGAAAATGTCATTCGCCAGTCTGCTGGAATGAGATCGGTGAGGCTCAGCTTACTGGACCTGACCTCATTCTAGAGACAAAAGATAAGGTTAAGAAAGTTCGTGATAACCTTCAGACAGCTAGAAGCCGTCAAAAGAGTTACGCGGACCGACGACGCAAGCCCTTGGAATTTCAAATCGGTGATCGTGTATTACTTAAGGTCTCACCTTGGAAAGGTGTGATCAGATTTGGAAAGACAGGAAAACTTGCACCTAGATTTGTTGGACCATTCAAGATCGTCGAAAGAATCGATAAGGTAGCCTACAGACTTGAGTTACCTCCTGAACTTGGAAACGTTCATCCAACATTTCACGTGTCTAATCTCAAGAAGTGTCTAGCTAATGAGAACCTCCACATACCACTTGATGAAATTCGTGTTTAAAACACGATGCATTTTGTTGAAAAGCCTGTGGAAATCATGGATCGTGAAGTCAAATGGTTTAAACGCAAGCGCATTCCATTGGTCAAAGTTTTTTGGGAGTCTAAATGTGGACCAGAGTTTACTTGGGAGTGTGAAGATCAAATGAAGGCGAATTATCCACATCTATTCTCACAAGTTTCCTCTAAATAAATTTCGGGACGAAATTTCCACAAGTAGGGGAGACTATGACACATGTGCTTGTAATCATTGTAAATAGTTCAGTTATCAATGAAACTGTGTTATTTGATCCCAATGTTTGTTTGTTTATGTTTGACATTTTGCATGTTTTGGTTTTTGTTCAATTTCAAACTCTATATCGCTTTCTAGAGAGTTTTACGCAAACCGATGCGTAAACGTAATCAGTTTAATGTGACAAATACCCCCAAACATCAATTTATGCTTAACATACCTTAAATAACCTTTACATAACTTAGAAATAAGTTTAAAGGATTTGGTATGACAAAATCAAGTTTGTTCGCTTACAGGGACTAAATTCGACAAATTGCGAAAGTATGCCCATTTGTACTGTAACGAGCATTCCATAACTTGATCATAAGTTAAACATACCCTAAATAACCTTTACATAGCTTAGAAATAGGCTTTGAGGGGTTCGGTATGTTAAAATAAACTTTTTGGCCAATCAGGGACTAAAAGAGTCAAAAAGTGCATAAGTTTGCATTTTCGCGCATATCTTACGTTCTGAACATCTCCAGACATCCAAAAAAATTTTGTAATCATTAAAATATTTTATTTTAGTGATTGGAATGCGAAAACTTCATTCGTTTCGCAATTTGGATCGTTTTCGCGTCCGTTACGATTTCCGTCGTAATTAACCGAACAACGTAACCGTACAGCCAAACGAACTGACATCAGTGACATTTCTGAGCATATTTCAAGTTCCCCATGTTTTAACATCTTTATAGAGCTTAAAAATGGGCCTGACGAGTATTATAAGTGCCAAAACGCATCAAAAATCAAGTTCGGAGTCACAGGGGCCTGTTCTGCCAATTTGTGAAACATTCTGCCAGCAAACCAAGGCCATACGGACCGTATGGGTATGGTTACGGTCCGTAAGCCACTCCCAGGTCAGCAGACTTCATTTTTATAAAACCCAGCTGCTCCCATTGTTTTGCACATAGTTTCTTCTATTCTATGGACTGGTTTTGATGCCCCTAGTATGTTAAAACCATGGGCACACATGGAGGGCATAGATCGAAGCTCGGTTTTCGATAAACGATCTTAACAATTACCCGAACTCTATATAAACCCCAAACATTTCAATCCCAGCTCACATTTGATCTGGCCATTTTCTCTAAGTTTAAGCTTCTTTGCTTCATACCTGAGAATTCTAGATCAAATCCTTCATAGCTTGGACCTCTTGTAAGCTTCTTTCATTCTTTTATGCGTTTTTAAGCGTGAAAGTCAAACGGCGTTTGACTTTCTACTTTGACCAGTCAGTGGTCAACACAAAGTTCGTTTGAACTTCGCAACGTGAGCGTAATCACGATGGTCATAGTCATTTGTGACTATACCTACTGATTAACACGTTATTTAGGCGTAGGGACGAGTCGTAGTTTCAGTCAAAATGCGTATTCTTGCGTATTTTGCAACCAAAACTATTCTTGGGTATCAAGACCCTTTTTTTGATACCAAACTTGTTTTCTAACTTCGTTAAACATGTTGTAACATGTTTAGCTCGTCACTTTAGGTTTAGTGCTTATATAGGGTCGTAAGATAAGCGGTCTAAACAACCGCTTAGACTTTCGAACCCGACCCGTTTGGTCGATCATTAGGATTCGACCAAACACATTTTGTGACCATAGTTGCATAAGGAATAACCTTCCAAGGTTATACTTTATGGTCACTTAGTCTACTTAGTTGTATGATAGGAAATTATATGCCTTAGGAAAAATGACCAAATTGCCCTTTTTACGCCAAAATTCATTTTAAGCATATGTAACATAAATTTTGACATCTAAACTGATTAGGCAACATTATTAGACATGTTAAGGCATATTTTACTTGTCATAGGACTAGTTAGGCGGTCCGAACGCGTTTTACGCGAACGACGCGTTAAAGTAGCGTAAGCTACCTAAACGGGTCGTAGTGGGTCGTAAGCACTTAGGATAGGTTTCGTTTTAGAATGCAGGCTTTGTTAAATCATAATACATGAGTTCTTATACTCATTTGGTTTACGAAACCACATTTTATCCGATCCTCCGATTAGGGTCCGTTTATTAACGTAGTTACCTATATTAGGTGCCGTTTGATTCCGTGATCTTTCTAGCATTGCTTGGTTGTTTTCCAAAGACTATTGAGCAATCTCAAGTGAGTACATAGTCCCCTCTTTTACTGTTTTCAAACTGTTTTGGGGTGAAACACGTGTGCCTACTTGTTACTTTCGTGCTTTTCATGCTTTTGTATCATATGCTTGTTATGTTCATTAGTACACTTATAGTTCATGATTTCATTATGTTTATGCTATGTATGTCCATTTAGTGCATACTTAGTACATTGTTTTACATTACATTTTATGCTATGTATGTCCATTTAGTGCATACTTAGTACATTGCTTTACATTACATTTTATGCTATGTATGCCATTACATTGTTTTACATTACATTGTATGCTATGTATGTCCATTTAGTGCATACTTAGTACAATATTTTACATTACATTTTATGCTATGTATGTCCATTTAGTGCATACTTAGTACATTGTTTTACATTACATTTTATGATATGTGTGTCCATTTAGTGCATACTTAGTACATTGTTTTACATTACATTTCACGCTATGTATGTTCATTTGTTGCATACTTAGTACATTATTTTCATAAAACATGCTTACATTTTGGTATGACATTTGGTTTGTTTAAATGGGACAAAAATACATTCGTTAACATTGATCACGTCGTTCGTTAGTAGGTAGTGGTACCATAGGAATTGACAACTCTCGTTCCTGAAATCCTAGGTTTGTTTGGATGGAAGGAATGACCGAATTCGATATACATAATTCTGATAAACCTTTAATTTGTTTAAGGGTTTGTCGCCACAGTCGCAAGGCTTGAATGTATGCATTTTCACAATACCGCATAGATGTTTGTATCAGTATAGCATGCAGTTATTTTACAAAACATAACTTTGATTTAAACAATGATTTACTTCAATACCTTGTTTTGTGCATTTTACCTATGGTTTAGTTGATATATATTTCACTTTCCATACATGACATTTCGTTACACATTACATGATTTACATATGACAAAAGACATTGTATACACATAAACATTTTTGACATTTGTTTACACATTACATGATATACATTTGACAATAGACATGGTTTACACAATAACATTTGACAATTGGTTTAAACAAGACAATTTTGGTGGTTTGTTTGGGTAAGTGATTTAAGTAACGAGGTGTGTGTAATATGATAAAAGCATGGTGGATACGCCGCTGGTACTTCCTATATATAAGTGCTTTTGTGATATTACATATCGTAGCGTTATTTAAACCATTTCAAGTTAGACATATTACATTTTCATAAATAACATATCTTCACAAGACATTGTTTTACAAACAGTTTATTTTATACGACTCATTTTACTTGGTTAGGTAATTAACCATACACCTTTCTTTTATATAAACTGATTTCTTATCACTTTTTGGTTCGATTTTTAAAAGAAAACACTTAACAAGATTCATGACTAACTTTTATTAAACAATTCTTTAAACATAAGTCATGAATCCTAGTTTAACAAAACATATGTATCTCACAGGCATTTTTATGCTGACGTACCTATTTTCACATGTGTTTTTAGGAGCTGGTGCATAGGTTTGATTCAGGATACACTATGGTGAACTCGGGCCTTAGTGACATAAAAGAAGCAAGATTAGTTTAAATAATGTTATGTACTCTTGTTTCTTTCGTTTTAAAACAATGTTATCCCTTTTGTTTATAAATAAAACATAACTTTAAATACCATGGTTGTGAAACAATAATTCTGTTACAACACTCCCCGACGTTTCCGCCGCGGTTTCGTTGTTTTACGCGGTCGGGGTGTGACAGAAGAGTTGGTATCAAAGCCAATGTGTAATAACCCTAAATTTAAAAATCATTATTCTAAAAATAAAAGAATAATAATAATATATATTTATCTTATGATCCATATTTCTGTATATCAACCAAAACTATTGTTATTATTTATAAATTAACCAATAGGAAACCCTAATTAAGACACCCAAGTAATTCCGTACAAACCCTAGAATTTTCAGAATTTTTAGAATCAGGATTAGGGCCCCTAAAACTCAGGGGGGGTATTTCCTACTTAATGATTATCCTAATAACTTGCTGTCGAAGTTGAAATTTTAAAATCTGTCGACTCAGCTAAGTTAGTCCCACACGTGGCCACCCTATACGGATTTCATGACCCTTACGGACCGTAAGTGTTAATTGTTACGGTCCGTAAGCTATGCCAAAAATTGTGTATAAATAGCAGACTTTGGCACTTGAATCTGGGAGCTGAAACGACAAAAGAATTGGTAAAACTCTTTGAGTTATCGTCTGTTTACCACAATTAACACACACGAAATCACTAATTAGTATAGCGGGGTGCTGCAGAACAGGGTATTAACTCAATCGCTGATACGATTCAATGTCCGATCGATTAAAACTATCCGATAGATGTTTAAGTGCTGCTCAAATTGGGTTTATACTTTGTCATTCATCGTTATTTCGACTTGAATGTTTGAGTGTTGTTCGAAATCGGACTATACTCTGTCATTCGTTGTGAATCCGCTGGATGTTTAAGTATCGCACTTTGTCATTTGTTTTGAGGGTTTGATCTCGTGAGTTATCGTAAATACTGTATTAAGTTACTAACCTAGTTGTGTGCATGTTATTTAAATTAGGTTAAAAGCTTAATCAGTAGTCTAAACTCTGCTCGTATAAATCTGAAATATTATCACAAGGTAGCATCACTTTGGAATTATTAAGGTACGGATCCTTACCCCCACTCCTTATTGCTTCATATTCAAATTGTTATAAACCATTAAATTCATATATCTTTTTAAAACTCCTCACGTCTTTGATTATCGATTCATTTGACAGTCCGTTGAATTCCTATTCAAATCATAAACCTTGAATTTAGCTTTCATGTCATGCGATAGTATTATGTTGTTGTACTCATTATCGCATGTTCCAATATATGTTACGTCTTGTTATGAAAATAAGTTTTATAAGTTATGTGAATAAGACCATTTGTACTCTGATACCCTGAGTATCGCTTCTCGTGGAGTGTCCCACGAGCATGTTGTTGCGGCATCGACATCATGTGCTCCATCCGGGACGGAGAGATCAGTTCACGGTGTCTCTTAAGTACAAGTGTGGTACATATAAGCTATTAGGAGGCGTATGGATCGATCCTAGGATTTAAGTATAAGGAGGTGGATAACGGGTATGCCAACTCGCCATCTCATGTGATAATTATGCAGGAGTAGCTACCTGTGTATTGTCACGTTTTAAGTTTGCTCATGGGTACACCCGTAAGATATGATTATGAAATTATGTTCTTGCATCGTATCATTTTCGCATAAAGTTCCATCCGGATAATATTTCATATAAAGCGTTATTTGTTCTTTGAGCCTATAATTCCGTACTGAGCATTCGGCTCATTCCGTATAAATTTTTGTATATACAGGTCCGCATGTTACTTTGGGCGGGAAAAAGAGAGAAGAAGAAAGCCTAGGAATAAATCTGAAGATGTTAGTTAATGAAGTTGAATGTCTCCGCTTGTATAATTAACCTTAAGTTTAGTTGTTATGTGGTTGTATCCTTGTCAAATATATAAATGGAATTATGACTTTTGTTTATGATACTACCGTTATTGTGACACGTCAGCCCTTCCAGGTTGGGGTGTTACAGCTACGGTATCAGAGCAAAGGCTCTTTCCTGTAGAAAACTTGAAAATAGTAATTAAAACCTGTGAGGAATTGGTAGATATCTATGATAGGATTCAACTTGGTCTCTTATTTGGTTTAACTCCTATGTCTATTCGTATAGATATGCCTCCTCGTCGTCCGCTACGTAGGAGTACTCGTACTAACCATGTGCGTAACAACACTTCTTCGAATGAGACTCCAGTTGATCCAAATGTAATTAATGCTATCAACCAGGCTGTTGCCGGGTTGCTTCCAAACCTTGTTGCTCAAACAGCTGAGGCCGTTATTCAACAAACTCGTCATCCAGAACGTAATAACACGAATCCAACCTCTGGTGAAGAAACTCGTGAGAATACCACGAACCATACTACCTATAGTATAGACATATGGATCACTAAATTCCAAAAACAAAAGCCGAAATCCTTTAGTCACGCTGCTAATCCAATCGATGCAAGAAACTGGATAGCTCATGTTGAAAAGATCTTCGGAGTTCTTGGAGTTCCGGAGCAATACAAAGTTAGATTGGCTACCTACAAACTTGAAGATGACGCGCAAACTTGGTGGGAAGGATATAAGCAAGTCAAAGGAGGGGATGATTTCGACGCTAATCTTTCATGGGTCGACTTTCGTACCATCTTTTACGACAAGTATTTTTCTATCGCTGATAAAGAAGCTTATATCAGGGAGTATGCAGTGATTCGACAGGGAAGTGATGAACCAGCCTCTGAGTTCATTACTCGATTTTCAAAGTTAGCTAGTATTGTAGGAGACGTTGCAGGATCAGCAGAAGCCCAGGCAGAGAAATGCAAGTGGGCAGTCAATGATCGAATTCGGAAGTCGATCATGTACATGAAATTTAAGGATATCACCGAAGTTGCCGATGCAGTCAAAACTTTTGAGTTCGAGAGGAAAGAATTTTTATCTCGAACTGAGGATAATAAAAAGAGAAACAGAGATGGACAATTTAAGCAGGCAATCGGCCAATCATCCACTACGCCACAGCATCAAGACCATAAAGTGCAAGGAAATCAAAATTCTGAAAAATCACTGTGAACGCGAAGCAACATGGGAATCTGAAGAATCAATTTGCTCTCTATACCCTAATCTATTCTAACCATAGAATTTTAGTCAAATGGTGAACCTTGCTCTTTGATCTATGTTCAATTGTTTCTGTCTGTGGTCATTCATGCTTTACCTTATGTGAATATATCTTAGTTATGATTATCAGTACCAATAGTCACTCTTGTTATCTGTAAGTTTATGTTGATTTTCTGCATGATTAAATATGTTATTAAGATACGTAGGGGAAGAACCATTAGGACATGATGGTAAGGTAATTAACAATTATGGTCAGGAACGTAATTATGAATTTCAGATACACCTGTGTGTTTAGGAGATTCTTGTTATATAAGTTAGTAACTCTGCTATGAAAGTTCCGTTTCCGTTACTTATGCGATAGGTTATATTCTTATTTGAAAATTTTCGAGGACGAAATTTCTTTTAAGGGGGTAATAGTTGTAATAACCCTAAATTTAAAAATCATTATTCTAAAAATAAAAGAATAATAATAATATATATTTATCTTATGATCCATATTTCTGTATATCAACCAAAACTATTATTATTATTTATAAATTAACCAATAGGAAACCCTAATTAAGACACCCAAGTAATTCTGTACAAACCCTAGAATTTTCAGAATTTTTAGAATCAGGATTAGGGCCCCTAAAACTCAGGGGGGGGGGGGGTATTTCCTACTTAATGATTATCCTAATAACTTGTTGTCGAAGTTGAAATTTTAAAATCTGTCTACTCAGCTAAGCTAGTCCCACACGTGGCCACCCTATACGGATTTCATGACCCTTACGGACCGTAAGTGTTAATTGTTACGGTCCGTAAGCTATGCCAAAAATTGTGTATAAATAGCAGACATTGGCACTTGAATCTGGGCGCTGAAACGACGAAAGAATTCGTAAAATTCTTCGAGTTATCGTCTGTTTACCACAATTAACACACACGAAATCACTAATTAGTATAGCGGGGTGCTGCAGAACAGGGTATTAACTCAATCGCTGATACGATTCAATGTCCGATCGATTAAAACTATCCGATAGATGTTTAAGTGCTGCTCAAATTGGGTTTATACTTTGTCATTCATCGTGATTTCGACTTGAATGTTTGAGTGTTGTTCGAAATCGGACTATACTCAGTCATTCGTTGTGAATCCGCTGGATGTTTAAGTATCGCACTTTGTCATTTGTTGTGAGGGTTTGATCTCGTGAGTTATCGTAAATGCTGTATTAAGTTACTAACCTAGTTGTGTGCATGTTATTTAAATTAGGTTAAAAGCTTAATCAGTAGTCTAAACTCTGCTCGTATAAATCTGAAATATTATCACAAGGTAGCATCATTTTGGAATTATTAAGGTACGGATCCTTACCCCCACTCCTTATTGCTTCATATTCAAATTGTTATAAACCATTAAATTCATATATCTTTTTAAAACTCCTCACGTCTTTGATTATCGATTCATTTGACAGTCCGTTGAATTCCTATTCAAATCATAAACCTTGAATTTAGCTTTCATGTCATGCGATAGTATTATGTTGTTGTACTCATTATCGCATGTTCCAATATATGTTACGTCTTGTTATAAAAATAAGTTTTATAAGTTATGTGAATAAGACCATTTGTACTCTGATACCCTGAGTATCGCTTCTCGTGGAGTGTCCCACGAGCATGTTGTTGCGGCATCGACATCATGTGCTCCATCCGTGACGGAGAGATCAGTTCACGGCGTCTCTTAAGTACAAGTGTGGTACATATAAGCTATTAGGAGGCGTATGGATCGATCCTAGGATTTAAGTATAAGGGGGTGGATAACGGGTATGCCAACTCGCCATCTCATGTGATAATTATGCAGGAGTAGCTACCTGTGTATTGTCACGTTTTAAGTTTGCTCATGGGTACATCCGTAAGATATGATTATGAAATTATGTTCTTGCATCGTATCATTTTCGCATAAAGTTCCATCCGGATAATATTTCATATAAAGCGTTATTTGTTCTTTGAGCCTATAATGCCGTACTGAGCATTCGGCTCATTCCGTATAAATTTTTGTATATACAGGTCCGCATGTTACTTTGGGCGGGAAAAAGAGAGAAGAATAAAGCCTAGGAATAAATCTGAAGATGTTAGTTAATGAAGTTGAATGTCTCCGCTTGTATAATTAACCTTAAGTTTAGTTGTTATGTGGTTGTATCCTTGTCAAATAAATAAATGGAATTATGACTTTTGTTTATGATACTACCGTTATTGTGACACGTCAGCCCTTCCAGGTTGGGGTGTTACACAATGGTTATAGGGAATTAGGTTATTAGTAATGCTTTGACCTAGACTATAAATTTTCTAGGACCCCAACACAAGTTATCTTGTGTTTAGATCTTAAAACACTACTGTCACCTATCTTTAGGTGATTACCAAAACAAGAACACAATTTTTCGAAATGATTTTTGAAAATCAATCATCTGTTTTTAAATAATTTGTTATAAGGTTTGAAACCCTTCAATTTTTCAAAATGATTTTGAAAATTTAATCATCCGTTTTTGAATGATTCTTTTGGCCTTGTGCCTTCCAAGTTTTCAAAATCTCATCAAAGTTTGGGTCTAAATAGTGTGAACACATGCAAACTGGAAGGGTGAATGCCTGTACCCTGAGTTTTCTGTCTAAGGCTAGAGTGTTCGTACAAATCCACTTAATCGGACTAGTCACTCTTACCTGGAAACTCTTGGGGTGAGTGTTCACTTATAGGCGAGCATGTCTTCGCGATACATTATTTCTGACCCATTTACTTTGATTAGACGTTGTGTGTCGTTTGTTTGCTTTGTGGTACGGACGAATGACCACCATCTTTGCTTTTGTCGATTTTTGTATCATCTCATTCTTTTCATCTAATCATCTCACTCGTTTTCTCTCATGTTTCCTCTTTTAGAATGCCTCCTCGACCCGAAAATCCGCTACCTAATGCCGAAATGGCAGCTATCATGGAGCAGCATATGGCTGCTGTACTCCCAGACATTATTGCTCAAGTTAACCAAGCCAACAATAACCAGAATGCTCCGTGCAACTTCAAGAGTTTCAATTCGGCTAAACCACTCAAGTTTAGTGGTTCTGAAGGAGCAACTGGGCTCCTACAGTGGTTCGAGAGCATTGAGAGTACGTTTCATCATGTTCAGTGTCCTGATAATCGCAAGGTCGAGTTTGCTTCCAGTGTGTTTCAAAAGAGGGCTCTTACATGGTGGAACGGGGTTATGAGAGACCGTGGTGCTGAGGTTGGCTTAGCACAGACTTGGGCAGAGCTTAGGGCTCTTATGATGAGGGAATTATGTCCACGTCATGAACTGAGAGCTTTAGAAAGGGAGTTTGATGACTTGAAGCAGGATAGTGGTGAGCACCGGGCTTACACTGATAGGTATGAAGAATTGAGTTTGCTATGCCCTACCATGGTTACCCCACTCGAGAAGGCTATCGAGAGGTATATTGATGGCTTACCTGACTCCGTGCAAGACATCGTCACTGGTAGTAACCCTACCACAGTTCGTTAGGCAATCGAGTTAGCTGAGACATTGACTGAGTCGCAGATCCGAAAGGGTAAGCTACACAGGAAGGGTGACAAGGGTAAGAAACAGTCGTCTGATAAGGGTGAGAGCAAGAAGGGTAAGAGTAAGAAGGGCAAGGAAACTGGTTCTTCGAAAGGGTCTAGGAAGTGCAAGGCTTCCCAGAATTTCGCTGTCACTATCCAAGTCAATCAGGCAGATCCCAATCAACCTGCACAACCACCAGCAAAGAAACGGTATGCGGGAAATGCACCGTTGTGCAACAGATGCAATAGCCACCATCAACCGCAAGTTCAGTGTCGTTTATGCGCTAACTGTGGAAAGTCGGGTCATCTTGCTAATATTTGTCACTTTGCTCCCAATTAAGCTGCTCATAACCCAGCTCAGCAGGCTGCTCAACCGCCTGCTCAACAGCAAGCACAAGCTGCACGACCTCACTTTCCTCCTGGTTCATGCTACAATTGTGGGGACCGGACTCATTTTCGAAACCAGTGTCCAAGGCTGGCCAACGCAAATCAGAATCAGGCTCAGGCTCGAGGTCGAGTCTTCAACATGAATGCTAATGAGGCACGTGTAGACAATGAGGTGGTGAACGGTACGTTCTTTGTTAACAATCAGTCTGTTTCTGTTCTTTTTGACTCTGGTGCCGATAAGAGTTTTGTGTCGTTGTCTTTTGAGCCATTGTTTCGTATGTCTTGAACGAAACTAGGAAAGCCTTTGACAATAGAGGTAGCTAGTGGTGATCCCATTGTTCTCGATTATGTTCTTCGCAATTGTCAGTTGAACCTTAACAACCATCTTTTTCCTATTATAGTGGGCATGGATTGGTTAGCGAAGCATCACGCAGAGGTAGTTTATTTCAAGAAGATTGTTCGTGTTCCGCTCTCGATAGATGAGATCCTACAGGTTCATGGTGAGAAACCTGCTAGTAGCCTCAAACTTATGTCTTGTACTCAGGCTCGGAAATATCTGCGAAAGAACTATGTGGCCTTCTAGGCACATGTTGTGGCAGATAAAGGCAAAGGTAAGACCATTCAAGATATCCCTGTTGTTTGGGATTATCCTAAATTGCTTCCTGAAGAATTACCTGGTTTACCCTCAGCACGCCAAGTCGAGTTCCGTATTGATCTTGTACCTGGTGCAAATCCTATTGCCAGATCTCCATATCGTCTTGCACCGTCCGAGATGCAAGAGTTATCTAAGCAGCTTCAGGAGCTTTCTGACAAAGGTTTTATCCGTCCTAGCTTTTTACCTTGGGGTGCTCCGTTCTTTTTGTCAAGAAGAAGGATGGATCTTTCAGGATGTGTATCGATTACCGTGAGCTTAACAAGCTTACCATCAAGAATCGATATCCCCTACCTCGCATTGATGATCTCTTTGATCAGTTACAAGGTGCTACTTGTTTCTCAAAGATTGATCTACATTCTGGGTATCATCAACTTCATGTACATGAAGAAGATATTCCCAAGACAGCTTTCCGCACTCGTTATGGGCATTATGAGTTCACAGTTATGCCATTCGGTTTGACTAATGCTCCTACTGTTTTCATGGACTTGATGAATAGGGTTTGTAAGCCTTATTTAGATAAGTTCATCATCGTTTTCATTGATGACATTTTGATTTATTCTAAGACGCAAGCTGATCATGAGCAACATCTTCGTCTTAGATTTGAACTCCTAAAGAAAGAACAACTTTTTGCCAAGTTCTCCAAGTGTGAATTTTTGCTTAAGGAAGTTCAATTTTTAGGACATATTGTCAACGAACAAGGTATTCATGTAGATCCCTCCAAGATCAGTGCGATTAAGGATTGGGATATGCCTACTACTCCTACTGAGGTTCGTTCTTTTCTTGGTCTTGCGGGTTATTACCGCCGCTTCATCGAGAACTTCTCCAAGATTGCAGTTCCCCTAACTGCTCTAACTCAGAAGAACAAACCCTTCGAATGGGGATCCAAGTAGGAAGAAGCATTTCAGACCCTGAAGCAAAAGCTTTGTGATGCGCCTATTCTATCTTTGCTTGAGGGCAATGATGATTTTGTCGTGTATTGTGATGCATCAAACTTTGGTCTTGGCTGTGTTCTCATGCAAAGGAACAAATTCATAGCATATGCATCGAGGCAGTTGAAGATACACGAGAAGAACTACACCACTCATGATCTTGAGTTAGGTGCAGTGGTATTCGCTCTCAAGATCTGGAGACACTATTTGTATTGTACAAAATGTGTGGTTTTCACTGACCACAAGAGTCTTCATCACATCTTCAATCAGAAAGAACTCAACATGAGACAACGACTTTGGGTTGAACTTATAAACGACTATGATTGCGAAATTCGATACCATCCTGGTAAGGCGAATGTCGTGGCTGATGTATTGAGTCGTAAGGAACGTGTCAAGCTTCACTGTGTAAATGTTCGATCTGATATTCAAGCCCGCATCTCTCAGGCTCAACATACTTGTGTTTCACAAGGTTTGATGGGTAAGGAATTACCCTATCACATTAAGCCTGATCTTGAACTGAAGGACAATGGATTATATTATTTCATGGATATTTTATGGGTCCCAAGTCAAGACAACCTTCACACCTTGCTTATGGATGAAGTTCATAAGTCTCGTTATTCTATTCATCCTGGTGCAGACAAAATGTATAAGGATCTTCGTACTCAGTATTGGTGGCCTGGTATGAAGAAAGACATTGCCTTATACGTATCAAAATGCCTTACTTGTCTTAAGGTTAAGGCTGAACATCAACATCCTTCTGGTTTATTGGAGCAACCAGAGATTCCAGTTTGGAAATGGGAAAACATTGCAATGGATCTTATTACCAAACTTCCGCGCACTAAGAGAGGTCATGATGCCATCTGGGTAGTTGTTGATTGTCTTACAAAGTCAGCACATTTCTTGCCGATCCGTGAGGATCTATCTGCTGACAAGCTTGCTAAAATCTATGTGGATGAAATTGTATCTCGACATGGTGTTCCTTTGAACATTATTTCTGACAGAGATGCTCGATTCTCGTCTTGTTTTTGGAGAACCATGCAATCTGCTATGGGGACCCAACTTAATTTGAGCACAGCTTATCATCCGCAATCAGATGGCCAAACTGAAAGAACAATCCAGACTTTGGAGGATATTCTTAGAGCTTGTGTGATCGATTTTGGTGGTAGCTGGGATTCGTATCTTCCGTTGATTGAATTCTCCTACAACAACAGTTATCACTCCAGCATCAACATGGCTCCTTTCGAGGCTCTCTATGGTCGAAAATGTCGTTCACCAGTCTGCTGGAATGAGATCGGTGAATCTCAGCTTACTGGACCTGACCTCATTCTAGAGACAACAGATAAGGTTAAGAAAGTTCATGATAACCTTCAGACAGCTAGAAGCCGTCAAAAGAGTTACGCGGACCGACGACGCAAGCCCTTGCAATTTCAAGTCAGTGATCGCGAATTACTTAAGGTCTCACCTTGGAAAGGTGTGATCAGATTTGGAAAGACAGGAAAACTTGCATCTAGATATGTTGGACCATTCAAGATCGTCGAAAGAATCGGTAAGGTAGCCTACAGACTTGAGTTACCTCCTGAACTTGGAAACGTTCATCCAACCTTTCACGTGTCCAATCTCAAGAAGTGTTTAGCTGATGAGAACCTCTACATACCACTTGGCAAAATTCGTGTTGATAACACGATGCATTTTGTTGAAAAGCCTGTGGAAATCATGGATCGTGAAGTCAAATGGCTTAAACGCAAGCGCATTCCATTGGTCAAAGTTCGCTGGGATTCTAAACGTGGACCAGAGTTTACTTGGGAACGTGAAGATCAAATGAAGGCGAAATATCCACATCTATTCTCACAAGTTTCCTCTAAATAAATTTCGGGACGAAATTTCTACAAGTAGGGGAGACTGTGACACCTGTGCTTGTAATCATTGTAAACAGTTCAGTTATCAATGAAACAATGTTATTTGATCCCAATGTTTGTTTGTTTATGTTTGACATTTTGCATGTTTTGGTTTTTGTTCAATTTCAAACTCTATAACGCTTTCTAGAGAGTTTTACGCAAACTGATGCGTAAACATAATCAGTTTAACGCGACAAACACTCCGGAACATCAATTTATGCTTAACATACCTTAAATAACCTTTACATAACTTAGAAATAAGTTTTGAAGGCTTTGGTATGGCAAAATCAAGTTTGTTCGCTTACAGGGACTAAATTTGACAAACTGCGAAAGTATGCCGATTCGTACTGTAACGAGCATTCCGGAACTTGATCATAAGTTAAAAATACCCTAAATATCATTTACATAGCTTAGAAATAGGATTTGATAGATTTGGTATGTTAAAATAAACTTTTTGGTCAATCAGGGACTAAAAACGTCAAGAAGTTCATAAGTTTTAATTTTCGCACATATCTTACGTTCTGAACATCTCCGGACATCCAAAAAATTTTTGTAATCATTAAAATATTTTATTTTAGTGATTGGAATGCTAAAACTTCATTCGTTTCGCAATTTGGATCGTTTTCGCGTCCGTTACGATTGCCGTCGTAATTAACCGAACAACGTAACCGTACAGCCAAACGAACCGACATCCGTGACATTTCTGAGCATATTTCAAGTTCCCCATGTTTTAACATCTTTATAGAGCTTAAAAATGGGCTTGACGAGTATTAGAAGTGCCAAAATGCATCAAAAATCAAGTTCGGAGTCACAGGGGCCTGTTCTGCCAATTTGTGAAACATTCTGCCAGCAAACCAAGGCCATACGGACCGTATAGGTATGGTTACAATCCATAAGCCACTCCCAGGTCAGCATACTTCATTTTTATAAAACCCAGCTACTCCCATTGTTTTGCACATAGTTTCTTCTATTCTATGGACTGGTTTTGGATGCCCCTAGTATGTTAAAACCATGGGCACACATGGAGGGCTTAGATCGAAGCTCGGTTTTCGATGAACGATCTTAACGGTTACCCAAACTCTATATAAACCCCAAACTTTTCAATCCAAGCTCACATTTGATCTGCCCATTTTCTCTAAGTTGAAGCTTCTTTGCTTCATACCTGAGAATTCTAGATCAAAACCTTCATAGCTTGGACCTCTTGTGAGCTTCTTTCGTTCTTTTATGCGTTTTTAAGCGTGAAAGTCAAACAGTGTTTGACTTTATGCTTTGACAATTCATTGGTCAACACGAAGTTCATTTGAACTTCGCAACGTGAGAGTAATCACGATGGTCATAGTCCTTTGTGACTATACCTACTGATTACCACGTTATTTAGGCGTAGTGACGAGTCGTAGTTTCGGTCAAAATGCATATTCTTGCGTATTTTGCAACCAAAACTATTCTTGGGTACCAAGACCCTTTGTTTTGATACCAAACCTGTTTTCTAACTTCGTTAAACATGTTTTAACATGTTTAGCTCGTCACTTTAGGTTTAGTGCTTATATAGGGTCGTAAGATAAGCGGTCTAAACAACCGCTTAGACTTTCAAACCCGACCCGTTTGGTCGATCATTAGGATTCGACCAAACACATTTTGTGACCATAGTTGTATAAGGAATAACCTTTCAAGGTTATACTTTATGGTCACTTAATCTACTTAGTTGTATGATAGGAAATTATATGCCTTAGGAAAAATGACCAAAATGCCCTTTTTACGCCAAAATTCATTTTAAGCATATGTAACATAAATTTTGGCATCTAAACTGATTAGGCAACATTATTAGACATGTTAAGGCATATTTTACTTGTCATAGGACTAGTTAGGCGGTCCGAACGCGTTTTACGCGAACGACGCGTTAAAGTAGCGTAAGCTACCTAAACGGGTCGTAATGGGTCGTAAGCACTTAGGATAGGTTTCGTTTTTGAATGTAGGCTTTGTTAAACCATATTACATGAGTTCTTATACTCATTTGGTTTACGAAACCACATGTTATCCGATCCTCCGATTAGGGTCCGTTTATTAACGTAGTTACCAATATTAGGTGTCGTTTGATTCCGTGATCTTTCTAGCATTGCTTTGTTGTTTTCCAAAGACTATTGAGCAATCTCAAGTGAGTACATAGTCCCCTCTTTTACTGTTTTCAAACTGTTTTGGGGTGAAACACATGTGCCTACTTGTTACTTTCGTGCTTTTCATGTTTTGTATCATATACTTGTTATGTTCATTAGTACACTTATAGTACATGATTTCATTATGTTTACGCTATGTATGTCCATTTAATGCATACTTAGTACATTGTTTTACATTACATTTTATGCTATGTATGTCCATTTAGTGCATACTTAGTACATTGCTTAACCATACACCTTTCTTTTATATAAACTGATTTCTTATCACTTTTTGGTATGATTTATAAAAGAAAACACTTAACAAGATTCATGACTAACTTTTATTAAACAATTATTTAAACATAAGTCATGAATCCTAGTTTAACAAAACCTATGTATCTCACAGGCATTTTTATGCTGACGTACCTATTTTCACATGTGTTTTCAGGAGCTGGTGCATAGGTTTGATTCAGGATACACTAGGGTGGACTCGGGCCTTAGTGACATAAAAGAAGCAGGATTAGTTTAAATAATATTATGTACTCTTGTTTCTTTCGTTTTAAGACAATGTTATCCCTTTTGTTTATAAATAAAACATAACTTTAAATACCATGGTTGTGAACCAATAATTCTGTTACAACACTCCCCGACGTTTCCACGGCGGTTTCGTTGTTTTACGCGGTCGGGGTGTCACACCCCAACCGATGGCGGAATCATCGGGGCACGGCTCTAGGCGAATCAGATTGCTCAATAGAATCCATAACAACTAAATTGCGACAGTATTTAATGCGTTCATTATCCCATACTAATAAACAAGTACAATCACATAAGTTATCACGAATTTCATGTTCTCTCAAACAATACAAATCCGACAACCTAGATTTTAGGTGTGTTTCTAGACTTTCTAGCTTGATTTGATGTAGACTGCGACTAACCTGCAACATACGTTAAAACAACGTCAATACAAAAGTATTGGCGAGTATACAAGTTTTGATAGTGTAGCGTAAATAGTTAAAAGTGTTGCGAATTACCAATTACGTAATCGGGATAGCTCAACATACATGCATACAAGACGGATACTACCTGCTAAGTCACTCGAGCTGCGATTGTGATTGCTATTCATCCTAACTAGACCCCTTCGGGTGCTATAGTACTATACTAGTTAAGGCAGGACCTCGCGAGTATAAGTCCTAACACATATGTAACTAGCATCACGTGTAAATATGCATAACAGTTATTCGCAAGTGGTAAACAGTTTGATTGAATAATTCGTTTTGATAAATTTGATTTAATAGGAACGTATGTTACACCCAAAATACGATAAAAAGGGGTTCGAGTATATTCACAGTCGGTGTTCAGCAAGTAAACACAACTTGGTTGGATGGAAGGGATCACGTTTGAGATTAGCCTGATTACAGATTGATAGCGTAAGCGTCGAACAGCGCGTTAAACGATGGCGAGTGAACCAAGTGTCGAATGGTAATCCGATCGGATGGCAATCCGATCGAATGGCCACTCGATTGGATTGTCACCTCGTTTGGTGAAGATGTGTTGGTGTAAGATGGCTTGCCTTTTGAAGTTTTCGTTGTAGCATTTCGAAAACAGGGAAGTATCTCTACCCTTCAGGTCGGTCGATCAAACGGCGGCTCGATCGGGTGACGATCCGATTAGTAGGACACCTAGTGAGAACAAGTTCACAGCAGTTTGTCACTCGGTCGGATTGCAATCCGATCGGGTGGCAATCCGTTTGGAACTGGCTATGTATTGAATATGTTGAAAATTGTTTAAGGGATGAAGTTCAAAACATCACAGGTTTGGGTGGCAATCCGATCGGGTGGTAATCCGATCGGACGACATTCCGTTCGAATTGCCTTGATATTCTTGACACTTGATTGTTTTGAAAGTTTGTGGTTTTCATCGAGACGATGTGATAACGTGCTAAACAACAGAACTCCATTATGAACCAAGTCATCCGATTGAACAGGAATCACCCTGGTCCGATCAGTTAACTGTCCGTGACGGTTGTTCATGCTTAACCCGAAATCGCTGTCTCTTTAGACAGAATCAGATCTGGAACCAACACTTCACTTAGAATGAGTAGAAGATCAGAACGAGCTCTGATTCCATCGGTTTTAAGTGCATTGAGTGTAAAAGAGTTGAAAAGTTTCTTTCAATCCTTTTATCATTGAAGGTGTCTAGATTTATGCGAAATCGTAGTGAAATCATGTGGAAATCCTTCAGATCTGAGTTATTCTTGGTGGAATAAGGCCAACATTTGAAGTTCATAAGAACTCCATGATGACATCATCCTAGAATGCCTCAAACCCATTGATTTCATGGTTAAAAGTTAAGATTCAAAGGTGAAAAAGATGAAGAAGTGTATGTAGATCAAAGAAGTACAAGATTTGAGTTGAAAACCTACAAGAATCGCGAGGAATCGAGAAGTGAGAGCTGTCACATCACTATTCAAGTGATGTGACAAGTGCTATTTATATGTGAAGAGGAGAAAGGTGAGGGGGCGCCATGGATCGGATGGCTGTCCGATCGGGTGGCAGTCCGATCGGGTGGCAGTCCGATCGGGTGGCAACTCGATCGGATGGCCACCCGATCGAGTGGTCACTCGATCGGTGGTCTCCGGCGAATGGCGTTTCGATGTTTCATTTTGTTCGTTAAGCGTCGCGATAGTTTGGTTACACATTTTCATACCCGTATTCATATATTTATTATAATTAGTCACATAGGGTCGTATAAATATCCATATTTCAAAGTTGGGATACAATAACCGGGTTTCGTTTCGAATATGCGTTCTCTGTGACGCATCACGGCTATCGAGGAGGGTAGAATATGTCCTCACTTAACATCATCGTGAGCTTTAGTGTGTGTGATGCGATGTGTTATAGCGATAATGTATGCATAATATGCGAATATACTGCGAAATAGCGATGTATGCGATATAGCTACATTATGATCCGAATCTCTGGTGCTAGGCGTAACGAGTATAACGAGTAGTAACAACGCACGAACGTGCGGGTTGTTACACGGGGTGTGACCTTATCGCATTTTACAAGTACAATTCCGTGCAATTACCATTATGGGGAGTATTTATGTTATGTGTTGTTTGATTGTTTATCATGTTGGGGCATTTCATTCATTTTGGACATCACATCATCATAGGCTCGTCGGTTCCCCATTACCTATGGGTGGAACTTGACGTTGCCACCCATACGAGGTCAGCTCCGTTTGATTGAGCTTAGACCTTGCAGCACACCACAATACCGTGCAACATGCATACATTCATATGAATCATTATATTTGGTTTGTTTATTGTTTGAGGTTGTGTTATGTGTTGTTTGGTTGTTTATCACTTGGTGCATTTCATATATTTTGGATATCACATCATCATAGGCTCATATGTTTCCCCATTACCTATGAGCGGAACTTGACATTGCCAACCATACGAGGTCAGCTCCGTTTGATTGAGCTTAGACCTTGCAGCACACCATAATACCATGCAACATACATTCATTCATTGGCACACCATAATACCGTGCAACATACATGCATTTATTGAATCATTTTAGTTGGTTTGTTTATTGTTTGAGATTGTGTTATGAGTTATGATATATGGCATACAACATATTTACTTACATTGGTTAATGCACGTTTTCACAATAAATCAAACTTAAACATATTATTTTTCCAATAACAATAAGGTTCCCTCGCCAACTTTTGTTGACCCAAAAACCATTTTTACACATGATACAAGTGAACAGGTACGAAGAGAAGATTGGACATAGGATGGGCCTTAGTTAACAAGAAACGGATTAGCTTAGTTGAATTTAATTGTTATATGTCTCATTTGTAATTGTTTATTTGGATTGTTTATTATGTGAACCATTCAGTTTAGATTAATGAATATTTAAAACACGTAATAGCAAGTCATAAGCTTTGGATCAACCCAATCATGTCCCGATCACCTATTTCCACTGCGGGTCGGGGTGTGACACTTTTTGTGTCAAATAGTTAATTTTTTTGGTGTTATGGCGTTTTCCAGGTCATTTTTTTGGCGTTCTGGGTCTTTTTGTTAATAATTGATTACCATAGATTAATATTTTATAAAATTACAATAATTCGAAATCAAAATAAACTAATAGTCTTATGTGGATGGGATTACATCAGAGATGTACCCATCGCTTTGTTCATTAGAGCTATTGACCTTAGGGATATAGGATAGGTTATTAGACCCTTAGAACCTATACTTTAGTCAACTAGGACCTATGTGCTTATGTGATTTCATGTTTTGTTTAACTTATGATTTGCTATTGCTCACATATTTAAATTCCTTTTATTTCACACACAAACGCATGCAAGCACTTTATTTGCTACTTGATTACATGATACATGTAATGTGTTATAGTTATGTCGTGAATTCTACATACGTGTTACCTATATATCACTCCACCAGCAATATACCATACGAAACTTATAAAATCCTTATTTATAAGTACTCAGTTTCACTAAATTTTTGAAACATTTCCCTCCATTTTCCAAATACTCATTTCATGTTATTCAAACTTTTGTGATGTTTTTGTTTTCAAATCTCATCAAAGTGAGTTCATGTGATGGGCATGTAGTAACCGGAAGGGTTCGAGTACCGATAGTCGGGACGTCCTGTCTAGGATTGGCATTCGTATAAATCCGAGTTAACAGACCAGTTTGCCTACCTGGGGACTAACGATGAGAATACTAAGGACCTATTAGGCCAAAGTGTAACACCCCGTGTTTTGGAAAGTAAAAGTACAAGTCAAAGTCAAAGTCAAAGGAAGGAAGGATTTCTAATTGTGATCTGTCACTCCTTGCTTATCTGTGGATTGTACACTTTGACTTGTAATCGAGACTTTATTTTATTGACCTTAGTTGTATTATGTAGAGTATCTATTAAAAATCGAGGTTTTATCGCATGTTTAATCGCTAATCGCATCGCAACTCGAATTATGCATTCTGGATATTGTTTTACGTGTGTGTGCCATTTATGTGTTACTTGTGCATGTTTATTTATGGTTTGTGCTGATTAATCGAAAACGCAATCGCAACTCTATCGCAACGCAATCAAATCACAAACGCTAAATGCAAGATATTTAGGATGATTGTATGTTAGATATAGTGAGTGTCGATTAAGTTATTTGTAGCTATTGTCTAATACTATCGCGTCGCATACTCGCTCAAACGCATCGCAACGCTCAACACGCAAAAATGAAACATCAAAACGCAACTCGCCAAAGCCACTCGATCGAATGGTCATCCGAACGGACGACCATCTGATCGGAGTTGTGACATTTGTGCCTCTACGACCATCAAACAAATACCAAATAAATGAAATATTGTGTTTCATACTTGGGATTTGTATAAATATGTGTATCATTTAAACATATCAATTCTTGTTAGGATCTGAGGCTCTCATGATAGTGTTTGTTTGTTTAAAATGATCAATCAATGAGTGTGAAAACATGTTAGGTGCAGCGGAAGTGAAAACAAACTTTGTAAACACAATCAAAGGAGAAAATAGTTTGATAAACAATTGCTTCACATAGAGTCAAAAGATTACAAATCAAAGCAAAAGATTACAGATATGCTTACAAACTATACTCCCCCTCAGCCTGATACCCCAAGGTTGGTTGCACACAAGATGAAAGGATTAGACATGAGGAGAAGAACCCGCTCAGTCAATCAAATGTAACAGTACAGGGTACTGTTACATTTATAGGCAAACCAAACCACTGAGGTATCTCAGCTGACGTCACCATGAAAGCGACGTCTAACAGCCTAACAACCTGTATCTACTAACCTTACACAAACATTGATGTCTAACAACTGATTGTAAATAAAATACAAAACATGAGGAAACAACTGCTTCTCGTTCCACTGTTGTAGCCTAAGCACTGATGCTCAACAACAACATCAGTGCTTTCTTCAAAGGTGATCAGTCCTTGAATGAGCAGTGTTTGTGTCTTCAGCAGCACTTAAGAGACAGCAGTAGATAGAGCACCAGAGTTTGTCTTTAGCAGTCTTTAGGATTACATCAGCAGTTGAAAAGGGCATCAGCAGTTGATTATGAGCAGCAAATAGAGACCATCAGATGTTATAACTCACTTTCAAGGGGAGAGCAAAGTGTAAACTACTGTTTATTGTGAATCCTCTGTTGTGACCTGGTTTTGGCTTTACATTATCTGTTCCTTTGTTAGGGTTCAATCCCAACAATCTCCCCCTGGAACAGATAATGCCAAAACCTTTCATTATTCAGGACCTTTATTACTCATCAAGAGTGCCTTAGCTTGTTCATTGAATTCAGCTTCAAATTCCTTTGCACTCTGGTCATCCTCATCCCTACACAGTGAAAGCCCAAGGAGATCCTGCAAATCTTGAACACTAAGGCCTAGTGCTTCTTTCCTTGATATGTGCTTCACATCGCCATTGGCTCTGACCAAGGTCAATACGTGAGTCTTTTGATCAGACATCCACTTTAGTATTTTTAAGCCAAGTGGGTTTCTTGGGAGAGACTTATTTGAAAATGAGTTGAGAGATAATGGCCTTGAAAACAACTGCAGACTTTCAGACATTCTTTTGAAAGCTTCTTCAAAGACTTTGTCAGCTGCAGCTATATCTTCTGCAGTTTCTTGTTCAATAAGTTCTTGTCGTTCAGCTTCTGTCTTGTCTTTAGCAGTGTTTGGAAACGCAGGTTTGTTTAATGCCTTAAAAAGGCTTTGAAGCTTTGTTGAAGTATCTTCTTTTAGACCCATTTTCGTGATGGTATCTTTGAAGTACTCTGCTTCCTTTTCCATTACCTCTTCTTCAGTCAGCTGTTCTCCCTCTTCTTGATTTGTTACAAAGGTAGACCGGAACAGTGTGTCGAGGTTTCCCATCTTCTGTTCAAGCTTCATCATTTGTTCTTGCTTCTTAGAAGTGCCTGAAACAATTATCTTTCTTTTCTTTAGCCTTTCATAGGCTTCATCAGTCTGCTGTTTAGACCATTTTGATATGGCTTCAGCAGTATCCATTTTTGCATCCACCAGCTCCCTTTTCTTTCTTTTATATTCAGCAGTTAAGTCAGCAATGAGCTTTTCATATTTTCTCCAGTTAGGAGCATTCTTCTTCTTCGTAGGATCATTCTTAATCTTCTTAATCCTTTCTGCCTCACGCTTAAGAGCTACTACTGGCCATTCTCTGAACTGTTGTTCTTCAGCAGGATAGAATTTTTCTTTCATGATGTAGGCTAGATATTGTTTTCTTAATTCTTTCTTTTGATCAGCCTTTTCTTTATCTAGGTCTTGTGCAAACCCTTCTATCTGCTTTACTTTTGTGAAGTAGAACTCCAGTCTTTTAGCAATGCCATCTTCGCTTAACTTTTCTTTTTCACTATCAACCTTGGCTTTTACTTTGGCCTGCTTTGCCTTGAGTTTGAGGTAATCATCCATATCCTCTGGTGGCAAGTAGCCTATGAGTGAGGAGAATCTCCTTTTTGAAGGATCTTCTTCTGTATAGAATTGCCTCATCTCATTTTTTATAGCTTCAAGTTCCAGTGGATGTTGTGCAGCATTAGGATCATATGTACCCTCATCAGCAGGTATTGGTTTTCTTATTCTGTTGAAAAGCCTTGGTTGTTATGTAGAAAAGGTGAGAGCAGTGGTGGATGACTGACTAACAAACGTTGAAACAACTGGTGTCTCAACATCTGCTGTCATTACAACTGCTGATATGTCAGCAGTTGTCTTCTGCTTTTGAGCAGGGGATGGAAGTGATGATGTTGGTGGTGAATCATTATCTTTTTAATGAAGAAGAAGCAGATGATGTTTTGGGTGGATCAGTGGTGGTAGATTGGATAGCAGTGGTTTGTGGCAGTGATTGACTAACAGTGGTTGAAACAACTTGTGTTTCAATCACTGTTGTCATTACAACAGATGTTGTAACATCTATTGTCTTCTGTTTTATGACAGGAGGCAGTGGTGATGGTATGATTGTAGATGATGATGGTGGAGCAGTAGTTGTGGTGGTGTGTGGTAGAGTGGTGTGTGTTGAAAGTGTGTGTGTTGATGACATGGCAGCTGTTTGGCTACTGACAGCAGTTTTTGTAACTGCTGCTGTATCAGCTGTTTGGCTAACAGGTTTTGAGACCTGCTTTTCTTTTGCTTTTTCAGGCTCAATATGGAGGCCATGCTCTATTCCCTTCGTATTTAATTTTCTCAACATCTTGATATTCTCCCCCTTTTTGGCATTATCTGAAGGGGGGTTATCAAGGAATGATATGGAGGAAGGAGCTTTGCCAGAGACACTTTGAATGCTTGCCTTTATGGCCTTGATATCTGCTTGAGTATCCTTGAACCTTGATTCCATCATGTTTGACAGCATTTGTACTTGAATAGCAAGCTTTTGATCAGCCATTTGTTGCTGTTTTTCAAGCATGGTTTGGAAGATATTCCAAAGCTCATTTGCAGCAGGTGCTTGTTGTGGAGCAGGTGCTTGAGCAGGAACAGCAGAGGATTGTGCTTTCTGAGCTTTTAAAATCTCTTGCACCATCTCCTTTATTTCAGAAACTGATTCTTCAAGTTTTTCCACTCTGCCCGTCAATTCCTGATATCTTGAATCATCACCCATTTTACTGGGATCATCTGAATCCCCACCTGTGGTGGTTATATCAACGTGTGACTTAGGAACAGAGTCCCAAAAATCATCCGTTGATGCCCCTTGTTCTCGGTACTGGGGACTTCTTTCTTCGGCACTCGATAAACCTTTGATGGTACCAGTGGTTAGATCCAACTCACTAGTGGTCACCGAAGTTGCCATGGAAGAAATTGCCTTCAAGGGAGTCTTACTTATGAAACAACTGTCCAACTAAGGATCTGTTGATCCACCAGTTGTAGTTGCTGCTCCACTTGAACTACCACCCAGAGCTACTTGTAACTCAGGGGGTGTAACCTCCTCAATTGTTGCTGGGATAGCAGGAGTAGTAGCATCAGACCCAGTCACCTGTAGGGGTATACTCTCAGTGATAGGTGATAGAGAGGAACTGGTTTGTGTCTGAGCTATAGCAGCTGCATGCAACAAAGGTAGCATGGATTGTGGCATTATTATTGGTGAGGGGATGGGAGTTGAAAGAGACATGTCCTTGGGATCAGGACTGAGGAAGATGGATCCGAGTGGATTCAGAGCTTCATATTGTGGTGTCCCTGTGCTTACAACCTGATCCTTTTGTGATGATGCAGGAGGAGTTTTAGGCAAGGGTTGAGATCTTTCTTCCAACTGCTGTGAGGAAGTAGCAGCAGTGGTTTGTGGTGACTTTTGTGTTGTCACAGGCAATTCCTCTGGGATCTCATCTTCCAGAGTTGCCTTTGTTTTGGGTTTGGTGGGTTTTCTGGATGTTTTCTTTTTGGTCTTTTTGGTGATGTCAGGTGTGGGTTTCAAAGCAGTGGTTGTGCTGCTATGATCACCTGGAGCAGTGGGCTCAGCAGCTGATACCTGAGGAGCAGTTGTAACTGCTAAAATCTGCTCAGGTACCCCTGCTTTTGTTTTTATTGGTGCCATCATCCTTGAAAATGTTTCTTTTGTTAAGCTTTTTATTTGACAATGAACACCTTGTTTTAGCAAATTTAAATTTTCCTTTGCAAATTTTTGTTCAAAATAGTAACTCAAAAATCTTGGAAAAAGTAAAAATGCTTTACTTTCAACGTTTTTCACCATGTCATTGAAAATTTCCTGGGAGTAGTTGTAGTCCTTATTATTCAAAATAGCGTAACCCAGGCTTTGAATTTTCAATGGTATTTCGTTAAAAGATGTTGTTTTATTTGAAGCACACATCAAGAGTGTGTGAAATAAAAACCTGGGTGCAGATGGAAAATAACCCTTTTGTAGGGTATCTACCTTTGATTCTTCTGCATAACCCCTTTTCAGAAAATCAGCTTTTAACTCGTTTTTGTCAAAAGAGGTTTTACCGTTCTGATCATCGAGTATGAAGACTTCTGATATCGATTTTGGTGTGATTTTGATCGCTTTTCCCTGTATCGAGGAGTTAATGGCTATGACTTTTCCGTCTTGTTTTTCAAGCGACGTCTTTTTCCAAAACTCTCTCTGGGTTTGCAGATATATGGGAGCATTTACCGTCAACAAAGTTTTGTACTTTGATCCAGTTATTGCATCAATGATGGAGTCGAAGGTGTGGTTGTCTTTAGGTTTTGTGAGTAAACCCAGATAGTTGTGAGATTGTTTGAATGGTATTTTGATGGGTTCTTCGGCCGTTTGAGCGACCTCTTTGGAAGGTGATGGTGATTTAGGTTTTGATTTTGATTTTGTCATTTTTGCGGAGAAGAACGAAGGAGGATTTTGGAGATTTTGAGAAGAAGGGTTGGAAACTGCTATGAGAAGAGAATTTTTGGAATTCAATTCGACAGTGTAAAACCCTGTTTGGGGGTTTAGGGCAGGGTTTTATTTAAAAATGATCGCTGATGTGGCAGCGGTTATTAAGATCTGAGGGCTAAAAACTGACCACGTGTCAAACACTGATGAAACAGAAGAAATATGGAGAACAGTTGTTTTCAGAGCCACTGAAGTATCAAGCATCAGTGGTTACAACGGTAAAAATTATGGGCAGTGGATGATTTTAACTATCAGTAGATAGCATATCAGTGGATAAGACACTGATTTTGAGCATCAGTGCTTTTCAAGAAAATGAGGGATCAGTGGTTAACTTTCAGCAGTGGACAGTGTTTAGAGATCAGACGTTAGAACAAAACAGTGGTTAGGGTAAATGGTACAATTCTGAAGAACAGGTGTTTCAGCAACAGTTTAGAAGATTTTCATTCAAGGTTTTGCCACATGTCAATTTTGAAAGACAGTGGATTTGTACCCCAGATGATGAAAACTTTTTACTACGGCAACTCATTTTCATTTAATATTCAATTTAAAACCTGAGTACCCTAGTAATTTAAGCACAGTTTGCAATCAATTTTTGATGAAAATTTATGAGCAAACCTGAATATGACATGATCATGACATATATACCATTTCCTTTTGACCCATTTATGAGGACACTAATACCATCAAAAATAAGGTATTACATCCTGATAGGAGCTGAAACTATTGCCCACAAAAACAAGCAAGAGTTCCAAATATATTATTTCAAAAAAAATATATGAATAATATATCCTGGTTATTTGAGAAAATCCTTTGAAGAAAAAATGATTAAAGGACTTTCTGAGAACAGTATCAAAAAGGTTCTGGTATGTTTTCAATAGAGAGTATAATCATATCATTCTCAAGTTTTATGAAAAATGGTCAGTGGTTTTGACAATAGTAGTAGGAAAACTTTGAACACATATTGACCACTGTTTGGTACCATTTTCTTTGTCAGTTGATTGCAAACCTGAGGACACATTGAGAAAAATTTTTGAACATTTGTCTAGTCCTCTTTGGAGTTCATTTACTGGAATCAAAACCTTTTTCTGAACAGATAAATGCACATAGTTGCTTAATTACCATTATTACCCTACACTTTGACTCATAAGTGTTTTATGTTTATACTCTTTTCTTCTGACATCAGAAGTTTTGAGATGAACACACTTCGGAGTTTTTGTGAATATCAGTCCAAAATCATTCTACAGTAATGTTTTGAGAGACTTGATCATGTTTTCACAAGTTTTTCATCCAATCTCACATTACATATGATGCGGACTATGTTGACCTTTGTTTTCTTAATGTATTTGAACATAGTTGATTTTGTCCTTTTTAGGAACTCAACCTGTTTTCAACACATAAGATCTAAATAACTAAAGTTTTAATTTCCCTCTATTAGGGTTAACAAAACAACAATGCTTTTATGAACATAGGTTTTGTTAATCTGAGGTTTGTACTTTAGTATTTAATGAAAACATCACAAATATCAAAACAACAGTTGAAATCAATATTGAAAAATATAAAACAATCCCATAAGTTGACAAATATGTTCACAGATCTGAATGTTATGGGTGACTTTTGCATGATATCACCTGTTGTGTGAAATTTGTGCGTTATATGACATCTTGGTTGATTTACAGAGATTTTGAATAACCATTTTGAACATGATTTAATCGATACTCTGTTTTTCAACAAAATACAACCAACCTTAGTATCAATGAATTTTGAGCCGAACTGTTATGTCAATTTGATTGTTAAATCGAAATTGACTGTCCAGGCTCTGATACCAATTGTTAGGATCTGAGGCTCTCATGATAGTGTTTGTTTGTTTAAAATGATCAATCAATGAGTGTGAAAACATGTTAGGTGCAGCGGAAGTGAAAACAAACTTTGTAAACACAATCAAAGGAGAAAATAGTTTGATAAACAATTGCTTCACATAGAGTCAAAAGATTACAAATCAAAGCAAAAGATTACAGATATGCTTACAAACTATACTCCCCCTCAGCCTGATACCCCAAGGTTGGTTGCACACAAGATGAAAGGATTAGACATGAGGAGAAGAACCCGCTCAGTCAATCAAATGTAACAGTACAGGGTACTGTTACATTTATAGGCAAACCAAACCACTGAGGTATCTCAGCTGACGTCACCATGAAAGCGACGTCTAACAGCCTAACAACCTGTATCTACTGACCTTACACAAACACTGATGTCTAACAACTGATTGTAAATAAAATACAAAACATGAGGAAACAACTGCTTCTCGTTCCACTGTTGTAGCCTAAGCACTGATGCTCAACAACAACATCAGTGCTTTCTTCAAAGGTGATCAGTCCTTGAATGAGCACTGTTTGTGTCTTCAGCAGCACTTAAGAGACAGCAGTAGATAGAGCACCAGAGTTTGTCTTTAGCAGTCTTTAGGATTACATCAGCAGTTGAAAAGGGCATCAGTAGTTGATTATGAGCAGCAAATAGAGACCATCAGATGTTATAACTCACTTTCAAGGGGAGAGCAAAGTGTAAACTACTGTTTATTGTGAATCCTCTGTTGTGACCTGGTTTTGGCTTTACATTATCTGTTCCTTTGTTAGGGTTCAATCCCAACAATTCTTGTTCGATTTCGAGCTTTAAATCGCTTTCTGGAAGGTTATACGCGAACGGATGCGTAAACGGAATCTGTTTAATACAACAAACACTCCAGAATAGTGACATAGTCTTAACATACCTTAAATAACCTTTACATAACTTAGAAATAAGTGTTAGAGGGTTTAGTGAGTCGAAATCAAGTTTATTAGATCGCAGGGACTATTAACGAACACTCCGGAACTTGATCATAAGTTGAACATACCATAAATATCCCTTACATAGCTTAGAAATAGGCTTTGAGGGGTTCGGTGTGCAAGAAATAAACTTTTGGTCAAACAGGGACTAAAAGCGTCAAAAAGTGCATAAGTTTGCATTTTCACGCATATCTTACGTTTCGAACATATCCGGATATCCAAAAAAAATTTTAATCATTAAAATATGTTATTTTAGTAATTGGTATGATAAAATTTCATTCGTCGCGTAATTTGGATCGTTTTTCACATCCGTTCGTGTTTCGTCGTAATTAACCGAATAACGTGATCGTACGACCAAACGAACCGACATCCGAGATGTTTCTGAGCATGTTTCATGTTCCCTATATTTTAACTTCATTATAGAGCCTTGAAATGAGGTTAACGGGGCTTAAACGTGTCAAAAATGAAGAACGTCGTTCGCCAGATAAAGGTGCCACGTTCGTATATAAAGCATGACAGGAATTAACTAGAGAAGGATGGTTGCCGCACAAGTTTGTAGTCTTAAGGTTCACTGAAACTTCCGTGTAAGTTGTCGGGCTCGCCCACACGCGAAGGATAAATAATTCACCTTGATCCATGAACTTAGATGAGTGTGCGATTAATCATGTCGGTAGGCAACCAAATTCGAAGAAGTTTCCTTAGGTCGTGTGAATGAATCTGAAAAATGCCAGTGTTGTCAAGAGGTTTTAAAGAAAGGACGTAAAAACCTGTTTAAGAGGATATGATTGTATCGACAACACATCACAATCCTCAGGGTTTCAAGAAGTGTTCACCAATGATCGAAAGTCAAGCCTTCCAAATTCTCTAAACTGGAGTGAGTTCGTATTAGTGTCTCTGCATGGAGAAGCGAGGACGTAGCGTCACTGTGGTAAAAGAAATGATGGTTTTGTCTAAGTCAATAGTAGAAATTGTTGGTGCATTGAATGTCTGCTGACTACATCTTATTGAGTCTTATGTCAAAGCTAACCGTTTGAACAGGGTATAGTTTGAACAGGGTCTAGTTTGAAGATGGTCTAGTTTGAAGATGGTCTAGTTTGAACAGGGTCAAGTTTGAAGCATGCTGTGTCACCTTCAAACTAGAGGGTCACTACTATAAATAGGAGAGTGCTATGTTCATTTCAAACTAGAGGTATGTGTGTGTGAGCGAAGGTGCTGCCGAATTTTTGTCAGAATACATTGTAAAAGCTCACAATCAGTAATATAAAGAAAGTTAAAAGGATACAAGCTGTTTTTGACTTCGTTTACGTTGATTCCGCCCTCGTATTTGAAGATGAACTGCCTTAACTGACTTTTAGGGTCAAGACAACGATCCAACAAGTGGTATCAGAGCTCAGGACAAGGAGTTCATACCAAATTCAGCTTGATTCTACCGGATTTTCTATCTTCTACTCACTTTCTTTCATATTTTTCTGATTCGGACATATTTCATGGTTAATATGGTCTAAAACGTTCACATAACAGGCGAAACATATAGATAACAAATCCTTGAAAGTTTTGAACCATAATTCGACTTAAAACTGATAGAAATTAACCTGACCGTTTGAAAATGTTCGTGAAATGCTGATGTCATCTAGTTTGAACTGACACCCTCCAGTTTGAAAATGACACCTCCTGTTTGAAACTGACACCCTCCAGTTTGAAAATGACACCTCCTGTTTGAAACTGACACCCTCCGGTTTGAAAATGACACCTCCCGTTTGAAATTGACACCCTCCAGTTTGAAAGTGGTTCCTGTTTGAAACTGACTTCAAGTTTGAAAGTGGTTCCTGTTTGAAATTGACATCAAGTTTGAACGTGACATCAAGTTTGAAATTGACATCAAGTTTGAACGTGACATCAAGTTTGAAATTGACATCAAGTTTGAACGTGACATCAAGTTTGAAATTGACATCAAGTTTGAACGTGACATCAAGTTTGAAATTGACATCAAGTTTGAACGTGACATCAAGTTTGAAATTGACATCAAGTTTGAAAGTGTCATCACGTTTGAAACTAGTTTTTGTTTGTTGTTTCAAACGGAATAACATATTTCGTTTGAGAAGAGCCATTTCGTTTGAAAGACATAATACAGTTTGAACAATTTCGTTTGAACAGATTCCGTTTGAATCTGTCATCTTTCAAATTCAAGAATATTTCTAAGTATTTGTTGAATATCTCAGGTAATTTAAGATGTCAAGCAGTAAGGTTGATCATGATAGTAACAGTGAAAAAGTCCTTGCCTCTAAAGTTTGTACATTTACGATCAGTGGGAGTAATTTTATGGAACCGCACTGGTATTTCTGTTATACATGTGATCTGACCGATTCAAAAGGTTGTTGTTCTGTTTGTGCAGATGTCTGTCATCGAGGACATCGTGTTGTCTACTCTCGATCAAGTAGGTTTTTTGCGACTGTGGAGCAGGGAGTGTACAGGACAGGAGTTGTCAGTGCCTGAAGCCTAGGAAATTCACTGGAGATGATGGGGATCAGATGCCTGAAGCAGATCCTAGTAATGCTGGTGATCATGATGATGAAGTTGCTACTGGTAATCAGTTGGCAGTAAATGATGATCAAGAAGCTAAAAACATGCCAATATTTGATCATGGCGATTCAGATTCTGAGGAGGAGCAGATTTTAAGTCAAACAAAATGTGAAGTTGTGATGACTGAAGAAGTTGTACAAGAAAATGTTACTGAAAAACAGCAGAGTTTTGAGGAAGTAATTTCAAAGAAAGAAGAATCTGAAAAGGCTGTATCTGAGAAATCTGAACCAGTGATTAACAAAGAGATTGTTCAGAAAGAGAAGAAACAGATTGAAGATATTCAGATTTTGAAAGTTGAAAAGAAAGCTGATGATGAACAGATTTTGGAGTTGCGTTTGAACTGTGAAAAACTGAAAACTGAAAATGTCAAACTGTTGAGTGATGTGGACAGTTTGACATTGGAGAACAAAGTTTTGAAAGAAAAAGAAAAAGAGTTTAAAAATGAAAAATTAAAAATTGAAAAAGATTTTCAAAATCAAATCAAGATTTTAGAAGATGAGAGAGATATTTTTGGTAAAGATAATCTTGGAAAACAAATTGAAATCAATTCTCATCTTGCTAAAATCATTCAGCTTGAAAAAGAAGCTGAAAAAGCTCGGATTAAAATCAAAGAGCTTGAAAATAAATTGAAAGGTTTTGTGAATTCTACTTCACATGTTTGTCCAAAACCGATCAATTCTGTTCCAATAAGTGACAATGTCACAAATTTTGACAAAGTCAAAATTGAAGATTGTGATAACAAAGCTGATGATGAAAAAGAAAAAGAAAAGAAAAGAAAAATATTTTTAGATTTACAAGAAAAATTTAAAAATACTGTTTTGCAATCTACTGAAACAGGTGAATGTTCTAAGCAAAAACCTGTTAAGAAGAGTGTAGAACAGAAACAAAAAGTTAAAAATTCGAAAAATTTTAAAAATGAAAATAAAAGCTCATCAGTTCAGTCATCCAATCATTATGAAAAACCACAAAAATTTAAAAATCAAAACTCACAAATAGTTGGTAATAAGTGGTGCAGGTTTGACCACAGTGCTCAAAAGACAAATCCAGCATTGAAGAGGAGAAATGATTATTACCAAGCCAAACAATGTTATGATCTGAAGGTTTGGCCTGACAGAAGTGGATGGTACGATAACAGAGTGTGCTATACCTGTGGTGTTAGAGGACACATTGCTGTTAACTGCCAGAATTGGAATTTTGAAACACGAAGATGCTATAATTGCCATATCAGAGGACATATTGCCAGAGATTGCCCAAGGAGATCGATGGGAAGATCAAGGGTTGAATCTCAGAGAACGATAAAGAAACCAGTCAATGTCAAGCCCAAAGAATAGAAGGTTCTAGACCAGAAAGTGAAGCTTTCGCAGGGGCAAAAAGACAGACTGAGGAAAAAGAGGAAGAAGGAGAGAGAGTATTTGGAGAAGATTTTGTCTTCAGGTTCACTGGTTGCTTCGAATAAAAGTTCTGATGAATCGATTCACTCGACGGCAAAGTCAAGCAAATCGAATTCTTCAGATGCAAATCTGAGGTCAAACAAAAAGAAAAAGAAAGTTATTGGCGATAAATCTGGCTCATCCAAGTCAGACAAGCCAAGTTCGGACAATGAATCTGATTTCACAAAATCAGATGAGCCACAAGTTGAGGTAAAAAAGGAAGAGACAGTTCCATTAATGAATGATGAGAACTTTCCACCATTACGTGCCGTAAACCTAAAATCAAAAGGTGTTGATGCTGGAAAAATGTTTAATAGCAATGTTAAACATATTTTTAGCAAGATGGCTGATGGAAAGGTAAAAGGGGCAAAAGAATTTAATGAAGAAAAGAGAAATGTTCAAAACACACCCAAGACTGGTCAGGCTTGGGTACATAAATCTGTTAGTTGAATTCCTGACTTGCCGGAGCTTCCAGGTTGGTAAGTGTGAAGCAGGTATCGGCATCATTCTTGAGAAATTCACAGGATGGTAACTGTGATATTTCGTCTTACATGTGGTAAATCAGGGACATTAAGTTGTACTTGATTTCCTACAAGTGTTTGTGTTGATAGAATCCTTATAATGTTAGATTTTCAAAACGGTTAAAAGAGAACAAGGTGATATGATGACCCCGAACTCATAAGAGATGGGTAAACAAACTAATTTTTCCGAAAAAAAAATCATTCTGATTAAAACAAACTTAAGTGTTTTGAAATCATTATGGGAAAATAGTTTGTTGTAAGGGGGAGTGTTGATTGAATACGCCGAAACCCTCACGGCTGAACAAACATGATTACTTTCATCAGATTGAAAAACGGTTTTCAAACTGTTAAGATCAATGGGTTGTAAATCATGGGGGTACGTTATATTTTCTGCAAATCAGAGCACTTGAAGCAGAAAATGGATGGCGAGACAAAGCTATCAGTATTGGTTGTCAAATTTTTCTTTAAATGGTTTTGCATTTTAGGGGGAGAAAAATTGTCATTAGAAAATACAAAAACATTTGAAAATTTGAAAAAGCCAAAAACATGATAAAATTGAAAATTGAGTTTTTGCGTAAAAAGAGGAAATGATAGTACATCAGTAGACAGTTACAGTACGCTAAAGAAATGGAAAGTTTAAATGTGTTAAACGATCTCACCGTGGATGTGTCGGTAGATTTTTATACATTTAGTAAACTTTTTCGGGATATAAACCTAAATTCAAACTTGCTTATTTCGTGGGGAACACTACTTGGATATATAGGTAACCCCTGAAATCTCGTTTGAAAGGTCTCATAATCTGATATACTAGGTCTTTATACTCAGTGATATCTGGGGTATTATTCCGGGACTTCTGCTTAATCGAAGTTCTGACCTAGTCCTCGAATAATACTTTCTGAAATGCTTGAAACATAGCATTAAACCCTCAGCATGCTGAAACAATAAAATTGATAAATGCTGCTGTTGTAAGCAAAAAGTTCCTCTAAAGGGGACACACCGAAAAGTCGAAGCTGATATCTCTCTGCGTATACGGAAGTATCAACCTGAGATCCCTCGGCCCTCGCATACCTAATTTATATACAGATATCATTGTAGTATACTCACTTGTAAGACTGATTATTGGGATTCTGGATACGGGAGTATATTCAAGAGGTGGGACACATGAATAGGTTTAAGTTCTTAATACACCTAATTCGTATCCTGAATAAGTTGAAATTTGTATGAAAATTTAAGTGGACAAGTATATCGACAATCTAAGTGAATTGTTTAATTCTTAAAGTGAAATTAAGCTCAACGGTACTTGTGACTTGTCATAAACTGATATGATCCTCTGACGCATACTCAAACAAAAATATTGTCTGTAAATATGTTTGTACATATTTCTTTACTGCTTTATGTTTTCAGAAAATACAAAAAGATTTTGATTTCTGCTTTATTTTCGACAACTGTTGTCTGAGTGCTGAGTTTCAAAATCTAAGTAAGCTGATTGTGTTTCTGAAAATAAAACAAGTTCATTAATTTGAAACTTGAAGTTTTAAAATCAAAATTAAAAAACAGTTTGTGATATCTCCAAGGTCATTAATTTGGACTTGGATGATTAACTGTGGGGGATTTGGATGCTTATATTGTTATAGAGCTAGTTTCGAATTCGATTCGATGAAACTGCCAAATTCAGGAGAAGTGATTTAGAGAAGATTGAATTGCCAGGTTATGATTCCTGGTAGTCTAAAATATTGTTACTTATGAATGTATGAGTGATTGCAGGTAAAAGTCCAGACTACGATCCCAGAAGCTGAGTCTAAGGGGGAGTCTGAAGACAAGCTCAAAGCAAGGGGGAGTTTGTAAACCGAAGAGCAAGGTGACGATCCCTAAAGCACGGAAGCTTGACGAAAGGGGAAGCCTGAAGAAAGAGAGAGCCAGAGATAGATCATGGTATAACATTTGAAGATAGAAGCTGATCAAAGAAGATAGAGATTGATAGGATGCTTGCATTGTCAGACAAATTTGGAAAGAGACAAAGACTAAAGACTCGACGCCGAATACTTCGTCAACATCCAAGGGGGAGTCTGTTGGTGCATTGAATGTCTGCTGACTACGTCTTATTGAGTCTTATGTCAAAGTTGACCGTTTGAACAGAGTATAGTTTGAACAGGGTCTAGTTTGAAGATGGTCTAGTTTGAAGATGGTCTAGTTTGAACAGGGTCTAGTTTGAAGCATGCTGTGTCACCTTCAAACTAGAGGGTCACTACTATAAATAGGAGAGTGCTATGTTCATTTCAAACTAGAGGTATGTGTGTGTGAGCGAAGGTGCTGCCGAATTTTTGTCAGAATACATTGTAAAAGCTCACAATCAGTAATATAAAGAAAGTTAAAAGGATACAAGCTGTTTTTGACTTCGTTTATGTTGATTCCGCCCTCGTATTTGAAGATGAATTGCCTTAACTGACTTTTAGGGTCAAGACAACGATCCAACAGAAATTAGGCATTGCATTAATCAACAAGCATAGGTTGGTACAAAGGCTAGCGAAAAGATTTCACATAATTAAGATAAACTACCATAGGATCAAAATGCGACTCTGGTAGTGTAAGGGGGAAAGGGGTGAGGTAAATGTGTAGTTCATCGTGTCCGTATGTAGGTTGAGTAATCCGTATCACTGTCCTCGAATGTCCCGAAGACTATCCCAGCATTAGGAGGCATCCATTTGCTAAGTTGGGTATACGAAGGTGTAAATCAAAGTAGAATAAAAATTAACCATCCAACAGGGTAATGGGGTGGGGGGGTAATCTTGTGATCGGTGGAAATCGTGGTATGGTTGTTAGCGTTTCGTTATATCAGTTGCGGATTGAAGAAACAGGAGGTTGGTGATGTTCATACGAAGAATTGAGCGAAAACAAAAAAAAATCCAACAAATAACCGAAGAATATCCCCGACTATTCCGTTCTCCAGGGGCAGTTCCAGTAAGGGTGGATGGTGGCACGGCATGATAAGAAAGTTCATTGCATCATAGTCACGTGTTTACATCATTGGTCTAAAACAGAGTTTGGATGATAGGGTTTCGAGTGGTACAACAACAAACTCGTGTAACTGTGACTGCTTCGTTTCTGGTGACGACGACTAGTGGAGATGATAGGGTTTGTCAACATGGACGCGTGGGTATATTGTTCGTCTAAATCCGAGTTTGTTTGGGCCGGTTCTGGTCTACATGAATGTCGACATGCAAACCGAATGTATGGAGAGTCAGATCTGAATTCTGGCTGTAACGGCAACGTCATGTCGAGACAATCGCATGAATAGGTAGAACACGTAAAACGGTTGTCGTAGTGGGGTGAGGAGAAAACAGAAAAAAATTTGATAACCACATGTCAAGTTTCAAGTAAACAGATGGGTGTCAGAAAGAACACATTAGGGCTAATAGACACCATGCTACTACCCTAAATAGGCATACCATAAGCAACACACCATGCAAAAGTAAACTATCAAGTAGGCAATATAAACATAAATCATACCACCTAAGGTGTTGAGCCTTGCACGTGGAGCGAAGTGTCGTTGTGGATCGTTGAGTACTGAAGAGGTTATAGTCTGGTTTTTATCAAAAAGCTTTTTCCCTTTATAAAACCAAGTTCACTATAACCAATGGCTCTGATACCAATCTGTCACACCCCCAAAATCCACAAGCGGAGTATCACAGCAGGGAGCATGACTGACCAGGATCAAGCCGCCAATCATATTGAACAATATAAATAAATAAATAAATAACTAAAATCCAAACCAAACAATATGATTGGTGTCAAAACAACTTAACAAAGTCTAAGTTATCAGCGGAAGCACTAAGTTCAAAACCCAAAATTATAAATTTAAAGTTCATAAGTTTATCATGAACACACAACGGTCCATGTTCCACAACGACTCCTTCCCTATGCAAGCTCCAGCTAAGTACCTAAGGACCTGCAAAGCATGTAGTAACGAATTAAGAAAAATGTTGAGCGAGTTCACAGTTGGTTGTCTGTTTTAAAGTTGTTCCAAAAATCATAAGTTGTTTCGAAAACCATAGTTATCCAATTCCTTGTTTCCCAAACCATAACCAGTGGGGGCTTCCCCATGTTAACCACTAGACCGGTTACCATATCGACTACTGACTGTAGTTATGTTTATGTGCCATGCGTCAATGTCTATCATCATTGACTAGTGCCCAAGTCTGTTAGTCTACGCCCGTCCTCTACGGCACGGTGTGAGGCTTGTCAAACCTAATAGCGCTATTTAACTAATGACCCGTTCGCCATTGGCCCGACGACTAAGTCGATATAAAATGAGGGACTTAATGATAGAGTTTTGTCAAGTGTCTATCAATGTTGTCACCCTTCAGTTAAGAGGGTGGGAGTACGTGTCCTACCCAAAGAGAACACGCAGGTTTCAATGTTGTCACCCATCACCTAAGAGGGTGGAAGTACGTATTCTACCCAAGGAGAATACGCAGGTTTCCTTATTAAACGTTAACCCATTCCCAAACCACTGGGAATCCTATGCTTTGTAGAAAGTGTGAACTCACCTTAGATTAGCTCGGCAGATTAAGTTATGGAAAGAAATATGTGAGGTGGAACCAGTCAATCACGTCCTAACATGATTACCGTTTAAGGGTTAGTGGGTGTGCTCACGCAAAAACACGAATCCTACACGTATCTAGCACGTAGCACATTTTATCATACAATACCAATATCATGCATGCATTTATCACGACATAGCTTAGCGACAACAGAAGTGTCACAAAAGACTTAAAATACTCTTCAATAAATATTCAGCCATATAGTGCATTTTCGGCATTTTTCGGATTGTTATCCGAAATAGTTCGTGTATAACAAAATTCCCAAAAAATTACAGAATGTGTTAAACGATCGAAATATTATTGTGTCAAAATCTCGGGATCTAATTCATCACCAATTATTTTATAAAATTCATTTACCGGGCTGCAATCAGATTCGTCACTTTCTGACTGCAGTCCACGGAAAAATTCATTTAAAATTCATCGTAAGTCTGATTGAGGAAATTCCAATTGGAGAATTACAACGACATCAGTGGCCATCTACAGTACAAATTTCATAGCAAAAATCCAAATACGCAGCAAGTTATGACCCAAAACATATGACCCATTTACTGCAGATTTTCGCAGCTTCAGTGTTTGTTCGTAAATAATTCGTTAAACATATCAAACGGTGTCAAAAAATTATGATTCCAGTGCCATATGATTCGTATTTCAATATAACACGTTATTGACTCAAAAAACTCCAATTTCTGTTATATCATTACCCAGTTACAGCCACCCGAAGTTGGCTGTAAACGCTCGACAGCTTACCGTTTTCATTACCCGGCACCCGTAAACACACCATCAGCGAACCCGTTCAGTTACAAGATCAATCACAGCAGGTTTCAGATTATTTATGTCCGATTTAACATGCTCAACATCAAGAATTCATCAATCAAAACAGAACCACGCAGCCATGAAAACTCTATGATTATCATGCATGAACATCAATATTTTCCGCAATACACAAGATTCAAGCAACTTATAATGAAATATAACACACCACTCATCATAGATTGTAAAACGCAGCTGAGATAGCATAACTTTAACCATTGATATCATGTGAAAACACTTAACAATAGTGCAAAAAGGCTAGTTACCTTGCGAGTGAAACAGCCTAGAAGTCAATGACCGAGGTTCCTAGACTTGATCGTCGAACTAAAGGAAGAGAGAGGGGGATCGAAATTTGTTGTATGTAGGCTAGGGTTGGAGTAATAAGTTAGGATATATATATATATATATATATATATATATATATATATATATATATATATTTAATTATCATGCACTTTACTTTACCTAAAAAAAGGATTTCCTAATTTGTAACGGATTAGGAATAGAATCCAATATGGGCTTGAGCCCCATATGAAGGTTTTGGCTGCTAACCCAAAAGAAATTGAGGGTGTTGGCCGATGATCATGTGAACAACAAAGGAATTGTTGTTTTGATATTGTCATAATTATTATTATTATTATTATTATTATTATTATTATTATTATTATTATTATTATTATTATTATTATTATTATTACAGAACCAACTAACATAAATATAAATATACAATTATTCAACTAATACACATGTATAATACTCATGCAATAGTTCGGGTCTCATAAGTTTCGAGTTACACGAGTGGGTTGAATCGACAAACGAGGCATATGCTTAGGCTCAAACGCTTCGGGTTAGCTCAACACAATATGGATTTGTTTCGACTACACGTTTGCACACTATAAATTATATAAGTATAAATTTAATTCGTCGAATAAGATAAGTATATAATTATTTTGCAAAAGCGAAACGAATGGTTTTACCTCGAAGTTACGGGTTGTCACATTATCCCCAAGTTGAAAGAAATTTCGTCCCGAAATTTAGCACATCGTTGACGGATTTAGCACATCGTTGACGGAGAAGCTAGTCGTGTTGTGCGTTTTCCTAGGGTATCACATCATCCCCCCGTTGGTTTGGAATTTCGTCCCGAAATTCCGAAGTAGCTTCAGTACTGGACTCACCTTTCTTGAACAACTGGGGGTACTTACGTTTCATCTGGTCCTGTCGTTCTCAAGTGAACTCAGGGCCCCGACGGGAGTTCCAACGAACTCGAACAATAGGTATCTTGTTTCGTTTGAGAGTCTTGATTTCCCGATCCATAATTTCCACCGGTTCCTCGACGAAGCGCAACTGGTCGTCGATAGTGAGTTCCTTGAAAGGAACTCGTCTGATAAACATTACTTCAGATTTGACACGTGGAAGACGTTGTGAACACCACTGAGTTCTTCGGGCAGATTCAGTCCGTACGCCACTTTGCCGATTTTCTCAGTGATTTCGAATGGTCCGACATAACGCGGATTGAGCTTGCCCCGTTTACCGAAGCGAACCATACCTTTCCAAGGTGAGACTTTAAGTAGCACTCGATCCCCTACCTTGAACTCGAGCGGTTTCCTACGTCTATCAGCGTAACTTTTCTGATGGTCATGAGCTGCTGCCATTCGTTGTCGTATTTGGGCAATCTTTTCCGTTGTGTCGACGACGAGTTCTGGGCCAGTGATTTGGCTGTCGCCAACTTCTGCCCAGCATAGGGGTGATCGGCATTTCCGTCCATACAAAGCCTCGAGCGGAGCAGCCTGGATACTGGTGTGGTAACTGTTGTTATACGACAACTCTACCAAAGATAGGTGCCTTTCCCAGCCGCTACCAAGGTCGATTACACATGCTTGAAGCCTATCTTCAAGAGTCTAGATGGTGCGTTCAGTCTGCCCATCCGTCTGTGGATGGTACGTTGTGCTCATGTCTAGACGAGAGCCAAAGGATTTGTGCATCGCTTGCCAGTCGATCCACGATCACCCAGATGGTATCATTTCCTCGCTGAGATCTAGGTAAGCCAATGACAAAAATCCATGGAAACCTGCTCCCATTTCCATGTGGGGGTCTCGGGTTGTTGCAGTAGTCCTGATGGCTTCTAGTATTCCACCTTAACCCTAGCACAGGTCAAGCATTTACTAACATAGGTAGCTATGTTGGCTTTCATGTGGGGCCACCAGTACAAAGTTTTGAGGTCTTGGTACATCTTGTCAGAACCAAGATGCACCGAGTAACGAGACTTGTGTGCTTCGTCCATCACAAGCTCTCGTAGGTTTTCATAGGATGGAACCCAGGTACGTTCCATGAAATAGTAAGTACCATATTTCCTTACGTACGAGTTGCTTTTCCGTGCCCCGCATGGACTCAGCTTTAAGGTTCTCTTCCTTCAATGCTTCAGCCTGCGCATTACGGATTTGGGTAGGCAGACTAGAGTGGATAGTAAGCCGTAACGCACGTACACGCTTAGGTTGGTTTCTTTCCGACTGAGGGCATCAGCCACAACGTTGGCCTTGCCTGAATGATACTTGATTTCACACTCGTAGTCGTTGAGGAGTTCGACCCATCGACACTGGCACATGTACAACTCCTTCTGATCCAAGATATGCTGGAGACCCTTGTGATTGGTGTAGATGGTGTACTTGGTACCGTATAAGTAACGTCTCCATATCTTGAGTGCAAACACTACTGCTCCCAACTCTAAATCGTGGGTAGTGTAGTTCTTTTCGTGAGCCTTGAGTTGGCGTGATGCATAAGCAATGACTTTCTCACATTGCATCAACACGTAACTAAGTCCCTGAATTGATGCGTCACAATAACCCACGAAGTCCTCTGTGCCTTCGGGTAACGAAAGAATGGGTGAACTACAGAGTTTAACCTTCAACTGTTAAAACGCGGATTCCTGAGCAGTCTTTCGAGTTAGAGTTACGGGGGGTTTGTGCCTATGATCAAGAAAAGCGGGCTTCGCAACATCAAAGAAAACAAGTGGCATATCCGTCAAGGTAGGCTAAAATCTAATGTCATGACTGAGAATCTATATCGGTCGTATCGAGTTCTAAGGACAGTTCTCGTGAAACCTCCACATCTGTAATATTCATGGCCCATAGCTCCTCGAGTAACGTTCGTAGAGAGTAACCCCTCCAAGCGAGAGTTCGCGAAGATTGTTGTTAGGAAAAATGATCATAGGATTTGAGAAGTATATCGTGAATGGATGTGGAAACTTGCAAAAGAGTAGTCGCAATCGATGCGTAGGCGTTTAAGAATACGTAGCAGGGGTTTACCTGTTATTGAGGGTATAGCTGGTCGTACACAAGTTGCATAAGGTTAAAAATGAAGAACGTCGGTCGCCAGATAAAAGTGCCACGTTGGTATATAAAGCATAATAGGAATTAACCAGAGAAGGCTGGTTGTCGCACAATTTTGTAGTGTTAAGGTTCACTGAAACTTCCGTTTAAGCTGTCGGGCTCGCCCACACGCGAAGGATGAATAATTCACCTTGATCCATGAACTTAGATGAGTGTGCGATTTATCATGTCGGTAGGCAACCAAATTCGGAGAAGTTTCCTTAGGTCGTGTGAATGAATCTAAAATATGCCTGTGTAGTCAAGAGGTTACAAAGAAAGGACGTGAAAACCTGTTTAAGAGGATATGATTGTATCGACAACACATCACCATCCTCAGAGTTTCAAGAAGTGTTCAGCAATGATCGAAAGTCAAGCCTTCCAAATTCTCTAAACTGGAGTGAGTTCGTATTAGTGTCTCTGCATGGAGAAGCGAGGACGTAGCGTCACTGTGGTAAAAGAAATGATGGTTTTGTCTAAGACAATAGTAGAAATTAGGCATTGCATTAATCAACAAGCATAGGTTGGTACAAAGGCTAGCGAAAAGATTTCACATAATTAAGATAAACTACCATAGGATCAAAATGCGACTCTGGTAGTGTAAGGGGGAAAGGGGTGAGTTAAATGTGTAGTTCATCGTATCCGTTTGTAGGTTGAGTAATCCGTATCTCTGTCCTCGAATGTCCCAAAGACTATCCCATCATTAGGAGGCATCCATTTGCTAAGTTGGGTATACGAAGGTGTAAATCAAAGTAGAATAATAATTAACCATCCAACAGGGTAATGGGGGGGGTAATCTTGTGATCGGTGGAAATCGTGGTATGGTTGTTAGCGTTTCGTTATGTTAGTTGCGGATCGAAGAAACAGGAGGTTGGTGATGTTCATACGAAGAATTGAGCGAAAACAAAAAAAAATCCATCAAATAACCGAAGAATATCCCCGACTATTCCGTTCTCCAGGGGCAGTTCCAGTAAGGGTGGATGGTGGCACGGCATGATAAGAAAGTTCATTGCATCATAGTCACGTGAGTACATCATTGGTCCAAAACAGAGTTTGAATGATAGGGTTTTGAGTTGTACAACAACAAGCTCGTGTAACTGTGACTGCTTCGTTTCTGGTGACGACGACTAGTGGAGATGATAGGGTTTATCAACATGGAAGCGTGGGTATATTGTTCTCCTAAATCCGAGTTCGTTTGGGCCGGTTCTGGTCTACATGAATGTCGAGTGCAAACCGAATGTACGGAGAGTCAGATCTGAATTATGGCTGTAACGGCGACGTCATATCGAGACAATCGCATGAATAGGTAGAACACATAAAACGGTTGTTGTAGTGGGGTGAGAAGAAAACAGAAAAGAATTTGATCACCACACGTCAAGTTTCAAGTAAACAGTTTGGTGTCAGAAAGAACACATTAGGGCTAATAGACACCATGCTACTACCCTAACTAGGCATACCATAAGCAACACACCATGCAAAAGTAAACCATCAAGTAGGCAATATAAACATAAATCATACCACCTAAAGTGTTGAGCTTTGCACGTGGAGCGAAGTGTCGTTGTAGATCGTTGAGTACTGAACAGGTTATAGTTTGGTTTTTATCAAAAAGCTTTTTCCCTTTTTAAAACCAAGTTCACTATAACCAATGGCTCTGATACCAATCTGTCACACCCCAAAAATCCACAAGTGGAATATCACCGCAGGGAGCGTGACTGACCAGGATCAACCACCAATCATATTGAACAATATAAATAAACAAATAAATAAAATCCAACTTAACAAAGTCTAAGTTATCAGCGGAAGCACTAAGTTCAAAACCCAAAATTATAAATTTAAAGTTCATAAGTTTATCATGAACACACAACGGTCCATGTTCCACAACGACTCCTTCCCTATGCAAGCTCCAGCTAAGTACCTAACGACCTGCAAAGCATGTAGTAACGAATCAACAAAAATGTTGAGCGAGTTCACAGTTGGTTGTCTGTTTTAAAGTTGTTCCAAAAATCATAAGTTGTTTCGAAAACCATAGTTATCCAATTCCTTGTTTCCCAAGCCATAACCAATGGGGGCTTCCCCGTATTAACCACTAGACCCGTTACCATATCGACTACTGACTGTAGTTATGTTTATGTGCCATGCGTCAATGTCTATCATCATTGACTAGTGCCCAAGTCCATTAGTCCACGCCCATGTAACAACCCTCATTAAAAGCCCTATTTATATTATTATTTTATTCAATTTGAAATCCTAATTGAGACACCCAAATAATTCTACGCGAACCCTAAAATTTTCAGAACAAACAGAATCAGGATCAGGGCCCCTAAAACTCAGGGGGGCATTCCCTACTCAACGATTATCTTTATAAGTTATTATAAAAATCGAATTTAATCGAAACGTCGACTCACCTGCACTCCAAACACACGTGGCAAGTGAATAAGAAAAATGTATCCCTTACGGACCGTAAGGGTTTATGCTTACGGTCCGTAAGCATGTCAAATTTCTTGTATAAATAACAGGCTTTGGGACTGGCTTCTGTGCGTTCGTTCGACGATAAAATTCAACTCTGGCACGGAGTTATCGTCTGATTACTACCAAAAACACTAATTAGTATAGCGGGGTGCTGCTGCAAACAGGGTATTAACTCAATCGCTGCTACAATTCAATGTCCGATCGATTAAACTATCCAATGGATGTTTAAGTGCTGCTCAAACTTGGGTTATACTTTGTTATTCATCGTGATTTCGACTTGAATGTTTGAGTGATGTTCGAACTCGGACTATACTCTGTCATTCGTTGTGAATCTGCTGAATTGTTAAGTATTGCACTTTGTCATTCGTTGTGAGGGTTTTATCTCGTGAGTTATCGTAAATGCTGTATTAGTTACTTACCTAGTTTGTATACACTAGGGTACAAGGCTAATCAGTAGGCTAGGCTCTGTTCAAATTAAATCTGCAATATATCAAGGCTTATCTGTAGACTAAGCTTTGCCCGTAGAAATCTGCAATGTGAGTTCATTTCTCTTTTCTCACCGTTTGTGAGTCCATTATCTTTTCTCACAGTTTTATCACCTTTTTGTGATACAATTATATTTACAAAGGTTTTCCAGAATCCTAAATGTTTACCAGTTATACTTACAGTGATTAAGTTTTTATATTAACTGCGGGTATGGAAGGTTTTATACATTATTTGATTCTCGTTATTATTTGCCAGAAAGTTAGTCAATATTAGCATGACTACAATAACAATGGAAATTATGCCCCAGTAATCATAGCATATAACTAAAATTATTTTAACATCAATTAGTTAATAAATTTAATATATGTTTGAAATAAATCTAAATGGTGTATACCATAACAAAATAGTCAAATATAATGTATTCTACTAAGATTATATTTTAGTCTTAGTCACGTTAATATATTAAATAATGATATTACAATTATTTAATTAACATATTATATTTGATACAGTTATTGTAGTTTGATATAAAATGATATATGTCATTTTCTGGATTAAATGGTTTTGTGCCATAAGTAATATATTTGACAAAGAAATGTCACGGGACACAATTAAGTCTAGAGTCACTAGTTGAGAGAATGATCAACAGTGACATGTCCAAAAACACTAGTTGTAAGAATGATCAACAGTGTGATGACCAGAAACACTAGTTGAAAGAATGATCAACAGTGTGATGACCAGAATCACTAGTTGAAAGAATGATCAACAGTGATATGACCAGAATTATTAGTTGAATGAATGATCAACAATGATATGATTACCGTCACAGGAATCGCCTAGTGACAGATAAATTGAATAATAGTAAAATAGAATTACTTGATAAATTCACTATTGGACAAAAGTGAGCCAATGAGTGATATGATTACTGTCACATCGGAACTGCCACCATGTGACAAATACTGATTGAGTTGGGTAAATATAAATAGATATAAAAACCTTAATACTGTAAGGTATAACAATATATTTTATAAAAATGGAATGAATTCACTCAGTATTTTCGCTGACAAAACCTTTTTCAAACATTTTTCAGGTAATTACAGTAGATTGGAATAAGAGCTGGATACGACACTGAAAGGCTTCAAGAAGTGGCTTATTTTGTTAATTAAATCAAATTAAGAAATATTGTTTTATAATTTATTTTATTAAAACTACCGTTGTAAAACATGGATTTATTCCATCTATTTAATAAATAAAATCCGGTGTTTCTAAACTCTGATATTTTTCCTAACTCACGGTCCTGATGAAATTTCCGCTGCAACATTTTCAAAATTAATCACCGGTACCACTGGGCTGTTAACGGCTTCTGATTCCGTCCAGGGTGGGTTGGGGGTCGTGACAGAAGGTGGTATCAGAGCCACTTGTTTTAGCTATTTAGGTGTTCTTTTAATACCTAAATAATAAAGTTAGGAAACTGATACAAATTAACATATGTGTTATATATGAATATATATATGTCGATATGCACATATAATATCCTGGAAGTATTGTTTTATTTTAATTATTCTGTGATATTAATAAGTGAAAATGTTTGCAATTCAGATGTCGAATGAAGTACCACATAATCCAGAAGTTCATGCTAATAATGAAAATCCTTTGGATAAAAATGCTATAGAAAATCTAATAGCTCAAGGAATAGCTAATGCTTTACCTTTAATAATTAAAGCTGTTAAAAATCCCGTAGAACCTACCAAAGTTGTGAGTAGCAAGCATACTCGTTACGATGGTTTTAACCATAGTATCAATGGAGGTAATGATGATATTATCAAAACCCCATTTCCCAAGAAAAAGAAGGCGAGGACTTTCGGGTGTACCTACAAAGAATTTCTAGCCTGTAAACCAACTGAGTTCGCCGGCAGTGAAGGAGCCACGGCTGCTCTGCGATGGTTGGAAAAGACGGAAGCTGTTCTTACAATCAGCAAATGTGCCGAAGAAGATAAGGTGATGTATGCATCTAACCTCTTTAAGGAAGAAGCCTTAGAATGGTGGAATACGATTCTTCAGGCAAAAGGAAGGGACATGGCTTATGCCATAAACTGGGAAAAATTCAAGGAAATGACAGAAAGGAAATTTTGTCCTCCTTATGAAAAGGAACGAATGGCTAACAAGTTCCTAAATCATAAAATGATAGATGTGAATTGTCGTGAATATACGACAACGTTCTTCGAATATGCAAGAATGGTACCAACTCTGGCTTCGCCAGAACCCGTACTAATTTCTTGTTATATTTGGGGATTAGTTAGCGACATCCGAGACATAGTCAAGGCCGTTAGACCACAGACTATTGAAGAAGCAGTCGAACTAGCTAACATGTTGACAGATGGACTAATCCGCACAAGAGAAGAAAACAAGAAGAAAGAGTTAGCCCAGAAAATTTTCCAAGAATTCAAAAAGACAGGAACTAAATCGTCATTGGAGCAACCTATCTGCAGAAGCTGTAACAAAAAGCATTTAGGAAGATGCCGTTTTAGGAGAACACCCTACTGTGACTTCTGCAAGATGACCGGGCATATAGAGGAAGAGTGTAGAAGGAAAACTAATGTTTGTTTCAATTGCGGAGAAACAGGACACATCAAACCATATTGCCCGAAACTAACCAAAGCATTCAACAACAAGGCCAGAACTGCAGACGGAGCTAAGAAGAACGCGCGAGCATTCGTACTTACTACGCAAGAAGCAGAAATGATTCCAGACGTAATCACTGATATGTAATATCTAAGTTAAGTTATTATTTGACCCTAGTACAAATAAAAGTTTATAAATAAATACATTATGTCAAGTACTTCATCTATTCAAAACCATAACAGACTTGTTTGGTTTTCATTTTCACCGAATCATTTATTTGGTCACGATCACCTTGTGGTGACGTTTTCACAAATTTGAAGCTTGTGCTAATCTCATACCTTATATACGGGTTTAATTATTTATTTATATTGAATCCGCTTTGTTGGTTTATTCTATAAAATCAATCTTAACACAATCATGTGCTAAGATAATGATACACAAATTCATTTCATATTTCAGTGTATCTCTTAATGATTTTTATATCAGCAATCGAGCGTTTCGTAATCTTTATTGCTTTATCATCTTTGATTGAAAAACATTATTCAATTATTTCAATTTCAATCCTACTAGATTTATTTGAAACATTCGGACTTACTTCATTTTGATTTAAAGCAGGGTGAAACTTATTTCATTCACCGCTATTATTTCCAATTACTATGACACCTTGTGGCGTCATAATAAATTTGTAGCTTGATCTAATCTCATTTTTCACTCCTGATGTACGAATTTTAAATTTTGTTGGTTCATTATCTTAAACAGTCTTAATACAATTATGTGTTAAGATAAGAGTACACAAATTCATATCATATTCCGGTGTACCTCTTAACATTTCTTTCATCATTTATCGAAAGTTCTATAATATTCATTTGATCTTTTCATTATCATTTGAAAATCCTATTCGAAATGAATATCCAAATTTACTTCGTTAAAGCTTTCAGTTGATTTCACGGTGAAATTATTCGGTCACCGTAATTATTGAATTATTTCAATCATTACGACACCTTGCGGCGTCGTTATAAACTTGTAGCTTGGGCTAATCAAAAGCATACGAATCATTCAAAACCACGTATGTATTTCGTTTGACTCATCATTGAAAATAGTCTTGATGCAATTATGTATTAAGACAATGATACACTAAACTCTATTGTATTTCGGTGTATCCTTGCAATTTAATAAATGTCAACACATTGATTTTTCTTTTGTTATGATTCGATAGTTGACAATCATTTTCGTGCTTCTATTTTATTTTTATTTTGAGTCTTCCTCAGTTGCCAATCAAAGTAAGTTTTCTTTTGACAAAAGAATTTTTATTGATTCTAAAAGTTCTTCACATTCATTCTAAATATCTATTTGATCATATATCTTTTGGCTTGAACCTAATCACATTGGAAATTATATCATTTCATCTCATTCGTTTGACATCGATTTCTTGAAATAGTTCAGTTGAACCATTGAGTCCTATTTATTGTATAACTCGTATTCACAAAATTTGATATTTAATTCTATGTCATTTTGTTGACTAAATTATGACATAAATCTAAAAGAAATATCGTAACCCAAATCTCGAGGACGAGATTTTTATTAAGGTGGGAAGAATGTAACAACCCTCATTAAAAGCCCTATTTATATTATTATTATTTTATTCAATAGGAAATCCTAATTGAGACACCCAAATAATTCTACGCGAACCCTAAAATTTTCAGAACAAACAGAATCAGGATCAGGGCCCCTAAAACTCAGGGGGGGCATTCCCTACTCAACGATTATCTTTATAAGTTATTATAAAAATCGAATTTAATCGAAACGTCGACTCACCTGCACTCCAAACACACGTGGCAAGTGGATAAGAAAAATGTATCCTTACGGACCGTAAGGGTTTATGCTTACGGTCCGTAAGCATGTCAAATTTCTTGTATAAATAGCAGGCTTTGGGACTGGCTTCTGTGCGTTCGTTCGACGATAAAATTCAACTCTGGCACGGAGTTATCGTCTGATTACTACCAAAAACACTAATTAGTATAGCGGGGTGCTGCTGCAAACAGGGTATTAACTCAATCGCTGCTACGATTCAATGTCTGATCGATTAAACTATCCAATGGATGTTTAAGTGCTGCTCAAACTTGGGTTATACTTTGTTATTCATCGTGATTTCGACTTGAATGTTTGAGTGCTGTTCGAACTCGGACTATACTCTGTCATTCGTTGTGAATCCGCTGAATTGTTAAGTATTGCACTTTGTCATTCGTTGTGAGGGTTTTATCTCGTGAGTTATCGTAAATGCTGTATTAGTTACTTACCTAGTTTGTATACACTAGGTTACAAGGCTAATCAGTAGGCTAGGCTCTGCTCAAATTAAATCTGCAATATATCAAGGCTTATCTGTAGACTAAGCTTTGCCCGTAGAAATCTGCAATCTGAGTTCATTTCTCTTTTCTCACCGTTTGTGAGTCCATTATCTTTTCTCACAGTTTTATCACTTTTTTGTAATACAATTATATTTACAAAGGTTTTCCAGAATCCTAAATGTTTACCAGTTATACTTACAGTGATTAAGTTTTTATATTAACTGCGGGTATGGAAGGTTTTATACATTATTTGATTCTCGTTATTATTTGCCAGAAAGTTAGTCAATATTAGCATGACTACAATAACAGTGGAAATTATGCCCCAGTAATCATAGCATATAACTAAAATTATTTTAACATCAATTAGTTAATAAATTTAATATATGTTTGAAATAAATCTAAATGGTGTATACCATAACAAAATAGTCAAATATAATGTATTCTACTAAGATTATATTTTAGTCTTAGTCACGTTAATATATTAAATAATGATATTACAATTATTTAATTAACATATTATATTTGATAAAGTTATTGTAGTTTTATATAAAATGATATATGTCATTTTCTGGATTAAATGGTTTTGTGCCATAAGTAATATATTTGACAAAGAAATGTCACTGGACACAATTAAGTCTAGAGTCACTAGTTGAGAGAATGATCAACAGTGACATGTCCAAAAACACTAGTTGAAAGAATGATCAACAGTGTGATGACCAGAAACACTAGTTGAAAGAATGATCAACAGTGTGATGACCAGAATCACTAGTTGAAAGAATGATCAACAGTGATATGACCAGAATTGTTAGTTGAATGAATGATCAACAATGATATGATTACCGTCACAGGAATCGCCTAGTGACAGATAAATTGAATAATAGTAAAATAGAATTACTTGATAAATTCACTATTGGACAAAAGTGAGCCAATGAGTGATATGATTACTGTCACATCGGAACTGCCACCATGTGACAAATACTGATTGAGTTGGGTAAATATAAATAGATATAAAAACCTTAATACTGTAAGGTATAACAATATATTTTATAAAAATGGAATGAATTCACTCAGTATTTTCGCTGACAAAACCTTTTTCAAACATTTTTCAGGTAATTACAGTAGATTGGAATAAGAGCTGGATACGACACTGAAAGGCTTCAAGAAGTGGCTTATTTTGTTAATTAAATCAAATTAAGAAATATTGTTTTATAATTTATTTTATTAAAACTACCGTTGTAAAACATGGATTTATTCCATCTATTTAATAAATAAAATCCGGTGTTTCTAAACTCTGATATTTTTCCTAACTCACGGTCTTGATGAAATTTCCGCTGCAACATTTTCAAAATTAATCACCGGTACCACTGGGCTGTTCACGGCTTCTGATTCCGTCCAGGGTGGATTGGGGGTCGTGACACGTCCTCTGCGGCACGGTGTGTGGCTTGTCAAAGCTAAAAGCGCTATTTAACTAATGACCTGTTCGCCATTGGCCCGACGATTAAGTCGATATATAATGAGGGAGTTAATGATAGAGTTTTGTCTAGTGTCTATCAATGTTGTCACCCTTCAGTTAAGAGGGTTGGAGTACGTGTCCTACCCAAAGAGAACACGCAGGTTTCAATGTTGTCACCCTTCACCTAAGAGGGTGGAAGTACGTATTCTACCTAAGGAGAATACGCAGGTTTCCTTATTAAACGTTAACCCATTCCCAAACCACAGGGAATCCCATGCTTTGTAGAAAGTGTGAACTCACCTTAGATTAGCTCGGCAGATTAAGTTATGGAAAGAAATATGTGAGGTGGAACAAGTCAATCACGTCCTAACATGATTACCGTTTAAGGGTTAGTGGGTGTTCTCACGTGGAAACACGAATCCTACACGTATCTAGCACGTAGAAAATTTTATCATACAATACCAATATCATGCATGCATTTATCACGACATAGCTTAGCGACAACACAAGTGTCACAAAAGACTTAAAATACTCTTCAAAAAATATTCAGCCATATAGTGCATTTTCGGCAGTTTTCGGATTGTTATCCGGAATAGTTCGTGTACAAAAAAATTCCTAAACAATTACAAAATGTGTTAAACGATCCAAATCTTATTGTATCAAAATCTCAGGATCCAATTCATCACCAATTATTTTATAAAATTCATTTACCGGGCTGCAATCAGATTCGTCACTTTCTGACTGCAGTCAACGGAAAAATTCATTTAAAATTTATCGGAAGTCCGATTGACGAAATTCCAGTTGGAGAATTACAACGACATCAGTGGCCATCTACAGTACAAATTTCATAGCAAAACTCCAATTACGCAGCAAGTTATGACCCAAAACATATGACCCATTTACTGTAGATTTCCGCAGCTTCAGTGTTTGTTCGTAAATAATTCGTTAAACATATCAAACGGTGTCGAAAAATTATAATTCCAGTGCCATATGATTCGTATTTCAAAATAACAAGTTATAGACTCAAGAAACTCCAATTTCTGTTAAATTAAGACCTAGTTACAGCCACCCGAAGTTGGCTGTAAACGCTTGACAGCTTACCGTTTTCGTTACCCGGCACCCGTAAACACACCATCAGCGAACCCGTTCAGTTACAAGATCAATCACAGCAGGTTTCAGATTCTTTATGTCCGATTTAACATGCTCAACGTCAAGAATTCATCAATCAAAACAGAACCACGCAGCCATGATAACTCTATGATAATCATGCATGAACATCAATATTTACCGCAATACACAAGATTCAAGCAACTTATAATGACATATAACACACCACTCATCATAGATCGTAAAACGCAGCCGAGATAGCATAACTTTAACCATTGATATCATGTGAAAACACATAACAAGAGTGCAAAAAGGCTAGTTACCTTGCGAGTGAAACAACCTAGAAGTCAATGCCCGAGGTTCCTAGACTTGATCGTCGAACTAAAGGAAGAGAGAGGGTTATCGAAATTTGTTGTATGTAGGCTAGGGTTGGAGTAATAAGTTAGGATATATATATATTTAATTATCATGCAGTTTACTTTACCTAAAAAAAAAAGGATTTCACAATTTGTAACGGATTAGGAATAGAATCTAATATGGGCTTGAGCCCCATATGAAGGTTTTGGCTGCTAACCCCAAAGAAATTGAGGGTGTTGGCCGATGATCTTGTGAACAACAAAGGAATTGTTGTTTTGATATTGTCAAAATTATTATTATTATTATTATTATTATTATTATTATTATTATTATTATTATTATTATTATTATTATTATTGAACCAACTAACATAAATATAAATATACAATTATTCAACTAATACACATGTATAATATTCATGCTATAGTTCGGGTCTCATAAGTTTCGAGTTACACGAGTGGGTTGAATCGACAAACGAGGCATATGCTTAGGTTCAAACGCTTCGGGTTAGCTCAACACAATATGGATTTGGTTTCTACTACACGTTTGCACACTATAAATTATATAAGTATAAATTTAATTCGTCGAATAAGATAAGTATATAATTATTTTGCAAAAGCGAAACGAACGGTTTTACCTCGAAGTTACGGGTTGTCACATGCTTCTTCATGCATCACCCAACTGCTAAGTGTTGGTAGAGGAGTATCGTCAATATCATCATCATCTTCATCATCATGTTCTGCCAGAAATTTTCTCTTTAATCTTTTTATTACAGTTCGGGTTCTTTCACAATCGTTGGCCATTTGAACCCCAAGGGCTAGGATATCCCTCTGAACCCCTTCATTCATACCAAGCATGGCTTTGATTGTCCTTAACTTCACATTTCTCCTATCAGAGAACTTTATGATAAATCGTTTCTCTTTCCTTTCAAACCTCCATGCAATAACCTTATCCATTTTTGAAGTTTTTGGCGTTTTGGACAATATGTGGTGTTTTTAGTCAATGTTTTTGGCGTGTTTGAGCTTGTGTTCTCATGGTCTTCTTTTATATTGATTTTTTCCCGCGCATGACAGGTAATTATGGCGTTTTGAAAAGGATAAATAAATTCAATTCCCCAAGTATTTGGCTTTTAATATAATAAATGTTAGTAATTATGTTTCCATCGTTTCATTTTACTGTTTTTGCAGTTACCGTGTTTTGTTTTCAGACTCATCTGTTTTTATGGTGTAACAAGTCTAATCTTAACAGCTGTAATTATGGCGTTTTGTTTTCCAATGATGTTTAGATAACGATGGGACTTTTTTGTTTTATTTTCTTTGCACATTGTTTTAAGCTTTTTTTATAATAGTAATTGTTCAAAGTAATTTTATTATAGTTTGGTAGTTTTTGGGGCGTTTTTATGGCATGATGGCGTTTTATAAGCATTTGCTCGTTTTGGCATTTTATTATATTTTTCATTATAGGATTAATGTACTTTGTTGTTTCTTAGCTGAAATTACAAAACAAACAACAGATAAAGAAAATTAAAAAAAACAAATAGAAGCAATTTATGATCTAAATCTTCAGTGTCATCAGTCTCTTTCTTCTTTTGAAACTACAAGAACTGTCACAAATAAATGGCATTTTGGGTTTGGCGTGGTTTATTTTCTTTGTTCGTGTGTTGAAATGTCTTTGTGGATGTTGGAGACAAAGATCGACCCCGTGTGGGTGGATGCTATCTGCACGTCGTCTTCATTATAATCATCGAGGCCAAAGTAGCATTTACACTGGGATAGTTCTCTTCTAATCATCCAAACCTTCTTCAAGAACAAAGATGACAGAATGACATATGGCTGTCATCAGTCCCTCTTTTTTTAATTGTGTCCATCTCATGCAGCAAAATCTTGCTACATTCACCTAACAAATCATTCAGCGAAACTTCATGCAGAACATTACTGAGTATCAAAGAAAAGATGTTAGCCATCGTATTTTTTGGCGTTTTACATTGAGTTGTATTTTTTTAGGAACCACTGTGTTTTTTATGTGTTTTTTTTTTTTGTGTGATAAACAGAAGGTGGTGAGACGTTTCTATTCATATGATTTTTTTTGGCGCGTAGTTTAGGCGGGATATTATTTTTATAACAAAAAATGTAATTAACATTTATCTGGATGTAAGGCTTGGCGTTATATTATATATTATGGCGTTTTTCATTTTGTGGCGTTTTTCATTTTGTGGCGTTTTTGTAGCCTGAGAGCTTAAATAAAAACACAGAAAAAACTACGCAGTGATAAAATTGGCGTTTTGTATTTATTTGGCGTTTTGTATTTTCAACGGCATTTTATGTGGAAATGATGTTTTACCTTTTTTACCCTTAATGAAGCGCGTCCACGTAATAAAATTGATGTTATTTACGAAAACGCCAGCGCGCCAATCTAGTCCATAGATTGTTTTGATCGGACGATCTATAACCATTCTCACTGTTCTAACACTTTCCACCATTTTCTCTAAATCCTGACCCTATATATATATATATATATAGGTCTTACAAGTATGTGTACAAGCCTCTATTGCATATAAATATTTATATTTCCTTTTCTTGGACTATTTCTAAAAGTAAAGATCTTCCCTTAAAGTATTACTAATATAACACTTATAGTTTACTTTTAGTTTTAATAAATCCTATACTTTATAAATTTATTCAACTATTAGTATTAGTAGTAGTAGTATTTTATAAATTAAAATCCGATTGACTTGCGAGTTAACACGCATTAACGCGCATGCGTTGTTCAACGTTTTTACATTTAATTTTTGTTCGGTGTGACGGTACCGCCACAACGTGCTTCACTTTTTACATAAGATTTCAAGTATTGTCAACGTCTTTGCTATAACATGCGTAAATTCTTTGTCATTTTATGTCTTGGTATAAATTTTACGGTTCAACGTTTTTACATATATTTTTATTATGTATAACAGTGTCAACGCAAGACGCGGGTCCTAACTACAAGTTATTTACTAAAAAATTAAAAATATCATGCATGCTTATGAATTAATAATATTAAGTTATTTCATACTTTATTTTTTTACGGTAAACACACCCCTAGTAAAATCTTTTAAAAACTACTTAATGGTTATTTTGTAGGACGGGAACATGTGTTAGTTTGATGAGTATAAGCACCTAGTCTATCATTTGTCAACAGATAAATCCATTCCTAGTTACAACATAGGTGTATGCAAATAGATCATTATTGCTTTTTTTATATATAGGGAATGATAACTCATGAAAGGATCCTTTAAAACATTATGAAATGAACCACCATACAAACGGATAGACCGTCAGTCAAGTTGGGTCGCTATTTTTCAATGGCCATTTCTAACAACCCGACATTAACATTTCGAGTCATGTTGTGTAACATAATTTAGCGTACTCAAACAAAAAAAACAAACTTGGGCTTAACGTACACTATTAATGTTTAAGTATTACAATCAAATAAACGGATTCTTTATTGGAATAAAAGGTTATATAGTCTTCCTTGGGTAATTAGGGTTACAAATTAATTTTTCTGTACTATAATATGTACGAAATTGATGAACATATATAAAAAAGTGTCTACCTATTTGCACACTAAACTCTACCTGTACTTACGCTGTGTATAGAGCTATACACAGAGTATAAGTTGCATAGAATTCAGAGCCTGCCCAGCAATTATTGGCACAGACAACCAGGGTTTATATACGCTGTGTATAGAGCTATACGAAGCGTGTTGCATAGAATTCAGTGCCTGCCCAGCAATCATTGGCACAGACAACCAGGGTTTATATACGCTGTGTATAGAGCTACACGCAACGTATATAACCCATCATAATTTTGTTTGGTTATTTTGATGTATTTGTAGTATAAATTCTCACCCGGTTCCAACGTTAAATCGATTAAAATATATAACCGTTAATGTTATACCTTGAATATTATATATCGTTAATTTTTTTTGAAAAACGTATATATGGTTCGATATGTTATATTGTTATCATTTAAATTAAAATATTATACCATGTCTAGTGCGATTCTAATGCTATAAATGTTTAAATATCATAGGTGTGCTTTAGGTCCCGTGTAGGCCTATAGGTATATACAAGACCTATAGGGAACCTATACGAGACTTATACTATACACTATATGATACGATACGATACGATGCGATGCAATACGATACCATACTATAGGATACCATAGAACACCCGTATAGGCCTATAGGCATATACAAGACCTATAGGGAACCTATACGAGACTTATACTATACACTATACCATATGATGCAATACGATACAATACTATAGGATACCATAGAACACCTGTATAGGCCTATAGGTGTAGTATAGGTCCCGTATAGGCCTATAAGAATATACAAGACCTATAAGAGACTTATACGAGGTTTATACGAGACGTATACTATACGATACGATACTTAAAAACATTTTTTTAAACTATTTATTATAGAACTTTGCTAAAACGATAAATAATAAATAAAATTGTTTTTTAAAAAAAATCACCCTTAATATACGTTGCGTATAGGCTTATACGCGGCGTATATAAAGGGTCAAAAAGATAAATTTTCCACGGATTTAGGGTTAAAAAAACAACCCTTTATATACATATATAAAGGGTCAAAAATACATTATTACCTTGTTTTGGGTTACGTATAGCTCCCAATCCAGGGGTAAAATGGTCTTTTTACTATACGCCGCGTATAGCTCTGTATGTGGCGTATATATAGGGCAAGTTTGGTAAAAAAGACCATTTTACCCCTAGATTGGGGGCTATACGCAGCCCAAACCAGGGTTAAACTTGTCTTTTCGACCCTTTATATATGCTGCGTATAGACCTATACGCAGTGTATATAAAATTTTTTTAGAAACATTTATACAATATTGATGGTTTTAGTAAAGTTTTATTAAAAAAAGTTTTCTATTTTAAATAAATAAAAAAAGTAAGTATTTCTTACAAGCTTTTTTATACAACATTAATCATTTTTATACGATAAATATCGTATCATATTGTATAGGTGTAGTATAGGCCACGTATTGACCTCGTATAAGCCTATAAGTGTTATATCGTATCGTATAGCGTAGTATATGTCCCGTACAGGTGTAGTATCGTATAGTATAAGTCTTGTATAAGCCTCGTATAGAACTATAGATGTAGTATCGTAGGCATATACAAGACCTATAAGAGACCTATACGAGACTTATACTGCACTATACGATACGATACGATACTATACGATACTATATGATAGGATACTTGGTTTGGGGCTATACACAACCCAAATCAGGGGTAAAATTGCCTTTTTGATCCTTTATATGCATTGCGTATAGACCTATACGCAACGTATATAAAGGTTTTTTTAGAAACATTTATACAATATTGATGGTTTAGTAAAGTTTTATAAAAAAAAGTTTTCTATTTTAAATAAATAAAAAAGTAAGCATTTCTTACAAGCTTTTTTATATAACATTAATCATTTTTATACGATAAATATCGTATTGTATCGTATAGGTGGTATACGTCACGTATTGACCTCGTACAAGCCTATAAGTGTCATATGGTATCGTATAGCGTAGTATATGTCATGTATAGGTGTAGTATCGTATATATAAGTCCCGTATAAGCCTCGTGTAGATCTACAGATGTAGTATCATAGGCATATATAAGACATATAAAGGACCTACACGAGACTTATACTACATTATACGATATGATACAATACGATACGATACTATACGATACGATATAACACCCGTATAGGCCTATAGGTGTAGTATAGGTCTCGTATAGTACTATAGGTGTGTTTTAGGTCCCGTATAAGCCTATAGGCATATACAAGACCTATAAGGAACCTATAGGAGACTTATACTATACGATACGATACCATACGATACGATACGATACGATACGATATAACACCCGTATAGGCCTATAGGTGTAGTATAGGTCTCATATAGTACTATAGGTGTGGTTTAGGTCCCGTATAGGCCTATAGGCATATACAAGACCTATAGGGAACCAATACGAGACTTATACTATAGGTGTGGTTTAGTATGGAAACGGTGTAATATATTTAAACCGTACCCGGGTATTTCAAAATAATTAACATTATAAAATTTTAAAACTGCTATAATATTTTAATTTAAAAAGTATAGTATGGAAACATGGTAGAATATATTTGAACCGTACCCGAGTATTTAATAAAATTAACGGTATAAAGATCTTAAACGGTATAATATTCGAACAGTACCGAGACTTGTTATAATAATTTAATTTAAACAGAATAGTATTGAAATGGTATAATATATTCGAACCGTACCCGGATATTTCAAAATATTTAACAGTTTTAATTCAACGGTATTGTATGAAAACGGTATAATATATTCGAAACCCTACACAAGTATTTAAAAATAATTAACGGTATGATATTTAAACGTTCATAACATTCGATCCACACTAGACGTGGTATAATAACATAATTTAAACGATGACAATATAATATATTCGAACCGTATATACGTTTTTCAAAAAAAAAATAACGGTATATAATTTTAATGGTATAACATTAACGGTTATATATTTTAAGCGATTTAACGTTGGAACCAGGTGAGAATTTATACCACAAATACATCAAAATAACCAAACAAAATTCTGATGGGTTATATACGCTGCGTATAGCTCTATACGCAGCGTATATAAACCCTGGTTATCTGTGCCAATGATTGTTGGGCAGGCTCGGAATTCCATGCAACTTATAACTTAAGTGCGCAAATAAGTAGCCCTGGTGTGTGAATAGTTTCAGCCATAAGAAACCCAAATGAAACCAAAATTAAAAATTTTCTTTTGTTTACTAACAATAACTACAAAACATAAATAAAAACATTATGAAAATGTTGTGACACACATGAACGCCTCTCATTGGCACAAGACTAGCAACGACATAAAATATATGGCGAGTTTGGTAGGAGGTGTCACACCCTGACTTTTGCGGAAGCGTGATTATGTGTGAGTTGCTTAATATCATTGCATTCAAACATAACAAACAACTATATGATAAAACCATGATGTTCATCCATAATTAAGTTTCAAAATAATACAACCATCATTGTTAACCACAAACCAAGACTTCAAGTTTAAAGTGCATAACAACCCAAGTTTTAAGTTCCATACTGGACTTAACAAAAGACACTATTAAAAGCTAGGCTTTGAACTCCAAGACAAGATACACAATCCAAACCCTTCGACACTGGATGGCATCTTTTATTTGGAAGACACAACTTGTAAAACTTCAGCGCCCGCCAGATCCATTTCAATTCCCTGAAATACATGTAGTTTGAAAACATCAACAAAAGTTGAGCGAGTTCATGTGTTTTGTATATGTGCACGAATAAACTTTGTAATCATTGTAAGTATGTATTCGTAAACCCCGGTATGAAAGCAAACAAGGAAACAGATCAATTAATGGTTTGCAAGGCCATTAATATGTGTGCAACGGCGTAGGAAGGCTCAAACCTAGCGGATTTTGTACAAGGCTTCCGGTTGGAAGACATAGTCACCTCCTTCGGCCACTTCTGGCCCAGGGGTGGGCTCGCAACACCCAAATAGATCTATCACTCATGTCCCTCAGTCCTTATACAAGGATTAATGGTCTCAAGTGTGCGCCTACCCATTCACATGATCTAACAGTTCATTCCTTAGCTAACCATACCATTTGTAACGTTTGTAAACATTTGTAACATGTATTTCACCCCCAAAGTTATAAATCTGAAAACAGTTAAAAGAAAAGGGGGACATGAACTCACAGTCTTGCGTCTCGAAATCCGGTGTAATTCAAAGCTGCTACTCGTTCACACGACTACCTACAAACGTAGTATGGTTTATTAAACGGATGGGTAGTGCCTTGACTTTTAGTCTTCATTACTATCTTTGAGTTACGTTTCTTTGAGTCTTAAATATTATTCCAACGTATATAATTATTTGTTAAAATAATAAATATTTTAACTTAAATTATATATATTAATTTTGGAATATTAGTTAAAATAATATATTTTAATTTGACACATTTATGTATTTATACATGTATATCTTTCCCAATGATGGGTGTATTCATACTCGTATTCTTAGGCTTGTGTATTTTGCCAAGTATTGGTGACGTATTCCGGTGTGTAGTTATACATACGAGAATACGTATTTTCATTGTATTTATCAAGTACTCTTATACTTAATTTTCGTATTTATTTTTCCGGAATATTATTTTCAGTAAAAATCACCAAATGTTCATATATTCTTAAAATATATAAATATTTTAAGAAAACTTGTATTGAAAATTATTTTACTTCTTTCTGGGCAAAAATATTTGTATTTTCATATAAATCTCAAAAATCACATATTTTCAAGATTAACTTAGGAAATATTTATAAATCTATTTTTCATCCAAAAATAATAAATTCTAAATCTGTTTGAGAAAATATATATTTTCTTCCAAAAATAATATACCTTCTAATAATTCAAGAAAACATATATATTTTTCTTTACTCAAAAATAATATATTTTCTTCTTGTCAAAAATATGGTATATTTTTGTAATAACTATAAAAATCATTTTTTTTTGTTTTCTTGGTCTCCAAAATACCGTTTACCAAAATATACTTATGAATTTAATTTCGGAATATTTATGTAAGTTATATTCCTTGTTCGGTTTCTCCAATTTTTGGGTGTAAATTATATATTTATTTCTTGGAATTTTGGTAACATTTTGTGTTGTAATTTTTCGTATTTTGGTGAGTTATATTATTTCAAGTTCTAAAATAATATAACTAATACATATAATATACAAGTAATCACACATATTGTGACATCTAAATATATATTTTTCTAAATACATATTTAGTCATTTTTTTACTTATCAAAACCAACCTCCAATATTCATAATTTGTGTATAAATTTTTATGGCAAACCTTATATGAAAAATCATGGTTAAAAAACACTTGTTTAAAAATATTTTTCTAAGTGTTTAATTTTTAGAAAAATTTTGCCATAGTTTCCCCTTAAAAATGAAGGTTTCCATGCTTTCAAAGCATATAATTTTCTTTTAAAAATCATCACAAATCATCAACAAAGCAAACAATACTTACCAAGTGCCAAAATCAAGCATTTTACACTACTCCATGAACTTGAAAATTTATAAAAATTTGTAGTAACTTAGTAGAGTGTTTAGTAAGCTTAGTTACCCTTTAAAGTGTGGTTATTTGTTTTAAAACATCATTCTTGAAGATTTTAGATGTTTACAACTTGTAAAATGATTTTCTAAAAATATTTCTTTTTGAATTCTTCTTGTCATTAACATGTTTCTACACTTGAAAAATCACCAAAAATGTGATTAGTTCCTTTAAAAACATGGTTAAGTAAATCTTGTAAGTAAACTTAGTTTCTTGAGAGAATGATTTTTGAAATCACACATTTACAAGACTTATATTATATTTTGATCATCATCTTTCAAGAAAACAATTCATACTTCAAGTTCTTGCTTACACATAAGGATTATCATCTTGATCTTTCACAAGATCATCCTCTTATCTTGCTAGATTATGTCTTTAATCACAATCTAGCAAGTTCATATGATGTTTAACATCATTAACACCAACAATCAACAATCAAGAAGCATATAAACACTTAAACAACATAGTTCATGATGATTTTTAGTCTTATGTTAAAGATTATGTTCTTGATCTTTAGTGTTCTTCATGATTAGTGATTTACATATACTTTTAACCAACATAACAAGATGTAAAATGAGATTAGGAAGGTCTTACTACTAGCACAAGGCAAGGGATGATGTTCAAGAAGATGAAGATGATGAACTTGGTGGTTAAAAGCTTGTGAGAGAGGTCCTTCACCTTCCAATGGCTCCTAGCTCCTTATGTAAGCTCCTAGCACCTTGTGATCACTTGGAAATTGGAAGAATGAAGTTTGAAAGTGGTGGTGGGGTGGGTGTTGGTTCCCAGCCGAGAGGGGAGAAGAGAGGGAGAGATGGAGTGTGTTGGTGAGTTGTGATGAAATGAGAATGTTATGTTTTGTGGTTTTACTTATAATCCTCCAACAACATTTAATCTAATGGATAATATGTTTAGTAAAGTAGGGAACATATCTATTAAACAATTGAGAAAAATCAAGGTGGGGTGGCCCACCTTGTAACCGTGAGGATGGGGGGTGTGTAGTTAGTTTGTAATGTTAAGTTAAGGAACTAGTTGATGTTCGGGGACCATAACTAGCTCGGAAATGATAAAACAATGCTTCTAGTGAAAATTTGGTGATTTGGGTAGTGTCTGGTTGTTCGGTTGGTTACTGGTTCGTTAAGGTGCTAAACTATGCAGTTTAGTGTGCTTTATGTTACCTTATGTGACAGTTTTGATTCCCAACACTTAGGAAAGCATTCTGGACCATTTAATCATAATTCTGCATAATATTAAGTTGTTTAAATGCTGATTTTTGTTGAATTCTACAGAATTCTGCAGTTTATGTGAGTTTTAGGCACTGTTCGACACTTAAACTATCACTAAGAACTCATTTTTATGATCCTTACTTTCCTACACACTATACTAGTGTAACTCTTGGTTTCTGGCCCATTCTGTGTCTCAATACCATGTCTGTCTAAGTACTGAACTCCCGTCAACATTTTTCTGATTGTTTGATAACTGTGCTAACTTTGTTTCGTGTATCATTTGAATCAGTAAGGTGTTACGTGCAATAATGATATGGCATTATGCATTATATGATGCACATGTATGTATGATAACAATAATCAGAAAGCATTCATGTCATTAATTTAAATCAGCACAGTCATTAAAGCACTAATTACTGTTTAAGTATTGTACGGATACATGAAATTTTGACAATTGTCACATTCTCTCCCTATTAAGAAAATTTCATCCCAAAATTTTAAGTTGTGATATTAGCTGCAGGGGAGTTAGCGAACAAATGTGGGTATTTTGCCTTCATACGATCTTCACGTTCCCAAGTAAACTCTGGGCCGTGATGTGCATTCCATCGAACCTTGACAAGCTTAACACTACTCCTCCGAGTCTTGTTAACTTTCCAATCTGTAACCTCAACGGGTTCTTCAGTAAAGTAGAGTGTGTTGTCAATATGCACTTCATCCGCAGGGATGACAACTATTTCCTGAGTTGGACTCTTCTTCAAGTTTGACACATGAAATGTATCATGAACACCATGCAATTCCTCTGGAAATTCCAACTTGTATGCTACGGTACCAACCCTTTCCAGAATCCTGAATGGCCCGATATAATATGGGTTTAACTTACCACGCTTCCCAAAGCGTGCTACACCTTTCCAAGGTGAGACTTTTAACAAAACCATATCACCCACTTCGAATTCCAAAGGCTTTCGCCTTTGATCTACGTAACTCTTCTATCGATCACGAGCCGCCTTGATGCGCTCTCAGATCTGCATGATCTTATCAGTTGTTTCTTGGACCAGTTCGGGACCAACCATCTGTCTGTCACCTGCATCTGCCCAGCACAACGGCGAACGGCACTTACGACCATAGAGGGCTTCGAACGGTGCGGCTTGAATACTCGTGTGGTAGCTGTTGTTATAGGAAAACTCAACCAGAGGTAGATGAGTATCCCAATTGCCACCTAAATCCATTACACAAGCACGCAGCATATCTTCTAACGTCTAAATAGTCCTTTCGCTCTGTCCATCAGTCTGCGGGTGAAAAGTTGTACTCAGATTCAACTGAGAACCAAAAGCTTCCTGAAAGGATTGCCAAATCCACGACACAAACCATCCATCTCTATCCGATATTATCGAGATAGGCACTCCATGACGTGCTACTATCTCCCTGAGGTAAAGCTCAGCTAGCTTACCAATGCTATCCTTTTCCCGAATCGGTAAGTACGCAGACTTTGTCAACCGGTCTACGATTACCCAAATCGTATCATGTCCTCTAGGGGTCCTGGGTAACTTTGTTATGAAGTCCATAGAAATCTGCTCCCACTTCCACATGGGTATTTCTGGCTATTGCAAGAGACCTAAAGGCTTCTGATACTCGGCCTTTACCTTGGCACAAGTTAAGCATTTCCCAACGTACATGGCAACATCACTCTTGAGTCTTGGCCACCAATAGTAATCCTTCAGATCTTGGTACATATTGTCCGATCCTGGATGGATCGAGTACCTCGATTTATGAGCTTCATTGAAAATAACTTCTCTAATACCACCAAAAAGTGGAACCCAAATACGTCCCATGAAATACAAGGTTCCTTCCTCGTTAGGTACTAACTTCTTCTCCATTCCTCGGAGATATTCAGCCTTAATGTTCTCTTTCTTAAGAGCTTCTTTTTGTGTGGCTCGAATGCGCAAAGTGAGGTCTGTCTGAATAATCATCTCTAAAGCCCTAACCCTTATGGGCTTGATTCTTTCCTTTCGACTTAAGGCGTCTGCCACCACATTCGCCTTTCCGGGATGATACTTGATTTCGCAGTTATAATCATTTAGCAACTCAACCCATCGCCGCTATCTCATGTTAAGCTCTTTCTGATCAAATATGTGTTGGAGGCTCTTGTGATCTGTAAATATAGTACATCGAGTACCATACAGATAATGTCGCCAGATCTTCAATGCAAACACCACTGCGCCTAATTCCAAATCATGCGTGGTATAATTCTTCTCATGGACCTTCAGTTGGTGCGAAGCATAAGCGATAACCTTTTGTCGTTGCATTAGCACACAACCCAATCCCTGACGCAAAGCGTCGTAATATACCACGAAGTCGTCGGTGCCTTCGGGTAGGGATAATATAGATGCATCACATAGTTTATCCTTGAGCAGCTGAAAGGCTTCTTCTTGCTTATCTCCCCATTCATACTTCTTGTCCTTTTGAGTGAGGGAGGTCAGCGGTTGAGCTATCTTGGAGAAATTCTCAATGAACCTGCGATAATAGCCTGCTAAACCTAGAAACTGTCGGATCTCGATTGGCGTCTTCGGAGTTTCCCAGTTCTTGATTGCCTCGATCTTGGTGGGATCCACATGAATACCATTCTCGTTTACCACGTGACCGAGGAACTGTACCTCACTTATCCAAAACTCGCATTTCGAGAACTTAGCGTAGAGCTTCTCCTTCTTTAGCAGCTCTAGGATGGCTCTGAGGTGTTGCTCATGATCTTCCTTCGTCCGCGAATAAATCAAAATATCATTGATAAATACGATCACGAATTTATCGAGATATGGCTTGCAAACCCGATTCATCAAATCCATAAATACTGCCGGTGCATTTGTCAACCCAAACGGCATCACTAGAAACTCGTAATGTCCATAACGAGTTCTAAAGGCAGTCTTTGGTATACTTTCCTCTTGAATTCGCAGCTGATGATAGCCTCATCGAAGGTCAATCTTGGAATAGTAACTTGATCCTTGAAGTTTGTCGAATAAATCATCAATCCTCGGAAAGGGATACCGATTATTGATGGTTAACTTGTTCAGTTCCCGGTAGTCGATACACATTCGAAAGCTACCATCCTTCTTCTTGATGAACAACACTGGAGCTCCCCAAGGCGAGAAGCTCGGCCTTATGAATCCTTTGCCTAGTAACTCTTGAAGCTGCGTTGATAACTCTTGCATCTCTGAAGGCGCAAGTCGATAAGGTGCCTTGGCTACAGGCGTGACGCCTGGAACCAAGTCAATGTGGAATTCGACTTCTCGTTGAGGCGGTAATCCTGGCAAGTCTTCGGGGAAGACCTCAGGCTATTCCCTTACCACAGGGATATCTTCTAGCTTCGGCTCTTCAGCTTCCTTATCCACAACATGAGCTAAGAAGGCAACACATCCTTTACGCAAAAACTTCCGTGCCTTTAAACAACTAATAATCCGTAGAGGCGTATCATGCTTTTCTCCATGAATCACGATCGTCTCTTCATTTGCCATCGGGATGCAGATAATCTTCTCATGGCATACAATCTCAGCACGGTTGCTATACAACCAGTCCATCCCAACTACGACATCGAAGCTTCCCAAGTCAACTGGCAGAAGATCTATCGGAAACTCACGCTCTCCAATCTCTATCACACAATCTCTAATCACCTCATTAGCTTCTACTAGCTTCCCATTAGCCAGTTCTATCGGGTACGGGACGTCTAACTTACTTGTTACTAAAGCAAGTATATTCTTAAACTCTAGAGGCACGAAGCTATAATTGGCACCAGTATCAAATAGCACAGATGCATAACGTTGATTAATAGGGAACGTACCAGTAACCACATTCGGATCCTGGCGGGTTTCCCTAGCGCCTATATTGAACACCCTTCCACATGCTTGATTATTTTTGGGGCAGTCCCGCTTAAAATGCCCCATTTCGCCACAACCAAAGCAACCTTGGCCGCGTCCATCCCTGTTGCCACCCTAGTTATTGTTGTTATTGTTGTTTCCCCCTTGATTCCCGTTACTAGCTTGGTTTCCATAACCACCACGATTCTCGTTTCCACCAATATTACCATTTCCTCCCTGATTTCGATTCCCAGTATGATTCCCATTACCACCACGGTTTCCATTACCATTACCACCTTGACCTCCGTTTCCACGACCGGTTCCATACCAAAACGTTTCCTTAGAATGCCCAATCTTTCCACATGTCTCACGCTTCGCATGTCTGCATCGTCCAGCATGATGAAATTGGCAAGCATCACATTTTGGTAAGGTAACCATATAGCCTTTTCCCCTTAAGTCAGCGTTTGTAGCGCCAGCCCGAGTTTCGGCTGGTGGGTTGGTGTCTCTTCTCTTGTTGGCATTGTTGTTGTTCGCCCGAGTACCTTTCTTAAAGTTGGTGAACTTCCTTTTGTTTTCTCCAAATGACTCTACGTGAGTCTCCTTCTTCTTTGTTTTAGATATCGAGAACTTGCCCAACCTGATTGCTTCCTCAGTCAGCGCCACACTCAAGTCAATTGCCTCAGTAATGGTTGGAGGCTTAGACGCCGTCACCATGCTCAGAATCTGGGGTGCCAATCCCCAGATGAAATGTTCTATCCTCTTAAATTCCGGTTCCACCAAATAAGGGACAACTCTAGACAAATCATGAAATCTCTGAACATATTTTGCTATCTTAGGACCATCCATTTTCAAATTCGAGAATTCAGTTTCCAATTTCTGGATTTCTGCCCTCGAACAATACTTCTTACGCATCAACTCTTTCAATCCGTTCCACGTCAAAGCATACGCAACAGCCTCGCCCAACGTCTGGACCTGAAGGTTCCACCATGACAGAGCCCCATCTAGAAACAGCCTAGAAATGTACGTGACTTGATGCTCTGGTGCACATTTACTCATCCTTGGAACAGAATCCATCTTCTCAACCCAGCGCACAAAGGCTATGGCACCCCCTGTGCCCTCGAAATTCAGGGGCTTGCAGTCTAAAAACTGCTTATAAGTACAGCCTACAACACAAGCAGCATCATTCACAGAAAACATTAGCAAAGCACACTTGGAAATGTCCAAACGTATTGTAATGTGTCTTTGATGACTAAACATTACCGTTGGGTGGGTTATTCCCTGAGGTACCCCCGATGTATTCGGAGCGAAGGGCCTCGTGCTGTGCGATGGCCTGTGAGTTGTGCTCTAGTAATTCCGCCTCTGTCATCGGCAGAGGGTTGTTGTTACCGGTGTTCCTTCGCGGCGGCATCTTTCTTCTAGGAAGAAGATCGGATAGGTCAGGTCTTATTTGTTAAATGAATAAATAATTGTCTAGAGGTCGTATGTACATATATATGAGCAATCATCATATCAAACAATCATGCAACAACATAAACATAGCACAAACATGTAAATCAACAAAGTGTTTAGTGAGAACATGACGATTGAGCTTTCATTAATTACCGACCACAGTTACATTGTTTACAAAGTGTATCACATCAAAAGGGACATAGGTTCATACTACCCTTGTCCAATAAGTCAGTCAATATACAAAAATCACATGGTCAAAAGTGGTCTTCAAAAGTCTTCACAATCTCGGCTCAATAGTAGTGCTCTCACCAAAAGTAATGCATCTGCATAAGACCAAAAACCTATTGTGTTGATGGTGGAGGAGGAGGAAGGAAGAAAAGCAAACTGCAAACATGTGCGAGCTCCTCCTCGAGCTCATACACACGACGAAGCAGATAGCTGATCTGCTGCTCGACAGTAAGGAAGCGGGCATCAAAACCCGGAAAAGGAGTAGGAGCAGCAGGTGGGTGTGCAAAAGGAGATGACGATGAATGTGGAGGAACAAAAGTAGCAGGTGGAGGTACGAACGAAGCTGACTGTGACGGGTGTGGAGGGAAAAAAGTAGACTGACAGGGACAAAGTGGAGGACATAGAGTCAGCTCGAGCTCCAAAACTCTGCGTCTCAATACCTCAAACTGCAACTGTAAAGATAAAAGCAACTCATCCCGTGTGTAGCCAACAAAATGGGAGGGATGATAGGGGTCTGAGATTGGCATAGAGTATGGTGGGAACCATCGGAATGGCTCGTCAAGCGGTGTAGATGTAAAGGGAGTGAATGGTGCAGACTGAGGAATTGGAGGGAAAGCTGCTGGAGCAAAAGGATCGTAACTCGGGTGCTGGCCCGAAGTACCTTCCCCTGGACGAGGTGCAGGGATGTCCTGAAGGAAAACAATCGGCAAATCAGTGCAGTGGACATCAGACTCTACAGGAGGGAGATGAGCAACATCAGCGGGTGCGGGTGGAGGGATAAATGGCTCAGCAACTGGAAGATCAACAGGTGCAGGTACCGGGTCTGGAATAAGAGGTGCGATATCTGGTAGTCCAAACGGGACATGGTCAGGATCAGGAATCGGCTCAGGATCGACAGGTGCAACATCAGGCTGATCAAAATGAATGGGGTCTGGCTCGGGGACATGCTCGGGATCGTGTGGAGGCGTGGGGTCACGAGCAGGAGATGGTGCCGCAAACATAGCAGTGTCGTCGTCGGAGTCAGTAGTGAAAAGCTGCAGTCCGGCCGCCTGTAACGTTGAAGAAGTCACAGACTCAAATGAGTCTGAAACCGAATGCAAACTGGAATCAGAAGATATCTCAATGACAGGGACAGCAGGAGGTGGGACAGCTACAACATCCTTATCTATCTCCCCATCGCCCTGGGCGTCAACTGGGGGATCGTCAACAAACAAATCGACTTCGTCATCGAACAAGTCATCGAAAGGTCAATCCTCGGGAAGAATGGCCATAAGAGGAACGGGATCGAGGATAGGAGCCACGATGTGCTCACCATCGGGGTGACCAATGATGAGGTGATCATGGACTGGAGTAGGAATGTCAAAATGATCCTCGTCAGGGAAACCATCAGCAATAGGTAAATCATTGCCAAATTCTGGTAGCGCGAACGACTGGAAGTCGTCCTCATCCTCGGACAGCATGTCAGGATCACTCTCAGTTTCTGACGTATATATCTCTAGCGCGGGCATAGCCTCGTCGTCTGATACGACAACCATCGAGTCGTGGGCATCCGACAACCCACTATCTGAAGATGACATGATACCTGTAACATAGTAATCATAACATGTGCACATATATTAACCACTAACACACAGTGCATGCAAACAAATCAATCATCACTTAGACATGTATTCACGTGATCCTTTATGAAACTTTTTCTATATTTCCTAGTCTACCCCATGCAGACTAAACCACCAATGTGACCTTGCATTGTGTTTCTTGTCTTTCCTTTTGTAAAACGTTTGTTCCATGGATCTGGGCGTTTTGTGTACATGCACTGAAAAATATGTTGTAAAAATATTTTCATGGGAGAGCCCTAATGATTGTATTCTAGACTCAAGAAAGAATCATAGTTCGCTACAATCGAAGCTCTGATACCAAACTGTCACACCCTGACTTTTGCGGAAGCGTGATTATGTGTGACTTGCTTAATATCATTGCATTCAACTATAACAAACAACTATATGATAAAACCATGATGTTCATCCATAATTAAGTTTCAAAATAATAAAACCATCATTGTTTAACCACAAACCAAGACTTCAAGTTTAAAGTACATAACAACCCAAGTTTTAAGTTCCATACTGGACTTAACAAAAGACACTATTAAAAGCTAGGCTATGAACCATGTATCTTATCCAAGACAAGATACACAATCCAAACCCTTCGATAGTGGATGACATCTTTTATTTGGAATACACAACTTGTAAAACTTCAGCGCCCGCCAGATCCATTTCAATTCCCTGAAATACATGTAGATTGAAAACATCAACAAAAGTTGAGCGAGTTCATGTGTTTTGTAAGTATGCACGAATAACCTTTGTAATCATTGTAGTAAGTATGTATTTGTAAACCCCGGTATGAAAGCAAACAAGGAAACAAATCAATTAATGGTTTGCAAAGCCATTAATATGTGTGCAACGGCGTAGGAAGGCTCAAACCTAGCGGATTTTGTACCGGGCTTCCGGCTGGAAGACATAGTCACCTCCTTCGGCCACTTCCGACCCAGGGGTAGGGCTCGCAACACCCAAATAGATCTATCACTCATGTCCCTCGATCCTTATACAAGGATTAATGGTCTCAAGTGTGCGCCTACCCATTCACATCATCTAACAGTTCATTACTTAGCTAACCATACCATTTGTAACGTTTGTAAATATTTGTAACATGTATTTCACTCCCGAAGTTATAAAACTAAAAACAGTTAAAAGAAAAGGGGGACATGAACTCACAGTCTTGCGTCTCGAAATCCGGTGTAATTCAAAGCTGCTACTCGTTCACACGACTACCTACAAACGTACTATGGTTTATTAGACGGATGGGTAGTTCCTTGACTTTTAGTCTTCATTAGTATCTTTGAGTTACATTTCTTTGTGTCTTAAATATTATTCCAACGTATATAATTATTTGTTAAAATAATAAAAATTTTAACTTAAATTATATTTATTAAATTTTGGAATATTAGTTAAAATAATATATTTTAACTTGACACATTTATGTATTTACACATGTATATCTTTCCCAAGGATGGGTGTATTCATACTCGTATTCTTAGACTTGTGTATTTTGCCAAGTATTGGTGACGTATTCCGGTGTGTAATTATACGTACGAGAATACGTATTTTCATTGTATTTATCAAGTATTCTTATACTTAATTTTCGTATTTATTTATCCGGAATATTATTTTCAATAAAAATCACCAAATGTTCATATATTCTTAAAATATATAAATATTTTAAGAAAACTTGTATAGAAAATTATTTATATTTCTTCCTTGGCAAAAATATTTGTATTTTCATATAAATCTCAAAAATCACATATTTTCAAGATTAACTTAGGAAATATTTATAAATCTATTTTTCATCCAAAAATAATATATTCTAAATCTGTTTGAGAAAATATATATTTTCTTCCAAAAATAATATACCTTCTAATAATTCAAGAAAACATATATATTTTTCTTTACTCAAAAATAATATATTTTCTTCTTGTAAAAAATATGATATATTTTAGTAATAACTATAAAAAACATATTTTTGTTTTCTTGGTCTCCAAAATACCGTTTACCAAAATATACTTTTGAATTTAATTCCGGAATATTTATGTAAGTTATATTCATTGTTCGGTTTCTCCAATTTTTTGGTGTAAATTATATACTTATTTCTTGGAATTTTGGTAACATTTTGTGTTGTAATTTTTGGTATTTTGGTGAGTTATATTGTTTCAAGTCCTAAAATAATATAACTAATAAACATAATATACAAGTAATCACACACATTGTGACATCTAAATATATATTTTCCTAAATACATATTTAGTCATTTTTTACTTATCAAAACCAACCTCCAATATTTATAATTTGTTTATAAAATCTTATGGCAAACCTTATATGAAAAATCGTGGTTAAAATACACTTGTAAACCCTTGTTTAAAAATATTTTTCTAAGTGTTTAATTTTTAGAAAAATTTTGCCATAGTTTCCCCTTAAAAATGGAGGTTTCCATGCTTTCAAAGCATATCATTTTCTTTTAAAAATCATCACAAATCATCAACAAAGCAAACAATACTTACCAAGTGCCAAAATCAAGCATTTTACACTACTCCATGAACTTGAAAATTTATAAAAATTTGTAGTAACTTAGTAGAGTTATTAGTAAGCTTAGTTACCCTTTATAGTGTGGTTATTTGTTTTAAAACATCATTCTTGAAGATTTTAGATGTTTACAACTTGTAAAATGATTTTCTAAAAATATTTCTTTTTGAATTCTTCTTGTCATTAACATGTTTCTACACTTGAATAATCACTAAAAATGTGATTAGTTCCTTTAAAACATGGTTAAGTAAATCTTGTAAGTAAACTTAGTTTCTTGAGAGAATGATTTTTGAAATCACACATTTACAAGACTTATATTATATTTTGATCATCATCTTTCAAGAAAACAATTCATACTTCAAGTTCATGCTTACACATAAGGATGATCATCTTGATCTTTCACAAGATCATCCTCTTATCTTGCTAGATTATGTCTTTAATCACAATCTAGTAAGTTCATATGATGTTTAACATCATTAACACCAACAATCAACAATCAAGAAGCATATAAACACTTAAACAACAAAGTTCATGATGATTTTTAGTCTTATGTTAAAGATTATGTTCTTGATCTTTAGTGTTCTTCATGATTAGTGATTTACATATACTTTTAACCAACATAACAAGATGTAAAATGAGATTAGGAAGGTCTTACTACTAGCACAAGGCTAGGGATGATGTTCACGAAGATGAAGATGATGAACTTGGTGGTTAAAGCTTGTGAGAGAGGTCCTTCACCTTCCAATGGCTCCTAGCTCCTTATGTAAGCTCCTAGCACCTTGTGATCACTTGGAAATTGGAATAATGAAGTTTGAAAGTGGTGGTGGTGTGGGTGTTGGTTCTCGGCCGAGAGGGGAGAAGAGAGGGAGAGATGGAGTGTGTTGGTGAGTTGTGATGAAATGAGAATGTTATGTTTTGTGGTTTTACTTATAATCCTACAACAACATTTAATCTAATGGATAATATGTTTAGTAAAGTAGGGAACATATCTATTAAACAATTGAGAAAAATCAAGGTGGGGTGGCCCACCTTGTAACCGTGAGGATGAGGGGGTGTGTAGTTAGTTTGTAATGTTAAGTTAAGGAACTATTTGAAATCTAAATGATTAAGTTAGGGTATTTAGTTGTTATATTGTTATATAGTGCGTTATGATGTTCGGGGACCATAAGTAGCTCGGAAATGATAAAACAATGCTTCTAGTGGAAATTTGGTGTTTCGGGTAGTGTCCGGTTGTTCGGTTTTTTACTGGTTCGTTAAGGTGCTAAACTATGCAGTTTAGTGTGCTTTATGTTACCATTTGTGACAGTTTTGATTCCCGACACTTAGGAAAGCATTCTGGACCATTTAACCATAATTCTGGATAATATTAAGTTGCTTAAATGCTGAATTCTGCAGAATTCTACAGTTTATGTGAGTTTTAGGCATTGTCCGGCACTTAAACTATCACTAGGAAGGCAGTTTTATGATCCTTACTTTCCTACACACTATACTAGTGTAACTCTTGGTTTCTGGCCCATTCTGTGTCTCAATACCATGTCTGTCTAAGTACTGAACTCCCGTCAGCATTTTTCTGATTGTTTGATAACTGTGCTAACTTTGTTTCGTGCATCATTTGAATCAGTAAGGTGTTGCATGCGATAATGATATGACATTATGCAATATATGATGCACATGTATGTATGATAACAATAATCAGAAAGCATTCATGTCATTAATTTAAATCATCACAGTCATTAAAGCACTAATTACTGTTTAAGTATTGTACGGATACATGAAATTTTGACAATTGTCACAGTCGGTGTGTAACGTCGGTTCGATTTAGTTATGGAAGCTTATCCATAATTGTAACTAAGCTTCAATTACGGAAGATTGTTTAATTAACCATAACTATAACTGATGGTCGATTAAACATGAGTGGGTTAACCGTCGGTTATGGATCGGTTTCGATTAAGTTCGTTAGTTATCGAATGTATTTTTTTTATTTTGCTTTGTTTAAGCTGAAAATGGTTCTGTTATGGTGCTCCAAGCACGTTATGCAAGTTCCTAGCTGAAAAGCTAGAAAATCACAAACATACAAGGTTCGGTTCAATTTTGGTTAAAGTGGTTAACGAAGACACATTTACTGTAACAATGACCGAATGCTCGGTTAATTAGATTCACTTAAACATAAGCGACCGATTTTGACGGTTATGGTTAATTATGACTAATTTTTTTCGGTTAATGGTTTGGTTTTAGTTATGTTTCGGTTTTCCTCGCCCCTAAGTTTGGACATGTATTAGTCTTTCTTTGTTTAGTTTTACCTTTTCAGCATGACGGTCTTATGATGTACTTATGCATTCTCAAAAGCCAAAAACAACGAGTTACCAAGGTAAAGCTAATGGTTTCTAACTCCCTCATTTTACATGACACTAAAAATGACAGTTGCAAAATCGTTATTCCAAAAAATGAAGTACCAAATTTAGACATGCATGCACCATATATTTAGTAAGGTGATAAATATATTAATAAATAGTAATAAAAGTAGAGATTATCAATACTACTTTATTAAGAGAACTAGAATTTTTACCCTTTTGGTAATTTTACATTGTGTACACATTTTGAAACAACATGTACAAGAGAGCCAAGCTATTTTAGAGGGGGTAAAACTTGCGCATTTTCCAAAAATTTAAGACACTTTAGGGGTATTTTAGTGATTTCGGCACCTTTGTAAACTATAATTAAGATGACATGTGAAGAGTCTAATAACTATATAAAGCAAATGTTATGAATTATTTATCTTTAATGTGTGACTATCCACATGTGTTCATCATAATATAGTGACTCTCCATGTACTTAACTCTCATATTTGTAAGCCTATAAATAGAGGTTATGTAGTTCATGCTTTACATCAATAAGAAAACTATTCCTCATTATCTCTTTCTGTTGTGCTAATAGGAATAGTTGTTTTACTACACGTTATCAACACGACTTACTTTTGAAGTTGAGGCATATTATCGTATGGCAAGTCAAACACCATTTAATTAACTTGTTTTTGTTCATTCCCTCAAAGAAAACCCATATTGTAATTCATACGATTTTGGGCTGCATTGAGATTCATATACATTAGTTTTCTCTTGTTTCTCTCAAAACATTCACAATATCATAACTCCTATAATTTTGGGTTATGTGAAATTTACTACTACATCAAAAGAGTAAAGTATTTCTTAATATAATTTATCTTATTATTACTTTCATAAATATCAATTTTTCCGTAAGTTTGATTTAACATCACACCTCAACGTTATGAATTTCAATTGTTATGTACAAATATTAAGTGTGGTAATTTATCCTCTTACAATGGTTGTGTTAGTTGTGATTTGTTAATATTTGATGCTTATATTTAGTAACAGTAACATACAAAATACATGGTTATTTCAAGTGTGTTAAATAATATATCAAATACTTAACTAATTTTAAAGCAATTGTTACATATATTATTGGACAAACATATTCATGTTTACGAATGATTTGTGAAAAAAAATAGAAAAAAAAAACTATTCATTACCTCATTTTATGGTAGTAAAATTCAGGAGGATTATTTTGATTATTTATGTCAGTTTTTTTTTATGATATTTATTACACACTATCTTTAAAAAATGTTACAAAGTTGGTTTACTTGTTATACCTTTGAAAACAATATAACTTGATTCATCATTATTTTACTGGGGAATATCATGTTATATTTTTTATTCGATATCACATAAATTACTAATAAGGTGGAGGAGCTAGATATTTTGATCTTGAGTTGAAAATTGTTACTGTGGATTTTTGTTTGCTAACCACCAAATTGAATATAGTTCTTGAGTGATATAAAGTATGATGAATAAATGAGAAGAAAATTATGCTAATAATCCACGGGGTCAAGTATGTCTTTTGTGGTGGTGGATGATATAAATTATATGAAACCTGTCACACAATGTGCGCCAAAAAAATAAAAGTACCCGCCGCAACACGCGGGCATTCACACTATATGCATGGAAATGGACTTACTAGGGTTATTTGCTCTGAATATGATGGTTGTCTAATCGTTTTAAGGAACAACAATGTTTATTTGAAATGGTAGGCGGACAAGATTATAACTTATGGATCTGGTTGGCAATCGAAGATTTGAAATCCAGACCCGACAATAGAGACCTTTATCAATGCAAATGAATGGGATGATCTATCCCTTAAACCACCTTTGTCCCTTAAAAAACAAGCTCCATTGCGACATTATGATACTTGCTAGAAGGCATGTGTGAACGTTATACAAGTTATGCTTGAATGTAGACTTGTGGATTGACTAAGTCTTGGATTGTATATTTGTCCGACTGTAGGCTATCCGTTTGTGTAAGATTTTTTTCAACTGGTCACGTCTAGGTCCCCTTTTGGTGGGTTGTGACAGATCAATAGATCGCCAACCAACGTTAGCCACCATCGGGTGTCACATCAACCATGTTTATTAGCGCACACAACAACAAGGTTCTTCCTTGTTGTGCCTGATTGCGACCTAATTAACTCCTTTTTTTCTTTATTTTTTCTTTTTATCCTTTTCAGATTCTCTCTTCGGCTACTTCATATCGATCCCCCACTTTCTCTTTCTTTGCTCTTGGTCGACTAATGAATGGGAGATGATGAATCGATTATCTACTTAAATGGTGGAGACTTGGTTATTCTAATTTAGTCACCAACTTCTTTTAGTTAATTAATATTAATAATATACATATATATATACAACCAAGTTACGCACACATATGTATAAACACACACGTTATTTATTAAAACAATCTATGCCCCAAAAACAAGGGGGTGTTACAACTCTATCACCCTTAAATGGAGTTTTGTCCTCAAAATTCAACCACACTCAGGAACCCAAACATGTTTTCATAATTAAAGCCTCCATAAACCAAACCAATCAATTCCAACATAAACTAATACCAAATAGTATTTTCTTAGGGTGTTTGCCTACCACAAAAGGTTAAACCGGCTAGGAGATTGATCGTCTCCAATTGGTCTATAACAATGGTACTTTCATCAGGTCGTTCTCCTTCCCATCTTATGTAATCGAAATTTGGGGGCATGGTTTGCCACCAAAGTCACACACTGGTGTCGACAAATCGATTGGTATGTCTCCAAAGTGAATGGCACGGCACCATCCAGCCCCGAACCACTACTGCCCTTCCTCATCCACCACCCAAGTCATTTGCTCCAAAATCCCTCATACATTAAATACAATCATCCGCATCTAAAAACGGTGAATATAATCACCACAAAACATCCCCTAAAACTGCTCCAAACGACACTCCTATAACGCCCCGTCTACACCAAAAAGGTCAGAAATGGGCTCATATGTTAGGATTACATCTGAATGTGACGGCATTAATCTAAGAACATTCACATTGAATTCATTATCTCTATTTCCATAATTACACTAAAAATCACGATTTTTTCTATCTTATTTTCAATTAAATAATATTATTTATACTTTTATCGTTACCTTTTCTCTTTCCTTCATTCATAACCACTTTCAAAAATATTAAAAAACAAATAAGGATAAGCAGTGTTTCTCATATATTTACATATTAACAGTAACATTTTTTTCTCTTTTCTCTACTCACAATCATTAATATAAGTAACACACTCACAAATACATAAGGGAACCATTGTGAATGCTTTAATACTCCCAAGATAAAAGCATTCCGATCCCATCCCCATCTCATCTCCCATTCTTAATTTTGAGAGAAATTGGTTAAAATCATAATAAACACATCTACATCCGATCCCCCATCCCCATCTTCATCCCCCCCCCCCCTAATTTTAAGGGAAAACAATCCCAACCCCTCAAATTTGTTTCTCACTATCCATCCCTATATTTTTTAATATATTTTATGCGTGGATTTAAGTGAAAGAAAGATTAAAATAATATAAAGAAGCATTATTTAATTGAATATAAATAAAACATGGGGAGGGAGGTGTAGGAGGTTTATTAAAAGTGGAGTAAATTACAAAAAAAAATGTCATTTATGTATGCTACTTATTACAAATTGTGTCCTTTGTCTTTAATAAGTACAGTAACCATACTCGATGTTTGCAAAACCTTGCACGTTATGTCCTTTAACCCTAACTCAGTTAGTTTTTATGGTTAAATATGACCAAATGGACCCCCACATGAGGGTGTTTTGGTCATTTTACCCTAAATACTAAAATAAATAATCAATATATATATATATATATATATATATATATATATACACACCTATATAAACACACACCAGCTATCTCTTTCACAACATACTCCAGCTCTCTCTTTTCTTGCATCTCTCTCATCCACCACCACCGCCCCCACCATTCCCCATCACTATGCACCACCACTGCCACCATCGTGCACTACCACAACCATCATCATTCACCACAACCACTCACCACCATAACCCCATCCCTTTCACCCTCTTCACATGAAACCCTAAAATCGACATTTAAATCTGCTGGTGTCTATGGAGATCTACTAAAACCCTTTCACTCCTCTACCAAATCGAACACAACAGTGACCACCATCACCATGACTCGCTGGAAGATGGATTCATAGATGAGTTCGCAAGTGGGTTTAAACACCACCTATCTGTCGAAATAGTGGTTTCATAACCCACCCAAATCTGTTGCAATTGCGGGTTCAAAACCCCTAGATGTGAGAGAAACCCTAGATTGTTGAGATGAGGAGATTTTGGGACAGAGAGTGAATTGAGATCCGCTAGTTTCTGATAATACCCATGGTTTCTGACAAGAGCCATGAATTGAGATCCGCTGGTTTCTGACAAGAGCTATTTTGGGACAGAGAGTGAATTGAGATCCGCTGGTCATGCGATGGGGGAGGTGCAATGGCGGTGGTCATGCGATGGTGGTGGTGTTATAGCGGTGGTGGAGGTGTGGAGGTGATGGTCCAGTGGGGTGTGAGCAGGTGGTGGCAGTGGTCCGGCTGGTGTGTGTTTGTATAGGTATATATATAATTTTTTTGATTATTTATTTTAGTATTTAGGGTAAAATGACCAAAACACCCTCATGTGGGGTCCATTTGGTCATATTTAACCATAAAAACTAACCGAGTTAGGACTAAAGGACATAACGTGCAAGTTTTGCGAACATCGAGTACAATTACTGTACTTATTAAAGAAAATGACACAATTTGTAATACGTAGCATACATAAAGGATGATTTTTGTAATTTAATATTAAAAGTGAGAAATAAATTTAGAAAAATATGAATTTAAATAAAATTATATGGTTGGGGATGAGAAATGGAATATGAGTGCTTGATTGTAGAATCATTCTGTATTTAATCATTGAAAACCCTTTTCGGCTCATTTGGTTAATGAATTCACCAAACTAACATTTTGCATCAAATGTGAGTCAAAATCATCATATTTTAAATATTTCACAATTGCAGTTTAGAACTTCATTCAAAACAATTTCAATAGATATTTCAACTCAAATCAGTTAGAAATTAATGTCGGGAAAACATTAAAACTAATTAATCAATATCAAATTATAAATATTGGGTGCAAAGTGGTATCAAATATGTTAAAAATTAAAAATATAAATATAACAATGTTCCAAATCAGTCTCTATAGTTGCGATCTTTCAAGGGCTATCATATATTATTTAATTAGCCATCGCAAAAAATATGAAAAGAAAAACAAAAACAAAGAACTTAAAACTTTAACATAACATACACGTCGCAAATTAGTCGTAAAAATGTAAAAAAGAAGTTAAAAATAAATGTCATGTGCATGTTGCTCACAAAAAAATGTGTATAGAAATAATTAACTTGGAAAAGCAAAATGAATTAACTAAAAACTAGAATTATAATTTCGTTTGCAAATCGATTGCGAGAATCTGAAGAAAAAAAAAAAAAAAAAAACTAAAACTTATCTTTTTTTTTTGGAATGTGACTTTCTATGTACTTGACCAGTGGTCACCGGGATCATGTCGAAGACAATCCCCCGTCAGCCCCGCATCTGAGGACGCGATGTTCGATCGGGCGCCGGCCCCCGCGTAAGCTGACTTCCGCCCGTAAACCATACTGCCCCCACACGAGAGACTCGCTGGGGTAACAGCTGGGTAAAACCGGGTTGCCCTCAGGACCGCACCATGCCTCGGTAGGATACGATCCATCATTGGGACGTCCCCCCCTAAGGCCACGAGTGGGAGTCGAACCGGTGACCTCCAAGGAGGGCCGGCCGACTTAACCTATCTAATGGTGTCAAGTTGGTAGTAAAAAATGTGAAAAATATAACGAAATAAAATAGGGCCATCCTAATAATTAATAAAATAACTTAATAACTTAAGGTAGGCCGTTGGAATATATTGTTAATTAATTCTACGATTAGTTGAAATGGTAAACTATTGACCAAAAAAAAAAGAAAGAAAGATAGGACATAGACAAAAACCATGTAATGATGTTCACTGGATTTATCGAGGAAAATGACAATCAGAAGAAAGTAACAATAGTATCATACTTAATGGAAGAAATTTCAAACGTTTGAGTTTGTATTTAACTTGATATGAGGTTTTAAATTTCCAACCAAGGTATTAAGTCCAGATCAATTAGCATGCATGTTAGGTATAAACACACTAAAAAATTTACAAGTAGGTTTGTGTGAACAGACTTATTTAGATAAGTCTATAATAATTTGTTTTGTGTAAATGAGTCTACATAAGCAAGTTCACATGAATAAATCCGTATGTTTATAATTATGTAAATAAGTTTAATTATACGATCAGATTAATGTGATTATTTAAATGTTTCACAAACTGAATGATAAAAATGAAAGTAATTAACCCACAGAATCATAGATTAATAGATTAAGGTTTTGAGAAGTACGTACTGAAATCACTTTGACAACGTGGGCCCAATGCATTTCAATTCCGTGCATAGAACAAAATACCCAGTTCCAGATCCGATACGGTGGACAGATCTAGAACCAGTTCCGGGTCCTACCCGGTGGCATGATAGTTCCTACCTAATTCTCCATATTTTTTAAAAAATCGGTTGCTACCCGGTTCTGGATCCTATATAACAACCCCCCCCCCCCCCCCCCCCCCCAATGAGTATAAATAGTTGTGGGATGTATTTGTTTGTTACTCAACTCGAAAACACATAAACGAACCTAAAAGAACCTAAAAAAATACTCTTGGTTTACTCTCGTTCTACACTTTCTAGCATCTACACTTTCTTCTACACTCATTATGGCATCCAAATCAACATCATCCTTTGGTTTCGGTTCTTCCTCCACCACATTCGTTATTCAAACTATTCCACATAATCGCAACAAGGAAATTTGATGCAATTGGGCTTCGATGGAAATGAATGCTCGTTGCAAGTTTTGTGGCTCTTTGTTAAAAAGTAATTCAAAAGCTACTTTGACTAAGGAAATTCAAAGGAAATGTTGCAAGGCATAAAAAGAAACTTCAACTTCGGATGCCAGACAACCCAAATTGGGTGGTGATTGATACTATATTTCGTTACGACCCCGATGTGTTTCGGGATAGACTGACGAAGTTGGTGATTCAAGAAGCTTTGTCGTTCAACCACTTAGAAAACACTCAGTTGACATCAATGATTAGAGAGACGCTTCAACCTCGTTAAATTCACGTAAGCCGTAACAAACTTAGACGTCGTTGTTTAAAATTGTGGAATAAAGCAAAAAATGATTTAATTGTATTTTTTGAAATATTAAACACTAGTGGGAACTTAACCAGCGATGTTTGGTCAGCTCCATATAGTTCAACGGAATCATACATTTGTGTCACCTCCCATTAGATAGATCTCAATTCGTGGCAAATGATGAAACGTACAATTGTGTTTGAAAGTTTCCCATCTCCACAAAACGCCACAAATTTATTTAAAATATAGATAATGCAACAACATCATTTAATTTACAAAATAACTTATTGGTGAATTTATAAGAGCTTTTAGAACAATGTTTTAAAAGTGGAAAAACAAAAGTATTAAGAGTATAAAAAATTTGTGACGATGTCGTTGCCAAATATTTAGGTCCTAACTGGGACGTACCAAGTCGTTGGAATTTAATTTGTCATGTGTTTGAAAGTGCTTTAACCTAAGCTGAGACTTTAAAAGTTTTTCTTGATAGTCTTTTAGGAGAAGATGAAATTGATCTGCTTTTGTAATCAAGTTGGAATACTATTAAATATGGGTTGACCACAAATATAAACGTGTTTCAGGAATGAAGCTCAAGTACTAGTAGTAGCTCGATACAGGACCCGACTATGACTATGTTGAATATTGTCCGGGATGTGTCGGCAAAACGTCAAAGGGTGACACCCCAACAAGTGATCTTGGTAGGTATAGTGCATCGGATTTTATATGGACTATACCTACCAAGATCATCACATCGGATTTTATATGGACTATGCATCGGATTTTGGTAGGTATAGTACCGAAGATTATCACAACTTGGAAATTTTGGCTTGGTGGAAAGGGATGGAAACCGAATTTCCGATTCTATCCTCCATGGCCCGTGATTTACTAACTGACCAAGCTTCTATGGTAGTTTCATAATTTGTTTTTTTCTCTTAGTGGCAGGGTATTGGCACTACGAAGAACAAGACTCACTCCCGAATTAATGGTGATACTCATTTGTCTAAAAGATCATTTGGATGCAGTGGATCGTATATAAGACAAGACAACCCTTGAACATTGGTGAAAGTGTTTTCATTTGTTTGTGAATATTAACAATAAATAGAAAATGGTTTTTTTTTGTTTTATTACTTGATATTTTCTTTACAAAAAACGAAACTTAGTGCCTATCTATACCCGATTGGGAGGGTTAAAACTTTTTAAAAAACAGTTCCAACGGGAAAAAAGCGTACATATTACCAGTTCCAATGTTTAAAAACCTTTTTTAAAGAATACCAGGTAGGAACCAGACCCGATCCGACCTACACGGACAAATCAGGTACTCATCTATACTTGTAGAAGCCAGGTCCGGTTCCTACCCGGTTCCTTGGAAAATCAAGTTCCATTTGAACCCGATTGAACCTTACCCAACTCTGTTATGGCCTAATACCTGATCCAGGTCTAACTACCCACAACTTAAATATGCCCATAATATTAACCAAATTCCCCATATTATTAAATCTAATTTTCTAATTTTTGGCACATCAACCAAACTTGCAAGTTGTAAGTCTCTACTCCCTCCTGTCAGCCAAGTGAAACTCACGACAATAAAGAACTCTGTCGCCACTAACTTCCCCATGTCGGAAAGGAGAAAAATAGATAGTGTAGGGGCTAGTGGGTAAAGTGGTGTCCTATATAAACACCATTCTTGTAACCCTAATTTCTTGAACAATACAATTCAATACAATTCAAACTCCAATCACTGTGTTTATTCTCTATACCAGACAACATGGTATCAGAGCAGTGTTTCTGATTCTGAAACACTTTGCTCATCATCTACAATCAACCCCAATCAATCTAACCTCAAACCAGAACAAAACCCGATAATCAAATCACAAAATCAGACTAAAAAATGAACCTGTCGAATCCGCATCCAACAACAACAGCAGTCGCCATCACCATTCCAGCCAGCAAAACTCCGAAACCCTAAGATTCCCATAAATCCGCCGTCACCACCGTCGCGTTCATCCGTGTCGACAAACCCTAAAACCGCCGCTCCCGCATTCATCCGTGTCGGCATCAACATGATAGACGTTTGGGAGTCTTGTTGACCGCCGGTGATCTGTGCAGCCGCAACCTATTCATTATAAAAGGTCCGACATCAACTGCTGGTGGTCTGTGCCGACATCAGTCACGTTCTCCATAGTAGCTGGGTCTCCTCACAGTTTGGAGCATTTGAAGATTAAAGTTCAAACCTTTTTTTTTGGATTGGATTTATGGTGGTAATGACCGATCTGTAAAGAGGGTGTAGAAAAAGAGAAAAGTGCCAAAGAAACCCTAGGAAGTTTTGATAAATTCGCTGCACATCCCAAAAATTAGTTCCTTAGCGGATTTGTGGTTTGCGGGAACTTTAAATCTTGAACGCGAGTTCAAGTTGTCGGTGTATTTAATAAATACGCTGGTAAGATAACTTCGCTATCTAGCGACGGTATTCCGAACGAAAATCTTGAACGCGAGTTCAAGTATCCAGCATATTTGATAAATACGCCGGGTCAGTTGCTTGCCTAATAGCGGTACCTAGACAACGTATCTCTTACTTTCGGCGTATTTAATTGTTTATCAACTACGCTCGGTTGGCAAGTGTCTGGTATCGTTATTGTAAACAAAGTTCAAATAAAAAAGGAAAATAAAAAAAAATCCGTCACATTCGTGTCAGAAAAGTGAATATGGCAATCAATCATGGAAAAAACAGTTCTTGGATATTCGATTCTGGTGCAACTGACACCATGACATTTTAACCGTTGGATATACAGTCGATGTCCAATCCTCAAAAAACTCAAATCCATACCGCAAACAATGGAATGATGCAAGTAAAAGGAGGAGGGACTATTGAAATTTCACCAACTATGAAATTATCAAATTGTCTCTATGTTCCATCATTATCACACAAACTGCTCTCCATTAGCCACATTACCAAAGAGCTGAATTGCACTGTACTAATGCACCCTAATTTTTGCCTTCTACAGGATATCAGGACGGGTGTGATTATTGGATGTGGTACTGAGCGCCAAGGGTTATACTATGTGGATGAAGTGGCTTAACAGGGTACTGTGATGTTGGCACATGGAACCGAAAACCGGGAAGCCTGGCTGTGGCATAGACGTTTGGGACACCCATCCGTTGGCTATTCGCACCTTTTCTTTCCAAAACTCTTCCCTTCAAATGGGAAAATAGACTGTGAAACCTGCTTTCGTGCTAAAAGCCATCGACAACCATTCAAACCTAGTAATACGAAAGTTGCTTCACCTTTTTCACTAATCCACTCTGATGTGTGGGGTCCTGCTCCTGTGATGGGGGGGGGGGGGGCAGGGTCTTCGGTACTTTATACTATTTGTGGATGATTGCACTCGCATGACATGGGTATATTTTTTAAAAAAAACAAAGCCGAAGTTTACGAGAAATTTATCACGTTTCATGCTACGATTCAACCTCAATTCCAAACTCAAATTCAAATCCTTCGATCTGACAATGGGGGGGGGGGGATTTGTCAATACATCTATGAAACAATTCTTTAAAACCAAAGGATTAATTCATCAAACCTCTAGTGCTCATACCCCCGAACAAAATGGTGTTTTCGAACGGAAAAACCGTATTATTCTTTAAATGACTCGAGCCCTTTTAATTGAATCTCAGGTACCCAAATCTTTCTGGCCGGAGGCAGCTGCAACCTCCGTGTATCTCCTAAATCGGCTCCCCACCAAAGCTCTTAAGTTTAAGACTCCCTTAGATTGTCTATCTAAGTCTGCCAGTATTCCCCATCCTCTTACACTTGAACCTCGAATCTTCGGGTGTACAACATTTGTCCACATACCCAAAACCAACCAAAACAAGCTTTTCCCGTGTGCTAAGAAATGTGTATTTGTCGGCTATGGGATCGATCAAATAGGTTACCGGTGTTATAATCCACAAACTCATCAAATGTTCACCACAATGAATGTTGACTTCCTTGAAACAAAATACTTTTATAACACCCAACTCAGTGGTCAGGGGGAGAATGAACATACAGACACTCTAAGTTGGCTATCCCATCTTCCATCATCTGAAGAAGTTGAACCAGAAAAACATCACAGTACTCAGAGTCAGTCACCTTCAAACATAACTACACAATATGCGGAGCGCAGTACCACTGAAGATAGTCCATCCAACATGATACCTGAGGTAAGAAATAATGAGAACTCTGAATGTACTAAGCCTTGTAACTATGAGACAACAGGGGAACACACAAAACCGACAACAACCGAACCTACGGAACATGTTGAACCAGATGTTGAACATGTTGAACCAGCCGTTGAACAAGTTGAACCAGTTGTTGAAGAAGTGGAACCAGTTACTGAACATGTTGAACTAGGTGCAGCAGAGATAATCGGGAGATATTCTCTCCCTCCAAGAGAAAATAGAGGAGTTCCTCCTAAGAGATACTCTCCAAAAAAGGTGGCTCCAAGGTCTAGGTATCATATGGCAAACATTGCCATTGGAAAGTTGTCTAAGGAAGCTAAAGCATTTACCGCTGCCTTGTGCTCTGAACAAATATCATCTACAACACAGGAAGCGTTGAAATCTGAAGAATGGAAAAAGGCTATGGAGACGGAAATGGAAGCACTCAAGAAGAATAACACGTGGGAGAAATGCACCCTTCCACCAGGAAAGAAACCAGTGGGATGTCGGTGGGTGTTTTCAGTCAAACACAGACCTGATGGCATGATTGAAAGATACAAAGCACGGCTTGTTGCAAAGGGTTATACTCAGACTTATGGAATTGACTACTCTGAAACTTTCTCCCCAGTAGCCAAAATCGATACAATCCGAGTTCTTTTTTCAATAGCTGCCAATAAAGGTTGGCCTCTTCACCAATTTGATGTAAAAAATTCCTTCCTTCATGGAGAACTGAACGAGGAAGTCTATATGGATGCTCCACCAGGATTCAATGAGAATTTCAAGGCTGGAGAAACATGTCGGTTGAAGAAATCTCTGTATGGGCTTAAGCAATCTCCTAGAGCTTGGTTTGGAAGGTTTACCCTTGCTATGAAGAAATATGGCTTCAAACAAAGCAACTACGATCATACCCTATTTCTGAAACGTAGGGGCAGTCTTGTGACCTGCTTAATTATCTACGTTGATGACATGATACTGACGGGAAACAATGAAGAGGAAATGTCAATGTTAAGAGATAAGCTTTTTTCGGAATTCGAGATGAAAGATCTGGGAAGATTGAAGTACTTTCTTGGAATTGAAGTTCTGAGATCTAAACAAAGGATTTTTATCTATCAAAAGAAATATATCCTTGATCTGCTGGCCGAAACCGGAATGATTGAGTGTAGACCGGTGGACCCCCCAATGATGGTTAATCACGACCTACACATGGAAGATGGAGCAGAACTAGCAGACAAGGAGAGATATCAATGAATGGTGGGAAAACTGATATACCTCTCCCACACTTGTCCAGATATAGCTTATGCAGTAGGAGTGGTAAGTCAGTTTATGCACCAGCCCCAAACAAGTCACAAGGAAGCTGTATTAAGAATCATCAGGTATCTCAAGGGAACAACAGGTCATGGTATACTATTTAAATCAAATGGGCACTTAGAAATCCAAGCTTATACAGACGCCGACTGGGCAGGGGACAAAGGAACGAGAAGGTCAACCTCAGGGTACTTCACCATGGTCGGAGGAAATCTAGTTACCTGGAGAAGTAAAAAACAAAAGGTAGTCGCCCTATCTAGCGCAGAAGCCGAATTCCGAGGGGTTGCACGTGGTCTAGCAGAGATTCTGTGGATTCGCAAGCTCCTAACTGAGATTGGCTTTCTTCCTACTACAGCAACCAAAATCATGTGCGACAATAAAGCTGCTATACAGATCTCAGAAAATCCAGTCCAACATGATCGAACAAAACATGTGGAGGTAGATCGACACTTCATCAAGGAGAAATTGGAGGAAGGCATCATAGAGCTCCCGTATATAGCATCGAAAGATCAACTCACAGATATTCTCACAAAGGCAGTCAACGGAAACGCGTTTAGTAGCTGTTTGAGCAAGTTGAGTATTGGTGACCCCACTACTCAACTTGAGGGGGAGTGTCGGAAAGGAGAAAAATAGATAGTGTAGGGGCTAGTGTGTAAAGTGGTGTCCTATATAAACACCATTCTTGTAACCCTAATTTCTTGAACAATACAATTCAATACAATTCAAACTCCAATCACTGTGTTTATTCTCTATACCAGACAACACCCCAATCGTCATCTTATAGGTGATGCTTATACAAATGATTCTTGCATTTGTAATATAAATAATGCTTTTTGCGACCGTTTCGATCAAAGATGTAATTGTCCGTTTTCAAAAGATGAAAGCCCATAAGAAACAATTTTAGAAAGTACTTATTTTTTCATTTCTAATAATATTGTATTTTTATTGTGTGCATGGGTGAAGCTTTTAAGGGGCGGGAGGGGGCGGCTGACCCCCCAAACTTTTGGCTCAGTAGCGGAGAGTATGTAGTTTTCGTATAGAAATTTTGGGTATATACATTTTCGACCCCCCGGTTTTATAGAAATGTTTGGTAAGATCCTTTCTCTTTCACATTGATCAAACCCGCTACTTTACCACCTTTGAAGTCTGCTATTGATCCGATCTAACACTGCACTACACCTGGGTTTACTTCTTTGATCAAGTCTGCAATAACTACTCCTTGATTGCTACGGTCTTCCTATTGTTAATCATAACCTCGATCACTACAATATGTTGCTGCCGTTTAATCAAGAAATCCTCTTGCACCTACCTTCTTGATTGCAACAACCTTTTTTTCCTTCCCATTAATTCACATTTTATGCCCGATTACTCGGTTGAGCCATACTTGCTTAATGATAACTGTTGGTGCACTACATCTGTCGACTTCGTCTTGTATCGAGTCTTAGACTAGTTAGAATAGATCAGGGTACGTAGAACGAGAGAATGAGAGAGAGTTAGCAAGATTTCGCTTGAAAGTGTGTAATTTGTTTGAGTTTTCGCTTGAAGCCTCAAGCGAAATCATCATATCAGAGTTCGCTTGAGAACATTCCAAGCGAAATCTGAAAGTCTATATATAGGGGTTCAAGGTCAAGCGAAATCAGAAGTTGTTTTTGAAAGATTTTCATACCGAGGTGCTGCCGGTGTGAGAACTGATTGTAATTGCTTTCATATCAATACAAATCAGTGTTAAAGTGAAGATTTAGCTGTTTATAAGTCAAATACTTGTTTTCTGCACCTGTATTTGATGGAATTCCTCTGAACCGACTCGTTTAGGTTGAGAACACGATCCTTACAATTGGTATCAGAGCCTGGAGGAGGATTTCTGCAAAATTCAGCTGAAACAGTTCAAAATCTCTTACTTCTACATTTTCTTTCATCAGTTCAGAAATTTTTCACGGTCAAAAACTATTCAATTTCTCACGGATTGTTTAATAGTATAAGATAACAAACCCTTGAAAGTTTCATAGCAAAATTCAACCTAAAAGTGATCAAAATCGACCTTCGAATGGATTTCGCTTGAAGAACAAAGCTTCATTGAACGATTTCGCTTGAACTTTCAAGCGACACTTAACATTTCGCTTCAACGTTTTCGCTTCAGTGTTTCGCTTCAAGGTTTTCGCTTCAAGATTCTCACTTCAGACAGTTTCGCTTGAACGATTTCGCTTCAAAGATTTGTTAGTCTCGCTTCAACCAGTTTGACAGATTATTTCGCTTGAAGAAAGTTCAGTTGACCTGTTCGCTTGAAAGACACAAAGTGATTATTTCGCTTGAAAGAATCTGTTATTGAAAATTGTGCTTTTGAAACATGGATAACGATTTTCACAACGCGTTTGCAACATCGTCTAGTTCATCTTCCATTGCTCAGAACATGAATTCAGAAAATGAAACGGGAACTACTCAGAAACCCCCGAAGCTAATGAGCATTGAGGAATACTATGGATGGAAAGATCGTTTCGAAAACTGGGTGCAAGCAAATCATTTAAGATCATGGGAATGTATTCTGAAAAAGTATATGTTACCACGTTCTGAAATGGAGACAGTAAAACAACTTTCAGAGTTTGGTAATGAAGAACGGGAAATGTATCGAGCTGAGAAAATGATGATCAGTTTGCTTCAACAAGCTATCAAAGAAGATATCTTTATACTACTTCAACATGACAAAACATCAAAGTCAATCTGGGATGCTTTGAAAGTTAAAGTTGAAGGTAGTGCAAACATGATTAAAAGCAAAAAGGCGTTGCTTAAAAAGGAGTTTGACTTGTTCACAAGTTTGCCCGGAGAAGATACAAAGAAACTCATTGAACGATATTGTCACTTAGTTCGAACAATGTCGATGATGAACATCAACAAAGAAGATGAGGAATGGGTGGATAAGCTAGCTGATGCTTTACCTCAGAAAGAGTGGGGAACTTATTTGATGATACTGAAGAATACCAGAGTTTATGAAGGGTTGTCAATCTCTCAGTTCATTGAAAAGATTGAAAGTCAGGATTTGGAACAGCAGAAAATCGCAAGGATGAATAATCCAAATGGTCAACAAGATGTAAAGATGTATTACAAGGGTAGTGTTCCGACTTCAGAAGCTGAGAGAAGTCCGAAAATTCAGACTGCTTATAGTGTTGGAGATTCTACAGAAAAGACTGATCAAAACTCAAACAAAAGCAACAGTGGTTTCTCATTGTATCCAAATGTTAATCCGAAAAGCTCATCAGAAAGCTTTCAGTCTCAAAGCACAAAGATGGGAAATGGTTGTGTGATTCAATGCAATATAGCTCTAAATCTTCCAGAAGGTCAAAGTTTTTCTGAAGACATTGCGAAAGATCATATGGCATTACTTGGTTCCGTACTTATCTCATATGAAGGTTTAGTTGCTGGTCGAATTGGAAATCCTATGCTTACCAAAGAGGATTACGACCAAATAGATGCCAAAGAGATGGAACTAATGGATATCAAATGGTGTCTTGCAAGTGTTCTTAGACGTGCTGAGAAGTTCAAAACAATTACTGGGAGAAATGACTTTCTTGATGCTTGTGTTTCTACTTTAGGTTTTGATAAATCTAAAGTTACTTGTTTCAGGTGCAGGGAAAAAGGTCATTTTAAGCGGGAGTGCAAAAACAGAGAAATTAGTGGTGCTCAAAATCCATTTGGAAAAGATGACTACTACCGGAAAGCCATTTATCAGCAAGTTGGTCAGACACAAGACTCACAGACGGCTCATGGTAGAAAGATTGAAGATTCAAAGAAAGGATGTTTAGTAGATTTCAACTGGAGCAACTATATTTCTTCTAACAGCACAGCATGTTTAGTGGATCAAAATGATGAACAACTACCTGAAGGTTTCAGTTGGGATATGTTTGTTGATGAAAAGGGGGATTTCAAAGCTTTCATTACAAAGATTGTTAGAGAACCAGATTTGTTTGCTACTTGGATGAGATCAATTGGTGAAACAGTGAAAGATCAATCGATTACATCTGAAGAAAGTTCAGAAAGTGCTGATTCTGAGTCATTAACTACAGATGAGAGTGTGCAAAATGAGGATACTTCAGAAAAAGAAGTTGTTTTTGATCAAACACCATCTGATTCTGGTATTTCAGATGCTGATTCTGAAAAATCTGTAGAGTTTGATCAAACACCGATTGAGAGTAGCAGTGATGATGAGGAAGAAAAACATATTAATATTGCTAAAAATCATCTTTCTTCTGAAAGTTTTCATTTCTATTTTGCAGATCGCATGGAGAAACTGAAGGAGAAACAAGCTGCAAAAGAACAACAACAAGATGAAAAGTTTGAAAATGTTGTTTAAACTGAAGAAGTTAGAAGTGTGAATGAAGAAAAGGTAATTGTGTGACAACCCGTGCTCTCGATCCCAATCGGCAACCAATTTCTATTATTATTACTACCATGGGTTATTAAATAATGTGCATAGTTATTTATTTAATTATTTTTACCGTTATATTTAAGTGATAAGATTAAACGGGCCAGTTCGTTTAGACAAGGCACATAGCATTTTACGGGTCCATAAGCTCGGGCCAAGCCCAACTCAAAGCCTTTACACATAAACCCTACACTATATAAATCCTTTATAAACCTCACCCTCACATTTTTATTCAAAAATGGGAAACCCTAAAACAATCAGCCGCACATGACACCTCCTCGTTCAGACTTCTCCGGCGGCCGGAGCCGGAGATTCCGGCGCCCCTTTCTCCTATCCGGCAACACCCCCAGATCCCCCTTCATCTCCAACCCACCTCCCCTCTCACACACCCTCTCTTTCTGACCCCCTCTTCTCTCTCTCTCTCTCTCTCTCTCTCTCTTCACCGAGAATGCAACCGGCGACGGGAGTGATGGCCGATACAGCGACGACCCTAGGTGGTGACAAGTCAGACGTGACTGGGTCAGTCGATCGGGGTTGGGTGCTTCTGGTTCGAGGCAGCAGGTGGTAGCTAAGGAGGATACAGACCGGAGCTGATGGCGGCGGCGACCGTCGGAGCTCCGACACAGCTCCGTAGCAGTGGTAGCAGACACTTCGTCCCTTTTGTTACTCCTCAAACAGTAGGTACCCACCCTTGTTTATCCCACCAATTCTCGAATAAATGTACATACACTTGTTAGCAGCTTCTAATTTATCTTGCATTTTGTAATTCTGGGTATGATTGAGATTAAAATGTGATTTATGATGTTGAGCAAAAGTGGATTTATGATGTTCAGCTAATCGATGAGTATAAGATAATAAAAGTTTTTGGTGTGTTTTATAATATTAACTACTAGTGTGATTTTTGGAAAACTGCTCATGCTGATTAGTTGATATTAATAAAGTTGATTGGATAATTTGATAGTATTTAGTCAAAGATGATTACTGGAGAAATTCCTTGAAACCGATTTATGTGCTGGGTCAAAGTTTGGATCCGTTTTCGTACACATGATGACCTGATTCTTTTTATGATAAGTTTTATGTCTAAATCCGTGTCCTTGATCCGTGATAAATTGATGAAATGTGATGAGTATAATATTATAATAAAGAGGGGCTGATGCTGAATTACGTGTTTGATGAATGATGCTGATGATTGATTAACTAACGAATCTAGGAATGATGAAGTTGAGGACTTGTTTGCATATGAATAAATAATGATTGTTTCTGTGTTGGTGTTCTTGTAAAAGGTTCATATATGTGTGATATTAAATTACTGATGACAAGAATCATGTGATAGATGATGTTTAGGGTGCATGATAGAGTGATTTTTGTGATAAAATGACTGCATATGTTTCGGGTGGAATGTAGTGATAAATCGGTATTCGATAATGGTGGATTAGATCCGTTTAGAATTATGAACGTAATGAACAGTTTGAATACGTGATGAAGATTTGAAAAATTTGTTGATTGATCTGATTTGATTTAGGTGGAATGTTGAAAACATGTTAGTGAAAGTTGATTGGATAGTACATGCTTATGAAATTTTGATTGGATAGTACTATTCTGAAAAATTCTAGAAGCATTAGCATGGAACTAGTCGAGACCTCAGCGTTGCGACTCGAGACCATCAATCACCAACCCAGACAAGGCGCTCCAGGAGTCGAGACCCGTACAGTTGCGACTCGAAATCTCCTGATCTCGACTCGAGACGGGGCTCGAGACCTCTACGGTTGCGACTCAGTTATGCACAACTCGAGACCGACTGGTTGCAACTCGAAACTTCATGGTTGCGACTCGAGACCTCTTGTTCTCGAGTCGAGACCACCTGGTTTCGACTGGACCACCCTACTTAGTTATCGGGCCGCACAATGTAATATCATGTTTTGGACTGTGTACTGTTTAAGCTAGAATCTGTTAACTGTTTAACTGCTAGTATGTTAGGATAGGCCCAATAACGTATAGGGTACCGGTTTAACATTCGTGCTATGTGTTAGATACGTGTGAATTATACGTGATATTTCTTGCATGCGAACCTAATTAATATTTAATAACCATAATAGGGTATGGTTGACCAACATAACACAAGTAAATTGTCAACCGAGCAAAGCAAAGGTGAGTTCACTACTTTTTACTTAAAGCATGCGTTCCCGGTGGATTGGGAAACAGAACAAAACACTTTTCCTGGTTTGGGATTGCTTACTATCTCCTTGTGCGGGATACGGTATTTCTATCTCCTTGTGTGGGATACGGGTAACAACGCTATCCCCTTGTGAGGGATACAAACTTACTTTTCTTCCCTTGTTACTGGGAACAAACTTACTTACTTCCCTTGTTACTGGGAACTTTTAGTTGATTACTGTTTATACTGGATGCAACAAGCAACACTAAACAAAACTCTATCACTCAAGTCCTCACTTCTTAATACCGATTAGTCGCCGGGGTCAGGCGAACGGGTTATTAGTTGATAGCGCTATTTAGGTCTCACCAACCTCACACCGTGCCCGCGTATGGGATCGGGCGTGAACTAATGTACTCTGGCAACCGTCAATGATGATAGAACATTGACAAACGGGGCACTCTACGGAAACGTACGGATGAATAGTATTCGGTATTGTTAAAAACAGTTTAGTCGCTTACTTATGGGGTAGCTCCCCATCGCATGTATAAACGGATAAATTAACTGGTTAAAACAAGTTTTTGGAAATAAAACTGGAAAACACTAAACTCGTGAACTCGCCAACTTTATGTTGACACTCTACTGCATGCTTTGCAGGTTGCTCGATACAGCTCTGGACGGACGTTGCAATCGGATGGAGTGCGTGGTTCGTAAGTTTCATATGAACAACTTGTGTGGTTTTAAATTACGATATGTTCTTCTTTCCTTTCCGCTGCAAACTCAAGCTATGTTTTGAAAAATTTAAAATTGGTCGCTAATTATACCATTATTTGTAATAATAACTAAACGGTTCAAAATAATTAGTGGCTAAGATCCTGGTCGTCACACGCCTCGCGGTAATACTCCGCGTGTGGATTTTGAGGGTGTGACAGATTGGTATCAGAGCCATTGGTTATAGTGAACTAGGTTTAAGATATAAAATATTTTTAAGACGTAAAATATTTTTATATGAAAACCAGACTATAACCGTTCCTTGACGAAAACCACCACGACACCACACTCCGGATTGCAAGGTTCGTCAGACTCAGATACTCACCTAGTAATTATAAATCATTGGCTTTACTTGTGCATAACTCATGTGTGTAAATGTGTATATATATATATATTTTAGCATATGTGCGTAAATATGTAGTTGCATATTTAGTACTTGACACCGTGAATTATACGAAAACTACGCAAACTTGATATGTGCTAAGCAGGAGTGAATTCTCCTAAACCTGATTCGAAACCACGATACACTAAGGGCAAGGAACCAGTTATTCCAAGTCCTCGTCCACGTATTTCCTGATATCATCCTTGGACTGCAAATCGACGCAAGGGACGTCCACTCGATAGACCTGCCCAGGAAAGGTCTACTACGAAGCACATAAAGAAGTTACGAGAACGAATCGACGAAGGGGAGCCACCCCTATATCATGGGATATTAGAAGGAACGACGACGTTATTCGCATCCTTTTTACTTGCGCATTTCTTTTCCCAACTTAAGTAGTAAGACTTGTTCCCTCATACGACTGATCACCTAGATTCTTGAAGCATTCTAGTAAGTCTACACCTTTCGGGTTCTCTGTTTGCACGTCTTGAACACGAAAAGCATGTGCAGTAAATGCTTCTCGTTGCAGTACTAGCAATCGTACCACATTTCCATCAACCACGAAGTTGTTTCCCCTAATACCTCGTTACATGGTAAATTCTTATTCAAGTTCAACCATATACCTCAGCACGCCCCAAGACCCAACAAAGTGATATCTTTCTTACAAACCGGCGTATTTGGAAGCGTGGCAAGACGAAGACACGAGCCAGTCAACCCACCGACGAGTACGGTAACCTAGATGCTTCCTTTATCCTTCATTCGCCAGAACCGATATTCTTTGACAACTTTTCTGATTCCCGTGGATCCTTTCGCTAGCTTTTGTACGAATTCGCGCTACTTGCTCAAGATGGTATCCCCGCTTCTATCATTTCTTTATCACGACAACCACGTTTCTTCATATAGAAACTATGACCAGATCTCTCTTCAGTTTGGTGAATTCAACAAACTCGACCTTTAGTCAACAAACTTTTATCCCTTGAAATTCAATAATGTGCTACTCCAATCGTACTTTCCCGAAAACCTGTTTTCACAGTTTCACATCGAAACCCCCTCCTCATACTGAGACCTTGACCAGATTTCCCTCTAGTTTGGGGAAATTCAGCAAACTCGACTACTAGTCAATAAACTTCTTGAATCAACAAAAAAAAATTGGGACGTGTAATCCAAACGTATTCTTTCAGACATGTTTTTATTACCTTACATGGAAGCCTTTCGACGACATAAGCACTACTTCGGACTCGTCCTCACGACTTCAGTAGTCTATTCAAAATTCGGTTACTTACCGGTTTGGGAGATCACAAACCCGTTTTTAGCAGACGGCTCAGCTCAGAACATCTTGTTAGACGTTTTAGTAAACCTAACCCCCCCGACCCATACGACGACCGTCCTTCTCGATCCTTGGTTCTTGTTGTGCCATTCATACTGACGTAACACCTCGTATCGGCAAAACGACGTTCTTTATCCTAATCGCCCGCGGCTTATGTACGACCAGCTACCTCATCGACACTAGATAAATCCTTATTGCCGACCACCAAGCCTTTTATGTTTTGTCTCAAAATTGAACGCACCAACGTTGACTACCCTTCAAACATTACCTCGCTACTCGTGTTATGAATTCCCTGATTCTTATCCTACTCTATTCTGCACAAATCTCCGTTTGGACGAAATACTTCCTACGAATGTTACTCGTTGGGGGCAATGAGCCAAGGATACCCCGGGGGTAACGGGTATCGCAAGCACTGTTCTTCGAACTCGATACGATCAACACCCAGTCACGACACTCGAATTTATTCCATCCTGTAAATATTCGACACTTGTTTCTTTCGGCGACGCCCGAACCTATTCTGAAAGTCAGTGGGGAATCCAAACGACTCCTACGCTTTACCTTGGAACTTCTACGACGCAAAACTGCCTTGCGCTAAGTTTTCAGTGCACGACTTTTAACGCCACAAAGCCCACATTTTTCGACCATATACGCAACCTCTCACGATTTGAACTCAAAAGGGGCATCACCTAGCATTCGAGAGATCCTCAAACGATCTGCAACTCCAGCAACTGGAAGATAATCTACGAGGTGCTAATATCTTACTCTATCCTGCCTAAGGCATTGATGAAATGTCTGCTAGTAACGGCACGCGACCAAAGAAACCGACAAGTTTCCGAATTGGCAACCATCTACTTGATAGAAATAGATACTAGGCACGAGATGCCAACTTCTCTTTTACCTGATCGTAACCCGCGTTGTGCGTCCAATGCTTCGCAAGGCTGTACACGAAAGACTTTTGGGTTCATTGTTAGGCATGAGCACCGCTTATCGCCCGCAAACTGATGAATGGGCCAAACGCACCATCTAAACACTCAAAGGCATGCTAAGAACATGTGTTATCGACCCTTGGATACTAGTGACACTTCCCTTCTGTAGAATTCTCTCCCAACAACTGCTACCATACTAGCATTCAGGCAGCACCACTTGAGGCATTGCACGAACGCAGATGCCGGTCACCTCTGTGTTGGGCGGAAGCCACACTACCGGCCCAGAACTTGCACTTGACACAACGGGTAGAATTGCCCAGAGCAGACAACGCATGGCGGCAGCTCCAGACCGTCAGAAAGGCTACGCGGATAAGCGTAGGAAACCTCTAAAATTCCTAGTCGGAGACTGGATTCTACTTAAAGTTTCACCCTGGATGGGTGTGGTGCGTTTTGGCCAAACGGGGCAAGCTATCCATGATACGTCGGACCATTCGAAATTACCGATAAGATCGGTAAGGTTGCTTATAGACTAACCTGCCTGAAAAGCTGAATGCGGTACACAACGTCTTTCACATGCATAATCTGAAGAAGCGTCTGTCAGATGAAACATTCGTTGTTCCTTTAAGGAATTGTGATCAGCAACAAACAACGCTTCGTTGAGGAACCGGTTGAGATCAGGGATCAAGAAATCAAAACCCTCTATCACAGTGTAACCAACAAACCGAGTTCGTTGGAACTCACGCCGTGGCCCAGAGTTTACCTGGGAACGGGAAAACCAGCTGATGCGCATGTATCCCCAGTTGTTTGCAAATTATACTTCCAGCACAGAGGCTACAACTGAATTTCGGTAAGAAATCTCAGGCCAACAAGGGGATGATGTGACGCCCCACGAAAACGTTTAAACACACTAGCTTGTCAGTGGCTGCGTGCTAAATTTCGGGACGAAATTTCTTGAACTTGGGGATAATATGATACTTCGGTTTTCCTATACGTTTCTTGAGTGCTATAGTTAATTTTGTGAAATTCTATATTATGTGAAATACGTACAAACTCTGTGAAATTTTATGTTACGCGGCTTTACGTGTTAGTTAACATTATGTGCTATGTGGCATACATGATCGTTTTGTGAATTTGCGTGCAATTGTGCTTGGTAATGGAATCTGTATACGTAAAGCGTATCGTATGTCTTTAGCTTAAATTTCGAGGACGAAATTCCTGTAACATGGGGAGAATGTGACAACCCGTGCTCTCGATCCCAATCGGCAACCAATTTCTATTATTATTACTACCATGGGTTATTAAATAATGTGCATAGTTATTTATTTAATTATTTTTACCGTTATATTTAAGTGATAAGATTAAACGGGCCAGTTCGTTTAGACAAGGCACATAGCATTTTACGGGTCCATAAGCTCGGGCCAAGCCCAACTCAAAGCCTTTACACATAAACCCTACACTATATAAATCCTTTATAAACCTCACCCTCACATTTTTATTCAAAAATGGGAAACCCTAAAACAATCAGCCGCACATGACACCTCCTCGTTCAGACTTCTCCGGCGGCCGGAGCCGGAGATTCCGGCGCCCCTTTCTCCTATCCGGCAACACCCCCAGATCCCCCTTCATCTCCAACCCACCTCCCCTCTCACACACCCTCTCTTTCTGACCCCCTCTTCTCTCTCTCTCTCTCTCTCTCTCTTCACCGAGAATGCAACCGGCGACGGGAGTGATGGCCGATACAGCGACGACCCTAGGTGGTGACAAGTCAGACGTGACTGGGTCAGTCGATCGGGGTTGGGTGCTTCTGGTTCGAGGCAGCAGGTGGTAGCTAAGGAGGATACAGACCGGAGCTGATGGCGGCGGCGACCGTCGGAGCTCCGACACAGCTCCGTAGCAGTGGTAGCAGACACTTCGTCCCTTTTGTTACTCCTCAAACAGTAGGTACCCACCCTTGTTTATCCCACCAATTCTCGAATAAATGTACATACACTTGTTAGCAGCTTCTAATTTATCTTGCATTTTGTAATTCTGGGTATGATTGAGATTAAAATGTGATTTATGATGTTGAGCAAAAGTGGATTTATGATGTTCAGCTAATCGATGAGTATAAGATAATAAAAGTTTTTGGTGTGTTTTATAATATTAACTACTAGTGTGATTTTTGGAAAACTGCTCATGCTGATTAGTTGATATTAATAAAGTTGATTGGATAATTTGATAGTATTTAGTCAAAGATGATTACTGGAGAAATTCCTTGAAACCGATTTATGTGCTGGGTCAAAGTTTGGATCCGTTTTCGTACACATGATGACCTGATTCTTTTTATGATAAGTTTTATGTCTAAATCCGTGTCCTTGATCCGTGATAAATTGATGAAATGTGATGAGTATAATATTATAATAAAGAGGGGCTGATGCTGAATTACGTGTTTGATGAATGATGCTGATGATTGATTAACTAACGAATCTAGGAATGATGAAGTTGAGGACTTGTTTGCATATGAATAAATAATGATTGTTTCTGTGTTGGTGTTCTTGTAAAAGGTTCATATATGTGTGATATTAAATTACTGATGACAAGAATCATGTGATAGATGATGTTTAGGGTGCATGATAGAGTGATTTTTGTGATAAAATGACTGCATATGTTTCGGGTGGAATGTAGTGATAAATCGGTATTCGATAATGGTGGATTAGATCCGTTTAGAATTATGAACGTAATGAACAGTTTGAATACGTGATGAAGATTTGAAAAATTTGTTGATTGATCTGATTTGATTTAGGTGGAATGTTGAAAACATGTTAGTGAAAGTTGATTGGATAGTACATGCTTATGAAATTTTGATTGGATAGTACTATTCTGAAAAATTCTAGAAGCATCAGCATGGAACTAGTCGAGACCTCAGCGTTGCGACTCGAGACCATCAATCACCAACCCAGACAAGGCGCTCCAGGAGTCGAGACCCGTACAGTTGCGACTCGAAATCTCCTGATCTCGACTCGAGACGGGGCTCGAGACCTCTACGGTTGCGACTCAGTTATGCACAACTCGAGACCGACTGGTTGCAACTCGAAACTTCATGGTTGCGACTCGAGACCTCTTGTTCTCGAGTCGAGACCACCTGGTTTCGACTGGACCACCCTACTTAGTTATCGGGCCGCACAATGTAATATCATGTTTTGGACTGTGTACTGTTTAAGCTAGAATCTGTTAACTGTTTAACTGCTAGTATGTTAGGATAGGCCCAATAACGTATAGGGTACCGGTTTAACATTCGTGCTATGTGTTAGATACGTGTGAATTATACGTGATATTTCTTGCATGCGAACCTAATTAATATTTAATAACCATAATAGGGTATGGTTGACCAACATAACACAAGTAAATTGTCAACCGAGCAAAGCAAAGGTGAGTTCACTACTTTTTACTTAAAGCATGCGTTCCCGGTGGATTGGGAAACAGAACAAAACACTTTTCCTGGTTTGGGATTGCTTACTATCTCCTTGTGCGGGATACGGTATTTCTATCTCCTTGTGTGGGATACGGGTAACAACGCTATCCCCTTGTGAGGGATACAAACTTACTTTTCTTCCCTTGTTACTGGGAACAAACTTACTTACTTCCCTTGTTACTGGGAACTTTTAGTTGATTACTGTTTATACTGGATGCAACAAGCAACACTAAACAAAACTCTATCACTCAAGTCCTCACTTCTTAATACCGATTAGTCGCCGGGGTCAGGCGAACGGGTTATTAGTTGATAGCGCTATTTAGGTCTCACCAACCTCACACCGTGCCCGCGTATGGGATCGGGCGTGAACTAATGTACTCTGGCAACCGTCAATGATGATAGAACATTGACAAACGGGGCACTCTACGGAAACGTACGGATGAATAGTATTCGGTATTGTTAAAAACAGTTTAGTCGCTTACTTATGGGGTAGCTCCCCATCGCATGTATAAACGGATAAATTAACTGGTTAAAACAAGTTTTTGGAAATAAAACTGGAAAACACTAAACTCGTGAACTCGCCAACTTTATGTTGACACTCTACTGCATGCTTTGCAGGTTGCTCGATACAGCTCTGGACGGACGTTGCAATCGGATGGAGTGCGTGGTTCGTAAGTTTCATATGAACAACTTGTGTGGTTTTAAATTACGATATGTTCTTCTTTCCTTTCCGCTGCAAACTCAAGCTATGTTTTGAAAAATTTAAAATTGGTCGCTAATTATACCATTATTTGTAATAATAACTAAACGGTTCAAAATAATTAGTGGCTAAGATCCTGGTCGTCACACGCCTCGCGGTAATACTCCGCGTGTGGATTTTGAGGGTGTGACAGATTGAAACTGAGAAGGTAACTGGTGAAGAAAAAGTAATTGAAGTGATAAAAACAATTGAGATTGAGAAGATTGTTGAAGTTGAAAAGCCTTGCAAGAAATGTTTGGAAATTTGTAAGAGTTGTGAAGAAAAAGATGTGACTCTGTTTGATAGAGAAAGACTGATAGAAAAGTTATTATCTGACATCAGCTATGTGAAAGAATCTTATAGCGTGTTGAACAGAACAGTGACAGGTCTTCAAACAACGAACTCTGAAAGAGAAAAGGCTTTAACGATGACGAATGCTACGTTGATGACAAAGCAAAAGGCAATTAATCATTACATCGAAGAAAATGCTAATCTAAAGCAAGAGTTGGAGAAAGAAAAGATCGAAAATGAAAGGATCAGAAGGTTATTACTGAGTTATTCTTGTTCTGATTATGTTATTGATCGAGTTTATCCTACTGTTGCAGGTTTTGAAGCATTTCAGGATGAGAAGCAAAAGAATGAGACTGGTAAGAAATCGACTGTTAAATACAACAAGTGTCCGCCTCCTATCTGGGAAGGATATTCTCCTAGAAAACCAAATGAGGAGCAAGTCGAAAAAGCAGTCAATATAAAGTTAAAATCTGAGACAACTGACATTTTACCAGATAACATTGACATCACGTTTACCTCGTCTGATACTGATCATGAGTCTGAGTTAATCAAAAAGGTGGTCGATCAGGTGTTGGATACTGAGGAGGTGTCTGAGTCAAAGTTTGAGTCTGGGTGTTCAAGTTCGTCAGTCAACAGTTCAAAATCATCGGAAAAACGGTCTTACAGTAAAGAATTTTTGTTATCAAAGGCAAATTTGGATGATGAAACATTTGAAGTTGCATATACTTTAAATGATTCGGACAAACTATACTCTGACAAAGAGTTTCCGATTAGAAGTGTTCGTTTTGACATGATCAAAAAGGTTTTCAAAATGACGGAAATTAATTTTTCTGAAATTAAGGATCTAAAATCTACTGAAAAACCTAAAAAATACACTTCTAGAGTTCAACAAAGGTTAAACAAGAAAAAAGGGAAAAAGGATTACAATTCTGGTTCTAGTTTTCAAAAGAAAACCAATCAAAATTGTAGTAACAAAAGGAAAGGTCTTGGTTTTACTCTATCTGAAAATTGTAAAAATGAAAAATATGTTAGAGATTTTAAATCAAAAATGACATATGTTGCAGGAAAAAGCTATGAAGAGGAGTCAAATAGCTTATTCTGGAGAAAATCAAATCAAGAGTTCCTTGCTGAAAGAAAAAGAACAGGAACTGGAGTTTTTCATCCAATTGGAGTTTTTCAACCAAAAGACACAAGAACTTGTTTTCAATGCCAAGTGGTTGGACACATCGCTCACAATTGTCCAAACAAAGCCAACAGAAAACAGGAAGTATCTGAAAAACTTAAAGAAAAAGTGGTTGAAAAGAATGATTCACCAACTACAAACTTCAAAAATTTTGAAAATTCAAAGAATGAAGTTGGTGAAAATTCTAAAAGATTGTACAAAAAGAGTGCAAAAGACAATCAAAAATGGATTGTTAAAAAATCAGATGTACAATCTGGCGATGAATCTGATTCCACAAAATCAGATGAGCCACAAGTTGAGGAAAAACATTTAGTGAATGATGTTGACATTCCATCACTGAACTTTGAAGAAATTAAACAAATGATTGGTAAAGTGGAAATTTCAAATCAATTCTATTCTGATGAAAAGGAATTTGATATTGAGAAAGCTTTTAATGGAAATGTTAGAAAAATGTTTAATAAAATGCTTGATGGGAAAGTAAAGGGGGTTAAAGATTTTTATGCAACTAAAAAGGCAACTTACAACCCTACTGCACAAGAATTGGAAGCCACCAAGTCTAAGAAGACTTGGGTGGAAGTTTGTTTCCCATGATAGTCTAATGACTTTGCCGGAGATCCCAAGTTTATATCGTGGATCAGGAATCGGCATCTTTCTAATGTTTGAAGTTTTTGGATGAAAGTTTTTGATAGTGTTTGGATGTTTACAGGTTGTATGACTATGCCGGAGCTTCCAGGTTGGTAAGTGCGAAGCAGGAATCGGCATTCTGATTGGTAAAATGGTGATGTAGACGTAACATTCCTACAAGTGGTATTGTGTTCTACATGTGGTAATTTTTACAATTGGTATAGAAGGTACATACATGCAAGTGGTAAATCAGGGACATTAATTTGTACTTGATCTGCTACAAGTGGTTAAGAATAGATAATGTGATGAACCACACCCCGTATCTACAAATGATTATATCATCAAAACTTATTTTCTGGAAAAATCATTTTGATTAAAACAAACTTAAGTGTTTTGAAATCTAAATGAGAAAATAGTTTTGTGATAAGGGGAGTTCTGATTGTTTATGCCGAGTGAATGGCGATTTGATGCGATTTGATATCAGTTTGTCAAGTTTCTGTACAGTTTGTATGTTTTAATTGTGTCAAGAGTTTTAGTTTTCAAATTTCCTAAAATGTGTTTGCATTTTAGGGGGAGTAAAATTTTTTTTCAGAAAATCCAAAAACATTTGAAAATTTGAAAAAGACAAAAACATGATAAAATTGAAAAAATGAGTTTTGTTGCATAAAAGAGGAAATGATAGTACATCAGTGGACTATCACAACATGCTAAAGAATTGGAAAGTTAAAAAGTGATAAACGGTCTCACTGATGATGTGTCAGTAGGTTTTTGCACATTTAGTAGATTGTGACGAGATATAAACCTAAATTTCAAACTTGCTTGTTCTGTGGGTTAACACAAACTTGGATATATAGGTAACCCCTGAAATCTTGTTTGAAAGGTCCCTTATTCTGAGATACTAGGTCTTTATGCTCAGTGATATCTGGGGTATTATCCCGGGACTTCTGATTTTGCGGAAGCAATGGCCTAGTCCCCGGAGAATACTTTACTTTTGCTTGAAATATAGCTCACCCTCAGCTAAAAAATGATGAAACATTGAAAAATGCTAATCATGGCTGTTGAAACAAAAGATCCTCTAAAGGGGACACACCAAAAGTCGAAGCCGTCATCTCTCTGCGTATCGAAAGATCGACCTGAGCTCTCACGGCCCTCGTACTATAATTTATTCCCCTGACAGATATCATCTGTGGTATACTCACCTGTAAGACTGAATATTGGGATCTGGATACGGGAGTATATTCAAGTAGTGGGACACACGAATAAGTTCAAGTGCTTAAAACATTAATCTATTATCTCGAAACAGTTGAACTTTGTGTGAAAATTTAAATGGACAAGTATACTGACAATCTAGGTGAATCGTTTAAAACTTAAAATGAAATGAAGCTTAACGGTGTTGGTGATATGTCTCAAAAACTGATATGATCCTCTTGCACAAACTCACAAAAATATTGTTTGTAAATATTTCTTTATTGTATTCCTTTACAATAAAAAATTACAAAAAGATTTTAGTGTGTTTTAGCATAAATTTTGAAAATATCAAAAAGATTTTCGACAACTGATATTGGAAAGCTGATTGTCAAAATTTCAAGTGCTAAACATGATGACTTGGTTGTGAGGGGGAGTGAATCTTAATATGTCAAAAGATTTGTTAAAATCCTACAATTGGTATTTTTTTTGTAAAAAAAAAAAAAAAACCTACATTTGGTTCATCATTGGTTTGTGATATGAGAGAGAATTATCTGATTATATTAGATTGTTGGTGCATTTAAATTGTTAAATTTAGAAAATTTATTTCTGGGTTAAGATTGTTACAGGTGAGCCAGATTAATTCATTCAAAGCTTATGAAAGTCAGAATCTAATCATGAATCTAAAGTTCGCTAGCTGCTGATGCTGATGAACTTAAGGAATCAAGGGATCTGATCAAGAGAATTAGATGAGATCCAGGCAATGATCTTGTAAACAACATTTGAGTCAGGCATCGATCCTAAAGCAGATGTTGCTGAAGAACAAATGAATGCCAGCAAATCGTGAGGTGGAGTCTGATAGAGCCAGGTGATTATGGAGAAGAAGATAGAGAGAGAAAAGCCCAGAGACTGATCAAGAATGAAAATGTAAAGACACAGCATTGGTGTGACTCGATAGTCGACTCGTCAACATCTGAGGGGGAGTCTGTTGGTGCACTACATCTGTCGACTTCGTCTTGTATCGAGTCTTAGACTAGTTAGAATAGATCAGGGTACGTAGAACGAGAGAATGAGAGAGAGTTAGCAAGATTTCGCTTGAAAGTGTGTAATTTGTTTGAGTTTTCGCTTGAAGCCTCAAGCGAAATCATCATATCAGAGTTCGCTTGAGAACATTCCAAGCGAAATCTCAAAGTCTATATATAGGGGTTCAAGGTCAAGCGAAATCAGAAGTTGTTTTTGAAAGATTTCCATACCGAGGTGCTGCCGGTGTGAGAACTGATTGTAATTGCTTTCATATCAATACAAATCAGTGTTAAAGTGAAGATTTAGCTGTTTATAAGTCAAATACTTGTTTTCCGCACCTGTATTTGATGGAATTCCTCTGAACCGACTCGTTTAGGTTGAGAACACGATCCTTACAATAACAAGCCTCCCAAATTGATGAACCACTCTGATACCAATTGTTGGAAATCCAGTCTTCTTCAATATAATCAAACAATATATTTAAGAAGAAAAGCTCTTTGATTAAATTGAAGGTGAATAAACCCAAAACATATAATATATATATTTATATTAAACAACCTCCTTGGAAAACAAGCAACCTACTCATATAAGGAAACCAAATAATATAAAACTAGGGGAAGGTTCATTTGAGAAGAAATCTAATGTGAGAAGAAAAAGAAGAAATGACATAATGGTAAAACATTAAATAGTTTATAACTCCTCTTATTAATTATGTTATCTTTCATTAATAAAGCATAAAACATTTTATGCTACACATTTCAAAATTTATCCTACATATATCTTACACTTACCGAAATTTACCCTACGCATATCTAAACTTATCATACACATTTAAAAAATTATCCTACACATACTAAAATTTATCCTACACATGTCAAAAATTGTCCTTCACCATAAATTATTTTATCTTGAAAGAGTATATTTAAAAGTGAGTTACTGTTATGAATGCATCATAATGTGGTGACTCTCCACATATGTAACCTCCATATATTTATTATGAGTCTCCACATATGTAACTTCCATATATTTATTACCTTTGTATTAATGTTAAGCCTCTATAAATAGAGGTTTCATGTAATTGGTATTATACACTCAATGAATATAAGAATGAGTTCTTCTATCATCTCTTTCTTACTTTCTATTCCTTGTTATTTATGTTTATATACTAGGTTATCACCCACGAATACTCGCGGATCGGAAAATTAAATTTAGATTAATCGAATTATGTCATTAAATAAAATAAAAAGACATGTTTTGAAATATTATTTTGTTTTTTATTGTTTTGAATTGACTATTATAGTTGAGATAATTTTAAATTATGTATGATGTGTGACGATAAATGTATATTAATTTAATAAATATATATTAATTATTAGAAGGGTGTACAATCCATGAATTTTCGAATTCGTTAATATATGATTTACTGAACTTAAACTTTAATATATGCTAAGAAATTTACCTTTTTGGAAGCAATTTGGACCACACAAACAATCCTGATTGAATCATTCGATAATCGATGACCTGAAGCACTGTTGGTTCAATATTGTTTGCAAATTCCTAACCTCCTTTTTTGAATCTATTGACCGGTTCCTCATCCACGCCCAATTTAAGTTCATGCCACCGGAATCATGATTTAGTCTTGCCAAAACCACACACCTATTTCCTTTTCTAAACTGAACAACAATTCGTAACATCTCTAAGGCCACCAACAACCGACCACACATCATTTCTAAACATCACAGTTAATTGAAAATCCAAAAGTATAACATACTGGAACTAAAGAAAACATGCCACAATAACCAACTGATTCATCTCCGGTTTGTCCTTCTATATGTTGGGCTCAAAAACCGATCAGAGTAATTAACAACCAAAATACAAAGCCGTAATTCTCTATAAATACAATCAACAGATTCTTTACTCAAACCCATTAAAGATTCATTGAAGAATCCCTTGCGGACTAAAAATATACACAAACTCACGTCTTATATGAACCCTAAGTTTTAGAGAATTTACATTATAAAACATGTACTTCAGATTACATAAAACAATTTCACAGATGGGTATTTATAACCACCCATTTTGGCAGTTATATCTTAACTGACATAACTTCCCAATCACAGTTTTTGACATATACATACCAGCATATCCATTTTCCACTTCTATTGAATAGAACCGCACCTGTTGGTGCACGAATTAGTCTTAGTTGATCAATGTATAGGGTCTAGATGTGTTAAATATGTATTGTATAGGGGGTTGAAGTGTAATTGTTTGATTTTCATGTTGATATTTCGCTTATATGGACATGTGCCATAAAAGCGAAACCCCAACTAGATGGTTTCGCTCATACGGACATGGTCACATAAGCGAAACCTCCTCCCCTATAAATACCCAAGTAGTTTTCTCATTTGAAACATTTATGTCCAATGTGTAGCCGAACTGCTGCCCATATATTTCTTGAAGAATTAATGAGAAAACAAGTTTAAAGTGATTTGATTCTGTTTCTACACCTTTCTTTCTTTGATTCATGCCGATTTTGTATTTCCGCTGCATTTTCGGTAGTTGCTAGCTCTGATTGACTCACACGACTGTCAAATACGGTCCTACAATTGGTATCAGAGCCAGTTGTGAGCTAGTTGACCTGAATCAAAGCCTTTTTCTAGCACTTTTTGAGTTTCAGACCTTTCCGACGGACAAAATGGACTGAGATTTGGACATATAGTGTAAAACTGGTTAATAACAAACCCATGAGATTTTCAGAACTAAAATCGGCTTAAAAGTGACCTAAAATGGTTCGAGAATAGGTTCCGCTTTTGTGTCATCTTTAGAGGTTTCGTTTTTACGGCATTAGAAATCTGGGGTTTCGCTTGTGTAGTTTCGCTCATAGTGACAGTTCATGGGTTTCGCTCGTAGGTTTCGCTCCAAGTGTCATTTTAGTGGTTCCGCTCTTAAGGTCACTTAGTGGTTTCCCTTATAAATCCATTTAGTGGTTTCGCTTATAAGTCCATTTAGTGGTTTCGCTTTTAAGGGCATATACAGGTTTCGCTCATTTGGTCATTACATATTTCGCTTTTGTGAACATTAGGGATTTCGCTCATAACAACACATTAAATCTGTTTTCGCTTATACAACCTGTTTTAGTGTAAAAGTCATGGTTTGAGCGTTTAGTCCATTTTGTACGTGATCGAGTATTGGAAACTCAGTCTGTGTTAAAAGTTTTTCGATAAAAACAACCTGTTAATCAAAAAGTTAAACATTTTTTCGAAATTTGTCACTAAAAATGGAACATCAAGATTTTTATAACTTGTTTGCGGGAAGCGGTTTGACGGCTACGCAGAGTTCAGCAAGCATTATTCAGAACGTTAATATGGAAAATGAATTGGGAACAATGCAGAAACCACCCAAACTGATGAACTTAGATGAATTCTCAGGTTGGTCTGGAAGATTTAGAAACTGGGTTCAGGCTAACCACTTTGAAAGCTGGATGAAGGTTGAGGCACCATATGTTCCACCGGTAGATGCTCGAAATCAACCGAAATCGATTGGAAGTTTGATGCAAACAGAGCAAAATGATTTCAAAGCAGAGAAAAAGATGATTAGCATTCTTGAGCAAGCAATCACGGAGGATATTTTGGTGTTGCTGCAACACGATGATAATGCTTATTCTATTTGGGAGGCATTGAAATTAAAATTTTAAGGAAGTGAATCCATGCTCAAGAACAAAAAGGCGTTGTTAAAGAAAGAATTCGACATTTTCACTTACATGAAAGGTGAAACCACAAAAAGTTTGATTGATAGGTATTGCCATTTAGTATTGGAGTTGAAGAGATTGGAAATTACCAAGACAAATGAAGAATTAATCGACAAATTGGCAGATGCATTGCCATATGATGAGTGGGGTACTTACCTGATGATGTTGAAAAACACTCCAGGCTTTGGTAATCTGAATCTTAGTGGTTTCATAGAAAAAATTGAAGCTCACGAGCTAGAATTGCTGAAAATCAAGAAGATGAACTTAGCGAGTGTGCAGCAAGATGTGTCTCTGTATTACAAAGGCAACCCTTCAGTTTCAACCAATCAAAGCCCAAAAATACAGACAGGGTTCATTGCTGATAACACTTCAAGTGTTTCTTCAAACACTCCTCAATCCGGAAATTTTTCACCATTCGCGAACTTTGAACCAAATGTCAAAGCTCAGGAACAGCTTTCACCTCAAAGCTCAACAGGATCAAATCATCAGGCGTACGTTTCTGGGGTTCAGTGCAATATTGCGGTAAATATAAAGAATGGAAATGAGATCACGGAAACAGCCGCAAAACAGCACAAGCAATGCTTGCTTCCGTTCTTGAGGCTTATGAGGGCTTAGTAGCAGGGAGAATCGGTAATCCTGACATGACGAAGGAGGATTACAACCAAATCGATCCCGAAGAACTTGAACTGATTGACATCAAATAGGGCATGGCTAGTCTGGTGAGGAGGGCTCAACGTTTCATGGAAATTACAGGCCGGAACAGTTTATCAGGCCCTGATCAGAAGTTAGGTTTCGATAAGTCGAAAGTTACTTGTTTTAAATGTAAAGAACGTGGTCACTTCAAACGAGAATGTCCCAACCGTGAAGTAAACAATCATCAAAACCCGTTCACCAACGACTACTACAGGCAAGCGATTTATCACCGACCAAATCAACAGTCAACTGTTCAAAGGCCACAAATTGAAAATAAACCGGAAATAGCGCTGATCGTGAATCAAGACGATGAGAAGGTAGCTGCAGGTTTCAGCTGGGATAAATATATCCCCGGTAGCGATGGACAGGCAATGATGGCTGAAGTTGTTGAAATTTCTGAGATCGTGTCTGAACTGGAAACAGTTACTGAAGATGTTTCTGTAGTTGTTGAAGAGGTTTCTGCTGAAAAGGCGGACAATTTTGAAGAAATAGCTGCTGAAGTGTATTATTATCAGTCTGAGCAGGAGGTTTTGGGAAGTTTAATGAAATCTGTATTGCCTCCTAACATTTCTGAATCTTTTGCAGGTTACTTTGAAGAACCAAGGACCGGATCATGTCCAAGGTTTGAAGAGAAGAAAGAATCTGTTGAAGAAATGATCGATGTGACAAAGGAAATGACTGAAGACATTTTGAAAGAAATTGCTGACAAGGCTCTCATGGCGAAACTGAAAGAGGTAGACACAGAATTTGTGAAGTCCGAGTCTGTCGGTATCGAGTCAGTTCAAAAGGAGTCAGATCAGGAGTCAGGAATTGAGGAAGTCAAATCTGAGAAAGTGTCTGAGTCAGAGTTCAAAGATGTCGGTAAACAGGAAGTGAAAATTGCTCATGAAGCAGAAATTGTTGAGAAAGTGAATTCAATATCTGAAACACCATGCCAAAAGTGTTTACAACCGTGCATGGAGTGTCTTGAAAAAGACACTAAGTTTCAGGAATTGAAAGAACATGCTGACATGTTAAAATTTGATCTAGGACAAGTCAAAGAAGCATATGATACACTAGCCAGATCAGTTAAAATGATTAAAGAAGAAAGTGTCGAAAATGATAAAGCCACAAAACTAGCAAAAGCAACACTTTTTGATAAACAAGTGGAAGTTAATTTTCATATTGACATAATCGCATCATTAAAAAAAGAATTGGAATTGACTAAAATTGAAAATGAGCGAATTGATAAGAAATTGATGAGCTATGTTGCATCGTCCTATGTTCTTGAATAAATTGTTCCACAACAGCCCAATGCTGCACCGGTCTTTAACAGTGTTCCACCCCCAATGTGGAATCATTATACTCAAAAATATCCAGATGGAGTGGAATCTGCATTGAATCTCAAGTTGAAAACAATTGAGGATGAATTGCCTGAGAGCATAGATGTTACATTCTCTGCGTCTGACACCGATAGCGAGTCACAGGTCATCAAGACTGTTGTCGATTAGGTGTTAGATGAAGAGAGTGATAACTCTGATGTTGAAGTTATAAAATCTCATTCTGAGAAGTCTGTTACTTATTCTGAACATGAGGGTAATTTTTTAGATTGTTTCATACCGAAATCAGACAAGAGTACGAATGATGATCCGATTATGGTGGTTTACACTATGATTGGAACGGACAAGCTTTATTCTGATTTCGAGTATCCTCTTCAGAATGTTAAGATTGAAAATGTCGAGAAAGTTTTCAAATTGGTTGAAATGGACATTAATGTGGTAAACAACAAAGAATTTTTTTCGAAACCTAAAAAGTCATTTGTTACAACACGTGTCAACAACTCGGGGAAAAAGGAATGGGAAGGTAATGGTAACAAGAAAAATGGTAACAACTTTAAAAACAAAGGAATTGGTTTTGAGAAAAAGATGGCTAAGAAGGTTGTCAAGCCAAAAGATAAAATGAATGATGTTTTTGTTGTTGGACCAAGTGTGGATGATGAGAAGGAATACATTTTTAGTCAAAAAGCAGTTGACGATTTCAATGCGGCTAAGAAACTGAAAGTAGAGTCATTCAAGTCAACTTTTGTCGAGTATGACAAAAGAGTTTGTTATCGCTGCAATGAAATCGGGCACATGGCAAAACAATGCAAGAAAGTTTTCGAAAAACCTGTCATTAAACCTGTTGTTCAAAAACCTCGACCTAAGTCACTAGTTGACAGAAAGGGTAAAAAACAAATGGTTTCACCAATCCGCATCTTGAAAAGAGGTGAATCATTGAAGTCGGACGATAATCCGAAATCGACATTCGAAATTGGCGAATCTTCAACGTCACAAAAGACTTCAAAGATTTATCCGAAGACAAAAATTTTCGAAACTCAATCATGGGTAGTTAAACCAAAACAATCAGTTGAGGTGAAGAAAATGGAGAATGAGTTAAAGTTTGATTCAAAAGTCTTTAATCCCAATGTTCTAAATATTTTTGGAAAAATGGTTGACAGAAAAGTCAAAGGGGTAAAAGAATTTTATGAATCAAAAGTGGTTGCTAATGATAATCATGAATTTGAATTTGAGCTTGATAAGTTTCTTGCAGAATTTCCTCCAATCACAAATGAAGTAAAATCAAAAGTAAAAACTGATATTCCGAATGTCACGTTTAATTTTCCTAAGACTGATGAGAAGTGTGATGTAGTGTTTGGGAGTGTTTCAGCAGCTAAGAAGTCATGGAGTTCATTGTTTGAATAAATTTGCTATGAGATTTGCAGGGGCTGCCCAAGTCGATACTGTCAAAGTGGATTATGGATAGTGGAGCTTCAAGGCATATGACTGGGACGCTTGCTCTGCTCTATGATGTCAAATCCATAAACGGAAGCTATGTTGGATTTGCAGGGAATCAAGGTGGAAGAATCGTTGGTCAAGGAACGCTGTCAAATGGCGTAATTTCGTTCGACGAAGTGAACTACATAGTAGAGTTAACAAACAATTTACTCAGTATTTCACAAATCTGTGATAAAGCGTTTAGTGTACATTTTACTAAAACTGAATGTGTTGTGTTGAAACCAGGGTTTAAAATCCCTGATGAGATGGTGTTGTTGCGTGCTCCGCGGGAGAATGATCTTCATTATCTAGATATGAGAGTCGCAACGCCAACATCCCATCAGAAACAATGTTTTGTGTCAAAGACTAAAGTGACGGAAAAAGATTCGATAATGTGGCATCGTAAGATTGGCCACATTCATGTTCGCGAAATGAACTTTTTAGTACACAATGATTTGGTTGATGGTGTTAATCTGAAGAATTTTCACTTAAATGATGATTGTGTAGCGTGTAAGAAAGGAAAGCAGACTCGGAAGTCACACCCATTGAAGATGATGAATACAATCAGGTTACCTCTTGAGAGATTGCACATGGATCTCTTCGAGCCTGTCAACATAAAGAGCATCAGCGGAGACTTATATTGCTTGGTGGTGACTGATGACATTACGAGATTTTCTTGGGTAGTGTGCTTGGAACGAAAAGATCAAACTTTTGAGTCTTTGATGGTGCTGTTCAAGAAAATGGAAACTGTGTATAAACTGCCAATCCGGAGGATTCGGAGCGACAATGGAACAGAATTCAAGAACAACAAGATGTACGAGTTCTGCAACGAGAAGGGAATTCTTCATGAATTCAGTGCGCCGTACACACCACAGCAGAATGGCGTAGCTGAACGAAAGAATCGGACCCTGATTGAGACAGCACGTACAATGTTAGCCGATTCCAAGCTACCAATCTTTTTCTGGAGTGAAGCAGTATCAGCAGCCTGTTACACATTGAATAGAGTTCTCACTGTCAAGAAGTATAAAAAGACTTGCTTTGAGCTGTTGCACCGTTATAAGCCGAATCTTGAGTTTTTGGAGCCATTCGGGTCTCCTTGTACTTTTATTGATGAAAACGGTAAATTTGGCGCTAAATCTAATGAGGGTTTCTTTGTAGGTTACGCTAGCCCACTCAAGAGGGTGTTCGTACCATGCCTGGGTAAGGTGATTCAAGTCCAACACGTGGATTATCAGAAGCACACTCCATCACCACAACTTCCCGGACAAAGATTCCTGTTCGACTACGATAAGCTCTGGGAGTCGTTTCATCTGCCGGTCGAGCCGAGTGGTGAGGAACTAGCTCTTATGTACCTGTATCAGCAAAATATGTCACAGGAGCAAATGACTAGACCGCTAGAAGTTTCTCAACCCACCGTGGGTACTCACGATGATGAAGCAGGACCGAGTGGAACAGCTCACGAACCACCAGAGGAACCAGTTCCATCGTTTGACAAATCTGACGACTCAGAAGCGGAACCCGCTCCGACTTTTGACGAGGATCCAACGGAAGCTGAGGATCAAACCATTGATCTTGACATATCAAGCTTGGAATCGGAAGTGAATGTGCCTGACAATGCTATGCCACGGACGTTGTCTTATCATCCCTCAGAACAGATTATTGGTGACCTGCAAAGTGGTGTTAAAACCCGACATCAAATAGATCGAGCTCTTACATGTTTCTATTCATCTATTGCTGATATGCAGAAAGAAGTCTCATTAAAATGTTTTATTTCGCAGATAGAGCCCAGAACCTACAAAGAGGCATTGACCAAGGATAGCTGGGTGAATGCAATACAGGAGGAGTTGCAACAGTTCGAAAAGCTGGGCGTCTGGAGACTTGTTGATCTGCCTAAGAATCAAAAGCTAATCAAGATGAAATGGGTTTTTAAGTGCAAACGTGATGACAGAGGTATTGTGGTGAGAAACAAAGCGCGACTTGTGGTTCAAGGCTTCAGTCAACAGGAAGGAATAGATTATGATGAAGTTTATGCACCGGTTTCCAGACTTGAGGCAATTCGGATCTTTTTAGCCTTCGCATCTTGGAAAGATTTTAAAGTGTATCAACTTGACGTCAAATCTGCCTTCCTCTACGAAAAGATCAAAGAAGAAGTGTACGTGGCGCAACCACCGGGGTTCACAGATCCACTGCACAAAAACAAGGTGTATCTATTGGACAAAGCGTTGTACTGACTTCACCAGGCCCCGAGAGCCTGGTACGAGACGCTTTCTAAATACTTGTTGGACAACGGGTTCACAAGAGGCACAGTAGACAGCACTTTGTTCACGAAGGAAGAAGCAAGCCACTTGTTGATCGTGCAGATATATGTTGATGATATCATTTTTGGATCCACCAATGACGACCTGTGCAAAGAATTTGAGAAGGTGATGAAAAATAAGTTCGAGATGAGTTCAATGGGGGAGATGAAGTTCTTCCTCGGGCTGCAGGTGGAGCAAATGCCCGATGGAATCTTCATTCACCAAACGAAATATGTGAAGGACGTGCTTAACAAGTTCGACATGACAGATTGCAGTCCTGCATCAACCCCCCTCGCGCAGAATCATGGAATTTGTCCAGACGAGAATGGATTGAAGATGGACGAGACATTATACCGATCAATCATTGGATCTCTGATGTATCTCACGGCTTCCCGTCCAGACATCATGTACCCGACGTGTCTCTGCGCTAGATATCAGTCAAATCCAAAGCAGTCACACCTGACCATAGTGAAATGTATCTTACAGTATTTGAAAGGCTGCCCAAGCATCGGCTTGTGGTATCCTTGATCGGGTGACTTTACTTTATCTGGTTTCGCTGATTTTGACTTTGGAAGCTGCAAGCAAAACGCAAAGTCCACCACTGCTGGGTGTCAGTTCTTCGGAACTCGACTTGTCACCTGGCAGTGTAAGAAACAAACCGCAGTAGCACTCTCTCCATGCGAGGCTGAATACGTTTCAGCCTCCAGCTGTTGTTCGCAGATCCTTTGGATCCAACAGCAGATGCGAGACTTCGGTTTGCAGTTCTTAGATACTCCTATCTACGTGGACAATGAAGCAGCTATTAACATCACTAAAAATCCGGTTCACCATTCTAAAACAAAACATATTGAGATCCGTCACCACTTTATCCGTGATTGTCACGAGAAAAAGTTAATTCGGATTGAACATTTGCACACCGATGATCAGAAAGCGGATTTTTATACCAAACCTTTTGACAAAAAGAGATTTTATTATCTTTTGAAATTGAACGGGATGAAAAATCTGAAATCTGGGAGGGTAATTGAATGTGAAGCCGAGTTGGGCAGCGATCTGACGTGAACCATGTCATGTTGTCAAATTTGTTTGTACAGTTTATTTTCTGCTTTTTGATAAAAACAAAAAACACAAAAATATGTTTTTCTTTTTAGGGGGAGAAAGTTTGCAGAAAATTACAAAAACATGATAAAAACTACAATAAAAAACATTTGAAAAAGTAAAAAAAGAGTTGTGTAGAATAGGGGAAATGATAGTACATCAGCTAGACGGACACAGTACGCTAAAGGATTGTAATGTATAAAATGCAATTAAGCAGTCTCACTAAAGATGTGCCGATAGGTTTTCATAAAATCAGTAGATCAGTTTGGGATATAAACATAAAATTTACTTGCGTCTACGTGGGGAACACCTCCAGGATATATAGGTAACCCCTGAAATCCTGTTTGAAGGGTCCCATATTCTGAGATACTAGGTCTTTATGCTTAGTGATATCTGGGGTATTATCCCGGGACTTCTGATTTTGCGGAAGCAATGGCCTAGTCCCCGGAGAATACTTTACGCTGCTTTGAAATATAAGCCTCCCCTCAGCAAAAATGATTAAACAATAAAATTGATAATCATGCTGTTGAAGAAAAGATCCTCTAAAGGGGACCCACCAAAAGTCGAAGCCGTCATCACTCTGCGTATTGAAAGATCGACCTGAGCTCTCATGGCCCTCGCAATTAACCCCTTACAAATATCATCTAGGTATACTCACCTGTAAGACTGAATAGTGGGATCTGGATACGGGAGTATATACTGAGGTGGGACACATGTAGAGGTTTAAGTTCTAAAACACTAATTCTGTATCCCGAGCAGATTGAAAGTTTTGTGAAAATTTAAGAGGATCAGTATATCGGCAATCTACGTGAATTGTTTAATGCTTGATATGAAATTATAGCTTAACGGTGCTTGTATCTAGTCGGCAGCTGATATGATCCCATAACACACTCACAAAAAGATTGTGTGTACAGTTTTCAGTTTATCCAGTTAAAAATCCAAAAAGATTTTAGTTTCTCATTTTATTTTCGACAACTGACATTGGGAATCGGTCGATCAAAGCTTAGTGCAGATCATGTCTGTGTTTGATGAGGGCTGGGTAAGCTGGTGATGCAGAACAATGATTGGTACAGTGCTGGACAGTTGAAAAATGTTTGGAAGTTCAAAATGTTCAAAAGTTCATTCGTTTGAACTATTTTCAGAATGAAATAAATGTGTACTTCATAATTCGGTCATCCAAGGTCATTAACCTGGACTTGGTAGGCCAAGCAGTTGACCAAGGTCATTGATTTGGACTCGGTTAACTGGGTGTGACGGTGTTTAATCAGAAAAGTGTTAAAAAATCAAAGTTTTGAAAACAACATCCTGATTTTGCTCATATGTCACTGAACAATAATTTTGAAAATTAAAAGGTTTAAAATTTGATTGTAAAGTTTTAAGTTTAGTTGTTTGGATTCTTTATATAGTCAAATCTTTATAGGATTGTGAAAGAACCAGATCATAAATTCTGGACATTTAAAATATTTATTCTTATAAATGCTTGAGGTTTGCAGGTGAAAGATCCAGATTAAGATCCCGATAGCAGAGTCTTAGGGGGAGTCTGAAGATGAGCTTGATGCAAAAGGAAGCTTTTTGCTGGTAATCCAGGTGTTAATTCCAAAAGCACAGAAGATTGATGAAAGGGGGAGCCTGCGAAAGAGAAAGAGAAGCTTAGGAAGCTGCTGAAGAAGCCTAAGTCTAGAGAAGGAAAATTCAAGTCCCTGTAAAGTTTGAAGACCAAGACTGAAGACTCCGGCTGTATCCAAGGGGGAGTTTGTTGGTGCACGAATGTCTAAAGCATGCGTCTTAGTCTTAGTTGATCAATGTATAGGGTCTAGATGTGTTAAATATGTATTGTATAGGGGGTTGAAGTGTAATTGTTTGATTTTTCATGTTGATATTTCGCTTATATGGACATGTGCCATAAAAGCGAAACCCCAACTAGATGGTTTCGCTCATACGGACATGGTCACATAAGCGAAACCTCCTCCCCTATAAATGCCCAAGTTTTTTTCTCATTTGAAGCGTTTATGTCAAGTGTGTAGCCGAACTGCTGCCCATATATTTCTTGAAGAATTAATGAGAAAACAAGTTTAAAGTGATTTGATTCTGTTTCTACACCTTTCTTGCTTTGATTCATGCCGATTTTGTATTTCCGCTGCATTTTCGGTAGTTGCTAGCTCTGATTGACTCACACGACTGTCAAATACGGTCCTACAGCACCTTATACCCATTTGGGGGAGGAATCAAGCAGCTAAAACGCCTTTCGAGCAGAGGGCAATGTCTTTCATACTGGTCCATCAAAGACAAATCCAACTTGAATCTCATCTGGTAGATAATGTGTCGGTCAAGGCAGGTTATTAGTTCAGAGTATCGATCATCACAAACCTGCACGAAAAAAACAAAAATTAAAACATAATTACTAAAGACGGGTAAAAACGTAATATTATATCTTGAATAACTTACAGGAAAGATATTTGGTACAATACCATCCTCCTCATCGAGCCCGAACTTAAATTCATCTTTCTTGCTACCGAGATCATATTCGTCATCACCGCCTAAGTAGGATGATCCGAGCTTTCTTAGAGACCGGCTACCGTACTCTATAGCGGATCCCACAAGACCAACCCTTGCGTCACCACTTTTTGTAACATCAAAAAGTTCACCAGCACCTCCCTTTGATGTAGGTGTTAGAAGTTCTCTTCTCAATTTTGCAAGCTTAGCCTAAAATCACGAATCCAACGACCCATTCAGTTCTTCATATGAACTAAAATGGTCCCAGAAGCAGTTTACATGAAGTACATGACTTGTAAATGTACCTTTAGTAATCCCAAGTGATGTGCAGTTGCTTTATTCTTTTGGGTCTTTGCCATCTAAAAGAACAAAAAGATAGTATTCGTTCACATTCAGCAGTTTAAATATCACAAATAACAAACAGTAGCTTCCAAACTGATGCACTAATGCTAAAATCCGATTACAATGAAGTCAAAGAGCCAAAGAGTAATTTAAATCAAGTCTTTTGAACTAATTTCAAGAGCACTTATTTAACAACATTGTTTTAGGGTCTGTTTTTGTTTTTTTATAAAGGAAATGGTTAGCAAAGATTAATAATGAAAATCTTTTATTAATGAAATGAGTTAATAGATTGTATTTACTGAGTATAGACTTTTAGCGAGACTTTCAGCTAGTTGAAACCAAGCAAGTTACAAACAAACGGGTCAAAATTGTCACCCCTAAATGCAAGTTAATTCATTTGTAAGTGAAAAAGGGTTGACTTTACCTGGACCCTGAGTCAGATTATGAACAACCAAAAGTCGCCATTAGAAAATATATAAAAGTCACCACTGAAAAACTATAGAACGTATACTACATGGCTTGGAGGGATATGTTTCTCGCTTAAAAGATCCAGCAGCAAAGTTTCATAACTGTAAAGCACGCTATCCGGAATAACTGGGTCTGCAATACGCTTTTAGTGTTGTAAAATGTGAGAAATGCAACTGAATCTACTTGATGATCAAGTTACTAACCTCACAAAAACCTAAGAAATGTTGAGCATGACAACCTTGCATTGCTCGAGCTACAACATCCCTCCATACCCTACCTAGTGGTGATCATGAGGCCTGCACCAGCAATATATAAAATCAAATATGTTTGCGCTAAAAACCAATAATCACGTATAAAATTTAAAGCTTTATCATACTCTGCAAGCGATAAAATCGGTGTATATTGTGGCCGGTAATAAGCAAGATCATCAATCAGAATCCCCTTACCTCCTTTGACTACATCATGTCTCATGAATCCATTAGGGTTGTTTGGAGAAGTCACGAGCTCAATGTAGGGTTCTTTTTTATTAAACTCGTATGCATCACCCGCCCATTTGTGCAACACTGACTTCAAGAAATTAAAATCGCCATTAGTATCCTGCATATTTTGAACAGAAAAGAAATGAAAACCTATAAAATATGAATTTCGAACAAACTAAAAACTTAGGAAGAATCTTTCCTTGTGCATCGATTTCAGCCAGTGTCTTCAGGTTAACCTCTGTCAATTCGAAGATAAGAACACAAAAGCGCATCTATTAATAAGAACACCAAAGCCACACTTGATCAATTTATGCAAAAGTCAGAAAAACGAACGTTTAAAAAGTTACAGTGTGATCTTCGTCTAGTCACCCAAAAACTTGAAATCCTTTAAACCCTTATAATCAGATTAAACCGAAAAAAAAGAAAATAACCATAAGGATTACATATCAGAAACCTAAATATATTAATGGTACTTTTCTTATTGAATTCGCTTGATTTGAGCATTAGGGTTTGTGACGGCAGTTTAGAATTGGAAGGAAAGGGTGTGTAAAGAACAATGGGTATTTGGAGCTTCACTCAACTAAAAGGCGGACCCATAGTTTTGGAGTCGTACCGTAGTTGGAACTGTACATCTTGCCATACATTAAAAAAGATTTTTATTTACCTCAGAAACAACTAAAAGTTGGTGGTAACTTTCTATGCCTGCATCAGAAGCCAAAAATACATTTTCAAATGAAACCAGATGATTTTAGGTGAAATGAGCATAACTTACTAACCTCCCAACAAAAGCGACTTGATGTGGATCTAGCTCTAAGCGATACCTCTGATGTGGATCCTTCAAAAAAGGATTATGAGAATAATAAGGATAACAATATAACTATTGTTACTGTATATGAATATATACCTGTCTGATAAAAGAATAAACCTCTGGTTTGCCGAATTTTGAAGAGCTGCTCGGAGCAGCAATCTTTCAGCTTCAATCATATTTGATTCGCCCCAACCTACCTGTAACATCACCACTACAATCATTTGAGAAGATAAGAGACAACTCGAATGTTATTTCTACAACAATTATAATCAATAAAGATGTTATAAAAACACTACAGAGGATAGTTCATCACCTTAATGCTATTGCTTAAATGGCGACCATAAAAAAGGGTGGGCCTTGTGTTGGTTTCATCGAACACAAAACCAGGTTCCGAATGAATATAAATCGAGTAATTGGCTGCATCAGCATTCTTCATTAATGTTATCACTCTAAGCATTGATGGACAAAACAACAAACCCCAACAATAATAGGATCCATGAATATGATATGATACAAACTAAAACCAGTGTCACTAAAGTTGAAAAACCAGAATAATGTAAATGAGTAAAGGGGTGTCTTGATTTGCATTTACTAAGTATGATTTCAGTTTTGAGTTTTGAGCAGGGTGATAGGACCCAACCCATAATCCTTAAGCGACTTACAGATTGTACCTAATATGCTTCACTATACACAACCCAGTCTATGGCCTGGTACAAATTATTTTCCATTAGATGAGGTGGTAATTCGTGTGCCGATTTGGTTTGAATTAATTTTATAACAAAAAAGTTGGTAATTGATGTTACATAATAAATAATAGCTCAACTGGAAGTAAAAAAAAATACCGGTAATAACAATACATATTCTTATATAGAAAAGGTAATCATTACATTATAGAGCAGAAGAATGGTTAAGAAATGATCATTAAGTGAAAAACCCAATGTGGGCTCATTCATTCAATTCTGTTTTATTTCTCTTAAATTCAAAATTTTAACATCATGTGTTATAAGTGAAGACACACCCTATGATTCCCTAAGTTGTCTTTCAGGCATATACTTTGATACACATCACTTTTGCTGGTCAATGAGCCATAGTTGTAATAGCGGTCGCTATGGTCGCTATAGCGAACAGCGTAGCGTATAGGTCAAAGGTCGCTATATGTTATGTAGCCATAAATAGCGAGATTTCAGTTAATATACATATAAATAGCGATTAAATATAACTATAAAATAGCTGAATTTTAGGTTTTTGTTAAATATACATGTAAAATAGTGTATAAACCGGGGTATTTTGATATAAAATACATATAAAATTTTTATAACATTTTTTCCAAAGTATTGCTATTTATCGCTATTCAATATGTAACATATAGGTACCTTATCGCTATTTGCCATTAACAACTATGAATGAGTTAAATGGGTCGGTCAGATTCGCCCACCAATACTTTTTTTGCCCTTGATTAAATTTCATAAATTCTAAATGTTATTAATCTGTTAACCTATTAACCTAAAACAGTTCCACACCCACTTACTTAGTACCATCCTTTCCGGTAATTTAAGATCTTGAAATCCCCAATAAGTCAAAATCGCAACCTGATCCCTGACCACTATCGCCATATCAAAACGACGAAGCTTTAACACCACCACTGCTACCATCCCAAGCGACTTCACCACTGCCTTTTTGTCTCTGGTCATTGTGTTTTTCTCCCTCTGCATCAAGTTAGAACATACATATAGTTTAATATCCAGGATCTTTTGATGTATAAGCATAAGTAACTGGTAAGATTACAACCCAATCTGCAGCTGATTTCAAAAGGTATCTTAGCTTGACATAAAATGGCATGCATTGTCTTGCTTTCCAATTTAACACCACATCCAAAACAGCTACAAAACAAATAATTTAATATTCTTTTCCTGAGTTGAAGTAAGTGATAATAAGATGTAGAGAAATTAAACTATTAGTGATCAACATACCTTAACCAAGCTTCAACATTGAAGCAGTTATAAAAACACTCAATACTTTTTTAAACACATCTGATTCAAAGATTGAGGTAGGGTTTCCATCACCATTCCAAGCAACAATAATCACAGCCTAAAAATAAATATAAAAAAGAAACCGACCAGTTATGATAATTTTTAGTATGAACATAAATTATAGCAGTATCAACTATCAAATATAAGATATGTTACCTGTAAGAACAATATAAAGAAACTCCACATTCTGTCAAAACTTCTAAAAACATGCTAATATGATCGTATCTCCACAAAATTAACTTTAGCCGCCTATCGATGCATACCAATTGGTTTGCCATCCTAATTTATGATATAATTTAACACGTGAGTTCAGCCCTATGTGAATATAAATATGAAGTAGACTACACAGTACATATCAATGCAGCTTACCCCATTTTTTTTTCAAGCTCACGTGATTTCTCAGGCTCACAGAAGAAATCAGCATCAGCATGCATTGGCCAACCTAACTGGAAACAGTCTACAGACCTAAAATGCTCAAATATGCTTAGTAACAATATTACCTAAAACAAACATGTTAATATTCTCACACACAAGGAAAGTGGGAAACCATAGAATATGAAGCCAGATAGAGAATCATACCTTATCAAAGTGGCATCACCTTCATAGAATTTCTGACTCCCCTACTGTTCTAAAAAGAAACATAAATCAAGATTTTCACTAAAATACCACTTGTTAACCATAAATAACAAAAATTAAGAAACTTTTGCATCCCTTCATAGATTTAACCAAAATTTTCATTTCTAAATCTTCACTATGTGTTTTTATAAAGATTTAAAGCTCTAACAACACGTGAGTTCATCCCTATGTGAATATAAATATGAAGTAGACTACACAGTACATATCAATGCAGCTTACCCCGTTTTTGTGTTCAAGAGAATTAATACAAGAGGTGGCTTTGTGTCCCCGAATAAGTGACTGCTCTCCGACCTCTGCAAAAAGATTGAAAGCTCATAAACATCATAATATTAATGTACTGAACTATATTTTTTTAGTTTTTTTACATTGTAACCCATTTGAATTGTTGCTAGATTAAACTATTTGCCTTGTTTGATCATTTATCATTAAATTTTACACAAGTATCTTGTTTTCATATGAGCGGGCTGAGAATACGTTAAATGGTCAGAACGGGTAACTTCTAAGTGCAGGTCAAATAGGTTGGGTTGACCGCCCAACGTTTTTCGGATCCAGTTGCTTTTGACCATATAATTAAAGTAATATCATGACTGAATTTAAATAAAATGATATAAAGGATTGTAAGTATATAAAAATAAGCTTAATGAAATTTTTAGCCCTGTTTGACCAGTTCGACCCGTGTGAGTTTTGACCCATTTCCTTTATTGCAATTTTAAATTTATTTACCTGTTTGACACATTGCCAATAAAATTTAACCCAAACTAACTGTTTTCATATAAATGGGATGAACTTTCCACAATTAGCATTATTATGTCACATCTGATGAGTAAACTTCTAAAAAAAAAGTAAATAAATAAATAAAAGATTACCTGAAGGATAGATTTGGAACGTATGAGAAACTTATTAGGTGCCATTGACACAGCTTGTTGACGGAAAACTTTATTTTCTGAATCAATATTCTGTAGTTTCTCTTCCAGCCTATGTAGAATAAGAAAATAAAACAAATATGACGCTAGGTTACTGCTTACGCTGAAATTTTGAATTCTAAAACGAAAATGAAAAATTCGGGAATGAGTCTACTGACCTGCTCAGAGAATCTAGTAACTGTTGGACTTTATCTTCTGAATCTTCTAACCATTCCAGACACACTTTTTAAAACTAAAAAATCGAATAAGTTACATCATCTAACCCTCCCCATTGAACAAATCCTACATATAATTAATTATTTTAGGAATAGAAATTAGGCTACCATTTAATGATAATTGTGTACTTTGCTCACCTCATAAGAGAACTATTAGTCCTTGCTAGAGCTCAAAATGGATCTATATTCCACCTGTGAATCGACAAACATAAAGATGTAATGATACATAATAAAATAATAAAAAAAGCTTTTTTTTAGTGGAACCACTCGTATCTTTGTCTAATTTCCAGTGGCATCCTACAAATAAACGCCACCCATCGTCCATGTATACCTTCACCTCAAGAAAAAAATAACTGTATTTATGAGGGGAGTATACCTGGATCCAAGAAATACAAAAAACGAATAATTGGTTAGTAATTGCTTAAAACAAAGATCTTTTGCAATCTTAACAAAAAACAAAAACCAAATCTCAAAACGGATGGGTAAAAAATCCTAATCTTAACAAAAAAAATTTGATGGAGAGGAATCGAACGGTGAGATAAACATCAAAAGTAAAATCAAATCAATGAAAACAATTGATCAAAAACAAACCCTAGTCTGAACAAATCAATGTAATAAATCTGGAAAAAAAGCCCCAACTGAAACTAATTCATAAAAAAAACGAAATCTGAATAAAAATAAATCCTAATCAAACCCGAAAATGTGAAATGGATTATGAAGACATCAAAACACAACACATTCGATCACCAAAGCTTGAATCAGAGAAGATCACTTGAATCCGAAATCACGATTGAATCAAATCAATGAAAACACAACGACCAAAACATATCCAGATTAAACCTTCAGAGTGGTAAATAAAACGGGGCTTCAGGCTATTTAATCGGCATTAGGGTTTGGTTAGATGAATCATGTGATTGACGTTAGGGTTTGGGAAGAATAGCCAAACAAAAAATCAAGATAACCTGATTGTTGATCCGAAGGAATGCAGAGGATTAAGGAAAAATAAGGATTGTTTGATTTACAGGACGAATGAAGAAGATGAATACATGATGGATCCGATGTAGGAGATGAAGTTGTCGGTTAGGGTTTAGAGAGAATAGGTGAAAAAGTGATGGTTGTGGCTTTTTATATAGATCCGAATGAACGGGTGTAGGATGATCTGAACTCAAAACGGATCCCGCCTCTTTTGTGTTAAAATCGTGAATGTAGAAGCAAAATCTCAATTCCCTCCTAAACTCACCACCCAAAGTTGCCACATCAGCAAAAATGGCCAAAATCAAATGCCACCTAGCCCAAATCCATCTCATTTATATATATATAGATATGTACGTTGATTGCTAGTAGGCCGTTGTTTCACAACACGTTATCATCACGAGTTTGCTCATTGCTCTTTGTATACCGTTTCATTTTGAACCCATCGTCTAACGTCACTTGATGCCGCTACGTTTATAGAATAACGAAAAAAAATAACTATCACAAGTTCGTTGCTGTTATAGCCACTTGAAGTAGAAGTGACTTTCTTGATAATGGTGGAATAATTAGGAAGGAATTTACAATGGATTTCGGAGATACTCCGTTAATAAATCAGGTATGTTTACATGATTTCGGTAAATCTTTTTCTTCAATTTTAGGTTATTTTTTTATTGTAACCCACCTTTGTTCATCTGCAAAATTGGCTTCCACCCACCTTTGTTCATCTGCAAAATTGGCTTCCATTACTAGTTTTTGAAGGATTATATTCTCATTGCTGGTGGGATTTGAATGAAAAATTTGTTTTGTTATAGCTAGCTATTATCTATAGTTGCTCAAATCTTTATGAAAATAATACTTTGGTGAATTTTTGTTATAACCTGATCGAGTTTCTTAATCAGAAAATCTAACAAATAAGATGACGTTAGGGATTTCGTTTAGCATCACTGAAAAGAAGGGAAGGGACACTGTTTTTTGTGTTTGATCAAAGTCCCTTAATTTATTTGAATTAAATGGTAAACCGACTCAAATAAATCTCTATTATTATATTTTCATTAATACCCAATATTAAATCGTAAACTGGTTATAGAACTGGCGATGCTAAATGAATACAATTTGATTATTTTAAAAGTTTATATATAATCAATAAATGGATGCAGTTTGATCATTTTAGAAGTCTATCTATAACCCAAGGTAATATCTTTTTGTGAGATTACCCATTCATATTTAATATTGATGAGATGTTATGGATAATGAAAAAGTTTTTTTTAGTTTGTTGATAGAATAAGCAATTTTACATTTTAAGTTATTGAACAAAAAGGAAATAATAAGTACTTTTGTAAACATTCATGGCTATTCATGAATTTTGTATGCTATTTTACATTTTAAGGTATTGATCCTATGTTTTATCTATAATGTTATATTTAAGCATGTCTATTAATTTTGTTTGAATAATATGGGGATAAACGAGAATGGGGTGAATTGTATAAATTAATGATTCCTTTTAAGGCTTTAAAGGTTTTTCAAACACCCATCAGACCCATTAGATGTAAATGAACTTTATTACATCATTAGTAATTTAAAGTGTGATATTTTGGTCACATTTTTAATGTTATTAATTTATATTGATTTTTGTAAATTGAGTAATATATATTAAGAAATTTGAAAGGTTCTATATATCTTGGGTACCACTTATGCGTGAAAGCTTTTAATTTGAAAGGTTCTATATATCTTGGATTACATATATATGATTTTATCCGAGGTTTTTTTTAGAGCTTTACAATTATTTATTATCTTTTGATATGTTTTTTTAACCCTAGACTATACAACAAATTATTAATTTCCATTCTTTTAGGAGCAACTGTTGTTTTATGTCAAATAAACAAAGGTTTTGCTTTTAGGAGTAATTGTTGTTTTATGTCAAATAAACAAAGGTTTTGCAGATGGTCAAACCGTGTTATCAAATTATCATAGATTTATATGAGTATGATATATTCCCAATGAATTAGGAAAATATCAATGCACAAGAAGTTTTTAGATCATGAGTTTTTGATACCACAACTTTGTTAACACTATATTTGAATAAGAACTTTTGCTTTGAGTGAGTTAAGTTCTGATCATAATGTTATGGTTAATTGTCAATCTCACAAAAGATTGTATATATACTTAGTATGATACTTGAAGTGTCCTACTCCCTAAATCTCATTATCATAAAGTTTTAAACCGATAATAAATGACTCGGTCATTTGATTACTTTCAAATTCATATTATGATGTATATTATGATGTGAAAAGAATTATTAAGTGCAAAAACTGGAAATATAAATTCCCATTTATCACACGTGAGTTACGCTCCTGAAGTAGCAGTATCATTATAAGAGTATGAAAAGATTGAAATAATTTTATATTCGTATGACTGAGTAAATAATGAAAAGTTATGAAACTTATTTTGCTTATTTCGTTTCCTGAAGTGAATGTGATTATATAAAGATCATTGAAAATGTCGTGATCATGGACAAAGTTAAGAAAATTGCAATGATGGTCATTGTAATAATGAAATTGACCATTAGAAATTAAACGATAGCCAAGTTAATAATGAGATTGACCATCACAAGTGGAAAAAAAAATAAGGGAGCGATAATATGCGAATGATATGTGGAAATAATGATGGTGATATAACATGATAGTTTATACATTATCTCGTGTCTTGTACTAGCATACGTTCAAGTAATATATATACGATCATAAACCAGAAGTTTATAGACCATGACTATTTACTTTATTGACATAACCGGTTAGACCACACCGAGTCAATGATGATGTGAAAAATAATGAAGAACTTAAAGATTCTTCTAGCAGATAGCATATTATGTTTGCTCTTAAGAGAAATTGTTTATTTGCAAATTAAGGGTGTGTATCCCTAAATATTCTGGAAATGATTAAGAGATATGCATATCTCAACATGATACCATTTAGTGTTTTAAATCGATGCATCGTCTAAATGGTTATCAAATTCACAACATGATGTTTGTGGAATTTATGGCTTAGCTAATAAGATAGAAAGCACGATATTCCAGATTGCATGTATTTATTAGTAGTGACGATAAGTTTATTTCCCTAGCTATTAATGATCGACGGAATAAGTGTTGAACTTCCTGTAGATTATGTTCATACACGAATTTCTTTTGTTAAGACGATCACTGAACGTCTACGATTGATAGCAAAGCCAATAATCATGAGAGCAAGTTCATATTTATATATGAGTACATGTAATTTTACATGAAATAAAATTAATTCCCATCAAGCCAATATGTTGTAATAGTTTCTTCCCAATTATAGTTGGTTTTTGGTCAGGAACCAAAGATGTCCTTTCTAAGATTTTGGTTGTGCGGTATATACTGAAATTGATCCACCACTACGCACAAAAATGGGACCTTAAAAGGTGGTTGGGAATACATGATAATGAATAGAGCCTTTCACGAGATATTTATTTATGGCTCAATTAATTGATATCCATCTCAATGGATTAACATTCCCAACATCAGGGGGAGATAAAAAGCAGTTGGAAAATAAATGACTTAGTATGAATTATCATTGATCCTCAAAACTAAAAGTACGAACCAGAAGTTCAAAGGAAAACTCAATTACAAAGATTAGCGAATCCATCACCAGGCGCATTCACTGACCTTAAGAAGGTGACTATGCCACATATACCAACTGCTAATGCTCCAATTAAGATGAGTGTTCCAGAAGAACAACCACATGTTTGTAATGAGTCTATTGCACGTCTGAATCGTGGTAGACTAGTCGATTCCAATAATAAGATTCCTCGAAAGTTGTAGCAACTAATTAAGATGGTCAAGTCGAGGTTATATTAAAAGGGTCTCCTGAAGAGACATTAGACATGATGGTTCCAGAAGAATCTCAGGTACCTGAAATTAAAGAGATCTCGTTAATTTGTATCATGTCTAAATATATATGGAATCGAATTGAAATCAACGTCGTTATACTTTTGTATATAAAATAGCGCTTGATTGATAAAATGATAAGGATCAAAACTTAAGATCTGCCTATGAGAAATGATTGGCCCAAAAAAAAAATGAAAATACGCGAATAAGGTAGAGTTGAATTCTCTAATGAAATGGAAAGTTTTCGGACCAATAGTCCATACAACTGAATTTATAAAGTATGTTGAATACAAATGGGTCTTTTATGCGAATCATGTGAAAATCATATTAAATGAGATAAGGCAAATATGGTGCACAAGGATTTTTGCAAAAACCCATGATTGATTATAATGAGACACATTCTCTAGTGGTGGATGTAATGACTTTCCAATATTTTATTAGTCTGGTAATATAAAGAGAGAATTGATATGCGTCTTATGAATGTTATGTATCACTTGATACTAAAAGTTTACATGAAAGCCCCTCAAGGATTTGCATTATCAAAAATCATGTAAAATGAGTTCTCGAGAACGATATGATCGTTGCATACAAATTCATATTTGAATACGTTGAATATAATTGGAACTCCTGATGAGTATCGTAAAGCATTTAAGTGCTTAGAAGGTTAGTTGAAACATCTTAAGGATGTAATTCTTGTGCACCAATAACTATACATAGAAAACTTGTGTCTGGTTATTATGGCATCTTAATGTACAATGTATAAGCATGGTACAATATGGATTAAATATTCAAGACATCCTTACATATGATAAAGAAATCAATGAGGAGGTATATGTAATAGAACTCCTAAAGAGTGAATGCACATACATTGTTTTTCAAAGTTGAAAGAAGTATGTATATGATTTCAAATGCTGAAGCATTGATTTGAAGTCGAATGTATCTTTATAAAGTTAATGTCACACCCTGGCTTTGCGGAAGCGTGGGTTTATTTGGTGTGACTTCTTAATACCATAACTTAATCACATCAAAGCTATATGAATTTAAAACCACGATGATCATCCATTACTTCATGTTTTAAAAACAAAATACCACAACATTGTTTTCAAATGTCGACACATGCAACGAAAATGCAACATAACAAACTAAAAACATTGTTCAAAAGACACAACCACAGACATGAAACAAACACAGCTCAAGACTTGTGACTCGTCCAGGTAAAAGCCACAACTCCCAAACTTGGATGACATCGCACTTCTTACGCAGCTTGAAAACATAACATACCTCGCCAGATCCCTAATTCCCTGAAATACATGTAAGTTGGAAAAATCAACAAAAATGTTGAGCGAGTTCATGTATAGTGAGTATGTAAAACCTTTGTAATATGAAAATCCCTGGTAAGTAGCAAATAAGGAAATAAAGAGATCACCAATGGTTTGCAAGGCCATTGATATGTGTGAAGTGTAGTAGGAAGACTCAAACCTAGCAGATTTTTGCGTCGGGTACCAAGTCACCCCAAGGTCCGTTCTGTTGGGCGTGGGGCTGGGCTCGCTACACCCAGATAGATCTACCGCTAAAGACCCTTGGTCCTACAATGAGGATTAATGGCCTCCAGTTCCCGCCTACCCACTCACATGATCTAAGTAGTAACCCTCCTTACGCTAACCATACCATGTAAAAAAAGTATTCGTAATCATAGTAACATGTATTTCACCCCCGAAGTATAAAAACTGAAAACAGTTAAGAGAAAAGGGGGACACGATCTCATTGAAGTGCGTCTCGAAATAGTAAACCCCCAAATCAACCTGCTGCGTGACGACCTACACGTACTAACTTCTATTAGACGGACGACCGTGCCTTGATTTAAGGTTTAACGTTTTTGGGAAATAGTTAGGCAACTATTTCGTATTTACACATCTTAATTATTTAATAGTTGCATTCCTTCCCAAGGATGAGGGTTTTAATACATGTGCGTTTTTGTAATTCCAAAAATATATTATTAAGTCTCACTTAATAAAATATATTTTTTATTCACTTGTCAACAATATTCTTTCTCCAAAATATACATATTTTTCTCAAAAATATTATATTTTATTCCTTACAATTTCCAAAATAACACTTTTATCAAAATACGCATTTAAGAGTATTTTTCCAAAATACATAAGTTACATTTAAAGTTCGGATGGTAATAATAATACCGGTGTAACTTAGACATTTATTTGTGAAGGCTATGGTATTATTTTGGAGTCGTTACTTCTTGATATTTTCCAGGTTATATTATTTTTACTCTAAAAATAATATATAATTCACAAAATAATCATAAAATCACACAAGCGTTTTACTATGAAATATATATTCTCAATATATATTTAACAAGTTTCATTTACGAAAATCCACCTCCGACACTTGGTAATTTTGTAATAAAAATCATGGCGAAGTTTGTTTGGAAAACAAGTCAAAAATATATTTATAAGCACTTGTCACCAAAATATTCTAAGTGTTATTTTCTGGAAAAATTTTGGCAGAGTTTCCTCTGTAACTGGAGGTGGCCATGCTTACTAGCGTATCATTTTCTTTTCAAAATTCAATCAACAATTTTCCAATCATCAATATTCAATGTTCAATCGTCAAACTAATCAAAATAAGCATAAATCGCAAACACATGAACTTGTAAGTTGTGTAAAAGTATGTAGTAACTTTCTAACATTTTTAGTAGATCTTTCTATCTTTAAAAATGAATCGGTTTCCTGAAAAACTTTATTTTTAAAGAAGAAGTAACCTCACAACTTCTAGTCAAAAATTACGGAAATATTTCTTTGTTAAACCCTTTTGTTACACAAGTGTTTACACACTTGTTTGTTCACAAAAACACCTTTAGTTTATGAAAGATCCGGCTTTAAAATAAGACTTGTATATTTTACTTGGTTCTTCGAAAATACCACTTGTAGATCTTTAGATCTACTAGTTTAAAACTCTATTTTAAAAGAAACATCAACTTTACACAAGTTCATGTTTATGTATGGAAGGGTTTGTCATCTTGTATCTTCTACACTTAACATATTGCTAGTTCATGTTCCATGAACATGATCTAGCGTGGTTAGATGACGATCTGTTCCACTACTAGCAACCAACAACATAAAATAACCATAACTAAACAAGATTCACAAGTTTTACACCATTATTTACCCTTTACCCAACAAGTTCATCATTCTTACAAGACTTTATGCTTTGATCTTAAGTGTTCTCGAGTTTTAACCGTTAAACTTCTTATTAACCACTTTAAACATGTACAAGGAAGTGTTTAGAGGCACTTACTACTAGCTCAAGGCTAGGGAAGAATCAAAGCGAAAACTAGGTGGATAAAAGCAACGTAGTGAGGTCCTTGAGATTCCATAAGCACCGAGCCTCCTTGTGTGTGACCTTTCACCTTTGTGTGTATGTGAAATTACAAGATCGAACTCGAATGATGGTGGTGGCTATGGGGATGGTCTCGGCCGAGCTTCAAGAGGAGAGGGAGAGAGAGTAGTTTTTGCTAAGTGTTGGTGTAAATGAGATGGTGATCTTATGGTCTTACTTATAGACCATTTTACTTGATTAACCATTTAAAGTGTCGTTAACTTAAATGCTGAATTTTTGCATAAAGTGCTAAATAAGCAATTAAAGTGTCGTTAATATTAGTTTTAGTGACACAATGAATTCCCGACACTTTGGAAAGTGTCTAGTGTTATTTTCCCATGTTTTCGCACTTTACTAGTTAACTTAAATGCTGAATTTTTGCATAAAGTGCAGAATTTTGTAATTAAAGCATGTTTTAGGCACATCCGATCACTGTGACTATCACCTAGTGACGTAGTTTTACAATCCTCACCTCCCTACACTCCCTACTAGTGTAGTAAACTATTCCCGGCTCATACTGGCCTCAGAGACAATATCTGTCTAGTGCTGGCAATGTCAGCATGTTTATTGGGTTATCCGTTTATTGTGCTAACTGTGCTTTTGTGCATCAAGTTTGTCACTATAGTTCTGTGTAAATAATGGAGTGACAGTAATCAGGTATGATGCATGTATGTGTATGTATCAGAATTCAAGTAGCAGTTTAATCACAATTGTAAGCAAGCACAGTAATTAAGCATCAATTAAATATTAATTAATTCGTACGGATACCTGATTTGGTGAGGGTTGTCACATTCTCCCCCCGTTAAAGAAATTTCGTCCCGAAATTTTAGGCTCTGCTTCTAGTTGCAGGGGTCTTAGGAAATAAATGGGGGTACTTCTCCTTCATACGATCCTCACGTTCCCACGTGAATTCAGGCCCATGTCTTGCATTCCATCGAACTTTGACGAGTTTGACACTGCTCCCGCGAGTTTTGTTAACTTTCCAATCCGTAACCTTGACGGGTTCTTCGGTAAAGTGGAGCGTGTCATCGATATGAACTTCGTCAGCAGGAATGATCACTGTTTCTTGTGTTGGACTCTTTCTCAAATTTGATACATAGAATGTATCGTGAACACCATTGAGTTCAGCAGGTAGGTCCAACTTGTAGGCTACAAGCCCAATCCTTTGCAGTATCTTGAACGGGCCAATGTAAAGCGGATTCAACTTCCCACGCTTTCCGAAGCGTGCTACACCCTTCCAGGGGGAAACTTTCAATAAAACCATATCCCCAACTTGAAATTCCAAAGTTTTCCTCTTTGGATCTGCATAGGCTTTCTGCCTGTCGCGAGCCGCCTCGATGCGCTTTCGAATCTGCGCAATCTTGTTTGTCGTCTCTTGGACTATTTCGGGTCCAACAAGCTACCTATCACCTGCATCAGCCCAGCATAGTGGTGATCGACACTTGCGTCCGAAAAGAGCTTCAAATGGCGCGGCTCCAATGCTTGTGTGGTAGCTATTGTTGTATGAAAACTCGACCAATGGTAAATGATTATCCCAGCTACCACCAAGATCCATTACACATGCTCTCAGCATATCCTCCAATGTCTGAATAGTTTGTTCACTTTGGCCATCAGTATGCGGATGAAATGCAGTGCTCAGATTTAACTGTGAGCCAAAAGCTTCTTGGAAGGATTGCCAAATCCTTGATGTGAAACGTCCATCTCTATCAGAGATGATCGAGAGAGGCACTCCATGACGTGCAACAATCTCTCGCATGTATATTTCTGCCAGTTTACTAGTGTTATCATTCTCTTTGATTGGCAGGAAGTATGCGGACTTGGTCAGGCGGTCAACTATTACCCAAATAGTGTCATGACCTCTGGGCGTCTTTGGCAACTTAGTTATGAAGTCCATTGAAATCTGTTCCCATTTCCACTTGGGAATCTCAGGTTGCTGCAGAAGTCCTGAAGGCTTCTGGTATTCAGCTTTCACCTTGGCGCACGTTAAACATTTGCTAACATAAACAGCAACATCGCCTTTCATCCTAGGCCACCAATAATAATCCTTAAGGTCCTGGTACATCTTATCCGCTCCTGGGTGGATAGAGTACCGTGATTTGTGAGCTTCATCAAAAATAACTTTTCTCAAACCACCAAACAGAGGAACCCAAATCCGTTTCATGAAACATAGCGTTCCTTCCTCGTTTGGCACTAATTTCTTCTCCATCCCACGGAGATATTCCTCTTCGATGTTTCTTTCCTTCAGAGCCTCTTTCTGCGCGGCACGAATGCGCAGGGAAAGATCCGTCTGGATAATCATCTCTAAAGCCCTAACCCTTATGGGCTTGATTCTTTCTTTTCGACTTAGGGCATCAGCGACCACGTTCGCTTTCCCTGGGTGATACTTGATCTCGCAGTCGTAATCGTTCAACAATTTGACCCAACGTCTTTGTCTCATGTTAAGCTCTCTCTGGTTGAATATGTGCAGCAGACTTTTATGATCCGTGAAGATTGTACATTTCGTACCATACAAATAATGTCTCCAAATTTTCAGCGCAAATACCACTGCGCCTAGCTCCAGATCATGCGTGGTATAGTTCTTTTCATGAACTTTCAATTGGCGTGAAGCGTAAGCTATAAACTTCTGGCGTTGCATCAACACGCAACCCAATCCTTGACGTGAGGCGTCACAGTATACCACGAAATCATCAGTTCCTTCTGGCAGCGATAAAATCGGTGCGTCACAAAGCTTGTTCTTCAACAACTGAAACGCTTCTTCTTGCTTGATTCCCCAATCAAACTTTTTATCCTTCTGTGTTAGTGCGGTCAGAGGTTGAGCGATTTTAGAAAAATCCTCAATGAACCTTCGATAATAACCAGCCAAACCCAAGAACTGTCGAATCTCGGTTGGCGTCTTTGGGGTCTCCCAACTCTTGATCGCCTCGATCTTTGTGGGATCAACATGAATTCCATTTCCATTTACCACATGTCCAAGAAACTGGACTTCGCGTAGCCAGAACTCACACTTCGAGAACTTGGCGTATAATTTCTCCTTCTTAAGTAGCTCTAGAATAGCTCTTAAGTGCTGTTCGTGCTCGTCCTTTGTCTTCGAGTAAATCAAGATATCTTCTATGAACACAATCACAAACTTGTCTAGGTACGGCTTACACACTCGATTCATTAGGTCCATGAAAACTGCAGGTGCGTTTGTCAACCCAAACGGCATAACTAGGAACTCGTAGTGTCCATAACGAGTCCTAAAGGCTGTCTTCGGGATACTTTCCTCTTGTATCCTAAGTTGATGGTATCCAGATCGAAGATCGATCTTTGAATAAAAGCTTGAGCCTTGCAACTGGTCAAATAGATCATCGATCCTCGGCAAGGGATATCTGTTCTTGATGGTCAACTTATTAAGCTCACGGTAGTCTATACACATACGGAAACTACCGTCCTTCTTTTTAACAAACAGAACCGGAGCTCCCCAAGGTGAGAAGCTTGGTCTGATGAATCCTTTATCTAACAGCTCTTGGAGCTGTGTCGACAACTCCTGCATCTCTGATGGCGCAAGTCTGTAGGGTGCCTTGGCTACAGGCACGTCACCTGGAACCAAATCAATGTCGAACTCAACTTGCCTTTGAGGCGGTAATCCTGGCAAGTCTTCTGGAAAGACTTCCGGATATTCTCTGACGACTGGAATGTCTTCGATCTTAGGCTCAGCAGCTTTCTTATCCACGATGTGTGCCAAGAATGCAACACATCCCTTCTTCAAGCACTTTCTAGCTTTCAGACAGCTAATAATCTTCAACGGCGTATCATGCTTCTCTCCGTGCACTATGATTGTTTCTTCATCCGTCACAGGGATACGGATGATCTTTTCATGGCAAACAATCTCAGCCTTGTTACTCGACAACCAATCCATTCCCACTACCACATCAAAGCTTCCCAACTCGACATGTAGTAAGTCTAGCGTAAACTCGTGCCCTCCTTGTTTAATCACACATCCTCGGACAACTTCACTGGTCTCAACTAGTTTCCAATTTGCTAATTCGATGGAGTACGAAACGTTTAACTTACTAGGCGTCAACCCAAGTATATTCTTAAATTCTAATGACACGAAGCTATAATCGGCACCAGTATCAAACAAAACGGATGCAAAGCGTTGGTTTATAGGGAACGTACCAGTAACAACATTGGGATCCTGGCGCGCTTCCTTCGCCTCAATGTTAAACACTCTTCCGCGGGCTTGATTCAATCCTGGGCAGTCCCTCTTAAAATGCCCAATGTCACCGCAGTTAAAACAACCCAATTTTTGACCATTTCCTCCCCCGTTCCCCGCTTGATTGTTGTTTTAATTTCGATTCGCGTCCCCAGCTTGATTTGCATTGTTCCCTCGATTTCCATTGCCTCCGTTATTCCCTTGTTCACGATTTCCATTGCCACCTCGATTATTGTTCCGATTACTAAAACCTCCTTGGCCTCCCCGGCCTGCACTAGCCCAGCAGTTATCCTTCAGGTGGCCAACTTTTCCACAAGATTCACATACTTTTGGCCCTCATCGGCCAGAATGATGACGCTGGCAGGTGTTACACTTGGGATGCGTACCCATATATCCTTTCCCCTTATTTCCAACACTGGTTGCAGCTTGGACCGGTGCGCTTAATTCTCCTTTCTTGCCAACATTGCTAGTTCCCTGCTTGAAGTTCGAGAATTTCCTCTTATTCTCACCAGACGACTCTACGTGAGTCTCTCTCTTCTTTGGCTCAACATTCAAAAACTTGTTCAGGCGGATGGCTTCCTCAATAAGAGCTACGCTCAGATCGATGGCCTCTGTGATTGTTGCAGGCTTGGAAGTAGTGACCATACTCATGATCTGCGGAGCTAAACCCCAGATAAACCTTTCAATCCGCTTAAATTCTGGTGTGACCATGTATGGCACAACGTGAGATAAGTCATGGAATCTTTGAACGTACTCCGCAATCTTGGGACCATCCATCCTTAAATGCCAGAACTCAGTTTCCAACCTTTGTATCTCAGCACGAGAGCAATACTTCTTTCGCATTAACTCTTTTAACTCAGCCCAGGTCAACGCGTAAGAAGCGGCTTCACCAAGAGTTTGCACTTGTAAGTTCCACCAGGACAGGGCTCCGTCCAAAAATAGCCCAGAAATGTAAGTCACTTGTTGGTCTGGAGCGCACTTGCTCATTCGGAGAACAGACTCCGTCTTTTCGGCCCATCTTACAAAAGCAACAGCACCTCCGGTGCCGTCAAAGTTCACAGGCTTGCAGTCTAGGAACTGCTTGTAAGTGCACCCTGCACATACGTTAGAATATACAAATGGTATTAGCGGACGTGCTATAAATATCCAAATGTATTGTAATACGTCCCAAACGACTTAACATTACCATGTGGTGGATTGTTATTGCCGTTATTATTCGAATTGCTTCTGCTGGTTCCTCCTTGTGAGGCTGCATACTGCGCAATGGCGGCATCAATGATTCCTTGAAGTTCTGCCTCGTTGCCAGGCATACGCGTCTCGCGTCTTGGTGGCATCTTCTAAAAGATGGTTCACGTTGGTCAGGTCATAGTAAGTAAAGTGTACGTATGTATTCAACAATATCAACACATAACATCTCATGTTATAAATAAATCAACCACATAACATCTCATGTTATAGAACATAAACAATCAATAATTAACCCAACATATAATGAGAATACTGCGATTGTGCTGTCATAAATCAAGACCACAATGTAAGGTTTACAAGTACATAACTGTATCGTACATCATCAGTGACTAAGGGCCACATCGCCCTAGTCCAAACTATCTAATCAGTGACAATAGCAACAAATATACAAATCATCAAAAGTCACAATCATCAAAAATGCGGTCTCCAAAAGCTGTGTAGTCTGCACAATCGCGGTCGTCTCACCCAAAAGTCTACCTGCGTCGAATCAAAAAGCCTAAGCTGATGGCGGTGGAGGAGGGGGAAAATGAGAAAAGAGTAAACGTCGCATATGAAGCCAGTCCTCCTCCATAGCACGATGAGCGCGTAATAAGTATGCTATCTGCTGCTCGGGAGTCCAAAAATGAGCGGCAGAATCAGGTGAAAGTGGTCGAGGAGGGTGTGATACGGCAGGTGGGGTCTGGCACTGGCACGGGAGTCGCTGAGCTCTCTCTAGCTCCTGTACGCGACGGGTCAGCGCCTCCTGCTGTATCATAAAAGATGTGAGAACATCCTCCGTAGAATACCCCACGTGGTATGGGTGATACGGATCTGTCGGTGGCATAATGGGGGGCGTAGTCCAGAGGAATGGCTCACTAGATGGAGCGAAGGATGGCACAGTAAATGGTGCAGCAGTGGGAACAACAGTGGGATGAACAATCTGAGGCACAAACTGGCCTCCTCCTGACACAAAAGGTGTATGACCAAACGGATGACGTGACGAACCCTCCCCAGGACGTGGTAGAGGAATGTACTAGAGATAAGTGATCGGGAGATCTGTGCGGTGAGTATCTGTGGTGTGTGAGGGAATCAAGGGAACATCAATGGGAGCTGAAACAGGGGCTGAAACGGGGGCTACAGGTGGTGTAACTGGTATCACGAAAGGTGGGTAATCATCGTCGTCATCTATCCACCCATTGTGGGTGTGAGCGTATCGTGGATCAATATGGGTCGTGAAAGGTGCGCGATCGAACATCACCGGCATAGGATCAGGAAGTGGTGCGACAACAGGATCCTCTAACAAAAGTGGAGCATCAACATGAGCATCGACAACAACATGATCATCCCCCAACTGTGGGACAACAACAGGATGATCGTCAACAGGTATGTCATCAGCCAAAGGAGCAACAGCAGGTGCATCGGCATGAACAGGGTCATGCTCCAATGCGGGGTCAGGAGCAACGCCTGGCTCAGGGGCCACAGCAGGCTCCGAATCAACAAACTCCATCTCAAAATCAGCTGGATCAACAAACATAGGGTCGACAGCGGCTACAGGATCCTCCAAGTGCTGGTCTAAGTGTACGAACTCAATGTCCTGGTCTGGATCAAAGCCAGGTGGAAAAATAGGATCTGAATCGTCATCAACATCATGATCGAACTCAAAGCTGTGTGCAGGAGCAGGTGCAGCGGATGACGCCATGTCCGGGTCGGCGTCGTGTGAGTGGTGCTGCACTCCCTGTGTGTGCGAAGGTACGGATGCCACAGACTCAAAGGAGTCTGGAACAGGTGAGTGAACAGGAGCCTCCTCCGCAGGAGCATCAGCAAGAAGTAGGATATCACCGGCAGCAATATGGGCCTCGCCCTCAAGTGGGTCCTCCTCAAATAGATCGACATCGTCGTCAGAGACAACGTCGAGGGGCATATCAACAACGGGATAAGCGGCAAGGGGCACAGGAGCAGGGATCACCACGAGTGGCAAATCCCCAACAAGATGGCCATCAGCAGGCTCTGCTACGACATCGGGCAGCGCAAAGGGCTGGAAGTCGTCATCGTCTGTGCTGGTAGTATCGGAAGTGTACACCTCGTGCTCCGATGAAACTTTGTCGTCTGATACTATGGCCATGGGATCTGTAGTGTCCGACTCCCCAGTACCTGATGAAGGCATGACGTCTGTAACACAAACACACACATGCACAAATAATCAATCATATAATCAAATAAACATGTTAGTCACCAATAAGCAATCAAGTAATTCTCCTAGTCCCACTAGTCTATCCTCCCAGCCTCTCAGATTGAACTTCCTAGTCCCACTAGACTATCCTCCCAGCCTCTCAGACTGAATCTCCTAGTCTCTTAGACTACCTTCCCAGCCTCTCAGACTGACTCCCTGGTCCCCCGACCAACCAATTTTTTTTTTTTAAATATGCTCAACTTTTGTTTGTAAAAATGTTTTGTACCTGGGATCTGGACGTAATGTATGCAATGTAAAAATGTTTTCATGAGAGCCCTAGTTATCATAGTCTAGACTCGAGAAGGAATCCTAGTTCGCTATGATCAAAGCTCTGATACCAAGCTGTCACACCCTGGCTTTGCGGAAGTGTGGGTTTATTTGGTGTGACGTCTTAATACCATAGCTTAATCAAATCAAAGCTATATGAATTTAAAACCACGATGATCATCCATTACTTCATGTTTTAAAAACAAAATACCACAACATTGTTTTCAAATGTCGACACATGCAACGAAAATGCAACATAACAAACTAAAAACATTGTTCAAAAGACACAACCACAGACATGAAACAAACACAGCTCAAGACTTGTGACTCGTCCAGGTAAAAGCCACAACTCCCAAACTTGGATGACATCGCACTTCTTACGCAGCTTGAAAACATAACATACCTCGCCAGATCCCTAATTCCCTGAAATACATGTAAGTTGGAAAAATCAACAAAAATGTTGAGCGAGTTCATGTATAGTGAGTATGTAAAACCTTTGTAATATGAAAATCCCTGGTATGTAGTAAATAAGGAAATAAAGAGATCACCAATGGTTTGCAAGGCCATTGATATGTGTGAAGTGCAGTAGGAAGACTCAAACCTAGCAGATTTTTGCATCGGGTACCAAGTCACCCCGAGGTCCGTTCTGTTGGGCGTGGGGCTGGGCTCGCTACACCCAGATAGATCTACCGCTAAAGACCCTCGGTCCTACAATGAGGATTAATGGCCTCCAGTTCCCGCCTACCCACTCACATGATCTAAGTAGTAACCCTCCTTACGCTAACCATACCATGTAAAAAAGTATTCGTAATCATAGTAACATGTATTTCACCCCCGAAGTATAAAAATTGAAAACAGTTAAGAGAAAAGGGGGACATGAACTCACTGAAGTGCGTCTCGAAATAGTAAACCCCCAAATCAACCTGCTGCGTGACGACCTACACGTACTAACTTCTATTAGACAGACGGCAGTGCCTTGGTTTAAGGTTTAACGTTTTTGGGAAATAGTTAGGCAACTATTTCGTATTTACACTTCTTAATTATTTAATAGTTGCATTCCTTCCCAAGGATGGGGGTTTTAATACATGTGCGTTTTTGTAATTCCAAAAATATATTATTAAGTCTCACTTAATAAAATATATTTTTATTCATTTGTCAACAATATTCTATCTCCAAAATATACATATTTTTCTCAAAAATATTATATTTTATACCTTACAATTTCCAAAATAACACTTTTATCAAAATACGCATTTAAGAGTATTTTTCCAAAATACATAAGTTACATTTAAAGTTCGGATGGTAATAATAATACCGGTGTAACTTAGACATTTATTTGTGAAGGCGTTGGTATTATTTTGGAGTCGTTACTTCATGATATTTTCCAGGTTATCTTATTTTTACTCTAAAAATAATATATAGTTCACAAAATAATCATAAAATCACACAAGCGTTTTACTATGAAATATATATTCTCAATATATATTTAACAAGTTTCATTTACGAAAATCCACCTCCGACACTTGGTAATTTTGTAATAAAAATCATGGCGAAGTTTGTTTGGAAAACAAGTCAAAAATATATTTATAAGCACTTGTTACCAAAATATTCTAAGTGTTATTTTCTGGAAAAATTTCGGCAGAGTTTCCTCTGTAACTGGAGGTGGCCACGCTTACTAGCGTATCATTTTCTTTTCAAAATTCAATCAACAATTTTCCAATCATCAATATTCAATGTTCAATCGTCAAACTAGTCAAAATAAGCATAAATCGCAAACACATGAACTTGTAAGTTGTGTAAAAGTATGTAGTAACTTTCTAACATTTTTAGTAGATCTTTCTATCTTTAAAAATGAATCGGTTACCTGAAAAACTTTATTTTTAAAGAAGATGTAACCTCACAACTTCTAGTCAAAAATTACGGAAATATTTCTTTGTTAAACCCTTTTGTTACACAAGTGTTTACACACTTGATTGTTCACAAAAAAACCTTTAGTTTATGAAAGATCCGGCTTTAAAATAAGACTTGTATATTTTACTTGGTTCTTCGAAAATACCACTTGTAGATCTTTAGATCTACTAGTTTAAAACTCTATTTTAAAAGAAACATCAACTTTACACAAGTTCATGTTTATGTATGGAAGGGTTTGTCATCTTGTATCTTCTACACTTAACATATTGCTAGTTCATGTTCCATGAACATGATCTAGCGTGGTTAGATGACGATCCGTTCCACTACTAGCAACCAACAACATAAAATAACCATAACTAAACAAGATTCACAAGTTTTACACCATTATTTACCCTTTACCCAAGAAGTTCATCATTCTTACAAGACTTTATGCTTTGATCTTAAGTGTTCTCGAGTTTTAACCGTTAAACTTCTTATTAACCACTTTAAACACGTACAAGGAAGTGTTTAGAAGCACTTACTATTAGCTCAAGGCTAGGGAAGAATCAAAGCGAAAACTAGGTGGATAAAAGCAATGTAGTGAGGTCCTTGAGATTCCGTAAGCACCGAGCCTCCTTGTGTGTGACCTTTCACCTTTGTGTGTATGTGAAATAACAAGATCGAACTCGAATGATGGTGGTGGCTATGGGGATGGTCTCGGCCGAACTTCAAGAGGAGAGGGAGAGAGAGACCATTTTACTTGATTAACCATGAGATAATATGTCATCTAGATATAGGACATGTATGATTAAAATAATCAAAATTGGGTGGTGTGTGTTCCCTAGGGGAACCGATCGGTTGAAGGGGGGGGGGGGGTTATGGTTTGGTTTGAACTAGATAGTTAGTAACTAGTTAAGTACTAAAGGTGTTAATTAGTGTATTATGTGTGTTATGAATTATAAAAGGTGTTAGGGTATTCGGGGACCCTAACTAGCTCAGAAAAGGAAAAACAATGTCATTGACAATATTTTCATGTTCCGGGTAAAGTCCGGTTGTTCGGTTGGATATTGATCCGTTAAAGTGCTAAATAAGCATTTAAAGTGTCGTTAATATTAGTTTTAGTGACACAATGAATTCCCGACACTTTGGAAAGTGTCTAGTGTTATTTTCCCATGTTTTTGCACTTTACTAGTTAACTTAAATGCTGAATTTTTGCATAAAGTGCAGAATTTTGTAATTAAAGCATGTTTTAGGCACATCCGGTCACTATGACTATCACCTAGTGACGTAGTTTTACAATTCTCACCTCCCTACACTCCCTACTAGTGTAGTAAACTATTCCCGGCTCATACTGGCCTCAGAGACAATATCTGTCTAGTGCTGGCAATGTCAGCATGTTTATTGGGTTATCCGTTTATTGTGCTAACTGTGCTTTTGTGCATCAAGTTTGTCACTATAGTTCTGTGTAAATAATGGAGTGATAGTAATCAGGTATGATGCATGTATGTGTATGTATCAGAATTCAAGTAGCAGTTTAATCACAACTGTAAGCAAGCACAGTAATTAAGCATCAATTAATTATTAACTAATTCGTACGGATACCTGATTTGGTGAGGGTTGTCACAGTTAAAGATAGTATGAACTAAAATAGTCAAGTTGAGTGTTGTACAACTCATGATATATTCTAATAAAGAGCAATATAAGTTTGATAATATTATCCATCTTTATCAAATGTTCTTTCTTAAAAGAGTAAACTGCCATTTTGGTCCCTGAGGTTTGGTCACTTTTGACACTTTAATCCAAAACTCAAACCTTTTGCATATGGGTCCCTGTGGTTTCAGTTTTATTGCCATTTTGGTCCAAAAATGAAATCAAATCATATTTGTCTTATAAAATCCTGCAATTTTGTCATTTTCCTCAGGGGCAAATCAGGTCATATTTGTCTTATAAAATATGGTATTTATTTATAAAAAAGAAATGATCATTTTGCCCCTGCGGAAAAGGACAAAATAGCAGGATTTTATAAGATAAATATGACATGATTTCATTTTTGGAGCAAAATGGCAATAAAATTGAAACCACAGGGACCCAGATGTAAAAAGTTTGAGTTTTGGACTAAAGTGGCAAAAGTGACCAAACCACAGGGACCAAAATGGCAGTTTACTCTTCTTGAAAGTTCACTATAATCGCAATTTACAGTGATGACGTCTAAGCATCATCAAGAGAAACTGGCGAGCTTTTAGAAGGGGATTTTTTTGACCCTAGCACAGTCTAATTATTACTCGACTTGCAGTTCGAATATATTTGTAATCATACTTTTATTCATCTAGAAGATGTTGGTGGGACATTTTAGTATGTAGAGGGCTCAACCTTATAGTATGTTAAAGGTTGTTCAGACACTTTTTATAAGAAATGATTATTATCATATCCTACCAAAGTAGAGATTCTCATTTCAAAAGTACCATGGCTAAAGTGCAATTCTGCATTAACTTTACTTTCTAGCTATGCATGATAAAATATATTTTTTTATTTGAATTTATCAACATGATATAGCACATGTCCAATGAGTAGACATTTGAATGGTATAGCAGATATGTCGATACCCTAAAGGTAAGAATGATATGTGTCTATATTTTACTAACCCATGAAAGCTAGTTCTGTTAGTCTTGTAGATATAAAGAATGTAACACAAATAGTCTTGGATCTTATGGTATTTGTTCGCAAGAGGAAGCACTTGAAGTCTCACAAGAAGATTTTACAACATTACTCAATATAATGTATTACACTTCAAGACATCAAACGACAAATCATTCTACAAAAGTTTTGAGCAACTTTCGAGGATGATGGACCCACTTTACTTAAAGGATACATATTATAATGAGAGGGAGATTTATTCAAGTTGCACTCTTTTTTCCTTAACTAAGTTTTATCCCAATGGGTTTTCTTAGTAAGGATTTTAATGAGGCAACACACCTGATCCAAAAGTATCAGGGGAAATACGAGCTGCGCTTTTTTTTTCCTTAGCTATGGTTTTATCCCACTGGGTTTTCCTAGCAAGGTTTTTAACGAGGCAGCATCACCTAGCGTATTAAAAGAACAGTAGACTATTATATTTCAACATGTGGATAGTCAAGGGGGAGTGTTAGGCTAGAGGGTATGGTGATGGTCCTCCAAGGGAGGATGATCCGCCACGTAGGCGCCACATCATAGTCCTCCCAAGGATAGTCCATCCCACAAAACTAGAGGGTATGGAGGATGGTCCTAGATGATCCTACCCCGTCACTTTTAACCGTCCCGTTTTTTTTTTTTTGCTATTTTCATGAAATTAATAAAATAACATTAAAATTAATACATTTTCACTTTTCACCGTATAAAATAAAAACGGAATTAAATCAAATCTTTAGGGGTGTATTTGCAACTCAACCCAAACCAAAAGACTTTTACCTGCGCATATATATAAAACTCCAAACAGGGGTTGTGACAAAATGGAACAACAAAAAGGGGGGCTGACGCTGTAACAATAACCGGAGAGTTAAATCCAGAACATTCTTCATCAATCATCACCAAATTGCAACCGTTATTCCATCGGTTTGCTTCAATTCCGACTGATTCTAGAAGTTTCGTAACGCAAAAGTTAGGGTTCCTTTGAGTTTCTCTTAAAATTGAACTAATTTGTTAGGGTTTTTTTTCGCGATTTTGTTCGATCTTGTATTTATGATGGTCGAATTTGTTGAAATTGGTGAAATTTTTTTTAATTAACGGTGACTTTTTAGAGGGGCCCACATGTTTTTGGATCGTCGCGAACGTCAAGTGCAAGCCGGAGAGGATGGGGACCGGGGGGGGGGGATGGTTCGACGGAGTCGCCGTTCCTCGACGGGGCTGGGGACGAACCCCATACCCTATAGCCTTATGGATGCATCATAATGTGGTGACTCTCCACATATGTAACCTCCATATATTTATTACGAGTCTCCACATATGTAACTTCCATATATTTATTACCTTTGTATTAATGTTAAGCCTCTATAAATAGAGGTTTCATGTAATTGGTATTATACACTCAATGAATATAAGAATGAGTTCTTCTATTCTCTCTTTCTTACTTTCTATTCCTTGTTCTTTATGTTTATATATATGTACGTTGATTGCTAGTAGGCCGTTGTTTCACAACAGTTACAAATTTAATTAGTTGGTTAATTAATTACAATTATAAATTTACCTACATGCCCTTGTTAAAAAAACATTAAACACACATATTAAATGAAGTAAAATGGAGATTTCTATTGGTTTAAAACTTATTATTTTTATTCTTACAAATTTTTTCTTCTTATTTTAACCCTCCACTATAAAACTAATGTATATAAATCCTAAATGTTCCTATTAAAAAAATATAAACCATTTAAATCCTTCAACTTTTGAGTATTGACAAGATTAGTTCCAACAACTACAACTTAACCCACGGATTTCCAACGGTGGTTTGTCTACGTCACTAATAGTCATTCATTTGGTAGTGTTATAACCGGTTAATAAATTATGGAATAAGTGAATATAATTGCATAACCGATATTGTTAATAAATAATCATAAAGGATATTGGAATAAATTAGTAACACCATTTGAGTATGTTATATAATTCTAGGAATTTTAATTAATGGATGTTTTACAGAGGTTGACCGAATAAGATACAACATTATTTAATAACTAAGAAATAGACCGCGAATGTTCCCTGGATTGAAAAGAGGAAAAGGACAATCTGAAGAAAGCTACAAGAGTATAGTGGTAGAATTTTGAAAAGTTTGGATATATGTAATTTAACTTGAGAAATGTCAAACGGTGTAGAGTCAAAAGAAAAAAAAAATGTTGGAATATTCAATAGTGGGGTACTGGGTCCAAATCGATTTGCATGCAGGTACAGTAAACAAAACGAGTTATTTTTGGTATGTTTTTGATGACCAGCCACCATAAGCCAGCTTTTTAGCCAGCTATATATATTATGCTGCACCCATCCATCCAAGAACACATTAAAATACAACTAAACAACATTGAGGCATATATAGTACCAGAAGATAGATATATCTTATTAAGTTTCATCGATCATATATATGAAGACTGACATGAACACACATGTTCTTGTTTTAGGGCTCTTAGTGCTTCTTCTTGGTTTGCTGCAATCAGAAGCAGCTGTGGTTAGATATAAGTTCGTGGTACGTATTATATATATGGTTTCTCATATTAATTAAGGAGTTGAATTCTAATTAATTATGGAATGGAGGGTTGAAAAAACGTATGTTTTTGTTTTAATTTGCAGGTTCAAGAAAGTAACTACACAAGGCTATGCAGCAGCAAGAACATCTTGACAGTTAATGGACAATACCCTGGTCCAACTATTTCTGCTCACAGAGGAGACACCGTTATTGTTGATGTTATCAACCAAGCAACCCAAAATATCACAATTCATTGGTAAGTAAATATATATATTTACTCAAAAAGTTAGATGGTTAATTTCAATGTATTGAAATGAAAAACCTGTGTATATCTAATTAATTACCTGCAGGCATGGAGTGAAACTACCAAGATATCCATGGTCCGACGGGCCTGAGTTTATCACTCAATGCCCGATTCAACCTGGAACTCGTTTTAGCCAGAAGGTTATCCTCTCCGATGAGGAAGGCACATTATGGTGGCATGCACACAGCGACTGGTCTCGAGCCACCGTGCATGGTTTACTAGTCGTCTCGCCCAAGATTGGAACTACTTTCCCATTTCCTAAGCCGCATGCAGAGGTTCCAGTCATCTTAGGTGCTTAATCTATTTTGCCCTTGCTAACTACTTTCCACATCATGAATAAACTGTGTGTTCTAAGTTTCCATTTATGTTCTCAATTAGGTGACTGGTGGAAAAATGATATACAGGCAGTGATGGAAGACTTCATGCGTAGAGGAGGTGATCCGGTTCCCTCTGATGCTCTAACAATCAATGGTCAACCAGGCGATTGCTACAACTGCTCTCGTCCATACACAACCAAAGTATATGTAGATAAGGGAAAGACTTACATGCTCCGAATGGTGAATGCGGCCATGAACAACATCATGTTCTTTGCAATTGCGGACCATGAGCTTGTCGTCGTAGGAACCGACGGTGCCTACACAAAGCCACTGAAAACCAACTATCTGGCAATATCTCCCGGGCAAACCATAGACGTCTTGTTAGTGGCGAACCAACCTCGCAATCGCTACTATATGGCAGCAAAGTTCTATAACAGCAATCCTCGCAGCCAATTCGATAACTCCACCACCACGGCCATCATCGAATACAATGGAAAATACACCCCATCTCCTAACTCACCTGTTCTCCCTCCTCTTCCTGCTTTCGATGACCGAAACGCGTCTGCTAACTTCACAAGCAGCTTACGAAGTTTGGCAAGCAATGATCATCCTATTGACGTGCCCATGACCATTACAAGGAAGTTGTTATACACCCTCTCTATTAACTCCATACCTTGCGCTAGTAACACTACATGTGAGGGACCAAGACTTACCAGCAGGTTCGCTGCAAGCATAAACAATATCACCTTTGATGCTCCCAGGACTTCCATTCTTGGAGCTTACTACCGCGGAGTGAATGGTGTTTATGGAGACGACTTTCCTGACAATCCCCCATTCGTGTTCGACTACACAGCAGCGAATGTGAGTACTTCGCTACAGACTCCGATGAATGGGACCGAGGTTAAAATCCTAAAGTATAATGACACGGTGGAGCTTGTTTTCCAAGGAACAAACGTGGTCTCAGGGATAGATCACCCCATGCATTTGCATGGATACAGTTTCTATGTTGTTGGGTCTGGATTTGGAAACTTCGATCGACAACGAGATCCTTTGAACTATAATCTTGTTGACCCTCCGCTTCAACAGACCATTGCTGTTCCTCAAAACGGCTGGACAGCCATCAGATTCAGAGCAAATAATCCTGGTAAGCAGCCTGTTTCCATGCCATGCATGTAATCTGTACATGCTTATTAATATCTTAGTTACCTAAAAATAGCCTTATTAGTAAATATATGCAATCATTTAATCTGGTATACTTCACTTTATGTTTTCAGGAGTATGGTTCATGCATTGTCATTTCGAGCGTCACGTAAGTTGGGGGATGGAGATGGTATTCATTGTAAGAAACGGGAAAGGTGCTAACGAGAAAATCTTGCCTCCACCAAAAGATATGCCAAAGTGTTAGAAGATTTGTTCATTTATTTTAATTTGTTCGTCAAAAGTTAATTTGTTTGCCAAAAGTAACTTATGTCCTTATACTTGTTTTTATTTTCTTCTAATTCCTTGTATTGTTTCTTCCGCTTACACATCATTGGTTTTATTATTTTGATTGATTTTCAAATGTAATAAGTTGATTGTTTAAATGCATTATGTAATTGTGACCAACATGAATAAAGAAAGTTGTTGATTGGTTTTGCTATGATATGTACCCTGTAAAATTCATTAGTGTATACATCGCAATGCTTCTACATCAAAAATTTTGGATTCAAAGTTGTACAAGTACTTGGAGAAGTTGCATTTGGTGCGAGTATCTATTCTTTATTGCCAAGTGGGGCTAGCTCACTTGGTAGAGGCTCTTGTCTCTTAGTGGGAGGTCTTGGGTTCAATCCCAAACAAGGGTGATTTATTTGTAAATATAGGAGTTTGGAATAGTAACATTAGCCATTCAAAAAAAAAAAATCGATTCTTTATTTACCTTTACTAGTGTAAGAATAATATGAAAAAAAACATACTTTGTTTTCCATTAAATCTTTAATTTCTCTTTTTTTAGAACCTAACATATAACTTACTAGATAATCTTACATAGTCGCACACAAAAAAAGCAATTTATATATGACCAATCATCTCTAAGGCTGGAGGGTGTGGGGGCGCCACCCAAGCCAGCTGGGCATCTATAGCGCCCCACGGTGCTATCGAACCATACCCCCGGCGCTATTCCGGGGCGCCATTGAAGGCTTGCGAGCATGGAAACGGGCTTTATTCGCGTGGACCGGGGAGCATTTAACATTTGACCGTTGAAAACGGTCATAATTTAAAAAAAAATTATTTTCCATTTTATTTATAAATTAACACTATAAATACTCACTATTCTTTAACTTTTTCACCTCATTCCTCTCACTTTCTCCCTCACTTTTTATACAATTCCCTTCATATTTTAAAAAAATTCTCAACAATGTTTCCCAACAACCCATGGGACCCGACCAATCCGTTTTGGCAAAATATGCAAAACAACGAGAAAGAGGACCGCTATCGCCGAGACCCGCGTACGGGTGAGGTTGGATATTATTCAATGCCACCAACTTCTCCTCATCCCACCACTCAACCGATGCCCTCATATTTCGGGTATTATTCTCAACCCCCATTTTTTCCCTCAAACATGCCCCAAAACATACCCGATACCCAAGACACAACCGAAACCGAATACGTTCCCGAAACCCAAGTCGAATCCTCTTCTATAAAAAAAGGAAGTCATAAAAAGAAGGATGAGACCGAAAAACGTACCCCTAAGAAGGTAGAATTTTGGTCGCTTAAAGAAGAGTTCGAGTTGGCAAAAGCATGGCTCGACGTGTCGAAGGACGAGATTGTTGGTAAATATTTTTTATGCTTTTGTAAATAATATTTTTTTATGCTTTTGTAAATAATATTTTTTTATGCTTTTGTAAATAATTTTTTTAGGAGACGACCAAGACATAAATGTATTTTGGGGTCATATACGCGAGAAATTTTTCGGTGTAATGGGTCGTGGTGTGTATCGAACTGCCGACTCTTTTTCGGGAAAGTGGGGTGCTATGAGGACGAAGGTTAGCAACTTCAACAACATATACAATAATCTCGTCAATAATACTCGAAGGAAAAGTGGTGCGAGCGACGTCGATGTCATGACCTAAGCCCACAACGACTATAGAATGCACCATGGGCATATGTTTACGTTGGTAACCACATGGGAGCTTCTTCGCAAATCTTCAAAGTGGCATCTTGTGCCACCGTTCGACCCAACCCGCCCTAGATCCAAACGGTCCAAATCGACATCCACCACCGAACCATCTAGGTCCGATGCTCGTACAGTAATTAATCTAAACGAGGATGCTGACGAGTTTGAAGAACCACAAGAGCTGCCTCGTCCAACTGGTAGGGATAAAAGTAAGGCCAAGGCACGTGGAAAGTCTACTACATCAAATGGCCCATGAAGGATGAGCGAGTTCGAGGCAGGTCTCAAGCAAATAATCTCCATTAGGGAAAAGACCAAGAAATGAGAATGGAGAAACAAATCCAAAGAGACATGGACTTTCTCGCAAGGGATGTGTCACATCTACCAGAGGAGGACCGAGTCATTTTGGAGGCTCGTAAGGCACAAATTCGGGCCAAATATATGTAGTTTTTTTATTTCTAGTATGTTGTGTTTTTTTTAGTATGTTGTCTTTTTTTCTAGTATCTTATGTTTTTTAATGAAATTATGTTTTTTTTTATTTTCTAGTTATTAAAAATGCCATTTAATTTAAAAAAATAAATATTTAAATAAATAAATAATTAGGTAATCATGACATGGGGCTCCATTCACACCCTGCAATTTAAAGGGGGCCATAATAAAGCCCCAGAGGTGACATGACGCTAACGTAAAGCTTAGGTGGACTTGATAAAGCCCCATGGGGCTCCAACCACATCCTATAGCCTAACTATTAATAACGGGTCGTAATATTAACACATGGGAAAAACTTATTTACACATGGTGTATACGGACCGTATACTGTTATACGGCCCGTATAGAATAAAAAAAAACAACAAAATCTGTGTCAGCTGACTTTGTCAGTTTTTTTTATTCCATACGAGCCGTATAAGAGTATACGGCCCGTATACACCATGTGTAAATACGTTTGCCTGGTCGTATACAATGTATACGAACTTGTATACGGGCCGTATACTTTTATACGACCCGTATGGAACGAAAATTTGATTTTTTCTCAAAGTATTTAAAGGATTTAAGGTGTTAATCACACGAGACATTTTACAGTCGTGAGGTGCTCAAACCTTTCTAAAAGTAGAAAAAAATAAAACATTAACAAGTAACAAAGATTGAAGAACAAGAAAATGTGTTGTATGACTGTAATAAAACGGAAGCTATCAACGCGGGATTACGGGCATGGTGTTATTCTTTGTTTAATACTTACAGAATAAAAGGAAGGGTGAGGCATTTGTTGAGAGTTGTAAGGAGTCTAAGTCTTCGGTTTCATCAGCCTGTACCGAAGAAACCAAATTCGCAACAATGAGTCTGAGTCCATTGTTGTTCGTGAACGTTTCGAATCATCATAGAAGACGTGTCGGGTTCTTCTACTACTGGTCGGGCTTCCAATGCTCACACAGGGTGATAAAAAACGCTGATATGAACACAAACCAACTGCTTTATCTTGAGTCGTCGGGAAAACCTTTCCTCACGGGAGGGTGAGCAGTATGAGTCTGAGTCCATTGTGGAAGTATTAAAAGATGTTAGTTTCTTGACAGTATGGTTTCTCGACAAATGAAGTATTATCTGTCCTTGCTGCCTCTTCGGTTGGTAAAAGACATATGATGGTTTCTAATACAGGCTCTTTTAGAGAAGCATTGGGATTCAAGGGGTTATGAGTCAAAGTTAACATTCAGATTCAGAAAGCAGATGATTTTGTACTTGGTTTATTCTCTTTAATCTATTAGAACGATCCTTGTTTTGTCACGTACATACGTTTAATTCCCAACATCCTTGTTTTGTCACGTACATTTCGTAAGAAACTTTTCGTGCACTGAACCTTCAGTTGTGTACGCAAATTCATCACCGGTTTCTACAACACAATCACATACACAGGGAGAACGTTCTCGAAATTGAAGGAATAGAAAAACTGGTTGTATACTATTATACAATCCTTTTTCTTGAGTCGTCGGGAAAACTTTTCCTCAGGGGAGGGTGAGTAGTATTAGTCTGAGTCCATTGTGGTTCGTGAATGTTTCGAATCATCATAGAAGACGTGACGGGTTCTGCTAGAAGACTATCAGGATTTTGTTGGTTTGTTTCCAGGTAGGGTTTAGAATGTTTGAAGTATTCTTGGTTCAATACCAACTCTTCTGAAAGACAAGAATACAACGTTCATGTATCACAAGCACATACACAATTTGTTGGAAGAACCCGACACGAACCTGTATACAGTGGTGGCAATGTCCTACTACTACAATCCTTTCAGATTCAGGAAGCAGATGATTTTGTAGTGTTTGTTTAAGAAACTAACAAGGTAAACCTGAATTTTCAAATTTTTGGACACTTACTTGAACCGTTAGTAATGCTAGATGTCATTTTAGCTGAACCACAACCTATTACAGCACTGTATGAACCTGTGTTTTGAAAATAGGCTTCTGTGATGATTCGAAACATTCCGAATAACTAGCAGAAGAACCCGACACGTATTTTTCTAACTTTATGCTTGCATCCACCACAGTGAATATTAACTTTGAGTGAAAGAGTTTGGAAACCGAACGGAATCTACGAAGAGACTGTTGGAATTTGTGGATTTCGGTTGGTTTCTGGTTGATTTTGAGGGTGAGGGTTTTGAATTGATTCCTGCGCTCAAGTTTCAAGTACTGGAGTGAATATGCAAACCGTGCCCACCTTGACCAACCGAGATAACAGCTCCGGTATTTATCACCAACTCATCTTTAATAGTGTTTTTTTGAGAACCTGATTCAGATACACAACGGTCTCTTTGCTTCGTCCATTAGAACTATTTGTGTATGCATTCTTTTGGTAGTTAACAATGCTAATTAGAAAAAAATCTGTAAAATTAATCATATCGATTGCTATAACAGGATGGATGTGACACACATAGATAGATAAGCTGTCACAGTTGTCAAGACTGTTTGTCGGGTTTCCAATGCTCACACAGGGTTTTATTGGTTTGTTTGAGAACCTGTCACAGGAAAAGAAAAAATGGTTTCTGATGTTTTTCACTATCAGGATTTTGTTGGTTTGTTTGAGAACCTGATTCCAATGTCCTACTACTACAACCCTTCCTACATTATCATCATCCTTGCATTAGACACAATTTGATGGAATTTGTGGATCAACAGAAATAACTGAAATAACTCGCCATTCTCTTGCACCTGTATACATTGATTGTGGATTTAACTTGCAAGAATTGTGGTTTTCGGTTGGTTCAGAGATCTATATCTAGTTATATTCCTACATCTATATCTTTTGTTCACTGACAAACTATGTGACATGTGTCTGGTCCATACTCTTATACGGATCGTATATACGGATCGTTCTAATAGATTAACGAGAATAAACCATTTTTTTACCAAATTTTAACCATAGTATACGGGCCGTATAGATTGTATACGGCCCGTATACAAGCTATCGTATACATTGTATACGATCGGTTAAATTTTTTCACCTGCTGTATACGGCCGTATAATAGTATACGGCCCGTATTAACATGGTAAAAAATGAACTGGTAATTTTTTCACATGGTGTATACGGGCCGTATACTGTTATACGGCCCGTATTCTTACGGTAAAAAATAGTTTATTCTCTTTAATGTATTAGAATGATCCAAAAAACGAAGAAAAAAGTCAAATGTGATAAAACTTGGACATCAGACGTCAATTGGTTACAGAAACCACTAACAGACATGTCGTGCATTTTTAAATCAGAATCAGCTTCTCAAAACAAGGATCGCTCTAATAGATTAAAAGAATAAACCCTCGTTCGGTCATCTTTCCAAACTACAACACACGATAAGTTTACACTTTATAGTGTGTGATTTGACCAGTGGATGATTTCTTATCCATATTATTCTTCATAGCCATATTACCACTCACAAGTTGTTCGTCTTTGGGTGGTAATTTACTCCCCGAACAAACCATGCCCACCTTGACCAGAATAGATAAGCGTATCACTCGATCCACTTATGTGATGATTCGAAATACAAACCCGACACGTCTTCTGTGATGATTTGAAATATTCCGAATAACTAGCAGAACAACCCGACACGTCTTCTGCTAGTTGGTCCACTTGTACCTCCATTCCCTAGAGAGAATACGTTGACGTCGTCCCTGGGGTTTTTTCTCTTCCGGTTACCAGGCCTATCATCTCCGTCTACGTTTGGTTTCCTCAACGAAGACCCATCAAGCTCAACTGAGATAACGGACATCCATCAAGCTCAAAACAAAAAAACTTGTGTTTCCCATAGTCACAAAAGATTGCGGTTTGTATTTCGCATAGCCACCGTTTCCGTAGTAAAAAACGGTTGCGGGTTTGTATTTCGCATAGCCACCGTTTCGTAGTAAAAAACGGTTGCTATTTACACATTCAATCTTCAATACTTCAATAAAATACCACTAGTAGAAGAACCCGACACGACTTCATGTTACGGAGAATGTTCTAGAAATTGAAGGAAAAGGAAAAGATTTGTTGAAATCGAATTTGACAACTATGACAATTTATTAAAAGTAGCAATCACCTCCAATCATTTCCTGGTCAAATCACACAATATAAAGTTTAAAGTTATCGTGTGTTGTAGTTTAGAAAGATGACCGAATAGAGATCTGAATAACAAACTGTGGAAAACTTGTTTGTGTCGTGGACTGAACCTTCAGTTGTGTATGCAAATTCACCATCGGTTTCTACAGCACAAGCACATACACCGGTTTCCAAGTAGGGTTTAGAATGTTTGAAGGAAATATTGGTTAACTTGCATGATAGAAGATACATATCGTTCGTTCAAGTTATAAAGTTTAAAGTTATCGTGTGTTGTAGTTTGGAAAGATGACCGAATAGAGATCTGAATAACAAACTGTGGAGAACTTGTTTGTGTCGTGCACTGAACCTTCAGTTGTGTATGCAAATTCACCATCGGTTTCTACAGCACAAGCATATACACCGGTTTCCAAGTAGGGTTTAGAATGTTTGAAGGAAATGTTGGTTAACTTGCATGATAGAAGATACATATCGTCCGTTCAAGTTATAAAGTTTAAAGTTATCGTGTGTTGTAGTTTGGAAAGATGACCGAATAGAGATCTGAATAACAAACTGTGGAGAACTTGTTTGTGTCGTGCACTGAACCTTCAGTTGTGTATGCAAATTCACCATCGGTTTCTACAGCACAAGCACATACACCGGTTTCCAAGTAGGGTTTAGAATGTTTGAAGGAAATGTTGGTTAACTTGCATGATAGGAGATACACATCGTCTGTTCAAGTTGAGCTTCCTGATGAAATTTGTTGGAATTTGTGGATTTCGGTGGGTTCAGATCTCGGAAGTACTGAACAACATAAATACAGCTTCGGTTTCATCAACCGGCTTTGAAAACCCGACGGAATCTACGTAGAAACTGTTGGAATTTGTGGATTTCGGTTGGTTCAGAAACTTAACAAGAGAAGCAACTAAAAAAAATACAACTGATTACTCGGTCGAATAATGACCAATAACACGTTCATTATTTTCACAGTGGTGCCAATGTCCTACTACTACAATCCTTCCAACGGCGTGTTCCGATCTTCTAAATAAATTTAAGCGGCGTGTTCCGATCAATGTTGTTAAAGATAATGAAGAGTTTAGAAACCCTAGAATGATGATGTTTTTACTGGAAAAACATGATACTTGAAAAAACATCCTTATATACGGGCCGTATACAGTTATACGGCCCATATAGATTTGGTAACATAAAAAACCTACCAAAATAATTCCATCGGCCCGTATACGTTTTACAAATCGTATAAACATGTATACGGCTCGTATAACTATATACGGGCCGTATATAGTAAAATCAAAAAAACATTCTCTGCGCATTTTCCTATTAAAAAACATTCTATACGGCCTGTATATTTTGTATACGGGCCGTATACATTAGGGATGTGAAAATGAGATATAGGGGGTGTGGGAATAAGGGGAGCCTTAATAACACAATGTAAATGAATAGTGATACACAGCTGCTGCCATGTGGTCATTGGACCCTTTTTTAGGCCACCTGGTGGAATCGTGTCTTTCTCCCATCAAACCATAAATGTTACCTTTTGCATTCCACCACCATGATTCACTTTCATTACGAAAGAAAGCAAGAAAATTAGGGTTAGGCACTTGATTTGAAGATGAAGGAAGACTTAGAAAATGTGATGAGAGAGAGAGAGAGAGAAATGATTGCTTTCTCCAGCCGCTGAGCCTTCACGCCGGTGATCAGATACTTTCTCTGGTAGCTTAGCATTCATGTTTTGCTCAAGTTTTAATTAATTTGTTGAACTATTTGACACAAGGAGCTAAAAATTAAGGTTTTTTTTTCTCTGATTTAGGGTTACAAGATCTTGTCAGAAATGGAAGCAAAAAAAAATGGCAATGGCAGGTCAAAGATTGGAGATTACGAGGTTAATGAGCAGCTTGGTAGAGGAGCTTTCCTCCAATTTCTTGGTATTATTTGTTTCAGGTCCCAAAACTTGCCTTCCCTTTACCTTTATCTATAGACTTTTCAGTTTTCTTTAGATTTTTGTTTGTGTTTGTAGTGACTGAATTTAGGAAAATTACACAACGTTTGTCAACGGTAGGGGTATGCTTCTCAGTCTTCTTCAATTCAAGTAAGGAAAAAACAATCCTTTTGATTTAATTTTGCTATTTTCAATCACTTTTTTGATGGAGACTAGATGAATACTTGTGTATACCATAGTTTGCAATTTTGTGAAGATTAATGAGAAGGGTATGCTGACAAACACCATAATTGCATACTATAATGGGTAAAATTGTTTCTGAGGAGTTTGAGTGTTTAACATTAATAATGGGGTAGAAACTTTGATTTATGAATGATGTTATTTTGGTTGTGCAGGGACGGGTTGGCCATATTTAGCCTGAATACACAATTTTTCTTTTTCATGAAGTCCTTTGTGATCACAAACTGGTGCAAACCGTTGAAGTATTTTTTTCAACAGTGATGATTCATAGGAGGAAAAACATAAAACTGATATGGAAACTTCAAAAATCTTGAATTTAAAGAGAATAAGTAAGAGGAAAAAATTAGACGTGTTTTAAACTTTAGTATTGAGTTATAGTCAGTTAATATCACTTGTAGAGTTGCATAGCGAAGGTGGTTGTTGATGGTGGTTTCGGCAAAGAGCAAAGGTGGCTGTTGATGGTGGTTCAGGTGGTGAACAGTAACGGTAGTGGTATGTATGTCGGTTGATGGTGTTGTGAATCTTGTGATGGTGATTTATGGTGGTTGTCGGCTGCGAAGACCCTTTTTAGCCACCGGTCAGAGGTGTTAGCTTGGTAATGGTGGTTGGTAAGGTTACGGTGGTAGTACAAAGTGACTGTAATGGTGATGGTTGATAGTGGTGGTGGCTGCCGTGATGATTGTCGGTGGTGGAGACCCTCTCCGGCCGCCGATCAAGTGGTGATTAGTGGCTGGAGGTGGTCTAGACTCAATCCTTCTTACTGCGTCTCTTCAAGTATACATTCTTTGATTTCTCTTATTCCACACTTCTAATTAGAAAAGGAATAAAGGTTAGCTTAGCGAGATTAGGGTCTAGATTACAAGTAATTTTATGTTCGATATAAATTTACAATGAAAGCCTATGAATTTAATGTACAACATTCATCGAATTCACTATGAATGCATACTCAAAATTATTACTATTGGGCTTTTCAACAAATCATGTGTACCTTTCACGGTGAAATCAAAAGATGCACAACTACACAATCTATATGTGATCCATGGTGCTGTTGATTCATGTTCTTTGCTATGAAATTTTTTCTAGATATGAGAAATTTTCCATATTATAATTTATAGCACACACCAGAAAGTGTTTGTATGAAAAAATTTTGTGATAGTTATTGAATCATATACTTACTTTTCACATGTTCTATAACTTTTGTGTATTTGCGGATACTCAATGGGACATGGGAGTGAATGTAACCGCATTTGCATGCTCTGTGCTACAGGGATGTGATATATGGTTTATCAATTGGCCACCGGAAATCATTTCGTTGGACGCCACTATCTCCGCTACCATTTTGATTCCACTATGTTCGCCACTACTTCGATTTCACCGTGGATCTGGTAAGTTCTTTGACTCCTAAAGTATTACTCATCAAATTTATTTATATAATTTATTTTTTCATAGGCTAACTCGTACACATAATTGCAAATTCACAGCATGATTTATTTGTTGCCATGGTATTTGCAAATTGACAACATACATGGTATGGTGTTAGGTTGGATTTTGGTGGAGTATCAGTATAAATTTGGGCATCTTGGTTTTTAACCTTGGTTTTTCTTTTGTTGAGTATCAATATACATTTTTTAGTGACGTTGTAGTTAATTTTTTTGTTGGGCGGGATGTGAGTGTTCTAATCAAATAAAGGAGACACTATTCAGGTGAAGATGTATCCCACAGTTTTTGTCTTCTACATCTTTATGCTAATCGGTGCAGAACATGGGTGAGAAATTAATGAAGAAGATTTGGTCTGCGTTACATTAGATATATTGTGTTTACTGATGTGTATTGGTTACATTTGGTTCTTGGTTCTCTGTGGTGATTTTGATGTATTATAACTTTCTAGGCCAGTTTGCCGTTGGTGCTTTTCTTTCGCCGATAAATAAATTAAAACTTCACATTTTTAGACTAGCATTACGTCATATTTTATCTACATTTTAATATTTGGTATTCGTTTACCATTTGTCACACGTTTTGCATATGTTGGATGACTTGGATCCTCGCCGCAACGCGTGGGTGGTAAACCAACTAGTTTCATATCATTAGTAATCAAGAAAAAACATAAAAAATAATAACATTATTTTAGAAAGGAACAACACTTCATGCATTTCTATAAAAAAAAACAAACAGAAGTAAAAAGATCAAAGTATATGAATCAAAAGCAAGGATCAAACTTGTAAATTACATCGACATTCACCTTTAATATATAGATAATACCATTTATATATACTATAATCTTCAACATATTTAGGCATCTTGGTGTTGTACATTGTGTTTACTTGGTGTATTTTTTTTATGTTTGTTGTACGTTTTGTTCTGGTGGTTGTACGTGTTCGTTTGATAAGTCGAGTGATTTGCCACGCGTCCTGCACCCTTCCTTTAACCTGGCTATTCTCCTTTCCCATCTAGCGACCACCGCCAGCATCATCATCATCATGGATCTCTAGGATGCTCAAACGAGAAACATACCCCCCCATCTTCCCAGTGTATGCGTTTGGGTTTTTGTTTTATTTTTATATAAACTCTTTCAATTTGTACAACTTTAGTCCCTCTAGTATGGAAATTGTGTTTTAAGGTTAAAAATCTATCCTTACTTGTTTAACTAAGTAAATAACTCGGTTAAATAGCCTAGTTATTTTTATTTTATGCTATAATATGAAAACATACTATCGAATATGAAAATTTGGATTTTGGGTGTTACATGCATTTCATAAATAACGTTTCAATAAGTTTACGTTCAGCGGAAGCAATTATAACTGTTATAATCATACAAAACCAAATTGTTCAAAAAGTATAACATAAATTATTCATCAAGCAACACGCCCCATGACACTCTTCGCTCCTCAGACTGCAAGTTCCAAAGCATAATGTATCTAACGACCTGCAAGCATGCAGAAAAAGTGTGTCAACATAAAGTTGGCGAGTTCACAGTTTTGTTTAAAGAAAATCATGTAAGTGTTTAGTTTAAAGACATGTTACGAATAATAAACTCGGTACCGATTGACTGTTCTGTTTTTGGTGCCCTCATCAATGTTTATCATCATTGATCAACGTGTTTACGGTCATTAGTTCATGCACGGCTCCCAGCACGGTGTGAGGTTTGTCAGGCCTAATAGCACTATCAACTAATACCCCGTTGCCTCCCAGGAAACTAGCTCGGTATGTAAGTATAGAGTTTCGTGATAGAGTTTGAGCTTATTAACCAACATCGAATTTAAACTACAATATAGAAAAAAGTATTCCTCCCACGAATAATAGTTTAAAAAGTATTCATCCCAGGAATAGTAGTTTAAAAGTATTCCTCCCAGTAATAGTAGTTTGTTTGTCCCCCCTGGGACGCATGCTTGTAAAAGAGTAGTAACTCACCTTAGTTTGCTCGGTATATGTTACGTACTTCTATGCGTTAATTAAGTGTTAGGTCCGTTGCACACGACCTAAGGTACAATATCATGTATTATGTAAGTAAGTATACAAGTAGGGTTTTACAATACACTGAGTCCAAACAACTCGGTGTTTAATGTGGTCAATTTATCATACTTACACACAATAATTTGGATATCCTGCTTATTAAATGTCTAGTTCGGAATTGCATAAGTAAATTCGGAGTTATTGATAACATATATTTATCACATAAATCTCTTATCACATAACAAACTTGGCATGTTTTCTATTTATATACGGAACATGATGCGCATTATATAAACATCGGACTCCATTATTTTTTACAAGTTTGGACATATCATATGTATATTAATCCTCAGAATATAATTCACATTTTTACAAAGTCTGACCATTACTTTGGTTAAATAAGTTCGGGGCAATGTTAGTTGATTTTGCCGGCCCATGCTTAAAATACTGTCGGCCCACATGTAAGAAGGACATCGGCCTACTTATGAAATCAGTGCAAATTCGGAACAATATCAAGCATACATTCAATACGTTCTGCTGCATCATCATTCATAATTTAGATTATATAGATGTGAAACTCGGACACCTGCCAATTGATTAATATTATAACTCTACAACTAATACATCACCAGCTCACATATATACATAAACCCCAGGCCCAATAATTTTATTAGTTCGGACATGCATACTGTATACTTAATAACTCAGACCCCATAAAGTTAACAAACCCTGACCAACTATTTGCTTAGAAATCCTGACCTTATCCCCCTGTAAACTCGGACCCATCTCTGTTTCATCTCAAACTCGGAAAGAAGAAAAAACAAGAAGTAAGTTCGGACTAGTCTAACAAATTCGGACCTTTTGTACACAAATAACCGCTCCCCTTTATTCATAACAACAAAGTCGGACACCCCAAAGCTCAGACTCCATGTACCCAAAAGATTAGACACCTCAACTTATTAAATTATGATTCTTTCATAATTTGTAACCTCTGAACTTATACCTTGTACATAAGAACTCAAAATCTAGAGAGGAATAAATCTGACTCACATAAATCTCCCTAAATTTGGACCATATAACGTAGTTGAGTCCAAAGTAAACTCGGACCCTAATGACACACCAACCCGGCTATCTTAAACCTATAAACTCGGGCAATATGCAATGCTGATACAAAAAGTGGCAAGTCCTAAACATCAATAAGCTCGGACTTTGTGACTCCACAAAGTCTGACCAACCCTAATCACAATATCAATGTAACAGTTTGCAGTTTCTACGATCAAAACCCTACCAAGTTATGAATCAATTCACAGATTAACAATTCCAGCATATCAATTAGCATACCAATAGCATTCATATTCTTGATAAAGGTTTGCACATTCACATAACACAATAATTTATATGTTAATCGTCCAAGTGGGTGGAGTGACGAAAGTGTTTTTAAAGAGGCGATGCGTAGATACGAAGAGGAGCATCGGCAGGTTTTCCGCCACGTCCAGGCATGGGAGATTATATGAACCAATAAGAAGTGGGTGCCGGTTCCAAACGAGGTTGCAAGAACTAAACGGATGAAAACCTCAGAGACTGGATGTTACAGTGCGAGGGGTTCGGACGCACAATGTAAGATAAATATAAACAACGAGCCAAAATTTGATGACAAAGAGGCCTTAGTTCGAGAGGAGGTACGTCCCCCTGGAAGGGACATGTCACACCCCGACCACATTAAAACAACAAAACCGCGGCGGAAACGTCGGGGAGTGTCGTAACAGAATCATTGTTTCACAACACATGGATATTGAAGTTATGTTTTATTGAATTATTAAGAGTTTAACATTGTCTTAAAGTAAAACAAAACATAAACATATTGTCTTTCATTATTATTAAGTCACTAAGGCGTCGTCCGTTCCTATGCGAGCATGCATCATAATCATCATCATACAACAGCACCTGAAACATATGTGGAAATAAAGTCAGCATAAAAATGCCGGCGAGTACATAGGTTTTGCGTATGTGTCAAATTCATGGCTTGTATGCATATTGCAATACCTCGAACGACTACCAGAGTCGCTAATTGAAATCCTTGTATTGAAAAGTGTTTTGTATTGCAATATGATTAACCAACTAAAACAAGTTGGTTATATGTTTAAGAAAACGTCGTTGGCATGAAACTTGACAAAGAACATTTGCTTTTGTAAACCAAGTAGTAAATCGTTCTTGTAAGAAAACTTGTATGGTTTATATCATTTAGTAAACATCATTGTGTGTCATCATTTGAAATTATTCGTCCAAAATCATTCAAAATCCTTCAATTCGTCCGTGTTAACAATCATTTTTGTTATCAAAACCAATCGTTCAATCGTTCGTGTCATAAATCATCGTTCAAACGTTCCTGTTATTAACCATTGTTCAAGCGTTCGTGTCATAAAACCATTCGTTCAATCGTTCGTGTTTTAATTGTGAAAACTAACTTTTGGTCGTTCTAGTTGAATACATTCAAACCTGTGTTTTGACTCGTCTATACCACCAAAGGGTATCTTTAATCGACTAACAAACCACCAAAGGGTTTGTTAAAATCATCAGGTTCTGTCGTTACCCACATTACCACATAACCATGGCGATAGTCCAATAACGGGATTTGTCAGATCCCATGGTACCATAACATACTACTGGTCGGCTCGTCCAAAGCTAATGAATGTCATTCGTGTTATGTATCAACGCACCAACAAGTTTCGTTCACATTATTGAAATCGTCGTGTTTAATATAAACCATAGTAATTGTTTTTAAAAACTTGAAATCGGTTCAGCACATATGAATCACCCGAAAACAATTGAAAGTAGTAAAATAGGGGAACTATGTACTCACTTGAGATTGCAAGGTATCCTTGATTAAGTGAAATAGCAAAGCTCGGGAAACCAAGGAATCAAGTGGCACCTAGTATCGGATGACTATGTTAATAACCGGGACCTAAATCGGAAGATCGGGTAGAATGAGTTCTTGTAAACCAAATGAGTGTTGGAACTCATACAATATGGTTTAACAAAGCCTACATTCTGATTTGAAACCTATCCTAAGTGCTTTTGACCCGTTATGACTCGTTAAGGTAGTTTATGCTACTTTAACGCGTCATTTGCGCAAATTCGCGTTTAGATGGTCTAACTAGTCCTATGATAAGTATTATATTCCCTAACATGTTTAATAATGTTGCATACTCAGTTTAAGTGTCAAAATTTTGGTTACATAGGCTTAAAATGAAATTATGCGCAAAAAGGGCATTTTGGTCATTTTCTTAAGGCATATAAACTACCTATCATATAACTAATTAAACTAAGTGACCATAAGGTATAACCTCGGAAGGTTATTCCCTATACAACTATGGTCACAAAATATATTTGGTCGGATCCTAATGATCGACCAAACGGGTCGGGTTCGAAAGTCTAAGCGGTTGTCGAGACCGCTTGACTTACGACCCTAAACAAGCACTAAACTAAAAATGATTAGTTAAACATGTTAAAACATGTTTATCTAAGTTAGAAAACTAATTTCATATCAAAACAAAGTGTTTTGATACCCGAAAATAGTTACGTCGCAAAATGCACATAATCGTGCATTTTGACCGAAACTTTGACTCGTCACTTCGACTAGTCAACGTGGTAATCAGTAGGTATAATCAGTAGGTATAATCCAAAGGGCCTATAATCGCAAGGGACTATAACCATCGTGTCTTGAACAATTCATGTTCAAAACCGAAAGTCAAACGGTAGTCAAACTGTTTGACTTTCAGCTTGTAATTGCTGAAATGAATGAACATGCCATGAAAGAACACTTACAAGTGCTCTAAGGCTGGAAAAATGACTAGAGAAACTCAGGTAAGAGGCCTCCAAACAAGTGGTAGCCTCTACTTAGAGTGTTTGAGATGAGAAAATGGAATGAGAAAGGAAATGGGAAGATTTGAAGGGTATTTATACTTGAATTGAAGTCACAAGATTATGCCATGTGGATTGTGTGGTCTCCAAGGAATTATCTCATCCATACAAGTGTTTGGACAAGATTACAAGCCTTGATTATCACTCAAAACGCCCACAATATTGAAAATCTAGCATAAAAATACAAGTGCTGCAGCTGGTTTGAAGAATCTGTCAAAATGAAGCCCTCGCATCGCGCCATAGCAAAGGACCAGGGCTGTCGCGCCCCATGAGCCCTAAAACCAGACTTTCAGAATTGGCAAAAATGGTCCCTACACACTTCTAATTGCATTTTCGACGCGTTTAACCCCCGTTAACTGATTTTCAAGGGTCTACAAGGATGTTAAAGCATAGGGGACTTGAAATATGCTTGGAAACATCACAGATGTCGGTTTGTTTGGTCGTACGATAGCGTTTTTCGGTTAATTACGACGAAACTCGAACAGACGCGAAAACGATCCAAATTACGCGACGAATGGTATTTTTGCATTCCTATCAGTAAAACATAATATTTTAGTGATTACAAAAATTTATGGATGTCCGGATATGTTCAGAACGCAAGATATGCACGTATATGCAAACTTTCGCAGTTTTGACGCTTTTAGTCCCTATGATCAAATAAGCGCATTTTCACAAAGCGAACCCCTCAAAACTTATTTCTAAGCTATGTTAAGGGTATTTAGGGTATGTTTAGCTTATGATCTTGTTCTGGAGTGTACGTTGCTATACGAATTGGCAGACTTTTACAGTTTGTCGCAAATAGTCCCTGTGATCGAACAAACTTGTTTTTCCCATACCAAACCCTTAAAAACTTATTTCTAAGTGACGTAAAGTTTATTTAAGGTTTGTTAAACTTATGTCACTGTTTCGGAGTGTATTTCGTGTTAAACTGATTATGTTTAACAGTTTGCGTATAACTTTCCAGAATGTGATTTAGAGCTTGAAATCGAACTAGAATTGAAACGTGAAATTGTCAAACACAAATAAACAAAGACCAAAACACATTGTTTAATTGATAATTGATATTGTTTTACAACGTACAGTGTTTTCAGAGCACAATTGTCACAGTCTCCCTTACTTTAGGAAACTTCGTCCCGAAATTTTAACTAGAGGAAACTTGTGAAAACAAATGTGGATATTTCGCCTTCATTTGGTCCTCACGTTCCCAAGTAAACTCTGGGCCATGTTTGGATTCCCAGTGAACTTTGACTATTGGTATTCGATTTTTCTTTAGTCTCTTGACTTCACGGTCCATTATCTCCATTGGTTTCTCGACAAAGTGCATTGTGTCGTCAGTTTGAATTTCGTCGAGTGGAATGTAAAGATTAGTATCGACTAAAAAATTTCTTAAATTGGACACGTGGAATGTTGGGTGAATATTCCCAAGTTTAGGAGGTAGCTCAAGTTGATAGCCAACCTTTCCGATTCTTTCAACAATCTTAAATGGTCCAACGTATCATGGTGCAAGTTTTCCTTTCTTTCCAAATTTCACCACTCCCTTCCAAGGGGATACATTGAGTAGGACATGGTCTCCGACTTGAAATTCCAAGGGCTTGCGTCGCATGTTCGCATAAATTTTTGACTGCTTCTAGCTGTCAGAAGATTATCTCGAATTTTCTTGACTTTGTCTATTGTTTCTAAAATGAGTTCAGGTCCAGTAAGCTGAGCTTCACCGATCTCATTCCAACAGACAGGTGAACGACATTTTCGACCGTATAAAGCTTCAAAAGGTGCCATATTGATGCTAGCATGATAACTATTGTTGTAAGAGAACTCGATCAACGGCAGATGCGAATCTCAATTACCACCAAAGTCTATCACACATGCTCTAAGCATATCCTCCAATGTTTGTATCATCCTCTCGAACTGTCCATCCATTTGGGGATGATATGTAATGCTCAGATTTAGTTGGGTTCCCATAGCAGTTTGCATGGTCTTCCAAAAGTGAGATGAGAATCGAGCATCACGGTCAGATATGATATCCAATGGAACACCATGACGTGTCACAATCTCATCAACATAGATCTTGGTGAGTTTATCAGCAGATAGATCCTCGAGAATTGGCAAAAAGTGAGCTGACTTTGTTAGACGATCAATGACTACCCCAATGGCATCATGACCTCTAGATGTGCGCGGTAACTTAGCGACGAGATCCATCGCAACGTTCTCCCACTTCCATACCGGTATCTCTGGTTATACAAGCAAACCAGATGGACGTTGATGTTCAGCCTCGACTTTGAGACAAGTTAGGCATTTAGACACATACAAGGCAACATCCTTCTTCATACCAGGCCACCAGTACTGAGTACGAAGATCCTTTTGCATTTTGTCTGCACCAGGATGGATAGAATAACGAGACTTATGAGATTCGTCCATCACTAAAGTGCGAAGATTGTCTTGTTTCAGAATCCATAATCAGTTCTTGAAATAAAGTAACCCATTGTCTTTCGTTTCTAGTTTAAGCTCTAGTTGCCGTGGTAATTCCTTATGTCACACCCCTTTCTAAGGCGGAAGCACGAGGTGTGATATTGAAAGGTTCTCATTGCATACGAATGGTAAACATACTACATGCTAGTAAAATAACTCCAAAATGCCATTAATAAAACATAAGTTAAGTATTTACAACACAAATACAATATTTTCTGACAAGTTTACAACTTTATTTTAGGATGAACATCAAGGATTAGTCAGTATATCACCACATGAGGTGGGATATAACAACCAAATCCTGCAAAAGAGGCATCGGAGTCTTGACATAACATAACTAAAACATAAACAACATCCAGGAGCAAGAGTAAGACCGCGCGCACATCCACTTTAGTTACCTGAAATACATGTGAGTTTTTGGAAAATCGTCAACATAATGTTGGTGTGAATTCATGCAGTTTTTGTAATGAACGTTCGTATACTTGAATGAAAACATGGTATGTAATTTGTATGAAACAAGTATTTCTGTAAATATAAGGAAATCGAGATCGCTAATGGTTTGCAACGCCATTAACATGTGACACGACATAGGAAGCATCCAAACCATAGGCATTTTTCGTTGTCGATTCACGACTAGAGACACAAAAGCACTACTTGGTACTAGTATCACCAAGAGTGTGGCTGCCTGAAACCCATTAGTTCTAACCTTTTGTTCCGCGGTCTTAGTATGTACACGATTAATGGTGCTTCTGGTACCCTATTCGTGACATGATCTAAAGTATGATTCCTTAGTTTTTGTATCCAACATACCATAACACATGTATTTTCCCCCAAGTTTAAAAAGCATGTAAAAGTTTAAAAGTGGGGACATGAACTTACAACTTTGCGTTTCCTGAACCGTAAACTTCACCGGGTTTGCTTATTTAGCGTCGTGACCTATACGTGTTTTATTAACGATAGTCACTAGACTTGTATCGCACAAGTACAAGTCACCATCTTTTAAGTATGTGTTCTTTGTTGTTAAAAATATTTTATATTTTTAACTATGTATCTTACTTATATCATTTTCTCCAAAAATAAATATAAGTATCTTGTATTTTTCACCCGAATTATATATTTTTGTTCAAACATATATTTTAAATTCATAACTTATCCAAGTTAAATAAAGTGTTAAGAAATATATTTTCATAAATATATTTTCTTGTATTTGTCTATGCATGTTGTATGTGTATTTTTGTATTTTCACTCCTTAGGAGTATTTAGTGTATTTTCAAGTCCTAATACACTATTACATATAATACATACTACATACAGTTAGCACAAAATTTGGTGATCAATAAATATATATATTTTCCTCAAAAATATACATACTTAATATCAATTTTTATCTTGAAGAAATCATCATTTCTTAACTTGAAGTTTACATAAAAATTAGGGAAACCTTGGTAAATATTTTTTGGTAAATTTTTAGGGAATAAGTTTCACCAAAAACATATATTTTTCTAAGTGTCAAAATTCTGTAGAAATTTTTACATAGTTTCCCCTAAAAATGGAGGTTTCCCATGTTTTCAAAACATGTGTTTATTTTCTTTTCAATCATAAAAACCAATTAATAACAATCAACAACTCATTCAACACTTACCGAGTGCCAAAATCAAGTAAATTACACTACATCATGAACTTGAAGTTTTTGTAAAAACTTGTAGTAACTTACCATGTTATTTAGTAGGTTTAGTTACCCCTTAAAACATATTTACTTGTTTGTAAATCACATTATTAAAAGATTTGGTCATTTACAACTTGTAAGATGATTTTTCTAAAAATATTTCTTTTGTATTTTTCTTGTTACACACATGTTTCTAGTCTTGATTTATCACTAAAAATATGATTAGTTTACTTAGAAACCATGTCTTTGTAAATCTTTTAAATAAACTTGGTTTCTTGAGAAATTTATTTTTGTAATCATCTATTTACAAGATTTGTATTTTGTTTAAATCATCTTTACATATGAAAACAAATTTCATCATTCAAGTTCATGTATATAAAGTATGATCATCTTGGTATTTCACAAGATCATCACCTTAACTTACTAGATCATGTGTTTAATCACAATCTAGTAGGTTTCTTATGATGTCTAACATCACTAACACAAATCATCAATCATCAAGAAGCAAATCAACACAATCGACAAGTATTCTTATGTTATTATGCTTATGTTAAAGTATCATGATCATGTTCTTTAGTGTTCTTCAAGATTAACAATGTTCATCATCTTTTAATCATCAAAATATGAAGTAACAAGAGATCATGAGGGCCTCACCACTAGCACAAGGCTAGGGGAGAACACTAGAAGTTGTAGATGACAAAAGTGTTAGATAAAAGCAATCGGGAGAGGTCCTTCAAGATCCACAAGCTCCAAGCTTCCTTAATCACCTTCTAGCACCTTGGGATGGTCTTGGATTGGATGATCTTGAATGAATAATGGTGGTGATGTGGGTGGTTGGCTACGGCCGTGAGGGGGAGCAAGGGAGGAGAGAGAGTGGTGTAAAGTGTGGGTGAAGAATGATCTATCATGGTTATACTTATAACCATGTTTAAGGTGTATCCATTGGGTAAAGTGTTTCATTAGTACACAACATGATCTTGAGCATATCCAAGGAAGATCAAGAAGATCAAATAAAATCAAGGTGAATCAAGGGTGGGGGCCACCCTTGTGACCGTCCACAACCAGGGGGGGGGTAAAGTGTAAGTTTGAATCACTAATTTTATAAATAAGTTAAGTTTCAAGAGTCTTGATTAGGGATTTAATGTGTTATTATGTTATAAGAGGTGTTACGATGTTCGGGAATCATAACTAGCTCAGAAACATGAAAACAATGCTTCTAGTATAATTTTGGTGTTTCGGGTAGTGTCCGGTTGTTCGGTTAGATACCGGTTCGTTAAAGTGTCAAACTATTCCGTTTAGTGATCTTTAAGTACCCTTTTGTGACACTTTTAATTCCTGACACTTAGGAAAGCATTCAGGACCATTTAGTCATATTCTTGCATGGTACACACTTGTTACAATGCTGAATTTTGCTGAAATATATAAAATTCAGCATTTAAAGTGTGTTTCGGGTGCTTTTTGGTGCATATTTTAGCTTCCGGAAAGTCTATATGTTAACCCTTGTATACATTCTTGGGTTTCAATGTATTTTAAACGTTGGACCTACTCCTAGTCCCCATTTCTACTGTCTGACTGCTTTCTGCAGAATTGCTGACACAATGTGTCTTACCAGTGAGTTTACTAGTCTTTCTGACGCAACGCTAACATTAATGCAATAAGGCAATTTTGAAGTATAAAACGTGCATGAATTCACAAGTATAGCATGTAATCAAACAATGTTGACATTTAAGCACATAACTGCAGATATTAAATAATAATTAAATTGTACGAAAATTACCGGTTTGGTGCCAGTTGTAACACCTTACCCGTCAAGTCTTGTGTGACACAAGTACGTTGAGCTTGGGAGATGCGGGTTTGAATATCAGATTGAGTTCAAACACAGTGAAGCTTGACACGTTCCTTTCGACTTAGTGCATCGGCTACAACATTCGCCTTACCAGGATGGTAGCGAATCTCGCAGTCACAATCGTTCAAGAGTTCTACTCAGCGTCGTTGTCTCATGTTTAGCTCCTTCTGATTGAAAATGTGTTGGAGACTTTTGTGGTCTGTGAAAACCACACATTTCCTTCCATAGAGGTAGTGTCTCCAGATTTTGAGAGCAAAAACCACAACGCCTAACTCAAGATCATGAGTTGTGTAGTTCTTCTCATGTATTTTCAATTGTCTTGACGCATAAGCTTTGACCTTACCTCTTTGCCTGAGAACACAACCAAGGCCTAGATTCGATGCGTCACAATAGACAACGAAATCATCATTGCCATCAGGTAAAGATAAGAGAGGAGCATCACAGAGTTTTCATTTTAGTGTTTGGAAAGCTTCCTGTTGTTTGGGTCTCCACTCAAAAGGCTTATTCTTTTGAGTCAAAGCAGTAAGAGTAACCGCGATCTTTGAGAAGTTCGCAATGAATCGTCGATAGTATCCAGCAAGACCAAGAAAAGAGCGAACTTCTATGGGTGTAGTAGGTGTGTTCCAATCCTTAATCGTAGTGATTTTGGAAGGATCCACATGAATACCCTGCTCCTTGACAATATGACCCAAGAACTGAACTTCCTTAAGACAAAATTCACACTTGGAGAATTTGGCGAAGAGTTGTTCCTTCTTCAGGAGTTCCATTATCAGACGAAGGTGTTGTTCATGATCGGCTCGTGATTTAGAATAAATGAGAATGTCGTCAATGAATACAATGATGAATTTGTCTAAATAAGGTTTACAAACCCTATTCATTAAGTCCATGAAAACAGCTGGAGCATTCGTCAAACCAAAAGGCATGACAGTGAACTCATAGTGACCATATCTCATGCGAAAAGCAGTTTTGGGAATACCTTCTTCGAGTACACGAAGCTGATGATACCCAAAACGCAGATCGATCTTGGAAAAATATGTAGCACCTTGCAGCTGATCAAAGAGATCATCAATTCGTGGTAGGGGATATCAATTCTTGATGATGAGCTTATTGATCTCACGATAATCGATACACATACGGAAAGATCCATCTTTCTTTTTCACAAACCTATGACTAGAGCGCCCCAAGGTGAATAACTCGGATGGATGAATCCTTTGTCAGATAACTCTTGAAGTTGTTTTGACAATTCTTGCATCTCAGACGATGCAAGAGATAAGGTGCTTTAGTAACCGGGTTGGCATTAGGTACAAGATCAATATGAAATTCGACTTGACGAACTTGAGGTAAACCAGGCAGTTCATCAGGAAACACCTCTGGATAATCTCGAACAATCGAAATATCTTGAATACTTCTGTTCTTGCCTTTCTCCTCTACGACATGTGCCAGAAAGGCCACATAACCTTTTCGTAGGTATTTTTGGGCTTTAGTACACGACATGACTTTCAAACCATTCGAAAGTTTCTCGCCACGAACTTCTAAGATTTCACTAGACGAAAGAGGGATACGGATGATCTTATCGAAACAAACCACCTCAGCATGATGTTTAGTTAACTAATCCATTCCAACGATAATATCGAAACTTCCAAGTTGCATTGGTGTTAGGTCAATAGGAAAAAGGTGGTTATCAAGGTTCAACTGGCAATCGCGAATGACAGAATCGAGTAGAAGAGTTTCACCAGTAGCAACTTCGATAGATAAAGGCTTTCCTAGTTTAGCTCTAGGCATCGCAAGTAAAGGTTCAAATGCTAACGATACAAAGCTTCTATCGGAACCATAATCGAAAAGAACAAATGCAGGTTGATGGTTAACAAGGAACGTACCGTTAACGTCTTCGTTATCAGGACGGGCCTCGTTAGCGTTTAAGTTGTATGCTCGCCCACGAGCGGGATTGGCATTCGCGTTCACAGGTTTCGGACAGTTGTTTCTGAAGTGACCCATTTCACCACAATTATAACATGAACCAGGTGGGAATGGAGGCCTAGCAGCATTTCCCTAAGCTTGTGCTGGGTTCTGAGCAGCTTGATTCGAGACAGCCCGATAAATATTGGCCGTGTGGCCAAGTCTGCCACAAGAGGTACACTGTCGACAAACTAGTTGTGCCAAATGATGACCATTGCACCGATTACAGTAAGGTGCAGTACCAATATACGGCTTCCTCGCAGGAGGCTATGCCAGTTGGTTCTGAGGGTTCTGATTGGGTTGTGTAGTAACAGTGAAGTTTTGGGAAGCCTTACGCTTCCTCGACCTCTTTGACGACTCGCCTTTCTTTTTGCCTTTTCCCTTATCTTGAGTGGTGTCGGCTGACTGTTTCTTATCACCCTTGCAGGTTAGTTTTCTCTTCTTGACTTGAGACTCAGTCAGGGTTGCAGCCAACTCGATGGCCTGACGAACAGTGGTAGGGTTACTACCAGTAACAATGTCTTGCACGGGGTCAGGTAAACCAACAATATACCTCTCAATCGCTTTATCTAATAGGGTAACCATAGTAGGACACAGTAAACTCTGCTCCTCATAGCGATTCGTATTAAGCACGGTGTTCTCCCCCATCCTGTTTTGGATCATTGAACTCCCTTTCCAATGCCTTTATTTCATGTCGGGGGCAGAACTCTTTCATCATGAGAGCCCGAAGCTCTGCCCAAGTCTGTGCCATTGACACATCGGCACCCCTATCTCTCATCACACTGTTCCACCATGTTAATGCTCGGTTCTCAAAAACACTAGATGCGAACTCAACCTTTGGCTCATTCGGACACTGAACATGTCGGAATGTGCTTTCTAGACTCTCGAACCATTGTAGGAGAGCAGTTGCTCCTTGAGACCCAGAAAATTTTAGTGGTTTAGCCGAATTGGATGTCTTAAAACTGCACTGAGCATTGGGTTATTGTTGTTATTGTTATTTGCTTGATTGATCTGAGTAATTAGGTTCGGAATCATAGCAGCAATCTGCAGAGCGACTAGGGCTGCGAGTGCAGCATCCTGAGTTTGATCGCGTCTAGGAGGCCTTCTAAAAAGAACAAGGAAACATGAGAAACGAGTGAGATTGACATTTGGATAAACAAAAGAGGTATTGAAAATATTGAAAAACATAAGGAAAGTAATCATTTGTTCGTTACCTCGAACAAACAAACGACACACATTGACTAATCAAAGTAAATGGGTCATAATAATGTATCGCGAAGATATGCTTTAGCCTATAAGTGGACACTCACCCCAAGAGTTCCCAGATAAGGGTGACTGGTCCGATACTGCGGATTTGTACGAACACTCTAGCCTTAGATAGAAAACTCGAGGTACAGGCACCCACCCTTCTAGATTGCACGTGTTCACATTATAAGACCCTAAATTTGACGAGGATTCGAAAACTTTGAAGGCTAAACGACTAAAACAAATCATCTAAGAATAGATGATTGATTTTCAAAATGGATTTGTAATTTGTGTTCTTGCTGTGGTTGTCCCCTAAAAATAGGTGACGATTTTGTTTTAAAATCTAAACACAAGATAACTTGTGTTAGGGTCCTAGAAAAGTTATAGTCTAGGTCAAAGCATTACTAATAACCTAATTCCCTATAACCATGAGCTCTGATACCAACTCTTCTATCACACCCCGACCACGTTAAAACAACAAAACCGCGGCGGAAACGTCGGGGAGTGTCGTAACAGAATCATTGTTTCACAACACATGGATATTGAAGTTATGTTTTATTGAATTATTAAGATTTTAACATTATCTACATAAACATATTGTCTTTCATTGTTATTAAGTCACTAAGGCCTCGTCCGTTCCTATGTGAGCATGCATCATAATCATCATCATACAACAGCACCTGAAACATATGTGAAAATAAAGTCAGCATAAAAATGTTGGTGAGTACATAGGTTTTACGTGTGTGTCAAATTCATGGCTTGTATGCATATTGCAATACCTCGAACGACTACTAGAATTGATAATTGAAATCCTTGTATTGAAAAGTGTTTTGTATTGCAATATGATTAACCAACTAAAAAAAGTTGGTTATATGTTTAAGAAAACCTCGTTGGCATGAATCTTGACTAAGAACATTTGCTTTTGTAAACCAAGTAGTAAATCGTTCTTGTAAGAAAACTTGTATGGTCTATATCATTTAATAAACATCGTTTTGTGCCATCATTTGAAATTATTCGTCCAAAATTGTTCAAAATCGTTCAATTCGTCCGTGTTATCAAAACCAATCATTCAATCGTTCGTGTCATAAACCACCGTTCAAACGTTCGTGTTATAAACCATCGTTCAAGCATTCGTGTCATAAAACCATTCGTTCAATCGTTCGTGTTTTAGTTGTGAAAACTAACTTTTGGCCGTTCTAGTTGAATACATTCAAACCTGTGTTTTGACTCGTCTATACCACCAAAGGGTATCTTTAATCGACTAACAAACCACCAAAGGGTTTGTTAAAATCATAGGTTCTGTCGTTACCCACATTACCCCATAACCATGGCGATAGTCCAATAACGGGATTTGTCAGATCCTATGGTACCATAACATACTACTGGTCGGCTCGACCAAAGCTAATGAATATCATTCGTGTTATGTATCAACGCACCAACAAGTTTCGTTCACATTATTGAAATCGTTGTGTTTAACCATAGTAATTGTTTTTGAAAACTTGAAATCGGTTCAGCACATATGAATCACCCCAAAACAATTGAAAGAAGTAAAATAGGGGAACTATGTACTCACTTGAGATTGCAAGGTATCCTTGATTTAGTGAACTAGCAAAGCTCGGGAAACCAAGGAATCAAGTGGCACCTAGTATCGGATGACTATGTTAATAATCGGGACCTAAATCGGAAGATCGGGTAGAATGAGGTCTTGTAAACCAAATGAGTGTTGGAAATCATACAATATGGTTTAACAAATCCTACAATCTGATTTGAAACCTACCCTAAGTGCTTTTGACCCGTTATGACCCGTTAAGGTAGTTTACGCTACTTTAACACGGTATTTGCGCAAATGCGCGTTCGGATGGTCTAAATAGTCCTATGATAAGTATTATATTCCCTAACATGTTTAATAATGTTGCATAATCAGTTTAAGTGTCAAAATTTTGGTTACATAGGCTTAAAATGAAATTATGCGCAAAAAGGGCATTTTGGTCATTTTCCTAAGGCATATAAACTACCTATCATATAACTAATTAAACGAAGTGACCATAAGTTATAACCTCGGAAGGTTATTCCCTATACAACTATGGTCACAAAATATGTTTGGTCGGATCCTAATGATCGACTAAACGGGTTGGGTTCGAAAGTCTAAGCGGTTGTCGAGACCGCTTGACTTACGACCTTAAACAAGCACTAAACTAAAAATGACGAGTTAAACATGTTAAAACGTGTTTAACTAAGTTAGAAAACTGATTTGATATCAAAACAAAGTGTTTTGATACCCGAAAATAGTTTCGTCGCAAAATGCACATAATCGTGCATTTTGACCGAAACTTTGACTCGTCACTTCGACTAGTCAATGTGGTAATCAGTAGGTATAATCGAAGGGACTATAACCATCGTGATCATGATCACGTTGCAAAGTTCAATTGAACTTTAACTTGACCATTTCATGGTCAAAACCGAAAGTCAAACGGTAGTCAAACTGTTTGACTTTCAGCTTGTAATTGCTGAAATGAATGAACAAGCCATGAAAGAACACCTACAAATGCTCTAAGGCTAGAAAAATGACTAGAGAAACTCAGGTAAGAGGCCTCCAAACAAGTGATAGCCTCTACTTAGAGTGTTTGAGATGAGTAAATGGAATGAGCAAGGAAACAGGCAGATTTGAAGGGTATTTATACTTGAATTGAAGCCACAAGATCATGCCATGTGGATTGTGTGGTCTCCAAGGAATTATCTCATCCATACAAGTGTTTGGACAAGATTACAAGCCTTGATTAACACTCAAAATGCCCACAATATTGAAAATCTAGCATTAAAATACAAGTGTTGCAGTTTTTAAGAATCTGTCGAAATGAAGCCCTCGCGTCGCGCCGTAGCAAAGGACCAGGGCTGTCGCGCCCCATGAGCCCTCAAACCAGACTTTCAGAATTGGCAAAAATGCTCCCTACACACTTCTAAGTGCATTTTCGACGCGTTTAACCCCCGTTAACCCATTTTCAAGGCTCTACAAGGATGTTAAAGCATAGGGGAGTTGAAATATTGTCACAACCCCCGCCCCCTAACTACCTGGGAATGGGCGGCCGTGAGCCAGTTTCGGTGGTATCCGTATGTTTAATTATTTTGGCAGCGGAAATTTCATCAGGACCATAGTTAGGAAATATTTTATCAGAGTAAAACCACCATATTTTTAAATTTATAATCTCATGGGTAAAACCCAAGTTTCTTATTACAACATGTTTATAGGGATAAACCTTATTTTATTGAATTTAAAACATCGTCTTTTAGGTAACTTTTATTGCCACATTTTTCCAAGCCGTCAGTGCTCTCCAGCTGGCTTTTTACTAATTGGCTGTTACATTGTGTTACCTGAAACGCGTTTTAAAAACATTTGTCAGTGGGAAACACTGGTGAGTGAATCCCAGTTTAATCAAGAAACATTAATTTAACTTAAACAGTATTGAGAGCGATCACAATGTTTATATCTACCCAATTACTCATTCAGTACTGTCAATCCTGACTGGTGGGTCATATTACACATTGGCTAACTCTTCGTCCAATGGTAACGTGTCTCACATTTTGTATACAAAACCCCAACATACCGGCAGTAATCGTAGAATTACAAAGACTCAATCACTGCTAAATTGCATTGTAAAATAGTTAAGGTTTTGTAAAAACATTTTACAAAAAGGCGATTACTCACATTGCTATTATTAGCCTTTCCTTTGTGATTTCCTAGTTATAATCTATTAATTAAACAACGCACACATATTAGTAAAATAACCCATTTTAACATTACTAATACCCTCCCCGAGACGACATTCCAACGACTATGTCAGGCAGAACCACGACAGCCGTTACGGAACCCTAGATCAATCGGGCAGCGTATCGTATCCAGGGGTTATGATACTTACAACGAGGCAGAGCTTCGCTAATTAGGGGGGGGGGGTATAATGCCTGGGTATAGTGCCTACACTATAGAATTTGAGAAGAAAGTTGAGAGATTGAACAGTTTGCAACTGAAGCCTGTCGATCCAATTTATAGGGTTGTTCAGGGACTTCGTCGCGCCCCGCGAAGACCACACCAAGGTCTTACGCGGCCCGCGTGAACCAGAAAAGGCGGGCAGCGGTGCTGAGTCATCCCAGGGGTGTTGGCGCGTGTCCTGCCACGTGGCGTCACCAGGTCTCGCCACTTATTACATCGGTCGCGACCCGCGTAGAATGAGGAGTAGTCTGTCGCGCCCCGCGACAGACTTAAATATTTGTTTTTATTTTTATTTTATTAATTTAAATATATTTCGGGCCCATTTTTCGTATACGGGATGTATTTTAGGACGTATAGGGGTATTCTAAATATATTAGGGGTGTCGGAAATATTTTTGGATGGTTGATACAACTCCTGGATTATTTAATAAAATATATAATGCACTCACATTAAGTATAGTAACCCAATTTAACTTTATCCCTACGTCACGAGACAGAACCCCAACGAACTTAGTCGGGCAGAGCCTTGACATTCGTTACGGGGCCCTACATCAATCGGATAGGGTATCAGTGATCAGGGGTTACAACACTTAAAACATGGCAGGGCTTTATTATTATTATGGGCATAAAAAGAAAATTTAGAAAGAGAAAGAAGCGACATCTAGAGAGAGAAAACATAATAAGTTTGTTAGCAATTTCCTTTGAATTGATCTGGTCCTATATATATATATATATATATACTACAATTTGGCAAGTTCTTTCTTGACACACATGCATACACGTACATATGCATTAAATGAAGGCAATTTCTACAAAAGACACGTATACTTTCAAAATTTAAGTTAATCATACACGTCCTCATATTCCATTGAATGTAGTTTAAATTTGTTTAATATTTTATTCCATAAGTGTTTTGATTATTATTATTAATTTATATATTATAATTAATTTAACTGCTTTACTTATTTGGCGCGTATAACTTCTAAAATACAACGTTTTATAAAATAATGAATATGCCATTTGAACTAGAATAATTTTATCTATATTTTGAACCAAGTTTCATTAAAAACAGAGTAGATTCAAATATAATGTATTTTTATAATTAAATTATTAAATGGTTCCTACGCTTGCCCAAAATACCTCATATTTCCATTGGTCAATTACCCATGATACATCCTTTTAATAACATAAGTTTTTATATATTTTATATAAATAAAATTTTTGGGAATGTTACAAATATGCTTGGAAACATCACGGATGTCGGTTCGTTTAGTCGTACGATCTCGTTTTTCGGTTAATTACGACGACACTCGAACGGACGCGAAAACGATCCAAATTAAGCAACAGATGGTGTTTTTGCATTCCTATCACTAAAGCATAATATTTTAGTGATTATAAAAATTTTTGGATGTCCGGATATGGTCAGAACGCAAGATATGCACGTATATGCAAACTTTTACAGTTTTGACGCTTTTAGTCCCTATGATCAAATAAGCGCATTTCACATACCGAACCCCTCAAAACTTATTTCTAAGCTATGTTAAGGGTATTTAGGGTATTTTTAGCTTATGATCTTGTTCCGGAGTGTACGTTGCTATACGAATTGGCTGACTTTTGCAGTTTGTCGCTATACTCCCATGCGGATCCGACAACAAGTCTCAGCTCGGCAGCGCACAGCCAGTGCGATTAAGCGTGCAAGTGATCTCGGGAACGCATGACTGTGCGGTTGGTGGCACTACCGTGCAGATTCGATGACAAGCCCCAGCCCGGACATGCACTGCCAGTGTAGTTGCTCGTGCCGGCCACATCTCGGTAATGCACGATCGTGCAACATGTGGTGTTGGGATTGAACCCTACAAAGGAACAGTTGATTAAAGCCAAAACTGGATCAGATCAGTGGATTCACAATAAGCAGTTGTTTGCATTAGTTTTCCTCCTTGAATGTGGCCTAACATCTGATGACCTCTATCTACTGCCCTTCTACAACAACTGTTGATCCTCAACAACTGATGAGACTTAAAGACCGTTGAGGATGAAATATTGATGCTCAATCAACTGTCGTGGTTCAAGTACTGCTAAAGACATAAAGCACAACTAGGAGTATAACAATGGAAAGAGAAGCAGTAGTTTAGTCTATCCTTTGTATTCATTGTAGTCAGTAGTTTGTAATAGCAGTAGCTGTATAGATCAGTGGTTATAGGTTGTTAGGAGGTTAGATGTCACTTTCATGGTGACGTCAGCAAAGATGTTTCAGTGGTTTGTTCTGTACTATAAATAGAACAGTACCCTGTACTGTTCTATCAGCTCTCTTCTTCACCAAGTCATTCTGTACGAACAAATCACTGTGAGCTTAGGCTGAGGGGGAGATTGTATGCATGCATGCATTAGTATTGAAGATTGTAATAAATATAATCATTCGATTCTATGTTAAACATGTTTGTTAAAAGCAATTCTCTCATTTGATTGTGTGTTGAAAGTTTATTTCATTTAATTCCGCTGCACTTATTTCTAATTCATCTTCATATTTATCAAACGAGCACAATCATAAGAAACTCAGATCCTAACAATTGGTATCAGAGCTAGGACAGTCAAACTTGATCTAACAATCATTTTGACGTAGAAGTTCAACTCAAAATCATTGATACTTTAAATTGTTCGTTTCGTTGAAAAACAGAGCCAGGTTTAATCAGGAGCAAAGTTGATTAATCAGTGTCGGTAAAACAACCAGAATGACATCAAAATCACAGGATATCAATATTAACATTGGTTCTCTCTTCAAACCACCTATGTTGAAGAGAAATGAATACAACATCTGGGAGTGAAGGATGAGTCACATCCTAGCTCACCAGAATACTGGATGTTGGAAGTCGGTTACCTCTGGACCACATGTTCCGATGGTGCCGAGTGCTGAGGATCTAAAGATTTTTGTTTCTAAGAAAATTGAGAACTATACTAACCAAGATTTTCAGAAAATTGAACTGGATGCCAAGGCATTTAGCATCGTTGCATCTGCACTACCAAATGAGATCTATGCTGGACTGTTACACTATAGCAGTGCCAAGGAATTGTGGGATGCACTTAAGGAACAGTTTGGGGGCACTGAAGAAGTAATTGAAAACAACAGGGAAATCCTGAACCAACAGTATGAAACCTTTTGTCACATTAAGGGTGAAACATTAACACAGCAGTTTGAGCGATTTAGTTGTCTCATAAGTGAACTTAAGCTTGTTAAAACTGAATTTCCTAAATCAACTGTAAACAACAGGTTTTTAAGGTCACTTCCTGAAAAATGGGACACAATTGCTTTTGTAACCAGAAACTCTATTGAGTTCAAAGATCTGACCCTAATCCAACTTCATGGTAGACTCCTGACCTATGAAAGGGAGTTGAACCAGAAAAAGAAGTTACAAGAGTCTGGAAAAGTTGCAGATGACTATTCATTTGGCAGCACAGCTCTTTTGGGTCAGGAAGAATCTGGTAGTTATGATCATTATATTGACATAACTGCTGGTGGATCATTATATTGACATAACTGCTGGTGGAGCCTTTAATAGCTCTAATTCTTACTCAAACAACTATGCTTTCACAGCCAGTTGTGAAAACCATAATTCTGACAATCTGTGCTTTGAACTCAATGATTTGCAACATTTTGATCCAACTGACTTAGAAGAAATGGACATTTTGCATCAACTTGCATTGCTGAGTGTTAGAACCAGTAAATTTTACAAAAGGTGTAGGATCGTATTTGACGACCGAATGAGTCAATTTGAATGTGTTTACACTATTTAGATGGCGGAAACATCTAAACAGCTTAGAATCAGACAGAAAGGAGTAGAAAACAGAATAGATTCACTTTTAACACTTGTTCTCTTGTTATATATTGACTTGGAAAACTGGCAGCACTTCGTTATAACTTCTCGGAATGCATGCCAACTGAGAACTACACTAGCCTATTTATAGGCAACAAGATTTCGCTTCAACATGCCTCAAGCGAAATCTTATCATGTGATTTCGCTTGAGGCTTACATCATGACCCCTGAAGCGAAACCCTAATAAACTAACTTAAACTTTACATTCAGACCCCTACACTTTACATACTTGACACTTTTAGACCCTAAACTTATGACGTAGGCTTTAGACATCATGTATCAACAAAAGGAGAGGGAGATAATTTCCAGGGTTACATGGGAACTTAAAAGTAGGGCTGGATAAGTCAAAGATTAAATGCTATAAGTGTACTAGGTTAGGTCATTTTGCTAGGGAGTGCATGAGTCAAACCAATGGACCAATTATTACATATCCTGGCTCAAACCCTAGACCACAAAATAACCAAAACACTGTGCATTATGTGACAACTGACACTTTTCCGTACACTCCGTACACTAAATGAACAATAATCAGTGCTTTAATAACTGTGCATGATCTAGTTTACAAGACAAATGAATTTCTGATTACTGTTATATATATACAATGGCATTTCACGTTGCAAGACTTTTATTATTACTACATGCAACACGATATATTTCTAATAATACACATAACAGAATTGGCACCATTATCAGACAAACTAAAAATGCTAACGAAGTTTAGTACATAGACAGATAGTGTTTTGAGGCCCAGTATGAGCCAGAGAACTACGTATTACACTAGTATAGTGTGTAGGGAAGTAAGGACCACAAAACTGCTTTTGTAGGTGATAGATAAAGTGCCGGAAAGTGCCTAAAACCTACATAAAGTGCAGAATTCTGCATAAATCAGCAAAATTCAGCATTTTAACAAGTTTATTACATGCAAAATATGACTAAATGGTCCTGAATGCTTTCCTAAGAGTCGGGAATTAAAAGTGTCACAAAGGGATACATAAAGAACACTAAACGGAATAGTTTGACACTTTAACGAACTAATATCTAACCAAACAACCAGACATTACCCGAAACACCAAAATTATACTAGAAGCATTGTTTTAATGTTTCTGAGCTAGTTATGATCCCCGAACACTCTAACACACCATACAACATAATATATGCATACACACTAACTAATGCACTTAACTTCCAACTAAATTCTCCAACTTATCATTAAAACCAAACCAATACCCCCCCCCCCCCTCATGTTCACGGTTATGAAGGTGTGGCCCCACCTAGATCTTGTGTAATCTTCCATGATCTTGCTTGGATTTGTAAAGATCTACTTAGATTGTGTAGTGTACTATGAGAACATAAAATACAATGGATAATAGGTCTAGATGGTTATAAGAGGAGCAAGGGTTCTCATTCATCACCCACACATCTCAACACCACAACTCCTCCATCTTTCCTCCATTACCTACGACCACCATACACCACCACACTACCACCGTTTTTCAATCATTCCCATGCATTCTAAGGTGAACATAAGGTGTAAGAAGCTTAGTTAAGAAGCCTTGAAGCATCGGAACTTGAAGGACCACTCCATAGAGCTTTTATCCACCTAGTTTATCTTCTTCATCATCTTTGATTCTTCCCTAGCCATACTGCTAGTAGTAAGCCCCTTTAACCATGTTTTTACTTCTTATTTTGATGGTTAAAAGAATATGTAAAAGGTTGAACATGAAGATCATGAAGAAACAAGAAGATGAACTTTAACATAAAGCTAAATAACATAAGAAACTAAGTTGTTTTAGTGTATATGAGAATCTTGGTTGTTGATTTCTTGTGTTTATGATGTTGATCATCATAAGAAGCTTGCTAGATTGTGATTAAACACATGATCTAGCAAGTATGAGGATGACTCATGAGAAAATCATAATGATCATCCTTTATGTTAAACATGAACTTGAAAATAAACTTGTTTTAGTGTATAATGATTTGTCATACATGTTATAAGACTTGAAAATAAAGGATTTCAAAGATAATATTTTCAAGAGAATAAAGTTATTTACAAGATTTACAAGATCATGCTTTTTAAAGAAACTAATCATATTTTTAGTGGTAAATCAAGTATGGGAACATGTTATTAACAAGAGAAACACAAAATAATTGTTTTTGGAAAAATCATCTTGTAAGTTGTAAAGGACTAGATCTATCAACAATGTGATTATTAAACAAATAACCATGTTTTAGAGGGTAACTTAACCTACTAAATAACATGCTAAGTTACTACAACTTTTTACAAAAATTCAAGTTCATGTCAAAGTGTAAATTGCATATTTAAAGCATATGGTAAGTCTTGTTTATATTGTTGATTGTTTGTGATGATTTTAAAAAGAAAATGATATGCTTTGATAGCATGGACACCTCCATTTTTAGGGGAAACTATGGCAAAATTTTCTAAAAATATAAACACTTAGAAAAATATTTTCTAAACAAGTATTTACAAGTGAGTTTTAACTATGGTTTTTCAATACAAACTTTGCCATAGATTTTGTTACAAAAATACAAGTATTGGAGGTTGGTTTTTATAAATAAAAATGGATAAATAGGTATTTAGAATATATATTTACACATTGTGTGTGATTATTTGTATACTTTGTGATATAGTTATATTATTTTAGGGTAAAATAATATAACTTAATAAATACCAAGAATTTACAATCCAAAAATATTTCCAAAAATCACAAGGAATAAATATATAAGTTACACACTTAATTACGGAAACTACATTTATGAGCATATTTTTGGTAAATATTATTTTGGATACAAGGAATGAAAATATGATTTTCATTACAATGTATATCGTATCTTCGACAAAGAGAAAATATATTTTTTTTGGAAGTAAAAATATATTTTCTTGAAATATTTTGAAGATATATGATTTTTGAGAAAAATATATATTTTCTTGAAATACATTATTTTTAGGGACAAATTAAGTTTAAATATATCTTCTAAAGTAAGACTTGAAAATATATTATTTTGGAAACTACAAATACGAGAATACGAATACACATGTATGAGAATACCCCCATCCTTGGAAAGGAAATACTTGAGAAGTATTGATACAAAAATATTGTTTAACAATTATTCCAAAATTAAATACAATCTAAAGTTAAAATAATTATTATTTTAACAAGTAACTATAACTTGGAATATCATTGAAGACATGAAAGAAACGTAACTCAAAAACATGAATACTAAGGCAAGGCACGGCCCTTTCGTCTAATAGACCCTAGTACATTGTAGGAAGACGTGTTTGCTGACGAGATTTGAGTTACGAGTATCGAAGACGCAATACAGTGAGTTCATGCTCCCCCTTTTCTCTTAACTGTTTTGGGTTTTATAACTCTCGGGGGTGAAATACATGTTACGAATGCTTAAACGGTATGAAATGCCTATGAAATACTAGATCATGTGAGCATAGACTTAATATTGAAATGCCATTAATACTTAATTAGGGACGAGGGTTATGTCACACCCCCAAAATACCACATGCGGAAATACCGCGGGGCGTGTGACATACCAGGATCCAAGCCACCAATCACATTGAACTCATAATTATATTTAATAGAACTTTCATTTATTAACATAAAGCGTTACAAACGTTACATATCATTCATTGTGTACAGCGGAAGCATAAATCATTTGTTAAGTGTTTAGTAAACCAAGAGTACATAAACCATTGAGCTTGTATTGAGATTCCATGTATCTCGACCCATGACCACTCTAGCTTCTCAGACAGCAAGTTCCAACTAATATAAGCATATAGACCTGCAAGGCATGTAACAACGAGTCAACAACAAAGTTGAGCGAGTTCACAGTTGGGTGTTTAGTTTTAAAAGTTTGTTTTGAAAACCATAAGTTGTTTCGTAAACCACGAGTTAACCAGTATCTTTGTTTTCCCAAACCATATCCATAATTAGTGGGGGCTTCCCCATGTGAACCACTAGACCGTTACCATATCGACAACTGACGAACATAAGTTGTGCCCTACGTCAATGTCTATCATCATTGACTAAGTGCCCAGATCCATTAGTACACGCCCGTCCGACCGGCACGGTGTGAGGCTTGTCAACCCTAATAGCGCTATTAACTAATGACCCGCTCGCCATTGGCCCGACGATTAAGTCGATACAAAAATGAGGGACTTCATGATAGAGTTTTGTCTAGTAAGTTTAAGGTTGTTGTCCTACCCAAGGAGGACGAACGTACGTATTCTACCCAAGGAAAATACGCAGGATTAATATTGGCATCCTACCCATGGAGGATGGCGGTACATATCCTACCCAAGGAGGATATGTAGGTTCCGTTTTAATTCTTTAACCCATTCCCAACCACCGGGAATCCCATGCCTTAGAAAGTGTGTGAACTCACCTTGGTTTGCTCGGTAAGACCAGTTACTTGTTTAACAGTCGGTCACAAATATCCTAACATGGCTACCGATAAGAATCAGTTTCATACTCACATTGCACCACTTATTTTGTCACACGTTACACAAGTTACGTTCATGAAACATACACATCATCATGCAATTATAACAGTTGATCATGCCATACAATCAATACATACATTTCGATATCAAATAGTTGATGTTCAATTCTTCCAATATCCATTTGTTGGTGTGATCACATTTAGAAATCACCAATCCTAACAGTGTGCAAATTACGTGATATGCCTACGGCCCAACACCAAGTCATAGTCCAACAAGATAAAAATAACACAAGGTTTACTGAAGTGCACGGCCCGAAACAAATGGTCCACTAACCGTGTGTGTGCAGCCCACTCGAGCATAACTCAAATTTTGTATCAGTTTTCTGCATTAATATATATTAATTCTACCTTGCACCTTAGGAAGCATTATATATCAATTATTTGAAATGTTAATATGTATAACTCAAGAGTTCCATTATTCACATATCCTTTTATGCAGACATCACGATTGGTATAATATAACCCAAACAAAATTGTGTGTGTGTGCGGCCCACTAAGGAGCGGCCCACACCGAGTGTGTGATGACCAGTTAGTGCAGTCCAATTAGCATTTAAAGTCCACCAATACAACTATGCAGGACTTATGTCGTACAGTCCACTAACCAAGCATGTGGTCAACTTCAAAGACTCAAGACATGCACATGCAACCTATACAACCTACTGTTGTATTTAATGTAGACTAGACAACCCACATGACAAATGCATTACAAGACAAATGACATTGACTTTGATATACCATCATCATAATAACCATTAAATACTATAAAAGAAACATCATGGCTATCACATTGTTCAATTAAACCAATACTGCTAACACATGGCCGCCATCTTTTAATTAGGGTTATCAATTTTCAATAGACCACTTTACTTCAATTGTATTGGACCATAAAAGGATATTGATATGCTAAGAATCGGTTATTTGAATGCATGTGAATTTTAGTGGGCAACAATGATTGGACCATACTAGAAATCGGTTTGTGGGCTGCTGATATGCTAGACAACTTTGTCAGTGAATTCGAATAAATACAAAGTAACTCTACTTATTCCTATCATTTAACTCTATCAAGCTATCATAACCATAATCATCCTAAAAGAGAACAATGCTACATCATCACAAAATTACTAGTTTCGACAAGAGATCCAATAATTATTCATGCATACAATTCTGACCCTACCATAATGTTTTACGACATCACTCAAATCACAAGACAATTAATCATACATAATCGAGAGGAATCAGGTTATACATATCAAACAAGATCACGCAAGGATTATCAATCATATCGTGCCTATAAGACATGATCATCAATTACATTCATGAATGATTAACTAAAAACTAATATAGTAGAGATTCACTAACCAAAATCTTCGATAACCGGATGATATCTCACAAGAGGGGGGGGGGGGTTTCCACTGCCGTCGCACAATAGATGTAGGAGTAGGGTTTGTTATGGCAATTTAGAGAGTGTCGCAACCCCCGATCCCTGATCCCCGGGAACGGGCGGACGCGATCACAGAGTTTCAGTGGTATCAGGGTTATTTAATCTTGCAGCGGAATTTACATCAGGACCGTAGTTAGGAAATGTTTATCAGAGTAAAACCACCTCATTTAATATTAATAATCACATCGGTAAAACCCAAGTTTCTTATTACAATACATTTATAGGGATAAACCCTATTTCATTGAATTTTAAAACATCGTTTATTTGGTAACTTTTATAGCCACATTATCCCAAGCATTCAGTGCTCTCCAGCTGGCTTTTACTAATTGGCTGTCACATTGGGTTACCTGAAACGTGTTTTAAAAACAATTGTCAGTCGGAAATACTGGTGAGTGAATCCCAGTTTAATCAAGTTTAAATAAAAAGTCACAGTGAACAGTATTGAGAGCGATCACATTGTTTTTGTCTACACAATTATTCCATTAGTACTGTCAACCCTGACTTGTGGGTCATATTACCCATTGGCTAACTCATTGTCCAATGGTAACGTATTGTCATCCTCGACTTACTACTCATAGTGTAGAACATTTTGTATACAAAACCCCAACATACTGGCAATAATTGAAAAACTACAAAGACTCAATCACTGCTAATTTTCATAGTAAAACATTTAAGGTTTGGTAAAACATTACCAAAAAGATTATCAAAAAGGGGATAAACTCACAAAAAGGTTTACACAAAAAGAAGGATTACTCACATTGCTATCTTAGGCTTTTCGTAAGGGTTTCCTGGATATAATCTATAATTTATACAAATGTACATTGATTAGTATCATAACCCTTTGAAATTATTAATGATACCCTCCCCGAGACGGCATTCCAACAACTACGTCGGGCAGAACCACGACAGTTGTTACGGAACCCTAAATCAATCGGGCAGCGTAACTATTACGAAACTGGGGTTATAATACTTAAAACGGAGTAGAACCTCGCTAATTAGGGGTATAATACCCAAATATTATGCTTAATACTTTCAGAATTCGAGATTGAGAATTAAAAACGGAGTAGAACCTCGCTATTTATAGTTGCTGAACTTGGTCTCCACACGGCCCGCGTAAAGCACAGGCCAGGGTTACGCGGCCCGCGTCAACCCTGGTCAACTCTATAGCCTGTCCCGGTCACCAAGTAGACCCGCCACGATGTTGACACGTGTCGGCCTGGGATGTCTCCGCGTTTCATGATCTCTCGCGGCCCGCGTCAACTATCTAGAACTCTTACGCGGCCCGCTTTAACTAAAGAATTCAGCGGAGTCTGTTCTGGCCTTGATACCGCCCGCGTGAGATGTTGGGGTGGGTCTACGCGGCCCGCCTCAACTCAATATTTTATGTTTTTAATTTATTTTATAAACTATAACTTATTTCGGGCTCGGTTTTCACATACGGGGTGTAATATAAGACATATTGGGACATTTTACAATATATTAGAGTGTCAGAATATTATGAGGGTGTTGGTTTTACCGAGGGTTGTTACATTCTCCCCTCCTTATTTTAGAGCTCGTCCTCGAGATCTACTGAAACAAATGTGGATAATTCCTTTGCATTTCTGATTCGAGCTCCCATGTGTACTCAGGTCCTCTTTTGGAGTCCCACTTCACTTTGACTAGAACTAGTCTCTTATGTTTGAGATTCTTGACTTTTCTGTCTTCAATCTGTAGAGGCCTTTCTACAAACTTGAGTTGTTCATTTACTTCTATATCCTTAAGAGGCACTATCAGTGATTCATCAGCTAAACACTTCTTGAGATTAGATACATGAAACACGTCATGTATTCCTGCCATTTCCTCTGACAGTTGTAGCTGATAGGCTACAGGTCCTATTCTTCTAATAATCTCAAAAGGTCCAATATACCTGGGACTTAGCTTTCCTCTTTTGATGAATCTTACTACTCCTTTCCAAGGAGAGACTTTCAACAATACTTTATCTCCTACCTGAAATTCCAATGGTTTGCGTCGGTTATTGGCATAACTCTTCTGTCGATCACGTGCTGCTTTCAGTCGTTCCTTGACTTGAATAATTTTGTTGGTTGTCTCTTGCACTATCTCAGGTCCAGACAGTTGCTTTTCCCCAATTTCTGCCCAACAGACTGGGGTTCGGCACTTTCGTCCATAAAGTGCTTCGAATGGTGTAGCGTTTATACTTGTGTGATAACTATTATTATAAGAAAATTCTATTAAAGGTAAGTGATCGTCCCAATTACCCCCGAAGTCAATTACACAAGCTCTAAGCATATCTTCCATTGACTGAATTGTCCTTTCGCTTTGTCCGTCCGTTTGAGGATGATAAGCTGTGCTTAGTTTTAACTTGGTTCCCATTGCCTTTTGGAAACTTGACCAAAAATGAGAGGTAAATCGACTATCCCTATCAGAAACAATTGATAAAGGAATGCCATGTAAAGAAACAATTTCATTTACATATAATTTGGCTAATTGTTCCATACTAAAAGTTTCTTTCATGGGTAGGAAATGAGCTGACTTGGTTAGCCTATCTACAATCACCCAGATTGTATCATTTCCTTTCTTGGTTTTGGGTAATTTAGTAACAAAATCCATTGTTATCAATTCCCATTTCCAAACTGGCATTTCTAATTGCTGTAACAAACCTGAGGGTTTCTGGTGTTCAGCCTTAACTTGTGAACAAGTTAAACATTTAGAAATATAGGCTGCTATGTCCTTCTTCATTCCTATCCACCAGAAATTTTTCCTTAAATCCTGGTACATTTTATCACTTCCTGGATGCATCGTATATTTAGACTTATGGGCCTCTTCTAGTATACGATGACGTAAGTTTCCTAATTTAGGTATCCACATTCTCTTTTCATGAAATCTCCAAATTCCATCTGTTCCTTGTTTTAATTCTTTCAACATACCTTTTAATTTTTCAGAATCATCCTTGATTACTGATTCTTGTGCTTCTCTTATTTGATCATTTAAATCTATTTGCAGATTTAATTTAAGAGAACGTACCCTTCTTGGCTTTTCTTGATACTTTCGGCTTAAAGCATCTGCCACTACATTTGCTTTTCCTTCACGATACTGGATATCACAATCATAGTCACTAAGCATCTCCATCCAGCGTCTTTGTCTCATATTTAATTCCTTTTGCTTGAAGATATACCTTAAACTCTTATGATCAGTGAATATGGTAAACTTACTACCGTAAAGGTAATGTCTCCAAATCTTAAGAGCAAAAATTATAGCTCCTAGTTCTAGATCATGGGTTGAATAATTCTCTTCATGATTTTTAAGTTGTCTAGATGAGTAAGCTATAACCTTTTGTCGTTGCATCAATACACATCCATAACCTAATTTAGAAGCATCACAATAGACTACAAAGTCTTCAGTTCCTTCTGGTAATGCTAGTATGGGTGTATGGGTTAATCTTTGCTTAAGGATTCTAAAGGCTTCTTCTTGTTTTAATCCCCATTCAAACTTAACAGATTTACAGGTTAACTTAGTTAAAGGAATGGCTATTTTAGAAAAATCTTGAATAAATCTTCTATAATAACCGGCCAATCCTAAGAAACTTCTAACCTCGGTTGGTGATTCAGGGGTTTTCCATTTCGTAATTGCTTCAATCTTTGTTGGATCTACATGAATTCCTTCATGGTTGACTAGGTGTCCAAGGAATTGTACCTGTTCTAACCAAAATTCGCACTTAGAAAACTTAGCATAAAGTTTTTCCTTTCTTAACAGACTTAAAAGTGCGTGCAAATGCTTTGCATGATCCTCTTTACTCTTAGAGTAAATTAGAATATCATCTATAAAAACAATTATGAATTTATCCAAATATAGCTTACATATTCAGTTCATCATGTCCATAAATGCAGCTGGGGCATTGGTTAAACCAAATGGCATGACAGTAAATTCATAATGTCCATACCTTGTTCTAAATGCGGTTTTAGGAATGTCCTCTTCCTGTACCTTTAATTGATGATATGCTGACCTTAAATCGATTTTAGAGAAAAATCGAGCTCCTTGCAGTTGATCAAACAAATCATCGATTCTCGGTAATGGGTACCGATTCTTAATCGTAACCTTGTTTAATTCACGGTAGTCATTGCACATACGCATTGATCCGTCCTTCTTTTTAACAAACAGTATCGGCGCTCCCCATGGCGACGAACTTGGCTGTATAAATCCTTTTTCTAACAATTCATCTGATTGTTTCTTCAGTTCCTGCATTTCGGCGGGTGCCAAACGATGAGGTGCTTTGGCAATCGGTGTTGTTCCTGGTAGCAGGTGAATTCTGAATTCAACTTCTCTGTTTGGAGGTAGTCCTGGTAATTCTTCTGGAAAAATATCTGAAAACTGCGACACTACTGGAATATCTTTTAGTTCTTTTCCTTTAGTGTTAGTGATTATAGAAATCAAATACACTATAGAACCTTTTCTTATACAACTTGCAGTTTTCATCACAGATATGAATTTTGTGGATCTCGAAGGGTTATCTCCTTTAATTGTGATCGTTTTACCTTTTGGTGAATTTACTTGAATTGACTTTTGATCACATAAAATATTGGCTTTATTGGCTATTAACCAATCCATTCCTAAAACAACATCGAATCCTGCCAGATCCATGGGATATAAGTTTGCTATAAACATTTCGTTAAAAATTTCTATTCTTGCTCCCTGCAAGATTTCAGAAATCCTAATAGTTTCTCCGTTAGCCGTTTCTACTAGACATTCTTGTGGTAGTTTAGTTAATGACTGATTTAGAATTTTGCAAAACAAAGTATTGATAAAACTTTGGTTCGCACCAGAGTCAAATAATACTTTAGCAAATATATCATTAACTAAAAACGTACCAGCTATAACGTCTGGGATCATCTTGGCTTCTTCTGTAGTCAGAACAAATGCTCTAGCATTTTTAGTATTCTTGTTGTCTGCAGCTGGGGTCAATTTCGGACAGTTTGGCCTGGTATGACCTTTTTCTCCACAGTTGTAGCACAATCCATCACTGGATTTCTTCCTGCAATTTTCTTCCTTATGCCCTGGCATCTTGCAATAATTGCAGAGAATGGAGCATTTTCCCGAATGCTTTTTCTTGCAAACCTTGCAAAAAGGTGTAGAGGTAGAACCCATATTCCTACGGTTGAAATTTCCAGAACGAAATTCTTGAGTAAGCCTTTGGGTTAGGTTTCTCCTCTGGTCTTCTTCTCGGGTACGGACTAACTCATCAGTTAAGGTATTGGCTAGTTCTACAATTTCTTCTATAATTTGAGGTCTAGCTGCATTGACTACATGTCTAATCTCCCCAATTAATCCCCAAATATAACGGGAGATTAACACTGGTTCTGGTGAAGCAAGAGTTGGCACTATTCTAGCATATTCGAAGAATATTTTAGTGTATCCCTTACTATCCACACCAGTCATCCTAAGATTTAGGAATTTGTTTGCTATCTGTTCCCTCTCATTGGGTGGGCAGAATTTCCTTTCTACTTTGTTCTTAAATTCTTCCCATTCCATATTGTAGGTTTGATCACTTCCTCTTGTCTGGAGGATAGTGTTCCACCATTCTAGTGTTGCATTCTTAAACAGATTAGAAGCAAACAATATTTTATCTTCTTCAGCACACTTGCTTATTCTTAAGACTGCCTCAGTCTTTTCTATCCAGCGTAAGGTTGCAATGGCCCCTTCGTTGCCCGAGAATTCTATTGGTTTACAAGACCAGAATTCTTTATAAGAACAACCATAAGGCATGGTTCTTCTTCTTTTGGGAATAGGCATTTGAAGTACTGGTCCATTGTTCACGCTGTTTTCTGGTTCAATTGGTCGCTTACTACTATGTTTACTTTTATTATCAACATCCTAAACAGTTTGAAGAATAAATGGCATTGCATCTATAATTCCCTGTGCCACTATGTGTTGGATAGCGCTATTATCCACTTGATTTCCATTGTTATTGATGCTCGGGTTTTCATTAACCACGTTAATGTTACTCTGGTTATCGTTATTCGGATTTCCTTGATTTCCTTCATCGGCCATCTGAATTTTAAACATTTATCCCATATTAATATCACAATTAATATCTAATATAGTTAATCACATGACACACAATCTAGCCAAAAACGTAGATCATTGCTACTTTTACTCTTTTCATATACTTATGCTTCTATTACATACTAGTACTGAAATGAAATTACAATACCAACAGAAAATAGAATCACACTAATAGTAATATGCATCCGTACACACATATTTTTTATTATTATTATTATTACTACCATTTCCTCCATTCTCACATTCACGGATACGGATTTATCCAAAAATCTATATTGCGCTCATCGTATTTCCATACGAGACGCTCTCCCACCTGACGCATTCTCTCACTGCTTTCTAAAATTTCCTCCCCAAAAGTCCTAAGTTCTTGGACGTTTTCTGCACTCATTGGGGGTGCAGGTTCTCAGACTGGGTTTGGAATCTGGGGTGCGGTTTCCTGATATGGGGGTGACAGTTCCTGAAATTGGTAAGGATCCTCTAATATCTCCCTAATATAATCATCTTGGTAATAGGGATCTAAAGGGTCCATACCTGGGTAAGCTTCTATGTTCTGTATGGGTGGATAATCCTGGACAGGGTAACGTTGCACAAAGTCCCTATTGTCGTCCCACCAGGGGTCATAATTCGGGTCTAGGGGGTTTGGTGCAGGTACCCTAGGAATTTCTTCTGGGTTAAAGTCATGCATCTCCACTTGGTTTTCCGGGTTTTCTATCTCCATGGGTTGTTCTGGGTTTTGTGGTTGTGGGGCTACTAGTTGTTCCAGACTTGGGTCAGCAGCAGTTGTGGCTAGGATATGGAAATTAGCTAAGCTTCTATTAAGCATGTCCTGCGTATGGGCATCTGTCTCTCGCTTAATAGCTGCTAAGGCTCTTTGCTGTTGTAATTTTCGCATTCTCTTCCTACGAGCAAAAGCTTCTTTACTGAACCATCCTCGTTTCTTATTAGGAAATGGTTCTTCAGATTGAGCTCTAAAGGCAAATATTCCTTCCTCCTGATCAGCAGAATACCCCAAAAGGGTAGGCTGTGATGATGTACCCTCACTCCAAGGTGAATCAGATAACTGACAATTCACGTCTGATGGTCCTTGATCACTCATACTGAAAACTAACAAATAGTCAAATAACACATAACACATAATTACAGTTATGTACGTATTTCCGTAATTTATTTCCTAACACAAATTTTAAAATTTTAAGTGTCAGCAGAACACTTCTTTGGCTCAGACCAGTGGCTAGGCTCTGATACCACCTTCTATCGCAACCCCCGATCCCTGATCCCCGGGAACGGGCGGACGCGATCACAGAGTTTCAGTGGTATCAGGGTTATTTAATCTTGCAGCGGAATTTACATCAGGACCGTAGTTAGGAAATGTTTATCAGAGTAAAACCACCTCATTTAATATTAATAATCACATGGGTAAAACCCAAGTTTCTTATTACAATACATTTATAGGGACAAACCCTATTTCATTGAATTTTAAAACATCGTTTATTTGGTAACTTTTATAGCCACATTATCCCAAGCCTTCAGTGCTCTCCAGTTGGCTTTTACTAATTGGCTGTCACATTGGGTTACCTGAAACGTGTTTTAAAAACAATTGTCAGTCGGAAATATTGGTGAGTGAATCCCAGTTTAATCAATTTTAAATAAAAAGTCACAGTGAACAGTATTGAGAGCGATCACATTGTTTTTGTCAACACAATTATTCCATTAGTACTGTTAACCCTGACTTGGGGGTCATATTACCCATTGGCTAACTCATTGTCCAATGGTAACGTATTGTCATCCTCGACTTACTACTCACAGTGTAGTACATTTTGTATATAAAACCCCAACATACCGACAATAATTGAAGAACTACAAAGACTCAATCCCTGCTAATTTTCATAGTAAAACATTTAAGGTTTGGTAACACATTACCAAAAAGATTATCAAAAAGAGGATAAACTTACAAAAAGGTTTACACAAAAAGAAGGATTACTCACATTGCTATCTTAGGCTTTTCGTAAGGGTTTCCTGGATATAATCTATAATTTATACAAATGTACATTGGTTAGTATCATAACCCTTTGAAATTATTAATGATACCCTCCCCGAGACGGCATTCCAACAACTACGTCGGGCAGAACCACGACAGTTGTTACGGAACCCTAAATCAATCGGGCAGCGTAACTATTACGAAACTGGGGTTATAATACTTACAACGGAGCAGAACCTCGCTAATTAGGGGTATAATACCCAAATATTATTCTTAATACTTTAAGAATTCGAGATTGAGAATTGAAAATGAGCGACGGAAAACGAAAACTGATGCCTGCTATTTATAGTTGCTGAACTTGGTCTCCACGCGGCCCGCGTAAAGCACAGGCCAGGGTTACGCGGCCCGCGTCAACCCTGGTTAACTCTATAGCTTGTCCCGGTCACCAAGTAGACCGCCACGATGTCGACACGTGTTGGCCTGGGATGTCCCCGCGTTTCATGATCTCTCGCGGCCCGCGTCAACTATCTAGAACTCTTACGCGGCCCGCTTTAACTAAAGAATTCAGCGGAGTCTGTTCTGGCCTTGATACCGCCCGCGTGAGATGTTGGGGTGGGTCTACGCGGCCCGCCTCAACTCAATATTTTATGTTTTTAATTTATTTTATAAACTATAACTTATTTCGGGCTCGGTTTTCACATACGGGGTGTAATATAAGACATATTGGGACATTTTACAATATATTAGAGTGTCAGAATATTTTGAGGGTGTTGGTTTTACCGAGGGTTGTTACAGAGGGTAATCAAGATGTTTACGTACAAATGTCTATATAATGATAACAACTAAATCAGGTGGGCTAACATACATCTGGGCCTAATCAATACATCTGGGCTAATCAATAAAAAAAAGTTACACAGCTTTCACTTTGGGCCGATTAGATCAAAACACAAGGAAAGATAGCTAGGCTCATTTAATTCATTTAGGCCGAAATGGTGTGGAATTGCAAAGTAGTATTATGTAGCCCAGTAGATGTGCGACCTAAACAAATGCAACATTATATAACCAAGTTAACAAACGTTTAAGTTTAACAGAGTCAAGATCACAAGATTACACGCCACTAACCTTGAAAGTTCGGGTTGTCACATCATCCCCAACTTGAAAGAAATTTCGTCCCGAAATTTAGCACGTAGTCACTGAGGATGCTAGTTAAGTTGCATGGTTTCCTGGTTTTCTTGGGGTGTCACATCATCCCCCCGTTGGTTTGGAATTTCGCTGTAGCTTCAGCCTCAGTAGTGGTTTCATTGTTCTCGAACAACTGGGGATATTTGTGTTTCATTTGGTCCTCTCGTCCCCAGACAAACTCGGGGCCACGACGGGAGTTCCCACGAACTCGAACAATAGGTATCCTGGTGCGTTTGAGAATCTTGACCTCCCGGTCCAAGATTTCCACTGGTTCCTCGACAAATCGCAACTGACCGTCAATGGTGAGCTCCTTGAAAGGAACTGTGAGGGTTTCATCTGATAGACACTTCTTCAGATTCGACCCACGGAATAGGTTGTGAACTCCACTGATTTCTTCGGGTAGATTCAATCTGTAGGCCACCTTGCCAATTCTCTCCGTGATTTCGAAATGTTCAACATATCGCGGTTTGAGTTTTGTCTCGTATACCAAAACGAAGTACACCTTACCAAGGTGAGACTTTAGGTAGTACTCGATCCCCAACTTGGAACTCGAGTGGTTTCTTGTGCTTATCAGCGTAGCTTTTCTGGCGGTCACAAACTGTCGCCATTCGTTGTCGCATCTGAGCAATCTCCTCTACTGTGTCTATGATGAGTTCTGGGCCAGTGATTTGGCCGTTTCTGACTTCTGCCCAACAAGGAGATGATTGGCACTTCCGTCCGTACAATGCCTCGAACGGAGCAGCCTGAATGCTGGTGTGGTAACTGTTGTTATACGAAAGCTCCACTAAAGGGATGTGTCTTCCCCGACCATTGCCAAAGTCAATTTCACATGCTCGAAGCATGTCTTCAAGAGTTTGGATGGTGCGTTCAGTCTGTCCATCTGTCTGTGGATGATGTACTGTGCTCATGTCTAATCGAGAACCAAAGGATTTGTGCATTACTTGCCATAACTCAGAGGTAAAACGCGCGTCACGATCAGATATGATGGAGGTTGGCATCCCGTGCCTAGCAACCGCTTCTTTCAGGTAGATGACTGCAAGTGTAGAAAACTTATCCGTTTCTTTGATGGCTAGAAAGTGTGTTGGTTACGCAAGACAATCAATGAACATCCAGGTGAAGATGTTTCCATTTCGAGTTGTAAGTAGACTATCGACCAAATCCATGGCGGTCTGTTTTTATTTCCATGTGAGTGTTGCTGGTTGCTTGTCACACCCCCAAATCCACATGCAGAGTACCACCGCTTGGAGGCGTGACTGACCAGGATCCAGCCACCATTTATACTGATCATTGGTTAACAGTAAAAATGTTCACCAACCACAATAGCTAGTAAACATCATAGTTCGAAGTTTTAAAAGTTTAAGTTCAAATAATAGTCTAAGTAAACAGCGGAAGCATAAACCAAACAGTTTCAAAACGAGGTTCATAGTTCAAGATTATTTAAACCCAACATATGGGTTAGACGACCACTACACATTCCCAAGCTGCAAGCTCCTGAGTCACTGGGTACCTGCAAAGCATGCAGTAGGGTATCAACAAAAATGTTGGCGAGTTCACGAGATGTCCAGTTTTAACTTTTCAAAAAACGTAGGTTATTTAGGTAAAGCATTTACAATCACGCCATGGGGAGCTACCCCATATGAAAGCTACTAAACTGATGTTACCGAAACTGTTGACGAGAAGATTTTTGTGCCCCAGGTCAATGTCTATCGTCATTGACCAAGATGCAAGGTCTACTAGTTCACGCCCGATCTCCCCCGGTCACGGTGTGAGGTTGTCAAACCTAATAGCGCTATCAACTAATAACCCGTTCGCCCTCGGCGATTAATCGGTACTGTAAGCAGGGACTTTATGTGATAGAGATTCATTTAGTTTTGCTAGTTGTGATTTATAAATAATATCCCAACGCATTTTCCCCCGGAAATAGTAATTTAAAGTTATTCTTTAGTTTGTTCGTGTCCCTCCCTGGGACGCATGCTTTTAGTGTGTGAACTCACCTTGGGTTGCTCGGCAGATTAGTTTACTTGGTCACGCACGCTGGTCACCACGCCCTAGCATGGTTACCGGTATAGGTCAGGTTGGGTACAAGTAGTCATATTTATCTTACACGTATCTAACATATAGCTTGCATGACATATATTCATCCTCTAAGTTATTAGGCCTGTCTAAATTCTTTAACAGCAACAGTTAACACATAGCCCACTTAAACAGTAACAAGCATGAACAGTTAATACACTTGGGCCCAATAACGAAAACAAACAGCCCAGTCGAGGACAGGTGGTCTCGAGTCGCAACCAGGAGATCTCGAGTCATAGGCTTCTGGTCTCGAGTAGTGTTGGCATGAGTCGTAACCTCAGAGGTCTCGGATTCAGTCTCGAGTCCAGATCATGGGGTCTCGAGTCGAGACCTTGATGGTCTCGAGTCCCTGAAGTCTGTCTCGAGTTGTCACTATGTGGTCTCGAGTCGCAATCACCACGGTCTCGAGTTGTAGTTCGATGGTCTCGAGTCGAGACCAGGGGTCTCGACTCTCATCACCTGCTGATTCTAGAACATCTGCATACATTGTACTATCCAATAGAATTCTTATTTCATGATCCCATGTACTATCCAATGAAAATGCACAAACATGTTTTGTTGTCTAATACTCAAACAAAACGGATCAAACAAGCATTTTTCAAATATTCATAACATGTTCATATCATATTCATATTGTTCAACCTTTAGGGTTTTCATTCAACTAGAACACATATCCTACAATTCTTGTGTACCAATAATCGTGCATGCATTCATTCTAAATCCGAAAAACAATCTTTGTAAACCATCATAACACACATGTTCCTTTAAACCGATTTATACTAGCATAATACACCGAGTTTAATGTACTATCAATCATCATCATCTAAACACATACGAGAACATGATAGTACCATATTCATACATCCTTCTATTACTCATATGTCAAGCTAGCATGATACTCATAAATCACTCTATTCTTCCTAACCATAAGCATTATTTAGAATCAAGCACCTACATCATTTAATCATTTTTAACTCACCAAATTATACAAAATCATGCAAAGAGACCTCTAAACTAAGCATATATCTCATACATTAAGCACACATAACACCTAGTACACATTAAGACACTAACCGGCTAGATTCCGAGGTGTGAGGGTATGAAGGATCGATGAATGATCTTCCAAATGAGATTACAAGCAATCCGAGAACTCCCTTGTGGTTGCCGGTTTGATCCGAGAGGGGTGGGGTGTTGAGGTTTAGGGTTTTTAGAGAGAGAGAGAGAGTGTAGAGGAGAGTGTGTGTGAGATGCCCAAAGAAATGGCATGGTTGGCTAGGAGCATGAGTTATATACTAGCCCCAATTCGGTTCACCCTAGTGGGTTTTCGAGTGGGGTAAAGAGGAGCATGGCCCAACCGGCCCAACTATTATACTGTTCACTATCATACATATATATATATATATATATAATACACATACTTAATACAAGGATCACATAACTCGTTAAGATAAATTCACGAACTTTCATTTAATAATATGTACACGAAATACTGAAACTAGAAGGTTGTTCGAAAAAATCCAGAGTGTCACATTGCTGATACTACACCTTGACTTTCCACAAGTCGATCCATCATTCACATATCTAACTAGGTGAGCCTTCATGTCCGATTACCGGTACAAGGTTTATAAATCCTAATGCTTCTTATCAAAACCCAGACGGCTTGAATGTCAAAACTGGTGTGCTTGCTCAACGCGAGTTCCCTACAGTTGCCGTGTAATGAGACCCGCATTCGTTCCACGAGGTAAAGAGTATCGTCCGACCGGTCAAAGGTTGCTTTTCCACGCCTCGCATGGGTTCAACTTGAAATTTCCTCTTCCTTCAGTTCTCCAGTTTGGACAGAGCGAGTCTGATCCGGTAAGTTAGAGTCGATAGCGAGCTGCAGAGCTCGTATACGTTCAGGTTTCGCAATCATATTCATCCAGAAGTTCCATCAAGTGATGTCATTGTATGCTTTAGCTCTTTCGAACATCGGTACATGGGAGGCCCTTGTGATCGGTCTAAATAACGCATCTGGTACCGTCCAAGTGATGCCTCCATCCAAAATCCCAAAGCCACGGTTTTCACCGCCAGCCGTGTGTGTCGCGCAGTTCCTCTTTGTAACTTCATCACGTATGACATCACTCTCTCGTGTTGCGTCGATGTGCAGCTAGGACTTTGATTCGGACCATAATGGTATACCACTGAATCACCCGCACCCTCGGGTAAAAACGATGCTCAGTGCATTGCAGAGTCGGGATTCGAAAGCTGAAAAGAGGTCCTCCTTTTCTGTCTTTCACGAACACAGCACCCTGCTGTGCTGGAGAGATTTAAGCTGCGCGACCTTCGAAAATCCTGTGATTTATCGGCTATAGCACCAAGTGAGACCAAGAAATTGCTGTATCCATGAAGGACTCTTTGGTGTCGATCAGTTTCCAACCAAGACGAATCTTAGCGAGATCCACGTGCATTCCCACTTCGCTGATTATATATCCAAAAGGTACCTCTCAAACCCAGGAATTACATTTAACAAGACTTTGAGCGGAGTGGCTCCTCCCTCAGGAGTTCTAAAATAAGATACAAATGTCACCCATGGCGTTCCATTCTCCTGGTCAGGATTCAGAACGTTGTCAACACATGCGGCCGATTCATGTGATCCCTGAAGCTGCTAGTGTGTTGGTCAACTCAATGATCATGGTGTATAACGTTGAAATGGCTGCATTACATTCGACATGCTGTTCTAAGAGCATTCTCCCCTTGGACTACCATCTGATGATAGTTCGTTCACTAGTCAATCCTCGAATGGAAGCTTGTTTCCTCGCAACTGGTCGACAGGTCCGACAAAACTCCTGTCCAATAGTTCCTGAAGTTGATTAGGCAGTTCCTGCAACCTTCCTGGTGTAAGAGAATAAGGAACATCCAGCAAACAAGGGCTGCTTCTGACATGATACAGGTCTGATATTCCATCTGACGATGTGGAGGTAAACCTGATTGTTCTTCTGGTAGCACATAGGTAGAAATCACAAACAAAGGGTGGATCCTCAATCCTCTTTTCCTCAACCCTAACATCAATAATAAGTGCTAACATAGCGGGATGATCCTTCCGTGGACACTTCCAAGCTTTCATTGCAGAATTGACACTAACCATTGCGCCACTCTGACGCGTTAGAACAGATAACCATCCTCCAGGAAGAAGAGGGATACGTAGAATTATCTCCTCACAGGGTACATCTATCAAGAATAACAGAAGAAAGGTCGATGTTGAACACTTGTCCCACAAGGTCGTGTTTGCATCCCAACGATCATATGAGATTTCCATTGTCTTGCCATCAGCCGATTCCACAACAGGTTCAAATTTTAGGAGCATCAGGGTCAAACGGAACAGAGATGAAGCGGATTACTACTCATACTAGCTACCATGTCGTTAAAGCCCTGACGTCGCCCACGCCAATTCTAAATGCCCTTCGAAGAGCATCATTTTTGGTGTTGCTGTTTTCATGACTAGGATTCCAAGTACTGTCGTTGTTCCTTTGATCGTTGTCCTCTTAACTTAACCACGGCCAATCCATGTTGTAGGCACCTTTATTTCCTTACTGTACGCTAGGGTTACGAATACCTTGTTGTCGCTATGACTACTGCCCCCAATGTCGTTGCTCGAAACGAAGCCCTACGATTCTTCACCATCATAGTCCATCTTTTTACATTCTGAGTCACATCCTAAAGCGCTACTCACTGTGCTGGCGGTTACGCATACCACACTAAGGTCAATTATCATCACTTATGCCTTGATTGATTTGTAAAAGTTGACTCCCACAATTCGCTGACTAGAGTTACGAACTCGATTGAAATCAATCTGCTGACGTTCGTTGCCGGTAATCAGGGTCGTCAAAGTACTGGGCTGGGTAAAATACTACGCTCAACCTCCTACCCATCGATGTTACAAGTGGTTTGAGTAATACGCAGTATGTTGCGGGAGTGTTGCAGAAGTGATGGCACTTCGGAATCTAAGGCGTCAATACGTTAAGTTCCAGCAAGCGAAGAAAGGTGAGAAAGATATCGATCAATCATTCGACGCTGCGACATCCAACACATGGACTTTCGTATAAGCACCTAACATTCTACACGGTTCGCTGAGTTCAGATGGGTGTTCAGGTAACACTCGATAGCATCGAGTCTCGAAAGGATCCAGAGGGGAATGGAAAGTTCACGTTCGAGTTGGGGACAATCACTGCTATGACCCCTATAGGTTTGTTATGTTTCACATGGATCAAATGACGGAACGGAACCCCTTTTCCACTTGTTAAGCCTCACTGGGACTCACATGCACCCCACATTATTATTATGTGTGCACCCATAATTATAATCCAATTTGCATGTTTATCTCAGCTTCTCTCAATTCGTGTTAAAAGGTTCCCCAAATTTGAGTAATAAGACATACGACATCACAATATAGATCATGAAGGTTCAAGAAGCGTCACACGTAACATGGGTTGGTAACATAGAAACTCATACTTTAGTGCCAAGTGTGCATTCACGTGTAATATCATTCATAAGCAAACACAAGATATGCTATGCAATAGTAAGCGAGAAACGAACCTTGCAGTCTGGAGCTGAGTGTCATGGTCGTATTCACGTCTTCAGAACTGTTGGGTTATAGTCTGGTTAAAAAAAAACGTTTTCCCCTTTTTAAAACCAAGTTCTCTATAACCAATGGCTCTGATACCAATCTGTCACACCCCCAAAATACCACATGCGGAAATACCACGGGGCGTGTGACATACCAAGATCCAAGCCACCAATCACATTGAACTCATAATTATATTTAATAGAACTTTCATTTATTAACATAAAGCGTTACAAACGTTACATATCATTCATTGTGTACAACGGAAGCATAAATCATTTGTTAAGTGTTTCGTAAACCAAGAGTACATAAACCATTAAGCTTGTATTGAGATTCCATGTATCTCGACCCATGACCACTCCAGCTTCCCAGACAGCAAGTTCCAACTAATATAAGCATATAGACCTGCAAGGCATGTAACAACGAGTCAACAACAAAGTTGAGCGAGTTCACAGTTGGGTGTTTAGTTTTAAAAGTTTGTTTTCAAAACCATAAGTTGTTTCGTAAACCACGAGTTAACCAGTATCTTTTTTTTCCCAAACCATATCGACAACTGACGAACATAAGTTGTGCCCTACGTCAATGTCTATCATCATTGACTAAGTGCCTAGATCCATTAGTACACGCCCGCCCGTCCGACCAGCACGGTATGAGGCTTGTCAACCCTAATAGCGCTATTAACTAATGACCCGCTCGCCATTGGCCCGACGATTTAGTCGATTTAAAAATGAGGGACTTCATGATAGAGTTTTCTCTAGTAAGTTTAAGGTTGTTGTCCTACCCAAGGAGGACGGCCGTACGTATTCTACCCAAGGAGAATACGTAGGATTAATATTGGCATCCTACCCATGGAGGATGGCGGTACATATCCTACCCAAGGAGGATATGTAGGTTCCGTTTTAATTCTTTAACCCATTCCCAACCACCGGGAATCCCATGCCTTAGAAAGTGTGTGAACTCACCTTGGTTTGCTCGGTAAGACTAGTTACTTGTTTAACAGTCGGTCACAAACGTCCTAATATGGTTACCGATAAGAATCAGTTTCATACTCACATTGCACCACTTATTTTGTCACACGTTACACAAGTTACGTTCATGAAACATACACATCATCATGCAATTATAACAGTTGATCATGCCATACAATCAATATATACATTTCGATATCAAATAGTTGATGTTCAATTCTTCCAATATTCGTTTGTTGGTGTGATCACATTTAGAAATCACAAATCCTAATAGTGTGCAAATTACATGATATGCCAACGGCCCAACACCAAGTCATAGTCCAACAAGATAAAAATAACACAAGGTTTACTGAAGTGCATGGCCCGAAACAAATGGTCCACTAACCGTGTGTGTGCAGCCCACTCGAGCATAACTCAAATTTTGTATCAGTTTTCTGCATTAATATATATTAATCCTACCATGCACCTTAGGAAGCATTATGTATCAATTATTTGAAATGTTAATATGTATAACTGAAGAGTTCCATTATTCACATATCCTTTTATGCAGACATCATGATTGGTATAATATAACCCAAACAAAATTGTGTGTGTGTGTGGCCCACTAAGGAGCGGCCCACACCGAGTGTGTGATGACCAGTTAGTGCAGTCCAATTAGCATTTAAAGTCCACCAATACAACTATGCAGGACTTATGTTGTACAGTCCACTAACCAAGCATGTGGTAAACTTCAAAGACTCAAGACATGCACATGCAACCTATACAACCTACTGTTGTATTTAATGTAGACTAGACAACCAACACGACAAATGCATTACAAGACAAATGACATTGACTTTGATATACCATCATCATAATAACCATTAAATACTACAAAAGAAACATCATGGCTATCACATTGTTCAATTAAACCAATACTGCAAACACATGGCCGCCATCTTTTAATCAGGGTTATCAATTTTCAATAGACCACTTTACTTCAATTGTATTGGACCATAAAAGGATATTGATATGCTAGGAATCGGTTATTTGAATGCATGTGAATTTTAGTAGGCAACAATGATTGGACTATACTAGAAATCGGTTTGTGGGCTGCTGATATGCTAGAAAACATTGTTAGTGAATTTGAATAAATACAAAGTAACTCTACTTATTCCTATCATTTAACTCTATCAAGCTATCATAACCATAATCATCCTAAAAGCGAACAATGCATACAATTCAGACCCTACCATAATGTTTTACGACATCACTCAAATCACAAGACAATTAATCATACATATTCGAGAGGAATCAGGTTATACACATCAAACAAGATCACGCAAGGATTATCAATCATATCGTGCCTATAAGACATGATCATTAATTACATTCATGAATGATCAACTAATAACTAATATTGTAGAGATTCACTAACCAAAATCTTCGAAAACTGGATGATATCTCACAAGAGGGGGGTGGGGGTTTCCACTGCCGTCGCACAATAGATGTAGGAGTAGGGTTTGTTATGGCAATTTAGAGGGTAATCAAGATGTTTACGTACAAATGTCTATATAATGATAACAACTAAATCAGGTGGGCTAACATACATCTGGGCCTAATCAATACATCTGGGCCAATCAATAAAAAAAAGTTACACAACTTTCACTTTGGGCTGATTAGATAAAAACACAAGGAAAGATAGCTAGGCTCATTTAATTCATTTGGGCCGAAATGGTGTGGAATTGCAAAGTAGTATTATGTAGCCCAATACATGTGCGACCTAAACAAATGCCACGTTTTATAACCAAGTTAACAAACGTTTAAGTTTAACGGAGTCAAGATCACAAGATTACACGCCACTAACCTTGAAAGTTTGGGTTGTCACAGGTTAGATCTAACGGGTATGGCCGAGCCCCACTCATGGTCCTCAGGTGATCACTTGAGTGCTTCGGTGTCCCGGTCGAGGGAAATCGACATAGTCAAGGGAAAATGACATAGTCAAGGTAAATTGACATAGTCGAAGGGAAATTCGACATAGTTGAGGGAAATCGACATAGTCGAGGGAAAATCGACAAGGGTACAAGCCTACTCATTTCAAGTGCTCCCTATGTGCTCACATGCCTTAATGTCCTTATAAAACACTTAATTGGTATGTTCATACACGCTTTTCATACCTGTTTTCTATGGAGTCTCTCAAAGGTTTACAAGATTACAAGTACTCACACAAAACTCATGAACTCGCTCAACTTTTGTTGATGTTTTCCAAATTTACATGTATTTCAGGTAACAGGTTGGATCTTGGGCACAGGTGTTGTTTCTAGAAGTAAATTTCAAGTATAGATGTCATCCACTTTTGTTGGTTTGTGACTTAGTCGAAGGTCGTGTTTTAAAACTTAAATAACTGGTGTTGTAATACTTTAAATTTTATGAATGGATGAACATCGTTTTGATTATGTAGTTGTTTATTATGATTGAATGCAATGATATTAAACCAGTCACACACCATACGCTTCCGCAAAAGTCAGGGTGTGACACATTATGCCCAATATGCCCCTGCTGCTCATGTAAACACTGCTCACTTTGCACACCCTGCAACCCCTGTTCCTGTGCATTATGTTCAAACCACTGTTCCTCAAATATAGTATGTCCAGGCCCCTGCTCCTCAGGTTCTGGTGCAACAAGTTGCACCTCAACAAGCTGTACCAGCAGTGGTTCAACCAGATCAGCAAAGCTTTTTCACCCAAGGCCTTGTTGACTGTAGCAACTTACCTGAAGAGTTAGGAGATGAAAATTTTGCAGTCTATGCTCAAAATAATGTTTTTAGTGATGATGTTTGTTTTGTAGCATTGGAGTCTATACCAGAAGGGCTGGAAACTGAAGAAGGATAGTCAAGTGATGAAACAGTGGATAGAATTGCTGAAGCAGTGGTTACTGTTGTTGCTGATGAAATACTGATGGGAGAAAGTTTAGAACCTCTGTTGGAACCACTGTCTGACCCCTGGTCTGAAGAAGAAGAAAAGAAGAAACAAGGTGAAGAAGAAGAGAAAGCTCAAGAAGAAAGTGATCATACCTGTGATTGTGCCATGATTTCTACAACTAAGGTATCACCTCAGGTTCTTAAAAACCTTTGTTCAGACAAATGCATCATAGCATTTGCAAAAATTAAGGAGGTGAATGAAAACCTTAGAGATAGGTTATTAACTGGTGAAGTACAATTTGAAAAGTCTTTAAAAGAACTGAAAATCAAATTGTCTGAAAAAGAAAATGAAATTTGCAGCATCAAACAAGAGCATAGCAAAACCAAGGACCAACTCCAGACAATGATTGAAAAATATCAAGTCTGCAAAAAGGAGTTGGAAGCCACCCAAATCACTTGTGAAAAATGGGTGGAATCTTGCAAAGGTTATGAGATTATGCTTGAAAAACAGCTTGAAAGCAATGTAAAATTTGGCATAGGGTTTAGAAAAAATGACCAAATTGAAAACACTGCTGCAAATCAAACTGGTTCTGTTGAAATCATACCCACAAACAAGAATGGCCAAGAAGTTAAAATAACTGATAAACTTGGTAACAAAATCACTCTGGAAAGATCTGTGGGGTCCTCAACATTTGAGGAGATTGAGAAATACTAATTCAAACCCACATGGTCTAATGAGTGTGACATTTTTAAAAATTTCAAACCAATGGACTTCACAACTGTGGATGGTGTCAAAGCTCCTAAGGCCAAGGTCATTCCTCTTAAGGACATCCCAACAGTAGTTCAAAACTCTGTTGCAAAGGAGTCTGATAAGAAGAAAAGAAAAGAAAAGGTTAAAAACTTGTTTTGTGATTTCTGTGAGAAGAAAAATCATTTGACCAAAGATTGTTTTCATCTTAAAGCATATGATATTAACAAAACAAGCATCATTGTGCCTTCTCAAAGCTGCACCATCTGTGGTAAAACAAACCACCTCACTCAGGGATGTGTGTATCTCAAATCCTTTGATGTAAAAAGAATGAGTACACTTCAAAAACATCCATGAGTTCATCAAAACCACAAGTCAAGAAACAACCACTGTTTGTGCCAGTTCAAACAGCTGTTACAAAATAGCTGAACCAAACCTTTGTTAAAAGAGATGTTCAGGTAACTGATGCACCCCCTGCTAACCAATACCAAAGAGGTAAAGGTCAACCACCATATCCTAGGGTCCCACATGTTTATGAAGCCTACAAAAGGCCTTCTAAACCAAGAGTGAACAAGCATCCCTATGGATATCAAGAATTGATTGGAAATGGATCCCAACAGTGTAGAGAAACAAGTTTCAAAAATTGCTCAATCCCCTGATCTAACCACTGTCCATCTTCCTGACCTTAACATAGACATTGCTGAGACCCCATCCAAAGCCTTATTGGCTTTGGAGACCTTCCTGAACTAATTATTTACTTGATGTGCAGGGAGCTTCTGCATGCTTAGATAGTCTTTGGTATGTAGATAGTGGAGGCTCCAGGCACATGACTGGATGTAGAGCCCTACTCAAAGAATTCAAAACTCATGGAGAGGGTGATATATCTTTTGGTAATAATAGTAAAGGGAAGGTGTTGGGTTCTGGAATAGTTCATTCTGGAAATGTTAAGTTTGAAAATGTCAATCTGATAGACAATCTAAAATTCAACCTCCTTAGTGTCTCTCAAATGAGTGACAAAGGTTATGGTTCATTTTTCCCTAAGGAATGTTGTAGGATAGTTGGATCAGAAATGGTTGAAAAGATTGAAGAAATAATAAAAAATGGAATAACTAAACTTGTTGCTCAAAGAAGTGGCAATGTTTATGTAGTTGATTTGTCAAAAGAGAACCCAAGAACTGATGCATGTCTGTTCTCAGCTGCCTCTAACAAAGAGACAGAACTTTGGCACAGGAGATTGGGGCACACAAATCTCAAGACAATCACTGCTTTGTCAAAACAGGGGTTAGTAAGAGGTCTTCCTCAAAAACTGTTCACCTGTCCTGAGCATTGTGTTTCCTGCTTAAAAGGAAAATATCATAAAAGCTCATTTAAGTCCATTGAAGAGTCCAAAACAACCAAGTGCTTGCAAATGCTTCACATGGATCTGTTTGGCCCAGTTAAAGTCATGAGTCTTAGAAAGAAAAGATATTGTTTGGTTATTGTAGATGACTTTTCTACGTTTACATGGACTTATTTCTTACATTCCAAAGATGAGACTGCAGGCATTCTGCAAGACTTTGTTACACAGGTTGAAAAGCAGTTTGACTTGCCACTAAAAATCTTCAGGAGTGACAATGGCACAAAATTCAGAAATAGGGAGTTGGATGAGTTTTATGTGACCAAAGGAATTGTAAGGCAGCACAGTATTCCAAGGACACCAGAACAAAATGGGGTAGTTGAAAGAAAGAACAGAACTTTGATTGAGGCTGCCAGGACCATGCTTTGAATATGAAGTTCAATGAACTCTCTTTAATGAAAATCCCTGCAAATCCTACAGAATTATTTGATCTTGATAATTTTACCTTTGAAAAGGTTTATGTTAAGACTAACAATGCAGGTCCATCTCAAAGTCCTCCATCAGACTATGGATATGAAGTCATCATTCCACAACAAAAGTCTGCATCAATTGGTAGAGTAACAGATGTTCAAAACAGCTGTCAAAGCTCAACCACTGCTACCTCAACAGTTTTTTACCAAAGTAGCCCCCTAACCCCTGCTTCCACATCCTCAAGCACTGTTGATAAAAATCAGCATGTTTCCACACCACTTCCTCCTATTCCTCCACCTCTATTTCAAGACCCTGTTGGATCTTCAAAGTCACCAACAGTGGTTAGCTTAGATGATTCACATCTGCAGCCCTCACCTTTAAATGTCATTGTTCCATACAAAGGAGATTTAATCTTCTTGAAGTCTCATCCACCTGACCAAATCATTGGCAACATCAGTGAAGGGGTGCTCACAAGAAGTCAATCCCAAAACATCTGTCTTTTTGCTAGATTCCTATCACTTCATCAGCCAGTCAAGTACCAAGAGGAACCGAAAGACAACAGCTGGGTAGAGGCCATGCAAGAGGAGATCCAACAGTTTAAAAGACAACAAGTATGAGAGCTTGTACCACTGCCAGAAGGTGTGAGTCCTATTGGCACAAAGTGGGTCTTTAAAAATAAAACTGATGAAAGGGGTATTGTTGTCAAGAATAAAGCAAAGCTAGTGGTTCAAGGGTTCAGACAGGAAGAGGGAATTGATTATGATGAAACTTTTACCCCGGTAGCAAGATTGGAAGCTATCAGATTATTCTTGGCCTTTGTTGTCAACCACAATATAAAGGTGTATCAAATGGACATTAATTGTGCATTCCTCTATGGTAAAATACAAGAAGAGGTATATATTTGTCAACCTCCAGGTTTTGAGGATCCATTTAATCCAAATCATGTCTACAAGCTAAATAAAGCTTTGTATGGCTTGAAACAAGCACCTATAGCCTGGTATGAAACTCTTTCCACCTTTCTTCTCTCTATTGGTTTCACAAGAGGTAAAATATACAAAACACTATTTTTAAAATGGAGAGGGAGAGACTTGATGATTGTCCAGATTTATGTGGATGACATCATTTTTGGAAGCACATGTTCTAAAATATGTGAAGAGTTCAGACAACTCATGACAGCTGAGTTTTAAATGAGTGCAATGGGTGAACTCCAGTGCTTTCTTGGTCTCCAAGTACGGCAACTGCAAAATGGTACTTTCATCCATCAAGGCAAATATGCCAAAAAACTTTTAAAGAAATTTGAGATGGATGATTGCAAACCATGTAGTACACCCATAGCAACCACAAAAATAGTCATGTTTGATGAAAAGGATGATTTGGTTGATCAAACTCTTTATAGAAGCATGATTGGGTCTTTATTGTACCTGACTGCATCTAGGCCAGACATCATGTTTGCAACATGTGTTTGTGCAAGATCCCAATCAGCCCCTAGAAAGTCAAACCTTATTGCTGTAAAAAGGATATTCAGATACCTAAAAGGTGCTCCCATACTTGGTATCTGGTATCCAGCTGACAGAAATATTAAGCTTTCAGGTTTCTCAGATAGTGACTTTGCTGGATGTAATACAACAAGGAAGTCCACTTCAGGAGGGTGCCAATTCCTAGGCAGTTTCTTAGTGTCTTGGCAAAGCAAAAAGCAAGCAGCTGTTTCAACATCCACTGCTGAGGCAGAGTATATTGCTGCTGCAAGCTGTACAACCCAACTGTTATAGCTTCAAAATCAATTGCTGTATTTTGGTATCACTGCCTTAAAGACACCTCTCATGTTAGACAGTCATGTAGCAGAAAATATCATCAAAAATCCAGTTTCCCACTCAACCACCAAGCACAATGATATCAAACATCACTTTGTGAGGGATTGCTATGAAAAAGTTCTGATTTCTCTGCACCATGTTCCAACTAAAGATCAGCTGGCAGATGTGCTAATAAAAGCATTAGACACATCCACCTTTGAAAGCTTGATCTCTAGGATTGGCATGCTGAATATGGAATAACAGGTAAAATCCTGTTTTTCTATGAATAAAGGCATTAAAATGTTTTCAGAAAATCAAAATTCTCATCCTTAAAAATAGCTAAAAATGAAAATTTTCACTAATCCTTAAAAGTCTGGCATAACCACTGTTTTGGTTCAAACATATGTTCTACTGAATGTTGTCCACTTCTAAAAGTCAAACTCTGTTCTCTCATTTTCGTTGTTAATCACTGTTGGTAAACCTCAGTGTTTTAATCCACTGATAGGCTTTCCACTGATAGTTAAAAGTCAGCCACTGCTTCATTTAAACTGTTGTAAACCACTGATATTGCTCCATCAGTGGTTTCCTAAAACAACTATCATCTATTATTCATCAGAGGTTGTCACATGGACAGTACTTAGCCGTCAGATCTTTTGTAACCGCTGCCACGTCAGCATTCACTTTTCCACCTTATAAAACCCTGATCAAAACCCCAAACAGGGTTTTCACTGTCGAATCGAATTCAAAATTCCTTTCACAAAGCAGTTACCATCAATTCCTCTCAAATCATTCATCGTCTTCCTCCTCTCGCAATCACACTCAAATCACCATGGCTCTCCCATTCAAAACTCCTCATAACTACCTGTGCATACTTGAAAAACCAAGTCACAGCACAACCTTTGACTCCGTCATTGATGCTCTTTCATCCTCAAAGTACAAAACTTTGTTGACTTGTAATGCTTCCATCTACCTGGATACCCAAAGAGAATTCTGGAAAAATGCTAAACTTGATGTTAAGGATAAAAAGCCCTTTGCTATAAATTCATCTATAAGGGGTATTTCAGTTACCATCACACCTCAAACTATTTCAGAGGTCTTTGAAATCAATGATCTTACAGGTAAAAGCTCTTTTCCAAAAACAGAGTACCAAACTGATTTTCTTGAGAGAGGGTATGAAGAGGAAATGAAAAAAGATACTTTACAAAAGGGCAGTTTTCCACCTGCCATGAGGTTTTTAATCCATACCCTCCTCATGTGTGTGTCAAATAAAACTACTGCTTTCAATGAGATACCATTGAAAATTCAATATCTGGGCTATGCTATAATGAATGAAGAAAATTTTAACTACTCCCAGGAAATTTTCAATGACATGGTCAAAAATATTAATAATATTAAAGATAATAAGAAACCATTTCTTTTGTTTCCAAGGATTTTAAATTTTTATTTACAAAAGAAATTTTCCAAGGATAATGCACATGTGCTAATCCAAGGAAATCCTTGTCAAATATCCAACCTATCTTCTGAAACATTTACAAGGCTGTCAAAAACTTCAAAAACACAAACAGAGGTTCCTGAGCAGAATTTAGTAGCAACCACTGCTCCTCAGGCACCTGCTGTTGAGCCCTCTGCTCAAGGTGATCACAGTAGCACAACCACGGTTGTGAAACCCACACCTAAAATCACCAAAAGACCCAAAAAGAAAAATGTCCAAAAGCCCCCCAAACCCACGAAAAAGGTAACTCTGGAAGATGAGGTTCCAGAGGTTATACCTGTGACAACACAAAAATCACCAATAACCACTGCCGCTACTTCCTCACAGCAGTTGGATGAAAGATCTCAACCCGAGCCTCAAACTCCACCTGCTTATTCTAAAAAAGATCAGGTTGTATCCACAGGGACACCATATTATGATGCTCTGGAATCACTTGATTCCATCATCCACAGCCCAGCTCCCAGGGCAAATTCTCTTTCTACCCCTATACTCACTGCACAACTTCCACCATCCATGATACCTCTATTGGATGCACTTGATATAGCCCAGACACAAATCAGTTCTTCTCAATCACCTATTAATGAGAATATGCCACAACAAGTGACTGAGTATGGTGTCTCTATCTCTACTAACCCACCAATAGTTGAGGAGGCTACACTGCAGGAATTACAAGTAATTCCTGTCAGTAGTTCAAGTGGAGCAGCTACTACAAGTGTTGAACCCACTGGTTTACACTTGGACAGTAGTTTCATAAGTCAGACTCCCTTGAAGGCAATTTCTTCTTTGGGAACCATAGTGTCCACTGGTGTGTTTCCATTATACACTGGTACAATTAAAATGGTAACCTCTGCTGAAGAAAGAAGTCCCCGGTACCAAGACAAAGGGACATCAGTGGATGATTTTTGGGAAACTTTCCCTAAGTCAACCACTGATACAACCACCACTGGTGGGAAATCAGATAATCCCATTAACTTGGGTGATGATTTAAAATACAAAGAATTGATGGAGAGGGTTGATAATCTTGACACATCTGTTGCAGAAATCAAAACCATGCTGCAACAGTTGTTACAAGCTCAAAAGGCTACACCCACTGCTGCAGCATCTGCAACATCTGCTTCATCTCCTACTGAGCTCTAGAACTTATTCAACCTATGCTTCATCAACAAAGAAAATATGCTGATAAAAAACATGAAGTTCAAATTCAAAAGATTAGAAATTTGATGGAAGCTAGGTTCAAGGATACACAAGCAGATATCAAGGTAATTAAGGCCCATTTACTACAAACCACTGACACTGCTCCTCCTTCAATCATCTTTGTTGACAATCCTCCTAATGATGCCAAAACGGGGGAGAAAAAGAAGAAGGGATATGAAGATGGTCTATACATTAAACCAGATCCATTGTCTAAACTGGTTGTGGAAATCCCAAGGCCAGATGGTTCGAAAAAGGTTGATGAGACTCAAAATGCCTTTGCTGCATTAAAAGCAAACATGAAAGAGTCAATGGAAATAAAAGGGTCTAAAAGGTTTGAGCAGGAAAAGAAAGTTTTGATGGAAAAGGAAGAGCAGGGTACTTCTGAACCCAAGGAAGAGCAGGAAAGTTCTAAACCTAAAAGAAGACAGCCTGCTAGAAAAGTAAGGCAACCAAAAATCACTCCTTCCAGAACCACAAAACATACTCCCCAAATCCCCAAAAGTTCCTCTCATCAAACCTCCAAACCAACAGATGTTGAGATACCTGTTGTATCAACAATTGTTGGTACTTCAGTTGTTTCAACAGATGTTACCCCAACAACTGCCATCACTACTACATCAACTCACATTCAATCCATTGCCATACCAAAAACAACCTCAATACCACCAACACCACCTGCCAAAAAGCAGAAGACAACAGTTGACACATCAACTGTTGTAGTGACAACAGTGGTAGAAACACCAGATGTTTCAACAGCTGTTAGTCAGACACCTACCACCTCAATCACCACCACTTAACCCACAAATACACCACCAACCTCTCCTAAGCACAAAAGGAGAAGGGTAACCAACATTGTACTGGAAGATGACACTTCCCCAACTCCAACATCTACACAGCCATTGGCCCTTGTCATCATTCCAAACCCTGTTCCATTATCTTCAGCTCAAGTTCTGAATTCAAACACTGCTATTGTTCCTGTGGGATTACAATACCCATTGGATCTTCCAGCAGTCAAAGAGGAGATAAAATCATTTTACTCTGAAGATGACCCTGCAAAAAGGAAACTTCCTTCCATTCAAGGTTATCCTTTCCCAAGAAACATTGAAGAGTATCTCAAAATAAAAGCTCAACAAGCAGAAGATATATCTAAAAGGGATACAGAGGGAAAGTCCGACAAAGAGATTCAGAGAAATCTGCAATACCTGCTCACCAAGGTCAGAACTTTAGAACAGTTCTCAAAAGACCTTTGTCAAAAACTGTCTGAAAGAGATGATGAAAGTATGAGGAAAGACTATCTTGAATATATCATGGCATACAAGAAGTACAGGGCAGAAAAGCACCAGCACAAGGAATGGACCATCAGTGAGCTAGAAAAGGAGACAGCCAGACTTCAAGAAATGATTAAAAACAAGGTAAAGCAAACTCCTCCAGTATAGGCCAAGTACAAGAAAAATGTACCAGAAAAGACATTAATGCTGAAAAGAATGAAAGAAGAATTGATAACTGCTGATTATGGGTCAAGGAACCAGGTCATAAGGTGGTCAGAGGAAAAAGTGTTAGCCACTTACAAAAAGTTGGAAGAGTTGAAGAAAAGAGACCCCGCTGCTCCTCAAATGCCTGATTATCCAGAAGCAGTGGTTCCAGTCAGAAAACAGAAGTTACCAATCAGGAGACCCACTGTTCCAACTGCTGCCATCTATTATCAAAGAAGAAAACAACAGCAGATGGATGCAGTATCAAAAGAAGACCAAGCTTCAGAAGAACATATTATGAAGATGGTTCTTCAGACACTTATGGAAGAAAACCAAGACTCAACACAATCCCAAGATCCTGCCAAAGTTGTCATTACCAGGCCCCAATCTCCAAACTCATCAGCAATAAAAACTCTCCCAAGAAACCCATTAGATTCAAAGATACTAAAGTGGAAGTCTGATCAAAAGACCCACGTATTGACTCTGCTCAGATCTAATGGTGTGGTGAAGCAAATATCAAGGGAAGCAGCACTTGGCCTGGGTGTTGAATATATGCAAGATCTCCTTGAGCTTCCCCTGTGCAGGGATGAGGATGATGAGGACTCTATGAACTTTGAATTACAATTCAAAGGTCAAATTAGGGAACTCTTGATGAGACAATAAAAATCCAGAATAATGATGAGTTTTGGCATCATCTGTTCCAGGGGGAGATTGTTGGGATTGAACCCTACAAAGGAACAGTTGATTAAAGCCAAAACTGGATCAGATCAGTGGATTCACAATAAGCAGTTGTTTACATCAGTTTTCCTCCTTGAATGTGGCCTAACATCTGATGACCTCTATCTACTGCCCTTCCACAACAACTGCTGATCCTCAACAACTGATGAGACATAAAGACTGTTGAGGATGAAACACTGATGCTCAATCTACTCTCATGGTTCAAGTACTGCTGAAGACATAAAGCACTACTAGGAGTATAACAGTGGAATGAGAAGCAGTAGTTTAGTCTATCCTTTGTATTCATTGTAATCAGTAGTTTGTAATAGCAGTAATTGTATAGATCAATGGTTATAGGTTGTTAGGAGGTTAGATGTCACTTTCATGGTGACGTCAGTAAAGATGCTTCAGTGGTTTGTTCTGTACTATAAATAGAATAGTACCCTGTACTGTTCTATCAGCTCTCTTCTTCACCAAGTCATTCTGTACGAACAAATCACTGTGAGCTCAGGCTGATGGGGAGATTGTATGCATGCATGCATTAGTATTGAAGATTGTAATAAATATAATCATTCGATTCTATGTTAAACATGTTTGTTAAAAGCAATTCTCTCATTTGATTGTGTGTTGAAAGTTTGTTTCATTTAATTCCGCTGCACTTATTTCTAATTCATCTTCATAATTATCAAACTAGCACAATCATAAGAAACTCAGATCCAAATGTTGGTGCATTCATCTGTCGACTTCGTCTTATATCGAGTTTTGGGTTCGTTGCGAAGTTGTTCAAGCATGATGTCATGATGACATCATCAAAGTGACATCATCAATGACATCATCACAAGAGACAAAACAGAATTGACATTTCTTGAAGGTTTCGCTTGAAAAATGTTTATTATATTTTTCAGTTTCGCTTGAAAGCAAGATTATAATATTCAGGGTTTCGCTTGAATAGTTATAGGGTCTCGCTTGAACTGTCATAGAGTGTTTTCAAGCGAAACCTGATAGGCTATAAATAGGGTGTTGTTCATTTCATTTGTAACAGTTAGAAAATTCCATACCGAGGTGCTGCTGGTGTGAAGACTGATTGTAAACGATATTATATCAATCAAATCAGTGTTTAAAGTGATAAGCAAGCTGTTTCGACGTCAGTTTCTTATTTTCCGCATCTGAAACTGATAAAATCTCTTCTGAACGACTCGTTTGGGTCACAAACCGATCCTACAAGTGGTATCAGAGCTCAGGAGGAAGAGATCTTGCCAAAACAGCCTGTTTTCGTCATTTTTTCTGATTTCTACACTATTCTTTCACAAAATTGAAAATTTTTCACGGTTAAAATCGGCTCAAATTCACACATATTATGCGTAATCATGTTTTAACAAATCCAGGAAAGTTTCAGAACTAAAATCGGCTTAAAATTGATGCAAATTGAACTTTCGCTTGAAATTATGTTAGTTATTTGCTGACGTCATTCGCTTGAATCTAGCTTTCGCTTGAAATACATGTCGGCTTCCGCTTGAATCTGGCATTCGCTTGAAATACGTGTCGGCTTCCGCTTGAATCTGACACACCGCTTGAAAAGTGCATAGTGTATTGTATGTAACATTTTGCAAGGATGTCAGGTCTTTGGTATTGCATGTGATTTGTGTCAGGATTGCATCGGTTTGATTAAGTGATTCAAAGTGGTGCATGTGATCATTAAATAGAGATTGTCGGTTTACATGTGATAGACATTAATCGAAGTTGTCTGTTAGTGGGGATTGTGAAAGTTCTCGGTTCATGTGTTGCATGTAAAAACTTTTGAGTTTATCAATGTTGGCATGTGAAACAAAAAAGGAAAGGTCCAATTAAAATTGAAGGTTTAAAAGTAATATCAGTTCACGTGATTCCAAGATATATTACATCAGATCCACTAACATTAGAGGTCCAATCAGGTTATGTTGTACAGTTTGACATTTGCTGACCCATCATTTGTTTCTGCCGATGGCCCAAGAGTGATATTGATTGTTGATCATTATCTAGAAAGTATCAAGTCATTTGAAAACTATCAGTACATGTGTTGAACAAGTTCTCGGCCCAAGTCATATTCTCGGCCCATCAACATTCAAAGCTCATCGGCTCATTTGAATCTATATCCTATTGATCAAGCTCATTCATTCGGTGATCTCACTTCAACAATATTGAAACGTGTTCAAGAATCTTCGACAGGAGTCCTAGATTGATTCAAACGACACACACATTCACATATTCAGTTCGTTTAAACTGATTGTTTGTTTGTCTGTTTCAGGTAATACAGGTGTTTCACGTGGTGAATCATTTCGTTTGAAAGGGGATCGAGTTTGAATTTGATATTTCACTTTAAGTGTCTGTTTCAATAAACGTGTTTCCGAATCATGGACTTAAATTTCTTTAATATGACTAGTGAAACAATTAATAGAATAAATGTATTAAAGAAAGAATTTGACTCGTTTTCAGGGTGTCCAGAAGAAAGTACAAAGAGTATCATTGAGAGGTATAGCCATCTTGTTCGCTCAATGTCTGAGAAGGGTATTCAGAAAAGTCCAAATGAATGGGTTGAGAGATTAGCTAATTCCATACCTCAACAAGAATGGGGTACATATCTGTTGGATTTAAAAAGAACTGGAGAATACTCTAGATTGACAATTTGTCAATTCATTAAGAAACTTGAAGAACAGATGGAGAGAAATGCTGAGAAGAAGAAAAGTCAAAGTGGAAAATCAATATTAAAGAAGAGCAAGAGAAAAGGTGTTCAAGTGGGAGAGGAACAGACTGAAGAAATTTCAGTTTTGAAAGACGAGAAGAAATTTCAGTTTTGAAAGACGAGAAGAAATCTGAGGATAAACAGATTCTTGAAATGAAGGAAAATTGTGAGAAACTGAAATATGAAAATGTTAAACTGTTAAGCGATTTGAACAGTTTGACATTGAAAAACGAGATTTTGAAAGAAAAGGAAAAAGAGTTTGAAAGCAAAAAGAAATCTTCAGAGGATGAAGATTTCTGGATAAAGCTTGAAAACAAGAAGTTGAAAGAAAATGCAAAAATTTTTGAAGATAAAATTAAAAGTTTTGAAAATGAAAAATTAAAATTTGAAAAAGATTTTCAAAGTCAAATGAAGATTTTAGAAGATGAGAAATCTGCTATTTTTAAAAATAATCTTGAAAAACAGATTGAAATAAACTCTCATCTTCAGAAAATCATTCGGCTTGAAAATGAAGCTGAAAAAGCTCGGATTAAAATCAAAGAGCTTGAAGACAAATTGAAAGGTTTTGTGACTTCATCTGTGTTCCCCTGTCCAAAAACAATCAATTCTGTTCCAATAAGTGACAATGTCACAAACTTTGACAAAGTCAAAGTTGAAGATTGTGATGAGAAAACTGATGATGAAAATGAGGAGTTTTATTCAGCAGACGAGTCTGAGTCAGAGTCTGATGCTGAAAATGAGAAAAAGAAAATATTTTTGAAATTAAAAGAAAAATTTAAAGAAACTGTTCTGCAATCGACTGAAAAGGGTGAATGCTCTACGCAAAAACCTTTGAAGAAAGTGGAACAGAAACAAAAAGTTAAAAATTCAGAAAATTGTCAAAACAAGAATAAAAGCTCATCAGTTCAATCATCCAATCATTATACAAAATCACAAAAATCTAAAAAACAAAACTCAAAAATAGTTGGTGAAAAGTGGTGCAGGTTTGACCACAGTGCTTCAAAGCCAAATCCAGTTTTTAGGAGGGATGATGATCATCACAAAGCCAGACAATGCTATGATCTGAGTGTTTGGTGTGATAGTGGTGAATGGTACGATAACAGAGTGTGTTACCGATGTGGTTATTAAGGACACATTGCTATTAACTGCCAAAATCAGTGGTTTGAGACGAGGAGATGCTTTAACTGCAACATCATTGGCCATATTGCTAGAGATTGCTCAATGAGAAGATCGAGGGTTGAATCTCAGAAGCAGGTGAAAAAACCAGTCAATGTCAAGCCCAAAGAACAGAAGGTTCAAGAACCTAAAGTTCAAGAAAAGAAAGTGAAGCTTTCTCAGGGGCAAAAAGATAGACTGAGAAAGAAGAGGAAGAAGGCCAGAGAGTATCTGGAGAAGATTTTGTCCTCGGATACAACTGGTAAAACAGATAAAAGTTCTGATAAATCGTCTTGCTCTCCAAAGAATGATAAATCTAGCAATACGGATTCATCAGATACAAATCTGAGGACGAAAGAGGGAAAGAAGAAGAAGAAAGTTTGTGGCAATGAATATGTTTCTTCGGAAACAAAGGAGCCACATGTTGGCAATGAATCTGGCTCATCAAAGTCAGACAAGCCACATTCAGGCAATGATTCTGGTATAGTAAAACCAGAAGAGCCTTGTGTTGAGGTAAAAGTTGAGAATTCTGGTTTAACAATGGATGATGCAAATTTTCCACCATTGTTGAATAAGAATTCAAAATCACCCAAGGACTGTCAGGCTTGGGTGAATATGTTTAAATGAAAAACCTGACTTGCCGGAACTCCCAGGTTGGTAAGTGAGGAGTAGGTATCAGCACATTTCATGAGAAATTCACGAAAGTGATATTTCGACGTACATGTGGTAAATCAGGGACATTAAGTTGTACTTGATTTTCTACAAGTGATTGTGTTGAAAAATCGATAAATGTTAAATCCTACAAGTGGTTAAAGAAAACAAAGTGATGAATGATCCCCATGTTTGAAAAATGACTCACAAAACTTATTTTCCGGAAAAACCATTTTGATTAAAACAAACTTTAGTGTTTTGAAATCACTATGGGAAAATGTTTTGTTGTCAGGGGGAGTTCTGATTGTTTATGCCAAGTGAATGGATAATTTAAGTTATTCTCATCATGTTGTCAGTTTATTTTGTACAGTTGTTTTTCAAATTTTCCCAGAAAATCAAAATTGAAACATATTTTGATTTTAGGGGGAGTAAAAAATTTTTAAAAAATTAGAAAATTTGAAAATTACAAAAACATTGAAAAATGCAAAAATGAGTTTTGTTGTAAAAAGAGGAAATCATAGTAGATCAGTTAGATTGTCACAACATGCTAAAGAAATGGAGAGATAAAATGTGATAAACGATCTCACTAAAGATGTGACGATAGGCTCAGCTAGACTAGTAGATTTGCGATAACGATACAAACCTAAATGAAAAAGCCTAGTTCTAGTGGGAAACATGGTCAAAAGCATAGTACTTAGTTTTGTCCTTCTTGATTGTGTGCCTACTCGGTAATCGCTGATTGTCAAAAGACATAAAACTGGTTATGTTTGTGAACTTTCATAACTTTGCTAAAAAAGTCGCTGTGATTGTGTATTTCATTTTGCAAAGATTTAAACTTGTTTTATTTCTTTATTTTGTTTAAGCATCGGACATCCTCTGCGTATACGTGAGTATCGACCTGGATGTTGTTGCCTAAACGTTCTGCTTTATTTTCTTTGGTGTTTCGTTTAAGCTTTGGACCTCCTCTGCGTATACGGAAGTATCGACCTGGTGGTTAAAGCCTAAACAACTTCAACTTATTTTATTTTCTTATTTTGTTTAAACATTGGACTTTCTCTGCGTATACGGAAGTATCGACCTGATTGTTAATGTTTAAACATTCTACTTTATTTTCGCACAATTCACAGTTGATAAAGTTTAAAGGCATTACTTGAGTTAGTGTATTGCATGATGAGGGGATATGCTGAGATCGTGGGGTCCATAAGAACTTAGTGCAAAATTAATATACTTTAAACGTATCGGTAAGCATGTCGAAAGTTTTTAGATTGAGTTTAAGTGGACAACAATATCGTCAATCTACATGAATCGTTTAGAACTTAAAATGCTTAAAGCTTAACGGTGCTAGTGATTTGTTTCAAAACTGATATGATCCTCTTACGCAAACTCACAAAAATATTGTCTGTATATATTTCTTTACTGCATTTCATTTCTGTTATAAAAATCCAAAAAGATTTTCAGTGTGTTTTAGCATAAATTTTGAAAAATCCAAAAAGATTTTCGACAACTGATGTTGGAGAGCTAATTTTCAAAATTCCGAGTGCTAAACAGGATGAACAGGTTTGGGAGTTTGAGTTTAACAGAAGAAATTTATTTTGAGATAGAAAAGTTTAATTAGTTAATCGAGATCATTAATTTGAACTTGATGTAACTATTATTAGTAAGTTTTTCTTATTGATTTAAGTGAAAACTTATGTTTTGATGAGAAGTGTGCAGGAGATGTGCTGAACAAGAATTAAAGCCAGGGATTGATCTCAAGGTGATAGCAAATTCCAGACGGCGATCCCATCATGATGAGAGGGGGAGTTTGACTAGGTTAGAGCCAAAGAGAAGATCCTGGTATATGCTAAGAAAGAAAAGAGACTGATAAAGACTGAAGATGCAGACTTGACACGTACGACTCGTCAACATCTGAGGGGGAGTCTGTTGGTGCATTCATCTGTCGACTTCGTCTTATATCGAGTTTTGGGTTCGTTGCGAAGTTGTTCAAGCATGATGTCATGATGACATCATCAAAGTGACATCATCAATGACATCATCACAAGAGACAAAACAGAATTGACATTTCTTGAAGGTTTCACTTGAAAAATGTTTATTATTTTTTTCAGTTTCGCTTGAAAGCAAGATTATAATATTCAGGGTTTCGCTTGAATAGTTATAGGGTCTCGCTTGAACTGTCATAGAGTGTTTTCAAGCGAAACCTGATAGGCTATAAATAGGGTGTTGTTCATTTCATTTGTAACAGTTAGAAAATTCCATACCGAGGTGCTGCCGGTGTGAAGACTGATTGTAAACGATATTATATCAATCAAATCAGTGTTTAAAGTGATAAGCAAGCTGTTTCGACGTCAGTTTCTTATTTTCCGCATCTGAAACTGATAAAATCTCTTCTGAACGACTCGTTTGGGTCACAAAACGATCCTACACCAAACATGTGGCACACCCGTGCAGATATGAAGACCGGTCCAAGATTCGCTGATGTCACAAGGTATGTAAACAATACATTAAAGTGCACGACCATGCACTTTAATCGCATGACTGTGCCATTTGAAAATGTTATAAAAAACAGAAGGGAGCAATCAGTTTGCAACTCAGGAGTTTTGGGAGATTTTCTGGCGATTTATCAGGCTCCGGAGGCTTTGCTTTCACCCGGAATCAAGCCATCATTGTGCCGATTAGCTCCGTTATCTTCCGGAATCTCAATCTAGTGCTTGTTTATGGTTTGATTCTTGAATCTTTCCATGATTTTGTTTATTATTCAAGCATTTTGGTTGATGATTATGTATTATTGTAAGCCTAAGGGCAAAAACACTAGTAATCCTTGCTTAACAACAACCATTAGTATGTTAATTATGTTTGTAATGACACTTGAAGCATTTTCTATGTTAATCCTTGATGATTAGTTTGCAACCTTGTTTATTGATGTTGAATTCTTGATTTTAGTTAATTGTCTTGGATGATTAGTATGTGGTTAGTTGAGATATTTGCAAAAAGAAGCTTAATTAATCATGTATTAGTAAACTTTTAACTAGTTTAACTTGTTTAAAATGTTTACACCATAATACTAGAAATGGTTAGTGGTTTAATAAGGGGTAATTAATGTTAATCAAGAAGGCTTTCCCTCACGGAAGGACCTTAACGGGTTAAATGGTGTTTTTATGAATTATTGACATAAGTTGTTAACTTGGTTAGTAGTTTAGGCCAAAATTGCTTTCTTGGTGAATTTATGTTCAAGATTTGTAAAATGAACTCGGTTGTGATTTAATCTAGTTTATGCTTGTCTCGGTGGTTACATTGTGTTTATCGGTGTCACTTTCCTTGATTAAGTGAAGTTAGAAAATTCCTAACGGATGACTAACTTTCTTTAGGGGATTTTCATAGACATTTGTCAATTGGGCCTTAAAGAACAATTTTAGGTGGTTAAAGTGTGTTTATCGTTTTAGCTTTCCAAAGAGTTGTCATGTTAGGATTCCCGAAAGGGATACTAATTGTCTTGAAAAAATGGAAAATTGACCAAGTGTTTTAAGTGGCAAAACCGACTTAGTTCACATACTTTGGTTGTGCATAAAGCAATGCTATTTATTTATTTTCATATTTAGAGTCTATTATGTTTATGAAAGTTTATGTTTAAGTCTTATTTTTAGTTTAAACAAATCACCCACTTATCTTTCTACCGGTAATTTAATGACAAAGGTTTAATATTATTCCTCCGCCCACATCCTTGGATCGACACTTGGTTCTTACCGATACTTTACTACATATATGACGGGGTACACTTGCCCTTTCGTGTGTGTTTTAACGTTGAAGTATAAATCATTTTTATAAATTTAAAACCAAATCGTGTGTAAAATTCATTGTAAAAATATGTATATACGCGCACACGTCAGTATTTTTAATTTCTGATCTTGTTTGATTAATTGATTGTTTGATTAGTTTTATTCTTGGTAGTTTCGATTAGTTTTATTCTTGGTAGTTTGATTAAGAATTTACCAGTTTCTGTGCGCTTGATTTCATGATTCAAATGTAGTCAAAAGGTATGTATTCTGTTCTGCGATTTATTTTGTGATTTCATCTTCTAAGCAGCCGCTACATGTTTTATTATTAATAATTGTGTATATTTATGTTATAGAGAGTTAATTTTACTTTCAAAAATTAGTTTCACAACAGATTGGTTGGTTTGGGTTAACCCTAATTAGACACAATATTTGCATAATTACTCATTGGTGGTCGCGTACCGTTGCATGTTAAAAGTCTTTTTGTATTTAAACCTTTGATTATATATATATATATATATATATATATATTAAGGTCCATTTTTGTTAGTGTATTCGTTCCTTAAGGGCTCTCTAGTTCCTCAGGAACAACCTCCCTAGGCTAAAGAAAAATTAAGGGCCCATTTTACTAGCCACCCCGGGCTCTTAAATTCTCAAGGACGACCCTAGGTAAAAAAAAATATGGATACCCATGAATCTTTCTTCTAGTTCCGCCACTACCGATAACGAGTAGCTCTCAAGCCTATGGGCAAGTCAAATTAAAACTTTTGGATTAAAATAGTTATTATTATATATATCAAATAACATCGCCCCTTTGCGCCAATCGTGTTTGCACGTTTTAGGTTTTGAAATATGGATACCCCTGAATCTTTCTTCTAGTTCCGCCACTGCCGATAAAGAGTAGCTCTCGAGCCTATGGGCAAGTCAAATTAAAACTTTTAGATTAAAATAGTTATTATTATATATATCAAATAACATCACCCCTTTGCGCCAGTCGTGTTTGCACGTTTTAAGTGTTGCCCTGCTTGCAGTGTGCACAAATAATGTATATATGTGTGGGCGCTCGAGGGGCAAACATGAAATGGTACAAACTTTAACGTTATTTTAATAATTTCGTGAAAGTAACGTTAAAAGCGGTGGATGGTTAATCACGCATCATGTGGTGGCTTTGATAGCTGATAGACACGGGGTTACATGCACTAATCGGTCTCTGTCCCGATGGTTTGAATGTTATGTGCCTTAGGTCCCAGGCTTGATACAAAACTACAATCGAGCTGGGGGTCTCACTGGAAGCAGCCTCTCTATTCCTATGGGGTAGAGGTAAGGCTGTCTACATCTACCCTCCTCAGACCCTGCCTTAGCTTTGCTATTTGTGGGATTTACTGAGTATGATGATGATGGAGGTTTTGGCCACTGTCGTTTTACAATATGCAACCACGCTCTCATTCTTCACCCACGTTTCCATCCTCTTCCTCTGACCTGATTCCCTTTTCTTCAACAAGTTGAAGCTTCCGACGGTATCAACAATGGGCTTCCTACCTTCATCGACATTTCGTATACTGAGGTAGATCTTCAGTCTCTCTCATCCAGTTCGTTTCCACCAATTTAGGATTGGATTTGCCCGTCACCTACGATTGAAGCCGTCCATTACTTCTATTTGTAATTTATTGTGTCAATTGAAGTCACCAGCGCCTTTTACTCATGCGATTGAAGCCCCTTTCATCGTTTCCTCAAGGTACACTTTTGACAGTGTAAGTACATACATTTAAAAATGTACTGGATTTTTTGTTTCTCCTCTGAAGATCAAAAGCATCCATAAATTCCTTCCTTAAAAATACCCTTTTTTGGAGTTGCAAATGATATTGATGCTATTGTTATCAAATTCGGAGGCACTTAAGAAACCAGATATTGAATTAAAGTTTGGGTTGGTCCAAAACCAATTTCCAAATCGAGTTTAGTTCATGCTTAAAACCAGGTTAGTTCTCAATCTCCACCACGTTTTTTCACACACGTCATTCCTATTGTTTTATTTACAATTTGACAAATTATTTAATTTTTTTAATCCGAATTTGAGATGTATTGTTTCCGGTTATCAGCTAGGAATGATGCTTTGAACGATGATTATTGTTATAGCATGTGATTTTGTCACACCCTGACTTTTGCGGAAGCGTATGATGTGTGACTTGTTCAATATCATTGCATTCAATTATAATAAACAACTATATGATTAGAACATGATGTTCAACCATTCATAAGTTTGAAAGGTTACAAACACAAGTCATTTAGGTTTCAACCAACATATCCTCAAGTTATGTTACAATACAAAAGTGGATGACATCTACGCTTGAAATTTTTGTCTTGAAAACAACACTAGTGCCCAAGATCCATCTTGTTTCCTGAAATACATGTAATTTTGAAAAACATCAACAAAAGTTGAGCGAGTTCATGTGTTTCTGTATGAGTTTGAATAATCTTGTAAACAATTGTATGTATGCCTTTGTAATCCGGTATGAAAGCGTCTATGAACAGATCAATTAATGTGTAGCTAATACAATAATATGTGTGCAATGGCATAGGAAGGCTCAAACCTAGCGGATTTTGTACCGGGCCTCCGGCTGGAAGACATAGTCACCACCTTCGGCCACTTCCGGCCCATGGGTGGGGCTCGCAACACCCAGATAGATCTATCACTCATGTCCCTCGGTCCTTATATGAGGATTAATGGTCTTAAGTGTGCACCTACCCATTCACATGATCTAACAGTTCATTCCTTAGCTAGCGATACCATTTGTAAACGTTTGTAAACATTTGTAACATGTATTTCACCCCCGAAGTTATAAAAATGAAAATAGTTAAAAGAAAAGGGGGACATGAACTCACAGATTTGCGTCCTGTCTCCTGTATACCCAAAATATGTATCCTTACGCCGTACTACAACCTACACACGTGCTGAGTTTTGTTAGACGTTAAGGTCGTGTAACGACTCTTAGTCTTAATTGCTTAGTAAGACTTATTTCGAAATTCCTGGTATACTTTGAGTTACCTCTTTGATGTTCATATATAATTCCAAGGTATTTAATTATTAGTTAAAATCATATTATTTTAACTTAAACTATATTTATTCAATTATTTGGAATATTGTTAAAACAATATATTTTTAAATTGGTTTATTATGTATTTCCACATATGTATTTTCCCGAGTATGGGTGTACGTGTACTTGTGTATTTTGTCAAGTATTGGTGGTGTATTCCGGTGTGTATATATACGTATGAGAATACGTATTTTCTTGTATTTATTAAGTATTTTATACTTAAATTTGTGTATAATTCTCCGGAATATTATTTTTATGAAATCAAAAATCACCAAACTTATATTCTCAAAATATATATATTTTAAGAGAATTTTTATAGAATAATATCTATAAATCTTTTTTTGGCAAAAGTAACATACCTTGATATACATCTAAAAAATAATATATATTTTTAAGATTAACTTTAGGAAATATATTTCTACCTTTCATCCAAGATAATATATTTTTAACTTGTTTAAGAAAATATATATATTTTTCTTCAATCGAAAATAATATATTTTCTAATTGTTTTAAGAAAATATATATTTTTCCCCACTAAAAATAATATATTTTCTATTTGACAAAATATGATGTATTTGGTATCACTTATAAAAATCATATTTTCCGTTTCTTTGGTTTCCAAAATACCGTTTATCATACTTGTCGAAATATGAATTTATTTCCGGAATATATATAAGTGTAGTCCATACGTCCGTTTGTCTGATTGTCCGATATTCGGGTATAAATTATATATTTGTTTTCTTGGAATCTTGGTAATATTTTGTATTATAATTTTGGTATTTTGGTGAGTTATATTATTTTCAAGTCCTAAAATAATATAACTAATACACATAATATACAAGTAACACACAAATTGTGACATCTAAATATATATTTTCCTAAATATATACTTAGTCACTTTTATTTATAAAAAATCAACCTCCAACATTTGTAATTTTTGTAACAAAAATTATGGCAAATTTTTATCTGAAGACCATGATCAAAAATTACTTATAAACACTTGTTTAAAAATATTTTTCTAAGTGTTTAATTTCTACAAAAATTTTGTCATAGTTTCCCCTTAAAAATGGAGGTTTCCATGCTTTAAAAGCATATCATTTTCTTTTTAAAATCATCATCAATCATCAACAATTCAATCAAGACTTACCATGAGCCAAAAATATGAAATTTACACTATGACATGAACTTGAAAGTTTGTAAAAATTTGTAGTAACTTAATATGTTGTTAAGTAAGTTTAGTTACCCCTAAAAGTATGGTTATTTGTTTATAAATCTCATTCTTGTAAAATTTAGTCTTTCACAACTTACATGATGATTTTCTAAAAATGATTCTTCTTGTATTCTTCTTGTTAACAACATGTTTCTAGCTTTGATTTAACACATAAAACATGATTAATATCTTTAAAAGTCATGATCATGTTAATCTTGTAAAACTTTGGTTTATTGAGAAAATTATTTTTGAAATCAACCATTTTCAAGACTTATAACATGTATCATTAATCATCATACTCTAAAACAACTTCATTTTCAAGTTCATGATCCACATATAGGATGATTATTATGATTTTCACAAGATTCATCCTCATACTTGCTAGATCATGTGTTTAATCACAATCTAGCAAGTTTCTTATGATGATCAACATCATAAGCACAAATCAACAATCAAGTATCACACATACACTAAAATAACTTAGATTCTTATGTTATTAAGCTTTATGTTAGTGATCATCTTCTTGTTTCTTTGAGATTCTTGTGATTAACCCATTACATAATCTTTTAACCATTAAAATTAGAAGTAAAATCAAGTTGTAAAGAGGTTACTTCTAGCACAAAGGCTAGGGAAGAAACTATGATGAAGATGAAGATGTAAAGGGTGGATAAAAGCTCTTGATGAAGGTCCTTCAAGTTCTAATGCTTCCAAGCTTCTTTACTATGCTACTTGCACCTTAAATTCACCTTAGATTGCTTGCTAGTGGAATGAAAATGGTGGGAGTAGGGTGGTGGTGTTGGGCCGTGAACAAGGGGAAGAAGAAAGGAGGTTGTGAAGTGTTGGATGGTAAGGAATGATAAGAACTTGCAACTAATGGTCTTTAAAGGAAACCTTCCAACATTTCAAAGTCTCATGGGTAATATGTATAAAATTCTTACAACATATATTGAAATATTAAAAAAAATCTCCTTGTGGGCCCCTTGTCTAACCGGTCATGCGAGGGGGGGGGGGGGTCATGGTTAAGTTTCAAACAATAGTTAACAACCTAGTTAGATTATAAGTGTATTAGTTAGTGTGATAGGTGTTTAGGGTGTATAGGGTGTATTATGATGTTCGGTGACCATAACTAGCTTCGTAACACTAAAACATTGCTTCTAGTGAAATTTTGGTGTTTCAGTTAGTGTCCGGTTGTTCGGTTGGTTATGTGACAACTGGTACCAAACCGGTAATTTCCGTACACTTTAATTATTATTTAATGCCTGCAATTACGTGCTTAAATGTCAACATTGCCTGATTACATGTTATACAAGCGAATTCATGCACGTTTTATACTACAAGAATTACTTTATGCAATAATGAACTGCGTTGTGTCAGAAATACTAGTAAACTCACCTGTAAGACACATTGTGTCAACAATCCTACAGAAAACAGTCAGGCCATAAAATTAAGGCCTAGGTATAGGTCCAACAACAAGAATACATTAAAACCCAAGAGTACATACAAGGGTTAACATATAGACTTTCCGGAAGCTAAAATACGCACTAAAAAGCACCCGAAATGCACTTTAAGTGCAGAATTTTATTAAATTCAGGTATAATCAGCTTTTAACACGTAAATATTATGCAAAATTGATGATTTATCTAAGTGTCGGGAATTGAAAGTGTTACAAAAGGGCACTTGAAAGACACTAAACGGTACAATTTAGCACTTTAACGAACCGGTATTTAACCGAATAACCGGACATTACCCGGAACATCAAAATAATACAAGAAGCATTGTTTTTATTTTTCTGAGCTAGTGTGGGTTCTTGAATGCTTAAACATCCTATATAAGACATCCTACACACTAAACACTAGACTTTTACCTTTAACCATTCATTAATCACCTACCTTACCATCTAAATAACACTTAACCCCCCCCTCCACTCCTAATTCTCGGCTCACTAGTGACCCACCTCAAAGATTTGTGCAAATCATCTTAAGATCTCTAGTACTCTTTCATTGGGATTGTGGATCATGTTTGTACTTTGTGAAACACAAGGACCTTTGGGTATTAGAATTAATTTTATAAATAACCTTCATCTTCTAAACATATCACCACACATCACTTCTCTTTCCCCCTCTACAAGCTTCGGCCGAACCCCCATCTATACACCACCATCTTCATCATTCAAGCTTCATCCAATCTTCATACTCACAAAGGTGTTCAAGGGTGAGTTAGGAGGCTTGGAGTTCACGGATCTTGAAGGACCATTCACACTTGCTTTTATCCAATCAATCTTCATCTTGATCTTCCCTAGCTATAAGCTAGTTGTAAGATTCTTATAAACTCTTGTTTACTTCCATTTTTAGTGGTTAAAAGACTTGGTATGTTGAAAATCTTAAGAACACTAAAGAATATGAACATGAATCTTGAACATAAGTCTTACACATAATGAAATAGTGATGAAACTATGTGTTTAGTGTATAAGTGATGCTTGTTTGTTGAAATGATGATGTTGATCATCACATAAAGCTTGCTAGATTGTGATTAAACACATAATCTAGCAAGTGGGAGGATGATTATGTAACAACCTATAATAATCATCTTCGAGTAAACACATGAACTTGATAAATGAAATGTTTTCTTGAAAAGTAATAAACAAAAGAAGCTAGTAAACTTATAAATCCAAGATTTATGAATGATTTTTCCAAGAAAAACAAGTGTAAAATATGATTTTTAGAAGATCATGATTCTTACATAAACCAATATTATTTTTGGTGGAAAAACAAGTGTATGAACACTTGTGAAACAAGAGAGCTAATGAAATCAACATTTTTGTAAATTATGCTTACAAGTTGTAAACATCAAATCTTTTCAAGAATGGAATTTTTGATGAAATAAACACACTTTAAAGAGTAACTAAGTCTACTAGAGACATTGCCAAGTTACTACAAGTTTTGAGAAAGAACAAGTAACTACACTTTAAAGAGTACTTGATTTTAACACTTGATAGATGAGAAATGAGTTGTTGATTGTTGATGATGTTTTAAAAGAAAATAAACACATGTTTCGAAAACATGGGAAACCTCCATTTTTAGGGGAAACTCTGCCAAAATTTTATAAATTTTGACACTTAGAAAAATATAAGTTTTTGAGAAACTTATTCCCTAAAAATGTATCTAAAAACATTTACCAAGGTTTCCAAAAATTTTGTGTTAAGAAATGAGGATTTCTTCAAGAATAAAAATGGATATTAAGTATGTATATTTGTGAGAAAAATATATATATTTGATCACCAAATTTTGTGCTAAGTGTATGTAGTATGTATTATACTTGATAGTGTATTAGGACTTGAAGCATACTCCTAAGGAGTGAAGATACAAAAATACACATACAACATACTTAGACAAATACAAGATACTTATATTTATTTTTGAGAAGATAATATTAGTAAGACACAAAGTTAAAAATATAAATTATTTTTAACACAAGAACAAATATACAAAAGATAGTGACTTATACTTGTGCGATACAAGTCTAGTGACTTACGTTAATAAAACACGTTTAGGTCACGACGCTAGATAAGCAAAAACCGGTGAAGTTTACGACGCAAGGAACGCAAAGTTGTGAGTTCATGCTCCCCCTTTCCTTTAACTGTTTTTGGTTTTATAACTTCGGGGGTGAAATACATGTTACAAATGTTACAATGTTTACAAGTGGTATGATGGGTACAAAAACATTCAAGTGAAACATTCTAGATCATGTCCCGAATAGGGTACCATAAGCACCATTAATCAACGTATACATTCAGACAGCGGAACAAAAGGTTAGATCTAATGGGTTTCAGGCAACCCCACTCTTGGCCTACTTCCACCAATGAGTGCTTCTGTGTCTCAGTCAAAGTCGACAAAAATGCCTAGGTTTGGTGGCTTCCTATGTCGTGACACATGTTAGTGGCCTTGCAAACCACTAGCGATCTCAAACATTCATAAGTACTCAGTTACAAATACATTCTACATGATACAAACACTCATAGTACCCAGATACAGATATGTTTTACAAGTTACATTCAAACATTTATACATTCTACAAGTTACATACCATGTTTTCATTCAAGTATTTAAACATTCAACACAAACACTGCATGAATTCACACCAACATTATGTTGACATTTTTCCAAAACTCACATGTATTTCAGGTAACTAAAAGTGGATGTGCGCGCGGTCTTACTCATGCTCTTGGATGTCGTTTATGTTTATCGTTGAATAAAGTTGTAACTTTTAAGACAATATGCTGTCTCGTGTTGTAAACACTTAAAATACGATTTTTGTTATGTGATGTTTTGCATTTGAAGTTATTTTTATGTGCATGTAGTATGTTTACCAATCGTATGCAATGAAAACCTTTCATGATCACACCTCGTGCTTTCGCCTTAGAAAGGGGTGTGACAGATTGGTATCAGAGCTGCGATTGTAGTGAACCAGGATTCCTTCTCGAGTCTAGACTACAATCTCTAGGATCCTTTCACGAAAACGATTTTTCAAAAAGTTTTCATTGCATAAAACTTTCCGCGACATCCACTACCTGAAACTGTTTACAAGAGTCAAGAAAAGACACTACGAGACTTAGGGTGCACTGGAGTAGCACTTGTCTGTGATTAAGAATTACTTGCAATTATGTGTGATGCCTTATATATACATATACTAGAAATAGAATGTCACAAGTATACGTGACTCTACCTGAAAACAATGGCCTATCTGAAGGAAGAAATACGAGGATGAAACAAACTGTGCAGACTGTGCAAGGAGTTACGTAATTATGGATGCATACATAATTATGGAATTCAGTGCACAGAAACCACAACAAGTCTTGTCACGTATAGATCCCCTCAAGAAAAGGGTCAAACGTGAACACCAGCCTATTAAATACTCTGCTAGAGTAATAATTGTTTGATGTCACTTATGTGGTATATGCCTGTGTATATATATACTACTACTGTCTAGTATGATGATATCAAACAAATGCCTAAACCTATTGTGTGGTGTTCTTTCAGAACATGGCACCTAGGAGAATTGTGAACAATCGAGATTCGGATCAACCTCCTCCTCCCCCACTGCCAAAAACTGCTAAAGAGTTGAACGCTCTACTGGAGGAAAGGATCTCCGCAGCTATCGCCCAGTACGAGGCAAACCGAACTTAAGACAGTGGAGGACCAAGCAATGCCAGACGTAATGGGAATGGAGATTCGTCTGGGGGAAACGCAGCTCAAGGTAACCTTAAGACAATTTGCTAAGCATGAAGAAACTTATGAACAGTCATTGTTTCATTATTCCTTCGAATGCTCATGTGTGAGTTGGTTGGATCAATTACAGGCTGCAACTTCAAGCAGTTTCTCAACTGCAAACCACTGAACTACGATGGCACTGGAGGTGCCGTAGCGTTTGTACGCTGGACGGAGAAGACTGAAGCTACTATCCGTATGAGCAAGTGTACCGCGGATCAGCAAGTCACTTTTGCTACTGGGTTGTTTGTTGATGAAGCTTTGACTTGGTGGAATTTGCAAGTCCAAACCCTGGGTGATGATGCCGCTTATGGCCTGACTTGGGATGAACTGAAAGAAAGAATGAGAGAGAAGTATTTCTCACGTGCTGAACTCCAAAGGTTGGAGACTGAGTTTTGGCATTTGACAATGGAAGGTGCTGATATCACTGGTTACACTCGAAGGTTCCACGATCTGTCAAGGGTGATCCCTTACATGGTGACTCCCGAATTTAAGCGCGTTGAACGCTACATTTGGGGATTGGCCTCAGAATTTCGCGGCATGGTAACTTCGGCCAAACCTCAAACAATCACTGAGGCTGTAACTCTGGCTGTCAGCCTTACTGAAGCTTGTCTTCATATGAAGAAGTTATCATTGAACCCAACAGAAAAGACCGAGACGCATGCTGAGTCGTCCGGTGGTAAGAAGAGAAAGCATTCGAATCTGAATCAAGCTACTCGCAACAACAACAAGGGTCTCAACAACAAGAAGCGTGACACTAACCCACCTATGGAGGCAAAAACCTTTGCGGCTGCAAACGACACAGGAACTAAGAAGTATCATGGCACTCTGCCCAAATGAAACCGTTGTGACTTTCATCACGTGGGAAATTGTCGCGTTGAGAAATGCGGGAACTGCGGGAGGTCAGGCCACCGTATCGAGGATTGTTGGGGAAAAGGTATTGGAGTCCGCAATGGTAATGGTAATAGGAATGGGAATGGAAGCCGTAACGTTGGTGGTAATGGAAACGGTGGTGGAAATGGAAATGGTGCTGGTAACCGGAATGGTAATAGAGCTGGGTAGAACCAAGGATGCTTCAGTTGTGGAAGCAACGATCATTTCATGAAAGACTGCCCAAAAGGGAATAATGCTCAGGCTCGAGCATTTGTGATTGGAGCAAGGAACGCACGTGAGGACCCTAATGTGGTCACCGGTACGTTTCTCATTAACAATCACTTTACATCCATATTTTTTTACACTGGTGCCGACTATAGCTTCATGTCTATGGAATTTAAACGTATGCTTGGAATAGAATCTAGTAGATTAAATATTCCTTATTCTATAGAACTAGCCAATGGTAAACTTGTTGAATCGGGCGAAGTTGTTGGAGGTTGCACACTAGAACTTGGTGAACGAAGATTTATCATCGACCTCTTACCTATTCAATTGGGCAGTTTCGATGTAGTGGTCGGAATGGACTGGTTGTCCAAGCACAAGGCTGAAGTCATTTGTCACGAGAAAATCATTCGCATCCCTCTGACGAATGGTGAAACTCCCATTGTGCATGGAGAAAAACGAGACGCGCCTCTGCGAATCATCAGTTGTACGAAGGCACAGAAGTGCTTAAGGAAAGGATGTTTTGCTTTCCTAGCGCACGTTGTAGACAAGAAGGCTGTGGAGCCGAAACTCGAAGACATTCCTGTGGTGAAGGAATTCCCTGATGTTTTCCCCGAAGATCTGCCAGGACTACCTCCGCAATGACAAGTCGAATTCCGTATAGACTTGGTTCCAGGAGCCGCTCCTGTAGCCAAGGCACCCTATCGACTTGCACCATCCGACATGCAAGAATTATCTACACAACTCCAGGAGTTATTGGATAAAGGATTCATAAGGCCAAGCTTCTCGCCTTGGGGAGCTCCAGTATTGTTCGTGAAGAAAAAGGATGGAACTCTGCGGATGTGTATCGATTACAGAGAACTGAACAAGCTCACTATCAAGAATCGGTACCCGCTACCGAGGATTGATGACTTATTTGATCAGTTGCAAGGATCAAGCTACTATTCCAAGATCGACCTTCGATCTGGATACCATCAGTTAAGGATACAAGAGGAAAGCATACCAAAGACTGCATTCAGAACACGCTATGGGCATTATGAGTTTCTTGTGATGCCATTCGGACTGACGAACGTGCCAGCGGTATTTATGGATCTGATGAACCGCGTATGCAAACCATACCTCGATAAATTCGTGATTGTATTTATCGATGATATCTTGATTTACTCGCGAACGAAAGAAGAACACGAGCAACATCTCAGAACCATTTTGGAACTACTGAAGAAAGAGAAACTTTATGTGAAATTCTCGAAGTGCGAATTCTGGATTCGCGAAGTACAATTTCTTGGTCACGTTGTGAACGAGAAGGGCATTCATGTAGACCCATCCAAGATAGAAGCCATAAAGAATTGGGAAGCCCCCAAAACCCCAACTGAAGTTCGACAATTTTTGGGCTTAGAGGGCTATTATCGACGGTTTATTGAGAATTTCTCCAAGATAGCTCAACCGCTAACTACCCTTACACAAAAAGACAAGAAGTACGACTGGGGTGACAAGCAGGAAGAAGCCTTCCAACTACTTAAAAATAAGCTATGCGATGCACCAATACTATAATTACCCGAAGGCACTGAAGACTTCGTGGTATACTGCGATGCTTCACGACAAGGTTTGGGTTGCGTGCTCATGCAACGCCAGAAAGTCATCGCTTACGCTTCAAGACAATTGAAGGTACATGAAAGGAACTACACCACGCACGACTTGGAACTAGGTGCGATGGTATTCGCCTTGAAGATCTGGCGACACTATTTATATGGTACGCGATGTACAATCTTCACAGATCACAAAAGCTTACAACACATATTTGATCAGAAGGAACTAAACATGCGCCAGCGACGATGGGTCGAGCTGCTAAATGATTATGACTGTGAGATTAAGTACCATCCTGGAAAGGTAAACGTTGTAGCCGACGCATTAAGTCGAAAAGAAAGGGTTAAGACGCTAAGGGTTCGAGCACTAGAAATGACTATTCGAACGAACCTCACTGCACGTATACGTGATGCACAACAAGAAGCCCTTAAAATGGAAAACCGTAAACTGAATACCTTCGGGGTATGTTAAACTATATGGTGCCAAATGAATAGGGAACCTTATACTTTAAGAAGCGTATTTGGGTTCCGCTCTATGGCGGTATTCGAGAAGTCATCCTTGATGAAGCGCATCAATCAAGATACTCGATCCATCCAGGATCGGACAAGATGTATTAAGACTAAAAAGAATACTATTGGTGGCCGAGACTCAAGAGCGATGTTGCTGTTTATGTTGGAAAATGCCTAACCTGTGCTAAGGTTAAGGCTGAATATCAGAAGTCGTCCGGCCTATTGCAACAACCAGAGTTACCCATGTGGAAGTGGGAGCAAATCTCGATGGACTTCATAACGAAATTACCCAGGACCCCGAGAGGGCACGATATGATATGGGTGATAGTCGATCGGTTAACGAAGTCTGCGCACTTCCTACCGATCCGAGAAAAAGACAGCACTGGAAAGCTTGCTGGGATATACTTAAAAGAAATTGTGGCACGTCATGGAGTGCCTATCTCGATTATTTTAGACAGAGATGGACGCTTTGTCTCAAGAATCTGGCAATCCTTTCAGGAAGCCTTTAGATCTCAACTAGATCTAAGCACAGCCTTCCATCCACAAACAGACGGCCAGAGCGAACGGACTATACAAACGTTAGAAGATATGCTTCGAGCATGTGTTATGGACCTAGGCGGCAGCTGGGATACTCATCTACCTTTAGTTGAGTTTTCCTACAATAACAGTTATCATACAAGTGTCGATCGCCCTTATGTTGGGCAGACGCTGGAGATAAACGTATGGTTGGTCCTGAACTTATACAAGAGACAACCGACAAGATTATGCAGATCCGAGAGCGCATTAAGGCGGCTCGAGATCGACAAAAGAGCTACACTGTTCAAAGACGGAAACCATTAGAGTTCGAGGTGGGAGACAAAGTGTTGCTAAAAGTCTCACCTTGGAAGGGCGTAGTAAGATTTGGAAAGCGTGGAAAGCTGAACCCACGATACATCGGACCATTCAAGATTTTGGAAAGAATTGGTACCGTGGCATAAAAGTTGGAGTTACCGGAAGAACTTAATGGAGTACATGATACGTTCCATGTATCCAATCTCAAGAAGAGTCCAACATAAGAAAACGTGATCATCCCGGTAGATGAAGTACATATTGATGACGCCCTCCGATTTACAGAACAACCCGTTGAGGTTACCGACTGGAAAGTCAACAAGACCAGGAGGAGCACTGTCAAACTTGTCAAAGTACGTTGGAACTCTAAGCACGGACCCGAGTACACGTGGGAACGTGAAGACCAGTTCAAAGAGAAGTATCCCCACCTGTTCAAGAAGACTCCTGCGAGAGTTAGTTCAGCCTGAATTTTGGGACGAAATTCTTTTAACGGGGGGAGACTGTGACAACTGGCACCAAACCGGTAATTTCCGTACACTTTAATTATTATTTAATGCCTGCAATTACGTGCTTAAATGTCAACATTGCCTGATTACATGTTATACAAGCGAATTCATGCACGTTTTATACTACAAGAATTACTTTATGCAATAATGAACTGCGTTGCGTCAGAAATACTAGTAAACTCACCGGTAAGACACATTGTGTCAACAATCCTACAGAAAACAGTCAGACCATAAAATTGAGGCCTAGGTATAGGTCCAACAACAAGAATACATTAAAACCCAAGAGTACATACAAGGGTTAACATATAGACTTTCCGGAAGCTAAAATACGCACTAAAAAGCACCCGAAACGCACTTTAAGTGCAGAATTTTATTAAATTCAGCTATAATCAGCTTTTAACACGTAAATATTATGCAAAATTCAGGATTTATCATTCAGAATACTTCCCTAAGTGTCGGGAATTGAAAGTGTTACAAAAGGGCACTTGAAAGACACTAAACGGTGCAATTTAGCACTTTAACGAACCGGTATTTAACCGAATAACCGGACATTACTCAGAACATCAAAATAATACAAGAAGCATTGTTTTTATTTTTCTGAGCTAGTGTGGGTTCCTGAACGCTTAAACATCCTATATAAGACATCCGACACACTAAACACTAGACTTTAACCTTTAACCATTCATTAATCACCTACCTTACCATCTAAATTACACTTACCCCCCCCCCCCCACTCCTAATTCTCGGCTCACTAGTGACCCACCTCAAAGATTTGTGCAAATCATCTTAAGATCTCTAGTACTCTTTCATTGGGATTGTGTGGATCATGTTTGTACTTTGTGAAACACAAGGACCTTTGGGTATTAGAATTAATTTTATAAATAACCTTCATCTTCTAAACATATCACCACACATCACTTCTCCTTCCCCCTCTACAAGCTTCGGCCGAACCCCCATCTATACACCACCATCTTCATCATTCAAGCTTCATCCAATCTTCATACTCACAAAGGTGTTCAAGGGTGAGTTAGGAGGCTTGGAGTTCATGGATCTTGAAGGACCATTCACACTTGCTTTTATCCACTCAATTTTCATCTTGATCTTCCCTAGCTATAAGCTAGTTGTAAGATTCTTATAAACCCTTGTTTACTTCCATTTTTAGTGGTTAAAAGACTTGGTATGTTGAAAATCTTAAGAACACTAAAGAATATGAACATGAATCTTGAACATAAGTCTTACACATAATGAAATAGTGATGAAACTATGTGTTTAGTGTATAAGTGATGCTTGTTTGTTAAAATGATGATGTTGATCATCACATAAAGCTTGCTAGATTGTGATTAAACACATAATCTAGCAAGTGGGAGGATGATTATGTAACATCCTAGAATAATCATCTTCGAGTAAACACATGAACTTGATAAATGAAATGATTTCTTGAAAAGTAATAAACAAAAGAAGCTAGTAAACTTATAAATCCAAGATTTATGAATGATTTTTCCAAGAAAAAACAAGTGTAAAATATGATTTTTAGAAGATCATGATTCTTACATAAACCAATATTGTTTTTGGTGGAAAAACAAGTGTATGAACACTTGTGAAACAAGAGAGCTAATGAAATCAACATTTTTGTAAATTATGTTTACAAGTTGTAAACATCAAATCTTTTCAAGAATGGAATTTTTGATGAAATAAACACACTTTAATGAGTAACTAAGTCTACTAGAGACATTGCCAAGTTACTACAAGTTTTGAGAAAGAACAAGTTCATGTTGTCATGTAACATACTTGATTTTAACACTTGATAGATGAGAAATGAGTTGTTGATTGTTGATGATGTTTTAAAAGAAAATAAACACATGTTTTGAAAACATGGGAAACCTCCATTTTTAGGGGAAACTCTGCCAAACATTTATAAATTTTGACACTTAGAAAAATATAAGTTTTTGAGAAACTTATTCCCTAAAAATGTATCTAAAAACATTTACCAAGGTTTCCCAAAATTTTGTGTTAAGAAATGAGGATTTCTTCAAGAATAAAAATGGATAAAAAGAATGTATATTTGTGAGAAAAATATATATATTTGATCACCAAATTTTGTGCTAAGTGTATGTAGTATGTATTATACTTGATAGTGTATTAGGACTCGAAAATACACTAAATACTCCTAAGGAGTGAAGATACAAAAATACACATACAACATACTTAGACAAATACAAGCTACTTATATTTATTTTTGAGAAGATAATATAAGTAAGACACAAAGTTAAAAATATAAATTATTTTTAACATAAGAACACATATACAAAAGATAGTGACTTGTACTTGTGCGATACAAGTCTAGTGACTAACGTTAATAAAACACGTTTAGGTCACGATGTTAGATAAGCAAAAACCGGTGAAGTTTACGACGCAAGGAACACAAAGTTGTGAGTTCATGCTCCCCCTTTCCTTTAACTGTTTTTGGTTTTACAACTTCAGGGGTGAAATACATGTTACAAATGTTACAATGTTTACAAGTGGTATGATGGGTACAAAAACATTTAAGTGAAACATTCTAGATCATGTCCCGAATAGGGTACCATAAGCACTATTAATCAACGTATACATTCAGACCGCGGAACAAAAGGTTAGATCTAATGGGTTTCAGGCAACCCCACTCTTGGCCTACTTCCACCAATGAGTGCTTCTGTGTCTCAGTCAAAGTCGACAAAAATGCCTAGGTTTGGTGGCTTCCTATGTCGTGGCACATGTTAGTGGCCTTGCAAACCACTAGCGATCTCAAACATTCATAAGTACTCAGTTACAGATACATTCTACATGATACAAACACTCATAGTACCTAGATACAGATATGTTTTACAAGTTACATTCCAACATTTATACATTCTACAAGTTACATACCTTGTTTTCATTCAAGTATTTAAACATTCAACACAAACACTGCATGAATTCACACCAACATTATGTTGACGTTTTTCCAAAACTCACATGTATTTCAGGTAACTAAAACTGGATGTGCGCGCGGTCTTACTCGTGCTCTTGGATGTCGTTTATGTTTATCGTTGAATAAAGTTGTACCTTTTAAGACAATATGTTGTCTCGTGTTGTAAACACTTAAACTACGATTTTAGTTATGTGATGTTTTGCATTTGAAGTTATTTTTATGAGCATGTAGTATGTTTACCAATCGTATGCAATGAAAACCTTTCATGATCACACCTCGTGCTTCCGCCTTAGAAAGGGGTGTGACAGGTTACCGGTTCGTTAAACTGCTAAATAGCGCAGTTTAGTGTGCTTTATGTTCCCTTTTTTGACAGTTTTGAATCCCAACACTTATCAAAGCATTCTGGACCTTTAAACCATAATTCTGCATTATATTTTGATGTTAAAATGCTGAAAATTGCTGAATTTTATTGTTTTCTGCAGGATTTTGCAATTTTAGTTTGTTTCGGGCACTTTCCAGCACTTAAATCATCACTAGGAAGGCAGTTTTGTTATCCCTACTTTCCTACACACTATTCTAGTGTAACTCTTGGTTTCGGGCTCATTATGTGTCTTAACATCATGTCTGCCTGAGTATTGAACTCCTGTCAGTACTTCTATTTTGTCTGATAACTGTGCTAACTTTGTTTCGTGCACTAATTGAACCATATTGTGTTGCATGCAATAATGATAAATAATCTTGCAACATGTAATGCACTTGTATGTATATGACAGCATTCAGAAAATCATTTATGTCATTAATTAAATCAGGCACAGTCATTAATGCACAAATTACTGTTTAACATTGTATGGAATATATGGAAAAGTACCGGTTGTCACATTCTCCCCCCGTTAAAAGAATTTCGTCCCGAAATTTAAGCTGTGTTATCGGTTGCAGGGGAGTTGTGAAACAAATGCGGATATTTTGATTTGATTCAGTCTTTATGCTCCCAAGTAAACTCTTGGCCATGACACGAATTCCAACGAACCTTGACAAGTTTAAATACGACTTCTCCGGGTCTTGTGGACCTTCCAGTCCGTAACCTCTACAGGTTCTTCAGTAAATTGGAGTTTGTCGTTTGATGTGAATCCCGTCTACGGGAATAACTACTGTTTCCTATGTAGGGATCTTCTTAAGATTAGACACGTGGAACGTGTTATGTACACTACTAAGCTCTTCTGAAAGCTTTAGTTTGTATTCCAAAGTCTGTATCGTTCGTTCTCTTTGGCCATTCGTCTGAGGATGAAATGCAGTATTAAGGTTCCACTGTGATCCGAAAAGCCTTTTGACACATCTGCCACATCCTTGGCGCAACGCGACCATCTTGGTCAGATATGATGGATACATGCACTCCATGACGTGCCACAGTCTCTCTGAGAGATATTTCTGCCAACTTCTTTGTGTTGTCTTTCTTACGGATAGGTACAAAGTGTGCAGACTTCGTGAGTCGATCGATAATCACCTAAATCATATCGTGTCCTTTTTGTGTTCTTGGTAGCCTTGTAATGAAGTCCATGAAGATCTGTTCCCACTTCCAGACGGGAATCTCTGGTTGTTGTAGTAACCCTGGCGGGTTTTGGTATTCAGCCTTAACTTTGGCGCAAGGAAGGCAGTTACCCACATATACCGCGATGTCGGCTTTCATCTTGGGCCACCAATACCAATCCTTTTAAGTCTGGGTACATCTTGTCAGATCCAGGATGGATCGAGTACCTCGACTTATGAGCTTCGTCCAGACTAAGTGCTCGTAGATTGCCGAAGAAGGGGGCCCGAATTCGTTTCACGAAATACATTGTTCCATCTTCGTTTGGAACTAATTTCACTTCCATACCACGTAGTGATTTAACTCATAAGTCCTATGGTTTAAGATCTTCCTGTTGCGCTTCATGAAGCCGAACGATGAGATCAGTTTGTACCGTCATCTGTAGGGCTCGCACCCTTAGAGGCTTTGTGCGTTCCTTGTGACTCAAGGCATCGGCTACAAAGTTCTCCATGCTTGGGTGATACTTGATCTCTCAATCATAATCATTCAACAACTCAACCCATCTACGTTGTCTCGTATCCAAGTCCTTCTGATCAAAAACGTGTTGCGAACTCTTAGGGTTTTTAGATATCGTGCAACGAGCACCATACAAGTAATGACGCCAGATCTTCAACGCGAAGATTACAACACCTACTTCAAGTTCGTGTGTCGTATAGTTCTTCTCATGCACCTTTAACTGACGTGACGCGTACGTGATGACTTTTTCCCGTTGCATCAACATGCAGTCGAGACCTTGTCATGAAGCATCGCAATAAACTACAAATCCATCGGTACCGTCAGGTAACGACAAGATAGGTGGCATCGCAGAGTTTACCCTTCAACGTCTGAAAAGTTGTCTCTTGTTTTTTTTCTTTCCAAACAAATTTCTTATCCTTCTGGGTTAGGGGAGCTAGTGGCTGAGCAATACCTGAAAAATTCTTTATGAATCATCTGTAATAATCCCGTTATCCCCAGAAATTGTTGTACCTCAGTTGTGGTTTTTCGTGCTTCCCAATTCTTCATTGCCTTTATCTTGGCAGGGTCTACATGGATTCCATTCTTTTTCACCATGCGACCTAGGAATAACACCCCGTGAATCCAAAATTCGCACTTTGGCAACTTTGCATATATTTGTTCTTTCTTTAAAAGCTCCGAGATAGCTTGTAGATGTTGCTCATGACCTTCCTTGGTCTTTGAGTAAATAAGAATGTTTTCAATAAACATAATCACGAACTCATCCAAATACGGCTTGCATACTCGGTTCATGAGACCCATGAATAATGACGGTGTGTTCGTTAAGCCAAACGGCGTGGCAAGGGACTCGTAATGTCCGTAGCGAGTCTGTAAGGGCATTTTAGGGATACTTTCTTCTTGCCTCCTCAATTAATGTTATTTTGTCCTTAAGTAAATCTTGAAATAGTAGCTTAAACCTTGTAGTTGGTCCAACAAGTCATCAATTCTCAGTAAGGGGTACCGATTCTTGATGGTTAGTTGTTTAGCTCCCTGTAAGTTATGCACAATACTTCTTCCTCACCAGTTCCAATTTCAGGATTTCCGACCTGAAACAATACCTTTTCCTCATCAGTTCTTTGATTTCCTCCTAGATCAGGTAGTATGTACATACGAAAACTATTGTCCTTCTTCCTTTCCGATAACACTAGAGTTCCCCAGGGTAAGAAGTTTGGCCTGATAAGTTCCCTTATCTAGCAGCTCTTGCAGTTGAGTCAAAAGTTCTTGCATCTTGGACGGAGTTAGTCGGTAAGGCGCCTTTGCCACTTGTGCCACTCCTAGCACTAGATCTATGCGAAACTCCACTCGCCGCTGTGGAGGTAGTCCAGTCAAGTCTTTGGGAAAGACCTCTGGAAATTCCTTTATAATGGGGATGTCTTCTAATCTTGGTTCCTTGGTCTCCTTGTCGACAATATGAGCAAGGAAGGCTATGCAGCCTTTTCGGAGACACTTCTGTGCTGTCGTAATCAATGTGGGATGTCACAGTCTTCTATATTATGAGGCCCAGCATCCTTGCATCAACTGTATGAGGGTCGTATACTACAAGTGTTTCATCATTCGCAAGGGGATGCGAACGATTTTCCCATGATAGACAACTTCAGCTCCATTCTTGGATACCCAATCCAAGCCGACTATATCTTCAAAACTTCCTAACCCAACTGGTAGCAGGTCAATAGAAAACTTTCGTTCCCCAAGTTCAAGTGTACAACCCTTAATAACTTCATCTTCTTTGACTAATTTCCCATTCGCTAATTTTATCGAATAAGGAAGGGTGTCTAGCTTACTTGCTTCTAGACCAAGTAGGTTCTTAAATTCTATAGATACAAGGCTAAAGTTGGCGTCAGTATCAATCAAAATGGATGCACAATGTTGGTTTATACAGGACGTTCCCGTAGCTACGTTCAGGTCATGGCGCGCCTTGGGTGCTCCTTTCGTAACAAATGCTCCTACGAACTTTATTTTTTTCTTCGGGCAGTCCTTCGGTTAGTGTCCTTTGTCGCCACATCCGTAGCAACCTTTGCCCTTATCGTTTCCATTATTGCTCTGCTCCCTACTATCGCTCTGGTTTCTATCACTGTCATATCTCCTATTCCCACGCCCCGTACCAGACCAGCACTGCCTCCTTGCTATGCCCTGTCTTGCCACAACTTCCACACCTATGAGCCCTACACGGACCGGTGTGATGATAACCACACCTGTTACACTTTGGTAGTTCTCCTTGGTAGTTCTCCATGGTAGTTTTTATCACATGCCTTAGTTGTGGTCATGGATTGCCTTGACTGCCCTAGTCGCAGCGTTTTCCTCATGTTTGTCACTTGGCTTAAAGTCTTGCTTTTAATGCGTATACTTCCTCTTATTCCTATCCAAAGAAGACTCCACATGTGTCTTCTCTTTTACTGGACGTTTATTCGAATTCCCCATCATTATTCTGCCCTTGGCAGAACCTAGGGCATGAGTTATCGCCTGGGCGATTCCCAATATGATTCTTCTTATTCCGCCGTTGTTTGCGGTGTTGCTTGCTTCGTATTAAACGATTGCTTCAGTGACTTGTTGGTTCCACAGAGCTTCAAGATCAGCTCTTGTTGCAGGTAAGGGTCCTGATTAGACTCGGCCAGAGTTTCCTCCGCTGTGGTTCCATGTGTTTCTCATGCATAAAACACGTCAGCAAAATTAAACATTTATTTTGGAATAAATGTTGTCGTCTATGTGTGAAAGCAAGCTTATTCGTCGTGCACCATAAGTAACAAGGTAGGGTAATTCTTAATGATACTTATGCAAACCTTCCCACCATAACATCTCATCATTGTAGCGGGGTAAAATGAGTCGCAACAAAATCTTGCTAAGGGTACATCGACTCTTACATACGCCATATCAACTTGCTGCAATTAGTCTTGCGCAGAAAACCTCCCCGGAGTCACCTTACTCCTATTGATGCAAGGCAGCCAGTGTTATACAAAATACGGTGAGGCCTTCCCTTCACCTTGTTCCTTGTTTATCCCTTAAGTTTCCGACTCTTCCATAGTCTTTACTTTCACAAAAACGGGCACACTTCCCAAAGGATGGGGTCGTGCATTACTACCACGTGTAGGAGGGGATAGTGGAAACACAGGGGTAAGGTTGTGAGGGTACGTAACTTCATCCTTGTGACCAAGTTGTGTTTTGCAGCAACGTAGAGCGGTTTCCAGGGTGTGAATGCACTACCCTAACGATGGGGTGCACTGCGGGATAAAGAGTGCGGAGGTACTGATAGAGGTGTAGATCGAGAAGAATCTTCTTACATGTGTCTTCCATGTGCCTAAATGGAACAAAAATCTGTTGAGAATATCCAATGGTTACTTCCGCCCTTATAATATGTGTTCTATACTCCATGGTTCTCGATTGTCCAATATAGGGAGGATCCCTTTGCCACACTGGGTTGTGCGATGCATACATTGATTTGGATTGGGCTCCATGGGTCTCAATATGGTTGGCTTAGTCTTCCTGAATGCCGAATAGAGTGCGGTAAATAAGTTACACCACAGCTCGCGCCATGCTACCTCCTTGGGGTAAAGCGGATGTCAAAGGTTGGGGTCTTATCATAGCATTTACAATGGACAAGTTTGGGGGTATTGTAAGTACCGTACAAATTCATAATAAGAATCCTACAGTGTTGAGATAAATCTTTCCTGAGCGTTAGCCATCTTCTCTCGCTTAGATACTGAGTTTCAAACGATTCGTATTACAGGTAAAAGTGTTAAGCACGAAGCAGGCGTAGGCAGACTTCCTACTTTGTGGAGTGATATAGTAACCATCTTGGTTAATGTTCTACTCGGTTAATGTTCTACTGGGTGGGGATTTGGAACAATTTAGGACTTTCAAATGGATAGTGATCATTTTCTTGACCCGCAGAGTTCATCAGGATTTCCATGCACTACAAGTTGTTATTGCATGGGCCCTCGTAATAATAATAGTATAGTATGGAAACATGGTAGAATATATTTGAACCGTACCCGAGTAATTTAATAAAATTAACGGTATAAAGATCTTAAACGGTATAATATTCGAACAGTACCGAGACTTGTTATAATAATTTAATTTAAACAGAATAGTATTGAAACGGTATAATATATTTGAACCGTACCCGGATATTTCAAAATATTTAACAGTTTTAATTCAACGGTATTGTATGGAAACGGTATAATATATTCGAAACCTTACACAAGTATTTAAAAATAATTAACGGTATGATATTTAAACGTTTATAACATTCGATCCACACTAGACGTGGTATAATAATATAATCTAAACGATGACAATATAATATATTCGAACCGTATATACGTTTTTCAAAAAAAAAATAACGGTATATAATATTAATGGTATAACATTAACGGTTATATATTTTAAGCGATTTAACGTTGGAACCGGGTGAGAATTTATACCACAAATACATCAAAATAACCAAACAAAATTCTGATGGGTTATATACGCTGCGTATAGCTCTATACGCAGCATATATAAACCCTGGTTGTCTGTGCCAATGATTGCTGGGTAGGCTCTGAATTCCATGCAACTTATACCTTAAGTGTGCAAATAAGTAGCCCTGGTGTGTGAATAGTTTCAGCCATAAGAAACCCAAATGAAACCAAAATTAAAAAATTTCTTTTGTTTACTAACAATAACTACAAAACATAAATAAAAACATTATGAAAATGTTGTGACACACATGAACGCCTCTCATTGGCGCAAGGCTAGCAACGACATAAAATATGTGGCGAGTTTGGTAGGTGGTGTCACACCCTGACTTTTGTGGAAGCGTGATTATGTGTGACTTGCTTAATATCATTGCATTCAACCATAACAAACAACTATATGATAAAACCATGATGTTCATCCATAATTAAGTTTCAAAATAATACAACCATCATTGTTTAACCACAAACCAAGACTTCAAGTTTAAAGTACATAACAACCCAAGTTTTAAGTTCCATACTGGACTTAACAAAAGACACTATTAAAAGCTAGGCTTTGAACTCCAAGACAAGATACACAATCCAAACCCTTCGACACTGGATGACATCTTTTATTTGGAAGACACAACTTGTAAAACTTCAGCGCCCGCCAGATCCATTTCAATACCCTGAAATACATGTAGTTTGAAAACATCAACAAAAGTTGAGCGAGTTCATGTGTTTTGTATGTGTGCATGAATAAACTTTGTAATCATTGTAAGTATGTATTCGTAAACCCAGGAATGAAAGCAAACAAGGAAACATATCAATTAATGGTTTGCAAGGCCATTAATATGTGTGCAACGGCGTAAGAAAGCTCAAACCTAGCGGATTTTGTACCGGGCTTCCGGTTGGAAGACATAGTCACCTCGTTCGGCCACTTCCGGCCCAGGGGTGGGCTCACAACACCCAAATAGATCTATCACTCATGTCCATCGGTCCTTATACAAGGATTAATGGTCTCAAGTGTGCGCCTAGCCATTCACATGATCTAACAGTTCATTCCTTAGCTAACCATACCATTTGTAACGTTTGTAAACATTTGTAACATGTATTTCACCCCCAAAGTTATAAATCTGAAAACAGTTAAAAGAAAAGGGGGACATGAACTCACAGTCTTGCATCTCGAAATCCGGTGTAATTCAAAGCTGCTACTCGTTCACACGACTACCTACAAACATACTATGGTTTATTAGACGGATGGGTAGTGCCTTGACTTTTAGTCTTCATTAGTATCTTTGAGTTACGTTTCTTTGTGTCTTAAATATTATTCCAACGTATATAATTATTTGTTAAAATAAGAGTTAATTACATAGTTAGTCCCTGTGGTTTGCACAAAGTAACATACTTAGGTACTAATAGTTTAAAGTAACATTCTAGGGTATTAACTTTTCATTTTGTAACGTTTGGGGGTATTAAGCTTATTTGTAGGCTTAAAATCACATTCTGTTAGTACCTAAGTATGTTATTTTGTGCAAACCACAGGGACTACCTTTGTTACTACCTTAGAAGTTAATACCTCCAAACGTTACAAAATGAAAAGTTAATACCCTAGAAGGTGATTTTAAACTATTAGTACCTAAGTATGTTATTTTGTGCAAACCACAGGGACTAACTATGTAATTAACACTTAAAACAATAAATATTTTAACTTAAATTATATTTATTAAATTTTGGAATATTAGTTAAAATAATATATTTTAATTTGACACATTTATGTATTTATACATGTATATCTTTCCCAAGGATGGGTGTATTCATACTCGTATTCTTAGGCTTATGTATTTTGCCAAGTATTGGTGACGTATTCCGGTGTGTAGTTATACGTACGAGAATACGTATTTTCATTGTATTTATCAAGTATTCTTATACTTAATTTTCGTATTTATTTTTCCGAAATATTATTTTCAATAAAAATCACCAAATGTTCATATATTCTTAAAATATATAAATATTTTAAGAAAACTTGTATTGAGAATTATTTATATTTCTTTCTTGGCAAAAATATTTGTATTTTCATATAAATCTCAAAAATCACATATTTTCAAGATTAACTTAGGAAATATTTATAAATCTATTTTTCATCCAAAAATAATAAATTCTAAATCTGTTTGAGAAAATATATATTTTTTCCAAAAATAATATACTTTCTAATAGTTCAAGAAAACATATATATTTTTCTTTACTCAAAAATAATATATTTTCTTCTTGTAAAAAATATGTTATATTTTTGTAATAACTATAAAAATCATATTTTTTGTTTTCTTGCTCTCCAAAATACCGTTTACCAAAATATACTTTTGAATTTAATTCCAGAATATTTATGTAAGTTATATTCCTTGTTCGGTTTCTCCAATTTTTGGGTGTAAATTATATATTTATTTCTTGGAATTTTGGTAACATTTTGTGTTGTAATTTTTGGTATTTTGGTGAGTTATATTATTTCAAGTCCTAAAATAATATAACTAATACATATAATATACAAGTAATCACACACATTGTGACATCTAAATATATATTTTCCTAAATACATATTTAGTCATTTTTTTACTTATCAAAACCAACCTTCAATATTTATAATTTGTGTATAAATTTTTATGGCAAACCTTATATGAAAAATCATGGTTAAAATACACTTGTTTAAAAATATTTTTCTAAGTGTTTAATTTTTAGAAAAATTTTGCCATAGTTTCCCCTTAAAAATGGAGGTTTCCATGCTTTCAAAGCATATCATTTTCTTTTAAAAATCATCACAAATCATCAACAAAGCAAACAATACTTACCAAGTGCCAAAATCAAGCATTTTACACTACTCCATGAACTTGAAAATTTATAAAAATTTGTAGTAACTTAGTAGAGTATTTAGTAAGCTTAGTTACCCATTAAAGTGTGGTTATTTGTTTTAAAACATCATTCTTGAAGATTTTAGATGTTTATAACTTGTAAAATGATTTTCTAAAAACATTTCTTTTTGAATTCTTCTGGTCATTAACATGTTTCTACACTTGAATAATCACTAAAAATGTGATTATTTCCTTTAATAACATGGTTAAGTAAATCTTGTAAGTAAACTTAGTTTCTTGAGAGAATGATTTTTGAAATCACACAATTATAAGACTTATATTATATTTTGATCATCATCTTTCAAGAAAACGATTCATACTTCAAGTTCATGCTTACACATAAGGATGATCATCTTGATCTTTCACAAGATCATCCCCTTATCTTGCTAGATTATGTCTTTAATCACAATCTAGCAAGTTCATATGATGTTTAACATCATTAACACCAACAATCAACAATCAAGAAGCATATAAACACTTAAACAACATAGTTCATGATGATTTTTAGTCTTATGTTAAAGATTATGTTATTGATCTTTAGTGTTCTTCATGATTAGTAATTTACATATACTTTTAACCAACATAACAAGATGTAAAATGAGATTAGGAAGGTCTTACTACTAGCACAAGGCTAGGGATGATGTTCAAGAAGATAAAGATGATGAACTTGGTGGTTAAAAGCTTGTGAGAGAGGTCCTTCACCTTCCAATGGCTCCTAGCTCCTTATATAAGCTCATAGCACCTTGTGATCACTTGGAAATTGGAAGAATGAAGTTTGAAAGTGGTGGTGGTGTGGGTGTTGGTTCTCGGCCGAGAGGGGAGAAGAGAGGGAGAGATGGAGTGTGTTGGTGAGTTGTGATGAAATGAGAATGTTATGTTTTGTGGTTTTACTTATAATCCTCCAACAACATTTAATCTAATGGATAATATGTTTAGTAAAGTAGGTAACATATCTATTAAACAATTGAGAAAAATCAAGGTGGGGTGGCCCACCTTGTAATCGTGAGGATGGGGGGTTGTGTAGTTAGTTTGTAATGTTAAGTTAAGGAACTAGTTGATGTTTGGGGACCATAACTAGCTCGGAAATGATAAAACAATGCTTCTGGTGAAAATTTGGTGTTTTGGGTAGTGTCCGGTTGTTCAGTTGGTTACTGGTTCGTTAAGGTTCTAAACTATGCAGTTTAGTGTGCTTTATGTTACCTTATGTGACAGTTTTGATTCCCGACACTTAGGAAAGCATTCTGGACCATTTAACCATAATTCTGCATAATATTAAGTTGTTTAAATGCTGATTTTTGCTGAATTCTGCAGAATTCTGCAGTTTATGTGAGTTTTAGGCACTGTCCGGCACTTAAACTATCACTAAGAACTCATTTTTATGATCCTTACTTTCCTACACACTATACTAGTGTAACTCTTGGTTTCTGGCCCATTCTATGTCTCAATACCATGTCTGTCTAAGTACTGAACTCACGTCAGCATTTTTCTGATTGTCTGATAACTGTGCTAACTTTGTTTCGTGTATCATTTGAATCAGTAAGGTGTTACGTGCAATAATGATATCACATTATGCAATATATGATGCACATGTATGTATGATAACAATAATCAGAAAGCATTCATGTCATTAATTTAAATCAGCACATTCATTAAAGCACTAATTACTGTTTAAGTATTGTACGGATACATGAAATTTTGACAATTGTCATATTCTCCCCCAGTTAAGAAAATTCCGTCCCAAAATTTTAAGCTGCGCTATTAGCTGCAGGGGAGTTAGCGAACAAATGTGGGTATTTTGCCTTCATACGATCTTCACATTCCCAAGTAAACTATGGGCCGTGATGTGCATTCCATCGAACCTTGACAAGCTTAACACTACTCCTCCGAGTCTTGTTAACTTTCCAATCGGTAACCTCAACGGGTTCTTCAGTAAAGTGGAGTGTGTCGTCAATATGCACTTCATCCGCAGGGATGACAACTATTTCCTGAGTTGGAATCTTCTTCAAGTTTGACACATGAAATGTATCATGAACACCGTGTAATTCCTCTGGAAATTCCAACTTGTATGCTACAGTACCAACCCTTTCCAGAATCCTGAATGGCCCGATATAATGTGGGTTTAACTTACCACGCTTCCCAAAGCGTGCTACACCTTTCCAAGGTGAGACTTTTAACAAAACCATATCACCCACTTCGAATTCCAAAGGCTTTCGCCTTTGATCTGTGTAACTCTTCTGTCGATCACGAGCCGCCTTGATGCGCTCTCGGATCTGCATGATCTTATCAATTGTTTCTTGGACCAGTTCGGGACCAACCATCTGTCTGTCACCTCCATCTGCCTAGCACAACGGCGAACGGCACTTACGACCATAGAGGGCTTCGAACGATGTGGCTTGAATACTCGTGTGGTAGCTGTTGTTATAGGAAAACTTAACCAGAGGTAGATGAGTATCCCAACTGCCACCTAAATCCATTACACAAGCGCGCAACATATCTTCTAACGTCTGAATAGTCCTTTCGCTCTGTCCATCAGTCTGCGGGTGAAAAGTTGTACTCAGATTCAACTGAGAACCAAAAGCTTCCTGAAAGGATTGCCAAATCCTCGACACAAACCGTCCATCTCTATCTGATATTATCGAGATAGGAACTCCATGACGTGCTACTATCTCCCTAAGGTAAAGCTCAGCTAGCTTACCAATGCTATCCTTTTCCCGAATCGGTAAGAAGTGCGCAAACTTTGTCAACCGGTCTATAATTACCCAAATCGTATCATGTCCTCTAGGGTTCTGGGTAACTTTGTTATGAAGTCCATAGAAATCTGCTCCCACTTCCACATGGGTATTTCTGGCTACTGCAAGAGACCTAAAGGCTTCTGATACTCGGCCTTTATCTTGGCACAAGTTAAGCATTTCCCAACGTACATGGCCACATCACTCTTGAGTCTTGGCCACCAATAGTAATCCTTCAGATCTTGGTACATATTGTCTGATCCTGGATGGATCGAGTACCTCGATTTATGAGCTTCATTGAAAATAACTTCTCTAATACCACCAACTTCTTCTCCATTCCTTGGAGATATTCAGCCTTAATGTTCTCTTTCTTAAGAGCTTCTTTTTGCGTGGCTCGAATGCGCAAAGTGAGGTCCGTCTGAATAATCATCTCTAAAGCCCTAACCCTTATGGGCTTGATTCTTTCCTTTCGACTTAAGGCGTCTGCCACCACATTCGCCTTTCCAGGATGATACTTGATTTTGCAGTCATAATCATTTAGCAACTCAACCCATCGCCGTTGTCTCATGTTAAGCTCTTTCTGATCAAATATGTGCTGGAGGCTCTTGTGATCTATAAATATAGTACATCGAGTACCATACAGATAATGTCGCCAGATCTTCAATGCAAACACCACTGCGCCTAATTCCAAATCATGCGTGGTATAATTCTTCTCATGGACCTTCAGTTGGCGCGAAGCATAAGCGATAACCTTTTGTCATTGCATTAGCACATAACCCAATCCCTGATGCAAAGCGTCGCAATATACCAAGAAGTCGTCAGTGCCTTCGGGTAGGGATAATATAGGTGCATCGCATAGCTTATCCTTGAGCAGCTGAAAGGCTTCTTCTTGCTTATCTCCCCATTCATACTTCTTGTCCTTTTGAGTGAGGGAGGTCAGTGGTTGATCTATCTTGGAGAAATTCTCAATGAACCTGCGATAATAGCCTGCTAAACCCAAAAACTGTCGGATCTCGGTTGGCGTCTTCGGAGTTTCCCAGTTCTTGATTGCCTCGATCTTGGTGGGATCCACATGAATACCATTCTCGTTTACCACGTGACCGAGGAACTGTACCTCACGTATCCAAAACTCGCATTTCGAGAACTTAGCGTAGAGCTTCTCCTTCTTTAGCAGCTCTAGGATGGCTCTGAGGTGTTGCTCATGATCTTCCTTCGTCCGCGAATAAATCAAAATATCCTCAATAAATAGGATCACGAATTTATCAAGATATGGCTTGCAAACCCGATTCATCAAATCCATAAATATTGTCGGTGCATTTGTCAACCCAAATGGCATCACTAGAAACTCGTAATGTCCATAACGAGTTCTGAAGGCAGTCTTTGGTATACTTTCCTCTTGAATTCGCAGCTGATGATAGCCTGATCGAGGGTCAATCATGGAATAGTAACTTGATCCTTGAAGTTTGTCGAATAAATCATCAATCCTCGGCAAGGGATACCGATTCTTGATGATTAACTTGTTCAGTTCCCGGTAGTCGATACACATTCGAAAGCTACCATCCTTCTTCTTGACTAACAGCACTGGAGCTCCCCAAGGCGAGAAGCTCGGCCTTATGAATCCCTTGTCTAGTAACTCCTGAAGCTGCGTTGATAACTCTTGCATCTCTGAAGGTGCAAGTCGATAAGGTGCCTTGGCTACAGGCGTAACGCCTGGAACCAAGTCAATGTGGAATTCGACTTGTCGTTGAGGCGGTAATCCTGGCAAGTCTTCGGGGAAGACCTCAGGATATTCCCTTACCACAAGGATATCTTCTAGCTTCGGCTCTTCAGCTTCCTTATCCACAACATGAGCCAAGAAGGCAACACATCCTTTACGCAAAAACTTCCGTGCCTTGAAACAACTAATAATCCGTAGAGGCGTATCATGCTTTTCTCCATGAATCACGATTGTCTCTTCATTTGCCATCGGGATGCAGATAATCTTCTCATGGCATACAATCTCAGCATAGTTGCTATACAACCAGTCCATCCCAACTACGACATCGAAGCTTCCCAAGTCAACTGGCAGAAGATCTATCGGAAACTCACGCTCTCCAAGCTCTATCACACAACCTCTAATCACCTCATTAGCTTCTACTAGCTTCCCATTAGCCAGTTCTATCGGGTACGGGACGTCTAACTTACTTGTTACTAAAGTAAGTATATTCTTAAACTCTAGAGGCACGAAGCTATAATCGGCACCAGTATCAAATAGCACAGATGCATAACGTTGATTAATAGGGAACGTACCAGTAACCACATTCGGATCCTGGCGGGCTTTCCTAGCACCTATATTGAACACCCTTCCACACGCTTCATTATTTTTGGGGCAGTTCCGCTTAAAATGCCCCATTTCGCCATACCCAAAGCAACCTTGGCCGCGTCCATCCCTGTTGCCACCCTGGTTATTGTTGTTATTGTTGTTTCCCCCTTGATTCCCGTTACCAGCTTGGTTTCCATAACCACCACGATTCCCGTTTCCACCAATATTACCATTTCCTCCCTGATTTCGATTCCCTGTATGATTCCCATTACCACCACGGTTTCCATTACCATTACCACCTTGACCTCCGTTTCCATGACCGGTTCCATACCAAAGCGTTTCCTTAGAATGCCCAATCTTTCCACATGTCTCACACTTCGCATGTCTGCATCGTCCAGCATGATGAAATTGGCAAGCATCACATTTTGGTAAGGTAGCCATATAGCCTTTTCCCCTTAAGTCAGCGTTTGCAGCGCCAACCCGAGTTTCGGCTGGTGGGTTGGTGTCTCTTCTCTTGTTGGCATAGTTGTTGTTCGCCCGAGTACCTTTCTTAAAGTTGGTGAACTTCCTTTTGTTTTCTCCAGATGACTCTACGTGAGTCTCCTTCTTCTTTGTTTTAGATATCGAGAACTTGCCCAACCTGATTGCTTCTTCAGTCAGCGCCACACTCAAGTCAATTGCCTTAGTAATGGTTGGAGGCTTAGAAGCCGTCACCATGCTCAGAATCTGGGGTGCCAATCCCCAGATGAAATGTTCTATCCTCTTAAATTCTGGTTCCACCAAATAAGGGACAACTCTAGACAAATCGTGAAATCTCTGAACATATTTTGCTATCTTAGGACCATCCATTTTCAAATTCCAGAATTCAGTTTCCAATTTCTGGATTTCTGCCCTCGAACAATACTTCTTACGCATCAACTCTTTCAACCCATTCCACGTCAAATCATACGCAGCAGCCTCGCCCAATGTCTGGACCTAAAGGTTCCACCATGACAGAGCCCCATCTAGAAACAGTCCAGAAATGTACGTGACTTGATGCTCTGGTGCACATTTACTCATCCTTAGAAAAGAATCCGTCTTCTGAACCCAGCGCACAAAGGCTACCGCACCCCCGGTGCCATCGAAATTCAGGGGCTTGCAGTCCAAAAACTGCTTATAAGTACAGCCTACAACACAAGCAGCATCATTCATAGAAAACATTAGCAAAGCACACTTGGAAATGTCCAAACGTATTGTAATGTGTCCTTGATGACTAAACATTACCGTTGGGTGGGTTATTCCCTGAGGTACCCCCGATGTATTCGGAGCAAAGGGCCTCGTGCTGTGCGATGTCCTGTGAGACGCGCTCTTGTAATTCCGCCTCTGTCATCGGCAGAGGGTTGTTGTTACCGGAGTTCCTTCACGGCGGCATCTTTCTTCTAGGAAGATGATCGGATAGGTCAGGTCTTATTTGTTAAATGAATAAATAATTGTCTAGAGGTCGTATGTACATATATATGAGCAATCGTCATATCAAACAATCATGCAACAACATAAACATAGCATAAACATGTAAATCAACAAAGTGTTTAGTGAGAACATGACGATTGAGCTTTCATTAATTACCGACCACAGTTACATTGTTTACAAAGTGTATCACATCAAAAGGGACATAGGGTCATACTACCCTTGTCCAATAAGTCTGTCAATATACAAAAATCACATGGTTAAAAGTGGACTTCAAAAGTCTTCACAATCTCGGCTCAATAGTAGTGCTCTCACCAAAAGCAATGCATCTGTATAAGACCAAAAACCTACTGTGCTGATGGTGGAGGAGGAGGAGGAGGAGGGAAGAAAAGCAAACTGCGAACACGTGCGAGCTCCTCCTCGAGCTCATACACACAACGAAGCAGATAGCTGATCTGCTACTCGACAGTAAGGAAGCGGGCATCAAAACCCAGAAAAGGAGCAGGAGCAGCAGGTGGGTGTGCAAAAGGAGATGACAATGAATGTGGAGGAACAAAACTAGCAGGTGGAGGTACGAACGAAACTGACTGTGATGGGTGTGGAGGGACAAAAGTAGACTAATAGGGACAAGGTGGAGGACATGGAGTCAGCTCGAGCTCCAAAACTCTGCGACTCAATACCTCAAACTGCAACTGTAAAGATAAAAGAAACTCATCCCGTGTGTAGCCAACAAAATGGGAGGGATGAGAGGGATCTGAGATCGGCATAGAGTATGGTGGGAACCATCGGAATGGCTCGTCAAGCGGTGTAGATGTAAAGGGAGTGAATGGTGCAGACTGAGGAATTGGAGGGAAAGCTGCTGGAGAAAAAGGATCGTAACTCGGGTGCTGGCCCGAAGTACCTTCCCCTGGACGAGGTGCAGGGATGTCCTGAAGGAAAACAATCGGCAAATCAGTGCGGTGGACATCAGACTCTACAGGAGGGAGATGAGCAACATCAGCGGGTGCGGGTGGAGGGATAAATGGCGTAGCAACTGGAAGATCAACAGGTGCAGGTACCGGGTCTGGAATAAGAGGTGCGATATCTGGTAGTCAAAACGGGACATGGTCAGGATCAGGAATCGGCTCAGGATCGACAGGTGCAACATCAGGCTAATCAAAATGAATAGGGTCTGGCTCGGGGACATGCTCGGGATCATGTGGAGGCGTGGGGTCACGAGCAGGAGATGGTGCCACAAACATAGCGGTGTCGTCATCGGAGTCAGTAGCGAAAAGCTGCAGTCCGGCCGCCCGTAACACTGAAGAAGTCACAGACTCAAATGAGTCTGAAACCGAATGCAGACTGGAATCAGAAGATATCTCAATGACCGTGACAGCAGGAGGTGGGACAGCTACAACATCCTTATCTATCTCCCCATCGCCCTGGGCGTCAACTGGGGGACCGTCAACAAACAAATCGACATCGTCATTGAACAAGTCATCGAAAGGTTAATCCTCAGGAAGAATGGCCATAAGAGGAACGGGATCGAGGATCGGAGCCACGATGTGCTCACCATCGGGGTGGCCAATGATGAGGTGATCATGGACTGGAGCAGGAATGTCAAAATGATCCTCGTCAGGGAAACCATCAGCAATAGGTAAATCATCACCAAAATGTGGTAGCGTGAACGACTGGAAGTCGTCCTCGTCCTCATCCTCGTCCTCAGACAACATGTCAGGATCACTCTCAGTGTCTGACGTATATATCTCTAGCGCGGGCATAGCCTCATCGTCTGATATGACAGCCATCGGGTCATGGGCATCCGACAACCCACTCTCTGAAGATGACATGATGCCTGTAACATAGTAATCATAACATGTGCACATATATTAACCACTAACACACAGTGCATGGAAACAAATCAATCATCACTTAGACATGTATTCACGTGATCCTTTATGAAACTTTTTCTATCTTTCCTAGTCTACCCCATGCAGACTAAACCACCAATGTGACCTTGCATTGTGTTTCTTGTCTTTCCTTTTGTAAAACGTTTGTTCCATGGATCTGGGCGTTTTGTGTATATGCACTGAAAAATATGTTGTAAAAATATTTTCATGGGAGAGCCCTAATGATTGTATTCTAGACTCGAGAAAGAATCATAGTTCGCTACAATCGAAGCTCTGATACCAAACTGTCACACCCTGACTTTTGCGGAAGCGTGATTATGTGTGACTTGCTTAATATCATTGCATTCAACCATAACAAACAACTATATGATAAAACCATGATGTTCATCCATAATTAAGTTTCAAAATAATACAACCATCATTGTTTAACCACAAACCAAGACTTCAAGTGTAAAGTACATAACAACCCAAGTTTTAAGTTCCATACTGGACTTAACAAAAGACACTATTAAAAGCTAGGCTTTGAACTCCAAGACAAGATACACAATCCAAACCCTTCGACACTGGATGACATCTTTTATTTGGAAGACACAACTTGTAAAACTTCAGCGCCCGCCAGATCAATTTCAATTCCCTGAAATACATGTAGTTTGAAAACATCAACAAAAGTTGAGCGAGTTCATGTGTTTTGTATGTGTGCATGAATAAACTTTGTAATCAATGTAAATATGTATTCATAAACTCAGGTATGAAAGCAAACAAGGAAACAGATCAATTAATGGTTTGCAAGTCCATTAATATGTGTGCAACGGCGTAAGAAAGCTCAAACCTAGCGGATTTTGTACCGGGCTTCCGATTGGAAGACATAGTCACCTCCTTCGGCCACTTCCGGCCCAGGGGTGGGCTCACAACACCCAAATAGATCTATCACTCATGTCCATCGGTCCTTATACAAGGATTAATGGTCTCAAGTGTGCGCCTACCCATTCACATGATCTAACAGTTCATTCCTTAGCTAACCATACCATTTGTAACGTTTGTAAACATTTGTAATGTGTATTTCACTCCCGAAGTTATAAAACTAAAAACAGTTAAAAGAAAAGGGGGACATAGACTCACAGTCTTGCGTCTCGAAATCCGGTGTAATTCAAAGCTGCTACTCGTTCACACGACTACCTACAAACGTACTATGGTTTATTAGATGGATGGGTAGTGCCTTGACTTTTAGTCTTCATTAGTATCTTTGAGTTACGTTTCTTTGTGTCTTAAATATTATTCCAACGTATATAATTATTTGTTAAAATAATAAATACTTTAACTTAAATTATATTAATTAACTTTTGGAACCGGGTGAGAATTTATACCACAAATACATCAAAATAACCAAACAAAATTCTGATGGGTTATATACGTTTCGTATAGCTCTATACGCAGCATATATAAACCCTGGTTGTCTGTGCCAATGATTGCTGGGCAGGCTCTGAATTCCATGCAACTTATACCTTAAGTGTGCAAATAAGTAGCCCTGGTGTGTGAATAGTTTCAGCCATAAGAAACCCAAATGAAACCAAAATTAAAAATTTTCTTTTGTTTACTAACAATAACTACAAAACATAAATAAAAACATTAAGAAAATGTTGTGACACACATGAACGCCTCTTATTGGCGCAAGGCTAGCAACGACATAAAATATGTGGCGACTTTGGTAGGAGGTGTCACACCCTGACTTTTGTGGAAGCGTGATTATGTGTGACTTGCTTAATATCATTACATTCAACCATAACAAACAACTATATGATAAAACCATGATGTTCATCCATAATTAAGTTTCAAAATAATACAACCATCATTGTTTAACCACAAACCAAGACTTCAAGTTTAAAGTACATAACAACCCAAGTTTTAAGTTCCATACTGGACTTAACAAAAGACACTATTAAAAGCCAAGCTATGAACCATGTATCTTATCCAAGACAAGATACACAATCCAAACCCTTCGATAGTGGATGACATCTTTTATTTGGAAGACACAACTTGTAAAACTTCAGCGCCCGCCAGATCCATTTCAATTCCCTGAAATACATGTAGTTTGAAAACATCAACAAAAGTTGAGCGAGTTCATGTGTTTTGTAAGTGTGCACGAATAAACTTTTTTAATCATTGTAGTAAGTATGTATCTGTAAACCCCGGTGTGAAAGCAAACAAGGAAACAGATCAATTAATGGTTTGCAAGGCCATTAATATGTGTGCAAATATCATACCCCGATTTTTCCACGTGTCACCGGTGGGCCCGGTGGGGAGTATCGTGACGTGGTTGGCAACATAATAGTCAAACAACACAATATTTAAATGCACAGCGGAAGCAATTGAAAGTTATATTTCAACCGAATAAATTATTGTAATATCGTGTATCGCAATAGTTGAAATTTTATCCACAGACGGATCGAAATTAAATAGGAAACAGTAGTTCAACAGACGATAGGCATCCTAAGCTTGCGAGACTCTTTATTGATGCTAAGGAGAAATATCCAGCCAATTACGCTTAGTACCTGCATTTAATCTTTTTGGGAAAATACGTCAGTTTACACTGGTAAATACAATCAACTGACTCATTTTAAAAATGATTAAAAATTGATTTGGATGCACATGGCATAAACATTTTATAACTTGGGATAATTATTTAAATATATAATCTTGTAAATGAATTACATGTTCCTTATGCGTTCAGTAGCCCGGATCGTGTCCGGGTTAAAGATCAATAGACACACCACATTATTCTTTTGTGCACTAACGGGTGTACGTCTACACCCCGCGCTTAAGTCGTGGCCATTTCGTAAAATGATGTCAAGGATATCCGGGACATGGTCATTAACCCCCCAAAGGCTTTAAGTAAACAAAACATATTTAAACGGGCCGATCAAATTATTCAATTAACCACCAAATGATGGAAGATTTAATGCCCGACCAAGCGGTATTTTATATACCGTAACCCAAGCCCGTATAGGGGAAAATAAGTTAAAAGTATTTACCTGAGCAAAGTAATAATCACAATAAGCAATTGCAAGTAGCTTTTACTGGTCCTCCTAATCTGGAACGAAGGTTTATAATAACCTATTAGAATCCTAACGGGTCTTTAATTAAGCTTAAGCTTAGACCGGTTAGTTTCAAAGATACGGTTCGTACGCACGATTAATCGAAGACCAGATAGAATGTGATTTAGACCCGACAAGTTTGAAGACTTGCTTAATATGGGTATTTCATACACATTCTAGATTTTGAGATAAAACCGATAAGGTTTGACCCGTTTCGGCTAATTTATGTAAACTAGTTACATAAATCGAACTGAACGCGTAATAAGCGTAACGGGTAACCATAAGAGTCCTAAACAGGTTTCCTAAGTTAACGTGCCTTAAATATGTTGTGATATCCGTAGGATACCTTCCATTATGACCAAAACGAGTTTAATCTCATGTTAATCCCCGTAGGGGTATTTTGGTCATTTTAAAGATTATAAAAGGGATCAATTAAGCTTCTGTGATCCGGGTCTGAATAATTCAGTAAAATAGCTTATTTTAACATGGTATATCAGTTGGTGTTAAGTCTTATGTGACAAAATGGTTTTAAACCCTTACTATGCGTTAAATACGCGTATTACGTCGTTTTAAGCGATTTACGGGTTAAAATAGGATTCTGAGTTTTCTGATTGGTTCAAGAGGTTCAAAATGCTTCATTTATTATTTAAAATCAGTAGCAATTGGATTGGTGTCAAAAGGATTTGTAAAACTCATTTTATGTCCTAAAAGGGTATATTCGGTATTTACCGAATCAAGGCACTAATCCTAGCTTATGATCAGTTTAAAAATAATTAAAAATCTTCAAAAATCCCAAAATATTATATTACATCAGTGGGTAAAAGGTTTGGTGTCAAAAATTGGGTTTAGATAGGCTTTACGCTAATGACGCCGTTTAACTAATAAAAAGCTTTCTAATTACGTCATTGAGCATAACTCCTAATCTAGACCTCCAACTGACGTGAAAATTTAGGGACATGTTTATTAATCATTAATAATGATTATTGTCTTTTCACATTTCCAAAATTCTCGTTTTATAGTCATAAGGGCATTATGGTCAATATTTAAGGAATTAACGGAAACGTCGGACAATTAAGGTTTCAAATGGTATAAACGCAGAGGTTTATACAAACATGTAACTAGGTCTTAATGGAACTTTGTTGGTGCACTACATCTGTCGACTTCGTCTTGGATCGAGTCTTAGTTTTAGATTGTTAGATCAGGGCACGTTTTACGAGAAAATAGGATAGAATATAGGTCTAAACTGATAGGTTCGCTTATGTGTCACATATAGGTCCGTTTATTTGTCAGGTTCGCTTATGTGTCACATATAGGTCCGCTTATGTGTGTCAGGTCCGCTTTTGTGTACATGTCCATATGTGGGAACCTACTAACACTATAAATACCACATAAGCCTCATTTGTAACTTTTGTCAAATTCCATACCGAAGTGATGCCGGTGTGAAGAACGAGCTGTAAACATTGTCAAATCAATAAAATCAGTAGATTAAGTGAATTGCAAGCTGTCTCTACCTTCGTTTCTTGTTATTCCGCACCTGAAACGTAGTTGAACACCTCTGAACGACTCATTCGGGTCGAAACACGATCCTACAATTGGTATCAGAGATGATCAGTCTGCTGCAACAAGCAATCAAAGAAGACATCTTCATTCTGTTACAACACGATAAAACTGCAAAGTCAATTTGGGATGCACTTCGTGTTAAGTTTGAAGGGAGCGAGAATATGATAAAATGCAAAAAGGCGTTGTTAAAGAAAGAGTTTGATCTGTTCAGCAGTCTACCGGGTGAAGACACGAAGAAGTTGATAGAACGATACTGCCACCTAGTGCGATCAATGTCAATGCTCAGTATTACAAAAGATCGTGAAGAGTGGGTGGACAAGCTAGTCGATGCGTTTCCACAGAAAGAGTGGGGAACATATTTGATGATTCTGAAAAACACGGGTGTTTATGATGGGTTAACGATTTCTCAGTTTATCGAAAAGATCGAGAGTCAGGATCTGGAACAGCAAAAGATCGCCAGGATGAACAGTCCGAGTGGTCAACAGGATGTGAAGATGTACTATAAGGGTAGCATTCCAGTTCCAGAATCTGATAGAAGTCCGAAAATTCAAACTGCATTCAGTGCTGGAGATTCGTCAGAAAAAGCTGATCAGGGTTCAGGCAAAAGCAGCAGCGGATTCTCATCATTTCCGAGTGTTAATCCTAAAGAATCAAATTCAAGTTTTCAGTCACAAAGCACAAAGATAGGAAATGGTTATGTGATTCAGTGCAATATTGCTCTAAATCTTCCAGAAGGTCAAAGTTTTTCAGAAGACACTGCTAAAGATCACATGGCTCTACTTGGTTCCGTATTGTTATCTTATGAGGGTCTAGTGGCTGGTCGGATCGGAAATCCCATGCTCACCAAAGAGGATTACGATCAAATAGACGCAGAAGAGATGGAACTGATGGATATCAAATGGTGTCTTGCTAGTGTTCTTAGACGTGCTGAAAAGTTCAAAATGATTACCGGGAGAAATGATTTTCTTGATGCTCATGTATCTACTTTAGGTTTTGATAAATCTAAAGTTACTTGTTTTCGCTGCAGGGAGAAAGGCCATTTCAAGCGGGAGTGCAAGAACAGGGAAGCTAGTGGTGCTCAGAATCCATTCGGAAAAGACGATTACTATCGGAAAGCCATTTATCAGCAAGTTAGTCAATCAAAAGACTCACAAACGGCTCATGGTAGAAGAATTGAGGATTCAAAAAGAGCGTGTGTGGTGGATTTTGACTGGAACAATTATATCTCTCCTGATAGCAAAGCATGCATAGTTGATCAAGATGATGAGAGGCTACCTGAAGGTTTCAGCTGGAATATGTTTGCAGATGAGAATGGGAATTTTAAAGCTTTCATTGCTAAGATTGTCAAAGAACCAGACATGTTTGCCACATGGATGAAATCTATCGGTGAGACCGTGAAAAGTGTGAAGGAACAGTCTGTTACATCTGAAGAAAGCTCAGAAAGTGCTGATGAAGATTCACTAAGTTCAGATGAGAGTGTTCAAAATGTTGTTACTTCAGAAAAAGAAGTTGTATTTGATCAAACACCGTATGATTCTGGTGTATCAGATGCTGATTCTGAAAAATCTGTAGAGTTTGATCAAACACCAGTTGATAGTAGCAGTGATGATGAGGAAGAGAAACATATTAATGTTGCTAAAACTCATCTTTCTCCTGAAAGTTTTCATTTCTATTTTGCAGATCGCATGGAGAAACTCAAGGAGAAACGAGCTGCTAAAGAACAACAATTAAAGAAATCTGAAGATGGTGTTCAGAAAGAGAATGTTGAAAGTGTTGCTGAGAATAATGTTGAAACTGAGCGAGTGAAGGAAGAAGAGAAGGTGATTAAAGAAAAGTGATTGAAGTGGTAAAGACAATCGAGATTGAAAAGATTGTTGAAGTTGTAAAGCCTTGCATAAAATGTTTGGAAGGTTGCAAGGAATGTGCTGCAAAAGACGACATCATTGCTGAATATGAGAAGAAGAAAGAGCAGTTACTGTTCAATCTCAATTATGTGAAAGAATCTTATGTTGTCTTGAACAAAACAGTAACTGGTCTCCAAAAGACAAACTCAGAACGAGAACAAGCACTAACGATGATGAATGCTGTAATGATGACAAAGCAGAAAGCCATTAACTTTTACATCGAAGAAAGTGCTAAATGGAAGCAAGAGTTGGAAACAGAGAAGATTGAGAATGAGAGAATTAGACGTTTATTACAAAGTTATTCTAGTTCTGATTATCTCATTGATCGTATTTACCCAACTGTTGCAGGTATGGAAGCTTTTCAAGATGAGAAGCCAAAGAAGAAAGATAGTGGTAAGAAACCGACTGTTAGATATAACAAGTGTCCGCCTCCAATTTGGGAAGGGTATTCTCCTAGAAAACCAAACGAGGAGCAACTTGAAAAAGCAGTCAATATAAAGCTAAAAACCGACACAACTGACGTTTTACCAGATAACATTGATGTCACGTTTACCTCGTCCGATACTGATCATGAGTCTGAGTTAATAAAAAAGGTGGTCGATCAGGTGTTGGATACTGAGGAGGAGTCTGAGTCAAAATCCGAGTCTGGGTGTTCAAGTTCGTCGGTTAAAAGTTCCAATTCGTCGGTTAAACGGTCTTATAGTAAAGAATTTTTGTTATCGAAAGCAAATTTGGATGATGAAACATTTGAAATAGCATACACTTTAAATGATTCGGACAAATTATATTCTGACAAAGAGTTTCCAATAAGAAGTGTTCGTTATGACATGATCAAAAAGGTTTTCAAAATGACAGAAATTAATATTTCTGAAATAAAAGATTTAAATCTTACTAAAAAACTTAAAAAGTACACTTCAAGAGTTCAACAACGTCTAAACAAGAAAAAGGGTTACAATTCTGGTTCTAGTTTTCAAAAGAAACCAAACCAAAATCGTAGCTACAAAAAGAAAGGTCTTGGATTTATTCCACCAGAAAATCATAAAAATTTGAAAAATTCTAAAACAAAAACAGAATTTGTGTCAGGTGGAAGTGCAGAAGAGGAACAGAAGAAACCATTCTGGAGACAGTCAAATCAAGAATTTCTTGCTGAAAAGAAGAAGAATGGAACTGGAGTGTTTTATCAAAGAGAGACTCGTACCTGTTACAAGTGCAATGAAACTGGTCACATTGCATGGAACTGCCAGAAAAATGCCAAAACAAAACAGGGAGTTTCTCAGAAATTGAAAGAAAAGGTTGTTGATGTTGAACCACCAACCGACAGACTTAAAATTTTTGAAAATTCAACTTATAAGGTTGGTGAGTGTTCTAAAAAGAATTTTTATAAAAATAAAGAGAATGACAACCAAGTGTGGGTTGTTAAGAAAGTTGATGTGAATGTCGGCGATGAATCTGGTTCCACAAAGCCAGAAGAGCCACAAGGTGAGGTGAAAATTTCAGTGAATGATGATGAGTTTCCATCACTGAAATTTGAGGAGGTTAAAAAGAAAGTTGGTAAAATTGAAATCTCGAATCAGTTTTACAAAGAGAAAAATGAATTTCATGTTGAGAAAACATTCAATGGAAGTGTTAAGAAAATTTTTGGAAAAATGTTGAATGGGAAAGTAAAGGGGGTTAAAGATTTTTATGCAACTAAAAAGGCAACATACAACCCCACTGCGCAAGAGTTGAAAGCCATCAAGTCTGAAAAGACTTGGATGGAAGTCTGTTTCCCTTGAAGTCTTAGGACTATGCCGGAGATCCCAAGTTTGTAATCGTGGATCAGGAATCGGCATCCTTCTTGTTATTTTAGATTTGTGAAAGTTTTTTTTAAATGTGTTTAGTTTTTACAGGTTAAGTGTGACTTGCCGGAGCTTCCAGGTTGGTAAGTGTGAAGCAGGAATCGGCAGTTTGATTGGTAAAATGGTTTGTGTAGATGGTTTATTCCTACATATGTTTTAAATGTTGGATATTCTTACAAGTGGTAAGAGGTTGCTTAATTACAAACGGTAAATCAGGGACATTAAATTGTACTTGATTTACTACAGTTGATAAAACTGACAAGATGATGAATCATATCCCCATACTTAACAAGTGGTAAACCTACAAGTGGTAAAAACAAACTCATTTTCCGGTAAAATCATTTTGATTAAAACAAACTTAAGTGTTTTGAGATCTAAATGAGAAAATGGTTTGTGATAGGGGGAGTTCTGATTGTTTATGCCAAGTGGATGGCGAATTGAAGTGATTCGATGTCAGTTGTCAAGTTTGTTGTACAGTTTGTTTTCAAATTTACTAAAATGTGTTTGCATTTTAAGGGGAGTAGAAAATTTTAGAAAATCCAAAAACATTTGAAAATTTGAAAAAGAGAAAAACATGATAAAATGAAAAATGATTTTTTGTGTCAAAGAAGAGGAAATGATAGTACATCAGTAGACAGTCACAGTATGCTAAAGAAATGTAATGTTTAAATAGTGTTAAACGGTCTCACTGATGATATGCCGATAGGTTTTTACACATTTAGTAAACTTTTTCGGGATATAAACTTAAATTCAAACTTTCTTATTTCGTGGGGAACACTACTTGGATATATAGGTAACCCCTGAAATCTCGTTTGAAAGGTCCCTCTTTCTGAGATACTAGGTCTTTATGCTCAGTGATATCTGGGGTATTATCCCGGGACTTCTGATTTTGCGGAAGCAATGGCCTAGTCCCCGGAGAATACTTTCCGCATACTTGAAATATAGCGCCGCCCTCAGCAAATTGATGAAACAATAAAATTGATAGTCATTGATGTTGTAATCAAAAGATCCTCTAAAGGGGACCCACCGAAAGTCGAAGCCGTCATCTCTCTGCGTATCGAAAGATCGACCTGAGCTCTCACGGCCCTTGCACTATAATTTATTCCCCTGACAGATATCATCTGTGGTATACTCACCTGTAAGACTGAATATTGGGATCTGGATACGGGAGTATATTCAAGAGGTGGGACACATGAATGAGTTTAAGTTCTTAAAACACCTAACTCATATCCTGAATTAGTTGAAATTTGTGTGAAAATTTAAGTGGATCAGTATATTGGCAATCTAAGTGAATTGTTTAATTCTTAATGTGTAACTAAGCTCAACGGTACTTGTGACTTGTCAAAATCTGATATGATCCTCTTACACAAAATTCACAAAAATATTGTTTGTAAATATTTCTTTACTGCATTTTGTTGTTTCTTTATGAAAAATTCAAAAAGATTTTGAGTGTGTTTTAACATAAATTTCTGAAAAATTCAAAAAGATTTTGAGTGTGTTTTAGCATAAATTTTTGAAAAAGTCAAAAAGATTTTCGACAACTGATGTTGGAAAGCTGATTTTCAAAGTTCCGAGTGCTAAACATGATGACATTGTTGTGAGGGGGAGTGTGTTTTAAAATGTCAAAATGTATTTTCTAAATCAACAAGTGGTTCATCATGAGTTTGTGATCTGAGGGAGAGTGATTGTTGATGATTATGTTTATGAGAGGGAGTCATCTGATTATATCAGAATGTTGGTGCATTTAAATTGTTAAATTTAGAAATTCATTTCTGGGTTAAGAATGTGCAGGTCTAGCCAAGTTTCGATTCTGGAAATTGAAGATTCTATAGAGTGCCAGGTTTAAAATTCTGAAGACAAAGAAAGCCAGACAAAGATCCTGATGTAGATGTTGCTGAAGAACAAAGAAATGCCAGCAAATCGTTAGGGGGAGTCTGAAGATTTTCAAGTTAAAGAGAGTCTGTTGAAGAAGATAAAGAGAGAGAAAAGCCCAGAGACTGATCAAGACTGAAGAAGTGAAGACACATCATTGTTGTGACTCGATAGTCAACTCGTCAACATCTGAGGGGAGTCTGTTAGTGCACTACATCTGTCGACTTCGTCTTGGATCGAGTCTTAGTTTTAGATTGTTAGATCAGGGCACGTTTTACGAGAAAATAGGATAGAATATAGGTCTAAACTGATAGGTTTGCTTATGTGTCACATATAGGTCCGCTTATTTGTCAGGTTCGCTTATGTGTCACATATAGGTCCGCTTATGTGTCAGGTCCGCTTATGTGTACATGTCCATATGTGGGAACCTACTAACACTATAAATACCACATAAGCGAACTCATTTGTAACTTTTGTCAAATTCCATACCGAAGTGCTGCCGGTGTGAAGAACGAGCTGTAAACATTGTCAAATCAATAAAATCAGTAGATTAAGTGAATTGCAAGCTGTCTCTACCTTCGTTTCTTGTAATTCCGCACCTGAAACGTAGTTGAACACCTCTGAACGACTCATTCGGGTCGAAACACGATCCTACAAACTTTAAGGCATGTCTAAACCTATTAAAATCGGGTCAGAACCGAAGTCAAGGCAAAAGTCAAACTATGCACCTTTCGGTTCCGAATCGATCCTAAACTGAAAAATTGTCGGATCAAACATGTTTAGACACGTTCATACATTGATTACGAAGTTATATTTATGGTAAAACAGGTTACACGTCTCTCACATTTCTGTTAACTTTTTATCATCATCTTTGACCCGATAAACGACCTAGTTAGGACGGGAATCAGTGAGTACCCTTTTAAGGGTTTAATGCCCACATAAGTACCAACTTATAACTACCTTAAGTTTGACTAATCGCTGGACCATTAGTGATTTAATCAATAAGTCAACCGTTAATTACGACAGTTTGACTTTAAGGCTATAAACTAAGCAAAACTTAAATAAGGAAGGTTGGGAATACTTACAAGAGTCCTATGAACGATTACGAATGTCTTGGGTCTGCACTTGAGCTCCAGAAATGGTCCAAAGTTGCAATGGGAATGAATGATCAATGTTTGCCAACATGTGGGTCTTATATAGTGCCTTTAATCTCATAGATTGTTGACAAACAAGTCTACTAAATGATCATGGATGCTTACAAGTGCCCTCTAGTGTCTAAAAACCAGTATAGGAAGCCCATGGTATCATGGAAAGGCAATTGGAGTCGGTCATAGGCACAACAGATAGCTGTCTGTTAGTTTCTGCATCTGGGCAACCCTTGCGCACCGTAAGGGTATGTCTTGCGGTGCGCAAGCCTTCTGCAGCAGGTTTCCCATTTTTTTATTAATTGCACTTTTAGTCCCCAGTCCTCCTAAACATCGTTTTCACTTGAATTCTTGCATTATGAGGCTTTTAAATTGACATATAAGGGCTTTGAGACTTATACCCACTTTGTGAAGTCCTTGAACACTTTGTGTTTACCCGAAAAGTCCTAAACTTCAACGCTGACGCTTTTAACCCCTCGCATACGAATTTGATCACAACTTGCTCATATGATAACGAAACTTTATGAAATTTATATCGTGCATTCTCGTGAGCATAATTAACCGTTACAAAGCTTTGGGTTTGTCAAAAGGTCACTCAAAGGTATAACTTAAACATGTTGACACATTTAACCCCTGTAGTTTGTAATCTCTCACTTTCTTTCATATTTAGCTTCGTATGATCCGTGATTTATTCGTTTGAATGTTTGAGCATCATGTAGGGTTAATGTACAATATATTTATTCACTGTTGACATTTTGAACACGTATATTCACATGCTTTCCATGTTTGTCAACTTTAGTCCTTCTATAACATTCTTCCACACGTTTAAACATATGACACGTGTCAACACATTATAGGACGTGAATTTTCGAGGTGTTACATCCTCACCCCCTTAAAAGAAATCTCGACCTCGAGATTTACTGAAACAATTGAGGGTACTTTTCTTTCATTGTGGACTCAACCTCCCACGTATATTCGGAACCTCTACGGGCATCCCATTTGACCTTTACAATAGGCACATGCTTCCTTCGAATCTTCTTAACCTGTCGATCCTCAATCGACAATGGTTTTTCCACAAATTTCAAGCTCTCATCTATAAGCACATCTGTATGTGGTATGACCAGTGATTCATCAGCGAAACACTTTTTCAGATTGCAGATGTGAAATACATTGTGAATTCCACTGAGCTCTTCTGGTAAGTTTAACTTATAGGCAACCGATCCGACACGTTAGATGACTTCGAATGGTCCTATATATCTCGGGCTTAGCTTGCCTTTCTTACCAAATCGCATCACTCCCTTCCAGGGTGATACTTTAAGTAACACTTTGTCACCAATTTCAAATTTCATAGCTTTACGCTTTGGATCTGCGTAGCTCTTCTGCCTATCTCGGGCAGCTTTGAGACGGTCACGAATCTAGACAATCTTGTCCGTCGTTTCAAAGACTATCTCTGGTCCTGATAATTGGACATCTCCAACTTCCGCCCAACAAACGGGCGTTCTACACTTTCTACCGTATAAGCCCTCAAAAGGCGCAGCCTTGATGCTGGTATGGTAGCTATTGTTGTAGGAGAATTCGATTAATGGTAGGTAGTTATCCCAACTACCACCCAAATCAATCACGCATGCTCGAAGCATGTCTTCCAAAGTTTGAATAGTACGCTCACTCTAACCGTCCTTCTGAGGATGGTAAGCCGTACTAAAATTCAAACGTGTGCCCAGAGATTGTTGGAACCTTTTCCAAAAATGGGACGTGTATCTAGTATCTTTGTCAGAGATAATAGACACAGGTATGCCATGTAAAGCTACAATCTTATCCACATACAACTGGGCTAACATATCGGAGCTATAACTCTCCTTGATGGGTAGGAAATGTGCTGACTTAGTCAGTCTATCAACTATAACCCATATCGTATCATTGCCTTTCCTTGACTTTGGACGAAACACATCCTTCAATCACTGGTGTGCAATGTATTGCGAGCTCCGCCAAGCTCCTTAAATTGGTTTTAACTTATAAGCTATTGACCTTTGTTGCATTTGATTTCCCGAATGTTCCTATATATATATCCAGGGCTTAACCTACCCTGAGATATAAATTTTTTTTTAGCACACCCTTTTTAGGGTGATACCTTTGATTGAACCTTATTCCTTATTAAGGACTTAAGAAGGTTGCGAATTTTATAAATTCCAAGTTTTTCTGCCGAATAATGGCAACTTACAGATGATTAGGGATTTGTTTGATCTTATTCGTTGTTTCCAAGTCAACTTTCAGATCCTGATAATTGGACTCACCAATCTATTGTTCTAATAGTAAAGGTTAAACATTTCATCCATACAAGGTCTCCAAAGGACCACCTTGTTACTTATATAACAATTATTATAGAGAAGCTTATCCTAAGGTGAGATGGTTATTCCAACCATTGCTCAAAACTAATCTTAATGAATAGCTAATCTTTACAGCTAGTCAAACAAACCGACGATCCTGGGCAGCTAATGGCGATTCTTAAGTGTTGCCTTAATAGGGTTGCGGTAATTAATGCATAAGCAAAATGAACCGTCTTTCTTATTTTACAATATCAAACCCTCAGAACATTGAGTCAGGCTATATGAGTCTATATCTTAAAACGTACTTAGTCAGGGTTTCGATTATTCCATAATCAACATGGAGTTTTTTCACAATGCTCCAGCCCACAGCGGGATGTTAATCTTAACTTTACTAGCCTCAGGAGGTAAGCAGGGTAAATCTTTGGAGAAGGTGCTCAAGATACAAGGAGGCTACAGAGATTTTCCATATCTCAGGCTCCAGTTCATCCATCATTGCTTGTGTCAAATAAGTGACACATTTATGTTATAAGTCCACGAATTCCTTAATCAGGGACATTTACTTGGACAATTCCATTCTGGATATCTTCTTTGAATACTACTAGTCGACTTTAGTGCAATATGACCATTGGGATATCTCAGGGGTTCCATGTATTAAACCTCCATACTGATCAGGCATGGAAGTAATCTATGGGACACACTAGGATACGCCAATCCTCATATGGCACTTTTATCAAACATAGTTTGGCATTCGCAGGCGATAGAAAAACAATGAGAAAAATAATTAAAATAACATATGTTGTCGTACTCTATGCGAAGAAAGAGTACTCTTAGATTGTTTCGGAAGGATTTCTTGCCGATACTAGAAGAATCGGTTACTATGGTTTCCTTGGTAAGTTATACCTTGTGGATAATATAAAAGTTTGCTAAGCTTGTGGTTTATGAAGATTTATTATTGACTGTATTAAATCAGGACACTTAGCAGAAATTATCATTGGTAAATGATAAGGAATGTACTTGATGACATCGTGAACTGCCTCTTGGCATTCATCGAGTGAGTTCAGGCATTTCTTCCTTTAGCCTTTCCAGGCTTAGCTGCACCATCTTTGGCAGCTTTATGGAATCTAGTTCTGATGCGGCCTTACTCACCACAGCCGTGATAGACTGCATTCTTTATGTCCCTACATTCCTGGGAAATGATGACCTGTTCCTTAGCAGATGTCACACTGCTTTGGTCCTGGTTCTATTCGACACTGTCCCTAGTGTCTTTTATAGCAATTCTTACATATAGGCTTCTTACTGAACTTTCGTTGCTTTTTATTAAGCCTGTACTTGCTCTCTTTCTTATTTTTCTGGGAGTTATCCTCCTCCTTTGGTTCATCCATCATATTTGAAGTATGAACAAAGCTCTTCTCATGAGCAATTGAATGTGGTTTTGAATGAAATTTAGAGCGAGAAGCATTCGGCTCTTTGGATTGTTTCATGACCTTTTCCCATGGCCTTTCAAACTGCTGCGTTAACCACCGCTTGGAGATTAACTCCATTAATATTGAGGTTTACGTTTGAGACATTATTTGCTTTTGTCGCATTAATAGCATCGCGACTTTTGCCTATCTCATCCGAGTTTTCCATACTCATAACTTGGTACTAATTACCAAATTAAACCATTATTAGTCATCATCCTGATGACCTGACATAGATTAGCCACGGCATCCACGAACCGTATAGGCCATTATGTTCCGAACATTCTTAATGAATGCTATTTGAATGTATATCTATTACATTTAGCTTAGGTCACAAAAGGACTATCAATGGCATTCAAGGTTTGGAGCGAGTCCAATATCTGCTTGACAGGGGACCATAATGTCACAACTGTCTTTGTCACAAGGACGATTATAAATAGCTCAAAGGTTAGCCATACATGACTCTTGGTTATATGTATATACATAAATGGCATAGAAGCCTGTCGCGAGGGACGTAGAAAGATATGGCATAAAGTCCAGTCATGAAGGACATAATAATCATATGGCGTGAAGGCCTTGTCGTAATGACATTTAGATACAGCACAAATGGCCTTGTCTCTAGGACGTTATAGGATATGGCACTAAGGCCTGTCACCAGGGATGTTAACATTTAGTATGTTAACTTGTCACGAACGACGAATTATAGCACGGAGGCTTGTGATGGGTGACTTGAAATATAACTTGTGGATTTGTCACAAGGACATCAATTCATAGGCTGCAATCTTATTAGATCAGGAGTTTTAAGGTTTGAACATAGTTCTTCACCTTTGGATAGGGAGTCATAGACTACAACTATCGTTGTCTTAGAAGGCGATTCACTTGACAGAAAGGTAAACCAATTAACATCACTAATGGATGCCTATATATAATTATCGTATCTAACGATATTAGTCATGATCACATCGATCATATTGACTATTAGTTTTGGGTATAATCCCACCATTTTGGATAGGGGATCATAAAGATCACCACTATTTTGTCTTATCGACAATAGAGTAAAGTATAGCCCGTAGGCAGTTCATCACTAGGGATGTCAATATTATGAATTTATGATCATCATACTGATGATACTAGTCAGGATCGCAATGATCATATAGACTATTAGGCTTGAGCGTAGCTCACTACCTTAAACAGGGGATCATAGAGATCATAATGTTTGTGTCACAAATGGACAATATAATATGGCCCGTAGGCGAAACATCACTAATGGATGTTTATAATGGATTCATCATTTTAGATGATATAAGTCAGGATTGCATTAATCATATTGACTATTTGGCTTGAGCATAGCTCACCACCTTAGACAAGGAATCATAAAGATCATAATGTCAATGTCTCAGATGGACAATTTATTATAGCCCGTAGGCAAAACATCTTTTCTTGACAGGGAGTTGTAGGCTACCACTGTCTTTAGTCTCGGAGGGCATTAATTATAGCCCGTAGGCATTTCCCTCCTAAGGGATATTTATGGTATGATCATCTTTTCAGATGATATTAGTCGAGATCGTTTGGACCCTACCGACTATTATGCTTGGACGTATTCCAACATCTTTAGACAGGGTCAAAGACCACCACTGCGTTGTCTTATCGGACAACAATTTTAGCCCGTAGGCACATCATCACTCACGGATGTTTATAATATGATCATCTTATAAGATGATATAAGCCATGATTTCTAGATCCTAAGGCAAATTAGGAATTTAAAAATTTCCAATATAGGGATGACTGTTGTGATTTTATCGAATCACATTTGTCAGGAGTGCTAACACGTTCTTAGGTGTTAACAAGGATCTGAATCCCTTGAGTAGGTTTCACCATCTTGGCCGCGTAGGCTAGGTTTCACCTTTAAGATTCTTTTTAAAATGCATACTGGCAGGGAAGGAAGGATATTTATTTTATTCAGGATTTTTATCATAAATCCTAATTTATAAGTTAATAATAGCACAAATGGCCTAGTCGCTTAGACAAGTTTAATTTATAAGCCATGATTTCAGATAATCGAGGCATTAAGGTTTTAATAATAGCACAAATGGCCCAGTCGCGTAGACAAGTTTAATTTATAAGCCATGATTTCAGAGAATCAAGGCATTAAGGTTTTACTAATAGCACAAATGGCCTAGTCGCGTAGACAAGTTTAATTTATAAACCATGATTTCAGATAATCGAGGCATTAAGGTTTGAATCAAAGTTCATTACCCTTTTCTTGACAGGGAGTCATAGCTACCACTGTCTTTTGGCTCATATGGAAATGAGCAAGGCCCGTAGGCACCATATTACCACGTATGGTCTAAATATGATCATCTAATTGGTGATTTAAACCCATGATTCAGAGATCATTAAGTTGGGTTTGGAATCTTTGGAAAGATCCTTATATAAAAATGGCGTGTGTGATTTTAACGAATCACGTCTGCCAGGAATGTTAACATGTTATAGATGTTACCAGGGGTTTGAATCTCTTGAATAGGTTCTACCATCTTGGCCTTGTCTGTAGTGACATTCTGGCTAGGTTTTACCTTTAAGATTCTTTCTAATATTTAATGCTGAACAATCCTAAATTGAGGTGTTAAATATGGATCTGAATCTAATTATGGAACTACCATCTTGGCCCGGTCTTAAAATGACACGCGGCTAGGTTTTGTCCCTTTTTAGATTTTGCCATTTTATTATAATGGTAGATCTTATAAAAGGAATGTTATTTTTCATTTAACTCATATTTCATGTTTAGAATGAAAATTTAAATTTTATCAGTCCACTATATGAAAATAAAAGTACAGAGTTGCCCCAAGCGGGACTTGAAAGGAATAATGTGTCCTCGGAGGGACTGAAAGATAAATATGTCCTTATGAGGACTATTAAGGAAACGATCTTCAACAAAAGGAGTTTCTTCTTCATTTTATTTCTGAATACTTTCTCCTTGGATGCTCGTTTCATTCTAGCCGCGGTACGAAGCTCAACATTTCAAGGCTCCGGGTGTGGAGAACTCCTATTACGGCTTCTTCGCTTGGCGACGTATCCAATAAAAATTTGGAAGCAAAATTTCCAGATTAGGATTGAGAATATTCCTAAGTTAAGTCTAGACTCAAAAGGTCAAGGAATGTGCTAATGTGTCATTGAGATTAAACACAAAAGGCTAGTGTTTAATTCACTCAATGTTGGCTCTGATACCAACCTGTCATACCCCGATTTTTCCACGTGTCATCGGTGGGGAGTATCGTGACATGGTTGGCAACATAATAGTCAAACAACACAATATTTAAATGCACAGCGGAAGCAATTGAAAGTTATATTTCAACCGAATAAATTATTGTAATATCGTGTATCGCAACAGTTGAAATTTTATCCACAGACGGATCGAAATTAAATAGGAAACAGTAGTTCAACAAACGATAGGCATCCTAAGCTTGCGAGACTCTTTATTGATGCTAAGGAGAAATATCCAGCCAATTACACTTAGTACCTGCATTTAATCTTTTTGGGAAAATACGTCAGTTTACACTGGTAAATACAATCAACTGACTCATTTTAAAAATGATTAAAAATTGATTTGGATGCACATGGCATAAACATTTTATAGCTTGGGATAATTATTTAAATATATAATCTTGTAAATGAATTACATGTTCCTTATGCGTTCAGTAGCCCGGATCGTGTTCGGGTTAAAGATCAATAGACACACCACATTATTCTTTTGTGCACTGACGGGTGTACGCCTACACCCCGCGCTTAAGTGGTGGCCATTTCGTAAAATGATGCCAAGGATATTCGGGACATGGTCATTAACCCCCCCAAAGGCTTTAAGTAAACAAAACATATTTAAACGGGCCGATCAAATTATTCAATTAACCACCAAACGATGGAAGATTTAATGCCCGACCAAGCGGTATTTTATATACCGTAACCCAAGCCCGTATAGGGGAAAATAAGTTAAAAGTATTTACCTGAGCAAAGTAATAATCACAATAAGCAATTGCAAGTAGCTTTTACTGGTCCTCCTAATCTGGAACGAAGGTTTATAATAACCTATTAGAATCCTAACGGGTCTTTAATTAAGCTTAAGCTTAGACCGGTTAGTTTCAAAGATACGGTTCGTACGCACGATTAATCGAAGACCAGATAGAATGTGATTTAGACCCGACAAGTTTGAAGACTTGCTTAATATGGGTATTTCATACACATTCTGGATTTTGAGATAAAACCGATAAGGTTTGACCCGTTTCGGCTAATTTATGTAAACTAGTTACATAAACCGAACTGAACGCGTAATAAGCGTAACGGGTAACCATAAGAGTCCTAAACAGGTTTCCTAAGTTAACGTACCTTAAATATGTTGTGATATCCGTAGGATACATTCCATTATGCCCAAAACGAGTTTAATCTCATATTAAGCCCCGTAGGGGTATTTTGGTCATTTTAAAGATTATAAAAGGGATCAATTAAGCTTCTGTGATCCGGGTCTGAATAATTCAGTAAAATAGCTTATTTTAACATGGTATATCAGTTGGTGTTAAGTCTTATGTGACAAAATGGTTTTAAACCCTTACTATGCGTTTAATACGCGTATAACGTCGTTTTAAGCGATTTACGGGTTAAAATAGGATTCTGAGTTTTCTGATCGGTTCAACAGGTTCAAAATGCTTCATTTATTATTTAAAATCAGTAGCAATTGGATTGGTGTCAAAAGGATTTGTAAAACTCATTTTATGTCCAAAAAGGGTATATTCGGTATTTACCGAATCAAGGCACTAATCCTAGCTTATGATCAGTTTAAAAATAATTAAAAATCTTCAAAAATCCAAAAATATTATATTACATCATTGGGTAAAAGGTTTGGTGTCAAAAATTGGGTTTAGCTAATGACCCCGTTTAACTAATAAAAAGTTTTCTAATTATGTCATTGAGCATAACTCCTAATCTAGACCTCCAACTGACGTGAAAATTTAGGGACATGTTTATTAATCATTAATAAAGATTATTGTCTTTTCACATTTCCAAAATTCTCGTTTTATAGTCATAAGGGCATTGTGGTCATTATTTAAGCAATTAACGGAAACGTCGGACAATTAAGGTTTCAAGTGGTATAAACGCAGAGGTTTATACAAACATGTAACTAGGTCTTAATGGAACTTTAAGGCATGTCTAAACCTATCAAAATCGGGTCAGAACCGAAGTCAAGGCAAAAGTCAAACTATGCGCCTTTCGGTTCCGAATCGATCCTAAACTGAAAAATTGTCGGTTCAAACATGTTTAGACACGTTCATACATTGATTACAAAGTTATATTGATGGTAAAACAGGTTACACGTCTCTCACATTGCTAATTGTGTATTAAATCGCAAATTACATTTCTGTTGACTTTTTATCATCATCTTTGACCCGATAAACGACCTAGTTAGGACGGGAATCAGTGAGTACCCTTTTAAGGGTTTAATGCCCACATAATTACCAACTTATAACTACCTTAAGTTTGACTAATTGCTGGACCATTAGTGATTTAATCAATAAGTCAACCGTTAATTAGGACGGTTTGACTTTAAGGCTATAAACTAAGCAAAACTTAAATAAGGAAGGTTGGGAATACTTACAAGAGTCCTATGAACGATTAGGAATGTCTTGGGTCTGCACTTGAGCTCCAGAAACGGTCCAAAGTTGCAATGGGAATGAATGATCAATGTTTGCCAACATGTGGGTCTTATATAGTGCCTTTAATCTCATAGATTGTTGACAAACAAGTCTACTAAATGATCATGGATGCTTACAAGTGCCCTCCAGTGTCTAAAAACCAGTATAGGAAGCCCATGGTATCATGGAAAAGCAATTGGAGTCGGTCATAGGCAGAACAGGCAGCTGTCTGTTAGTTTCTGCATCTGGGCAACCCTTGCGCACCGTAAGGGTATGTCTTGCGGTGCGCAAGCCTTCTGCAGCAGGTTTCCCATTTTTTTTATTAATTGCACTTTTAGTCCCCAGTCCTCCTAAACATCGTTTCACTTGAATTCTTGCATTATGAGGCTTTTAAATTGACATATAAGGGCTTTGAGACTTATACCCACTTTGTGAAGTCCTTGAACACTTTGTATTTACCCGAAAAGTCCTAAACTTCAACGCTGACGCTTTTAACCCCTCGCATACGAATTTGATCACAACTTGCTCATACGATAACGAAACTTTATGAAATTTATATCGTGCATTCTCGTGAGCATAATTAACCGTTACAAAGCTTCGGGTTTGTCAAAAGGTCACTCAGAGGTATAACTTAAACATGTTGACACATTTAACCCCTGTAGTTTGTAATCTCTCACTTTCTTTCATATTTAGCTTCGTATGATCCATGATTTATTCGTTTGAATGTTTGAGCATCATGTAGGGTTAATGTACAATATATTTATTCACTGTTGACATTTTGAACACGTATATTCACATGCTTTCCATGTTTGTCAACTTTAGTCCTTCTATAACATTCTTCCACACGTTTAAACATATGACACGTGTCAACACATTATAGGACGTGAATTTTCGAGGTGTTACATCCTCACCCCCTTAAAAGAAATCTCGACCTCGAGATTTACTGAAACAATTGAGGGTACTTTTCTTTCATTGTGGACTCAACCTCCCACGTATATTCGGAACCTCTACGGGCATCCCATTTGAGGTGTTACAGCAACGGCGTAGGAAGGCTCAAACCTAGCGGATTTTGTACCGGGCTTCTTGCTAGAAGACATAGTCACCTCCTTCGGCCACTTCCGGCCCAGGGGTGGGGCTCGCAACACCCAAATAGATCTATCACTCATGTCCCTCAGTCCTTATACAAGGATTAATGGTCTCAAGTGTGCGCCTACCCATTCACATGATCTAACAGTTCATTCCTTAGCTAACCATACCATTTGTAACGTTTGTAAACATTTGTAACATGTATTTCACTCCCGAAGTTATAAAACAAAAAACAGTTAAAAGAAAAGGGGGACATGAACTCACAGTCTTGCGTCTCGAAATCCGGTGTAATTCAAAGTTGCTACTCGTTCAGACGACTACCTACAAACGTACTATGGTTTATTAGGCGGATGGGTAGTACCTTGACTTTTAGTCTTCATTAGTATCTTTGAGTTACGTTTCTTTGTGTCTTAAATATTATTCCAACGTATATAATTATTTGTTAAAATAATAAATATTTTAACTTAAATTATATTTATTAAATTTTGGAATATTAGTTAAAATAATATATTTTAACTTGACACATTTATGTATTTACACATGTATATCTTTCCCAAGGATGGGTGTATTCATACTCGTATTCTTAGGCTTGTGTATTTTGCCAAGTATTGGTGACGTATTCCGGTGTGTAATTATACGTACGAGAATACGTATTTTCATTGTATTTATCAAGTATTCTTATACTTAATTCTCGTATTTATTTTTCCGGAATATTATTTTCAATAAAAATCACCAAATGTTCATATATTCTTAAAATATATAAATATTTTAAGAAAACTTGTATAGAAAATTATTTATATTTCTTCCTTGGCAAAAATATTTGTATTTTCATATAAATCTCAAAAATCACATATTTTCAAGATTAACTTAGGAAATATTTATAAATCTATTTTTCATCCAAAAATAATATATTCTAAATCTGTTTGAGAAAATATATATTTTCTTCCAAAAATAAAATACCTTATAATAATTCAAGAAAACATATATATTTTTCTTTACTAAAAAATAATATATTTTCTTCTTGTCAAAAATATGGTATATTTTTGTAATAACAATAAAAATCATATTTTTGTTTTCTTGGTCACCAAAATACCGTTTACCAAAATATACTTTTTAATTTAATTCCGGAATATTTATGTAAGCTATATTCATTGTTCGGTTTATCCAATTTTTGGGTGTAAATTATATACTTATTTCTTGGAATTTTGGTAACATTTTGTGTTGTAATTTTTGGTATTTTGGTGAGTTGTATTATTTCAAGTTCTAAAATAATATAACTAATACACATAATATACAAGTAATGACACACATTGTGACATCTAAATATATATTTTCCTAAATACATATTTAGTCATTTTTTTACTTATCAAAACCAACCTCCAATATTTATAATTTGTGTATAAAATTTTATGGCAAACCTTATATGAAAAATCATGGTTAAAATACACTTGTAAACACTTGTTTAAAAATATTTTTCTAACTTTTTAAAATTTAGAAAAATTTTGCTATAGTTTCCCCTTAAAAATGGAGGTTTCCATGCTTTCAAAGCATATCATTTTCTTTTAAAAATCATCACAAATCATCAACAAAGCAAACAATACTTACCAAGTGCCAAAATCAAGCATTTTACACTACTCCATCAACTTGAAAATTTATAAAAATTTGTAGTAACTTAGTAGAGTGTTTAGTAAGCTTAGTTACCCTTTATAGTGTGGTTATTTGTTTTAAAACATCATTCTTGAAGATTTTAGATGTTTACAACTTGTAAAATGATTTTCTAAAAATATTTCTTTTTGAATTCTTCTTGTCATTAACATGTTTCTACACTTGAATAATCACTAAAAATGTGATTAGTTCCTTTAAAAACATGGTTAAGTAAATCTTGTAAGTAAACTTAGTTTCTTGAGAGAATAATTTTTGAAATCACACATTTACAAGACTTATATTGTATTTTGATCATCATCTTTCAAGAAAACAATTCATACTTCAAGTTCATGCTTACACATATGGATGATCATCTTGATCTTTCACAAGATCATCCTCTTATCTTGCTAGATTATGTCTTTAATCACAATCTAGCAAGTTCATATGATGTTTAACATCATTAACACCAAAAATCAACAATCAAGAAGCATATAAACACTTAAAGAACATATTTTATGATGATTTTTAGTCTTATGTTAAAGATTATATTCTTGATCTTTAGTGTTCTTCATGATTAGTGATTTACATATACTTTTAACCAACATAACAAGATGTAAAATGAGATTAGGAAGGTCTTACCACTAGCACAAGGCTAGGGATGATGTTCAAGAAGATGAAGATGATGAACTTGGTGGTTAAAAGCTTGTAAGAGAGGTCCTTCACCTTCCAATGGCTCCTAGCTCCTTATATAAGCTCCTAGCACCTTATGATCACTTGGAAATTGGAAGAATGAAGTTTGAAAGTGGTGGTGGTGTGGGTGTTGGTTCTCGGCCGAGAGGGGAGAAGAGAGGGAGAGATGGAGTGTGTTGGTGAGTTGTGATGAAATGAGAATGTTATGTTTTGTGGTTTTACTTATAATCCTCCAACAACATTTAATCTAATGGATAATATGTTTAGTAAAGTAGGGAACATATCTATTAAACAATTGAGAAAAATCAAGGTGGGGTGGCCCACCTTGTAACCGTGAGGATGGGGGGGGGGGTGTGTAGTTAGTTTGTAATGTTAAGTTAAGGAACTAATTGTAATCTAAGTGATTAAGTTAGGGTATTTAGTTGTTATGTTGTTATATAGTGCGTTATGATGTTCGGGGACCATAAGTAGCTCGGAAATGATAAAACAAGGCTTCTAGTGAAAATTTGGTGTTTCGGGTAGTGTCCGGTTGTTCGGTTGGTTACTGGTTCGTTAAGGTGCTAAACTATGCAGTTTAGTGTGCTTTATGTTACCATTTGTGACAGTTTTGATTCCTGACACTTAGGAAAGCATTCTGGACCATTTAACCATAATTCTGCAGAATATTAAGTTGTTTAAATGCTGATTTTTGCTGAATTCTGCAGAATTCTACAGTTTATGTGAGTTTTAGGCACTGTCCGGCACTTAAACTATCACTAGGAAGGCAGTTTTATGATCCTTACTTTCCTACACACTATACTGGTGTAACTCTTGGTTTCTGGCCCATTCTGTGTCTCAATACCATGTCTATCTAAGTACTGAACTCCCGTCAGCATTTTTTCGATTGTTTGATAACTGTGCTAACTTTGTTTCGTGCATCATTTGAATCAGTAAGGTGTTGCATGCAATAATGATATGACATTATGCAATATATGATGCACATGTATGTATGATAACAATAATCAGAAAGCATTCATGTCATTAATTTAAATCAGCACAGTCATTAAAGCACTAATTACTGTTTAAGTATTGTACGGATACATGAAATTTTGACAATTGTCACAGTCGGTGTGTAACGTCGGTTCGATTTAGTTATGGAAGCTTAACCATGATTATAACTAAGCTTCAGTTACGGAAGATTGTTTAATTAACCATAACTATAACGAATGGTCGATTAAACATGAGTAGGTTAACCGTCGGTTATGCATCGGTTTCGGTTAAGTTCGGTTAGTTATCGAATGTATTTTTTTTATTTTGCTTTGTTTAAGCTGAAAATGGTTCTGTTATGGTGCTCTAAGCACGTTATGCAAGTTCCTAGCTGAAAAGCTAGAAAATCACAAATATACAAGGTTCGGTTCAATTTTGGTTAAAGTGGTTAACGACGACACATTTACTGTAACAATGACCGAATGCTCGGTTAATTAGATTCACTTAAACATAAGCGACCGATTTTGTCGGTTATGGTTAATTATGACTAATTTTTTCGGTTAATGGTTTGGTTTTAGTTATGTTTCGGTTTTCCTCGCCCCTAAGTTTGGACATGTATTAGTCTTTTCTTTGTTTAGTTTTACCTTTTCAGCATGACGGTCTTATGATGTACTTATGCATTCTCAAAAGCTAAAGACAACGAGTTACCAAGGTAAAGCTAATGGTTTCTAACTCCCTCATTTTACATGACACTAAAAATGACAGTTGCAAAATCGTTATTCCAAAAAATGAAGTACCAAATTTAGACATGCATGCACCATATATTTAGTAAGGTGATAAATATATTAATAAATAGTAATAAAAGTAGAGATTATCTATACTACTTTATTAAGAGAACTAGGATTTTTACCCTTTTGGTAATTTTACATTGTGTACACATTTTGAAACAACATGTACAAGAGAGCCAAGCTATTTTAGAGGGGGTAAAACTTGCGCATTTTCCAAAAATTTAAGACACTTTAGGGGCATTTTAGTGATTTCGGCACCTTTTTAAACTATAATTAAGATGACATGTGAAGAGTCTAATAACTATATAAAGCAAATGTTATGAATTATTATCTTTAATGTGTGACTATCCACATGTGTTCATCATAATATAGTGACTCTCCATGTACTTAACTCTCATATTTGTAAGCCTATAAATAGAGGTTATGTAGTTCATGCTTTACATCAATAAGAAAACTATTCTTCATTCTCTCTTCCTTGTCTCTTTCTGTTGTGCTAATAGGAGTAGTTGTTTTACTACACGTTATCAACACGACTTACTTTTGAAGTTGAGGCATATTATCGTATGGTAAGTCAAACACCATTTAATTAACTTGTTTTTGTTCATTCCCTCAAAGAAAACCCATATTGTAATTCATACGATTTTGGGCTGCATTGAGATTCATATACATTAGTTTTGTCTTGTTTCTCTCAAAACATTCACAATATCATAACTCCTATAATTTTGGGTTATGTGAAATTTACTACTACATCAAAAGAGTAAAGTATTTCTTAATATAATTTATCTTATTATTACTTTCATAAATATCAATTTTTCCGTAAGTTTGATTTAACATCACACCTCAACGTTATGAATTTCAATTGTTATGTACAAATATTAAGTGTGGTAATTTATCCTCTTACAATGGTTGTGTTAATTGTGATTTGTTAATATTTGATGCTTATATTTAGTAACAGTAACATACAAAATACATGGTTATTTCAAGTGTGTTAAATAATATATCAAATACTTAACTAATTTTAAAGCAATTGTTACATATATTATTGGACAAACATATTCATGTTTACGAATGATTTGTGAAAAAAATAGAAAAAAAACTATTCATTACCTCATTTTATGGTAGTAAAATTCAGGAGGATTATTTTGATTATTTATGTCAGTTTTTTTATGATATTTATTACACACTATCTTTAAAAAAATGTTACAAAGTTGGTTTACTTGTTATACCTATGAAAACAATATAACTTGATTCATTTTACTGGGGAATATCATGTTATATTTTTTATTCGATATCACATAAATTACTAATAAGGTGGAGGAGCTAGATATTTTGATCTTGAGTTGAAAATTGTTACTGTGGATTTTTGTTTGCTAACCACCAAATTGAATATAGTTCTTGAGTGATATAAACTATGATGAATAAATGAGAAGAAAATTATGCTAATAATCCACGGGGTCAAGTATGTCTTTTGTGGTGGTGGATGATATAAATTACGTGAAACCTGTCACACAATGTGCGCCAAAAAAATAAAAGTACCCGCCGCAACGCGCGGGCATTCCCACTATATGCAAGGAAATGGACTTACTAGGGTTATTTTCTCTGAATATGATGGTTGTCTGATCGTTTTAAGGAACAACAATGTTTATTTGAAATGGTAGGCGGGCAAGATTATAACTTATGGATCTTGTTGGCAATCGAAGATTTGAAATCCAGACCCGACAACAGAGACCTTTATCAATGCAAATGAATGGGATGATCTATCCCTTAAACCACCTTTGTCCCTTAAAAAACAAGCTCCATTGCGACATTATGATACTTGCTAGAAGGCATGTGTGAACGTTATACAAGTTATGCTTGAATGTAGACTTGTGGATTGACTAAGTCTTGGATTGTATATTTGACCGACTGTAGGCTATCGGTTTGTGTAAAAATTTTATTTCAACTCGTCAGGTCTAGGTCCCCTTTTGGTGGGGTGTGACAGATCAACAGATCGCCAACCAACGTTAGCCACCATCGGGTGTCACATCAACCTTGTTTATTAGCGCACACTACAACAAGGTTCTTCCTTGTTGTGCCTGATCGCGACCTAATTAACTCCTTTTCTTCTTTATTTTTTCTTTTTATCCTTTTCAGATTCTCTCTTCGGCTACTTCATATCGATCCCCCACTTTCTCTTTCTTTGCTCTTGGTCGACTAATGAATGGGAGACGATGAATCGATTATCTACTTAAATGGTGGAGAGTTGGTTATTCTAATTTAGTCACCAACTTCTTTTAGTTAATTAATATTAATAATATACATATATATACAACCAAGTTACGCACACATATGTATAAATACACACACGTTATTTATTAAAACAATCTATGCCCCTAAAACAAGGGGGTGTTACAACTCTATCACCCTTAAATGGAGTTTTGTCCTCAAAATTCAACCACACTAAGGAACCCAAACATGTTTTCATAATTAAAGCCTCCGTAAACTGAACCAATCAATTCCAACATAAACTAATACCAAATAGTATTTTCTTAGGGTGTTTGCCTACCACAAAAGGTTAAACCGGCTAGGATATTGATCGTCTCCAATTGGTCTATAACAATGGTACTTTCATCGGGTCGTTCTCCTTCCCATCTTCTGGTGTCATGGTTTGCCACCAAAGTCACGCACTGGTGTCGGCAAATCGATTGGTATGTCTCCAAAGTGAATGGCACGACACCATCCAGCCCCGAACCACTACTGCCCTTCCTCATCCACCACCCAAGTCATTTGCTCCAAAATCCCTCATACATTAAATACAATCATCCGCATCTAAAAAGGTGAATATCATCACCACAAAACATCCCCTAAAACTGCTCCAAACGACACTCTTATAACGCCCCGTCTGCACCAAAAAGGTCAGAAATGGGCTCATATGTTAGGATTACATCTGAATGTGACGGCGTCAATCTAAGAACATTCACATTGAATTCATTATCTCTATTTCCATAATTACACTAAAAATCACTATTTTTTTCTATCTTATTTTCAATTAAATAATATTATTTATACTTTTATCGTTACCTTTTCTCTTTCCTTCATTCATAACCACTTTCAAAAATATTAAAAAACAAATAAGGATAAGCAGTGCTTCTCATATATTTACATATTAACAGTAACATTTTTTCTCTTTTCTGTACTCACAATCATTTCTGATAATATAAGTAACACACTCACAAATACATAAGGGAACCATTGTGAATGCTTTAATACTCCCAAGATAAAAGCATTCCGATCCCATCCCCATCTCATCTCCCATTCTTAATTTTGAGAGAAATTGGTTAAAATCATAATAAACACATCTACATCCGATCCCCCATCCCCATCTTCATCCCCTCCCCCCCCCCCTAATTTTAAGGGAAAACAAACCCAACCCCTCAAATTTGTTTCTCACTATCCATCCCTATATTTTTTTTAATATATTTTATGCGTGGATATAAGTGAAATAAAGATTAAAATAATATAAAGAAGCATTATTTAATTGAATATAAATAAAACATGGGGAGGGAGGCGTAGGAGGTTTATTTAAAGTGGAGTAAATTACAAAAAAAAAATGTCCTTTATGTATGCTACTTATTACAAATTGTGTCCTTTGTCTTTAATAAGTACAGTAACCGTACTCGATGTTTGCAAAACCTTGCACGTTATGTCCTTTAACCCTAACTCAGTTAGTTTTTATGGTTAAATATGACCAAATGGACCCCACATGAGGGTGTTTTGGTCATTTTACCCTAAATACTAAAATAAATAATCAATATATATATATATACCTATATAAACACACACCAGCTATCTCTTTCACAACATACTCCAGCTCTCTCTTTTCTTGCATCTCTCTCATCCACCACCACCGCCCCCACCATTCCCCACCACTATGCACCACCACTGCCACCATCGTGCACTACCACAACCATCGCCATTCACCACAACCACTCACCACCATAACCCCATCCTTTTCACCCTCTTCACATGAAACCCTAAAATCGACATTTAAATCTGCTGGTGTCTATGGAGATCTACTAAACCCTTTCACTCCTCTACCAAATCGAACACAACAGTGACCACCATCACCATGACTCGCTGGAAAATGGATTCACATATGAGTTCGCAAGTGGGTTTAAACACCACCTATCTGTCGAAATAGTGGTTTCATAACCCACCCAAATTTGTTGCAATTGCGGGTTCAAAACCCCTAGATATGAGAAAAACCCTAGATTGTTGAGATGAGGCGATTTTGGGACAGAGAGTGAATTGAGATCCGCTAGTTTCTGATAATACCCATGGTTTCTGACAAGAGCCATGAATTGAGATCCGCTGGTTTCTGACAAGAGCGATTTTGGAACAGAGAGTGAATTGAGATCCGCTGGTCATGCGATGGGGGAGGTGCAATGGCGGTGGTCATGCGATGGTGGTGGTGTTATAGCGGTGGTGGAGGTGTGGAGGTGATGGTCCGGTGGGGTGTGTGCACGGTGGCAGTGGTCCGGTGGTGGTCCGGCTGGTGTGTGTTTGTATAGGTATATATATAATTTTTTTGATTATTTATTTTAGTATTTAGGGTAAAATGACCAAAACACCCTCATGTGAGGTCCATTTGGTCATATTTAACCATAAAAACTAACCGAGTTAGGACTAAAGGACATAACGTGCAAGTTTTGCGAACATCGAGTACGGTTACTGTACTTATTAAAGAAAATGACACAATTTGTAATACGTAGCATACATAAAGGATGATTTTTGTAATTTACTATTAAAAGTGAGAAATAAATTTAGAAAAATATGAAATTAAATAAAATTATATGGTTGGGGATGAGAAATGGAATATGAGTGCTTGATTGTAGAATCATTCTGTATTTAATCATTCAAAACCCTTTTCGGCTCATTTGGTTAATGAATTCACCAAACTAACATTTTGCATCAAATGTGAGTCAAAATCATCATATTTTAAATATTTCACAATTGCAGTATAGAACTTCATTCAAAACAATTTCAATAGATATTTCAACTCAAATCAGTTAGAAATTAATGTCGGGAAAACATTAAAACTAATTAATCAATATCAAATTATAAATATTGGGTGCAAAGTGGTATCAAATATGTTAAAAATTAAAAATATAAATATAACAATGTTCCAAATCAGTCTCTATAGTTCCGATCTTTCAAGGGCTATCATATATTATTTAATTAGCCATCGCAAAAAAATATGAAAAGAAAAACAAAAACAAAGAACTTAAAACTTTAACATAACATACACGTCGCAAATTAGTCGTAAAAATGTAAAAAAGAAGTTAAAAATAAATGTCATGTGTATGTTGCTCACAAAAAAATGTGTATAGAAATAATTAACTTGGAAAAGCAAAATGAATTAGCTAAAAACTAGAATTATAATTTCGTTTGCAAATCGATTGCAAAAAAAAAAAAAAAAAAAAAAAAAAAACTAAAACTTATCTAATGGTGTCAAGTTGGTAGTAAAAAATGTGAAAAATATAACGAAATAAAATAGGGCCATCCTAATAATTAATAAAATAACTTAACAACTTAAGGTAGGCCGTTGGAATATATTGTTAATTAATTATACGATTAGTTGAAATGGTAAACTATTGACCAAAAAAAAAGATAGGACATAGACAAAAACCATGTAATGATGTTCACTGGATTTATCGAGGAAAATGACAATCAGAAGAAAGTAACAATAGTATCATACTTAATGGAAGAAATTTCAAACGTTTGAGTTTGTATTTAACTTGATATGAGGTTTTAAATTTCCAACCAAGGTATTAAGTCCAGATCAATTAGCATGCATGTTAGGTATAAACACACTAAACAAATTTACAAGTAGGTTTGTGTGAACATACTTATTTAGATAAGTCTATAATAATTTGTTTTGTGTAAATGAGTCTACATAAGCAAGTTCACATGAATGAATCCGTATGTTTATAATTATGTAAATAAGTTTAATTATACGATCAGATTAATGTAATTATTTAAATGTTTCACAAACTGAATGATAAAAATGAAAGTAATTAACCCACAGAATCATAGATTAATAGATTAAGGTTTTGAGAAGTACGTACTAAAATCACTTTGACAACGTGGGCCCAATTCATTTCAATTCCGTGCATAGAACAAAATACCCAGTTCCAGATCTCTGATACGGTGGACAGATCTAGAACCAGTTCCGGGTCCTACCCGGTGGCATCTAGACCCGATACCCGATAGTTCCTACCTGATTCTCCATATTTTTTTAAAAAATCGGTTGCTACCCGGTTCTGGATCCTATATAACACCCCCCCCCCCCCCCCAATGAGTATAAATAGTTGTGGGATGTATTTGTTTGTTACCCAACTCGAAAACACATAAACAAACCTAAAAGAACCTAAAAAAATACTCTCGGGTTACTCTCGTTCTACACTTTCTAGCATCTACACTTTCTTCTACACTCATTATGGCATCCAAATCAACATCATCCTTTGGTTTCGGTTCTTCCTCCACCACATTCGTTATTCAAACTATTCCACATAATCGCAACAAGGAAATTTGATGCAATTGGGATTCAATGGAAATGAATGCCCCTTGCAAGTTTTGTGGCTCTTTGTTAAAAAGTAATTCAAACACTACTTTGACTAAGCATATTCAAAGGAAATGTTGCAAGGCATAAAAAGAAACTTCAACTTCGGATGCCAGAAAACCCAAATTGGTTGGTGATTGATACTATATTTCGTTACGACACCGATGTATTTCGGGATAGAATGACGAAGTTGGTGATTCAAGAAGCTTTGTCGTTCAACCACTTAGAAAACACTCAGTTGACATCAATGATTAGAGAGACGCTTCAACCTCGTTAAATTCACGTAAGCCGTAACAAACTTAGACGTCGTTTAAAATTGTGGAATAAAGCAAAATATGATTTAATTGTATTTTTTGAAATATTAAACACTGGTGGGAACTTAACCAGCGATGTTTGGTCAGCTCCATATAGTTCAACGGAATCATACATTTGTGTCACCTCCCATTAGATAGCTCTCAATTCGTGGCAAATGATGAAACGTACAATTGTGTTTGAAAGTTTCCAATCTCCACAAAACGCCACAAATTTATTTAAAAATATAGATAATGCAACAACATCATTTAATTTACAAAATAACTTATTGGTGAATTTATAAGAGCTTTTAGAACAATACTGTTTTAAAATTGGAAAAACAAAAGTATTAAGAGTATAAAAAATTTGTGACGATGTCGTTGCCAAATATTTAGGTCCTAACTGGGACGTACCAAGTCGTTGGAATTTAACTTGTCATGCGTTTGAAAGTGCTTTAACCTAAGCTGAGACTTTAAAAGTTTTTCATGATAGTCTTTTAGGAGAATATGAAATTGATCCGCTTTTGTAATCAAGTTGGAATAATATTAAATATGGGTTGACCACAAATATAAACGTGTTTCAGGAATGAAGCTCAAGTACTAGTAGTAGCTCGATACAGGACCCGACTATGACTATGACTATGTTGAATGTTGTCCGGGATGTGTCGGCAAAACGTCAAAGGGTGACACCCCAACAAGTGATCTTGGTAGGTATAGTGCATCGGATTTTATATGGGCTATACCTACCAAGATCATCACATCGGATTTTATATGGACTATGCATCGGATTTTGGTAGGTATAGTACCGAAGATTATCACAACTTATGAGACCGAACCAACCCAAGTTCCTATGTATCGGCCCAAGTGACCAAACCGCCCCAACTTCCTTTATTAATTACGCACACTAATATAACACCATAACTTCTCTGATTAAACCCTAACCTTCGCACAAAATTTACGATTCCTTCTACTCCTTCTGCCTCTTTTCTGTGCACGCGATCAGGATTCAAGAACAAGTTGAGACCGAACTCCTTTTTGGCTGCTAGGTATTATACTTGTTAAATTACTTTTGGTTTTTGAAGTCTTGCAAGAAAATAGGTTTATGCATGAAATCACTGCTAATACTATGTGCATTGTGATAGTATAGAGTAAATTATATGTGATGTTAGGCATGAACGGGTAACCGGAACTTGTTGAGCTAATTGTTAATGCAAACATAACCGTAGGTTCATGAATGTGTGTGGACATGAAACGCGTTGACGACATCGAATATATTCGTGAATGTATAAATATGCCTTTGGTTGAGTGATTTCATGCAACTGTGGATAGTTCTATGTGTATAATGAAACATAAGTGTAGGGGAGAATCCTGATTCGATTTTGTCATAAACCCATGAAACTCCTAAGTGAATCTGCATGATAGGTGTAGACCTGGTTGTGTAAGCATACATATGTTCGCAAACACGAAATCGATCTTATGTACATGATTGTACAACCGAAAAGATGTGTGGTGCGTTGAGCACGTGTGCACGATTCTCCTTATGAATGACATATGGGAACGTGAGTAGCTCTCATAGTGTATGTGAATATAGTCATGCTCGGTTGAATGTGTAGGGTATAATAAAAAAATCTGTCAATCTGAGTATATGTATCTACATGTGAACGATGTATGCATGCGTTGTGGCCGTGATATTATGTGGTCATAGGATGAGGGTGTTAGGAATAGAATTCAATGTGTTTTAGGATTGTATCACTACATGTTGCATTAGAAGGAAACGCAAGATATGGTGGAATTGGATGGAAGTTTGCATGTATTATGAAAATAATGTGATTGAGAGAAATAATTGAAAAATGAGAAGTGTGTGTTCTTTCTTTTGTCAACCACACATATATATATACAAGTGATGTAGTCAAAATGTAACTCATGTAGTCAAAATATAACTGAAACTTAACAACTTAAGAGAAGAATTAGGAGGGAATATATTTGTATTTATAACACTCCCCCTCAGATATATATTATTATTTATTATACACAGTTAATAACATACTTCAGGATGATATTAAATAGATACTTCAGGACCTATATAATAAACTGATACTACTGGATCAGTTGTACTGCCTCATTAAAAACCTTACTAAGAAAAACCATTGGGACAAAACTTAGTTAAGGGAAAAAGAGTACAGTGTGTATAATTCTCCCCCTGAATTCAACAAACATCTTTCAATCTATGAAGACCGATCTTGTGTGATAGTTGCTCGAAACTATTTCTTGGTAAAGATTTTTTGAATATGTCAGCTAAATTTTCACTTGACTTTATTTGGCAAACATCAATTTCCCCTTGTTTCTGCAAGTCATATGTTGAGAAGAATTTTGGTGAAATGTGCTTTGTTCGATCACCCTTGATGTAACCTTCTTTGATCTGAGCTATGTAAGCAGCATTGTCTTCATAAATAATCGTTGGCTCCTTCTTGATCTGTTCTAATCCACATGCTTCTTGTATGTGAGTAATCATTGATCTCAACCACACGCATTCTCGACCAGCTTCATATAGTGCAATTAGTTCGGCATGATTTGATGACTTTGATGTAAGTGTTTGCTTAGTTGACTTCCAAGAAATTGTTGTGCCACCATATGTGAATACATAACCTGTTTGAGAGTTTGCTTTATGTGGATCTGATAGATATCCAGCATTAGCATACCCAACAAGCTGGGAATTTTGATCTTTCTGGTAGAAAAGACCTAAGTCTTGTGTCCCGCAAATATATCAGAATATGTGTTTTATTCCATTCCAGTGTCTACGTGTTGGGTTTGAACTATATCTTGCTAGTACATGTACCGAGAATGCAATATCGGGTCTCGTGTTATTTGCAAGATACATAAGGGCACCGATCGCACTTAAGTACGGTACTTCTGGACCAAGTACTTCTTCGCCTTCTTCTTGAGGGCCGTAAGGATCCTTTTGAAGATCTAGCGGTCGGACAACCATGGGTATGCTAAACGGATGAGCTTTGTCCGTATTGAAACGTACTAACATCTTCTGGATGTAGTTTGACTGATGGACGAATGTACCATTTCATAAATGCTCAAACTGCAGGCCGAGACATAATTTTGTTGTACCAAGGTCTTTTATCTCAAATTATCTCTTTAATATATTAGCAGTTTTTTCTATCTCTTCAGGAGCTCCGATAATGGTTATATCATCAACGTAGACTGCTACTATAGTGAATTTTGAGAGTGATCTTTTTATAAAAACACATGGACTGATTACATCAGACTTGTATCCTTCTTTTTCGAGATATTCACTGAGCCAATTGTGCCACATGAGGCTAGATTGTTTAAGACCATATAAAGATCTTTTTAGCTTTATAGCACACATGTCTCGAGGTATTATTTTAATGCTTCGGCCATTTTTAATCCTTTAGGGATTTTCATGTAGATGTCATTTTCTAGTGTCCCGTACAAGTATGCGGTGACGACATCCATAAGTCTCATTTGAAGTCCTTCTGAGATTGCAAGGCCAATTAGAAATCTAAGGGTTATCGTATCCACTATAGAGGAATACGTTTCCTCATAATCAACTCCTGGGATTTGGGAAAACCCTTGTTGTCACACCCCGATATTTCCACGTATTACCGGTGGGCCCGGTGGAGAGTATCGTGACGTGGTTGGTAACATTACAGTCAAACAACACAATATTTAAATGCACAGCGGAAGCAAAAGATAGATATATTTCAACCAAATAATATTGTAATATCAAGTATCACAAATAGTTGAAAATAATCCACAGGTGGATCAAAAATAAATAGGAACATTGTTCAACAGTTTTGACATCCAAGCTTGCGAGACTTATAGTGGACGCTAGGAGAAAGCCAGCCTAGTTCGCGTAGTACCTGCACTTAACCTTTTTGGGAAAATACGTCAGTTTACACTGGTAAATACAATCAACTGACTCATTTTTAAAAGTTTAATAAAATTGATTTGAATGCACGCGGCACAAACTTTTTATAACTTGGGATAATTATTTGAATATAATCTTGTAAAAGAATTACATGTTCCTTATGTGTTCAGTAGCCCGATCCGTAGACCGGGTTAAAGATCAATAGACACACCACATTATTTATTTTGGCACTGACGGGTGTACGCCGACACCCCGTGCTTAGGTTGTGGCCATTTCGTAAAATGATGCCAAGGATATCCGGGACATGGTCATTAACCCCCCAAAGGCTTTAAGCAAACAAAACATTTCAAAACGGAGCATATCAATGATTTAACCTCTATTCGATTAAAGATTCAATGCCCGACCAAGCGGTATTTTATATACCATACCCCAAGCCCGTATAGGGAAAATAAGTTAAAAGTATTTACCTTTGCAAGTATCAATCACAAATAGCAAGTGCGTGTAGCTTTTCCCGGTCTCCTATTCTGGAACGAAGTTTATAATAACCTATTAGAATCCTAACGGTCTTTAGTTAAGCTTAAGCTTAGACCGGTTAGTTTTAAGGAAAGATATGGTTCGAACGCGTGATTAAGCGAAGACCGGAATAGAATGTGATTTAGACCTGACAATTTTGAAGACTTGTATAATATGGGTAATCTAAACACATTCTGGATTTTGAGATAAAAACGACAAGGTTTGACCCGTTTCGGCTAATTTATGCAAACTAATTACATAAGCCGAACCGAACGCGTAAGAAGCGTAACGGGTAACCGTAAGAGTCATATACAGGTTTCCTAAGTCAATATGATTTAAATATGTTGTGATATCAGTAGGATATCTTCCATTATGCCCAAAACGAGTTTAATCTCAATTTAAGCCCCGTAGGGGTATTTTGGTCATTTTAAAGATTATTAAAGAGATTTAAATGAAATTCTGAGATTTGGGTCCGAATGCATCAGTAAATTAACTTATTTTAATAGGTCATATCAGTTGGTAATAAGTCTTATATGACAAAATGGTTTTAAACATAAACTATGTGTTTAATACGCTTAAAAAGCCATTTTAAGCGATTTCCGGGTTATACAGGAAATCTGAGTTTTCTGACCAGGTTATCATGTTCAAAATACTTCATTTATTATTTAAAATCAGTAGCAGTTGGATTGGTGTCAAAATATTATGTAGAACTCATTTTATAACCAAAAAGGGTATAATCGGTATTTACCGAATCAAGGTCATAACCTTAGGTTATGAGCAGGTTAAAAATAATTAAAAATCTTTAAAAATCCCAAAATATTATATTAAATCAGTGGGTAAAAGGTTTGGTGTCAAAAATTGGGTTTAGATAGGCTTTATGCTAATGACGCCGTTTAATTACTAAAAGGCGTTCTAATTCCGTTAATGAGCATAACTCCTAATCTAGACCTCCAACTGATGTGAAAATTTAGGGACATGTTTATAAATCAGTAATAAAGAATATTGTTCTTTCACATATCCAAAATTCTCGTTTTATGGTCAAAAGGGCATATTGGTCAACATTTAAGCAATTAACGGAGTCATGCATATTAATTGGATAGCTAATGAACCAAGGTGTATAATCACAGAGGGTTATACTATCATGTATCCTGGTCCTAAGGAAGCTCTAAGGCATTTGCAAATCATACTAAATCGGGTCAGAACTGAAGTCAAAGCAAAAGTCAAAGTTTTGCGACTTTCGGTTCCGAACCAGGTCTAAACAGAAAATTGTCGGGTCGAACATGTTTAGACATGTTCTTATACTTATTACCAGGTTATATGAGTGATAAAATAGGTTACATGCCTTATACATTGCTAATTACATGTTAATTTGCAAATTAAGTTTCTGTTGACTTTTTCTAAATAATCTTTGACCCGACATTTGATCTAGTTAGAGCGGGAATCAGAGGGTGCCCTTTTAAGGGTTTAATGCCCACATAATTACCAACTTATAACTACCTTCAATTCGACTAATCACTGGACCATTAAAGATTAATTGCTAAGTCAAATGTTAATTACGACGATTTGACTTTTAAGCTAAAACTAAGTAAAAACTCAATTAAGGAAGGTCAAGGGTACTTACCAAAGTCCTATGCACGACTAGGGATGACTTGGGTCTGCTTTGGAGCTCCAGAAGTCTTCAAGAATGCAGATGGAAGGTGTGATCAAATTGTTGCAACATAAGGGGCCTTTTATAGTGATTTTTGTTGCTTATGATCATGCCACACAAGTCTAGCATTGTTCCCATATCATTTACAAGTGCCCCTAAGGTCTAAAAGCATGTAGGGGTCGCCCATGGAGTGCAAAATATCTTCTAAAGTTGGTTATTGCGCTTAAACAGGCTGCTGTCCCAACTTTCTGTATCTGGGGATCGGACGCGGCCCGTGTAAGTCTCTGTTAAGGCTTACGCGGCCCGCCTGAGTCCTGCTATCAGATTTCAAACTTTTCCATTATTGCATCCTTGGCTCTTGGTCCTTCGAAAGGGCATTCCACTTTATTTCTTGAATTATGAGCCCCTCAAATTTACTTATAAGGGCTTCAAGACTTATACCCACTTTGTTAAGTCCTTGGTTTGCTTTGTGTTTACCCGAAATGTCATAATTTTCAACGTTGACGCTGTAACCCCTCGCATACGAATTTGATCATAACTTTCTCATATGATAACGAAACTTTATGAAATTTTTATCCCACATTCTAGTGAGCATATTTTACCGTTACAAAGCTTCGGGTTTGCTAAAAGGTCACTCAGAGGTATACTTTAAACATGTTGACACATTTAACCCCTGTAGTTTGTAATCTCTTACTTTCTTTCATATTTAGCTTCGTATGATCCATGATTTATTCGTTTGAAGGTATAAACATTTTGTAGGGCTATTGTAAAGTATATTTACCCATTGTTGTCATTTTGAACCCTTATATTCACATACTATCCACGTTTGTCAACTTTAGTCCCTCTAGAGTATTCTTTCACACGTTCAAGCTTTATGACACGTGTCAACACATTATAGGACGTGAATTTTTCGAGGTGTTACATCCTCACCCCCTTAAAAGAAATCTCGACCTCGAGATTTTCTGAAATAAATGCGGGTACTTTTCTTTCATTGTGGACTCTACCTCCCACGTGTATTCGGGACCTCTACGGGCATCCCATTTAACCTTTACGATCGGTACATGCTTCCTTCGAAGCTTTATAACCTGTCGATCCTCGATCGACACAGGTTTTTCAACAAACTTCAAACTCTCCTCTATGTGCACATCTGTATGTGGTATGACTAGTGATTCATCAGGGAAACACTTCTTCAGATTGCAGATGTGGAATACATTGTGAATACTACTGAGCTCTTCAGGTAATTTTAACTTATAAGTAACTGATCCGACACATTCGATGACCTCGAATGGTCCTATGTATCTCGGGCTTAACTTACCTTTCTTACCAAATCGCATCACTCCCTTCCAGGGTGATACTTTAAGCAACACTTTATCACCTACCTCGAATTTCAGAGGTTTACGCTTTAGATCTGCGTAGCTTTTCTGCCTATCCCTGGCAGCTTTTAGGCGGTCACGAATCTGGACAATCTTGTCCGTCGTTTCAAAGACTATTTCCGGTCCTGTCAGTTGGACATCTCTAACTTCCGCCCAACAAACGGGAGTTCTGCACTTTCTACCGTACAAGGCCTCGAAAGGCGCAGCCTTGATGCTGGTATGGTAGCTATTGTTATATGAGAACTCGATTAATGGCAGGTGGTTATCCCAACTACCACCTAAGTCGATCACATATGCATGAAGCATGTCCTCCAACGTTTGGATTGTACGCTCACTCTGTCCGTCCGTCTGAGGATGGTAAGCCGTACTGAAATTTAAGCGCGTGCCCAAAGATTGTTGGAAACTTTTCCAAAAATGAGATGTGTATCTAGTATCCCTGTCGGAGATAATAGACACTGGTACGCCATGTAGAGATACAATCTTATCCACGTACATTTGGGCTAACATGTCGGAGCTATATGTCTCCTTAATGGGTAGGAAATGTGCTGACTTAGTCAGTCTATCTACTATTACCCATATCGTATCATTTCCTTTCCTTGTCTTTGGAAACTTGGTGATGAAATCCATTATCACCATTTCCCACTTCCACGTGGGAAGTTCAGGCTGTTGTAGCAAACCTGACGGCTTTTGATGTTCTGCTTTGACTTGTGCACACGTCAAGCATTTAGCTACATAGGCAGCTACAGACTTCTTCAAACCTATCCACCAATAGTTTTCCTTTAGATCCTGGTACATCTTATCCGCTCCAGGATGAACGGAATATTTAGAACTATGGGCCTCCTGGAGGATAACATCTCGAAGTCCCTCATAAATTGGAACCCATATTCGCCCATTTAACCTCAAAATTCCGTCCTTTCCATAGGATACCTGTTCTTCAGTTACTCCTAGCTTTTCATTAGGGTAGTTAGCTTCTAACACAGCTTCCTTCTGTGCAGCTAACAACCTTTCGTTCAAACCATTCTTTATCTCAATGCTCTTGGCATTGATTCGGATGGGTTTCACCCTTTCCTTTCGACTCAAGGCATCGGCGACTACATTCGCCTTGCCAGGATGGTATCTTATCTCACAATCATAATCATTCAAAGTTTCCATCCAACGTCGTTGCCTCATGTTCAAATCCTTTTGGTTAAACAGGTGCTGGAGGCTCTTGTGATCAGAATAGATCACACACTTGATACCATATAAATAGTGCCTCCACAGCTTCAGCGCAAATACAACGGCACCCAACTCCAAGTCATGGGTGGTGTAATTCTTTTCATGCACCTTTAACTGACGTGAAGCATAGGCAATAACTTTGCCTTTCTGCATAAGCACACATCCCATCCCGGTGTGTGATGCATCACAATATACCACAAACTCTTCTATCCCATCAGGCAATGTCAACATAGGTGCATTGCTTAGCTTCTGCTTAAGGATATCAAAGGATTCTTGCTACTTTGGTCCCCAGTCGAACTTAATCTTCTTCCTAGTCAAGGAAGTTAGGGGTCCAGCAATCCTTGAAAAATTTTCAATGAAGCGTCTATAATATCCTGCCAATCCCAAGAAACTGCGAATTTCTGTGGGCGTCTTCGGCTCTTGCCAATTCATGACAGCTTCAACCTTATCGGGATCCACTTGGATACCACGCTCACTAACCACATGTCCAAGGAATTGGACTTCTCGAAGCCAGAATTCACACTTCGAAAATTTGGCGTAAAGCTTCTCCTGTTGAAGTAGTGAAAGAATACATCGAAGATGCTTCTCATGATCAGCTTAGTTCTTTGAGTAGATGAGGATGTCGTCAATGAATACGATGACAAATTTATCCATGAATGCGGCAGGTGCATTAGTGAGCCCAAAAGGCATCACTAGGAACTCGTAATAACCATAACGAGTCCTAAATGCAGTCTTGTGTACATCTTCATCTTTAACCTTCAATTGATGATAGCCTGACCTCAGATCGATCTTAGAGAAGTAACTTGCCCCTTGAAGTTGATCAAACAGATCGTCGATCCTGGGCAATGGATATCTATTCTTGATAGTGACTTTATTAAGCTCGCGGTAATCGATGCACAGACGCATCGATCCATCCTTCTTCTTGACAAATAAGATTGGTGCTCCCCAAGGAGACGAACTAGGTCTAATGAAACCTTTGGCTAGCAATTCATCTAGTTGTGTTCTCAATTCCTTCATCTCTGTTGGTGCCAACCTATAAGGCGCCCTTGCTACTGGTGCTGCTCTAGTGATAATGTCAATTCTGAATTCTACTTGCCTATCTGGTGGTAAACGAGGTAGTTCTTCAGGAAAAACTTCAGGGTATTCAGAAATGACGGGGATGTCTTCAATCTTAGGCTTTGGCTCATCAATGGTCACTTGTGCCATGTAGATGACACAACCCCTTTTCAAACACTTAGAGGCCTTGAGCATCGTCACTTGCTCAGGTAGTCCATACTGGGTATCTCCCTGAATAGTAAGTGATTCACCAGACGGAATCTTGATCACCACTTGCTTCTTATTGCAGACAATCTGAGCCTGGTTATGAGATAACCAGTCCATTCCCAAAACTATGTAGAAACCGGCTAACTTCAAAGGAAGTAGGGACAAAGGAAAAGAGTGGTTCCTAATGGATATAACACATCCATCTAACACAGTTGAGACGCTTTCTATGGTGCCATCTGCTAATTCCACCTCATACTTCACACTTAAGGTTTTTACTAGCAATTTCAAAAACTCACAAAACTTAAAATCTACAAATGATTTATCAACTCCTGAATCAAATAACACTCTCGCATAAACATCATTTATAAGGAAGGTACCTGTGATCACATTGTCGTCCTGCATAGCTTCCTTCGCATCCATCCTGAAGACCCTAGCATTGGTCTTCTTTCCTTCATCAGCTTTCTTTGCATATTTTGGGCAATTTGTCTTAATGTGCCCTTTTTCGTTGCAACTGTAGCACGTTGCATCCTTCAGTTTCTTGCACTCTAGGGTCTTATGTTCCGAAGATTTGCAAATCCCACATGGCCTCGACTGAGACTGGGATTTCGATTCAAGTCTTCACCTCCCAAAGTGGTGCTTCTGACAAATCTTACACTTGGGCTTATCTCCATATTGATGTCCATCCTTCTTAGAACCTGACCCCTTCTTGTGGTCATTGTTTCCCCGGTGCTTCTTATCTGACCGTTGTGAATTGTCATCTTCACGCTTCCTTTTCTCGGCATCCGTGTTCCTCAGCGATCTCTGTCTGACCGCGTCCAGTGTGAGGGACAAAGATATATCAGCTACAGATCTGAAAGTAGCTGGCCGAGAGGCTTTCATGCTTGCCTTAATTTCTGGGGCTAAACCCCCAATGAAACGAGCTATTCTTTTGGGTTCCGGGGTCACCAGATAAGGAACCAACCTTGACATGGTATTAAAGCTCGTAAGGTAAGCTTGGCAATCCAGATTTTTCATTACCAATGACAGAAAATCCGACTCAATCTTTTCAACCTCATGTTGAGGACAGTAGTTTTCCCTGATGAGGGTAACAAATTGTTCCCATGTCATATTGTACAGTGGAATCTTCCCAGTAGCTTGAATCAACGATCTCCACCAGGCTAAGGCCTCACCTTTGAACGATTGAGACACAAACTTTACCACATCTCTATCTGCGCACCCGCTGATATCAACCACTGTGTCCATCTCATCCAGCCATGTCATGCAGTCTATAGCCCCTTTTTCCCCAGTGAAATCCCTGGGTTTGCATGACACAAAGTATTTGTAGGAGCAACCCTTATCACGGGGTCCTTGATTCAGCACGATCCTTTGAGATGGGACACTTTGCTGGTTTGAAGAGTGACGATCGTCATCGTCTTTCTTTGGTTCATCCTTTTTGGAGGGTGGCTTGCTGTGAGCCTCAGAATGAGTCCTAGGCTTGGAATGGGGTACTGATTGGGCTCTGCTCCGAGTACCACTTGTTTCACTATACTGCCTATCCAAGGCTCTCGTAACAGCGTTGTCGATTAATGTTTGGAGCTCTGTGCCAGTCACATTGAACCTTGTGGTGTCAGGATTCTCCTTTGGCCGACTATTGATTTCATTAGAGTCCGCCATCTATCTTGAACTATTACATAAGATATCGAAAATAATTTATTTGGGAGTTTATTATGGAATTGTCTTTTAGGGCAATTCATTAACCATGGTAAACATAGACCATATTTGGTTAATTCGTTACTCACATTTATTTAGGATTTTTACTATAATTTATCCTAATACAAAACAATAACATTTCTATTAGTAGCACAAAAGGCCTAGTCACAGGGACATTTTTAAATCATAAGCCATGATTTCAGAGAATCAAGGCATTAAGGTTTGAACATAGTTCTTCTTCCTTTTTCTGACAGGGAGTCGTAGACTACTACTGTCTTTTGTCTTATATGACAATGAGTATGGCCTGTAGGCACTACCTCATCTATGGATGTTTAATACATGATCATCTTAATTGATGAGTTAAGCCCATGATTTATATATCATCAGGTTAGGATAGGAATCTTTTGAAGAATCCTATTACAAAATGGCGTGTGTGATTTTAACGAATCACTTCTGTCAGGAGTGTTAACATGTTTTCAGATGTTAACAGGGACTTGAATCTTTTAACAGGTGTTACCATCTTGGCCAAGTCTTATAATGACATGCAGTCTAGGCTATACCTTTGAGATTCTTATTTAATATATAATAGGCAGATTAATTTTTAAAAGGAATGATTTTGATTTATTTATTTCATGTATAATATAGTTTTTCATATAATTACAAAAATGAAATTTATAAACTTAACATTCCATTAATCATAAAAATACACACTGCCCTAAACGGGACTTTCACAGAAACAACTTGCCCACGCAGGGGCTTAACCTAAACAAACATACCCACGCAGGGGTCAACAGAAAGACATGCCCACGCAGGGGCATAATACAAGAAATCATACCCACGCAGGGGCTAAATACACAGATAAATGTCCATGTAGGGACTAAGTACATAACTAAATGTCCACACAGGAACTTGATTAAGATAGGGAAATACAACAATACATGTAGGGACTTAATGATCCCTCTTCTTCTTCCCCTTCAGCAAGCTTGCCAGGCCCTTGAGGAATCCTCTATTGTTCCTGCGCTCCTCTTGAAACTCATGTTCTACCCGACTTAGTCTTTGGAGGATTTCCTCCTGTTCCGGTGGGGAAAATCGTGGTGGCTGCGACTGCTGTTGAATTGGTGGTCGAGCAGGTACTTGATATCCATGAGTTGGATAACCCACTCCCCAAGGGGCTCCATACGGTCCTTCCGGATGAAGGGCGTTGTAGTTTGCCACGACTAGGTACGGGTCGGCCTCAGCATAGTTATAATGAGTGTGAGCCGGCTGCTCAAACGGATTGTACGCCATTGAACCGGCGTATGCAGGAATCGGGTTATCAAAACCCATCGGTGGTGGCTGTGGTGCAACTGGTGCAGAACTCACCTCTGGTACTGGGTTTGAAGGCCCGCCCATTTGTGGGTCCTCCTGTAGTGGCGGATAGTGACTGCCACTGGAGTGTCGAGGGGTGCTAAAGTGGAAATCCCCTCCTCGCGCGGATATTCTTGCGCCTGTTCTCCTACGCCTTGGTGGTTCTGGATGTGCTTGATGAACTGGCGGCGGTGGAGGCGGTGGCGTGACAGCCACGAAACGTGAATCCCCAGAGGGATCCTGCTGCTGCTGCTGCTGGTGAGGTGATGAATGGTGAGAAGGTGTGAAGTACCATTCATGATGGTTAAACCTCGCTTGATAACTGTCTGGACCACCGTAGGGTGATCCGTGGAAGGATGATCCATCAGAAATCTCGATGGGATGGTTGGGAGTCCCGGTTATAGGCTCGACGGGGTCCGTGTCCTCGTCCATGTCCATTGCTTGATCGCCAGAAAAGTGATCCTCTGGTCCCAATGGGTTAAAACCCACTGGTTCTTGTATATAGTTGTCGGGTTAAACCGGCCCTGAAAGACAGGAGTGGGGTCGCCGAAGGAATGGTGCGATAGGGATCGCTGAAGAGGTATATATGAAGGTTGTGGGTTATCGGGCTCGTTTTCCGAGTGCGGTCCAAAAGAATGACGATAGGGAGGTGTTGAACTGTGCGAGACAGACCGTCTAGCGGGCTCAAAAAGGTTCCTCCTGTTTCCCTGAGGATCGGCACTCATAGTGGTAGAAGGAGTTCGCCGGTGTGAAGGTCCGGCCTCGTGATCGTTGGGAGCGGTGATCGGCCCCTTGCCTCTTCCTCCTCTTCTAAATCTTGGTGGCATATTTCCTGTTAACAATAAAAGATACAACAAGAAATATATAATGGACAAAGTAAAAATTTAAAACAATTTGGATCATTCCTATGTTCTTTGTCTAGACTCAAAATTTAGGAATGTGCAATTGTGTCATTGAGATTAAACGCAATTGGCTAGTGTTTAATTCACTAAATGTTGGCTCTGATACCAACCTGTCACACCCCGATATTTCCACGTATTACCGGTGGGCCCGGTGGGGAGTATCGTGACGTGGTTGGTAACATTACAGTCAAACAACACAATATTTAAATGCACAGCGGAAGCAAAAGATAGATATATTTCAACCAAATAATATTGTAATATCAAGTATCACAAATAGTTGAAAATAATCCACAGGTGGATCAAAAATAAATAGGAACATTGTTCAACAGTTTTGACATCTAAGCTTGCGAGACTTATAGTGGACGCTAGGAGAAAGCCAGCCTAGTTCGCGTAGTACCTGCACTTAACCTTTTTGGGAAAATACGTCAGTTTACACTGGTAAATACAATCAACTGACTCATTTTTAAAAGTTTAATAAAATTGATTTGAATGCACGCGGCACAAACTTTTTATAACTTGGTATAATTATTTGAATATAATCTTGTAAAATAATTACATGTTCCTTATGCGTTCAGTAGCCCGATCCGTAGACCGAGTTAAAGATCAATAGACACACCACATTATTTATTTTGGCACTGACGGGTGTACGCCTACACCCCGTGCTTAGGTCATGGCCATTTCGTAAAATGATGCCAAGGATATCCGGGACATGGTCATTAACCCCCCAAAGGCTTTAAGCAAACAAAACATTTCAAAACGGAGCATATCAATGATTTAACCTCTATTCGATTAAAGATTCAATGCCCAACCAAGCGGTATTTTATATACCATACCCCAAGCCCGTATAGGGAAAATAAGTTAAAAGTATTTACCTTTGCAAGTATCAATCACAAATAGCAAGTGCGTGTAGCTTTTACCGGTCTCCTATTCTGGAACGAAGTTTTATAATAACCTATTAGAATCCTAACGGTCTTTAGTTAAGCTTAAGCTTAGACCGGTTAGTTTTAAGGAAATATATGGTTCGAACGCGTGATTAAGCGAAGACCGGAATAGAATGTGATTTAGACCCGACAAGTTTGAAGACTTGTATAATATGGGTAATCTAAACACTTTCTGGATTTTGAGAAAAAAACGATAAGGTTTGACCCGTTTCGGCTAATTTATGCAAACTAGTTACATAAGCCGAACCGAACGCGTAAGAAGTGTAACGGGTAACCGTAAGAGTCATATACAGGAATCCTAAGTCAATATGCTTTAAATATGTTGTGATATTACTAGGATATCTTCCATTATGCCCAAAACGAGTTTAATCTCAATTTAAGCCCCGAAGGGGTATTTTGGTCATTTTAAAGATTATAAATGTTGATACACGATGTCTAAAGCCTACGTCTTAAGTCTAGGGTCTGTTTATGTCAAGTATGTGAAGTATAGGGGTCTAAATGTAAAAGTTAAGGTTATGTTTAAAGATTTCGCTTGAAGGTATGTTATGAAAGTCTCAAGCGAAATCAAGTGATAAGGTTTCGCTTCAGGAAGTATGATGTAAGCCTCAAGCGAAATCACGTGATAAGATTTCGCTTGAGGCATGTTGAAGCGAAATCTTGTTGCCTATAAATAGGCTTGTGTAGTTCTCAGTTGGGAGGTATCCCGAAAAGTTGTAACGAGGTGCTGCCGGTTTTTCAAGTCAATATATAACAGAGAACAAGTGTTAAAAGTGAATCTTTTCTGTTTTCTACTCTATTCTGTCTGATTCTAAGCTGTTTAGATGTTTCCGCCATCTAAATAGTGTAAACACATTCAAATTGACTCATTTGATCGGTCAAATCGATCCTACAATTGGTATCAGAGCCAGTTATGAGTGTGTTCACTTGAATCAGTTGGTTTTTACTCACAAAAATTGATTTCTGGACGAAAACACGGACAAAATGGACTAATCTTTTCACAGTGTGTGTAAAAGTGAGTTTTAACAAAGCCTTGAGAATTTCAGATTAAAACTCGGACTAAAACTGACAAAAATGACCTGAAAACCTGATTTCGCTTGAGCGAGCAGTTAGATTGTTGGTATTTTGAAGCGAAATTTTGAATTTCGCTTGAAATATTTTGATTGCTTGAAGCGATATCGTAAATTTCGCTTGAAAAGTTTGTGTTTGGATAAAAATTTGGTTTGAAGCGAAACCATAGATTTCGCTTGAGATCTTGCTGATTGAAGCGAAATCATACTGTGTTTGATTTGTGAGTTTCGCTTGAAATCTTCTGTGATTTCGCTTGAAGTTTGAGTGATTTCGCTTGAGATTACTGATAGTCCATAGTGTTCGTGAACTTGTTCGATAGTCTGATTTTGTGAAAAGTGTGTGTGTGAAAATTTAAAAAAAAAAAAAAAATTAATTACTCGGTAAATTTCTGATAATGGAAAACCAAGATTTTTACAACTTGTTTTCGGGAGTTGGTGCGGTACAAAGTCCAGCTAGCATCATGCAAAACGTCAACTTAGAAAACGAATTGGGAACAATGCAAAAGCCTCCCAAACTGATGAACATAGATGAATATGCAGGATGGTCAGGCAGATTTAAGAACTGGGTTCAGGCTAATCATTTTGAATGTTGGATGAAGATAGAGAGAAAGCATGTTCCACCAGTTGATGGTTTAAATAACAAGAAGAATATTCAGAGCCTGACAGAATCAGAACAAAATGATTTCAAAGCCGAGAAAAAGATGATTAGTATTCTCCAGCAGGCTATCAAAGAAGACATTCTAGTATTGTTGCAATATGAAGATAATGCTCAATCTATGTGGTTTGCATTGAAATCAAAGTTTGAAGGTAGTGATTCCATGATCAAGAATAAGAAGGCATTGTTAAAGAAAGAGTTTGACATTTTTACCAGTATGAAGGGTGAAACTACAAGGCAACTAATTGAAAGATATTGTCATTTGGTACTTGAGATGAATAGATTAAAGATTGAAAAGACAGATGAAGAATGGATTGACAAACTAGCTGATGCGTTACCTTATGACGAGTGGGGTACATACCTGATGATGTTAAAGAACAATTCAGACTTTGCAAATTACAATCTTAGCCTATTCATAGAAAAGATTGAAGCTCATGAGTTAGAGTTGCTGAAGATCAAAAAGATAAAATCAGCTAATGTTCAACAAGATGTATCGTTGTATTACAAAAACAACCCTACAGCTTCAACAAATCAAAGTCCAAAAATACAAACAGGGTTCATTGCTGATAACACCTCAAGTGTTTCTTCAAACACTCCTCAATCTGGAAATTTTTCACCATTCGCGAATTGTGACCCAAACTTCAAAGCTCAAGAACAGTTTTCACCTCAAAGCTCTACAAATTCAAGTAATCAGGCTTATGTTTCCGGGGTGCAGTGCAACATCGCTGTGAATATTAAGAATGGAAATGAAATTACTGAAACTGCCGCGAGACAACACATTGCAGTACTTGCTTCCGTTCTAGAGGCTTATGAAGGCTTAGTGGCGGGTAGGATTGGTAATCCTGATATGACCAAAGAGGATTACGACCAGATTGACCCGGAGGAAGTTGAACTGATTGATATAAAATGGGGCATGGCAAGTTTGGTTAGAAGAGCACAACGGTTTATGGAGATCACAGGAAGAAACAGTCTCTCAGGTCCTGATCAGAAGTTGGGGTTCGATAAATCAAAAGTTACATGTTTCAAGTGTAAAGAACGTGGTCATTTTAAGAGAGAATGTCCGAATCGTGAAGTAAACAATCATCAAAACCCGTTCACCAACGACTACTACAAACAAGCAATCTATCATCGACCAAATCAACAGCCTACTGTTCAAAGACCACAAATTGAGAATAAACCAGAAAAGGCGATGATTGTGAATCAAGATGATGAGAAGGTAGCTGCAGGTTTCAACTGGGATAAATATATTCCCGGTAGCGATGGACAGGCAATGATGGCTGAAGTTGTGGAAATTTCTGAGATAGTGTCTGAACCGGAAACAGTTACTGAAGATGTTTCTGTAGTTGTTGAAGAGGTTTCTGTTGAAAAAGCAGACAATTTTGAAGAAATAGCTGCTGAAGTTCATCAATCTCAATCTGAGCAGGAGGTATTAACTAGTTCTTTGAGATCTATCATGCCTCCTAAAATTTTTGAATCTTTTGCAGGTTTCTTTGAAGAACCAAGGACCGGATTGTGTCCAAGATATGATGAGAAGAAAGAATTTGTTGAAGAAATGATCGATGTGACAAAGGAAATGACCGAAGACACATTGAAAGAATTGCTGACAAGGCTCTCATGGCGAAACTGAGAGAGGTAGACTCAGAATCTGAGGAGTCTAAGTCTGTCAGTAATGAGTCTGTCAAACGAGAGGAATCTGGAGTTCAGGGAAACGAATCAGTCAAACTGTCTGAGTCAGAGTCTGAAAATGTCGGTAAACAGGAAGTAAAAATTGCTCATGAAGCAGAAGTTGTTGAAAAAGTGGATTCAATATCTGAAACACCATGCCAAAAGTGTTTACAACCGTGCATGGAGTGTCTTGAAAAAGACACTAAGTTTCAGGAATTGAAAGAACATGCTGATATGTTAAAATTTGATCTAGGACAAGTCAAAGAAGCATATGATACTCTAGCTAGAACAGTTAAAATGATTAAAGAGGAAAGTGTCGAAAATGATAAAGCCACAAAATTAGCAAAAGCAACACTTTTTGATAAACAAGTGGAAGTTAATTTTCATATTGACACAATAGCATCATTAAAGAAAGAATTGGAATTAGCTAAAATTGAAAATGATCGAATTGATAAAAAATTTATGAGTTATGTGGCTTCATCATATGTCCTTGAACAGATTGTTCCACAGCAACCATATGTTGATCCGGTCTTTAACAGTGTTCCACCCCCAATGTGGAATCATTACACACAGAAATATCCAGATGGGGTAGAAGCTGCTTTGAATCTCAAATTGAGATCAATTGAGGATGATTTGCCTGAAAGTATCGATGTTACATTCTCTGCATCCGACACCGACAATGAATCACAGGTTATCAAAACCGTTGTTGATCAGGTGTTAGATGAAGAGATTGATAACTCTGAAAAGTTACAATCTGAGAAAGGTGTTACAAATTCTGAAAGTGAGAGTAATTTCTTGGAACGGTTCATACCGAAATCGGACAAGAGTGCGAATGATGATTCGATTATGGTAGTATATACTATGATTGGAACAGACAAACTTTATTCCGATTTCGAGTATCCTCTTCAGAATGTGAAAATTGAGAATGTTGAGAAAGTTTTTAGGATGGTTGAAATGAACATTGATGAGGTTAATAACAAAGAATTCTTTTCAAAATCTAAAAAATCATTTGTTACAACACGTGTCAACAACTTTGGGAAAAAGGAATGGGAAGGTAATGGTAACAAGAAAAATGGTAACAACTTTAAAAACAAAGGAATTGGTTTTGAGAAAAAGTTGGATAAGAAGGTTGTCAAGCCTAAAGATAAAATGAATGATGTTTTTGTTGTTGGTCCAAGTGTTGATGAAGAAAAGGAATACATTTTTAGTCAAAAAGCAGTTGACGATTTCAATGCAGCAAAGAAACTGAAAGAAGGGTCGTTCAAATCAACTTTTGTCGAATATGACAAAAGAGTTTGCTATCGCTGCAATGGAATCGGACACATGGCAAGACAATGCAAGAAAGTTTTTGAAAAACCTGTCATTAAACCATTTGTTAAAAAATCTCAACCTAAGTCACCAGTTAACACAAAGGGCAAAAAGCCGATGGTTTCACCAATTCGAATCTTGAAAAGGGGTGAATCATTGAAGCCGGAAGATAAGCTGAAATCAACATTTGAGATTGGCGAATCTTCAAAGTCCCAAATGACTTCAAAGATTTATCCAAAAACGAAAACTTTTGAAAATCAATTTTGGGTTGTAAAATCAAAACCATCGGTTGAGGAGAAAAAGATGGAAAACATTTTGAAAAATGAAACAAAAGTTGTTGAAACCAAATCACAATCAGTTGAGGTAAAGAAAATGGAGAACGAGTTAAAGTTTGATTCAAAAGCTTTTAATCCTACTATTCAAAATATTTTTGGAAAAATGGTTGACAGAAAAGTCAAAGGGGTAAAGGAATTTTATGAATCAAAGGTGGGTGTTAATGGTAATCACAAATTTGAATCTGAGCTTGATAAGTTTCTTGCAGAGTTTCCTCCTATCAAAGAAAATATGTTAAAATCAAAAGTGGAATCTGTTGTTCCAAACGTCACATTTGACTTTCCTAAGATTGATGAAAAGTGTGATGTAGTGTTTGGAAGTGTTTCAGAAGTCAAAAAGTCATGGAGTTCATTGTTTGAATAAATTTGTTATGATGTTTGCAGGGGCTGCCCAAGTCAATTCTATCAAAATGGATCATGGATAGTGGTGCGTCAAGGCACATGACTGGGACGCTTGCTTTGCTCTATGATGTAAAATCCATCAATGGAGGTCATGTAGGGTTTGCTGGGAGTCAAGGTGGAAGAATTGTTGGTCAAGGAATTTTGACAAATGGTGTGATATCCTTTGACAAAGTAAACTACATAGTGGAGTTGACAAACAATCTACTCAGTATTTCACAGATTTGTGATAAAGATTTCAGCGTACATTTTACAAAAACTGAATGTGTGGTTTTGAAACCAGGGTTTAAAATCCCTGATGAGATGGTGTTGTTGCGTGCTCCACGGGAGTATGATCTTTATTATCTTGATATGAGCACAGCAACGCCAACGTCTCATCAGAAACAGTGTTTTGTGTCTAAAAACAAAGCAACAGAAAAAGATTCAATCATGTGGCATCGTAAGATGGGTCACATTCATGTTCGCAAAATGAACTTTTTGGTTCATAATGATTTAGTTGAAGGTGTAAACTTGAAAAATTTTCATTTAAATGATGATTGTATTGCATGTAAGAAAGGTAAGCAGGTTCGAAAGTCACATCCTTTGAAGGTCATGAATTCGATCAGGTTACCTCTTGAGAGATTGCACATGGATCTCTTCGGGCCTGTCAATGTTAGGAGCATCAGCCGGGATTTGTACTGCTTGGTGGTTACAGATGATTTTTCAAGATTTTCTTGGGTTGTGTGCTTAGAACGGAAAGATCAAACATTTGACTCTTTGATGATACTTTTCAAGAAGATGGAAATTGTATACAAACTGCCTATCCGGAGAATTAGAAGCGACAATGGAACTGAATTTAAAAACAACAGAATGTACGAGTTCTGTAATGAAAAGGGAATTCTTCATGAATTCAGTGCGCCGTATACTCCACAGCAAAACGGCGTAGCTGAAAGAAAGAATAGAACCCTAATAGAGACAGCACGTACAATGTTAGCAGATTCCAAGCTACCTATTTTCTTCTGGAGTGAAGCAGTATCTGCAGCATGCTATACACTGAACAGAGTTCTTACTGTCAAGAAGTATGGAAAAACGTGTTTTGAGTTACTGCATCGGTATAAGCCGAATCTTGAGTTCTTGGAACCTTTCGGATCACCGTGTACGTTCATTGATGAAGACGGAAAGTTTGGGGCAAAATCAAATGAAGGTTTCTTTGTAGGATACGCCAGCCCACTAAAAAGGGTGTTCGTACCATGTCTGAGCAAGGTGATTCAGGTCCTTCATGTGGATTGTCAGAAGCATACTCCGTCACCACAACTTCCCGGACAAAGATTCCTATTTGACTATGATAAACTCTGGGAATCGTTTCATCTGCCGTCCGAGCCAAGTGAGGAGGAACTTGCTCTCATGTACTTGTATCAACAAAGTAATTTGCCAGAGCCGGAATCTAGACCGCTAGATGTTCCTACGCCCACCGTGGGTACTCATGATGATGAAACCGGACCAAGTGGAACCGTTCATATACCACCAGAGGAACCAGAGGAACCAGCTCCGTCATTTGATGTTTCTGACGACTCTGAGGAGGAACCCGCTCCTACCTTTGACGAGGAACCAAATGAGACAACAGAAGAGGCTGTTGATCAAATCGTGGATCTTGACATTTCAAATCTGGAATCGGAAGTGGTAGTGCCTGATACTGTGATGCCACGGACCTTGTCTTACCATCCTTCAGAACAAATTATCGGCGACTTGCAAAGTGGTGTTAAAACTCGACATCAAATAGATCAAGCTCTTACATGTTTCTATTCATCTATTGCTGATATGCAAAAAAAAGTTTCATTGAAATGTTTTATCTCGCAGATAGAACCCAAGACGTACAGGGAAGCATTGACCGAGGAGAGCTGGGTTAATGCAATGCAGGAGGAGTTGCAACAGTTCGAGAAGCTGGGCGTCTGGAGACTTGTAGATTTTCCTGAGAATCAAAAGTTGATTAAAACAAAGTGGGTTTTTAAATGCAAAAGAGATGATAGAGGAGTCGTGGTGAGAAACAAAGCAAGACTGGTCGTTCAAGGATTCAGTCAACAAGAAGGAATTGATTACGATGAAGTCTACGCACCAGTTGCAAGGCTAGAGGCAATTCGGATTTTTCTGGCCTTTGCATCATGGAAGAACTTTAAAGTATATCAACTTGACGTGAAATCTGCTTTTCTCTACGGAACTATCAAAGAGGAAGTGTATGTGGGGCAACCGCCGGGTTTCACAGACCCACAGCACAAAAACAAGGTGTTTCTACTTGACAAGTCATTATACGGACTTCATCAGGCCCCGAGAGCCTGGTATGAAACGCTCTCGACATACTTGCTGGACAACGGGTTCACAAGAGGTACAGTAGATAGCACTTTGTTTATTAAAGAAAAACACAACCATTTGTTGATTGTGCAGATTTACGTGGACGATATCATTTTTGGATCCACCAACGATGATATGTGCAAAGAGTTTGAGCTAGTGATGAAGAAAAAGTTTGAGATGAGCTCAATGGGCGAAATGAAGTTTTTCCTCGGGTTGCAGGTAGAACAAATGCCCGACGGAATCTTCATTCATCAGTCAAAGTATGTGAAGGATGTGCTAGACAAGTTTGATATGGCAGATTGCAGTCCAGCATCCACTCCCCTTGCACAGAATCATGGGATTTGTCCAGATGAGAATGGAGCGAAGATGGATGAAACATTGTACCGATCAATCATTGGTTCCCTGATGTATCTCACAGCTTCCCGTCCGGACATCATGTATCCGACATGCTTATGTGCCAGATATCAGTCGAATCCGAAGCAGTCACACCTGACAATCGTGAAACGTATACTACGGTATTTGAAAGGCCGCCCAAGCATCGGCTTGTGGTATCCTAGATTGGGTGACTTTACTTTATCTGGTTTCGCTGATTCAGATTTTGGAAGCTGCAAGCAGAACGCAAAGTCCACCACTGCCGGGTGTCAGTTCTTAGGAACTCGACTTGTTACCTGGCAGTGTAAGAAACAAACCACTGTAGCGCTTTCTACTTGTGAAGCTGAATACGTTTCAGCTTCCAGCTGTTGTTCGCAGATCCTTTGGATCCAACAGCAAATGCGTGACTTTGGTTTGCAATTCTTAGATACTCCAATTTTCGTGGACAATGAAGCAGCCATTAATATTACTAAAAATCCGGTTCACCATTAAAAAACAAAACACATTGAGATCCGTCACCATTTTATTCGTGATTGCCACGAGAAAAAATTAATTCGGATTGAATACGTGCACACCGATGAACAGAAAGCGGATTTCTATACCAAACCATTTGACAAAAAGAGGTTTTATTATCTTTTAAAATTGAATGGAATGAAAAATCTGCAATCTGGGAGGGTTATTAAATGTGATGCCGATTTGGACGGCGATCTGACGTGAACCTTTGTCATGTTATCAATTTTGTTTGTATAGTTTATTTTCTGCTTTTCGATAAAAACAAAAACACAAAAATATGTTTTTCTTTTTAGGGGGAGAAAGTTTGCAGAAAAATACAAAAACATGATAAAATCTATAAAAACCAAAAACATTTGAAAAAGTAAAAATGAGTTTGTGTATAAAAGGGAAATGATAGTACATCAGCTAGACAGGTGCAGTACGCTAAAGAATTGGAATGTATAAAATGCAATTTAAACAGTCTCGCTAAAGATGTGCCGATAGGTTTTCACAAAATCAGTAGATTAGTTTGGGATATAAACTTAAATTTTACTTGCATCTACGTGGGGAACACCTCCAGGATATATAGGTAACCCCTGAAATCCTGTTTGAAGGGTCCCATATTCTGAGATACTAGGTCTTTATGCTTAATGATATCTGGGGTATTATCCCGGGACTTCTGATTTTGCGGAAGCAATGGCCTAGTCCCCGGAGAATACTTTACGCTGCTTTGAAATATAAGCCTCCCCTCAGCATAAAAAATGATAACACATTGCAAAATTGTTAATCATGTGCTGTTGTAAAGAAGATCCCCAAAGGGGACCCACCAAAAGTCGAAGCCGTCATCTCTCTGCGTATCGAAAGATCGACCTGAGCTCTCACGGCCCTCGCAATTAACCCCTTACAGATATCATCTAGGTATATTCACCTGTAAGACTGAATACTGGGGTCTGGATACGGGAGTATATACTAAGGTGGGACACATGTAGATGTTTAAGTTCTAAAACACTAATTCTGTATCCCGAGCAGATTGAAAGTTTTGTGAGAATTTAAGAGGATCAGTATATCGGCAATCTACGTGAATTGTTTAATGCTTAAAATGAAATAACAGCTTAACGGTACTTGTATTTCGTCGGTAGCTGATATGATCCCTTAACACGCTCACAAAAAGATTGTGTGTACATAGTTTCAGTTTATTCAGTTTAAAATCCAAAAAGATTTTAGTTTCTCATTTTATTTTCGACAATTGACATTGGGAATCGAAAGTTCAAAGTCTTGTGCAGATCATGTCTGAGATTGATGAGGATTGGGTAAGCTTGTGATGCAGTACAATGTTTGATACAAGTGTTTGTTGATTAAAATGAGATTGAAAGATCAAAATGATTCAAAAGTTCATTAATTTGAACTTAATTTTTTTTAAGAAATCCGGCATCTTCATAATTTGGTCAGCCAGGGTCATTGAGTTGGACTTGGCAGGCTAGTTAGTTAACCAGGGTCATTAACTTGGACTTGGTTGACTGAGTGTGACGGTGTTTAATCAGAAAAATATTAAAAATCAAATTTTTGAAAGTGTTAGGTTTAGTTGTTGGATTCTTAATATAATCAAATCTTTATAGGATTGTGATAGAACCAGATCATCAATTCTGGACATTTAAAATGTCTATTCTTATAAATGTTTGAGATTTGCAGGTGAAAGTTCCAGATTAAGATCCCTATAGCAGAGTCTTAGGGGGAGTCTGAAGACGAGCTTGATACAAAAGGTAGCTTGTTGCTGGTAATCCAGGTGTCGATCCCAAACGCTTGGAAGATTGTTGAAAGGGGGAGCCTGAAGGAAGAGAACGAGAAGCTTAGGAAGCTGTTGAACAGAAGAAAAGAACTGATAAGAATGAGAAGTTTAGGAAGTTGTTGCTGAAAAAAAAACCTAAGCCTAGAGAAGAAAAGTTCAAGTCTTTGTGAAGACCTAGACTAAAGACTCCGGCTGTATCCAAGGGGGAGTTTGTTGATACACGATGTCTAAAGCCTACGTCTTAAGTCTAGGGTCTGTTTATGTCAAGTATGTGAAGTATAGGGGTCTAAATGTAAAAGTTAAGGTTATGTTTAAAGATTTCGCTTGAAGGTATGTTATGAAAGTCTCAAGCGAAATCAAGTGATAAGGTTTCGCTTCAGGAAGTATGATGTAAGCCTCAAGCGAAATCACGTGATAAGATTTCGCTTGAGGCATGTTGAAGCGAAATCTTGTTGCCTATAAATAGGCTTGTGTAGTTCTCAGTTGGGAGGTATCCCGAAAAGTTGTAACGAGGTGCTGCCGGTTTTTCAAGTCAATATATAACAGAGAACAAGTGTTAAAAGTGAATCTTTTCTATTTTCTACTCTATTCTGTCTGATTCTAAGCTGTTTAGATGTTTCCGCCATCTAAATAGTGTAAACACATTCAAATTGACTCATTTGATCGGTCAAATCGATCCTACAATAAATAAGATTTAAATGAAATTATGAGATTCGGGTCCGAATGCATCAGTAAATTAACTTATTTTAATAGGTCATATCAGTTGGTAATAAGTCTTATATGACAAAATGGTTTTAAACATAAACTATGTGTTTAATACGCTTAAAAAGCCATTTTAAGCGATTTCCGGGTTATACAGGAAATCTGAGTTTTCTGACCAGGTTATAAAGTTCAAAATACTTAATTCATTATTTAAAATTAGTAGCAATTGGATTGGTGTCAAAATATTATGTAGAACTCATTTTATAACCAAAACGGGTATAATCGGTATTTACCGAATCAAGGTCATAACCTTAGGTTATGAGCAGGTTAAAAATAATTAAAAATCTTTAAAAATCCCAAAATATTATATTACATCAGTGGGTAAAAGGTTTGGTGTAAAAAATTGGGTTTAGATAGGCTTTATGCTAATGCCGTCGTTTAATTACTAAAAGGCGTTCTAATTACGTTAATGAGCATAACTCATAATCTAGACCTCCAACTGATGTGAAAATTTAGGGACATATTTATAAATTAATAATAAAGATTATTGTCCTTTCACATATCCAAAATTCTCGTTTTATGGTCAAAAGGGCATATTGGTCAACATTTAAGCAATTAACGGAATCATGCATATTAATTGGATAGCGAATGAACCAAGGTGTATAATCATAGAGGGTTATACTATCATGTAGCCTGGTCCTAAGGAAGCTCTAAGGCATTTCCAAATCATACTAAATCGGGTCAGAACTGAAGTCAAAGCAAAAGTCAAAGTTTTGCGACTTTCGGTTCCGAACCGGGTCTAAACAGAAAATTGTCGGGTCGAACATGTTTAGACATGTTCTTATACTTATTACCAGGTTAGATGAGTGATAAAATAGGTTACATGCCTTATACATTGCTAATTACATGTTAATTTGCAAATTAAGTTTATGTTGACTTTTTCTAAATAATCTTTGACCCGACATTTGATCTAATTAGAGCGGGAATCAGAGGGTGCCCTTTTAAGGGTTTAATGCCCACATAATTACCAACTTATAACTACCTTCAATTTGACTAATCACTGGACCATTAAATATTAATCGCTAAGTCAAATGTTAATTACGACGGTTTGACTTTTAAGCTAAAACTAAGTAAAAACTCAATTAAGGAAGGTCAAGGGTACTTACCAAAGTTCTATGCACGACTAGGGTTGACTTGGGTCTGCTTTGGAGCTCCAGAAGTCTTCAAGAACACAGATGGAAGGTGTGATCAAATTGTTGCAACATAAGGGGCCTTTTATAGTGATTTTTGTTGCTTATGATCATGCCACACAAGTCTAGCATTGTTCCCAGATCATTACAAGTGCCCCTAAGGTCTAAAAGCATGTAGGGGGGTCGCCCATGGAGTGGAAAATATCTTCTAAAGTCGGTTATTGCGCTTAAACAGGCTGCTATCCCAACTTTCTGTATCTGGGGATCGGACGCGGCCCGCGTAAGTCTCTGTTATGGCTTACGCGGCCCGCTTGAGTCCTGCTGTCAAATTTCAAACTTTTCCATTATTGCATCCTTGGCTCTTGGTCCTTCGAAAGCGCATTCCACTTTATTTCTTGCATTATGAGCCCCTCAAATTTACTTATAAGGGCTTCAAGACTTATACCCACTTTGTTAAGTCCTTGGTTTGCTTTGTGTTTACCCGAAAAGTCATAATTTTCAACGTTGACGCTGTAACCCCTCGCATACGAATTTGATAATAACTTTCTCATACGATAACGAAACTTTATGAAATTTTTATCCCACATTCTAGTGAGCATATTTTACCGTTACAAAGCTTCGGGTTTGCTAAAAGGTCACTCAGAGGTATACTTTAAACATGTTGACACATTTAACCCCTGTAGTTTGTAATCTCTCACTTTCTTTTTATATTTAGCTTCGTATGATCCATGATTTATTCGTTTGAAGGTATAAACATTTTGTAGGGCTATTGTAAAGTATATTTACCGATTGTTGACATTTTGAACCCTTATATTCACATACTATCCACGTTTGTCAACTTTAGTCCCTCTAGAGTATTCTTTCACACGTTCAAGCTTTATGACACGTGTCAACACATTATAGGACGTGAATTTTTCGAGGTGTTACACTTGTGCTACAAGACGTGCCTTGTATCGTACAATCTCATTCTTTTCATTTCTTTTTATAGCAAACCCCCATTTATAACCTACCTGGTTTGACGTCTATGGGTGTTCGGACTACAGGTCCGAAACCATTTCGCTTTTCAAGCGAACCCAACTCAGCCTTTATGGCTTCTTGCCATTTTGGCCAATCTGTACATGCACTCTTCAAGAGTTTTAGGTATGTAATCATTTTCATTTATTACATCCATTGCTATAGCATATGCAAATATATCATTAACACGTGTTTCATTTCGGTTCCATATTGTACTATTTTGTACATAATTGATAGAGATCTTGTTTTCGTTTTCGTTTGGTACCTGTGTGTCTTCTGGATTTTCATTTTCCTCTGGAGTTATATTTGTCTCTTCTGGGACATTTACCTCTTCTAGGGTTTCATTTACTAATTTTTCACCAACTGATTTATTCTGCTCTTTTCGCTTACGTGGGTTTTTATCTTTGGAACCTATTGGTCTCCCACGTTTTCTTTGTATGGTAATCGCTTCTGGGATTACTTCAATTCGAGCAGGTGCATTTGATGCTGGTATATGTAACTTTGTCACCCTATTTGTGTCTATGAATGCATCTGGTAATTCATTTGTGATTCTTTGCAAATGTATAATCTTTTGGACTTCAGATTCACATTGACCACTTCGGGGGTCGAGATTCGATAATGATGATGCATTCAATGTTAACTCTTGAGTTACCAGTCTTTCTTTAGTCTTATCTCCCCCTATGACTGGGAATACTGTCTCATTAAACTGACAGTCAGCAAAGCGTGCTGTAAACATGTCACTCGTTAATGGTTCTAAATATTTAATAATAGACGGGGAGTTAAAACCGATGTAAATGCCCAGTCTTCTTTGTGGTCCCATAATGGTAGGTTGTGGTGGCGATATTGGTACATATACCGCACAACCAAATATTTTGAGGTGGGACAGATTTGGTTCTCTTCCGAAGACCTGTTGTAATGGGGAGTATTCATGATCGGCAGGTTGTCTTAATCGGATTAGTGCAGCAGCATGTAGAATAGCATGTCCCCATGCAGAAGATGACAATTTGCATCTCATCAGGAGGGGTCTAGCGATTATTTGTAATCGTTTAATTAATGATTCAGCTAAACCATTTTGTGTATGAACATGAGCTAATGGATGTGCAACCTTTATCGCAATCGACATACAATAATCGTTAAAAGCTTGGGATGTGAATTCTCCTGCATTATCCACTCGTATGGTTTTAATTGGATTTTCATGGAAATGAGCTGTATGATTTGCGCTAATAGTCGAGCAAATGCTACATTTCGGGTAGTTAAAAGACTCACGTGTGACCATCGCGATGAGGCATCAATTAATACTAAGAAATAACAAAATGGACCACAAGGAGGATGTATAGGCCCACAGATGTCCCCTTGGATTCTTTCCAAAAATGAGGGTTTTCTTGTGTCAATTTAGTTGGTGAGGGCCGAGTAATGAGTTTGCCTAGAGAGCATGCCGCACATGATAAATCTTTTGATTGTAAGACTTTTAAATTCTTAAGAGGGTGCCCATTTGCATTTTTAATTGTTCTCCTCATCATTATGTTACCTGGGTGACCTAGTCGGTCATGCCATATTGTGAATGTGTCTTTATCTAGTAACATATGGTTACTCACCACCATGTATGCTTCAATAGGAGTAATATTTGTACAATATAATCCAGAGGATAAAGGTTTTAGCTTTTCTACAATGGTATCTTTGCCATTTTCATTTGAAGTAATTTGTAAGTATTCAATATTATTTTCGGATGTTGTTTTGAGGTGGTAACCATTTTGTCGAATACTTTTAAAACTAAGTAAATTTTGTCTTGATTTACTAGAGTATAATGCATCATTTATAATTAGTTTAGTACCCGATGGTAATATGCTGCTTGCTCTTCCAGAGCCTTCTATAAGATCACATACACTAGAAATGGTACCAACAAGTGTCTCTGCAGGAGAAAACTCAAAGAAAAATTTCTTATGTTTGAGAATAGTGTTGGTAGTACCACTATCTTCAAGACAATCATCACCAATAATAGCTTTATTGGAGCTTGTAAACATATTTCCTATGGAAATAATAAACTAAATTAATATAGCGAACTACTTGCTTGAGTATGATAAAAAAATCATATCACACAAATATGAATCAAACATCACAAAGATTTTAAGTGAAACCATAACGATAGTTCAAAACATAAAATACCACGAGAGTTGAAATAAAAACCAAACAAAGAAGAAGAAAAAAAAACATAGTCTAAAAAAATCATCACATAACACGCATTTAATGATTTTGTAGTATGAGCTTGTTGTTTTGTTCCGCGACCAACAAACATGATATTAGCTTAGAATATTTTATAAAATTACATTCCCTGTACTGCTGCGCCAGGAGCATATTTGATAAATGGAACGTTGAGATAGTTTTCTCAATCATGTCTTTGTCGGTGATTTGTTCACCACATAATTTAAGCTCAGAGGTGATGCTTAGAAAGGCAGAGTTGTACTCACTAACAGTCTTATGATCTCGTAGCCTTAAATGAACCCACTTGTAGCGAGTTTTAGAGAGTAAGACCAACTTCAGGTGGTCAAATCTTTCTTGGATGTTTTTCCATAACTCGATAGGGTCCTCGACAGTACGGTTTTCCCTCTTTAGGTCTTCATGAAGATGAAGGCGAAGGAATGCCATAGCTTTAGTTTTTTTCTTGAAAGAAGTTTTATTCCCATCAACGATTGTCTCCCCCAAACTCATTGCTTCCAGATGAGTTTTAGCATCAAAAGCTCAAGAGGGGTAGTTGTTGCCCGAGATTTCAAGTGCAGTGAATTTAAGATTTGACAAGTTCGACATTTTTAGCTACAAAGGAAAGATTCATGTATTTAAAATAAAAAAAACTAGCATGTGTATAAAATAAATATTGCATGAGAACTTCGGGTTCTCTTTTGCTAGAAGCGCATGTTCTAAACTTTAAGTATGTTTATAAAATAGAGAAAGAAAACAAACTCGTATATTTGATATTTATAAAACACAGCAATTACATGTATATCTATCGATTTTGGAGGATGAAAACAGTATCCATTTGAAAATTTTTTTTACATGTTTTCAAATAATATATAGATTTATAAGTAGACTTGAAAATTATTTGAAAGAAAATTGTTTTAAAACAAACACATTAAGGTTATGCATAAAATATAGAATTTATAGAAGATACAAACTTAAAAAAAATAACTACTTGAGCATAACACTTCATAGAGAAAGGTTGCAAAGTGTAAAATTCACTTTCAAAACTTAATGTCTGCACATGAAAACCCGTTTCTTGTCGACATGAATTCCAGCAAAACTTAAAACTTCTCTAATGTCCAATTTAATGCCATATTCAGTTAAGCTTGACGCCTTTATACACGATTTTATGCTTTTACCTCAAATACAATCATATCCCACTTTTTAATTCATTCTTTAAATGATTCGAAGTTGAATTGGTGTAACCGCAAAACCGAAATCATGATTATATGTAGTCCGTTGAAGAAAGTGTATTAAATGGCCACTCAAAAAGTTCAGACATTCAGAGAGAATTCCGAGCGGTTCTCATCGGTTGCAACAGATAACAGTGTTCGATGATTCGGCAGGCGGCAGGTTTCAGATTGCCAAATGGACAGTCTCGATGGCGATGGTAAAGCAAACCGACTGTCCGATGAAAATTTCCGGTCTGACGAAAGTGGCAACGACGGCGTTTAAAAGAAACAGAAAATATCATCTTTCTCTATATGACACAGCCTCGAATCGTGAATTCGCTGATGATAATTGGGTTACGACAACCGGGTTACCGGAATCTATCTGGAGAAACAGAAAAACGAAAAGCAGAGATCGATAGGGGTATAAAAATGGAACATGACCGGCGATCAACAGGGAAAGGTCTCCGATAAGGGTTTCATTATTGTCGATAGTTCGGTCACTCTTAAAGGTGCTAGTATCATACATTAATGTCTACTATATAAAATCATCTATTTCATCTTGTAATGAGTTGAGTTCAGTTTAAAAAAAATCCTATCGTGTTCTAAATTCAGATCTAAAACTCTGTTTCTTTTCTTTAAAACTCCATATATAAAACAGTATTTTGTGTTTTTATGGTTTAACTGTCTCGTTTTATAAGTTACATAACAGATACATCTTTAATAGCAATTCAAAAAATATCTTTGTTGAAGTACATGGCATATATATCTATCAAAAAGAAAACAAAATGGGTAATAATATGTACAGGGCAGAGTATTATAAACAAACAAACATATATCTTTCAACTAGTTTCCTTGTTAAACATTTTGTTTTGTTATCAATTTAAAAAAACAAACTTTATTGTGCTCTGTACTATCATCCACATAGCATATATCTATCTAATAAAAACGAGATTTCGATGGTTGTTACCTGGATGGGTGAATTTGTAGATGAAACAAGATCTCAAATGGAGGTGAAAAACAGCAACCAAACTTGAAATATCTTCAACAAATTAGAATGGGTATAGAGCCATCGTGCTGATAACGTGAGAGAAATAATTGAAAAATGAGAAGTGTGTGTTCTTTCATTTATCAACCACACATATATATATATATATACAAGTGATGTAGTCAAAATGTAACTCATGTAGTCAAAATATAACTGAAACTTAACAACTTAACAGAAGAATTAGGAGGGAATATATCTATATTTATAACAGTGATATTATTTATATGTGCATGAGATTAATATTGAGTAGAATGTGTAAGGTCAGAATGTTGGTTTCATGTGATGGTGTGCAATGCATTAATTACTATTGCTTGTGACATGATCAATGTGTGTATATATATATATATATATATATATAGATAATGTTATGTGATGAACTGAGATTTCGTGGGTGTATGTAATTATATGCGTGTGTGATGTGTGAATGTGTTAGTGATTTAGGTGATAGAGTTTAGTATGATGTTGAGAGTTCTCGACTTTGAAACCAAGACAACCATGCGAAACTAGGCGACGACATTTAATTAATATATCTAGTAATAAAATGGTATTGATATCGGGGCGTACCTGACATAGAGGCTTCTACACTCGATTTACTTTTTGTTGAGCACCCTAAGGTGAGTTCACTGCTCTTTTTCAAGCATGCGTCCCGGGGAGGGACATCTGGTGAATATTCCGGGGAGAATATTGGGTAAATGGGTTCAACTGGAATGTTAAGCTGGTATGTTGTGTCACGGCCCCCGGCCCGGTTTGACCCAGTTCAGGGGCCGCGGAACAGAAAATCCCGTGGTATTTATTTAATTTGAGTTAACAGCGGAAGATTTTAGCAGGAACTTTTTAAAAACTTAAAATCCCCTGATTATTTTATTTCATAATTCGGGATAAAACCCTGGCAGTTTACAATAAGGTGATTTCACTGGGAAATCTTTATTTTACAAAACATGTTTCTTTATTTATATTGAGCCACTTCCTTAAGCTTGTAGTGTTTCGCTGCACTTTTCCTGGATCACAACAGATCACCTGAAACATGTTTGAAAAAGGTTTTGTCAGCGGGGAAATACTGGTGAATCATTCTTTTTACTAAAAATGACGCGTTGTTATAATTTACAGTATTAAGAGCAATTACAATGTTTATACATATCAACCATCTACCCACGGTATTTATCACTCGACCACCTATTGGCTATCTCGTTGTCCAATGGTTTCTGTGATTATGGTCATATCACCCCTTGGCTAACCCGTTGTCCAATGGTGACGGGTATCAAGTAATGTATACAAAACCCCACATACCGGCTGTAATTTGGAGATTACAACGACTTAATCCCTGTAATTATAACCTTGAAAACAACATGATTTTGTAATCAAATTTGATAAAAAGAGAATGACTCACTTTGTAGATTTACACGGGCAGAGTTTAGCCTACTGATTAGCCTGTTAACCTAATTCAAATAACAATGCACACGAAACTAGGTTAGTAACTAATACAGCATTTATGATAACTCACGAGATTAAAACCTTCACAACGAATGACAAAGTGCGATACTTAAACATCCATCAAATTCACGACGAATGACAAAGTATAAACCCTAATTTGAGCAACACTTAAACATTCATTGGATAGGTTCAATCGATCGGACATTAAATCGTATCAGCGATTGAGTTATTACACTGTTACCACGGCATCGTTTCGTGATTGTGCGTGTTTTTGTAGTAATCAAGCAATATCTCAACGTACGAATTGAGTTTTTTACGTCGAACTGAAGCCAGAAATCAAGTCCCACACCCCACTATTTATATCTAAAAAACAGCCCCCCTCGCGTGGCGCGAGGGGCTGTCACGTGGCGCGAGGGGTACTACCCTACCATAGGGTAGCCCCGTGTCTTGGTAGGTTTGCTGAGTTGACCGATCGTTCAAATTCTTTTTACACGTAAAACTGTTTAGATAATACTAACGGGAATTTACCCCCCCCCCCCCCCCCGAGTTTTAGGGGCCCTGATCCTGATTCCGATTATTCTGAAAATTTTAGGGGTTATGCAGAATTACTTGGGGTTCTTAATTAGGGTTTCCTATTGGACAAAATATAATAAGAAATAATAGTTTTTGTGAGAGTTGTTACATCCTCCCCACCTTAATAAAAATCTCGTCCTCGAGATTTACTGGAATAATTGAGGATATTTCCGTTTCATTTCTGATTCTAGCTCCCAAGTATATTCAGGTCCTCTCCGTGAATCCCATTTGACTTTGACCAGCACTAGTCGTTTGTGCTTGAGAAACTTGATCTTTCGGTCTTCTATTTGAAGTTGTTTTTCTACGAACTTTAACTTTTCATTTACCTCTATATCTTGAAGAGGTACTACCAGGGATTCGTCTGATAGACATTTCTTGAGATTGGATACATGAAATACATCATGTACTCCAGCTAGTTCTTCTGGTAGTTGTAAGCGATAGGCAACTGGTCCTATACGTTGGATCATTGGAAATGGTCCTACGTATCGTGGACTTAGCTTACCTTTCTTACCGAACCGAACTACTCCTTTCCAAGGAGAAACTTTCAAAAGTACCTTATCTCTGACCTGAAATTCTAATGGTTTCCGTCGATTATCGGCATAGCTCTTTTGACGATCTCGAGCAGTCTTTAGTCTTTCCTTGATTTGAGTAATCTTGTTGGTGGTTTCTTATACTATTTCAGGACCTGATAATTGACTTTCTCCTATTTCTGCCCAGCAAACTGGAGTTCTGCACTTTCGCCCATATAGTGCTTCGAATGGGGCAGCTTCAATGCTCGTATGATAACTATTATTATAGGAGAATTCAATTAAAGGTAGGTGATCATCCCAGTTTCCATCAAAATCTATCACACATGCTCGGAGCATGTCTTCCAGAGTTTGTATCGTCCTTTCACTTTGCCCGTCTGTTTGTGGATGATATGCAGTACTTAAATTGAGTCGAGTTCCCATTGCTTCCTGGAAACTAGTCCAGAAATGGGAAGTGAAACGACTATCTCTATCCGATACAATGGAGAGTGGAAATCCATGTAAGGATACTACTTCGTCTACATACAACTTGGCAAACATTTCCATGCTAAAGGTTTCCTTCATGGGTAGAAAATGAGCTGACTTGGTTAATCGATCCACAATTACCCAAATCACATCATTACCTTTTCTGGTTTTGGGTAACTTAGTAACAAAGTCCATTGTTATGAGTTCCCATTTCCATACAGGCATTTCTAATTGTTGAAGTAGACCCGAAGGTTTCTATTGTTCTGCCTTAACTTGTAAACAAGTAAGACACTTAGAAACATATATTGCTATGTCCTTTTTCATACCTATCCACCAGAAATTATTTCTTAAATCTTGGTACATTTTATTGTTTCCTGGATGCATGGTATACCTAGATTTATGAGCTTCTTCTAGAATTTTATCTCTTAATTCTCCTTGTTTAGGTACCCAAATCCTTTTCTTATGGAATCTCCAAATTCCATCATTTCCTTGCTCTAATTCTTTTATTCGTCCTTTCATTCCTTCAACATCGTACTTGATTGCTGTTTCTTGAACATTCTTTAGTTGTTCCATTAAATCTAACTGTAGATTTAATCTAAGAGCACGAACCCGTCGTTGTTTCTCCTGATACTTACGACTTAAGGCATCTGCAACTACATTTGCCTTTCCTTCGTGATACTGAATATCACAGTCGTAGTCGCTTAGTATTTCCATCCATCTCCTTTGTCTCATGTTTAATTTTTTTTGCCCAAATATGTACCTTAAACTTTTATGATCCGTATAGACAGTAAACTTACTTCCATACAGATAATGTCTCCAAATTTTAAGGGCAAAAATTATGGCTCCTAATTCTAAGTCATGAGTTGTATAGTTTTCCTCGTGCTTTTTCAATTGTCTTGAAGCATACGCAATTACCTTCTTGCGTTGCATTAGCACACATCCTAATCCTAGCTTAGAGGCATCACAATATACTTCAAAATCTTCAGTTCCTTCTGGTAAGGCTAGAATTGGGGCATTGGTTAACTTTTGCTTCAAAATTCTAAAAGCCTCTTCTTGCCTAGGTCACCATTCAAACTTAACCGCTTTACAGGTTAGCTTAGTTAATGGCACTGCTATTTTAGAAAAATCCTTAATAAAGCGCCTATAGTATCCAGCTAATCCTAAAAAGTTTCTAATTTCCATGGCTGACTGTGGGACCTTCCATTTAGTAATTGCTTCTATTTTAGAGGGATCTACGTGAATACCTTCGTGGTTCACCATGTGTCCTAAAAATTGCACTTCCTGTAGCCAAAATTCACATTTCGAAAATTTGGCATAAAGCTTTTCTTTTCTTAACAAAGTTAAGAGTGCATGCAAGTGTTGACAATGCTCATCCTGACTTTTGGAATAAATAAGTATATCGTCGATGAAGACAATTACAAATTTATCCAAATACGGTTTACAGATTCTATTCATCATGTCCATGAATGATGTAGGTGCATTCGTTAGTCCAAAGGGCATGACTGTAAACTCGTAATGACCATACCTAGTTCTGAAAGCAGTTTTAGGTATGTCTTCTTCTTGTACCTTTAATTGATGGTATCCGGAGCGTAAGTCGATCTTAGAAAAGTATCTAGCTCCTTGAGGTTGATCAAACAGATCATCAATCCTGGGTAATGGGTATCGATTCTTAATTGTAACCTTATTCAGTTCCCTATAATCGATACACATTCGTATCGAACCATCCTTTTTCTTTACAAAAAACACTGGTGCTCCCCAAGGGGATGAACTAGGTTGTATGAATCCTTTACTTAACAATTCATCTAATTGTTTCTTTAGTTCTAGCATTTCTGTGGGTGCTAACCGATAAGGTGCCTTGGCTATCGATGTAGTTCCAGGAATTAAATGAATTCTAAATTCAACTTCCCTATCTGGTGGTAATCCTGGTAACTCTTCTAGAAATACATCTGGGTATTCTGAGACTACAGGAATCTCCTTAAATTCTTTATCCTTAGTACTAATGATTACTGAAATCATATATATTATTCCTTGCTTTCGTTCATAACTAGCAACTTTCATTACTGAAATAAACTTCATGGGTTTACGTGGCTTATCTCCTGTAATCACGATCACTTCTCCAGTGGGTGCACGAATCTCTATAGAGTTCTTATCACAAAGGATTCGAGCATGGTTGGCTACTAACCAATCCATTCCTAACACGACATCGAATCCAGCTAAATTCATTGGTAATAGGTTTGCATGAAATTTATGACCTGAAAGTTCTATATTTTCTTTTTGCAAAACCTTATCTATATTAACTGAATTCCCATCTGCCGTTTCGACTGTAAAATTTTGTCTAAGGTTGGTCAAAGGTAAATTAAGAGCTTGGCAGAATGAAGTATTGATAAAACTTTGGTTTGCACCAGAGTCAAATAATACTTTTGCGTAAACGTTGTGAACTAGGAACGTACCAGCTATCACATCTGGAATGAGTTCTGCCTCCTGAGTAGTTAATTGGAATGCTCGAACATTCTTCTTGGTAGCTCCGTCGATCGGTTTGGATTTATTGTCTGCTGGTTTAACCAATTTAGGGCATTCTGGTTTGAAATGTCCTACTTCTCCACAGTTATAGCAGACCCTTGTTTTCTTTCTACAGTCTTCTTCACGATGTCCTACAACTTTGCAAAAGTTGCAGGTTACATTGCATTTTCCTAAATGTTTCTTTCTGCAATTCCTGCAGAACGGCGGAGTTGAGGATTGCCCCGTTCCTCTTTTCTTGAAGTTGTTATTATTACCCACACGAAATCCCTGGGTAATTTTCTGAGCTAATTCCTTCTTCCGGGTTTCATCTCTTGTACGTACCAGCTCGTCAGTTAGAGTGTTAGCTAATTCTACCGCATCATCAATAGTGCGAGGTCTCGCAGCTTTAACGATATTACGGATTTTGCCAATCAATCCCCAAATATAGCGAAAAATAAGTACCGGTTCTGGCGAAGCCAGTGTTGGTACTACTCTAGCATATTCGAAAAATGTCGAAGTATATCCTCGACAGTCTACACCCATCATTCGATGGTTCAGGAATTTATTTGCCATTTGTTCTTTTTCGTATTCGGGACAGAATTTTCTTTCCATTAGCTGCTTAAATTCTTCCCAACTCATGGCATAGGCCATATTTCTTCCTTTGGCTTGAAGTACCGTATTCCACCATTCTAGCGCCCCTTCTTTAAAGAGATGTGACGCATACATGACCTTATCTTCCTCAGCACATTTACTTATCATGAGTACTGCTTCGGTTTTCTCTAACCAACGTAGTGCTGCAGTCGCCCCTTCATGGCCTGCAAATTCAGTTGGCTTACAAGCAAGAAAATCTTTGTAAGTGCAACCAGGTGTTGCAGCTTTCATTTTCTTAGGGAGTGGGGCCTGCCGTGGATCATTATCGTGATTAGTATGGTTGCCGCCTCCGTTTACACTATTACTGAAGTTATCTTCTTTTGTACGTTTACTAGGAATGATTTGTTGAGGTTCAACAGGTTTCTGGGCAGCAGCAAGGATTGATGGAATAACATTGGCTATCCCTTGAGCAACAATATTTTCGATATCTTGCCTAGTCATAAATTGATCCTCCTGGTTTTGCTCAGATTGGTTAATCTCGTTAACTGGTTCATTATTAGCGTTTTCCATCTGATAATTAATATATATAATTTATTAGTATAGAATAAATAACAATTATACACAAAACAATCATATAAATTTCACAACACACATATATATCCAAAATTACCGATTTCTCGATTTCCCTTTTTATATATCATATTATGCATCCGTACACTCTGTTATGTTACAAAGTTTTATTTTTATTTTACAAGATTATATTTTTATTATTATTATTATTATTATTATTATTATTATTATTATTATTATTATTATTATATAATCACAGCTACTTTCTCACACCATCCCTTCTGCTGATATTTCAGAAACGACGTTCCCTCTCATCGTACTTCCAGGAGATTTGCTCTCCCACCTCCCGAATCTTATTCCCTGCACCTATCAGCTCCTCGCCAAAATGGCGGAGTTCAGCTAAATTCTCATTGCTCATTGGTGGGTTTGGTATAGGTTCTTGGTCGAACTGAGGGAAAAAGGTATAAGGGTTATTGAGAATGTTTTGAAACTGCCAGTCGTTGGTCCACCAGTCGTCCATTTCTCCTAAAGGTTGAGTATGGATTAAAGGTTCAGGGATGGCTGGTTCCAAATTTATTGGAAGTTGAGTTTCGGCAGAATAAGGGTAAAGGTTGGTATTGATAGGTCTAATGATATCACAACTTGCCAATATGCGATCCAATTCCTCTTGTAATGGCAACTCCTCAACTTGTTTAGAACTTTCCCCAATTTCCATTTCTACTTGCCTAGAACCTTCCCCGATCGCAATTCCTTTTCCTTTATCTATGGGATTCTCTATTTTGGGAACCTTTCTAGTTGTTGGTTTCCTTGTGCGTACACGCCTCCAGCCTACGAATCTTCTCCTTTTCTTAGGCTTTGGTTTCTCCAGAGGTGGAGCATGGAATTCCATAGGTTCTTCCACATCGGGTATGTAACCAGTAAAATCTTTGGAAACTTCCACTTTCACTGGATAGAGATTGAGATTCTGAAGGGCTTCAGATAACTCATTCATGCTGTTTAGCATATATGCAAAATACTAAGTTAAAATTTTATAACAAAATTTCACAGATAACCTTCAAGTATTATTGCATATCGTGTGACTAATTTAATACAAAGGACAACTGACAATTAAAACATACTAGGGTTTATTGTAACTTATTTATTTACTGGGTAAAGTTTTCTTTTAGAGTTTCTGGATTGTAGATGATATGGTTGCTAGAACTGGGTTAGGGTATTTAAAAATTTGCATTTACTGCCACAGTGGCTAGCATATAGAGATCTGCCCATTTTTCATCTAACTTGTCTTCCCATGGTGGGTTATTGTCTAGTTCCTGGGTTTCCTGATTAACTCTCATTTCTTTTGGTTGTGATTTCTTTATTTTCTCATGACTTTTCCTAATAATCAAACTTCTTTTATTAGGAGAAAGTGCTTCCTCATATTGTGCCTTTCGAACAAATATTCCTTCCTCAGTATTTGTTGGGCATTTTGAGGATGAAGTTCCTTTTTCTTTCGGTGAAGTATCTAATTTATGGTAGATATCCGAAAGTCTTTGCTTACCCATACTGTAAACAAATATTCAAATAATAAAACACGTAATCACAAAAATGGCAATTAGTAAAATTACGTATTTTCTAAATACTTAATTGGCTTAAATCAGTGGCTCTGATACCACCTTTTTCTGTCACGGCCCCCAGCCCGGTTTGACCCAGTTCAGGGGCAGCGGAACAGAAAATCCCGTGGTATTTATTTAATTTGAGTTGACAGCGGAAGATTTTAGCAGGATCTTTTTAAAAACTTAAAATGCCCTGATTATTTTATTTCATAATTTGGGATAAAACCCTGGTAGTTTACAATAAGGTGATTTCACTGGGAAATCTTTATTTTACAAAACATGTTTCTTTATTTATATTGAGCCACTTTCTTAAGCTTGTAGTGCTTCGCTGCACTTTTCCTGGATCACAACAGATCACCTGAAACATGTTTGAAAAAGGTTTTGTCAACGGGGAAATACTGGTGAATCATTCTTTTTACTAAAAACGACGTGTTGTTATAATTTACAGTATTAATAGCAATTACAATGTTTATACATATCAACCATCTACCCACGGTATTTATCACTCGACCACCTATTGGCTATCTCGTTGTCCAATGGTGTCTGTGATTATGGTCATATCACCCCTTGGCTAACCCGTTGTCCAATGGTGACGGTTATCAAGTAATGTATACAAAACCCCACATACCGGCTGTAATTTGGAGATTACAAAGACTTAATCCCTGTAATTATAACCTTGAAAACAACATGATTTTGAAATCAAATTTGATAAAAAGAGAATGACTCACTTTGCAGATTTACACAGGCAGAGTTTAGCCTACTGATTAGCCTGTTAACCTAATTCAAATAACAATGCACACGAAACTAGGTTAGTAACTAATACAGCATTTACGATAACTCACAAGATTAAAACCTTCACAATGAATGACAAAGTGCGATACTTAAACATCCATTGAATTCACGACGAATGACAAAGTATAAACCCTAATTTGAGCAGCACTTAAACATTCATTGGATAGGTTCAATCGATAGGACATTAAATCGTATCAGCGATTGAGTTATTACCTTGTTACCGCGACAGCGTTTCGTGATTGTGTGTGTTTTTGTAGTAATCAAGCAATATCTCAACGTACGAATTGAGTTTTTTACGTCGAACTGAAGCCAGAAATCAAGTCCCACACCCTACTATTTATATCTGAAAAACAGCCCCCCTCGCGTGGCGCGAGGGGCTGTCGCGTGGCGCGAGGGGTACTATCCTACCATAGGGTAGCCCCGTGTCTTGGTAGGTTTGCTGAGTTGACCGATCGTTTAAATTCTTTTTACACGTAAAACTGTTTAGATAATACTAACGGGTATTTACCCCCCCCTGAGTTTTAGGGGCCCTGATCCTGATTCCGATTATTCTGAAAATTTTAGGGGTTATGCAAAATTACTTGGGGGTCTTAATTAGGGTTTCCTATTGGACAAAATATAATAAGAAATAATAGTTTTTGTGAGAGTTGTTACATGTTGGGTAATACACTCACCTTCTATCACTTAAGTCCCATCTAGTACCGAATTGGTTGCCGGGGAGGCAACGGGGTATTTAGTTGATAGCGTTATTAGGTTTGGCATCCTCACACCGTACCGGGGAGGACGGGCGTGAACTAATTACCTTAACCACTCGACCAATTTTTGATAGAGCATTGGGGAAGGGCAAACAAACTGGAGCCATCTTGCGGTATCGAGTTATTATCAACATGCTTTAAACTTATATTCGGTAACTAAATGTTTTAACAAACTTTGAGCTCGCCAGCGTTATGTAGATACACTTTCTGCATGCTTGCAGGTTATTAGATTTTTGGACATGGAACTTGCTATCTGGGATTGCTGGAGTGGTTATGGGTCGAGCCTTTTGGAAATGCGTGACAAGTTATTTGGTTTTCGTACATTTGGTTTTGAAACATTTGAACCATGATTTATTTTATGCTTCCGCTGAACTTATTGGTCTTAATTTATGATTTGAAAATACATTACGTAATAAATGGAAACTTTTATTTAATATCTTGTTATAGTTCCATGTGATTGGTGGCTGGATCCTGGTACGTCACATGTCCCGCGGGGATTCCGCATGTGGTATTTTGGGGGTGTGACAGTTTGGTATCAGAGCAACTGGTTATAGTGAACTAGGTTTTAAAATGCTTTTACAAAACCAGACTATAACCGAACAGTTTTGAGATCGACCATGACACTCAGCTCAAGATTGCAAGGTTCGTCTCTTGTTTACTTGTTGCATTGCATATTTAGTGTACCCATACGTATGACATGACATATGATTGCACACTTGGCACTATAGTATAAATTCGTGTGTTGTTCGCCTGTGTTACATGATTTATAGTGTGACATTCCTCTAGACTTTTGTGATCCATGTTTTACGTTGCCTCTTGTCTTGATACTCGAATCTGAAGAACCTTTTAGCGTGAGTTAAGAGTAGCTGAGATAAGCATGCAAACCGCATTATCATTATGGGTGCACACATAATAATAATGTGGGGTGCATGTGAGTCCCAGTGAGGCTTAATGAGTGCGAAAGGGGTTCTGTTCCATTATCTGACGTAATGGTAGGACCCAGTAGTCTGTAGAAGACATAGCGATGATTGATTCCTACTCAATCTCGACCCTTAACTTTTTTTCTGCTCTTCTTATATAGAATCATGAGTGGACATGGTGGACGTAACGGTGGACGCGGTGGTAGCCGCGACGGTGGATGTGGCAACATTGTTATGTCCCAGGCAGAACTAACCGACTTGATCAACACTCGCGTGGCTGAATCCCTAGTAGCTCAGCAAGCTGGTATGATATGTACCAAACGCTCTTATTTCCTGTGTCATGTACTCGACTCTCACTTGTGCATTGTTTTTTCTCTTATCTTTAGGGCAACATGCGAACCAGAACCAGAACAACCCACCTGCTTGCACTTTTAAGACGTTCATGGATTGTAAGCCACAGACTTTTAGTGGAACCGAAGGAGCGGTGGGACTACTTCGTTGGTTTGAGAAAGCCGAGTCAGTTTTCGCTATGTGTAACTGTCCCGTGGGGGACCGGGTGAAGTATGCTACAGGCACACTGAAGGATGGTGCCTTAACTTGGTGGAATGCCCAGGTGCAGATGTTGGCCATCAAAATGGCTAATGCAACCACTTGGGATGATTTCAAGGAGTTGATGTAGGAGGAGTACTGTCCTCGTGACGAGATTCCGAAACTAGAGAATGAGTACTACAATCTGAAGATGGTGGGGTCCGAGATCGAGGCTTACACGAAACGATCTCATGAACTGGAAAACATGTGCCCTAACTTATCATGACCACCACATCGAAGAATTGAACTGTATATCAACGGCTTAGCGCTGCAGGTCAAGGGTTTGGTTACTGCTGCAAATCTTGACAACTTGCCTCGAATCATTCGTTTAGCACACAAGATTACAGACCAAGAGGTCGAGCGTGGTTCGCTACCTCCGCGTGTTACCACTTCTGCTACCGCTACTGCTACTCCAGCTAATGATAACAAACGCAAGTGGAATGATACAGACAAGGTGTCCAACTCGAACCAATCGCAGAAGAAGCCAGACAACAGCAACAATCGAAGTTTCAGCTAGTCGTCCTCTGTTAACCAAAGCCAGAAGAGCAACGCGAACCTAGGACCCTACGAAGGAAGACAACCAAAGTGTAAGAAGTGCAATTATCATCATCGTGGACCATGTGTCCGAGCATGCCATAGGTGCGATAACGTGGGCCATATGGCAAAAGACTGCAGAGCTCCGTTTCCAAAACAACAGCAACAGCAGAACCAGCAGCAGCAACAACAGCAAAGGCAACAGCCCCATCAGAACCAAGGCAATAGGAATGGGTGTTTTCAGTGGGGGGACGAGGGTCACATTAAACGGGATTGCCCTCAGTTGAATCAGAATGCCAATGACAACAATAACCATCAGAACAACAATAACAACGATGGGAATAACAATAACGACAACAATGTGGGAAATGGTGCTCGCGGAAGAGTATTTACGATTGGCATTGGTGATGCTAGGAAAGATGGCAATGTCGTGACTGGTACGTTTTCTGTGAACAATCTCTTTGCTTCTTTGTTATTTGATTCTGGTGCCGATTGGAGTTATGTGACCTTGGAGTTTAGTCAACGGTTAAGGTCAGCTCCAACACCTCTTGAAACCAAACATGTAGTAGAATTGGCTGATGGCAAGTCAATTGAAGCCTCACACATTCTCTTGGGGTGCAAACTCGACCTTGTGGGTCAAGTGTTTGACATTGAACTTATCCCTGTTACTCTTGGTAGATTCGACGTAGTGGTTGGTATGGACTGGTTGTCCAAGCACCGTGCTGACATACTTTGTAAGGAGAAAATCGTACGTATACCTCTCCCTAGTGGAGAATCCCTGTCTGTCCAAGGTCATCGAAGTGGTGTGCTGGTTAGCATCATTTCGGCTATGAAAGCCCAGAAGTGTTTACGGAAGGGCTACCCTGCTATTTTAGCACTTATCACTGACACCTAACCTGAGGAAAGGAGGATCGAAGATTTACCAGTTGTCTGGGAGTTTCCTGACGTGTTTCTTGAAGAACTTCCAGGTTTACCTCCACATCGTCAGGTGGAATTCCAGATTGATCTTACACCGGAGGCAGCCCCAATCGCTCATGCTCCTTATTGTCTTGCACCAGGGGAGTTGCATGAATTGTCTAATCAGCTTCAAGAACTGCTGGATAGGGGCTTTATTCGACCTAGTTCTTCGCCTTGGGGAACCCTAGACCTATTCGTGAAGAAGAAAGACAGGTCCTTTTATATGTGTATTTATTTTCGGGAACTCAACAAGGTGACCATCAAGAACCGTTATCCCTTACCACGTATCGATGATTTATTTGACCAATTACAAGGGTTAAGTTTTTATTCGAAGATCGACTTGAGATCGGGCTATCATCAGATGAGAGTCTGAGAGGAGGATGTTCCTAAAACAGCCTTTCGAACGCGGTATGGCCATTATGAGTTTCTGGTTATGCCGTTCGGGCTGACTAATGCACCAGCTGTCTTCATTGTCACACCCTGATATTTCCACGTATTACCGGTGGACCCGGTGGGGAGTATCGTGACGTAGTTGATATCGTCATAGTCAAATGTATACAGTTTAATGCACAACTGAAGTCTTGGATGAAAAATAATATTACAAACCAAAAATTAAAGTATAATTAAACATTATACAAACGGATGTATATGGATCCACAGGCGGATCTTAAAACAAAAATATAAGTATTGTTCAACAGACTTTAGACGTTTAGAACTTGCAAGATTCCTTATTAACGTACCGAGCTCCCAGCCAATTACGTACGGTACCTGTCACTTAGTCTTTTTGGAAAAATACGTCAGTTTACACTGGTAAATACAATTAACCGACTCTTTTGAAAACATTTATGAAAATTGGTTTAAATGCATAAGGCACAAACATTTTATAACTTGGGACAATTATATTAATAACAATCTTGTATCAGATTTACATGTTTGTCCAACATTTAGGGCCGGTATAAAAGCCGAACAAGATTAATCGACACACCACAAATATAAACTCACAAGAAGTTTCCTCACGAGTGAGTATATCTTTTACATACGCAACAGACAGGTGTATGCCTACACCCCGTGCTTAAGTCGTGGCCATTTACGCTTTTTGAATGAGCCAAGGATATCCAGGACACGGTCGTTAGCAACACTGATTAAAACGGGATTATACAATTTAAACATATTCGACTAAAAGGTTTCTACACCCGACCAAGCGGTAATAATTTACCGTATCCCAAGCCCTTATAAGGGAAAAATTAGTTAGAAGTATTTAGCTAAGCTAAAATGTAATTTATTCTCAGTCGTATATTCTAATCAGCAAGTGCAAGTACTTCTACCGGGGATCTCAATCTAGAACGAAGGTTTTATTAACCTATTAGATTCCTAACGGGTCTTATTTAAGTTGTAACTTAGACCGGTTAGTTTTAAGGAAATGTTTAAGGTACGAAACGCTTGATTAAGCGGTGACCGGATTGAAATGTGATTTAGACCCGACAAGTATGAAGACTTCTATATAATGGGTAAACTAAATATATTCTAGATTTTGAAGTAAAAATGATAAGGTTTGACCCGTTTCAGCTAATTTATGCAATCTAGTTACATAAACCGTTGATGTGTGTAAAATGCAACATATAAATTACATCGAATGAGGCATAAAACTAACCCTTTTTTAGTACTAATGTTAGAAAAAGTGTGCTTTTGTCTTCCTTTTGTATTTTTAGGGATAAATAAGCTTAAATGAACAAAAGAAGCAAAAATGCAGCCAAATCTAACAATAATACAAGAAAAGGGATAAACGTGGCATGCCCGACCCCTAGACAGCATATTCCCAAGCAAAAAAACGAGAACAGAAGGCTGAACACGCCCGTGCTCGTTGAACACGGGGGCGTGCCCAAGTGTCTGCAGAAAAGACAAAGTTGTAGAAGTTTCTATTTCCCTACACGGGGCCTGCCAAGTGGACACGGGGCCATGGTCAACGCTAAGATTCCTAGAATCCAAGCAAATCTTGATAGTACAGATACGCTTCTACACACGGGGCCGTGCCCAGCAGACACGGGGGCATGGTCAACTAATGCAGACAAACTGTATTTAATGAAGAAAGAGAAGATGGATGGACACGGGGCCGTGCCTAATGGACACGGGGCCGTGACCGGGCTTCTGTGCAGGCTATAAATAGAGGTGCTTGGTTCACTTCAAAGGCATCCATTGGCAAACCACCTCTCTCACACTTCATCCACCCACCACCACCACCACCATCACAACCCACATCCACCACCATCATCCATCATAGAGTGTCTGTAGTAGTCTCAGGATCCAAGATTGATAGTAAGAGTTCTTGACAATCAAAGGCCATGTTTCCCTAAGCCTCTTACATCACTTGGTGAAGACAAGCATTTAGTGTAATACTTTTTGTTTTTAATCTTTTCGCACTTTTTATTTGGTTTTGTATTAATGACTTTAATAACTAGTTTCTTATGTTGAAGGTGAAACTTCCTTATCATTTGTCCGTGGTGTCTTGGCGTTATTTTACTGTCTATATAAAATAAAAGATTTACACCATTCATATCTCCACGGTCTATATGGAGATATGTTGGCTACCTGGTCGGGGGTTAAGGGAATGGTTTGGTAAGGTTCTTGCCATGTTCAGTGTATAGATCCTACAAGGACCTGGGTCAAGCTTAGTAGGACCTCCTTCAATACCCACTGGTATTGGATGGCGGGGGTTCGAATTTCTTGATCCCCTCATATGTAAACTACTATTAAAACATTAACTTGGCTACTTAGGATTGTATCCCTGCTGACTCAAACTACTTAGCCGAGGGTAACGTCACCTTCAAAAAAGGGGCCAACCACATTACGCATTAATAAATTAATTAATTATCTTTCAATAATCCAACCCTTTAGGATTGTATCCTTGCTGACTCAAACTACTGGGTTGAGGGTAACATCACCTTCAAAAGAGGGGCCTACTACTATAACTAAGATAATCTCTTAAAAAGTGCAAAAGTGCGGAAATAATCAAAGGTTACACTAAAGGCGAGTCGGATCCAAGTGATTCATCTTGTCTATCTGTTTTTATTTTTATTTTTATTTTCATGTTTAAACCTTTTTCTAAAATTTTGATTTGATTAGACATTGAGGATAAACCGGTACTAAAAGCTCTTGTGTCCTTGGACGACCTCGGTATCTTACCAACGCTATACTACGCTCACGATGGGTGCACTTGCCCATATGTGTGTTTAGTATTAGTAAAATATCGTGTTTTATAAATCTATGTGACATCTGTGTCTCTTCGACCATCAAACAAATACCAAATCAATGAAATATTGTGTTTCATACTTGGGATTTGTATAAATATGTGTATCATTGGCACATATCAATTCTTGTTCGATTTCGAGCTTTAAATCGCTTTCTGGAAGGTTATACACGAACTGATGCGTAAACATAATCAGTTTAACGCGAAAAACACTCCGAAATAGTGACATAGGCTTAACATACCTTAAATAACCTTTACATAACTAAGAAATAAGTTTTGGAGGGTTTGGTGTGTTGAAATCAAGTTTATTCGATCGCAGGGACAATTTGCGTCAAACTGCAAAAGTATACCGAATCGAATGATAACGAGCATTCCTGTAGGATCGTTGAATCGATCAAATGAGTCGATCAGAAGAGTTCTAGACCAAATCAGAGGCGGAATTCAGTGATTTGATCTTCATTGCAGCTTAATTCACACTTAGAAGTAGATTAAATGTCGTTTGTATTGATTTCACAACGTTACAAGAGCTGGCGACACTTCGGCAGAGCTTCGCTACCGGAATCAGAAAGTTACAAATGAAGAACCAAGACCTCCTATTTATAGGAACAACCAGGTCGCACGAACCAGCATGTCCAGGTCGCACGGACTGGACAGTTCGCACGGACTGGCCAGTTCGCACGAACTGGTTACTTCGTGTGAACCTGCTGGTTCAGACCTGTTTCCCGTTTTTCTCGTACTATGTGTCTTGGTCTATCTATTTAGTTACATGACTCGATACAAGACGAAGTCAACAGACATATGCACTAACAAACTCCCCCTTGGATGTTGACGAGTCTTCAGTGTATTGAGTCTTCAGTCTTGAGCAGTCTTTTCGCTCTCTCCAAGTATCTTTCTCTGTAAGCATCCTCATTAATCTCTTCTCTTCCAGAATCTCAACCTGGCTCTATCCTCTCTCTAATTCTCTTGATCAGGTCTCTTGATTCCTTGAACTTTTCAGCATTAGCAGCTTCTATCTCGAACGCTATCCCAAGATCTGTATCTGGCTCTTACGTCTTCAGACTCCCCCTTTCGATAAGCTGGGATCGCAGTCTGGAATTCACAATCTGCACAAACTCTACCCAAAAGTAAATTTCTCAATTTTTAAAAATTTAACAAATTTAGAAACCACTTGTAGATATCGTTTAACATTTCTCAAATAAACCACTTGTATTCGTAACACACAAATTTTGGTTTCAAATTAATGAACCATTTAATCTTTTCAAAATCAATTCTCTTTTCAAACAAACTCTCCCAAACCTGTTGTTCAACATGTGTAGCACTCGGAATTTTGAAAATCAACTTTTCAACATCAATTGTCAAAAATAATATGAACTAAATTTTTTTTGAATTTTCAAAATTTTATGCTAAAACATACTAATGAAAAGTAGTAACGAAATATTTACAGACAATATTTTTTGTGAGTTTGTGTAACAGTTTATGACAAATCACAAGCACCATTGAGCTTTAAACACTTTAAGATCTAAACGATTCACTTAGATTGTCAGTATACTGATCCACTTAAATTTTCACACAAAGTTCAATTGATTCGAGATACGAGATTAGTGTTTTAATGAACTTAACTTATTCGCGTGTCCCACCTCAGAATATACTCCTGTATCCAGACTCCTATATTCAGTCTTACAGGTGAATGTACACTAATGATATCTGTAAATGCGAGACCATGAGAGCTCAGGCTATTGCTTCCGCAAAATCAGAGAGATGATGGCTCGACTTTAGGTGTGTTCCCTTTAGAGAATCTTTTCTTCAACAGCACATGATTAGCATTTTTCAATGTTTCATCATTTTTTATGCTGAGGGTGAGCTTTATGATTAAAGCAGTGCAAAGTATTATACGAGGACTAGGCTATTGCTCCCGTAAAATCAGAAGTCCTGGTATAATACCCCAGATATCATCACGCACAAAGACCTAGTATGTCAGAAATAGAAAGCCCTTCAAACAAGATTTCAGGGGTTACCTATATATCCGAGAGATGTTCCCCACGAGATAAGTAAGTATTTGATATTTAGGTTTATATCTCGAAAACAATCTACTAAGCGTGTAAAAACCTACTGGCATATCATCAGTGAGACCGTTTATCACATTTTAACTTTCCAATTCTTTAGCGTACTGTGATTGTCTACTGATGTACTATCATTTCCTCTTTTTCACAACAAAACTCATTTTGATTTTTCGATGTTTTTGGTTTTTAGATTTTATCATGTTTTTGGATTTTTCAAATTTTCAAAATTTCTAAAATTTTTTACTCCCCCTAAAATCAAAAATATGTTTCAATTTTTGATTTTCAGGGAAAATTTGAAAATAAACTGTACAAATAAAATTTGAAAAAATATGTTTCAAATTTTTAATATCAGTTTGTCATTTTATTTGAATGATGTGAAAAGCTTCAATTCTCCATTCACTTGGCTTTAAACAATCAGAACTCCCCCTGACAACAAACTATTTTCCCATTATGATTTCAAAACACTTAAGTTTGTTTTAACCAAAATGGTTTTTCCGGAAAATTAGTTTTGTTGATTTCACAAACATGGGGTTTCATCACATTGTTCTTTCAATCACTTGTAAAAATTAACACTTGACATTTCTCAAAACATTTTTCAAGAATGATGCCGATTCATGCTCCACGATTTCCAACTTGGGATCTCCGGCAAGTCAGGATTTTTAAGCAAAGAATACAGACACCCAAGCCTGACCAGCTTTGGGTGCTTCTGAGTTATTTTCACTCGGTGGGTAAGTTCTCCTCTTTGATTCATAAAATTCTTTTACCCCTTTTTCCCTACCATCGACCATTTTCCCAAAAATATGTTTCACTTTGCCATTAAACGCTTTTTCGACATCAAATTCTTTCTTTTCAGAATAGAATTGATTCGAAATCTCTACTTTTCCAACTTTTTGTTTAAAATTTTCAATCCACAATGGTGGAAAGTTTGCGTCATCCATTGGCGGAACTAAATTTTATCTTTTTAGCTTAACTTGTGGCTCCTCTGACTTTGACGAGTCAGATTCATCGCCAGAAAGTGGCTCCTTTGCTTCCGAAGAAACAAACTCATCGCCAGAAAGTGCTTCTGATTTCTTAACAACCCACATTTGGTTGTTCAGATTCACTCTTCTTTTGTAAAAACGTGTTGAACTCTAAGTTTTCAGAGACTCCTTGTTTGTGTTGGTTGCCTTTGGACAGTTTTGGGTGATGTGACCAACTTTTTTATATCGGTAATAGTTTCTTGTCTCCTTTTCTGATTAGCTTCATTCTTCTCATTTTTCTGTTTTTCTACAAGTAACGCTTTGTTCGATTGCTTCCAGAATGAGCTCTTTTTCTCTTCTTCAGAACTTGCCCCTGAAACAAATACAGTTTTTGATTTAAAATCTTTAATATTTTGATTATTTTCAACATCAAAACCCAACCCCTTCTTTTTGAAATTGCTTTTATGATTCGGTTTCTTTTGATGACCTGGACCGAAACCTTTCTTCTTGTTTAAACGTTGTTGAACTCTAGGAGTATATTTAGGTTTTGAAAATTCCATATTATCTTTTATTTCTGAAAACTTTATTTTTATCAACTTAAAAACTGTTTTAATATTTTCAATTTTCACATTTTTAATTGGAAATTCCTCATCAGAATATAATTTGTCTGAATCATTCAAAGTATATGCTACTTTGAATGTTTCGTCATTCAAATTATTTTTTGATATCAGAAAATCTTTATTGTAAACCCTTTTGACCGATGATTTCGAACTGTTCACTGATGAACTTGAACTCTCAGATTCGGACTTTGACTCTGACTCCTCATCCTTATCCAACACCTGATCGACCACTTTCTTTATTAATTCAGACTCATGATCAGTGTTAGACGATGTGAATGTGACGTCAATGTTGTCTGGTGACTCATCAGTTGTTTCAGACTTTAACTTTATATTGACTGCCTTTTTGACTTGTTCTGAGTTTGGATGTCTCGGTGAATACCCTTCCCAAATTGGAGGCGGACACTTTTTATAATTTGCACTTTGTTTCTTACCAGTATCCGTATCTTCCGACTTCTTATCTTGAAAGGCTTCAAAACCTGCAACTGTTGGATATATTCTATCAATTAAGTAATCAGAACTTGAATAATCCATTAGCAATAGTCTAATTCTTTCATTCTCAATCTTTTCAGTCTCCAATTCCTGCTTCAACTCTGCACACTCTTCAATATAGTGATTGATGGCCTTCTGCTTAGACATCATCACTGCATTCATCATTGTCAAAGCATCTTCCCTTTCTGAGTTTGTCTTTTCCAACTGGTTTACTATTCTGTTCAACACATCATAAGATTCTTTCACGTACTTAACTTCGAACAATAATTTTTCTTTCATCTCGTCTAGCTCACTATACTTCTTATCTTTCTCTTCACAATGTTTGCATGGTTCCAAACATTTCAGACAAGGTTTTGTGACCTCTACAATCTTTTCAATCACTTTAACCTCTTTACTCTGTTCATTCTTCTCTTCCACCTGAACAATATTAACACATTTTACCTTTTTCTTCTCTTTTGCTGATCGTTTATCCTTTAGCTTCTCCAATTTATCTGCAAAATAAAATTTGAAACTTTCAGGAGATAAATGAGTTTTACCAATGTTTATTTGTTTAATTTCTTCATCATCATCACTGTTATCAATTGATGATTGATCAAAGACTGGTGTCTTTTCTGAACTATCTTCTGAAGAAACAGACTCTCCATCTTGATTTTTCTCATCATTTGTAAACACATCCATCCATTTTTTCATCAACTCTAGCTCTTGGATGATCTTTGCAACAAATGCTCTACACTTATAGTTAGCCGGAATGTATTTGTCCCAGCTAAAACCCTCTGGCAATCTTTCATCTTCTTGATCTGGAGGCATAGTAATACAAGCTCTCTTCTTTCCATCTTCAATCGATGATTGTTGATGTTGGAACCTGAAGGTTTATTCATGTAGGTTAGCATAGTTTAAGGGTTGATTATGTATTTGTTTAGTTTACATGTTTGGGTCGATTTTGTAAGGGTTTGGGTTAGTCTACTTGATGTCGCAATGGGCCTACGGTTTAGCCCGGATGTTTTGTATTTAAACAAACCTCAACCTTATGGTTGAGGTTGTTCGTGAATCTGAAGGTTGCGACTCAAGGGAACCGAGTTCGGTCGAGATTCTTGTATCAGTCATTGTTAAACTTTGAATGCAAGATCTCTGGTTTGTGTTTTATTCGCATTATTGTCTATTTATTGTTATTTGTTCTTGAATCAACTTGTGATTGTTTTCCGCACCTTCACAAGTTAAGATCGATATCATTGAAAGATCCTGAACGGGTTTTACAATTGGTATCAGAGCCAAGAAACCATTCTTGGTTCGGTTTTGATATCAATCAGATTCAAGAACATCAGTTGTTACTAATACGGTTTTGGTGTCTGTTTTGCAGTGAAAAGTGTCACATATTCAAACTGTTCTTGGTGAAATTGTTGAAAAATATTACTGATTTTGGATTGTGTGATTTCAGAAAATCTGTTAGCTGATTTCTCGGAGTTGGTGATCAAAGAAAATTCAAAGATTTCGATATCTTTGAATTTTGAAAGTGCTGAAAATCAGGGATTACGAGTCAACAGTGTTTATCTCATATCTGTTTTGCAGGTTCCGACTCGCAATCAACTGAGGTCTCGACTTGTGCTGTTTTGGTTTCGACTCGCAATCTTCAACAGTTTCGATTTGTTTTTGCTCCGGTCTCGACTCGCAACTTTCGTGGTCTCGACTTGTGCTGCATTGGTCTCGACTCGCAATCAACAGAGGTCTCGGTTTGTACAGCTCTTGTCTCGACTCGCAACTGTCGCTGTCTTGGCTTGTGTGGATTTAGTCTCGACTCGCAATTGTGATCTCGACTCGCAACGTCATTTCATAACGTTACTTGGACCTGAACTTTTGACCTGTTGACTATTTGGACTTAAAATTTAATTAGTTAATTAACTGATTAATTAAACATGTCAACAAATAACACTGAATCGGCTGCCCTTAATCACCAACAAGAATTGGATTCAAAGCTTGGAACCACAACACGCATTCCAAGGTTAACTGATGCAAATGACTTTCCTGAGTGGAAGTGGCGCTTTGAAAAGCACTTGAAGGTCAAAGATTATAAACTGTGGCGAAGCATCTTAAGGGGTCCAAGGGAGATTATGATGGAAAGTTCCACTGAACCAGGTGTTAAGGTTAAGAAACCTAGAGATCAATATACCGAAGATGATTTACTTATCGTTGAAGAAGATGACCGAGCTCTTTCATACTTAACCATGGGTTTGGGTCCTGACATTGCTATTGGATTTCGCACCTGCAAATCTGCCAAAGAACTGTGGGAATCATTGATCGACGTCTATGAAGGAAATGAAGATATGAAGGAGAGTCGAAGAAATCTGCTGCAACAAAATTTCAACAACTTCAATCATATTTATGGTGAAACTGTAGACAATCAAATTCAGAGGTTTGTGAAGTTAGTGACTCAAATGCAAATGGAAGAAATTCATACATCAAATGCATCTACCAATAGACAGCTTCTTAATGCATTGCCAAAGAGTTGGGATCATCATGTCGCTATGATCAAGAAAACTAAAGACCTCGCAAGATGCAGTCTGTCAGAGATGATCTCTCATATCAAAGCTTGTGAACTAGATGATAAACAAAGAGAAACCAATTACAAAAATAGCATGTTAGCTGCAGGTTTTTCTGTTGCTCCCACTTCATCAAATAACAACAACACAACTTTGTTGTCTCAAGGAGGTTTTCAGATGTTTCGCAATGCTACTACTGCTAAGACTGCTCCCACTTCAGCAAATGTCTATTGCTCAGGATCCTCTAATCAAGTTGCTTCTCCAGCTGCTTCCACTTCCACTACAAACGCTGGGAATGCCTCCGCTGTTGCTTCCGCCTCCATTGCGAACAATGAGATGATAGCTTTCTTTACTAAACAGTCAAAGGAAAATTTGGATATCGCAGCCTCTGTTATCAATTGTTTGAACGCTTTCGTTGCAGGAAAAATTGATCCTCCAAAATGGTGTAGCGAGGACCTATATCAAATTCATCCTGATGACGTTGAAGAAATGGACATCACCTGGCAGATGGCAATGGCTGCTTTCAGGGCACAAAAGTTTATTAAAAAAACAGGTAAAAATAGGTGGGGGACTGCTTGGAATGGAGCTGCTAAGGTGCCTTTTAACTTGCGATGTTACAACTGTCATGAGGAAGGACATTATGCTCGAAATTGCACAAAACCACTGATGAATAGAGAACAAACTCCTGCACAGCCCGTGACACCTAATCGAGAGAGAGCTCTTGTGACCACTGCTAGTGTATCGGATGCTGCTGCTGCTGGAAGCCCTCAACCGCAAGGATTAGCACAAGCTCTGGTGGTTCAGCCCAACATCAACTTTGATTGGACTTCTGAAATTGAGCGTCTGAACATCTCAGCTCCAGAAAATCAAGCTTCTTCAAATAACATTGCTTTCATGACCTCAAGTGATCAAAACCCTAAGCCCGAAGAAGAGACTTCAGCTGAAAACTTGGCTTTCATGACTCAAATTCTTTCAGCTCCTGTTAAAGGTCTCACCAAAGAAGAGGTACTTTCTGTTTTTTGTACTCCTGAGTGTAGGGAAAGGGTTGAAGTTTATAGAATACACAACGCTGAGCTCATTCAAGATTATCAAGACATAAAAAATAAAAATTTTACCTTATCGAAAAATGAGAAACTTTATAAAGAAAAGATTGAGGCTCAGCGAAAAGACATCATCAAACTTAAGGATGATGTGAGTGTAAAAACAGCCCATTTCTTAGAAGCTCAGGAAAAAGTGTGCATTTTAACTAAGGAACTGGAAGATATTAGAGACAGATACCAAATTAATGAACTTAATATCAAGAAATTTGATTCTTCCAGCAGACTAGTTAAAAACCTGTGCGATCAACAGCTTGCGTACAAAGAAAATAAAGGGCGTGGTTTGGGTTATAATCAGACTCCTCCTCCATATAATGATAATTATACTTATCTGCCAATGACTGAGGAGGAGATGATGAATGAGAGTAACATGACTTTTGGTTCCAAAACCAACAAGTCATCTTCTCATAACAGACAAGTTGAGAAACATAAATCTACTTCATTAAGTTTTGTTTCCAAAGGCTCAATTGATCCTAACGTTTCATCTTCATGTGCAGATGTTGTTTCTGAAGTAAAGTGTGGAGATGTTCATGGGAGTGAACCAGTCATTATTTCAAATATTTCTGAACCTTATTTTGAACCTTATTCTGAACCAACTGAATCTGACTTGGCTTTTAGTCGTTCTTTATTTGCGTCGTTTTCTGCTTATGTTTCGTCTTGTGTTTCGCCTTGTGAGCCTGTTGTTTTGGACAAAACTGATGATGTTTGTGTTGATGATTTGAACAATAAGTGTGGTGATGATTGTTTTTCAGTTAATGTGTGTGATTCTAATGCTTCTAACGTCTCAGTTAATGAAAATGTTACAGGTGAGGTCCCTCAGGATGCATTCAGTGAAACCACTGAAACGAATTCTCAAGAAAATCAAGAGTATCCTGATTGTTCTTCTGAACCTGTCTCAGTGGGTGTCCCTAATGTTGAATCTAGTGGGATCCCATTGGAAACTATAGTAGAAATTGAACCTGAATCGTCTTCACATGATAAATGCGTTGAGGAAATGCATATTGATGAGACTTCTGCACGTTCAGATAACGAACCTGAATTAGTTTCACATGACAAATGCATTGATGAAACGCATATTGATGAAACTTCTCCTTGTTCAAATATTGAACCAAAATTAAATAACAAAGAAAAGGATATTGATATAAGTGAGAAGTCATTAGAAGAAAAACCTTCAAAATGCTCAGAACAACCACAAAAACAACATGTTCAGAAAAACAAGACGTCAAGTCATTCAAAATCAAGCAATTCGTGCAAAAGCTTTCAAAATACACACAAATTGAAGCGTCAAACATGTTTTAACTGTGGCATCGCTGGTCACATTGCCAGAAATTGTGGTCAACTCCCAAGGACATCGTACAAGAAAAAGTCTGTGCAAGATCAGAAGGTCAGGTCTAACCGATATCGTTGTTCTGAGTCAATGACGACTGAAAAGACCAAGACAATGAAAAACAATTATCGCAAGACTAAACCTTCTGATCAGGATTGGAATGCAGCCAAATGCAAAAATCAAAAGCAACAAAATGATTTTCGAAGATCTCAACATAATGCTTTTGGTAACTACAATTCTAACTGGTCAAACAAGCATTGGAAACCTAAAGCTAAGGCCAAGCAATCCAATCCATCTCATACATGTCATCGAAACTCTGTTTTTCAAAATACTTCAAAGTTTTTAAATAAAGAAAACTTAGTGTGGCAGAGAGTAACTTATATTGATGCAAAAGGAGAACCCAGATCCACTATGGGCTGGGTTCCTAAATCTAACTAATCCCGCTAATCGTGCAGGAGCAGCTGTGGAGGACTATCGTGCGCCTCTGGTACATGGATAGTGGCTGTTCCAGGCACATGACAGGAGACTTATCCCAACTGGAAAATGTCAAAGAATTTAATGGTGGATATGTCTCATTTGCGGGAGGAGATTCAGGCAGAATCACGTTAAAAGGAACTGTACGAAATGGGGTGTTAAGCTTCGAAAATGTTAATTATGTTCCAGAACTGAAACACAATCTGTTGAGCATTTCTCAGATTTGTGATCGTGGGAATTCAGTTCACTTTACAAAGAAAGGATGTCATGTTCTTAAACCTGGAATTGTCATTCCAGAAGACTGGTTCTTAATGTCAGCAGAGAGACGAGGAAACGCTTATGTGATTGATATGAACAAGAAACCGTGTGAGGAAATTACTTGCCTATTTTCGAAGATTTCAGAACATGATGGTTTACTGTGGCATCGTCGCCTTGGGCATGTGAACATGAAGAATTTGAATCGACTGGCAAAAGGTCAATTAGTACGTGATCTTCCGATAAAAGATTTCATGTTGGTTGAAAGGTGTGTTGCTTGTGCAAAAGGAAAAGCTCATCGAAAACCTCATAAGACTAAACCAGCACCCTCGACGAAGGCCGTGCTTGAACTACTTCACATGGATCTTTTTGGTCCAATGAATGTGTTGAGTATTGGCAAGAAAGCTTATTGTCTTGTAATTGTCGATGATTATTCTCGCTACACCTGGGTATATTTTCTCAGTCACAAGAATGAAACTGCAGTCTTGGTAAAACAATTTATCACTCTGGCTGAAAATCAAGCGAGTGCTAAGGTGAAGGTTATTCGATCTGATAATGGGACAGAATTCAAGAACGCTACTTTGGACACATTCTGCACTGATAAGGGAATTGATCGTCAGTATAGTGCACCACGGACTCCTCAACAGAATGGAGTAGCTGAAAGAAGAAATCGTACTCTTATCGAGGCTGCACGAACTATGCTGGCTGACTCGAAGCTTCCTAGTTTCTTTTGGGCCGAAGCTGTTAGCACGGCTTGTTACGTCCAGAATCATGCTTTAGTAAACAAACGACATATGAAAACTCCATATGAGATTCTGGAAGGACGTAAACCTTCGGTTTCACACTTTCGCATCTTTGGTTGTCCATGTGTGTTATTACTTATGGACTCTAATGGAAAGTTTGAGGTCAAAGGGGATGAATGTTACTTTGTTGGATATGCTAAAGGGTCAGCCTATAGAGTATACAACAAGGTAACTCAAAAGGTCGTCGAGTCGTGCAACATTGAATGGCTCGAGGAAAATGCTACGGACGCTAGAGTTGGACCAGATTGGTTATATGATTATGCTGAATTGTTTAAGTCATTTAACATTTTGTCAAGTGATTTTTCAGATGCAGGTGTGTCTATTCCAAAACAACCTCTGTCTTTTGAGGATACTGAGGATGAAGACCAGACAGAAGGAAGCGTCAGACATCATACCATTGATCCACCAGGAATGGTGTTTACGCAGCATACTACGTGTCAACAAACGTCCCATCAATCCCCTGAAGGTGCTTCAAATAGTGGTTCTGCATCTAATGGTTCTGGATCTGCACTATTTCCTGAACCAATTCCTGAGGACTGCATTGTTACCACTCCATTTGTTCATAATACTGCAGCATCTAGTGAGGGGGAGTCTAGCAACACCACCACTGAAGACGAGACCGTACCTGACCTGGCAATACCCACAAGTGTTCAACGGAATCATCCTATAGAGAATGTGATTGGTCCTGTGAATGCAGGAGTCTTAACCAGGAGCCAATCAGGAACCATCAATACTTGTTTATATTCTTGCTATATTTCTCAAATCGAACCTAAAACTGTTGATATAGCTTTGCCGGAACCAGGCTGGGTAGATGCTATGCATGAAGAGCTAAACCAGTTTGAGAAGCTTGGAGTATGGAAACTTGTCAAGTTGCCACAGGGAAAGCGCAAACTTGGAACTAGATGGGTTTTCCGAAACAAGCAAGATTCTGCAGGGGTTATTGTTCGAAATAAAGCAAGGCTGGTGGTTCAGGGATTTCGACAAATAGAAGGCTTGGATTATGATGAAGTGTATGCTCCGGTTGCCCGACTTGAAGCTATCCGGATTTTCTTAGCTTACGCGTCATATATGGGGTTCATTGTGTATCAGATGGACGTCAAGACAGCGTTTCTCTATGGGGATGTGAAGGAAGAAATTTTTGTTGAACAGCCACCAGGTTTCGTGCATCCAGAACATCCAGAATATGCCTACAAGCTAGATAAGGCATTGTATGGATTACACCAAGCGCCACGTGCTTGGTATGCCACACTAACTGAACATCTTCTGGCTCATGGGTATACACGTGGCACGATAGATCAGACTCTGTTTATAAAGAAGGTGGGCAAGGATCAGATCTTAGTTCAAATCCATGTTGATGATATTATTTTCGGATCTACAAGTGAGGAACTTTGCAAGGAGTTTGAGAGAGTTATGAAAAAGAAATTTGAAATGAGTGCTCTTGGAGAAATGACACTGTTTTTGGGTTTACAAGTCAAGCAGAATTCTCAAGGGATTCTTATCCATCAAGGGAAGTATGTGGATGACGTGCTGGCAAAATTTAAGTTTTCGGATGCAAAGCCTGCTGAAACACCAATGGCAGAGAGACCGCTATTGACTGAAGATGAAGAAGGATCTTCTGTGGATCAACGTCAGTATAGGTCTATGATCGGATCGTTGATGTATCTGACAGCTAGTCGTCCGGATATTATGTTTGCTGTCTGCAACTGTGCAAGATATCAGGCTAATCCTAAAACTTCTCATCTTACTGCTGTTAAACGAATCTTTCGGTACCTTAAAGGCCGACCTAGGTTTGGCCTGTGGTATCCGAGGGATTCCAATTTTGACTTGTTTGCTTTTTCTGATAGCAATTTTGGAGGTACTGATAGTGACAGGAAATCTACATCAGCTGGATGTCAGTTTCTGGGTGACAGGCTCATTTCTTGGCAATGCAAGAAACAACAAACGGTGGCGATTTCTACAGCTGAAGCTGAGTATGTTGCCGCTTCTGCATCTTGCTCTCAAGTGGTGTGGATGCAACATCAATTGCAGGACTACGGTTTGACTTATCTTAACACTACTATTTACTGCGATAATGATGCTGCAATACAAATTGTTAGAAATCCTGTTTTTCACTCCAAAACCAAGCACATAGACATCAAAGTTCATTTTATTTGAGATTGCTTCGACAGAGGTCTTATTACACTTGAGCAAATCGACACAGATGCAAATGCTGCCGATTTGTTCACCAAACCTGTCAGCAGCTCAAAATTCAAAGTGCTTGTGGATTTTCTGAAAATGATCCGCTTTACTGACTGAGCATGTTTTTGTTTTTCGTAGGTAAATTTGTTCATAAAGTTTTCTATTCTTAGGTAGTTTTTATTTATGCTCAAATTTAGGGGGAGAAATTTTGAAAAATAAAAAAAAAATACAAAAATACAAAAACATTAAAAAATAGAAAAATACAAAAAGAGGTGTGGCATGACTGGGAAATGAAATGAATTTTCACATTATGGTCGAGGGCTGACTCATGTAAGACCAGTATCGAAATAGTTTGACTCTAGTATGATGTGTTGGTAGGCTCTATCCTTAAGACTGGAAACATTGGCTGTTTCTGTTCAGAACTAAAATAGTACATGACCTCAGAAAAGAAAATCACTTGGAATTAGCTCATGTCTATTTGAATGTCTGTATGTTGTCCCGATACACACAATTTTGGTCTGACTCTGAAATCTTCTCTAAAAAAGTCGTGTATCTCCTTTGCTGCATCCAGATATATGCTGACCTGGAGGTGCTAGGCAACGTCAGCTTCTGCTGCATCCAGATACATGCTGACCTAGCTGTACGTTGTCGCTCTGTAGATCAATTAAACACCCGAAAGAGGCCCTCAAGTGCCCAAAAGAAACCCAAGAAACCTATATCAAATTGAGAAAAACTCATTTGATCTTGTACATTATACCATCTTTGCTTAAGATCTATTCTGTTCTTTTCTCAATCTATTCCCAGTTAAGATTTCAGAGATTTGGATTGGACTTGTGAAATATGTGGTAGGGAAGCTACTTGCATGATAGAGTGTGCTGTATATAATTCCAGGATTTGATTAGTATTTATTTGGGTGTTCATTGTTAAGACATCAAAACATGATAAAATGAGTTACAGGCAGTTATATGAAAAGGTCTAGGGAGACGAGTTTAAGTGGACAAATATACTGGCAATTGTCTAGATCATTCAGTAGTAGATCAGTGTTGACAAATGAAGTCAAGCCCAAAACCTCGTGATTTGATCCCTGAGTAATATCCGTGATTTTCCTAATTTATTTTTGTAAATAATATTTTTATTATTATTTATTTTTGTTTTTAGGTTTTTGTAAATCATGCTCAGAAGGTTTAATGGGTTATAAATGTTAACTGTTTAATGGATTTGATTAAATTTGATTTTCTATAAAATATTTTCAAAGATAATCCATGTTTATAAGCCTAATCAGTTGATCCGGCCCAAGCCCATTTAATTGGGTATAGGTATAAGTTCAGGGTCTCGAGTCGAGACCTCATTTCTCACTCGAGACCTTCAAGAAATTCTCTCAAAATTCCGGCGATTTTTCTGTTCTTTGTGTTTCCGACTTATTTCGACTTAAATCTCCGGTTTCAAGTCGTTGATCTTGGTGTTTCCGGTCTCGATTAACTATTGATTCAAGGTATGATGATGTTTTTCTTGAAGATTTGCAGGTGTTATGAAGATTTGATGAAATTCTAATGAAGATTTGAAGATGATTAAGAACCCTAATCTTGAATATATTTTGGTCTTCAAATAAATCTGATGAAGTTATGGGGTTTTGATCCAAAAAGTTCAGAGGACAAAGTGTTTTTGGGGTTTCGACTCAAAACACACAAGGACTCGAGACCAGCTGATTGCGAGTCGCAACCTCATGATTGTGACTCGAGATCTCTAGGTCTCGACTCAAGGTCTCGACTCGAGATCTCAGTTTTTATTCTTGATTGCGACTTGAGAACTTATGGTCTCGACTCACGGTTCCGAGTCAACAGTAACTGATCTCGAGTCAAGATTAGAAAAATTCTGAATTGTTGAAATCAAACATGTTGACTTTGAAATCTAAGTTATAAGTTTAAATGTTTGTGATGCATTTCTGTTTTGTGCAGATTATGGATTTAAAGTTCATAGCTACACACAATCAGGCTGGATATTTAGCACCTCCTCCCGAGAAGCACAGAAGATTATATGCCTCATTGATGAAAGGTCTCAACAATTGTCACATCGTTCATGCATTACGAGACAATCCGGTTATCTATGAAAGTCTTGTTCAAGAATTCTGGAAGAATGCAAAAATTGAAGTTGTTGAGGGAAAGGGAGTTATTGTTTCTGAAGTTCAAAAGAAGACTGTTACTGTGTCAGAGCAGATGATTCGAGAAGTATTGCAGTTCAATGATCAAGAAACAGATTCGATTGAGCTTCCAGCCGGCACAGTTGAAGCAATATTGCCGAGATTGAGTTATGAAGAAAGATATCCACCTCTGATTAAGAAATTTGTGCATCCTTATTGGCGACTTTTGCTGCACATGTTTCTCTTGTGTATATCCGAGAACAGAGGAGGCACAGATCAGCTGAACATTACACAGGCTGCTGCCTTGGTCTGTGTGATAACCAATGAAGCATTCAACTATTCGAAGTATATTTTGGAAGCTATGAAAAGGAATGTGCTGGGAGTTAGGGAAGACAAATTTCTCATGTATCCAAGGTTTCTGCAAATGATTTTTAATGCTCGTTATCCAGAGTTGGAGAGATCTGGTAATACATTGGAGTTGAAGCCCATGGGTCCAGCTTGTTTTGGTGCACTCACTCCGAAGAAGGGTACTGAGAAGAAATTTGAAGGATTGATTGATTTAGAGAAATTTGGTCAATTTGCAGAGACTGAAGATGTTGTTGCTAATCCAGTCATTGTGCAACCTGTTCCAGTGAATGTTGAACCTGCAAATGCTATAGTTGCTGAAGAACATGATATTCAAATGGGTACTGAAAATGAGCCTGAGACAGAGATTTTAATAATTGACTCTGATGATGAAGGAATTAAGATTATGTGTGATTCTGGGGAAGATGAAGAGCTTCCTCCTGAAGCTGAAGTTGATACTGCCGTTTCTGCTGTTCCACCTGTGATTACTGCTGAAAGTTTGGCTTTGTTATTAAAATCTGTAACTGATAAGATGGGAAATCCTCCTTCTGATCTTTCAGTGTCAAGTGAAAAGCCTAGTGAAGACCCAAAGGATTCTGATTCCATGCCGTTGAAACGGAAAAGGAGGGATCCTCGACTTGGAATGTATGTTGAACAAAACCAAAATCAATCCATGACTATTGCTGAAGATGATGACGGTTTATATGATTTTGATTTTGAGAGAAGTATTGCTGACACTACCACCTCTACTGAAGATATATTTGATTCCAACATTGACTCTCAAGGAAATGTTTTGGAGACTACTGCTGTTGATATTCAGGTTACAAATGTTGATACAGATCCTGTAGTTGATACTATGCCACTTGGTATTCCTGAATCTACAGGTCCTTCTAGAATTGTTCCTGATGTACCTAGTAGTTCAAGTGGTAAAAGACCAGAAGAGCCATTTAGAATGCTGTTTGATGATGATTCGAGTGATGAAGATGAGTTTATCAGCATGAGAGATATGAAGAAAAGAATGGTTGTCCTTGAGCAAGATTCAATTCATAAAGATGCGAAGATTATTCAACTTGAAGATACGGTTGTGAAGAAAGATCAACAGATTGAGCAGCTTCAAGGAGATGTTAGTTTGTTGTTTAACATGGTGTATGACTTACGTGGAAAGTTGGAGAAGAAATTTGGACAGGAGTTCTCAGATCCAACTGATGTTGAAAACAGGAAGAAGGCTTTTGAAAAGGATGATGCTGAAAGAAGTGCTGCTATGGAACAATACTTTAAAAGAGTTATTGATCCTGTTGCAGACAAAGAGAAGGCTGAAAGAATCAAGAAGAAAAGAGAGTTTGTAATTATGAAGAATCGGAATCTAAATCCAGATGATGATGATGCTCATGCAACTCATCATTTAATGGATGTTGGTGAAACTCTCTATGATAAGGTTGGAAATCGTTCTGGTGTAGTTAGCTGGGGTTATGATCATGATCGCAAAAGATGGTGGATAAAAAGGAAAATTGGACCTGTTGAGTGGTACAAACATCCAGGCCAGTTTCAGTCGTTTACTAAGGTGGACTAGACAAACTTGTCTAAAGCACCGTATGCAGATGATAAGCCTGGAGGAGCTGGATACATGTTTTTCGAGAGGTTGAAGAGGGAGGTTCTTAAGGGTTTTCCTTCAATGCGTACTGCAGAGTCCACTGTTAAACCAGCTAAAGGCATTAGAGATCCATACACGAACAAGCGAATGAAGATTGTGCGCTGGCCTGCAACTGACAAAGAGAAGGTGATTCCATTGGTAAAAAAGATACCACAAGGTGCTCTGAAGTCTTTACATTTTTGGTCTTATGACGAGCGCTTAGGGCAGGCGGTGATTGTTTGTGAGGATGATGTGTGTTTTCGCTTGGTGGATCAAATTGATTTATTGAATGTTGCTCATGAAGATTTGGAAGTGTTAGCTCGTCATCAAATTAGAGCTACTGAAAAATATGAAGAAATTGCAAAAGCTTGGACTGCTGCTGTTGCATCATCTATTCATATTCGTATAAAGGGTTTCGGTGGTCTTAAGGATCGGTTGCAAGATGATCGTGAAAGTTAAAGTGTCAAGAACCTGCATGCATAAACCTAGGGGGAGATTGTTGGAACCTGAAGGTTTATTCATGTAGGTTAGCATAGTTTAAGGGTTGATTATGTATTTGTTTAGTTTACATGTTTGGGTCGATTTTGTAAGGGTTTGTGTTAGTCTACTTGATGTCGCAATGGGCCTAGGGTTTAGCCCGGATGTTTTGTATTTAAACAAACCTCAACCTTATGGTTGAGGTTGTTCGTGAATCTGAAGGTTGCGACTCAAGGGAACCGAGTTCGGTCGAGATTCTTGTATCAGTCATTGTTAAACTTTGAATGCAAGATCTCTGGTTTGTGTTTTATTCGCATTATTGTCTATTTATTGTTATTTGTTCTTGAATCAACTTGTGATTGTTTTTCGCACCTTCACAAGTTAAGATCGATATCATTGAAAGATCCTGAACGGGTTTTACAGTTGAGCTACCTGATGATATATTGCTTTCCGATAATATTCATTATTCCCAAAAGGATTCTGAGCTCCACCTGCTTCTCGGTTGGTACATTCCCTCTTGAAATGTCCTTTTTCCCTGCGTCTAAAACAAGTAACTTTAGACTTATCAAAACCTAAAGTAGAATCATTAGCATCACGTAAGTCATCTCTTCCTGTAATCTGCTTAAATTTCTCAGCTCTCCTCAACACGCTTGCTAAACACCACTTAATATCCATAAGCTCCAATTCCTCAGCATCAATCTGATCGTAAGCCTCTTTTGTTAACATAGAATTTCTCATTCTTCCCGCAACCAAACTCTCATATGATTCTAACACGGTAACTAGTAATGCCATATTACCTTTAGCGACTTCTTTAGAGAAATTCTGACCGTTCTGAAGATTCAACGCGATGTTGCATTGTAGCACATGACCATTACCATTGTTTGAGCTTTGAGACAGATAATTTGAGGTTGAAACATTCGGATTAACACTCGGATATGAAGAAAATCCACTGTTGTTGATTGAGCTTTGATTGAGTGATCCGGATGATTTTTCTGCGCTGAAAGCGGTTTGGATCTTCGGACTTGCTTCAACATTTTGAACATTACCTTTGAAATACATTTTGATATCTTGTTGACCACTTGGATTGTTCATTCTAGCAATCTTTTGTTGTTCAAGATCTTGTCCTTCAAGTTTTTCAATGAATTGAGCAATTGTCAATCTATCATACTCTCCGGTGTTCTTCAAGATCATAAGATATGTACCCCATTTTTTTGAGGTAAAGCATCGGCTAATTTTTCAACCCATTCCTCTCGGTCTTTATTGATATCCAACCGAGACATCGAACGCACTAGATGACAATATCTCTCAATGATAGTCTTTGTAGGTTCACCCGGAAACTTGAGAACAATTCAAATTCTTTCTTTAATAGTGACTTTTTATTCTTGATCATCTCCGTACTTCCTTCGAATTTTGTACGAAGTGCTTCCCAAATTGAACGTGCACTGTCATCATGTTGAAGTAATATGAAGATGTCTTCTTTCACTGCTTGTTGAAGTAAACTGGTCATCATTTTTTCTGCTTTGTACATTTCTCTCTCTTTTTTAGTAAATTCAGAAATATTCTTTATAACTCCCATATTATTACGAGGTCTAACATACATAGTTTCAGTACACTCCCAAGACCATAAATGGTTTGCTTGAACCTAATTTTCGAAACGTTCTTGCCAACAATAATATTCTTCAATGCTCATCAGCTTTGGGGGTTTCTGCAACGTTCCCATTTCATTTTCCATGTTAACATTCTGAGCAACAGTAACAGGAGTACCCGGGGCAGTAGCAAAAGCATTATAAAATTCGTTATCCATGTTTCAGTTTTAAAAATTCACACAAACAGACTTTTCAAACGAACTGGGGTTTTCAAACGATCTGGAGATATTCAAACCACACGATCTGGACTAACTTTCAAACAACCTGAAGATCTTAAACCTCTTCGTACGAACTGGATACTCTCAACTCGTACGAACTGAACCTATACCAAACGATCTGGACTAATTCACAAACCGTGCGACCTAATCACTTCAAACCGTGCGAACTGGTGAATTTTCAAGCGAACTGACAACCTCGTGCGAGCTGGTTCACTAACTGATCAAACCGTGCGACTTGGCTTGATCAACTCGTACGATCTGGACACTTTTTCACATGAACTGAATAAATCTCGAATGATCGAACATGTTTTTCACGCGGTTTGGTCAATTTTACCAAGTTTTAGGTTAATTTTAGTTCTGATTTGTTCAAGGATTGATTAAAACTCAGTTTTACGTGTTATATGTAAAATTCAGATCATTTTAACCGTAAAATCATTGAAATTTTGATGAAAATGTCTAGAGAGTGAGTAGAAAGAAGTAGAAAACAAGTTTTATCCTTGAAAACAAGCTGAAATGGTAAGAACTGTTGGTGCATAATGTCTATAGCCTACGTCCTAAGTCTAGGTCATGTTTGTATAGGGTTTACAGGGGTTAAAAGTGTAATTTTATGTGTTTTGTAATAATTTCGCACGAAATTACGTAGTGTAATTTCGCACGAAATTATAAGTGGTATTTCATGCGAAATCAGAAGCCTATAAATAGGTAGTCCTAGCTTCTCATTTGGTACGAAATTATCTGAAGTGTAACGAAGTGCTGTCAAAATTTCACTGTGTTTTCAAGTATATAATCAATGAGAAGCTTGTTTTAAGTATCATACTCTGTTTCTACCCATTTCTACACTAATTCTAAGCTGTTTGTTTGTTTCCGCCTCTCAAACAGTTGTGTATTGTCTCTGATTGACTCATTTGGTCTTCAAAACGATCCTACAAGTGGTATCAGAGCTCAGGATAAGTCAATACACTTGAATCAGTGCCTTTTCTACTCATTTTTTGGACTTCTGGATAAATTCATGGACAAAATGGACTGATTTTTTTATATTGTGTGTAAAATACAGTTTTAACAAACCCTTGAAAGAATCAGACCAAAATTCAGACTAAAAGTGACAAAAATGGGCCAAACAGTTAATTTCGTTTGAACGAGCCTCTAATTTCGTTTGAAAAGTTGAGGTAATTTCACACGAAATTACTAATTTCGTTTGAATCACATCTAATTTCGTTTGAAAAGGTAATTCCGTTTGGCTATTTTGCACGGAATTAAGTATTTCGTTTGAAAAGCTAATTTCGTGTGAAAGGTGATTTCGCATAAAAGCTGATTTCGTTTGAGAAAGCTAATTTCGCTTGAAGGTCTGATTTTGTGTGAAAGTCCATTTAGTTTGTGATTTTGTTCGAAAGTCTATTTCGTGTGTAGAAAGTAATTTCGCTTGAAAGTAAATGTTTTCAAAACTTAAAATTTTTTCCGTAAACTGTTTTCGTAAAATGGATAACCAAGAGTTTTACAACTTCTTTGCTGGTGGGGGAATGACAGCAACACAAACACCAGCCAGTATCGTGCAAAATGTGAACATGGAAAATGAACTCGGTACTATGCAAAAACCGTCGAAGTTGATGAATATTGATGAGTATGCTGGGTGGTCGGAAAGGTTTAAGACTTGGGTGCAAGCTAACCATTTTGAATGCTGGATGAAAATCGAGTCTAAATATGTTCCTCCAAAGAATGGTTCGTGAATTGAGAAAACGATTGGCGGTTTGACTCCAATTGAACAAGATGACTTCAAAGTAGAAAAGAAAATGATGAGCATTCTACAACAAGCCATCAAAGAGGATATCTTAGTACTTTTACAACATCAGGGAGATTCTCAGTCCATTTGGAATTCGTTGAAAGTAAAGTTTCTTGGGAGCGTGTCTATGATCAAAAGCAAAACTGCTTTGATGAAGAAAGAGTTTGATATCTTTACGGGTATAAAAGGTGAAACAACAAAGCAGTTGATTGAACGATATTGCCATCTGGTTGTTGAGATGAAGAGGTTGGGCGTAACCAAGACAGATGAGGAATGGGTCGATAAATTGGCAGATGCATTGCCATATGATGAATGGGGAACTTATCTGTTGGTGTTAAAGAATAATTTGGAGTATGTGGGATTCAACCTTAGCACATTCATTGAAAAGATTGAGTCACATGAGCTTGAGTTAACAAAGATTAGAAAGATGAAGTCTTCAAGTGTTCAACAAGATGTCTCATTGTATTACAAAGGAAGTACTCCAGCAACATCGAATCTAAGTCCAAAAGTGCAGACAGCCTTTAGTGCAGATTCAACATCCGGAGTATCATCTGTCACATCAAGCAACAATAGTTCACCATTTGAAAGTTTTGAACCAAATCCAAAGGTTCAAAACTCACCTGATCAATCCTACACTCAAAGTTCATCAGGATCAAACAGTCAAAGTCAAGGTCCAGGAATTCTGTGCAACATAGCAGTGAACATAAAGAATGCTCAAGACTTTACTGAATCATCAGCAAAGCAACACATAGCACTTCTTGCTTCGGTGCTTAAATCGTATGAAAGCTTGGTTGCAGGTAGAATTGGGAACCCCGATATGACAAAGGAAGACTATGATCAGATCGATCCAGAGGAGCTGGAGTTGATCGACATCAAATGGGGAATGGCAAGCTTGGTGAGAAGAGCTCAACGATTTATGGAAATAACTGGCAGGAACAGTTTGTCAGGACCAGATCTAAAGCTTGGATTTGACAAATCAAAAGTCACGTGTTTCAAATGTAAAGAAAAGGGACATTTCAAGCGGGAATGTCCAAACAGGGAGGTTAACAACCATCAAAACCCATTCTCAAATGATTATTACAAACAAGCGATCTATCATAAGACAAGTCAACAACCATTCACCCAAAGACCTCAGATCGAAAGCAAGCCGGAGAAGGCTCTCTTAGTCAATCAAGATGATGAGAAGGTTGCTGAAGGTTTTAGTTGGGATAAGTACATACCTGGTAGTGAGGGTAGGGCAATGATGGCAGAGATTGTGGAACAACCAGAATGCGTTGTTGAGACAGAAGAAGTCAGTGAAGTGACATCTGAAGAAAGTTTAGCTGATCTTGAAGAAGTTGCTGCAGAAGTCTATTACTACCAGTCTGAACAGGAGATTATTGCTAGTTCTTTCAAATCAATAATGCCTCCTAATATGTTTGAATCTTTTGCAGGTTTCTTCAGAGAACCAACTACTGGTCTTTGTCCAAGATATGATGTTGAATCAGCTTCAGTTGAAGAGATAATAGACGTGTCAAAAGAAATGAATGAAGAGACTCTAAAAGAGATTGCTGAAAAAGCATTGATGGGCAAGCTAAAAGAGGTAGAAACAGAATCTGTCAAATCAAAGTCTGTCGAAACCGAGTCAGTTGAAAGTGTGTCCGTCGAAATGGTCAAAAAGGAGTCTGACGAGAAATCGGAAAATGAGGAGATCAAATCAGGAGACGAGTCTGATTCAGAGTCTGATGGTTTTGGTAAAACAGATATTAAAATTGATCAAGAAGAAAATGTCACACCCCCAAAATCCACATGCGGAGTACTACCGCTTGGAGGCGTGACTGACCAGGATCCAGCCACCAATTATACTAAGCAATGGGTAATAGTAAAAATATTCACCAACCACAATAGTTAGTAAACATCATAGTTTAAAGATTTAAAAGATTAAGTTCGAATAATAGTTTAAGTAAGCAGAGGAAACATAAACCAAATAGTTTCAAAACAAGGTTCATAGTTCAAGATTATTTAAACCCAACACGTGGGTGAGACGACCACTACACATTCCCAAGCTGCAAGCTCCTGAGTCACTGGGTACCTGCAAAGCATGCAGTAGGATATCAACAAAAATGTTGGCGAGTTCACGAGATGTCCAATTTTAACTTTTTCGAAAATCGTAGGTTGTTTAGATAAAGCATTTATAATCACGCCATGGGGAGCTACCCCATATGAAAGCTACTAAACTGATGTTACCGAAACTGTTGACGAGAAGATTTTTGTGCCCCAGGTCAATGTCTATCGTCATTGACCAAGATGCAAGGTCTACTAGTTCACGCCCGATCTCCCCCGGTCACGGTGTGAGGTTGTCAAACCTAATAGCGCTATCAGCTAATAACCCGTTCGCCCCCGGCGATTAATCGGTACTATAAGCAGGGACTTTACATGATAGAGATTCGTTTAGTTTTGCTAGTTGTGATTTATAAATAATATCCAAACGTATTTTCCCCCGGATATAGTAATTTAGAAGTTACCCCTTTAGTTTGTTCGTGTCCCTCCCTGGGACGCATGCTTTTAGTGTGTGAACTCACCTCGGGTTGCTCGGTAGACAGTTTACTTGGTCAAGTATGCTGGTCACCACGTCCTAATATGGTTACCAGTAGAGGTCAGGTTGGGTACAGAGAAATCACGTATATTCTACACGTATCTAACACATAGCATACTTAACACACAAGGTTATTGGGCCTGCTCTCATAATGGTACAGTCTAACAGTAATAATTAACACGTAGTCCAGTCCATCATTAATCATACATGAACAGTCCATACACTTTGGCCCAATAACGGAGACCAGTAACCCACTCGAGACAAGGTGGTCTCGAGTCGAGACCGAGAGGTCTCGAGTTGCAACCAAATGGTCTCGGGTTGTAATGGAGTGGTCTCGAGTAGTGCAGGTATGAGTCGCAACCTAAGGGATCTCGAGTCCAGTCTCGAGTCGCAATCAGAAGATCTCGAGTCGAGACCTTGATGGTCTCGAGTCCTTGAAATCTGTTTTGAGTTATTTGGACATGGTCTCGAGTCGAGACTAGGGGTCTCGAGTTGTAACACGATGGTCTCGAGTCGAGATCGAAGGTTTCGACTCCAACATTGTTGTTTCTAGAACGCCAGCCAAGACATGTACTAACCAATAGGATTTCATGTGTATGATTTTATGTACTATCCAATAGAATTTCACTAACATGTTTTCTTGTCTAAATCCTAATCAAAACAGATCAAACAAAGCATATTTCAAATATTCAACAACATTTAATACTCCTTCATAGTTCATCCAGTTCATCATTAGGGTCTTCATCATTTTGCAAACATGAATATTCAACAAATCCATCCTAGCATACTTGAGTTTCTCCATCGACCCCTAAATCTAGCAAAAATCAATACAGAAGCATGCTTGCCTAAGTTTTATCATCATCATTCATCCATTTTTCATATTATCTAACACACACCCTTAGTACATATCCAACATATACGAATGTACATATCAATATTCTAACCTTTCTAACCATATAAGAATGTACGTATCAATCATGGACATGTGCACCACTAATCAAACAAACACCTTTATCATATTCAAACAATAGTCATAATGCATGTTATCACCAAACCAAGAGATGGGGTACTAACCGAAACTATTTGAGTGTGTGAGGCGATGAAGGGAGTCCCCAAGTGATGATCACGAGCTGATCCGATGGTCTTGATGCTTTTGGTTGAGTCCAAGAGAGGAGGAAGGTGCTTGGTTTAGGGTTTGTCTAGTGAGAGAAAGTGGGGGAGAGAGAGAGAGAGAGGGAGAAGATGGAATGTTTTTAGGGATTTGAGCTAATGATGATGGTTGCCAAATGGAGGAATGTTGGCTGATGTGGGGATTTTTATACCCGTCTCGAATGGGCGTACCCTAAGGGCTTCGGGTGGGCTCGAGGAGGGGTGCGGCCCAACGGCCAAATTATTCACTCGAGACCGAGTGGTCTCGAGTCGGGTCCTAGTGGTCTCGGCTCACCAATATTCATATACATATATATACATATATATTTACACATGACATAACACAAGGACCACATAGCACACTAAAAGATTTACCGAATTTCATTTAATAAGATACGTACACATAATGTTATTACGAAAAGGTGGCTCGGAAAAACCTAGAGTGTCACATTATCCCCAAGTTTTAAGAACTTCCGTCCCGAAAGTTAAGGCAGCCACTGACAAGCTAGTATGAGTGAGAGCGTTTCAACGGGGTGTCACATCATCCTCCCGTTAATTTGGAATTTTGTCCCGAAATTCGGTTGTAGCTTCAGTGCTGGAAGTTTCATTTGGGAACAACTGGGGATACTTGCGCTTCATCTGGTCTTCCCGTTCCCAGGTAAACTCTGGGCCACGTCGCGAGTTCCAACGAACTCGTACGAGAGGTATCTGGCTACGTTTGAGGGTTTTGATCTCTCGATCCGTGATCTCAATCGGTTCCACAGTAAAGTGTAGCTGTTCGTCAATGGTAAGTTCCTTGAAAGGAATGATGAGTGTTTCATCTGACAGACACTTCTTCAGATTAGACACGTGGAAGACGTTGTGCACAGCGCTCAGTTCCTCAGGCAGATTCAATCTGTAAGCGACCTTACCGATCTTTTCGGTAATTTCGAATGGTCCGACGTATCGCGGATTAAGCTTGCCCCGTTTTCCAAAACGAACCACACCCTTCCAGGGTGAGACTTTAAGTAGAGCCCGGTCACCAACCTGGAACTCTAGCGGTTTCCTATCCTTATCAGCGTAACTCTTCTGACGGTCACGAGCTGCAGCCAGGCGTTGTCTGATCTGGGCAATCTTTTCCGTAGTGTCTACCACAAGTTCTGGACCTGTGATCTGGCTGTCACCAACCTCCGCCCAGCAGAGAGGCGATCGGCATTTACGACCGTACAGTGCCTCAAAGGGTGCTGCCTGGATGCTGGTGTGGTAGCTGTTGTTGTAGGAGAATTCCACTAACGGTAGGTGCTTCTCCCAATTCTTGCCAAAGTCGATCACACAAGCCCTAAGCATGTCTTCTAAGGTTTGGATGGTGCGTTGAGATTGCCCATCCGTTTGCGGATGATAAGCGGTGCTCATGTCTAAACGTGAGCCAAAAGATTTGTGCATAGCTTGCCACAATTCATAAGTAAAACGCGCGTCTCGATCGGAAATAATAGAGGTTGGCACTCCGTGCTTCGAAACCACTTCCTTTAAGTATACCTCAGCTAAGGTAGAAAACTTGTCTGTTTCTTTAATAGCCAAAAAGTGGGCAGACTTAGTTAATCGATCCACTATCACCCAAATGGTGTCATTTCCGCGTTGAGACCTGGGCAAGCCAGTAACAAAATCCATTGAAATTTGCTCCCATTTCTACTGCGGGATTTCTGGTTGTTGGAGTAGGCCCGATGGTTTCTGATACTCAGCCATGACTCTCGCACAAGTTAAACATTTTCTGACATAGGTTGCTATGTGGGCTTTCATGCTAGGCCACCAGTATGTAGTCCTTAAGTCGTGGTACATCTTATCCGAACCAGGACGTACTGAGTAACGGGACTTATGGGCTTCCTCCATTACCAGCTCGCGCAAATTCCCGTAAAGTGGGACCCATATGCGCCCGTTTACGTAGTAAGCACCATCTTCTTTTTGTTCTAGCCGTTTCCTTGATCCTCGCAGGGACTCAGCCCTGACGTTCTCGGTTTTCAATGCTTCGACCTGAGCGTTTCGGATTTGCTTAGGGAGGTTCGAGTGGATGGTGAGCTGTAAGGCACGAACACGCTTGGGTTTGGTTTCCTTCCTGCTAAGGGCATCTGGCACCACATTAGCCTTGCCTGGGTGATATTTAATTGCACACTCGTAGTCATTTAGGAGTTCGACCCATCGGCGTTGCCGCATATTCAACTCCTTTTGTTCCATTATGTGCTGGAGACTCTTGTGATCAGTGTAAATCGTGCACTTGGTACCGTACAAGTAATGTCTCCAAATCTTGAGCGCAAAGACCACAGTTCCGAATTCCAAGTCATGTGTCGTGTAGTTCCGTTCGTGGATCTTGAGTTGTCGCGAAGCGTAAGCAATAACCTTCTCGCGTTGCATCAACACGCAACCAAGTCCTTGAATAGAAGCGTCGCAGTAAACGACGAAGTCGTCGATGCCTTCAGGTAGGGAAAGAATAGGAGCACTACAGAGGTTCTTCTTTAGTTCCTGAAAGGCAGATTCCTGCGCATGACTCCACTTATAAGCAACACCCTTTTGAGTGAGGGTCGTAAGTGGTTGAGCGATCTAAGAGAACCCCTCGATAAATCTTCGATAATATCCTGCCAATCCCAAGAATTGGCGAACTTCGGTCGGAGTCTTAGGTATAGGCCAATTCTTAATGGATTCGATCTTAGCGGGGTCGACATGAATCCCATCCTGATTGACTATGTGCCCAAGGAAATGGACTTCTCTAAGCCAGAAATCACATTTTGAGAATTTGGCGTACAGTTGCTCATTGCGGAGGAGTTCGAGAATAAGACGCAGGTGTTGTTCGTGCTCCTCTTGACTCTTCGAGTAAACTAGGATGTCGTCAATAAACACAATCACGAACTTGTCGAGGTAGGGTTTGCACACTCGGTTCATGAGATCCATGAAGATCGCAGGTGCGTTGGTCATTCCGAAAGGCATGACAAGGAATTCGTAGTGACCATAGACGGTTCTGAAAGCAGTCTTAGAGACGTCCTCATCGCGGACTCTCAGCTGGTGATAGCCCGATCGTAGATCGATCTTGGAATAATAGCTCGACCCTTGCAGCTAGTCGAACAGATCATCGATACGGGGAAGTGGATAACGATTCTTGATGGTAACCTTATTCAGTTCGCGGTAATCAATGCACATTCGGAACGTGCCATCCTTCTTTTTGACGAAAAGCACTGGGGCTCCCCAGGGTGACGAGCTAGGACGGATAAAACCCTTGTCAAAAAGTTCTTGTAATTGAGTAGAAAGTTCCTTGAGTTCCGCGGGAGCTAGTCGATAAGGTGCACGAGCTATAGGTGCTGCTCCGGGAGCTAGCTCGATTTGAAATTCGACCTGACGGTGAGGAGGGAGTCCAGGTAGTTCTTCAGGAAATACCTCAGGATAGTCGCGTACCACTGGAAAATCTTCAATCCGGTTTTCCTTTTTCTGCGTGTCGGCAACAAGTGCTAAGATAGCGGTGTGCCCCTTTCGTAAACACTTCTGGGCTTTTAAGAAGGAAATGATGCCTGTGACTTCTCCGCTTTTGTCTCCTTGGACGATAAGGGGTTTGCCAGGAGGACGGGGAATACGAATAGCTTTCTCTTGGCAGAGGATTTTAGCTCGGTGCTTGGATAACCAATCCATACCAATGACGACGTCAAAGCTTCCGAGAATGATGGGGAAGAGATTGATACGGAAGGTCTGACCAGACAATTCTAGTTGGCAGTTACGAATAACGTGTGAGGCCTCGAGGTTTCTACCATTAGCTAATTCAACGGTGTGCTTAGAGCTTAGCGGTGTAAGAGTGGACTTAAGCTTCTTACTAATACGTAGGGATACATAACTAGCATCTGCTCCAGAATCAAACAATATGGAAACATAACGATCATTAAGTAGGAACTTACCCACTACAACGTTGGGGTCATTCCTCGCTTCTCCAGCTCCAATCACAAAAGCCCTTCCTCTTGCACCATTCCCAGCATTGTTGGTGTTGTTGTTGTTATTTCCAGCACCCTGGTTGTGGTTGTTCTGGTTTAACTGAGGACAATTCTTCTTAATGTGCCCCTCGGCTCCACACTAGAAACAACCCTTGATGTTCCCATGGTGTTGTTGCTGCTGCGGCTGGTTCTGTCTTGCGGGGTGAGGGCTCCTACAATCCTTGGCCTCATGCCCCATCTTGTTGCATCGCTGACACTTGTTCTTCGCACAGGGCCCATTATGATGTCGATTGCACTTGTTACACTTGGGGAGATGGCCCTGGTAGCCGCCCTGTTGCTGAGGGCCCTTGTTGCTTTCAGTTTTCCTTTGCTGGGCTAGGGCCTGAGTAGAGTTAGCATCCTTACTCTGATTTCCATCCCACTTTCGTTTGTTGTCACTGGAAGCTCCGGCAGTAGCACTGATCCTTTTGGGCAGCTTGCCCTCCTCCACTGCCTGATCATTGAGTTTGTGAGCCAGACGGACCACTGGCTGAATGGTATTGAGGTTGGCTGAGGTCACATGGCTCCGGATTTCTGGGGCCAAACCTTTAATGTACAATTCAATCCTTCGATACATAGGCCGAGACATGTTTGGGCAAAGAGCAGCATAATCATTGGACTGTTTGGTGTAGGTCTCGATCTCTGATCCAACCATCTTGAGCTCATAGTACTCGTTTTCGAGTTTGTGGATGTCATCCCTGTGACAGTACTCTTCCTTGATCATGTCCTTGAAATCTTCCCATGCAGTAGCATTTGCAGTCTCCAAACCAAGCATTTGAATCTGTGCCTTCCACCATGAAAGTGCGTTTCCTTCAAGCGTACCAGTCGCAAGCTTTACCCAATTAGCAGGGGGACACTCGCAGACAGCAAAAACAACTTCGGCTTTTTCAATCCAGTGCAGAAGGCCTATGGCACCCTCAGTGCCATTGAAAGGGAGAGTCTTGCAATCCATGAAGGTTTTGAAGGTACAAACTCGTGGTTGCGCATGCGCTTGCTGACCTGTTGTGAGAAGCGAAGCGAATAGGCTTAGAGGTGAAAAGACGATGCGGGGGTAGGATCTAAACATCCTAAAGTAACGAGTTTACCTCCAGGGTGAGCTGCGAAAGCTGCAGCCACCGTGTTGAGCAAGTTAGTGAACTGAGCCTGGGTCGTGTTAACGTTTCCTCTTCCGCGTCCACTCATTGTCTTCATAATCAGAAAACACAGTGTGAGTGTGATGTCGTAATGTAGCGAGAATGAGATAGAGGAGGGATGTGTATCTATCTAATTAGGCACACTAGTATGTATAGTAGAACAATACATATAGCAAACAAGCAAGTAAACACAAGTCCGAGCTATGAGGTCTAATAAGCTGAGTCTTGCCCTTGGAGTGTAGTGTCATCATGAGTCACGGGTTATAGTCTGGTTTTTCTCAAAAAGACTTTCTTTTTAAAACCAAGTTCACTATAACCAATGGCTCTGATACCAATCTGTCACACCCCCAAAATCCACATGCGGAGTACTACCGCTTGGAGGCGTGACTGACCAGGATCCAGCCACCAATTATACTGAGCAATGGGTAATAGTAAAAATATTCACCAACCACAATAGTTAGTAAACATCATAGTTTAAAGATTTAAAAGTTTAAGTTTGAATAATAGTTTAAGCAAGCAGCGGAAACATAAACCAAATAGTTTCAAAACAAGGTTCATAGTTCAAGATTATTTAAACCCAACACGTGGGTGAGACGACCACTACACATTCCCAAGCTGCAAGCTCCTGAGTCACTGGGTACCTGCAAAGCATGCAGTAGGATATCAACAAAAATGTTGGCGAGTTCACGAGATGTCCAATTTTAACTTTTTCGAAAATCGTAGGTTGTTTAGATAAAGCATTTATAATCACGCCATGGGGAGCTACCCCATATGAAAGCTACTAAACTGATGTTACCGAAACTGTTGTCGAGAAGATTTTTGTGCCCCAGGTCAATGTCTATCGTCATTGACCAAGATGCAAGGTCTACTAGTTCACGCCCGATCTCCCCCGGTCACGGTGTGAGGTTGTCAAACCTAATAGCGCTATCAACTAATAACCCGTTCGCCCCCGGTGATTAATCGGTACTATAAGCAGGGACTTTACATGATAGAGATTCGTTTAGTTTTGCTAGTTGTGATTTATAAATAATATCCAAATGTATTTTCCCCCGGATATAGTAATTTAGAAGTTACCCCTTTAGTTTGTTCGTGTCCCTCCCTGGGACGCATGCTTTTAGTGTGTGAACTCACCTCGGGTTGCTCGGTAGACAGTTTACTTGGTCAAGTATTCTGGTCACCACGTCCTAATATGGTTACCAGTAGAGGTCAGGTTGGGTACAGAGAAATCACGTATATTCTACACGTATCTAACACATAGCATACTTAACACACAAGGTTATTGGGCCTGCTCTCATAATGGTACAGTCTAACAGTAACAATTAACACGTAGTCCAGTCCATCATTAATCATACATGAACAGTCCATACACTTTGGCCCAATAACGGAGACCAGTAGCCCACTCGAGACAAGGTGGTCTCGAGTCGAGACCGAGAGGTCTCGAGTCGCAACCAAATGGTCTCGGGTTGTAATGGAGTGGTCTCGAGTAGTCCAGGTATGAGTCGCAACCTTAGGGATCTCGAGTCCAGTCTCGAGTCGCAATCAGAAGATCTCGAGTCGAGACCTTGATGGTCTCGAGTCCTTGAAATCTGTTTTGAGTTATTTGGACATGGTCTCGAGTCGAGACAAGGGGTCTCGAGTTGTAACACGATGGTCTCGAGTCGAGATCGAAGGTTTCGACTCCAACATTGTTGTTTCTAGAACGCCAGCCAAGACATGTACTAACCAATAGGATTTCATGTGTATGATTTTATGTACTATCCAATAGAATTTCACTAACATGTTTTCTTGTATAAATCCTAATCAAAACAGATCAAATAAAGCATATTTCAAATATTCAACAACATTTAATACTCCTTCATAGTTCATCCAGTTCATCATTAGGGTCTTCATCATTTTGCAAACATGAATATTCAACAAATCCATCCTAGCATACTTGAGTTTCTCCATCGACCCCTAAATCTTGCCAAAATCAATACAGAAGCATGCTTGCCTAAGTTTTATCATCATCATTCATCCATTTTTCATATTATCTAACACACACCCTTAGTACATATCCAACATATACGAATGTACATATCAATATTCTAACCTTTCTAACCATATAAGAATGTACGTATCAATCATGGACATGTGCACCACTAATCAAACTGATGTGTGTAAAATGCAACATATAAATTACATCAAATAAGGCATAAAACTAACCCTTTTTTTAGTACTAATATTGGAAAAAGAGTGTTTTTGTCTTCCTTTTGTATTTTCAGGATTAAATGAGCTCAAAAACGCAAAAGAAGCAAAAAGACAGCTAAATCCAACATAAATACAAGAAAAGGAACATTAGTGGATTGCCCGAACCCTCAACGGCACCTTCCAAAGCAAAATAGAGAAAACAGAAGGCTGAACACGCCCCGTGCTCAGCCAGCACGGGGCCGTGCCCAAGAAGCAGCAGAAAAGACAAACCTATAGAAGCTTCTATTGCCCACCACGGGCCGTGCTCAGCGGACACGGGGGCGTGTCGAAAGTACAGCAGGCGCATTTATTGTAATTGCGAATTACAATTAATGAGGAGAGAGAGTGTCAGACGGGCACGGGGCCGTGTCCAGCGGACACGGGGCCGTGTCCAGCTCTCTGTTCAGCCTATAAATAGGAGTGCTTGGATTCATTTCATCTCATCCCTTGGCACACCACCTCTCTCACACTTCATCCACCACCCACCACCATCACAACACCATCATCCACCACCATCATCCATTGTCCATCATAGAGTGTGTGAGTCGTCTCGGGATCCAAGATTGATCGTAAGAGTTCTTGACAATCAAGGCCATGTTTGCCTAAGTCTCTTACATCACTTGGTGAAGACAAAGTGTCTAGTATAATACTTTTTATTTCTAATCTTTTGCACTTTTTATTTGGTTTTGTATTAATGACTTTAATAACTAGTTACTTATGTTGAAGGTGATCTTTCCTTATCGTTTGTCCGTGGTGTCTTGGCATTATTTTACTGTCTATATAAAATAAAGGATTTTCACCATTCATATCTCCACGGTCTATATGGAGGTATGTTGGCTACCTGGTAGGGGGTTAAGGGAACGGTTTGGTAAAGGTCTTGCCATTGTTCAGCGTTTAGAGGTCCTGCAATGGACCTGGGTCAAATTTAGTAGGACCCCCTTCAATACTTCACGGTATTGGATGGCGGGGGTCCAAACTCTTTGATCCCCTCATAAGTTAACTACTATTAATACTATAACCCGGCTATTTAGGACTGTATCCCTGCTGACTCAGACTACTTAGTCGAGGGTAACGTCACCGCCAAAAGCGGGGCCTACCACAATACTGCATTAATAACTTAATTCATTATCTTCCAATAATCCACCCCTTTAGGATTGTATCCCTGCTGACTCAAACTACTGGGGTGAGGGTAACGTCACCTTCAAAAGAGGGGCCTACTACAATAACTAAGATAATCTCTTAATTATGTGCAAAAGTGCGGAAATAATCAAAGGTTATACTAGATACGAGTCGGAACCAAGTGATTCATCTTGTCTATCTGTTTTTATTTTATTTTTATTTTCAGCATTTTAGTTAGTTTTTATTTTTCTTAGTTTAAAACATTTTTCTAAACTTTTATTTTGGTTAGACGTTGAGGATAAACCGGTATTAAAAGCTCTTGTGTCCTTGGACGACCTCGGTATCTTACCAACGCTATACTACACTCAACGATGGGTGCACTTGCCCATATGTGTGTTTAGTGTTAGTGAAATATCGTGTTTTATAAATTTAAAACTTGGCTAAAATAAGTGTTAAAAGGGCTTAAAATATACACCTAAAATATACGACACTTCACACGCATCAAGTTTTTGGCGCCGTTGCCGGGGACACAAGGATTTTAAGAAAGTTAGGAATCAACGGCCTAATCATCTTTTATTTTTTATTTTTTTTAGGATTTTCTTAGTTTTTCAGCTTCTGCAGAGCTCAGCACGGGCCGTGCCCGCTGAACACGCCCACGTGCTCAATCATTGGAACTGGCAATCCTGTTTTACATCAGACAGTAAGCTGAACACGGGGCCGTGTCCACTCAACACGCCCCCGTGCCCAAGTTTCAGTTACTGAAAACAGAACCGTTAGATCCCGACGGTTGGTAATTTCTGACATAAACATGAGTGATAGTAATTATTTTTACTTTCGGCACTCTTATGGTACGTGGTGTCAATTATGTGGTGGCGAACATGAATAAGTAAAATGCTACTTCCTAAATTATAGGCCCCACTACATGGACCCACGATCTTCTCACAACCTTAAGAGGGGCGAAAGTAAAAATAAGCACTATTTCTCCCTCGAATGTGCCCAGCCAGATATTCTAGGGGAAATGTTCCTTAGCGAATTATTTCAACTAGAAGAGCTAATTCTGAAATGGATAGAAGAGCTTGGGAAGGATTTTATTAATCCGCCCCAAGAAGATACCCATGAAGAAATGTTGGAACCGCATTCCGACAACCTCGTTGCTTCCGAAAATACCTTCGTACCTAGCAAAGACTTGGACGATAGTCGTCCCTGTGTCGATTGTGCCGTGAAGGACTCTCCATCGACTTCGTTCGGTGCATACATAGACCTGAGCGATTCGGCATATACCTTCTTTAACAAGAGCCCGGAAAAGGGTTGGACTTGTCCACCTAGAATGAAAATAGGAATTACCCTCACCGACAACCTCTTGCGTTCTCGCCTTAGTCTAGGACAATTAAGGTATATTAGGCACTTTGGGGTTGTTCCAACCAGTCAGGAACCACCCGATACAAACAAATTCCTTAAAAAAACTAGACAACTTCATAAAACAGTCCGTAGACACGGGGCCGTGCCCAGCCAACACGCCCCCGTGTCCATCGAAAGATTCCTTTCTGATCAGTACGTCAGAATACGGACAAACTGTGTCAGAACTCCACCTGCACACGGGGCCGTGTCCACTGAACACGGGGCCGTGTCCAGGTTGCTGTCATTTTCTATAAATGCAGCCAAGAATTCTGCACATTTGGACCAACTTGGGGCAGAGATTTGCAGGAATCTTCTCTCAAACTATCCTAGGTAAGTCTAAAAGAAGGTTCCAACAACCCATCTTGTCCCTTCCTCTTTTAGTAATTTCCTTCTTCTTCATCTTTCTCCAAGAACTACCATTGAAAGTTTGGAATTTCTCCAACTCTATGGTAGGGATAAATGAGTTTTGTTCAAAGAATCTTGGTAAAAACATGTTATGAAACATGGTTTTAAGTTATTAGTAGCCAAAAAGGGCCTACAACATTCAGAAAATAACTTAAAAATACAAGTTTCCTTGTTCCAAAACTCTGCAGAAAGATGGACACGGGGCCGTGCTCAGTGAGCACGGGGCCGTGTCCGGTTACTGTTTCATTAAATAAGCTATTTTTAGTTTATTTTTCGTAGGATGTCGAGTGAAAACAGTGATACATCTTCTGTGCATTCGTCAAACAACCGAAGAGGAAGAAGACCCTCCATTGAAGCTACACTTGTTCACTATGTGATAGCATTAAGGGAGGCTCTCGACGAAATGACTTCAGTAGAGGAGGTCCTTATCGACCGTATTAACGATCTTACGATGGGACTTGAAAGCAGCTTCCAAGAAATTAACCTCTTGCACCAGAGGTTAAATATTCTTGTAGCACCTCCAATGGAACCAGTCCTTCCTCAGCAGGATTGGAACCTGGCTCTCGGAATCAACAACCCTACCGGGTGGGAAGACTTTTCCGGCGGAACCTCCCATGGAACACCAACAAGAGATCCCGGTGGAAGTTGAAACTCCTCAAATTAATGCCAACGAGCCTTCTTTTCTCCTTCCAAGGGAGATAGAAGAATGGCTCGCCGACATTTGAGGAGAACCGCACTCGGAAGAAGGAGTTCACTAAGGCCTTGTTTAACCAAGATTGAGTATTTCTTGGAAATTTTGCTAAATTAAAATAAAGTAAAGGCTAGGACTCCATGGTTTGTTATTTCTTTTATCTAGTTTAATTTAGGATTATGTAAGTTCTCTCTATGATGAAATGAAATGATGGTTTTAATGTTTGGATGGTTTGTAATGAATAAAACACACTCATGGTGGTAAAGGATGAAAAGGGGAACGAGAAAAATGATCCCATGCACAAGAACGAGGCAACCCGACAATTTTCTCCCTTTCAGAAGGATCAACACGGGCCGTGCCCAACCAACACGGCCCCGTGTCGAACCACCTGCAGAAAACGCCCAGTACAGGTAACTGGACACGGGCCGTGTTCACCCAACACGCCCCCGTGTCCAGACTTCTGTTTCTCTTATTTCAATTTTGTTACTGGCACTTGAACACAGGGCCGTGCCCGGATAACACGGGGCCGTGTTCAGTGCCCAGTAACACAAATTTTTGCTTTTTAAACACTATTTTACACATCTAATCAACCTAAAAATTTATTTTTGGGACACATTGAGGACAATGTGTAATTTAAGTGTGGGGGGGATGCTAAAACCTTGAATTTTGCAAGTCCTAAATACAAGCCTTACACAAAACTCTATTGGAACCGCTAATCACCCCAAATTTTTTCAAAAATTTCAATTTTTTTTACTTGTCTAGGTTTAACTCGGGAAATTCAAGCTCTCAAAAAGGTTATATTTTTACAAATTTACAACCGATAGCGTAGTGATAAAAAGAACCAACATAAGAAAATTATGAAAAGGCATGACAAACTTATTTAAAATTTGATTATATATACTTGATCACATAAAAACCCATTCCCACAAAAGTGAGTTTTGAGCCTTTATTGAGCACACAATTCCATATCATTTGACTAAATGCTCATTTTTCGTTTCTTGTGTGAATAGCCGCTTGGTTCTTACGACTCTAGAACTTGCCATAACAATACATTCCCGGTCCTTATCAACTTAAACCCGAGTAAGTAAATGATGGAGGCATTAGGACTAACATTTTTTTCTACACCATTATTTTTCTTTTTCTTTTACCACCTACCCAAAAATCCCCCTAGTTAGCCCCTTTGAGCCTAAACCTTTTCGTTTCATCACCCAAAACAAAAAACCCTTTCACCCACCAAAACCTTTTTCATTTTTTTTTTACCCTTTATTTTAGTAACAAGTTCGGTTCTTTCTTTAAAAAATAAAAAAATAAAAAAATAAAAAAAAAATAAAAAAATAATTTTTTTTAATGAAGCAAAAAGAAAATAAACAAACAAAGTAATCAAAAATAACTTTGTTTGAATAAAAGCTTCATTAAAAATAAAAAGTTGAAAATATATATATATATATATATATATACGAAAACCGACACTTGTTACGCTTTTTGTTTTTTTTTTTTTTAACCACTAACCCAATCACCTACCTTTAACCCTAGCCAACCCTTAACCCACAAAGTCCTCTTGATATCTACAAAGGTATAAAAGTTAAAAAGGAGGAGGATTGATTTTTTTGGCAAGCCTATGGTAGGAATAAGTTCCAGGACCGCTCTCGAGTGATTCACTAAAAATACACCTTCGGCCGAGTGTGAGTGATTTCCCCGCGAGGTATGTGAACTTGTATATAAATAGAATTTTAAAAAAATATGTTATGCCCAATTAAGTAATTTCTTTTATGAACAGTTCTAAATAAATCATTACAAATAGGAGTGTAAATAAATAAAAATAAAACCCCAAAAAGATCTTGGAAATCCCGACACTCTATGACAAGCCCAAAACCTTCTCTTCTACCTATTCCATTTGGGAGTGTAAGCCAAATATTAAAGAGTTTTGCTTGAGGACAAGCAAAAGTTCAAGTGTGGGGGTATTTGATGTGTGTAAAATGCAACATATAAATTACATCAAATAAGGCATAAAACTAACCTTTTTTTAGTACTAATATTGGAAAAAGAGTGTTTTTGTCTTCCTTTTGTATTTTCAGGATTAAATGAGCTCAAAAACGCAAAAGAAGCAAAAAGACAGCTAAATCCAACATAAATACAAGAAAAGGAACATTAGTGGATTGCCCGAACCCTCAACGGCACCTTCCAAAGCAAAATAGAGAAAACAGAAGGCTGAACACGCCCCGTGCTCAGCCAGCACGGGGCCGTGCCCAAGAAGCAGCAGAAAAGACAAACCTATAGAAGCTTCTATTGCCCACCACGGGCCGTGCTCAGCGGACACGGGGGCGTGTCGAAAGTACAGCAGGCGCATTTATTGTAATTGCGAATTACAATTAATGAGGAGAGAGAGTGTCAGACGGGCACGGGGCCGTGTCCAGCGGACACGGGGCCGTGTCCAGCTCTCTGTTCAGCCTATAAATAGGAGTGCTTGGATTCATTTCATCTCATCCCTTGGCACACCACCTCTCTCACACTTCATCCACCACCCACCACCATCACAACACCATCATCCACCACCATCATCCATTGTCCATCATAGAGTGTGTGAGTCGTCTCGGGATCCAAGATTGATCGTAAGAGTTCTTGACAATCAAGGCCATGTTTGCCTAAGTCTCTTACATCACTTGGTGAAGACAAAGTGTCTAGTATAATACTTTTTATTTCTAATCTTTTGCACTTTTTATTTGGTTTTGTATTAATGACTTTAATAACTAGTTACTTATGTTGAAGGTGATCTTTCCTTATCGTTTGTCCGTGGTGTCTTGGCATTATTTTACTGTCTATATAAAATAAAGGATTTTCACCATTCATATCTCCACGGTCTATATGGAGGTATGTTGGCTACCTGGTAGGGGGTTAAGGGAACGGTTTGGTAAAGGTCTTGCCATTGTTCAGCGTTTAGAGGTCCTGCAATGGACCTGGGTCAAATTTAGTAGGACCCCCTTCAATACTTCACGGTATTGGATGGCGGGGGTCCAAACTCTTTGATCCCCTCATAAGTTAACTACTATTAATACTATAACCCGGCTATTTAGGACTGTATCCCTGCTGACTCAGACTACTTAGTCGAGGGTAACGTCACCGCCAAAAGCGGGGCCTACCACAATACTGCATTAATAACTTAATTCATTATCTTCCAATAATCCACCCCTTTAGGATTGTATCCCTGCTGACTCAAACTACTGGGGTGAGGGTAACGTCACCTTCAAAAGAGGGGCCTACTACAATAACTAAGATAATCTCTTAATTATGTGCAAAAGTGCGGAAATAATCAAAGGTTATACTAGATACGAGTCGGAACCAAGTGATTCATCTTGTCTATCTGTTTTTATTTTATTTTTATTTTCAGCATTTTAGTTAGTTTTTATTTTTCTTAGTTTAAAACATTTTTCTAAACTTTTATTTTGGTTAGACGTTGAGGATAAACCGGTATTAAAAGCTCTTGTGTCCTTGGACGACCTCGGTATCTTACCAACGCTATACTACACTCAACGATGGGTGCACTTGCCCATATGTGTGTTTAGTGTTAGTGAAATATCGTGTTTTATAAATTTAAAACTTGGCTAAAATAAGTGTTAAAAGGGCTTAAAATATACACCTAAAATATACGACACTTCACACGCATCAAGTTTTTGGCGCCGTTGCCGGGGACACAAGGATTTTAAGAAAGTTAGGAATCAACGGCCTAATCATCTTTTATTTTTTATTTTTTTTAGGATTTTCTTAGTTTTTCAGCTTCTGCAGAGCTCAGCACGGGCCGTGCCCGCTGAACACGCCCACGTGCTCAATCATTGGAACTGGCAATCCTGTTTTACATCAGACAGTAAGCTGAACACGGGGCCGTGTCCACTCAACACGCCCCCGTGCCCAAGTTTCAGTTACTGAAAACAGAACCGTTAGATCCCGACGGTTGGTAATTTCTGACATAAACATGAGTGATAGTAATTATTTTTACTTTCGGCACTCTTATGGTACGTGGTGTCAATTATGTGGTGGCGAACATGAATAAGTAAAATGCTACTTCCTAAATTATAGGCCCCACTACATGGACCCACGATCTTCTCACAACCTTAAGAGGGGCGAAAGTAAAAATAAGCACTATTTCTCCCTCGAATGTGCCCAGCCAGATATTCTAGGGGAAATGTTCCTTAGCGAATTATTTCAACTAGAAGAGCTAATTCTGAAATGGATAGAAGAGCTTGGGAAGGATTTTATTAATCCGCCCCAAGAAGATACCCATGAAGAAATGTTGGAACCGCATTCCGACAACCTCGTTGCTTCCGAAAATACCTTCGTACCTAGCAAAGACTTGGACGATAGTCGTCCCTGTGTCGATTGTGCCGTGAAGGACTCTCCATCGACTTCGTTCGGTGCATACATAGACCTGAGCGATTCGGCATATACCTTCTTTAACAAGAGCCCGGAAAAGGGTTGGACTTGTCCACCTAGAATGAAAATAGGAATTACCCTCACCGACAACCTCTTGCGTTCTCGCCTTAGTCTAGGACAATTAAGGTATATTAGGCACTTTGGGGTTGTTCCAACCAGTCAGGAACCACCCGATACAAACAAATTCCTTAAAAAAACTAGACAACTTCATAAAACAGTCCGTAGACACGGGGCCGTGCCCAGCCAACACGCCCCCGTGTCCATCGAAAGATTCCTTTCTGATCAGTACGTCAGAATACGGACAAACTGTGTCAGAACTCCACCTGCACACGGGGCCGTGTCCACTGAACACGGGGCCGTGTCCAGGTTGCTGTCATTTTCTATAAATGCAGCCAAGAATTCTGCACATTTGGACCAACTTGGGGCAGAGATTTGCAGGAATCTTCTCTCAAACTATCCTAGGTAAGTCTAAAAGAAGGTTCCAACAACCCATCTTGTCCCTTCCTCTTTTAGTAATTTCCTTCTTCTTCATCTTTCTCCAAGAACTACCATTGAAAGTTTGGAATTTCTCCAACTCTATGGTAGGGATAAATGAGTTTTGTTCAAAGAATCTTGGTAAAAACATGTTATGAAACATGGTTTTAAGTTATTAGTAGCCAAAAAGGGCCTACAACATTCAGAAAATAACTTAAAAATACAAGTTTCCTTGTTCCAAAACTCTGCAGAAAGATGGACACGGGGCCGTGCTCAGTGAGCACGGGGCCGTGTCCGGTTACTGTTTCATTAAATAAGCTATTTTTAGTTTATTTTTCGTAGGATGTCGAGTGAAAACAGTGATACATCTTCTGTGCATTCGTCAAACAACCGAAGAGGAAGAAGACCCTCCATTGAAGCTACACTTGTTCACTATGTGATAGCATTAAGGGAGGCTCTCGACGAAATGACTTCAGTAGAGGAGGTCCTTATCGACCGTATTAACGATCTTACGATGGGACTTGAAAGCAGCTTCCAAGAAATTAACCTCTTGCACCAGAGGTTAAATATTCTTGTAGCACCTCCAATGGAACCAGTCCTTCCTCAGCAGGATTGGAACCTGGCTCTCGGAATCAACAACCCTACCGGGTGGGAAGACTTTCCGGCGGAACCTCCCATGGAACACCAACAAGAGATCCCGGTGGAAGTTGAAACTCCTCAAATTAATGCCAACGAGCCTTCTTTTCTCCTTCCAAGGGAGATAGAAGAATGGCTCGCCGACATTTGAGGAGAACCGCACTCGGAAGAAGGAGTTCACTAAGGCCTTGTTTAACCAAGATTGAGTATTTCTTGGAAATTTTGCTAAATTAAAATAAAGTAAAGGCTAGGACTCCATGGTTTGTTATTTCTTTTATCTAGTTTAATTTAGGATTATGTAAGTTCTCTCTATGATGAAATGAAATGATGGTTTTAATGTTTGGATGGTTTGTAATGAATAAAACACACTCATGGTGGTAAAGGATGAAAAGGGGAACGAGAAAAATGATCCCATGCACAAGAACGAGGCAACCCGACAATTTTCTCCCTTTCAGAAGGATCAACACGGGCCGTGCCCAACCAACACGGCCCCGTGTCGAACCACCTGCAGAAAACGCCCAGTACAGGTAACTGGACACGGGCCGTGTTCACCCAACACGCCCCCGTGTCCAGACTTCTGTTTCTCTTATTTCAATTTTGTTACTGGCACTTGAACACAGGGCCGTGCCCGGATAACACGGGGCCGTGTTCAGTGCCCAGTAACACAAATTTTTGCTTTTTAAACACTATTTTACACATCTAATCAACCTAAAAATTTATTTTTGGGACACATTGAGGACAATGTGTAATTTAAGTGTGGGGGGGATGCTAAAACCTTGAATTTTGCAAGTCCTAAATACAAGCCTTACACAAAACTCTATTGGAACCGCTAATCACCCCAAATTTTTTCAAAAATTTCAATTTTTTTTACTTGTCTAGGTTTAACTCGGGAAATTCAAGCTCTCAAAAAGGTTATATTTTTACAAATTTACAACCGATAGCGTAGTGATAAAAAGAACCAACATAAGAAAATTATGAAAAGGCATGACAAACTTATTTAAAATTTGATTATATATACTTGATCACATAAAAACCCATTCCCACAAAAGTGAGTTTTGAGCCTTTATTGAGCACACAATTCCATATCATTTGACTAAATGCTCATTTTTCGTTTCTTGTGTGAATAGCCGCTTGGTTCTTACGACTCTAGAACTTGCCATAACAATACATTCCCGGTCCTTATCAACTTAAACCCGAGTAAGTAAATGATGGAGGCATTAGGACTAACATTTTTTTCTACACCATTATTTTTCTTTTTCTTTTACCACCTACCCAAAAATCCCCCTAGTTAGCCCCTTTGAGCCTAAACCTTTTCGTTTCATCACCCAAAACAAAAAACCCTTTCACCCACCAAAACCTTTTTCATTTTTTTTTTACCCTTTATTTTAGTAACAAGTTCGGTTCTTTCTTTAAAAAATAAAAAAATAAAAAAATAAAAAAAAAATAAAAAAATAATTTTTTTTAATGAAGCAAAAAGAAAATAAACAAACAAAGTAATCAAAAATAACTTTGTTTGAATAAAAGCTTCATTAAAAATAAAAAGTTGAAAATATATATATATATATATATATATACGAAAACCGACACTTGTTACGCTTTTTGTTTTTTTTTTTTTTAACCACTAACCCAATCACCTACCTTTAACCCTAGCCAACCCTTAACCCACAAAGTCCTCTTGATATCTACAAAGGTATAAAAGTTAAAAAGGAGGAGGATTGATTTTTTTGGCAAGCCTATGGTAGGAATAAGTTCCAGGACCGCTCTCGAGTGATTCACTAAAAATACACCTTCGGCCGAGTGTGAGTGATTTCCCCGCGAGGTATGTGAACTTGTATATAAATAGAATTTTAAAAAAATATGTTATGCCCAATTAAGTAATTTCTTTTATGAACAGTTCTAAATAAATCATTACAAATAGGAGTGTAAATAAATAAAAATAAAACCCCAAAAAGATCTTGGAAATCCCGACACTCTATGACAAGCCCAAAACCTTCTCTTCTACCTATTCCATTTGGGAGTGTAAGCCAAATATTAAAGAGTTTTGCTTGAGGACAAGCAAAAGTTCAAGTGTGGGGGTATTTGATGTGTGTAAAATGCAACATATAAATTACATCAAATAAGGCATAAAACTAACCTTTTTTTAGTACTAATATTGGAAAAAGAGTGTTTTTGTCTTCCTTTTGTATTTTCAGGATTAAATGAGCTCAAAAACGCAAAAGAAGCAAAAAGACAGCTAAATCCAACATAAATACAAGAAAAGGAACATTAGTGGATTGCCCGAACCCTCAACGGCACCTTCCAAAGCAAAATAGAGAAAACAGAAGGCTGAACACGCCCCGTGCTCAGCCAGCACGGGGCCGTGCCCAAGAAGCAGCAGAAAAGACAAACCTATAGAAGCTTCTATTGCCCACCACGGGCCGTGCTCAGCGGACACGGGGGCGTGTCGAAAGTACAGCAGGCGCATTTATTGTAATTGCGAATTACAATTAATGAGGAGAGAGAGTGTCAGACGGGCACGGGGCCGTGTCCAGCGGACACGGGGCCGTGTCCAGCTCTCTGTTCAGCCTATAAATAGGAGTGCTTGGATTCATTTCATCTCATCCCTTGGCACACCACCTCTCTCACACTTCATCCACCACCCACCACCATCACAACACCATCATCCACCACCATCATCCATTGTCCATCATAGAGTGTGTGAGTCGTCTCGGGATCCAAGATTGATCGTAAGAGTTCTTGACAATCAAGGCCATGTTTGCCTAAGTCTCTTACATCACTTGGTGAAGACAAAGTGTCTAGTATAATACTTTTTATTTCTAATCTTTTGCACTTTTTATTTGGTTTTGTATTAATGACTTTAATAACTAGTTACTTATGTTGAAGGTGATCTTTCCTTATCGTTTGTCCGTGGTGTCTTGGCATTATTTTACTGTCTATATAAAATAAAGGATTTTCACCATTCATATCTCCACGGTCTATATGGAGGTATGTTGGCTACCTGGTAGGGGGTTAAGGGAACGGTTTGGTAAAGGTCTTGCCATTGTTCAGCGTTTAGAGGTCCTGCAATGGACCTGGGTCAAATTTAGTAGGACCCCCTTCAATACTTCACGGTATTGGATGGCGGGGGTCCAAACTCTTTGATCCCCTCATAAGTTAACTACTATTAATACTATAACCCGGCTATTTAGGACTGTATCCCTGCTGACTCAGACTACTTAGTCGAGGGTAACGTCACCGCCAAAAGCGGGGCCTACCACAATACTGCATTAATAACTTAATTCATTATCTTCCAATAATCTACCCCTTTAGGATTGTATCCCTGCTGACTCAAACTACTGGGGTGAGGGTAACGTCACCTTCAAAAGAGGGGCCTACTACAATAACTAAGATAATCTCTTAATTATGTGCAAAAGTGCGGAAATAATCAAAGGTTATACTAGATACGAGTCGGAACCAAGTGATTCATCTTGTCTATCTGTTTTTATTTTATTTTTATTTTCAGCATTTTAGTTAGTTTTTATTTTTCTTAGTTTAAAACATTTTTCTAAACTTTTATTTTGGTTAGACGTTGAGGATAAACCAGTATTAAAAGCTCTTGTGTCCTTGGACGACCTCGGTATCTTACCAACGCTATACTACACTCAACGATGGGTGCACTTGCCCATATGTGTGTTTAGTGTTAGTGAAATATCGTGTTTTATAAATTTAAAACTTGGCTAAAATAAGTGTTAAAAAGGGCTTAAAATATACACCTAAAATATACGACACTTCACACGCATCACAAACAAACACCTTTATCATATTCAAACAATAGTCATAATGCATGTTATCACCAAACCAAGAGATGGGGTACTAACCGAAACTATTTGAGTGTGTGAGGCGATGAAGGGAGTCCCCAAGTGATGATCACGAGCTGATCCGATGGTCTTGATGCTTTCGGTTGAGTCCAAGAGAGGAGGAAGGTGCTTGGTTTAGGGTTTGTCTAGTGAGAGAAAGTGGGGGAGAGAGAGAGAGAAAGGGAGAAGATGGAATGTTTTTAGGGATTTGAGCTAATGATGATGGTTTCCAAATGGAGGAATGTTGGCTGATGTGGGGATTTTTATACCCGTCTCGAATGGGCGTACCCTAAGGGCTTCGGGTGGGCTCGAGGAGGGGTGCGGCCCAACGACCAAATTATTCACTCGAGACCGAGTGGTCTCGAGTCGGGTCCTAGTGGTCTCGGCTCACCAATACTCATATACATATATATACATATATATTTACACATGACATAACACAATGACCACATAGCACACTAAAAGATTTACAGAATTTCATTTAATAAGATACGTACACATAATGTTATTACGAAAAGGTGGCTCGGAAAAACCTAGAGTGTCACAGAAAAGGTTACCGAAAAGGCTGATTTGATTCTTGAAATTCCATGCAAAAATTGTTCAAAACCATGCATGGACTGTCTTGAAAAAGACAAGAAATTTCAGGAATTGAAGAAATTTACTGATGGAGTAAAATTTGATCTCAGTGAGATAAAAGAAGCATATGACACTTTGGCACGATCAATCAAAATAATTAAAAAGGAATGTTTTGAAAATGATAAAGCCACGAAATTGCTTAAATCTACTGTCATGGATAAACAAATGGAAATTAACATCCATTTGGACAACATTGCTTCTTTAAAAAAGGAACTTGAGTTAATGAGAATTGAAACTGAAAGAATTGATAAGAAATTGATGAGTTATGATGCTTCATCATATGTGATTGATCAAATTCTTCCGAAACAACATGATGCAAAATATGTCTTCAAAAGTGTTCCACCCCCAATGTGGAATCATTACACTCAAAAGTATCCAGATGGGGTGGAATCTGCATTGAATCTCAAATTGAGAACTATGGAGAATGAGTTGCCTGAGAGCATTGATGTTACATTTTCTCCATCCGACATTGATAATGAGTCACAGGTGATCAAAACCATTGTTGATCAAGTGTTAGATGAAGAAAGTGATAACTCGGAGTTTGATACCGTGAAAACTCATTTTGAAAATTCCATTTCTGATTCTGAAGAAAATGGCAACTTCTTAGACAAATTTATACCAAAATCAGAAAAGGTTGTGAATGATGATTCGATCATTGTGGTTTACACAATGACCGGAACTAACAAACTCTATTCTGATTTTGAGCATCCAATTCAAAATGCCAGATTGGAAAATGTTGAGAAAGTGTTTAAACTGGTTGAAATCAACATTTCTGAGGTTAACAATAACGAGTTTCTTTCAAAACCCAAAAAGTCTTTTGTGAAACAACCAACCAACCCGGGAAAGAAAGAATGGGTGGGTAATCATGATCAGAACAGAAGACATGGTAACAACTTTAAAAGGAAGGGTGTCGGTTTTGAAAAGAAGATGGCTAAGAATGTTAAGCCAAAAGAAAAGATGAGTGATGTTTTTGTTGTTGGTCCTAGTGTTGATGCTGAAAAGGATTATATCTTCAGTCAAAAAGCCATTGACGATTTCAATGCAGCTAAGAAGTTGAAACAGGAGACCTACAGATCAACTTTTGTTGAATATGACAAAAGAATCTGTTATCGCTGCGATGAAATTGGTCACATGGCCAAGCAGTGTGTGAAAAAGATTGAGAAACAAGTTTTGCAAAAGCCGAAACAAAAAGTTTCAACTGATGAAAAGGGCAAAACACCTATGATTTCGCCTGTCCGAATTTTGAAAAGAGGTGAATCTTTGAAGTCTGAAGAAAAACCGAAATCAACATTTGAGATTGGTGAATCTTCGAAAACTCAAAAGATTTCAAAGATTTATCTGAAGACAAAAATTTTTGAAAACCAATCATGGGTGGTTAAATCAAAAAAATCGATTGGAGAAAAGAAGATGGAAAATGGGCTAAAAGTTGAAACAAAAGTGTGTGCAAATGATGTTAAAAAACTTGAATTTGAACTAGACAAGTTGCTTGAGGAATTCCCTTCGATTAAAGAGAAAAAATTAGAACCAAAAGCTAAACCTGTTGTTCCAAATGTCATCTTTAACATTCCGAAAGTTGATGAGTCATGTGATCTAGTGTTTGGTAGTGTTCCAAAGGTAAAGAAATCATGGGCTTCATTGTTTGAATGAATTTCTGTGATGTATGCAGGGGCTGCCGAGGTCGATAATTTCAAAATGGATCATGGACAGCGGAGCTTCAAGGCATATGACTGGAATGCTGGCTTTACTCTACGACGTTAAATCAATCAACGGTGGATATGTTGGATTTGCAGGAAATCAGGGTGGCAGGATAGTTGGTGAAGGAACTCTAACAAATGGAGTTGTGTCGTTTGAAAAAGTGAACTACATAGTCGAACTTGAAAACAATCTGTTGAGCATCTCACAAATTTGTGACAAGTCATTCACAGTACACTTTACTAAAAATAAATGTTTAATCATAAAACCTGGTTTTAAAATTCCTGAGGACTTGGTGTTGATGCGAGCTCCCCGGGAAAATGATTTGTATGTCCTCGATATGAGTGTCACAACAACAACAGATTATCAGAAACAATGTTTTGTGACAAAAACAAAAGCGACTGAAAAAGAGTCAAGAATGTGGCATCGAAAGATGGGCCACATTCATGTCAGAAAAATGAATTTTCTTGTACATAATGATCTCGTAGAAGGTGTAAATCTGAAAAACTTTCATTTAAATGATGATTGTGTAGAGTGCAAGAAGGGAAAACAAATGAAGAAATCACATCCACAGAAGCTATTGAATTCAATCAGAGTTCCGCTCGAAAGGCTACACATGGACCTTTTTGGACCAGTCAATGTAAAAAGTGTGAGTGGAGACTTGTACTGTCTTGTGGTTACTGACGACTTCACAAGGTTTTCATGGATTGTGTGTATGGAAAGTAAAGATCAAACTTTTGAGTCATTGATGGTTCTATTCAAGAAGATGGAAACGCTATACAAAGTGCCGATCAGAAGAATTCAGAGTGACAATGGAACGGAGTTTAAGAACAATCGGATGCTCGAATTTTGCAATGAGAAAGGAATTCTTCAAGAATTCAGTGCACCATACACTCCACAGCAAAATGGTGTAGCTGAAAGAAAGAATCGCACCTTGATTGAAACAGCTCGAACGATGCTCGCCGATTCCAAGCTGCCGATATTTTTCTGGAGTGAAGCAGTTGCAGCAGCGTGCTATACATTGAATCGCGTTCTCACAGTGAAGAAATACAAGAAAACCTGTTTTGAACTTCTTCATCGTTATAAACCAAATTTGAAGTTTTTAGAACCGTTTGGATCGCCTTGTACTTTCATTGATCCAGATGGTAAGTTTGGTGCGAAAAGTAATGAGGGTTTCTTTGTAGGTTATGCGAGTCCGCTGAAGAGGGTGTTTGTACCGTGCCTGGGGAAGATAATTCAAGTTCAGCATGTTGATTGTCAGAAGCATACTGCTCCACCACAACTTCCCGGACAAAGATTTCTGTTCGATTACGACAAACTCTAGGAGTCTTTCCAACTGCCGACTGAACCAAGTGTCGAGGAACTCGTTTTACTATACCAACATCAACAATCTATGTCACAAGATCAGGTGCCAAGACCATTGGTAGTTTCCTAGCCCGACGTGGGTACAAGCAACCCTACAAGTGGTAGAAACGATCACGAGGCCGGTCCCAGTGGAACGACACCCGAACCACCAGAGGAACCAGCTCCAACGTTTGATAATTCTGACGACTCAGAATCGGAAGACGGTTCGACTTTTAACGAGGAACCAAATGTTGCAACGACAGAAGCTGAGGATCACATCGGTGATCAAGACATTACGAACTTGCAATCGGAAGTGAGCGTGCCTGACACTGCCATGCCAAGAACTTTGTCGTATCATCCTTCAAAGCAGATTATTGGTGATCTTCAGAGCGGAGTAAAAACGCGGAATCAGATCAACAGAGCTCTTACATGTTTTTATACATCTGTTGCTCCTTTACAAGAAGAATTTTCACTTAAGTGTTCCATCTCGCAGGTTGAACCAAAAACATATAAAGAAGCTTTAACTGAAGAAAGTTGGGTGAACGCTATGCAAGAAGAGTTGCAACAGTTTGAGAAGCTAGGAGTTTGGAGATTAGTAGACCTTCCTGAAAATCAAAAGCTGATTAAAACAAAGTGGGTATTTAAGTGTAAAAGGGATGATAGAGGAGTTATTGTTCGAAACAAAGCACGTTTGGTAGTACAGGGATTCAGTCAGCAAGAAGGCATTGACTTTACAGAGGTGTATGCGCCTGTTGCTAGACTTGAGGCGATTAGGATTTTCCTGGCGTTCGCGTCTTGGAAAGGATTCAAAGTCTACCAATTAGATGTGAAATCTGCATTCCTGTACGGCAAAATCAAAGAAGGAGTGTATGTTGGACAACCTCTGGGGTTTACTGATCCACTACACAAAAACAAAGTATATCTTCTGGATAAAACGCTTTACGGACTTCACCAGACCCCGAAAGCCTGGTATGAGACACTTTCCCAACATCTGCTGGCCAACGGGTTCACCAGAGGGATGGTTGATAGCACTTTGTTTACAAAAGAGGTTGCAGGACATCTTTTAATCGTGCAGATCTACGTTGATGACATCATCTTTGGTTCGACAAATGACGATTTGTGTAAAGATTTTCAGAAAGTTATGAAAATAAAATTCGAGATGAGTTCGATGGGGGAGATGAAGTTCTTCTTAGGGCTACAGGTGGAGCAAATGCCCGAAGGAATCTTCATTCATCAAACTAAATACGTGAACGATGTTCTGGAAAAGTTCAACATGTCTGAATCTACTCCGACATTAACCCCCTAGCTCAGAATCATGGGATTTGCCCAGACGAGAGTGGTGAAAAAGTGGACGAGACTTATTACCGGTCGATAATTGGATCTTTGATGTATCTTACTGCTTCCCGCCCAGACATCATGTATCCGACGTGTTTGTGCGCCCGATATCAGTCCAGCCCACGCCAGTCACACTTGACGATCGTGAAACACATTTTACGGTATTTGAAAGGCTGCCCAAGCACCGGCTTGTGGTATCCTAAGTCTGGCGATTTCTCTCTCACAGGTTTTGCTGATTCGGATTTTGGTAGCTGCAAGCAAAATGCTAAGTCCACCACTGCTGGGTGTCAGTTCTTCGGAACTCGACTGGTCACCTGGCAGTGCAAGAAACAAACCTCAGTAGCACTCTACGTGCGAGGCTGAATACGTTTCGGCCTCGAGCTGTTGCTCTCAGATCCTTTGGATCCAACAGCAGATGCGAGACTTTGGTTTACAGTTCTTGGACACGCCTATATTTGTGGACAATGAAGCAGCGATTAACATAACGAAAAACCCAGTTCACCATTCTAAAACAAAACATATAGAAATTCGACATCATTTCATCCGTGATTGTCACGAGAAGAAATTGATTCGCATCGAACATATACACACCGATGAACAGAAAGCTGATTTTTACACCAAACCGTTTGATAAAAAGAGATTTAACTATCTTTTGAAATTAAATGGGATGAAAAATTTGTTTTCTAGGAGGGTTATTGAATGTGAAGCCGAGGAGGATGGCGATCTGATGTGATCCACGTTGTGTTGTCAAAGTTTTTTTTTGTACAGTTTATTTTCTACATTTGATAAAACCAAAAACACAAAAATATGTTTTTCATTTTAGCGGGAGAAAGTTTGCAGAAAATCCAAAAACATGATAAAATTTCAAAATCCAAAACATGATAAAATTTCAAAATCCAAAAACATTGAAAAACTGAAAATGAGTTTGTGTATAAAGGGGAAGTGATAGTACATCAGCTAGACAGATGCAGTACGCTAAAGAAATGTAAAGTTTAAATGTGTTAAGCAGTCTTGCAGATGATATGCCGATAGGTTTTTACACATTTAGTAGGTTTGTTTAGGATATAAACATAAAATCATTACTTGCTTTTATGTAGGGAACATCTCCCGGATATATGGGTAACCCCTGAAATCTTGTTTGAAAGGTTCCTCTTTCTGAGATACTAGGTCTTTATGCTTAGTGATATCTGGGGTATTATCCCGGGACTTCTGATTTTGCGGAAGCAATGGCCTAGTCCCCGGAGAATACTTTATTCTGCTTGAAATAAAAGCCCCCCCTCATCATAAAAATGATGAAACATTGCAAAATGCTAATCATGTGCTGTTGAAGAAAAGATTCTCTAAAGGGAACACACCTTAAGTCGAAGCCGTCATCTCTCTGATTTTGCGGAAGCAATAGCCTGAGCTCTCACGGCCCTCGCATTTAACGCCTTACAGATATCATCTAGGTATACTCACATGTAAGACTGAATATTGGGATCTGGATACGGGAGTATATTCTGAGGTGGGACACGCGTATAAGTTTAAGTCTTTAAAACACTTAACTCGTATCCTGAACAGATTGAAAATTGTGTGAGAATTTAAGAGGATCAGTATTTCGACAATCAATGCGAACTGTTTAATGCTGAATATGTAATCAAAGCTTAACGGTGCTTGTATCTTGTCGGAAGCTGATATGATCCCCTAACACACTCACAAAAATATTGTGTGTACAGTTTATTGCTTATCATATTCTTAAATCCAAAAAGATTTGTATTTCATCTTATTTTCGACAACGAATGTTGGGGAGCAGATGATTAAAGTCTTATGTGTTGAACAAGTCTGGATCACGAGGGTTGGGTAAGCAGAAGATTGAGAAAGTGATTGGTAATTGCTTGAAAGTTCAAAAGTTCATTAACTTGAACTTAAAATTGTTTCAGAAAATCAGCATCTTCATAAACTGGTCATCCAAGGTCATTACTTTGGACTTGGCAGGCTAAACAGTTGACCAGGGTCATTAACTTGGACTTGGTTAACTGGGTGTGTTGGTAAAATATCAAAAAGTTAAAAAATTGTAAAATTTTGAAATATTAATAATGATTTCTCTTGAAATGGTAATTCCGCTTGAACCGGTGATTTCGTTTGAAAACATCTCAATGCCAATTTCGCACGAAATTAGGTTGTCTATAAATAGGGGCCTGATTTCGCTTGAACGGTTTAGTCTTATTATTTCGTTTCAAAGTTCACTGTCAAAGGCGATTTCATACGAAATCTATGTGTTCATCAAATTATGCCGTTACTCTGCCCGTTTGTTGTTTGAAATCTTGATTTTAGTTGGTTTACTCAACTATAATCATGGGAAAGGTGATAGATTTTACTGATTTATCTCAGATCTGAGCTTATTTCGTTTGAACGGTGATGAACAGGACACAAAAGCTTAGATCTAGGGTTTATTCGTGTTGTATAATGAACGATAATCATACCCTTGAACTCGGATTATATTGTAGATCTTGATTAGGGATTCAATTTGATATGTATAACCTGTTTTCGTATGAAGTCGGTAGATCTAAAAGTTTGAACTCAGATCTCGGTGGATTTTGTGGATAAAATTGAGCAATAAACAGACCCTTGTGCTCGGAATTCTTCATAGAACATACCCATAAAACCAATTTCATCATCAGAAAATTTTTGAGAAATTTCGTTTGAAACATGTTATTCCGCTTCAAATGATTATTTCGTTTCAAGATGTGATTTCGTTTCAACATGTCATTCCGTTTGAACTGTAATTTCGCTTCAAATAGTCATTCCGCATGAAATGTAATTTTGTTTGTGTGTATGTTTTTGTTTGAAGTGATTTCGTTTGAATGAAATGTTTTGCTAAAAATCATTCTAAGTGTTAATTTGAATGTATGTTGTTGTTTTTCAGGCATCGAATGTGTTATTTGATCCACTACACAACATATGTTATGTTTATGATAAGGAGATACCAAAAATGGCTGGATTCACAGGGATTCTAGAGTTCATGGAGAGGTTACCGATTCAGAAAGCCTTAATTAATCAACATTTGGTATTCAAATCCCACATTGAACGCTTTTGGGAGAATGCAACATATGATGAGGAAAACAAGACAATAAATTCTATTGTGAGTGTAAACGGCCAAGATAAACCAATAATCATCACAGAGCAGCTTGTACGAGAGGTGATAAACTTTCCAGATGATGTAGATTTTCCTACAAAGTTCCCAGAGAGGATGGTAAAATGATGCATGTTGCGGATGGGTTACAATGGTCCTCTAAACAAGGCTAACTATTTGAAAGCATGTTTTCCAAAGCTTTACAAGTTTCTTATCCATTCAGTGCTGCATGCTCTCAGTCACAGAAAGGGAGGTTACGATGTGATGAGAGACTATCAAATGAACATGGTGACAGCTCTTGTGTTGAATAAGAAGTATAACTTTTCAAAGATTGTGTTCTATTACATGGTATAAAATATCACTTCAAAGAACAAGACTTGGGTGTATCCACGATTTGTTCAGATGATGATAGATCATGCTTATCCTGATTTGGAGAGAGATGAAGACAATGATCTGTTGGTATTATTTCATATGGATAATGAGTCTTTGAAACAATTGGCCAGATATCACCCAAACCATCCAGAGCCAAAAACGAAAGCTGAATTCTTTGGTTTCATCAAAGATAAGAATTATCAAGATCCAGATCCAATCAATTATCAGAATTGGAGGAATGAGAAAGAAATGAAAGAAAAAAGTTATGCTGATGAATTGAAAATACTTGAAAGCTTCAGAGAATCAAGAAACGAGTGGTTTGTGAAAGAAAAGAAAAAGAAGAGGAGCAGGAAATCAACTCCAAAAGTTCAAGTAGAGGAGGGCTCATCTTCTCAACCTAAGCGAAAGCGTCAAAAGAAAACGGTTGAAACTATGCTTGTTGATGAATCTGAGGAGGAAGATGAAGCTGAAGCTGAAGGTGAGGGTGAAGCTGAAGCTGAAGTTGATGTTGAAGGAGATGTTCGTTTGTCTCCTGAATCTGCAAAGTTACTGAAATCTCTTACTGAACATAATGCTGAAACAGAGAAGACAGCTGGTGATGAAGGTGATAACGAAGATAAAAGTTCTTCAAGTTCGTCTGATGAAGAAATTGATGAAACAGAACGTGCAAAGAGAATTAAAGCTGAGATTGAAAAAGAGAAACAGCTCAAGAGAAAGAGGAGAGAGGAGAAGGATGATGATGTGTACATTCCATCTCCTAAGCATGTTATAGAATCTCAGACACCTCCATCATCTGGTGGGAGGAAGAAGCAATCTGCAAGAAAAAGAGTTGTTACTCCAAAGGCAGCACCGAGGTTGAAAGTTTTGTTGAAGAAGAAACCTATCCAAAAACCGAGTAAACCACCATCACCAACCCAGAACCTCAACATCAACCATCTCCAATTCATTCACCACTTCATCAATCACCACCAAGAAAACCATCTCCAATCCAATCTCCACCACATTTATCACCACCACATGAACAACCTGTTGTTACATCTCAGCAAATCTTTCAAACACCACCATCCACACAACCACCTGTTCAAACTACACCTGGTTCTTCTGGTTACAAAACTTTTCCAAATATTCCAGAGGGTATTTCTCTTGAAGAAATTGGAGATTTTAATTTTGCTACTGATGTGCAAGTTAAGAGGGTGGAAAAGAAAGTTGAAGAAGTATTGGTTGAGAACAAGAGGTTGTTAGATCGTGAGAAGAAATTGGAAAAGCGTGTTAAGTCTGTGGAAGCTGAAAATTCTTCATTGTTAATGAAAGTTGAAGCTGATCAGGCAGAGATTGATATTCTTAAAGTTAAAGTTGCTGAGTTAGAGGAAGAGAAAGCACGCAGAGATGAGCAGAACAAGTACTTTGAGTTAAAGAACAAAGAATTGGAAGCTGCTAAAGCAATGAAAGAACACGAGATATACATGATGAATAAAGTGTTAGAAAACTTGCTTGGAAAGACTGTTGAACAGAAATTCGATGAAATAAAGATTGAGGAAGTTAGAGCTAAATGTATAGTTGATTTAGAAGATCAAATGAAAGACAAGGGAAAAGGTGTTGAAGGTGTTTCTGAGAGAGCAATTGTTCTATCTACTGTTCCTGAATCACCTATTCAGAATCCTCGTCCTATCTCTGTAGTTTCTGCTATTTTTGAAGAGGATGTGTTACTTGATGATGTTATTAACGATGAGGACAATGTTGATGAGGATGATGATGAAGAGAAAACAAATGATGTAGATGATCTATTCTCCGCGAGTAGTCATAGTGATGATGATGGAGATGCCGACAGTCAGGGTGGTACAGGGATTAAAGTCACTGAAGCATCTAATGAAGAGAATGTCAAAGATTATCTTCATGATGATGTGAATGAAGAACCTGAGGATGCTACAGGTGAGGGGGAGAACGTTGATGAGCAAAATGTTGATAAACAAGAAAAGTTAATTTTGCGTCTAGAGCCTGAAGTTGAAGAAGGAGAAATCAGACATACTTACACCATGGCTGATATTATCGAGATGACGCGTATTGATGATCCTAACTTCAAGTTTGACTTTGAAGAAGAGTTGAATGCATTTGATATGAATCAACAACCTGACTATCAGTATAAGTATGTTGATGAAGCTGATAACTATGATAGAGTTGAGGTTGAAGATTGCAGTGACGAAGAAAGTGAGAATGTTGATACTTCTGACTTTCGAACACTTGTTGAGTTTTTCACTCAAGAAAATGTTGAGGAGTTGAGAAGAAAAGTCGCAGAATGTCTAAAAGATAGGAACTTTGATGGTACAACGAAAGATGCACAGAGAGAAGAACGCAAGAAGTGGTTTAGAAAGAGTTCCGAAAGAAAATTCAAACGCCTACTCAAGTTTTATAAGAGAGACATGGATGTGCAACTGGGGAATATTATCAGTTGGGGCTTTCTACCACAAGTGAATGTGTATGCTATCAGGAAAGAATTTGGAGTGCAATACTTTGAATACATTCAAGATATCATGACCTTACCTTGGTGGGATGTCGAAGAGTTGTCGAAAGTTAGAACTCTGGATTATCCAGTAAGAAAGCATGATGTACCCATCTAGGGTTTGATGAAATTTGAAGCTTTCAGAGGTTTCAAACACTGGAAACCACACTATCCAAAGAAGGTGAGGAGAGTGAATCCTGAAACTGGAAATGAAGAAATAATCTTGCATGTGAAGAAGCCTAGAGTTATCAAGAACATTCCAGTACCGAAAATGGAGCAAGATTTTTATAAGGGGTTCTTGTACTGGGTATACAACTGTTTATCGACTGAAGCTGTGATCACCTGTACAGCTGAAAATGAAATCAGACACATCTTTGTGTATGATCCTTTATGGTTGGTAAATTGCTCGGCAAAAGACATTGAATGCTTGTTTGTTAACAAGATTGGATTTAAAGCCGAAGACAAAGAGCAAGCGATGCAGTTTCAGAAAGTTGTTTCCATTTGCTTTCAGAAAGGAATCAATGCTGACAATAAATGGTCTTCTAAATGGCGAAAGATTGAGGAAGAATAAAAGTTGAAGACTGAAAGAGAAAGGAAAGCTCGAGAAGATAAAGACAATATGCTAAGGCATACTGTGGTGCAAAGAATGGCTGCTGAAGAGAAGATAAAGATTGATGAGAACGAGAAGCTTAGGAAGATGTTGTTGCGAAAGCCTAAGCCGAGAGAAGAGAAATTCAAGTCACTGTAAAGAAAGCGCTGAAGACCAGACTAAAGACCCCGGCAATATCCAAGGGGGAGTTTGTTGGTGCATAATGTCTATAGCCTACGTCCTAAGTCTAGGTCATGTTTGTATAGGGTTTACAGGGGTTAAAAGTGTAATTTTATGTGTTTTGTAGTAATTTCGCATGAAATTTCATAATGTAATTTCGCACGAAATTACGTAGTGTAATTTCGCACGAAATTATAAGTGGTATTTCATGCGAAATCAGGAGCCTATAAATAGGTAGTCCTAGCTTCTCATTTGGTACGAAATTATCTGAAGTATAACGAAGTGCTGTCAAAATTTCACTGTGTTTTCAAGTATATAATCAATGAGAAGCTTGTTTTAAGTATCATACTCTGTTTCTACTCACTTCTACATTGATTCTAAGTTGTTTGTTTGTTTCCGCCTCTCAAACAGTTGTGTATTGTCTCTGATTGACTCATTTGGTCGTCAAAACGATCCTACAAGAACTCTTCCTCCTGAGCTCTGATACCACTTGTAGGATCCTTGAATCGATCAAATGAGCCGATCAGAAGAGTTCTAGACCAAATCAGAGGCGGAATTCAGTGATTTGATCTTCATTGCAGCTTGATTCACACTTAGAAGTAGATTAACTGTCGTTTGTATTGATTTCACAACGTTACAAGAGCTGGCGACACTTCGGCAGAGCTTCGCTACCGGAATCAGAAAGTTACAAATGAAGAACCAAGACCTCCTATTTATAGGAACAGCCAGGTCGCACGAACCAGCATGTCCAGGTCGCACGGACTGGCCAGTTCGCACGAACTGATCACTTCGTGTGAACCTGCTGGTTCAGACCTGTTTCCCGTTTTTCTCGTACTACGTGTCTTGGTCTATCTATTTAGTTACATGACTCGATACAAGACGAAGTCAACAGGCATATGCACTAACAATTCCGAAACTTTATCATAAGTTAAATATGCCCTAAATATCCTTTACAGAGCTTAGAAATAGGCTTTGAAGTGTTTGGTGCGCAAAAATAAACTTTTGGGTCATTCTATTTAGTTTACAGACCTGTTTCCCGTTTTTCTCGTACTACGTGTCTTGGTCTATCTATTTAGTTACATGACTCGATACAAGACGAAGTCAACAGGCATATGCACTAACAATTCCGAAACTTTATCATAAGTTAAATATGCCCTAAATATCCTTTACAGAGCTTAGAAATAGGCTTTGAAGTGTTTGGTGCGCAAAAATAAACTTTTGGGTCATTCAGGGACCAAAAGTGACAATCTGCCAAAGATGGCCAGGAGGGTCGCGTAAGCCCTGATCATTTCTTACGCGGCCCGCGAGAGCACATCAGCCAGAAACATTGAATCTGGTCCAAAACAACTGAATTTGATGGTTTTGTTGCTTGTTTTGCAATACCATTTGATGGTTTTGAGTGTCCCATTGTTTTGTAAACCATGGGCTACACATGGAGGGCCAAGATCAAGGCACGATTTACGAGAAACGATCCTAACGATTGTGGGATTTCTATAAATACCCAACGCTTCCATTCTTGCAACTCACAAATCTGATTCAATTGCTCTAAGTTGGGGTTTAGCACTTCATACCTGAGCAATTTGAATCAAGATTTCCTTGCTTGGACCCTTTGTAAGTATTCTTTCGTGCTTTTATGCGTTTTTAAGCTTAAAAGTCAAATAGTGTTTGACTTTCTGATTTGACCAGTCTTTGGTAAACACAAAGTTCATTTGAACTTTGCAACAAGAGCGTAATCACGATGGTTATAGTCCCGTGTTACTATACCTACTGATTACCACGTTGATGAGGTGTATTGACGAGTCATAGTTTCGGTCAAAATGCGTATTTATGCGTATTTTGCAACCAAACTATTCTTGGGTATCCCTTTGTTTTGATATCAAACTTGTTTTCTAACTTCGTTAAACTTGTTTTCTAACTTCGTTAAACATGTTTTCAAACTTGTTATCAAAACCCTTTTTTTTAACTCGTCACTTTAGGTTTAGTGCTTGTATAGGGTCATAAGATAAGCGGTCTTGACAACCGCTTAGCCTTTCGAACCCGACCCGTTTGGTCGATCATTAGGATCCGACCAAACATGTTTTGTGACCATAGTTGTATAGGGAATAACTTTCCGAGGTTATACCTTATGGTCACTTCGTTTAGTTAGTTATATGATAGGTAGTTTATATGCCTTAGGAAAATGACCAAAATGCCCTTTTTACACATATTTTCATTTTAAGCATATGTAACCTAAATTTTGACATCTAAACTGATTAGGCAACATTATTAGACATGTTAAGGCATATAATACTTGTCATAGGACTAGTTAGACGGTCCGAACGCGTTTTACGCAAACGACACGTTAAAGTAGCGTAAGCTACCTAAACGGGTCGTAATGGGTCGTAAGCACTTAGGTTAGGTTTCGATTTAGTATGTAGGCTTTGTTAAACCATATTATATGAGTTCCAACACTCATTTGGTTTACGAAACCTCATCCTATCCGATCTTCCGATTTAGGTCCGGTTATTAATATAGTTACCTGTATTAGGTGTGGTTTGATTTCCGTGATCCCTCTAGCTTTGCTTAGTTGTTATTCAAGACTTCTAAGCATTCTCAAGTGAGTACATAGTCCCCTCTTTTACTGTTTTCAAACACTTTGGGGTGAAACACATGTGCCTACTTGTTACTTTCATGTTTTTCATGCTTTTATATCATATACTTGCTATGTTCATTAGTACGCACTAGTCGTTTACCCGCGCGATGCGGCGGGAAACATATCACTTAGGTTGGTGAGTTTAGGGCTATGTACGGGGCGGTTCGGTTTTGAGCCATAACCAAGACCAAATTCGCGATGCAACGGAAAACACAACACTTGTTAGAAATTCTAAGGGTGTACATGAGAAGATTTAGTTCAGTTGGCTCATAACTAAAATCTAATTTTTTTTGCCTTACATAATGGGTCAGATGGGCTACATGTCATTTATTTTTATTAGGGTTGTGAATTTCTAACACAACTCGAAAATACTACATGAACCTAACATGAATTAGGGGTGTGAATTAAATCCTTATTAGGAAGAATCGGATTTGAACATCAAATAAAAGTAAATGCAACAAACTATACTAATTTTTGCACATTTAGTTCAAGTATGTACAAAACTTGGTTACTTATTATATGTAGATCGAGAGATTTTTGTTGGTCAATTATTGGTTTTTGTTCAACTATTGTGACTGTATGTGTCGCTTATTTATGTTATTTTGAGATGTTTTAATATTTGAAAGTCAACTATTTGATCTTCTCTTCAAAATCATAGCAATTGGTGATTTCATTGATCTCTATCCATATAGTTTTATCAATTTTTAAAAATCTCGTTATTCGCTTCATAAACTGTTTTCAATTAATTTTCTAAATTACATGGATTGTCCTCTAATATGCAAACATTGTAATAATAAACTATTTAGCTTTTCATTTCATATACATAGTAAATTATATATAAGTGCTAAATAATTTTAAAGATATATGTTATATATATTGTTGGAGAATTTAGCAATAGATGCAACCACGGTGTTCGAATAAAAAATAAAAAAAGTAAGCATTCATGAACACATGAACTGCCAGAAGGTTATATTATATTATTGGCTAGTGTGTCCTTAGTTTCAACATCTTCTTACCATTTTAAACTAACAAAGCACCAAGTCAGTTGGATTTCCAAAAAACTATGACCAGTGAAAGATAAATTTCAATAAATAAGAAAATACACGTCCCCTTCTTATCTCATTTTCAAAAAAAAAAAAAAAAAAGTTGAACCTCTACCAAGGCAGCTTCTTTCGCATATAAGCAAATAGACCCCCAACTGATGTAAAGATCAAGTGACGCATCCTATTCACGTTGCCACTTAAGAGAATATAGCTTAGGAGAATTACGAAATTAAAAGTCGCCATTTGTTCGGTAGCTTAGTTCCTTGATTGTACTCTTTTTCTCTTCATAAATTCCATAGAAAGTACGCCCTATATCTTCTTCAGAGACCTCACCTGGTACCAGATAATAGATTCAATCTAACACCTAATATTTAATAAGAACAATAATAAATATGCTAAGGAGGCTTCATCAAATTGCATAAATTCACTAAAATTTAAAAATAAATAAGCCTATCAGCTAGAACATACCAACGCCACAAGCTTCTTCAAATTTACTGATATCAAGATCTTCTGACTAAATAGAACAAACTGCAAATAAAATGACGGTTTGACTTATATAAAATCGTGATCCGTGTGACACGTAACCCAAGAACAAAACCGATTAACCGAATATTGCTAGAGCAAAGTTTGCAGGGTTGTATCCAGGCGTTATATCTATACGATTACCTGCATAAATCTGCATATAAGTAAAGATGATTAAGATCTGGCTAAGATTTATTTATGGTTTTAAGCAAACTTTTCAAGTACCAGTGTCAAAAAAATATTTAGCTTTTTGACTAAGGGAAGTCTTTTAGATCAAAAGGAGAACCGTCATTGTTATTCATATCATTTAACATTCCCATGGAGTTTTGAACATGATTTTGAGAAAGTGGTCCACCTTAATGATATGAGTTTCCAAACATAGACATCACCTGTGGAGAAGCTGCATTTTAAAAACATTAAAAAATATAGAGATAAAAAAAGAACTTATTTGGATATTAAGAGTAAAATGCCATTTTCTTCCCTAAGGTTCGGACATTTTTGTGAATTTCATCCAAAGGTTTGTTTTTCTGCATCCGGATCCAAAAGGTTTGAAATTTTGCTATTTTCATCCGGCTCGTTAACTCCGTCCTTTTTTCTACGTTAAGTCAGGGGTCTTTCCCTCTTTTTTCTTAACTTGACAATTCGGTCTTTTGAATACTTTTACAGTATGCTAAATGCTAAATGCTTGTACATAAAGTGAAAAAGACCGAATTTCCCTTTAAGTTAACAAAAAGACGAAAATACCCCAGACTTATTGGAGATAAATGGATGGAGTTGACGGGCCGGATGAAAATGGAAAGATTTCAAACATTTTGGATCAAGATGCCGAAAAACAAACCTTTGGATGAAAGTCACACTACTGGCCGAACCTCAGGGACGAAAATGGCATTTTACTCTTTATATAAATATATAAAAAAAGATGTTATGCTAGGACATGCAGACAACACACCTTGTTGAAGCATACCACCAATTAATCTATTTAATCCCTGCACACTGAACTTTCCTGAGCCACTATTAGTGTTTAGGTTAAGTCGAGAAACAAGGCGCCCGGGAATGATAAACCGCCACCAGAACTTGAGCTTCTTCCAATGCTACCACCACTGCCAATGTTTCCAGCTTAACTGGTGATCCGAGAGCTCCGATTTCCTAAAACCGGTGGGACTCCGACTCTCGGAATAGAATTACGGTTACTGATTGGTGCAGTGGTAGGCAGGACTCCAAGAATCGAACCACTAAATGCATTTGCACCACTACTGAACCCAGGGGTTCCAACAACACTCAAGCTACCTCTACTATTTAGCCCTGAATGACTGAGTGAATTGCCACGAGCTATCTGAAAAAATAAAACAATATTTTTTTTTTGTTAATGGTTCATCGCGAATAGTTATATGTAAGTAAAACCAACTCACAAATACAAATAGCAACGTATATATACATATATGAAGTACCTGAGAAAGAGCAGCAGGCATATTGTTTGATGTAAATCTTCCGGCAGAAAGGTTTCCGCTTTGTTGTTGAAGCCCACTTGAAGGTACATTAGCGGTTGTTGGATTTCGGGATCCAAGTGTGCCCGCGACATTAAAACTACCATGTAAGTTGTGGAGCCCCTGAACAGATCTTACAACAATCATACAAATCAAAGCCCAATATTCTTTTAGGAACACAGTATATTATCACCACATTTCTCCATCATGTTCATTGTACCTGGTCCATTAGTTCCCATCGCCATCCCTGTTTTGCAGCTCAACACTGATGTTCTTCGTCGTCGTTTGGTCATTAAATGCAGCCTGGAACACTCCGAAATCACCTCTATGCCTGAGAGTTTCCCTCCTGTTACATACCAATCACGTGTCAAACACGTGTGGAGAAGTTTCAAGTGTTGCTGCTCGCTGGTCAAATTTATCAAGAATGTGAGCAGTATCATCACACAACAAACTTGACCCTCTTAACTAAATTGTTTGAATATATCCTAGAATGCCAACCTATACAAAAAACACTAAATCAATAACATAAATTTGATTAAGAAGCACAAAGGTTGAATAAACAAACACCTTACCCTGGATGAGTCACCGTCGAATTCCATTCCCGTCTTCGTCACCGGAGCAAATGTCGGCATAACCTAGCCGCTGCCTTCTGTTGATGCCGGGACCATAACCTAGCCGCTACCTGTTGTTGATGCCGGGGCCACCCATTTTCATCGAGTCTCCACACACGCAGCTCCCGTACACCCTTGTCACATTCAATGCTTGTCTCCTGAAAACACATCCGGTTCCAACATATATCGGTCCTTGGATTCCATCCAGTCCCTTCATGTTAATCTGTCATGACAATGAAAAAAGATTAAATAACTTAAAAGAAAAAAATCATACTCGACATAGGTCCGCTACGATAATACCGAATGGAATAACCTGGTGACATACATCAAAGAAGACAACGTTGCGATTTGAGAATCTATCATGACGATCGATCCCATCAAATCGTTGGGGAAATTGAACATAACAAATTTTCTTTCCACATATAGGGTCCATCATGAAGCACATAGCCTCCCTGAGAGCTTTACTATTGTTTATATAGTGATCGCAATCTACATTGAGCATGTATGGTGCATTTGTAATAACCGCCAACACTCGGATCTTCAAAAAGAAAACTGTATAAGTTAAAAGCAATTAAGAAAATGAATTTGAAAGTATAATCCATGATAGTTATGAAGATAAGTTCATACCAAAGCATTCATGGCACCGGCTTTCTTGTGGTGGTCAAATCCAGGCCTTTTCTCTCTAGAAACATAAACAAGACGCGGTAATTTGTTTCCTTCGACGTCTTGAACCCCATTATTTCCTAGAAAAACATGTTGAACATGTACAAATTTCAATAATTTTATGTACGCGTATAATTAATATTGAAATTATTCCTTGAAGCACGTATAATCATGAAAACAAAATGTTAAGGGAAACCTATATGGACTTATCTTGCTTGAGGGAATCGGTATCTTCCGTGACAGTGGTTACCTCCCCTCATCCATCCCGTAATACCAAATTAACACAATATTATAACTTTTCCACATAAAAATGAATTTGAAAGTATAAGTTAAAAGCAATCAAGAAAATTAATTTGAAAGTATAATCCATGATAGTTATGAAGATAATTTCATACCAAATCATTCATGGCACCGGCTTTCTTGTGGTGGTCAAATCCGGGCCTTTTATCTCTAGAAACATAAACAAGACGCGGTAATTTGTTTCCTTCGACGTCTTGAACCCCATTATTTCCTAGAAAAACATGTTCAACATGTACAAATTTCAATAATTTTGTGTATGCGTATAATTAATATTGAAATTATTCCTTGAAGCATGTATAATCATGAAAACAAAAGGTTAAGGGAAACCTATTTGGACTTGTCTTGCTTGAGGGAATCGGTATCTTCCGTGACAGTGGTTGCCTCCCCTCATCCATCCTGTAATACCAAATTAACACAATATTATAACTTTTCCACATAAAAATGAATTTGAAAGTATAAGTTAAAAGCAATCAAGAAAATTAATTTGAAAGTATAATCCATGATAGTTATGAAGATAAGTTCATACCAAAGCATTCATGGCACCGGCCTTCTTGTGGTGGTCAAATCTGGGCCTTTTCTCTCTAGAAACATAAACAAGACGCGGTAATTTGTTTCCTTTGACGTCTTGAACCCCATTATTTCCTAGAAAAACATGTTGAACATGTACAAATTTCAATAATTTTATGTACGCGTATAATTAATATTGAAATTATTCCTTGAAGCATGTATAATCATGAAAACACAAGGTTAAGGGAAACCTATATGGACTTATCTTGCTTGAGGGAATTGGTATCTTCCGTGACAGTGGTTGCCTCCCCTCATCCATCCTGTAATACCAAATTAACACAATATTATAACTTTTCCACATAAAAAAACATACATACCGTTCATTCTTTATTGCTTATCTTCCACATTTTAGCACAACTTTTTGTACTTAGAACACTCATCATGCTTTTTTTTTTGAACGGTAGATCAACTTCAAACGTTAGATCTGTGTCATCGCCACCATCCTCAAACGGTAGATCTGGCCACCAAACGGTAGATCTGTGTCATCGCCACCATCTTCCACCCACAACCACCAGGTAATCTGAAATATTACACAGATCCGATTCAAATAACAAAAAAAAAGATATGGTAAAAAGAAAGGTACCCAGCGGTCAAACCAGTTGATCTGGTGTCAGATCTAGAATCGCCTGGAGAAAGAAGCATAGATCTTGAATCGCCTGGAGAAAGAAGGAGGAGAGATCTTGCTCATACCACAGATCCCATGAAACCCTAAATTGAAAATCACTAGAGAGAGAGAGAAAGAAGGAGGAGCGGCTGTGGATGAAATGAATTTAGGGTTTAGAAAGGAGTGAAAGAAAGTTTATATTGGATCCATAAGAGTAAAATGGGTCTAAGAGATCCGGTTAGGATCCCTGACAGCTACACGACGTGTTATAGAACTTTTCAACACATTTATGCTTAAACGGTTATTTCAAAATGTAAACGAGCCATGAATCCGACACTCACATAAAACCTATGTACTCGCCAGCATTTTTATGCTTGTCACACCCTGGCTTTTGCGGAAGCGTGGGTTTATTTGGTGTGACTTCTTAATACCATAGCAACAATCATAACAATGCTATATGATAAAAACACAAGATGCTCATCCATTAATATAGTTAGAAAATACCATAACATAATTGTCTTGAATCATCAACCCAAAATAAGTTACAACCACGACTTGTTTAAAAATGAGTTCCCAATGGACTCAACAAAAGACCTTAAATAAAACGAGGTTTGGAGACGTGTGACCCGTCCAGGAAAGGGTTACACCTCCCAAACCCTACACCCCTGGATGACATCTTTTATTTAATACGCAGCTTAACGTGCATCACCCGCCAGATCCGATCAATTCCCTGAAATACATGTAGTTTGAAAAATCAACAAAAAGTTGAGCGAGTTCATGTGTAAGTGAGTATGTATAAACCCTTGTAAACGATGTATGTATAATCCTTTGTAAACGGTGTATGAAAGTCCCTGGTATGTAGCAATAAGGAATAAAAAGAGATCACAAATGGTTTGCAAGGCCATTGATATGTGTGAAGTGATGCAGGAAGACTCAAACCTAGAAAATTTGTACCGGGCCTCGGCTGTAAGACACAGTCACCACTATGGGCCACCCCGGCCTCATGGGTGTGGGCTCGCTACACCCAAATAGATCTATCACTCATGTCCCTCGGTCCTACGATGAGGATTAATGGCCTTTAGTAGCCGCCTACCCACTCACATGATCTAACGATGTATGAAAAGTCCCTCCTTAAGCTAACCATACCATGTATAAAAATGTCTGTATAATTGTAACATGTATTTCAACCCCGAAGTTATAAAACTGAAAACAGTTAAGAGAAAAGGGGGACATGAACTCACTATAGTGCATCTCCTGTGCTCGTACTCAAACCTTGTCAGCTATACAACGACCTACAACGTACTAATGTCTATTAGACGAACGGGTCGTGCCTTGGCTTAGTATTTACGGGTTTGAGTTACGTTACTTTGATATGATTCCAAGTTATAACTTATTGTTAGAATAATAATAATTATTTTAACTTACATTATATTTGTAGGTCTTGAAATAATAGTTAGACAACTATATCGTATTCATACTTCTCAAGTATTTTATGTGCGTGTTGTAACAGAATTAATTGTTTCACAACCATGGAAATTAAAGTTACGTTTTATTTATCAAACAAGAAAGTTACATTGTCTTAAACAAGAAACAAAGAGTACATAACATAAATTAACTAGTTCTTGCTTCGTTTTAAGTCACTAAGGCATAGGTCCGCCTAAGTGTGTCTCGATCATCCTATGCAAAAACTCCTGAAAACACATGTGAAAATAGGTACGTCAGCATAAAAATGCCTATGAGATACATAGGTTTTGTGAAAATAGGATTCATGACTTAAGTTTAAGAAAATGTTTAATGAAATTTAGTCATGAACCTTGTAAATTGTTTTGTTTTGTAAATCATTTAAAAAGCGATAAGATCAGATGATATGTATAAATAAAAGAATGATATATGGTTAAATGAATAACCAATTTAAAATGAGTTGTATAAAATGAACTGTTTTGTAAACCAAAGTCTTGTGAAAACATGTTGCTTGTATAAAATGTATAAGTCCAAAATGAATGATTTAAATAACGCTATGATATGTAATATAATACAAACACTTATATATAGGAAGTACCAGCGGCGTATCCACCATGTTTGTATCATACTACTCACATCTCGTTACTTAATTCACTTAAACAAACCACAAATGTATAAAGTCTATGTTTAAACCAATTGTCAAAAAGTCCTTGTATAAACCATGTCAAATGTTAAAAGTCCAAATGTAGCCAAGTAATGTGCAACAATCGTTATGTATGGTAAGTAATGTGTTGTTACATAAACCAAATGTAAAATAATGTACAAAACAAAGTATTTTGAATATATCAAAAAGTTATGTTTTGCAAAGTAAATGCATGTTTTATTGATACAAACACTTATGTGGTAAGTTAACGCAAACATTCAAGCCTTGAGACAGTCGGATAACCCTAGGTCAAGGTTATCAAAAGAAATGTTTTCGGATTCAGTCATTCCTTACATCCAAACAAACCCAGGATGTCAGGAACGGGATTTGTCAAGTCCTATGGTACCACTACTTACTACCGAGCGGCGTAGCTAATGTTAATGAACGTATATAAGTCCCGTTTGTACAAACCAAATGTCATACCGATTGTAAACATGTTAAATGAAAACAATGTGCTAAGTATGCTAAGTTAACATACAAAGCAGAAAAGTCATGTAAATCAACGTGCTAGCATGCTCAGTCAACATACATAGCAAAAATGTAAAGTAAAACAATGTACTAAGTATGCTCAGTCAACATACATAGCAAGACAATGTAATGTAAATCATGTACTATAAGTGTACTATTAAACATAGCAAGTATATGATGTGAAAACAGGAAAGCATGAAAGTAACAAGTAGGCACATGTGTTTCACCCTAAAACAGTTTGAAAACAGTAAAAGAGGGGTCTATGTACTCACTTGAGATCGCTCAGTAGTCCTTGAGTAACAACCAAACAATGCTAGAGATCACGGAAATCAAACGGCACCTAATATAGGTAACTAAGTTAATAAACCGTACCTAAATCGGAGGATTGGATAGAATGAGTCTCGTAAACCAAATGAGTAGGGGAACTCATGTAATATGGTTTAACAAGGCCTACATACTACAATGAAACCTAACCTAAGTGCTTACAACCCATTACGACCCGTTTAGGTAGCTTATGCTACTTTAACGCGTCGTTCGTGTGAAACGCGTTCGGAACGCCTAACTAGCCTTGTGATAAGTAAAATATGCCTTAACATGTCTAATATTGTTTCCAAATCAGTTTAGATATCAAAAGTTTTGTTACATATGCTTAATATGAATTTTGGCGTAAAAAGGGCATTTTGGTCATTTACCTAAGGCATATATACTACCTATCATACAACTACTCAAACGATGTGACCAAAAGGTATAACCTCGGAAGGTTATTCCCTATACAACTATGGTCACCTAATATGTTTGATCGGATCCTAATGATCGACCAAATGGGTCGGGTTCGAAAGTATAAGCGATTGTTTAGATCGCTTACCTTACGACCCTATATAAGCACTAAACTATAAGTGACGAGCTAAGCATGTTAAAACATGCTTAACTAAGTTTAGAAAACAGGTTTGGTATCAAAACAAACGGTTTTGATACCTAAGAGTAGTTTGGTTACAAAATATGCAAGAATACGCATTTTGGCCGAAACTACGACTCGTCACTGAGCCTAGATAACGTGGTAATCAGTAGGTATAGTCACTAGGGACTATAACCATCGTGATTATGCTCACGTTATGAAGTTCAAACGAACTTCGCATTGACCATAAACTGGTCAAAGCATAAAGTCAAACGCAGTTTGACTTTAACGATAAAAACGAACGAAAAGAACGAACGAATACTTACAGAAGGTCCCCGCAAGCTCTTGATCCGATTTACTCTCAGGTATGAAGCATAAACTTCAACTTAGAGAGCCAAAATCAGATTCAAGTGTGAGTTTGCAAGGAAATGAAGGTGGGTATTTATAGGAATTCAAGAACCGTTAAGATCGTTCATCGAAAACTGAGCTTTGATCTGGACCTTACATGTGTGCCCATGGTTTTCTAAAACCATGGGAGCCCCTAATAATGGACTAGGTTCATTGAATACCAGCCCATGGTTTTGCAAAACAATGGGTTAAAACCATCAACACTTCAAAATGGACTAGGTTCATTGAATCTGGTCAGAAATTTCAAAAATGGTCCCTGCACTTGTAAAACTTGATTTTTTTTGTACTTTTAAGCCCCGTTAACCCCATTTCAAGGCTCTAAAATAAAGTTAAAGTATAGGGAACTCAAAACATGCTCAAAAGTATCTCGGATGTCGGTTCGTTTGGTCGTACGGCTGCGTTATTCGCTTAATTACGACGGAAGTCATAACGAACGCAAAAACGATCCAAATTACGCGACGAATGGATTTTCCTCATGCCAAATGCTAAAATAAAATATTTTAGTGCTTACATAAATTTTTGGATGTCCGGATGTATTCAGAATGTAAGTTATGCGCGAAAATGCAAACTTGTGCACTTTTTGACGCTTTTAGTCCCTGGATGAGCATAAAGTTTATTTTAGCACACCGAACACCTCAAAGCCTATTTCTAAGCTATGTAAAGGATATTTATGGAATGTTTAACTTATGGTCATGTTCCATAATGTTCGTTACAGTTCAAATTGGCATACTTTCGAAGTTTGTCAAATTTAGTCCCTGTAAGCTAATTAACTTGATTTTGCCATACCAAAGCCTTCAAAACTTATTCCTAAGTTATGTAAAGGTTATTTAAGGTATGTTAAGTATATGTTGATGTTCCGGAGTATTTTTCGCGTTAAACTGACTACGTTTACGCACCAGTTTGCGTATAACTCTCTAGAAAGAAATGTAGAGTTTGAAATTGAACAAAAGTCAAAACATGAAAAATGTCAAACATAAACAAACAAACATTGGGATTAAATAACGTTGTTTTATTGATAACTGAACTATTTACAATGATTACAAACACAGGTGTCTATTAGACGAACGGGCCGTGCATTGGCTTAGTATTTACGGGTTTGAGCTACGTTACTTTGATATGATTCCAAGTTATAACTTATTGTTAGAATAATAATAATTATTTTAACTTACATTATATTTGTAGGTCTTGAAATAATAGTTAGACACCTATATCGTATTCATACTTCTCAAGTATTTTATGTGCGTATTTTCTTCCCAAGGATGGGGGTATGTATACATGTATTTTATGATAATTCATATTTCTCCTTATCCAAAATATTATCCATCCAAAATATACTAGTAGCGGTACTGTGTTAAGTTATATTATTTTTCTCTAAATAATATAACTAGTTCCCAAATTATGCAAATATTCACATAAGCATTTTAGTATAAAATATATATTCTAAATATATATTTGTCCGCTTTTATTTACGAAAACCAACCTCCGATACTTTGAAGTTTTGTAACCAAACTTATGGCGAAGTTTACTTCCGAAAAAACAAAGTTAAACATATTTGTAAACACTTGTTAGAAAATAATTTTCTAAGTCTTGGGATTTTTAGAAAATTTTGCCAGCGTTTCCCCTAAAAACGGAGGTGTCCATGCTATTGAGCATATCGTTTTCTTTTCAAAATCAATCACAATAATCATCAACAATTATCCTTTAACAACCTTACATCACCGAGAGCAAAAACTATATTCGTTACATATTAATCATGAACTTGATACATTCCGAATACGCGTAGTAACTTGGTAAAGCTTTTAGTGGACTTCGTTACCTTCCAAAGTGTAATTATTTCTTTAAAAATCATTTTCACACAAAAGTTTAGTGTTTACAACTTGTAAATAATTTTTACAAAAATAAAACTTTTGAACTCTTCTTGTAAATAAAAGGTTTTTACACATTTTTCATTTCTAAAAATGGTGTAGTGTATGTATAAGTCATGATTTTCCAAAGATCGATTCTCTAACTTGGTTTATTTAGAAAAGTCTTTTGTAGAACTCGGATCTACATGATCATCAACTTACTTTGTTCATTTATATTTTAAGAAAATCATTTTTATCAAGTTCATATTTAACTAGAAGATGATTATTTTATGTTTCATATAATCATCTTCTTAGTCTTGTTAAATCATGTTTCTAAACATCATTTAACATGCTCCATATGGTGATTATCATCACATAACCAAGAATCCTCATGCATTTAACAACATAATCACTACAACATCCTACTAACAACATTCCATCTTCATGTTTTGTCACACCCTGACCACGTAAAACAACAAGACGTGGCGGAAACGTCGGGGGGTGTTGTAACAGAATTAATTGTTTCACAACCATGGAAATTAAAGTTACGTTTTATTTATCAAACAAGAAAGTTACATTGTCTTAAACAAGAAACAAAGAGTACATAACATAAATTAACTAGTTCTTGCTTCGTTTTAAGTCACTAAGGCACAGGCCCGCCTAAGTGTGTCTCGATCATCCTATGCAAAAGCTCCTGAAAACACATGTGAAAATAGGTACGTCAGCATAAAAATGCCTGTGAGATACATAGGTTTTGTGAAAATAGGATTCATGACTTAAGTTTAAGAAAATGTTTAATGAAATTTAGTCATGAACCTAGTAAATTGTTTTGTTTTGTAAATCATTTAAAAAGCGATAAGATTAGATGATATGTATAAATAAAAGAATGATATATGGTTAAATGAATAACCAATTTAAAATGAGTTGTATAAAATGAACTGTTTTGTAAACCAAAGTCTTGTGAAAACATGTTGCTTGTATAAAATGTATAAGTCCAAAATGAATGATTTAAATAACGCTATGATATGTAATATAATACAAACACTTATATATAGGAAGTACCAGCGGCGTATCCACCATGTTTGTATCATACTACTCACATCTCGTTACTTAAGTCACTTAAACAAACCACCAATGTATAAAGTCTATGTTTAAACCAATTGTCAAAAAGTCCTTGTATAAACCATGTCAAATGTTAAAAGTCCAAATGTAGCCAAGTAATGTGCAACAATCGTTATGTATGGTAAGTAATGTGTTGTTACATAAACCAAATGTAAAATAATGTACAAAACAAAGTATTTTGAATATATCAAAAAGTTATGTTTTGCAAAGTAAATGCATGTTTTATTGATACAAACACTTATGTGGTAAGTTAACGCATACATTCAAGCCTTGAGACAGTCGGATAACCCTAAGTCAAGGTTATCAAAAGAAATGTTTTTGGATTCAGTCATTCCTTACATCCAAACAAACCCAGGATGTCAGGAACGGGATTTGTCAAGTCCTATGGTACCACTACTTACTACCGAGCGGCGTAGCTAATGTTAATGAACGTATATAAGTCCCGTTTGTACAAACCAAATGTCATACCGATTGTAAACATGTTAAATGAAAACAATGTGGTAAGTATGCTAAGTTAACATACAAAGCAGAAAAGTCATGTAAATCAATGTGCTAGCATGCTCAGTCAACATACATAGCAAAAATGTAAAGTAAAACAATGTACTAAGTATGCTCAGTCAACATACATAGCAAGATAATGTAATGTAAATCATGTACTATAAGTGTACTATTAAACATAGCAAGTATATGATGTGAAAACAGGAAAGCATGAAAGTAACAAGTAGGCACATGTGTTTCACCCCAAAACAGTTTGAAAACAGTAAAAGAGGGGTCTATGTACTCACTTGAGATCGCTCAGTAGTCCTTGAGTAACAACCAAACAATGCTAGAGATCACGGAAATCAAACGGCACCTAATATAGGTAACTATGTTAATAAACCGGACCTAAATCGGAGGATTGGATAGAATGAGTCTCGTAAACCAAATGAGTAGGGGAACTCATGTAATATGGTTTAACAAGGCCTACATACTACAATGAAACCAAACCTAAGTGCTTACAACCCATTACGACCCGTTTAGGTAGCTTATGCTACTTTAACGCGTCGTTCGCGTGAAACGCGTTCGGAACGCCTAACTAGCACTATGATAAGTAAAATATGCCTTAACATGTCTAATTGTTGGTGCATTCATCTGTCGTCTTCGTCTTATGTCGAGTCTCAGATTAGAATTGTTAGATTAGATCTTGTTATACGAGAGTATAAGAGGTTTTAGAATGTGTTTAAGGTAATTTAGCTTGAACGTGGTGATTTCCCTTGAAAGTGTCACTTCACAGTTTCAAGCTAAATCAACATGTTGATTTCCCTTGAAAGTGGCATGTGTCATTTCAAGCTAAATCAACACAACTATAAATAAGCCTTCAAGCTAAATCATTTGTAACGGTTTCTGAAATTCCATACCGAGGTGCTGCCGGTGTGAGGACTGATTGTAAACGATAGTATATCAATATAATCAGTGTTAAAGTGATACGCAAGCTGTTTCGTAATCGGTTTCTTAGTTTCCGCCTCTGAAACTGATAAATCTCTTCTGAACGACTCGTTTGGGTCGCAAACCGATCCTACAAGTGGTATCAGAGCTCAGGAGGAAGAGATTTCGCCAAAACAGCTCGTTTTTGTCACTTTTTCTGATTTTCTACACCTTCTTTCAAAATTGAACAAATTTTTACGGTTAAAATCGGCTCAAATTCTCACATATTGTACGAAAACATGTTTTAACAAACCCTTGAAAGTTTCAGAACTTAATTCGATCATTTACTTGTTCAATCGGACCAAAATCAGATCGAAATGATGATGTCATTATGATTTCGCTTGAGTTTATGGGTTGATTTCGCTTGAGTGTTGACATTTTGATCATGATTTCGCTTGAGATTAGTTGATAATTTCGCTTGAAACATTTTGTGTGATTTCGCTTGAAACATGTATCGAGTATTGTGATTGATTTAGTGGTTCGAGGAGTGCATATGATACAGGTTTTATAATAAAAAGAATTGAGAATCGGTTCATTGAAAATTGAATTGTGGAGTGTATTTGTGTCAGCTTGCATGTGACTTTCGAAAATTGTTCTCACGATTTGTCAGTTTGCATGTCAAAGTTGGTAAAGATGTATAAGTTGGTCACGTGAATGCTTGATTCAAGAAATACATGTGATAGTCATTTTACAAGTTGTCAGTAAGTTGAAAAAGGAAGTATTGTGTCTTGTGTCAGTTGCATGTGATCGAGGTAGTCAACAGGATTCATTAAGAACCATTTCAGTTTGCATGTGACATTTGGTAGTCGATATAATCAAAGTATAATCAGACTTGGCATGTGCTTTTATCGATACAAGTGAGGTCTGCTAAATTTGAAGTGTGATCATAGAATTGTCGGCAAAAGTGATTTGATAATAATATAATATTGTTCGGTCCAATCAGATTTATTGGCATTCAAAGGTGTCGAGTTAGTGGATTTTGACATCAAAATTGATTTTGTTTTTGAGTGAAACTTGTCGAGATTATTTGAAATATGGCAAAAATATTTGATGAAAAGGAGAATGAGTTTATTGAAAGGTTAAATAGATATGGTTGGTATCAAATGAGCGGATATGAACAAGATGATAAGAAGATTTGGATGCTTAGACTTGAAAGATTTGCATGTCAAAAGGATGAGACCGTGAAAGAGATGGAAAGGAGATTTGATTACTTGATATAAACAAGTTAAAATTGTTTGGAATAAAATTGACAGATACTGAAAAGATATCAAAGTTTGCGGATGCTTTACCTGCCGAATGGGATGATGTTTTAAAGAAATTAAAACAAGAGCCTAAATTTTCAAAATTACATCCATCTGATTTCATTAATAAACTTCAAAAGCATAGTTATGAAAATTCTGATAAGAAGAAAATATTGATGAATAAATTCAAAAGGAATCTAGATGAATTGAATTTGGGAAATCTAGATAAAATCAATTTGGATGTAATCATTGAAATTGATAGGAGAATATGTATGTGTTTCGCTGCAAAACATAACATGAAATATGACTTTAAAAGAGGATGTTATATTGATGCAAATTTAAAACCTCTTGATTTTGTTAAAATTGTTTGTGCAGGAACATACAAGACAGAGATAAAGGAAATATCAGAGATTGAAGAATCTGTGACGAATGAATCCTTAAATTCTGAATCTGTGTGCTCTAAATGTGACAACTTTAAGACTGACAATGACAAACTTTTGAAGGATGCGGAAAGTTTGAAATTGGAAGTCGAGAAGTTGAAAGATGAGAAGCAAACTGATGTAAAACATATTCTGGATTTACAGGAAAATTGTGAAAAGCTGAAATCTGAAAATGTTAAATTGTTAAATGACTTGAACAGTTTGACATTAGAAAACAAAATTTTTGAAGAAAAAATTAAAAGTTTTGAAAATGAAAAATCGAAGATTGAAAAATATTTTCAGAGTCAAATAAAAATTTTAGAAGATGAGAGAGATTTGTTTGGTAAAAACAATCTTGAAAAACAAATTGCAATCAATTCTCATCTTGAAAAGATTATTCGACTTGAGAAAGAGGCAGAATGTGCTCAAAAGAAAATAAATGAATGGGAAGAAAAGTTGAAGGTGTTTGTGAATACTTCAACTATTCCTTGCCCAAAACCTTTAAATTCAGTTCCAATAAGTGACAATGTCACAAACTTTGACAAAGTCAAAGTTGAAGATTGCGATGAGAAATCTGATGATGAAAATGAAAAAATGAAGAAAAAGAATTTATTTTTGAAGTTAAAAGAAAAGTTTCAAGAAACTGTTCCGCAATCAACTGAAAAGGGAGAATGCTCTAAGCAAAAACCTTTGAAGAAGAAAGTGGAACAAAAACAAAAAGAGAAAATTTTGAAAAATGTTCAAAAAGATAATAAAAGCTCATCAGATCAATCATCCAATCAAAATGAAAAATTACAAAAATCGAAAAATGAAAACTCTAAAATTGTTGGCAATAAGTGGTGCAGGTTGGACCACAGTGCTCAAAAGTCAAATTCAGCAATCAAAAGGAAGAAGGAATATCAGCAAGCCAAGCAGTGCTTTGATTTGAGAATTTGGGCTAAAAATGGTGATTGGTACGATAACAGAGTGTGTTACCGATGTGGTTATCAAGGACACATTGCTGTTAACTGCCAAGGTTGGAGTTATGAGACGAGGAGATGCTTTAACTGCAACATCAGAGGTCACATTGCCAGAGATTGCCCAAGAAGATCAAATGAAAGATTGAGGGTTACTTCTCAGAAGATGGCAAAGAAATCAGTCAATGTCAAGCCCAAAGAACAGAAGGTTCAAGAACCTAAAGTTCAAGAAATGAAAGTGAAGCTTTCTCAGGGGCAGAAAGACAGACTGAGGAAGAAGAGAAAGAAGGCTACAGAGTATCTTGAGAAGATCTTGTCCTCGGGTTCACCGGATAGATCGAATAAGAGTTCTGATGAATCAACTCACTCAATTGCAAAGTCAAGCAAGACGAATTCATCGGATACAAATCTGAGGACGAAAGAAGAAAAGAAGAAGAAGAAAATGGTCGGCGATGAATCTGACGTGTTAAAGTCAGACAAGCCACCTTCAGGCGATGAATCTGACAGATCAAAGTCAGACAATCCATGTGCAGGCAATGATTCTGGTACGGTAAAGCCAGAAGAGCCCGTAGTTGAGGTAAAAACTAAGAATTCAGGTTTAACAATGGATGATGCAAATTTTCCACCATTGTTGAACAAGAATTCAAAATCACCTAAGGACCGTCAGGCTTGGGTGAATCTGTTTAAATGAAAAAAACCTGACTTGCCGGAGTTCCCAGGTTGGTAAGCGTGGAACATGAATCGACACATTTCTTGAGAAATTCACGAATGTGATATTTCGACTTACAAGTGGTAAATCAGGGACATTAAATTGTACTTGATTTTCTACAAGTGATGTTTGTGGATTGATCTTAAAAATGTTAGTTTTTACAAGTGATTGAAGAAAACAAAGTGATGAAAGATCCCCGAATTGGAGAATTGACACACAAAACTTATTTTCTGGAAAAACCATTTTGATTAAAACAAACTTAAGTGTTTTGAAATCACTATGGGAAAATGTTTTGTTGTCAGGGGGAGTTCTGATTGTTCATGTCAAGTGAATGGAGAATTGAAGTAATTCTCATCATGTTGTCACGTTTTCTTGTACAGCTTGTTTTCAAATTTTCCCAGAAAATCAAAATTGAGACATATTTTGATTTTAGGGGGAGTAAAAATTTTTAAAAAATTAGAAAATTTGAAAATGTCAAAAACATTGAAAAATTGCAAAAAATGAGTTTTGTTGTGAAAAAGAGGAGATGATAGTAGATCAGTTGGATTGTCACAGCATGCTAAAGAAATGTAAAGTCAAAATGTGATAAACGATCTCACTAAAGATGTGACGGTAGGCTCAACTAGACTAGTAGATTTGCGATAACGATACAAACCTAAATGAAAAAGCCTAGTTCTAGTGGGAAACATGGTCAAAAGCATAGTACTTAGTTTTGTCCTTCTTGATTGTGTACCTACTCAGTAATCGCTGATTGTCGAAAGACATAAAACTGGTTAAGTTTGTGAACTTTCACAACTTTGCTGAAAAGTCGTTGTGATTGTGCATTTCATTTTGCAAAGATTTAAACTTGTTTTATTTCTTTATTTTGTTTAAGCATCGGACATCCTCTACGTATACGTGAGTATCGACCTGGATGTTGTTGCCTAAACGTTCTGTTTTTTTTTTCTTTGGTGTTTCGTTTAAGCTTTGGACCTCCTCTGCGTATACGGAAGTATCGACCTGGTGGTTAAAGCCTAAACAACTTCAACTTATTTTTATTTTCTTATTTTGTTTAAACATTGGACTTTCTCTGCGTATACGGAAGTATCGACCTGATTGTTAATGTTTAAACATTCTACTTTGTTTTCGCACAAATCACAGTTGATAAAAGTTTAAAGGCATTGCTTGAGTCAGTGTATTGCATGATGAGGGGATATGCTGAGATCGTGGGGTTCATAAGAACTTAGTGCTATCTTAATATATCTTAAAGTATCGGTAAGCAGATTGAAAGTTTTTAGATTGAGTTTAAGTGGACAACAATATCGTCAATCAACGTGAATTGTTTAGAACTGAAAATGTTTAAAGCTTAACGGTGCTAGTGATTGGTCAAAAACTGATATGATCCTCTTACACAAACTCACAAAAATAGTGTCTGTAAATATTTCTTTACAACATTTCATTTACATTAAAAAATCCAAAAAGATTTTAGTGTGTTTTAGCATAAATTTTGAAAAATACAAAAAGATTTTCGACAACTGATGTTCGAAAAATGATTTTCAAAATTCCGTGTGCTGAACATGATGAACTGGTTTGTAAGTGTGTGTATTGAATTGAAATATTTTGATTTGAGAAAGAAGTTGAGATTAGTTAATCAGGGTCATTAATTTGAACTTGATGTAACTATTACTAGTAAGTTTTTCTTATTGATATAAGTAAAAACTTATGTTTTGATGAGATTTATGCAGGAGATGAACTGAACAGAGTTAAAGCTAGGATGCAATCTCAAGGTGATAGCTAATTCCAGACAGCGATCCCATCATGATGAGAGGGGGAGTCTGACGAGGTTAGAGCCAAAGAGAAGATCCTGGTATATGCTAAGAAAGAAAAAAGACCGATAAAGACTGAAGATTGAGAATACTCGACATTTAAGACTCATCAACATCTGAGGGGGAGTCTGTTGGTGCATTCATCTGTCGTCTTCGTCTTATGTCGAGTCTCAGATTAGAATTGTTAGATTAGATCTTGTTATACGAGAGTATAAGAGGTTTTAGAATGTGTTTAAGGTAATTTAGCTTGAACGTGGTGATTTCCCTTGAAAGTGTCACTTGACAGTTTCAAGCTAAATCAACATGTTGATTTCCCTTGAAAGTGGCATGTGTCATTTCAAGCTAAATCAACACAACTATAAATAAGCCTTCAAGCTAAATCATTTGTAACGGTTTCTGAAATTCCATACCGAGGTGCTGCCGGTGTGAGGACTGATTGTAAACGATAGTATATCAATATAATCAGTGTTAAAGTGATACGCAAGCTGTTTCGTAATCGGTTTCTTAGTTTCCGCCTCTGAAACTGATAAATCTCTTCTGAACGACTCGTTTGGGTCGCAAACCGATCCTACACTAATATTGTTGCCAAATCAGTTTAGATATCAAAAGTTATGTTACATATGCTTAATATGAATTTTTGCGTAAAAAGGGCATTTTGGTCATTTACCTAAGGCATATATACTACCTATCATACAACTACTCAAACGATGTGACCATAAGGTATAACCTCGGAAGGTTATTCCCTATACAACTATGGTCACCTAATATGTTTGATCGGATCCTAATGATCGACCAAATGGGTCGGGTTCGAAAGTATAAGCGATTGTTTAGATCGCTTACCTTACGACCCTATATAAGCACTAAACTAAAAGTGACGAGCTAAGCATGTTAAAACATGCTTAACTAAGTTTAGAAAACAGGTTTGGTATCAAAACAAACGGTTTTGATACCTAAGAGTAGTTTAGTTACAAAATACGCAAGAATACACATTTTGGCCGAAACTACGACTCGTCACTGAGCCTAGATAACGTGGTAATCAGTAGGTATAGTCACTAGGGACTATAACCATCATGATTACGCTCACGTTATGAAGTTCAAACGAACTTCGCATTGACCATAAACTGGTCAAAGCAGAAACTCAAACGCAGTTTGACTTTACCGATTAAAACGAACGAAAAGAACGAAAGAATACTTACAGAAGGTCCCCGCAAGCTCTTGATCCGATTTACTCTCAGGTATGAAGCATAAACTTCAACTTAGAGAGCCAAAATCAGATTCAAGTGTGAGTTTGCAAGAAAATGAAGGTGGGTATTTATAGGAATTCCAGAACAGTTAAGATCGTTCATCGAAAACTGAGCTTTGATCTGGACCTTACATGTGTGCCCATGGTTTTCTAAAACCATGGGAGCCCCTAATAATGGACAGGGTTCATTGAATACCAGCCCATGGTTTTGCAAAACCATGGGTTAAAACCATCAACACTTCAAAATGGACTAGGTTCATTGAATCTGGTCAGAAATTTCAAAAATGGTCCCTGCACTTGTAAAACTTGATTTTTTTGCACTTCTACGCCCCGTTAACCCCATTTCAAGGCTATAAAATAAAGTTAAAGTATAGGGAACTCAAAACATGCTCAAAAGTATCTCGGATGTTGGTTCGTTTGGTCGTACGGTTGCGTTATTCGCTTAATTACGACGGAAGTCATAACGAACGCAAAAACGATCCAAATTACGCGACGAATGGATTTTCCTCATGCCAAATGCTAAAATAAAATATTTTAGTGCTTACATAAATTTTTGGATGTCCGGATGTATTCAGAATGTAAGTTATGCGCGAAAATGCAAACTTGTGCACTTTTTGACGCTTTTAGTCCCTGAATGAGCATAAAGTTTATTTTAGCACTCCGAACACCTCAAAGCCTATTTCTAAGCTATGTAAAGGATATTTATGGCATTTTTAACTTATGGTCATGTTCCAGAATGTTCGTTACAGTTCAAATTGGCATACTTTCGCAGTTTGTCAAATTTAGTCCCTGTAAGCGAATTAACTTGATTTTGCCATACCAAAGCCTTCAAAACTTATTCCTAAGTTATGTAAAGGTTATTTAAGGTATGTTAAGTATATGTTGATGTTCCAGAGTATTTTTCGCGTTAAACTGACTACGTTTACGCACCAGTTTGCGTATAACTCTCCAGAAAGCGATGTAGAGTTTGAAATTGAACAAAAGTCAAAACATGAAAAATGTCAAACATAAACAAACAAACATTGGGATTAAATAACGTTTTTTTATTGATAACTGAACTGTTTACAATGATTACAAACACAGGTGTCACATGTTTCTTCTTTATGTTCAAGTTTCTTATTTAATCCCTTTAGTGTTCCTGTTCTTTAGTATTTTAAACATACTCATCGTACTACAACTCTTAACCACTAAAAATAAGATGATTAAGAGTTAGACAAGAACTTACTACTAGCACAAAGGCTAGGGATAATCTTTAGTAAGAAGATGAAGAAAATGATGGTGAAAAGCAAGAAATAAAGCTCCTTGAAGTTCCACAAGTTGCAAGCTTCCTAGAATCACCTCCTAGTCTTGAATGAAGCTCAAAAATGGAAGAAGATGGTTGTGATATGGTGGTGATGGTGACGGTTGTGGTGTAGCCGAGAGGAGGGAGAGAGAGGTGAGGGATGTGGAGTGAAAATTTAGTGAAGATATGTTATAATCTTTAGAAGATAGCATCCATACTTATAATCATTCTTTTCAAATATTATGTTTACTTCAACAAGTATGATCTAATATAAAATATAAACATATCTAGGAAGTATGTTGGTGGATTTTGGTGGGTCCTCTTGGGATCGAATTCGGGTATGGGGGGGTTAGATGTAAATTTTTTGTGGTAATGGGTAAACATAAGTTGAAATCCAAGTGTATACTTGCATAAGTTAGTTAGTTGATATTTAGGGGGGTGTTATGGTGTACGGGGATCATGACTAGCCAAAAATATTTAAACAATGTATTTGACAAAAATTTGGTGTCCCGGGTAATGTCCGGTTAGGTACCGTTCCGTTAAAGTGTTTAATTATTCCGTAAAGTGTCTTTTATATATATTTTTGTAACACAATTAATTCCCGGCACTTAGGAAAGCATACAGGACCATTCTGCCATATTTTTGTCATCTTACTAGCATGTTAAATGCTGAATTTTTGCTGAAAATGCAGAATTCTGCACTTAAAGTGTGTTTTAGGCACTTCCCGGCACTTTAACTATCACCTAGTGACGCAGTTTTATGGTCCTCACTTCCCTACACTCCATACTAGTGTAGTACCTTGTCCCTGGCCCATACTGGGCCTCAAAACAACTGTCTGTCTATTTGCTGGCATTGTCAGCATGTTTCTGAATTATCCGTTCAGTGTGCTAACTATGCTTTGTGCATCAAGTATGTAACTAAAGTTTGTTTGTAATAAATGGAGTGACGGTATAAAATGTGATGCATGTGTATGTATGATACAAAAATCATAAAGCAGTTCAAGTTGTCAGTTGTAATCAAGCACAGTCATTAAGCACATAATTAAAATTAATTAATTGTACGGATACCTGTAATTGTAAGGGTTGTCACATTCTCCCCCCGTTAAGAAAATTTCGTCCCGAAATTTTAGGTTCTGCTTCTAGTTGCAGGGGTCTTGGGGAATAAATGTGGGTACTTGGCCTTCATACGATCCTCACGTTCCCATGTGAATTCTGGGCCATGCCGTGCATTCCAACGAACCTTGACGAGCTTGACACTACTCCTGCGTGTTTTGTTAACCTTCCAATCCGTAACCTCAACCGGTTCTTCAATAAAGTGGAGTGTGTCGTCAACAAGAATTTCATCGGTAGGAATGACCACGGTTTCCTGAGTTGGACTCTTTTTCAAATTTGACACATGGAATGTATCATGAACGCCATTTAGTTCAGCAGGTATGTCACACCCTCAAAATCCACACGCGGAGTATTACCGCGAGGTGTGTGACGACCAGGATCTTAGCCACTAATTATTTTGAACCGTTTAGTTATTATTACAAATAATGGTATAATTAGTGACCAATTTTAAATTTTTCAAAACATAGCTTGAGTTTGCAGCGGAAAGGAAAGAAGAACACATCGTAATTTAAACCCACAAGTTGTTCATACGAAACTTACGAACCACGCACTCCATCCGATTGCAACGTCCGTCCAGAGCTGTATCGAGCAATCTGCAAAGCATGCAGTAGAGTGTCAACATAACGTTGGCGAGTTCACGTGTTTGTAGTTTTCCAGTTTTTAATTCCAAAAACTTGTTTTAACCAGTTAATTTATCCGTTTATACATGCGATGGGGAGCTACCCCATAAGTAAGCGACTAAACTGTTTTTACAATACCGAATACTATTCATCCGTACGTTTCCGTAGAGTGCCCCGTTTGTCAATGTTCTATCATCATTGACGGTTGCCAGAGTACATTAGTTCACGCCCGATCCCATACGCGGGCACGGTGTGAGGTTGGTGAGACCTAAATAGCGCTATCAACTAATAACCCGTTCGCCTGACCCCGGCGACTAATCGGTATTAAGAAGTGAGGACTTGAGTGATAGAGTTTCGTTTAGTGTTGCTTGTTGCATCCAGTATAAACAGTAATTAACTAAAAGTTCCCAGTAACAAGGGAAGAAAAGTAAGTTTGTTCCCAGTAACAAGGGAAGAAAAGTAAGTTTGTATCCCTCACAAGGGGATAGCGTTGTTACCCGTATCCCACACAAGGAAATAGAAATACCGTATCCCGCACAAGGAGATAGTTAAGCAATCCCAAACCAGGAAAAGTTTTTTCGTTCCGTTTCCCAACCACCGGGAACGCATGCTTTAAGAAAAAAGTAGTGAACTCACCTTTGCTTTGCTCGGTAGTTAATTTACTCGTGTTAGGTTTGTCAACCATACCCTATTATGGTTATACATATTTATTAGGTTCGTATCCAAGTAACGTCTCGTATAAATTACACGCATCTAACACGTAGCACGTAAATTCACATTACACACTTTGCATAATGTACAGTAACACGTATCATACCAGCATGCATGTTATTGGGCCTATTCTAGCGTATGAACAATTAATCAACATCAGTTAGACATCAACAGTCAAACAACAACACTAGTACATAGTCCAAAACATCAGTTTGTGCGGCCCAACAACTAAGCAGAGTAGTCCAGTCGAAACTGGATAGTCTCGACTCGAGACTATGAGGTCTCGAGTCGCAACTGCTGGACTCTAAGTCGAAATCAGCAGGTCTGGAGTTGTGAACATTTGAGTCGCAACCGTAGAGGTCTCGAGTCGCAACTGATGCAGGTTCTGGTCTCGAGTCGCAACCGGACTCGCAAACACGGTCTCGGTTCATGCTGTTTTGGTCTCGAGTCGCAACCGGACTCGTAACTGTGGTTTCGAGTCATAAGGTTTGTGTGCCGATCACGTGTGGTTTCGAGTCGCAACCAGGTGTTTGCGACTCGCAACCGATGTCGCAACCGAGGGATTTCGACTCATCATGTGGCGGTCTCGAGTCGCAACTGGAGGTTTCGGCTGGACAACTGCTGATTCGGTACAGTGTACTATCCAATAACGTTCTCATTATCATGTTTTATTCTACCGTACACTTTCCAATTCAGATCAAAACAAACAAATTTCAAATATTTTCAATGATCTTCAATCAGTTATTCACGTAGGATTTTTCACATCATCACTGTTTTATTAAAGCATGGCACTACATTTATCATCTAAACATAATCTTACTAGCCTATCACCACAGTTCTAACCAATGGCATACATATCAACACGTATTTATCACCTTTAAACATTACATGTTTATTACAACACATTTAGACCTTACATATCAAATAGCTACAAGTGGGTCATGATCAACCAACCCCAAATTCTTGTATATAGAATAGAATCGACCCAGCCCATGGTCGTTTGTGATTCTTAAATTTTGTGCGGCCCAACAGCATGTTGCAGCCCAACTTAATTGGAGTGTGTGTGGTTTGTGGAAATGTGCGACATGGTGGTTCCAAATACAAAAAGGGTGTGGGTCCTCATGTCAGTTTGTGCAATTCGTTCTACAACTTCTACACATATCATTCTCCTACCTAAATCAAATCATAAAAGACAAACAACTGGCATTCCCAAAATTTCAAGTCATTTTTAGGTAGGTTGTACTCTAAGCTTATAAACTTGTACATTTCATGAAAAATCCAGATACAATTTATAAATGGCAGACACACACATTTGAATTAAAACAGATAAGACAAAAGTTCTTTTTAGATTCCATCAATCATATGACACCTCATTTCCCAAATATAAAATCATGCATTAAACAGTTGTAACCTACGCATATAATTTCGTACATACCATCAAAACATAGATTCAAGCCTTCAAACAACAGTTATCATCCAAATCGAGTGCATGGCAGTTTATAGAGATTTTATCAACATAAGCATCGATTATTAACAACAAACGTATACTGCTTTCACATAAAACCAAATAGTTTTTAACAACAACTTTTGAACTCTAGGTTTATTTGCAAACAAATAGCTAATACCCAGGTATACATATGCTTAAAAATCTCATAACATAACACACATAGACACACTTTCATTTAAAGAAAACGCAGAGGATTCAAATCACTATTAGGAGCATGAAATGTAAAACAAGGGTCTCGCATAATGACCAAAGAAACCATGGAACGAGTGTGTGTGTGTGTCACCGATTCGTCTCGTATCAAGGCCCGAAACTCCAACTACTGAAAACCCGACACTCGGAATGGAGCTTGAACCGCTCTGAAAGGAGCCGCCGCCGCTGTGTACTATCGCTGGTCTCCGCCGCGACCCGCTGCCGCTGCGGCTCTGGTTTGTTGCTGTCGGTCGTCATCACCAGCTCACTCTCTCTCCCTTTCTGCAGCTCCGATTCTCTCTCACTCGAGTCCATATGTGTGCGTGTAAGGGTGGTGCGAGTTGGATGGTGAGTTGTGGGTGTGATGGTATAACAGAGAGGGGGTGTTTGTTTGGTTGGCCGGAATGTATCTCCGAACGCCGGAGACAAATCTGATCGGACAGGGGATAGGGGAGAAGGTGGGTTATGCGGCTGATTTCTTTAAAGGTGGTTAGGGTTTTGGTTTTTAGAGAGAATGAAAGGATGAGGGATTTTAAGGATGTTAAATAGGTAGGGTTTAGTTAGATAAGTGGGCTCGGGCCTAGCCCAAGTGCGAAACCGTTTAAACAACTACGCGTCTCGCTCAAACCGAGTGGCCCGGTTATATTAACTCGTACGCAAATAATTAGAACTCTCATCGCGGATTATTATTATTTCACAAATAATAATAATAATAATAATAATAATGATAATAATGATAATAATAGATACCCATATTACGGAAATACCCTTCTCTCTCTCTAACAAGAATACGGGTTGTCACATTCTCCCCATGTTACTAGGATTTCGTCCTCGAAATTTGGCAAAGGTTATATGATACGCTCTACATATATATACACAGACTCCTTTACCATACGTAGATACAAGTAGTTTCACAAAAGTCCACAGAACGAACATGCAAGCCACATAGCACATACAGTCACATAGCACGAAAAATCGCTTAGCATTAGATTCACAGGGTTTGTACGTATTTCACTTAGTATAGAATTTCACAAAATTTATTATAGCACTCAAGAAACGTACAGGAAAACCGAAGTGTCACATTATCCCCAAGTTTTAGAAATTTCGTCCCGAAATTTAGCGTGCAGCCACTGACAAGCTAGCGTGGTTAGACGTTTTCGTGGGGCGGTACATCATCCCCTTGTTGGCCTGAGATTTCTTACCGAAATTGAGTTGTAGCCTCAGTGCTGGAAGTATAGTTTGCAAACAACTGGGGATACATGCGCATCAGCTGGTTTTCCCGTTCCCAGGTAAACTCTGGGCCACGGCGTGAGTTCCAACGAGCTCGATCTGTTGGCATTATACCTCGCTTGAGGGTTTTGATTTCTTGATTTCCTGATCTCAACCGGTTCCTCAATGAAGCATAGTTGGTTGTTGATCATAAGTTCCTAAAAGAACAACGAATGTTTCATTTGACAGACACTTCTTCAGATTAGGCACGAGAAAGACGTTGTGTAACGTGTTTAGCTCTTCAGGCAGGTTTAGTCAGTAAGCTACCTTACCAATCCTTTCGGTAACTTCGGATGGTCCAACGTATCGTGGATTAAGCTTGCCCTGTTTGCCAAAACGTACCACACCCTTCAAGGGTGAAACTTTAAGTAGAACCCCGTCTCCGACTCGGAATTCTAGAGGTTTCCTACGCTTATCCGCGTAGTCTTTCTGACGGTCTGAAACTTTCGCCATACGTTGTCAGTTTTGGGCAATCCTACCCGTTGCGTCAAGTTCAAGTTCTGGGTCGGTAATTTGGCTTCCGCCCAACGTAGAGGTGACTGGCATTTGCGTTCGTGCAATGCCTCAAATGGTGCTGCCAAATGTTAGTGTGGTAATTGTTGTTGGAAGAGATTCTACGAAAAGGAAGTGTCACTTGTTTTCCATCGTCGATAACACCTGTTCTTAGCATGCCTTTGAGTGTTTGGATGATGCGTTTGGCCTGGCCATCAGTTTGCGGGCGATAAGTGGTGCTTATGCCTAACTGTGAGCCAAAGGTTTTTGTGCACAGCCTGTAACGAATCAGATGCAAAACGTGGGTTTCGATCATAAGTGGTAAAAGTTGGCACTCCGTGCCTAGCATCTACTTCTATCAAGTAGATGGTTGGAAATTCGAAAACTTTGACGGTTTCTTTGGTCGCGTGCCGTTACTAGCAGACATTTCATCAATGCCCTGGACAAGATAGGATAAGATAGAAGCACCTCGTAGATTAACTTTTAATTATTGGAGTTACGGATTATGGAGCATCTCTCCAATGCTAGGTAATGCTCCTTCGAGATTACATCGTGAGGGGTTGCGTATATGGTCGAGAAATGCGGGCTTTGTGACGTTAAAAGTCATGTGTGGGAAACTTAACGCAGGCGGTTTGAGTTGTAGAGGTGCCAGGGTAGCGCGGAGGAGTCGTCCTGATTCCCACTGGTTTTCGGAATAGGTTCGGACGTCTTCGTAAGAAACAGGTGTCGAATTTTGACAGGATGAAATAAATTCGAGTGTCGTAACTAGGTGTTGATCGCATCGAGTTTCGAAGAACAGTGCTTATGATACCCGTTACCCCCAGGGTATCCTTGGCTCGTTGCTCCAACGAGTAATATTCGTAGGAAGAAATTCGTCCAAACAGAGATTTGCACAGAGCAGAGTAGGGTAAGGATCATGAAATCTGTGAAGCATAACACGAGTAGCGTGATAATGCAAAAGAAAGGTAGTCAAAATTGATGCGTTCACCTTGTGGCAAAACATAAAAGGCTTGGTGGTCGGCAATAAGGATTTATCTGGTGTCGATGAGGTAGCTGGTCGTACATAAGCCGCGGGCGATTAGGATAAAGAACGTCGTTTTGCCGATAAGAGGTGTTACGTCAGTATAAATGGCACAACAAGAACCAATGATAGAGACGGACGGTCGTCGTATGGGTCGGGGGGTTTAGGTTCACTAAAACGTCTAACAAGATGTTCTGAACTGAGCCGTATGCGAAAAAAGAGTTTGTGATCTCCCAAACCGGTAAGTAACCAAATTTGAATAGACTACCGAAGTCGTGGGGACGAGTCCGAAGTAGTGCTTGTGTCGTCGAAAGGTTTCCATGTAAGGTAGTAAAAACATGTCTGATAGGATACGTTTGGATCACACGTCACAATTTTTAAGATTCAAGAAGTTTATTGACTAGCAGTCGAGCTTGCTGAATTTCCCCAAACTAGAGGGAAATCTGGTCAAGGTCTCAGTATGAGGGGGGGGGGTTTCGACGCGAAACTGTGAAAACAGGTTTCCAGGAAAGTACGATTGAAGTAACACATTGAATTTCAAGGGATAAAAGTTTGCTTGACTAAAGGTCGTGTTTGTTGAATTCACCAAACTGAAGAGAGGTCTGGTCAAGGTTTTTATACGAAGAAAAGTGGATGTTGTGATAAAGAAACTATAGGAGCGGGGATACCATCTGAGCAATAAACGCGGATTCGTACGAAAGCTGGCGAAAGGATTCACAGAATCAGGAAAGTCGTCAAACAATAACAGTTCTGACAAATGAAGGATAGGGTAAGCATCAAAGTCGCCGTACTCGTCGGTGGGTTGACTGGCTCGTGCCTTCCTCTTGCCACGCTTTCAACTACGCCGGTTTGTAAGAAAGATATCAATTTGCTGGGTTTTGGGGAGTGCTAAGGTATAAGGTTCAACTCGAATAAGGATTAACCATGTAACGGGGAATTAGGGAGAAATAACTCTGTGGTCGATGGAAAGGTGATACTATTGCTGGCACTATAATGAGAAGCACACACCACGCATGCTTTTCGTGTTCGAGACGTGCAAACAGAAACCCGAAAGGTGTAGACTTACTAGAATGCTTCAAGAATCTAGGTGATCAGTCGTGTGAGGGGACAAGTCTCGCTATTTAAGTTAGGGAAAAGAAGTACGCAAGTAAAAAGGATGCGAATGACGTCGTCGTTCCTCCTAATATCCCATGATGTAGGGGTGGCTCCCCCTTCGTCGATTCGTCTTCGTAACTTCTCTATGTGCTTCGTAGCAGGTCTTTCCTGGGTAGGTCTATCGAGTGGACGTCCCTCGCATCGATTTGCAGTCCAGGAATCATATCAAGGAATACGTGGATGGGGGCTTTGGAATAACTGGTTCCTTGCCCTTAATGTATCACGGTTTCGAACCAGGTTTAGGAGGACTCGCTCCTGTTTAACACGCAACACGCTAGCCTAGCCTTCGTATGATCCACTGTGTTAAATACTAAATACACGCATACATACTAACACATATATGCTAATTATATACATACACACATGCGTATTCACACACATAAGTTATGCACAAGTAAATGTCGTTAGTCTACCATTACCAGGTGAGAATCTGAGGTTGACGAACCTTGCAATCCGGAGTGTGGTGTCGTTGTGGTTTATACTAAAGAACGGTTATAGTCTGGTTTCCATATAAAAATATTTTATTTCCCAAGCCAAAAATATTTTATATTTAAAACCTAGTTCGCTATAACCAATGGCTCTGATACCAATCTGTCACACCCTCAAAATCCACACGCGGAGTATTACCGCGAGGTGTGTGACGACCAGGATCTTAGCCACTAATTATTTTGAACCGTTTAGTTATTATTACAAATAATGGTATAATTAGCGACCAATTTTAAATTTTTCAAAACATAGCTTGAGTTTGCAGCGGAAAGGAAAGAAGAACACATCGTAATTTAAACCCACAAGTTGTTCATACGAAACTTACGAACCACGCACTCCATCCGATTGCAACGTCCGTCCAGAGCTGTATCGAGCAATCTGCAAAGCATGCAGTAGAGTGTCAACATAACGTTGGCGAGTTCACGTGTTTGTAGTTTTCCAGTTTTTAATTCCAAAAACTTGTTTTAACCAGTTAATTTATCCGTTTATACATGCGATGGGGAGCTACCCCATAAGTAAGCGACTAAACTGTTTTTACAATACCGAATACTATTCATCCGTACGTTTCCGTAGAGTGCCCCGTTTGTCAATGTTCTATCATCATTGACGGTTGCCAGAGTACATTAGTTCACGCCCGATCCCATACGCGGGCACGGTGTGAGGTTGGTGAGACCTAAATAGCGCTATCAACTAATAACCCGTTCGCCTGACCCCGGCGACTAATCGGTATTAAGAAGTGAGGACTTGAGTGATAGAGTTTCGTTTAGTGTTGCTTGTTGCATCCAGCATAAACAGTAATTAACTAAAAGTTCCCAGTAACAAGGGAAGAAAAGTAAGTTTGTTCCCAGTAACAAGGGAAGAAAAGTAAGTTTGTATCCCTCACAAGGGGATAGCGTTGTTACCCGTATCCCACACAAGGAAATAGAAATACCGTATCCCGCACAAGGAGATAGTTAAGCAATCCCAAACCAGGAAAAGTTGTTTCGTTCCGTTTCCCAACCACCGGGAACGCATGCTTTAAGAAAAAAGTAGTGAACTCACCTTTGCTTTGCTCGGTAGTTAATTTACTCGTGTTAGGTTGGTCAACCATACCCTATTATGGTTATACATATTTATTAGGTTCGTATCCAAGTAACGTCTCGTATAAATGACACGCATCTAACACGTAGCACGTAAATTCACATTACACACTTTGCATAATGTACAGTAACACGTATCATACCAGCATGCATGTTATTGGGCCTATTCTAGCGTATGAACAATTAATCAACATCAGTTAGACATCAACAGTCAAACAACAACACTAGTACATAGTCCAAAACATCAGTTTGTGCGGCCCAACAACTAAGCAGAGTAGTCCAGTCGAAACTGGATAGTCTCGACTCGAGACTATGAGGTCTCGAGTCGCAACTGCTGGACTCTAAGTCGAAATCAGCAGGTCTGGAGTTGTGAACATTTGAGTCGCAACCGTAGAGGTCTCGAGTCGCAACTGATGCAGGTTCTGGTCTCGAGTCGCAACCGGACTCGCAAACACGGTCTCGGTTCATGCTGTTTTGGTCTCGAGTCGCAACCGGACTCGTAACTGTGGTTTCGAGTCATAAGGTTTGTGTGCCGATCACGTGTGGTTTCGAGTCGCAACCAGGTGTTTGCGACTCGCAACCGATGTCGCAACCGAGGGATTTCGACTCATCATGTGGCGGTCTCGAGTCGCAACTGGAGGTTTCGGCTGGACAACTGCTGATTCGGTACAGTGTACTATCCAATAACGTTCTCATTATCATGTTTTATTCTACCGTACACTTTCCAATTCAGATCAAAACAAACAAATTTCAAATATTTTCAATGATCTTCAATCAGTTATTCACGTAGGATTTTTCACATCATCACTGTTTTATTAAAGCATGGCACTACATTTATCATCTAAACATAATCTTACTAGCCTATCACCACAGTTCTAACCAATGGCATACATATCAACACGTATTTATCACCTTTAAACATTACATGTTTATTACAACACATTTAGACCTTACATATCAAATAGCTACAAGTGGGTCATGATCAACCAACCCCAAATTCTTGTATATAGAATAGAATCGACCCAGCCCATGGTCGTTTGTGATTCTTAAATTTTGTGCTGCCCAACAGCATGTTGCAGCCCAACTTAATTGGAGTGTGTGTGGTTTGTGGAAATGTGCGACATGGTGGTTCCAAATACAAAAAGGGTGTGGGTCCTCATGTCAGTTTGTGCAATTCGTTCTACAACTTCTACACATATCATTCTCCTACCTAAATCAAATCATAAAAGACAAACAACTGGCATTCCCAAAATTTCAAGTCATTTTTAGGTAGGTTGTACTCTAAGCTTATAAACTTGTACATTTCATGAAAAATCCAGATACAATTTATAAATGGCAGACACACACATTTGAATTAAAACAGATAAGACAAAAGTTCTTTTTAGATTCCATCAATCATATGACACCTCATTTCCCAAATATAAAATCATGCATTAAACAGTTGTAACCTACGCATATAATTTCGTACATACCATCAAAACATAGATTCAAGCCTTCAAACAACAGTTATCATCCAAATCGAGTGCATGGCAGTTTATAGAGATTTTATCAACATAAGCATCGATTATTAACAACAAACGTATACTGCTTTCACATAAAACCAAATAGTTTTTAACAACAACTTTTGAACTCTAGGTTTATTTGCAAACAAATAGCTAATACCCAGGTATACATATGCTTAAAAATCTCATAACATAACACACATAGACACACTTTCATTTAAAGAAAACGCAGAGGATTCAAATCACTATTAGGAGCATGAAATGTAAAACAAGGGTCTCGCATAATGACCAAAGAAACCATGGAACGAGTGTGTGTGTGTGTCACCGATTCGTCTCGTATCAAGGCCCGAAACTCCAACTACTGAAAACCCGACACTCGGAATGGAGCTTGAACCGCTCTGAAAGGAGCCGCCGCCGCTGTGTACTATCGCTGGTCTCCGCCGCGACCCGCTGCCGCTGCGGCTCTGGTTTGTTGCTGTCGGTCGTCATCACCAGCTCACTCTCTCTCCCTTTCTGCAGCTCCGATTCTCTCTCACTCGAGTCCATATGTGTGCGTGTAAGGGTGGTGCGAGTTGGATGGTGAGTTGTGGGTGTGATGGTATAACAGAGAGGGGGTGTTTGTTTGGTTGGCCGGAATGTATCTCCGAACGCCGGAGACAAATCTGATCGGACAGGGGATAGGGGAGAAGGTGGGTTATGCGGCTGATTTCTTTAAAGGTGGTTAGGGTTTTGGTTTTTAGAGAGAATGAAAGGATGAGGGATTTTAAGGATGTTAAATAGGTAGGGTTTAGTTAGATAAGTGGGCTCGGGCCTAGCCCAAGTGCGAAACCGTTTAAACAACTACGCGTCTCGCTCAAACCGAGTGGCCCGGTTATATTAACTCGTACGCAAATAATTAGAACTCTCATCGCGGATTATTATTATTTCACAAATAATAATAATAATAATGATGATAATAATGATAATAATAGATACCTATATTACGGAAATACCCTTCTCTCTCTCTAACAAGAATACGGGTTGTCACAAGGTAAATCCAACTTGTATGCTACGAGACCAATCCGTTCCAGGATTCTGAATGGACCAATGTATCTGGGGTTCAACTTCCCTTGCTTCCCAAAGCGTGCCACACCCTTCCAGGGTGAAACCTTTAACAATACCATATCTCCCACCTCAAATTCCAGAGGCTTTCTTCTGCGGTCCGCATAACACTTTTGTCGATCACGGGCCGCCTTGATGCGTTCTCGAATCTTGAAAATCTTGTCTGCTGTTTCCTGGACTAGTTCAGGGCCAACAAGCTATCTATCACCCGCGTCTGCCCAGCATAGGGGTGATCGACACTTACGCCCATAGAGAGCTTCGAACGGTGCGGCTTGAATGCTTGCATGATAGCTGTTATTGTATGAAAATTAGACCAATGGTAGGTGAGTGTCCCAACTTCCACCTAAATCCATTACGCAAGCTCGTAACATGTCTTCTAATGTTTGAATCATCCGTTCGCTCTGTCTGTCTGTCTGCGGGTGAAAAGCAGTACTCAGATTCAAATGAGAACCAAAAGCTTCTTGAAAGGATTGCCAAATCCTTGATACGAATTTTCCATCTCTATCGGAGATAATTGAGAGAGGAACTCCATGACGTGCAACAATCTCTCTCAGGTATATCTCAGCAAGTTTGCTCGTGTTGTCTTTTTCCTTGATCGGCAAAAAGTGTGCTGATTTCGTTAAGCGGTCTACAATTACCCAGATCGTATCATGACCTCTGGGCGTTCTTGGCAATTTTGTTATAAAATCCATGGAAATTTGTTCCCATTTCCACTGAGGTACTTCTGGTTGTTGTAAGAGACCTGAAGGCTTTTGGTATTCAGCCTTAACCTTGGCGCAAGTCAAACATTTGCTGACATATATTGCAACGTCGCCTTTCATCCTAGGCCACCAATAAAAATCCCTTAGATCTTGGTACATTTTATCCGACCCTGGGTGGATCGAGTACCGTGACTTGTGAGCCTCATAAAAAATAACGTCTCTCAGACCCCCAAAGAGAGGGACCCAAATTCTTCACAAGAAACACAATGTTCCATCCTCCTTTGGTACCAACTGCTTCTCCATTCCCCGGAGATACTCGTTCTCAAGATTTTCCCTTTTAAGAGCTTCCCTTTGCGCCGCACGAATTCGCAATGTGAGGTCTGTTTGAACGATCATTTCCAAAGCCCTAACCCTTATGGGCTTAATCCTTTCCTTCCGACTTAAAGCATCAGCGACTACATTCGCCTTCCCTGGGTGATACTTGATCTCACAATCATAGTCGTTCAGCAATTCAACCCAGCGTCTTTGCCTCATGTTAAGCTCTTTCTGATCGAAGATATGTTGCAGGCTCTTGTGATTAGTGAAGATTGTGCATCGTGTGCCATACAAGTAATGTCGCCAGATTTTCAAAGCAAATACCACTGCGCCTAACTCCAAGTCATGCGTGGTATAATTCGTCTCGTGGACCTTCAACTGGCGTGAGGCATATGCTATAACTTTTTGTCGCTGCATCAGCACGCAGCCTAAACCTTGACGCGAGGCATCGCAATATACCACGAAGTCGTCCGTGCCTTCGGGTAGAGACAAAATTGGTGCGTCGCAAAGCTTGTTTTTCAATAACTGAAATGCCTCTTCTTGTTTGTCTCCCCAATCAAACTTCTTGTCTTTCTGCGTGAGAGAGGTCAAAGGTTGAGCGATTTTCGAGAAATCCTCAATGAATCTGCGATAATACCCAGCCAAACCCAAGAATTTTCAAATCTCAGTTGTCGTTTTCGGAGTCTCCCAATTCTTGATTGCCTCGATCTTTATGGGATCCACATGAATTCCATTCCCATTAACCACATGACCAAGGAACTGAACTTCCCGTAACCAGAACTCGCACTTCGAGAACTTCGCGTATAACTTCTCCTTCTTAAGCAGCTCTAAGATGGCTCTTAGATGATGCTCATGTTCTTCTTTTGTTTTTGAGTAGATCAGGATGTCGTCAATGAACACGATCACAAACTTATCAAGGTAGGGCTTGCAGACTCTGTTCATTAAATCCATGAATACCGCTGGTGCGTTTGTCAACCCGAACGGCATAACCATGAATACCGCCGTCTTTGGAATACTTTCTTCTTGAATCCTCAACTGGTGATAACCTGATCGTAGATCGATCTTTGAATAAAAACTTGAACCTTGTAACTGATCGAACAGGTCGTCAATCCTTGGAAAAGGATATCTGTTCTTAATTGTCAACTTGTTCAGCTCCTGATAGTCAATACACATGCGGAAACTACCATCCTTCTTCTTGACAAACAAAACTGGAGCTCCCCAAGGCGAGAAGCTTGGCCTGATGAATCCCTTGTCTAACAACTCTTGAAGTAGCATTGACAACTCCTGCGTTTCCGAAGGTGCAAGTCTATAAGGTGCCTTAGCCACAGGCGCGGCGCCTGGAACTAAGTCAATATGGAACTCGACTTGTCTTTGTGGTGGCAATCCTGGCAAGTCTTCTGGAAAGACTTCAGGATACTCCTTAATGACTGGAGTATCTTCTAGCTTCGGCTCAGCGGCTTCCTTATCCACGATGTGTGCCAAGAAGGCAACACATCCCTTCTTCAAACATTTTCTAGCTTTTAGACAGCTAATGATTCTTAAGGGCGTATCACGCTTCTCTCCGTGCACCACAATTGTTTCTCCATTCGCCATTGGAATGCGAATGGTTTTCTCGTGACATATAATTTCGGCTTTGTTAACCAATCCATCCCTACTACCACGTCGAAGCTTCCCAACTCGACTGGCAGTAAATCCAGTGTAAACTCGTGCTCTCCCAATTCGATCACGCATCCTCTGATGACTTCATTTGTTTCAACTAGCCTTCCATTAGCCAGTTCAATTGAGTAAGGAATATCTAACTTACTAGCAGTTAACCCAAGCATTTTCTTAAATTCTAGCGATACAAAACTATAGTCGGCACCAGTGTCAAATAGAACAGATGCAAAGCGTTGATTTATAGGGAACGTACCAGTGACAACATTCGGGTCCTGGCGTGCTTCCCTTGCTCCAATGTTGAATACTCTTCCACGAGCTTGATTGAGTTTTGGGCATTCACGCTTGAAGTGCCCGATGTCTCCGCAGTTAAAACATCCCGGTCCTCGACCGTTACCATGTTCATTACCACCTTGATTGTTGTTTTGATTGCGGTTACCATTTCCTGCTTGATTCCCGAAGTTACCGCGATTACCATTTCCGCCGTTGCGGTTTCCATTCCCGTTACCTCCACGGTTGTTGTTACCAAATCATCTTGGGCCACCACGGCAAGTACCAACCCAACAAGTGTCTTTTAAGTGACCCATCCTTCGACAGGATTCACATTTGCTAAGTCTGCACCGGCCAGCATGATGATGTTGGCATATTTCGCATTTGGGCAAAGTGCCCATGTATCCTCTCCATTTGGCTTCAGCACCACGCTTACTTTCAGCTGGTCGGTTCACATCCTTCCTCTTGTTGGCACTGTCGGTACTCGTTTTAAAGTTGGAGAATTTCCTCTTGTTCTCCCCTGAAGATTCAACATGAGTTTCTTTCTTTTTCGGCTCAGAAATGGAAAACTTGTCCAATCTGATGGCTTCTTCCGTAAGTGCCACGCTGAGATCGATGGCTTCAGAAATCATTGGGGGCTTCGAAGTTGTCACCATGCTCATGATCTGGGGTGCCAATCCCCAGATGAAACGCTCAATGCGTTTAAATTCAGGATCAACCATATATGGCACAACGCGTGACAAGTCGTGGAACCTTTGGACATATTCAGTAATTTTTGGTCCATCCATTTTTAGGTTCCAAAATTCCGTCTCCAGCTTCTGTATTTTTGCCCGTGAACAATACTTCTTCCTCGTGAGCTCTTTCAGCTCAGCCCATGTCAGTGCATACGCCGCCGCCTCTCCTAAGGTCTGAACTTGTAGGTTCCACCAGGATAAAACACCATCAAGAAAGAGTCCTGAGACGTAAGTAACTTGGTTTTCAGGAGCACACTTGCTCATCCTTATTATAGAATCCGTCTTTTCGGTCCATCTGACAAAGGCAACAGCACCTCCAGTGCCATCGTAGTTCAGGGGCTTACAATCCAGGAATTGTTTGTAAGTACAGCCTGTACAGGCAATAACATTTACAGGAAGTATTAGCGGATATGCAAGGAATATCCGAATGTAACGTAGTGTGTCTCAATCGACTTGAATATTACCATTGGGTGGATTGTTGTTGTTGTTGTTTGAGTTATTCCTGCTTGTTTCGGCACGCGAGGCCTCATAATCAGCTATTGCTATTGAAATACATTCCTGTAATTCTGCCTCAGTAGTAGGCAAACGTGGTTCTCGTCGTGGAGGCATCTTCTAAAAGAAGATCATATTGGTCAGGTCATAGTGAGTGTAGTAAATAAGTAATATGCGTATGTAATAACATCCATCAACCTCATAACACATAACATCCCATGTTATAATATAAAACAAATAATTCAACAATGCATGTAGTGAGAACGTTGCCATTGAGCTTTCATTTAATCGTGACCACAACATAGTTTTACATGTTTCACAGTACATCATACATCAAAATAAGATCATTGGGTTACATCACCCCAAAATACAAGTCAGTCTACACAAAACATATACAAAAACATGGTCTTCCAAAAGTCTTCATATGTTGGCCCAATTGCGACTTTCTCACCAAAACAGTCTATCTGCATTAAACCAAAAATATAGCTACGCTGATGGCGGAGGAGGAGGAGGAAAATAGAAAAGCAAATGGCGCATAAACACCCAATCCTCCTCAAGTGCGTGGACAACTCGCAGCAGATAGGCAATCTGCTGCTCCGGTGTAAGGAAGCGAACATCAGAGTCCGGGGGTAGTGGAAGAGGTGCTGGTGGTGTAGCAAAAGGAGACTGACAATAGCACGGGGGAGGGCATGGAATCCTCTCCAATTCATGAACTCTCCGGCTCAGTGCCTCCTGCTGTAACTGTAGGGAGATGAGTATATCGTCCGTCGTGTACCCCACATGAAAAGGGTGATACGGGTCTGATAACGGCATAACATGGGGCGAAGACCATAGAAAAGGCTCGCCCGAAGGTACAAAAGATGGTGTAGTGTGAGGAAACTGAGACATGGATGGAACAGCTGATGATACAGGCGGTACAAAAGCAGGCTGCTGTCTCGACGAACCCTCCCAAGGACGAGGTGGAGGAATGTCCTGGAGAAAAGTAATAGGAAGGTCGGTTCGATGGACATCAGAGGTGTGTGGGTGGAACAATGGAAAATCAACAGGTGCGGAAACAGGTGTAACAGGAGGAGTGACTGGTAGCACAAACGGAGGGTAGTCATCATCATCCTCGATCCACCCATTACGGGTGTCAGCATAACGAGGATTGATGTGAGTGTCAAAAGGTGCATGGTCAGCATACACAGAGGCCGAATCAGGTAATATCGGTGCAATAATGGGAATATCAACAATGGGTGGTGCAATGGCTAGTTCATCCACAACAGGCGGTGCAACGACTGGAGCATCATCAAGAACATGGTCATGCACAGGTATAGGGTCATGAGCAACAACAGGCTCTGGTGCCATGACAGGCTCAGGGTCAGCAAAGACCATATCGAAGTCGGCAGGTACATCAAGAAGTTGATCAATAGGAACCGCTGGTGCCTCCAAGGGCTGGTCATCAGGAATAAACTCGATCTCGTGATCGGGATCAAAATCAGGAGGAAAAACTAGATCGAATTCGTCCTCGAACTCAGGATCAAACTCAAACTCGTGGGGTGAACCAGGTACAGCTGACATAGCTGTATCGGAGTCGGAGTCAGTAGGGTATCGACGCAATCTGACGGCGTGCAAAGTGACGTGATTGTCGTGGGTCACGCAAATTTAATCCCAAAAACAACTATAGATAGTGGTAATAGGGTATCGAACTCAGGGAGTATGTGGAAAGTGTGTTGATTTTATAGCTTTGTGATTAAACTACAATTATCCTAATTTTCAGAAATTAAAGATCAATACTTTGGATTGTTGTTTTAGAAAACTAAATTAAACTAATTGCAAATCAAATGTTGGTTGTAAAACAAATTAGGAGAGAACAATGATCACCTTAGGTTTCAGTTTCTTTAAACAATTGTGTGCAATTCCAACTAGAAAGAGTTACATAGACATAACTCGTGCATGAATAATCGAAGTGATAAAAGGGAACAAAGTACTCGGATTTATAAATGCGAGGTTGTTTCCCGATGATCAATTAATCAATAACCAACCCTAACCCTTCCCGTGATATCTCGATTGCCAACGGCACCAAGAACGTACGATTGAGACTAGAAATTGCAATATCAATTAACAAGTTACAAGCAATTAAACATACACCATGATATTCAAGCAACGCAAGTTATCATTCTAGAAATTCAGAAATAAACACACAAAAGTTCAAGAGAAACCTTCACCTAAGATGATCACCGAAAAGTTTAGCCGGACATAGTTTGGTGAATCATCATACCAACAAATCTAATGTTCATAGGAATCATAAACACAAACCGAATGTTAGAAATTGTTCCAAACCAAGCAAGACAGCCAAAATTCGCCCCTAGTGAGTCCCAAAACCGTCCAATCATGAGAATATGTGAAAAGACATCATAAAACTGCTTAAATGAGGCAGTTACACTTTGGATCGCAGCCTCCACCGTAAATTACGGCTCCACCGTAATTTACGGTGGACTTCAACATGTTACGGTGGATATTGACTGATTTACGGTAAGCTTCAGGTGAAAACCAAGTCCACCGTAAATTACGGTAGGACCGTAATTTACGGTGGTGAGCTGATTTATCTTCCTTGTTTCATCTTTTGTTCCTTGCTCGACCCGTTCATCTCCAATACCCTCCAAAGCTGCATTTTATCCACTTTAAGCTCCCGAACCGCACCTGAAACATATGCAATAGTAGTTATCTAATTCAAGATAATTACACGATTAAGTGAATGATTATTTCGTCTTTTAACATGATTAAGGGTTGTCCAATGGACCACCCATCACATCCCCACACTTAACCGTTGCTTGTCCCAAGCAACTCATCAAATCAGTTTCAAAATAAGTGATCAAATTAAACCAAGCAAAAACAAGCAATCTTTTTACTAACCCCTTTTTAACACCCAACCAATGCACCCCTCTCTAAATCTCTCCTCTCGGCTACAAATGAAAACTAGCAAAGATAAGCTAGACACACACTAAGCAAACGGATGGTTGCACAATCATAAGCTTGTACTTAAATCGATCATTCTCCTAAAATGGGTCAAACATAAATGCAAATCAAAGGGACTTTCAAGGTTGTAACGTGGCTAGGCGTATGGGTAGGAAATGGAATATATATGAAGTAGCGAAAACTTGACCCGGTCTTTTTATTACAAAAATAAGCAAACGAACAACTATCAAACTTAACTACTATATACAAGATAACTAAACATCACTTTTTTTTCTTCATTTTTCATTGCTTTTTCTCTCTTTTTTTTTTCTTTTCTAATTTTTCTGATTTTTTTTTTTCAACAAACAAAAAATACAATAACGCATCAAACATATCTACTTCAAACTACTAAAACTACTAATACTATCACTAACACTATAAGACCGGGTCAAATTTTGGGTAAATTTTTAGGTAAGTAGCTAGGGGTAACAATTGATAGGCTTTTAAGGCACAAAATGGGCAACTAAATGTCCAAACCCCCGCCCCTCTCACTACCATGCTCATATATATAACTTATGAGGTCCAACCCCCCAAATCCCACACTCGCTCACACCAACGACGAGGCTACCTAATGCCCTTATCCTTTTCGCATTCATGTCTATCTAAGGACTCAAATCGCATTCAAGCACAAGTTCTAATGCACCCCCACCCGTAGCCACTCTCATCAAAGACAATCATTATTTATATACAAGTGTGGCTACAATTCTCACCAAGAATGAAAAAGGTATCAAGGGTTGCCGGTGCACTAACTTGGGGTTAATCTAGGGTGTTCAAATTTTTCACATCGTTTCGCTTGGCTCAAAATTTTTCAAAATCTTCAAAAAAATTCCCCCCATCCCCATACTTGGGATACATTGACCCCAATGTATGGTTTTGAGAGGCTTTGACCACAAAAAATTTTTCAACATCAACCAAAAATGCTTTTTCACTCAAACCCCAAATTTCTTTTTGGATTTTTCATTTTATAATTTTTTTTATGTTTTTCTTTTTTTTTAACATAAAACACCACCAAATAACACCAACCCAAACACAACATATCAAAACACCACCCAACCTCCCAATCCTTAAACAAACAAACTATCAAATATGCACAAAAATATACAAAAGGAGAAACGCAACCTTACTAATAATAGCGCGGTCCCGGAGGTCCAAAAACGGAAGACATCACGTCATTCCATTCACCGAACGCGAACGAACCGCTACTACTTCCTCCTTCTTGTTGTTGCGCTCCCTCTCGTTGCCTCGGGTCAATCCATTGCGAGTGGTGGATCGGCGGGGTTGGATACGACATACTACCGTCATATGGTGGTAGCGACGCATAATCCACATGTTGTGGATCCACAACCACCGGCCGCCCAGCATGATAATCCGCATGCAATCGCCTTTCTTGATCATCAAAATAATTGTTATTTATTTCCACTTCCCGGGAATACGCATGTGTGCGATTCCATAACTCATGACGATCCAAGCTATGTTTCAAGGCCCGCTCTAAACTTGCACTATTTCTGGTGTTTTGATCATACAACGTCCTCTCCGACCCCGACCACGTATCAAACACGGATGCCGGAGGGCGTTGATTTGCAATTACTTCTTGCATTGTGCCTTCATAGGCCCATCCCGGCACATACGATTGCTGCGTATAATCATAAAACATCCCACCATGACCATGACCATAACCACCTTGAACAACATTTTCACCACCATGCGGCTCGTCCGCATAGTCTTCATCTCCACTCGGAACTACTTCTTCATCGCTTTCTGGCTCGTCCGGCTCTCCCGGTAATAAATCTCGTGCACCCAACTTCAGTGCCCTCCACCGTTGCCCTTCCGACTTTAACTTGTGATACCGCTCTGACTGAGTATACGTCCAAACATTCCCCAACTTATCCAACGTAAAAGGCTGATGCCTTTTCGTTGCTCCTCGATCTTCGGATGTAATCGCCTTCTGTTGTTTCATCAACCCCGTAATCATTCGACAGTACGGGACGATGTCTCTTCCATACTTGTTCCGACAGATCCATAAGTGGTTCATAATAAGATAACGTATAGGAAAACGCGGACCCCCGTGCATCAACGAATAAAGAACAGGTACTTCAGGAAACCTCACCTGTTCTTTATCTCCCCTTCTTGGAATAACATTGAGAAGACAGATTGTATGCAACAATTTAGCTTCAATTTTCAAATTCTTCCGGTATAGAATACCACTGTATCTACCGGGTAAAAACAATGCTGCCAACATATCATTCCATCGTTGATGTTTCTCCGGCTTCACAAGAAGATCATCCAAAGTCGGTATCATATAATCGCGGGCTGGCAAACTGTCATATTTTCCGAGCTTCTTCAAGGTATCAAAAGACATTTCCACAGGAACTCCATTCACAACACCCGTCAGCTTCATATTTGATGGCCTGTCATACGTGTTGACCTTAAGCGTTGCCATCCATTCTTGGATTTCGGTGATAAACAAGTTGTTTTTATCTTTGTCAAAACAACTTAGTGCTGACTCCCAACCTAGAGCCCGAAACTTATCAAACACCCCAAACTGACCAAACTCAGCTTCTCGAACATCCCTTTCACATATAAAGGCCGCTGCCTTATTTTTCAGCCTATTCATACAATCATTATATAACGTTGGCTGCCATGCCTCTGGTTGTTCATCCAAAGGACCCGAGTCCCATTTTGGTTTCTCTGCCGGGTCCAATTCCATCTCTTCTTCGCTTTCACTTTCGCTTTCATCCACTCTACCCAAATATTGTCTCTTCTTTGGTTGTTGTTCCGGCTGTTTACCCTTTCCCTTTGAAGACGAAGATGAACCAGCTCCCGTCTTTTCTTTAGTTCGTGCCATTCCTACACACATTAGGGTAAACAACACAACCAACGAAACAAAATTAAACCCTCTTTTCAAAACATCCCCACACTTGCTTGTTATCATGGTTGTAAATGCTAGTGAACCAAAAGTCTATCAAAAAAAATTTCAAAAATTGGGCAGGGTGTCTCTACAATGTAGAGATCCCCAAAAGTTCACTACTTTAACCACAAATCCTACATCTACAACCATAACCATGTTCAAATAACCCATTTCATAATCATATCTAAGAACAAGCAAGTGGGTATGGGCAAGTAACCTAAATAACCTTACTTTTCACAATGTAGCATCAAAATACAACAAATAAGCTTTCATACATTTGCTTGAAGATGCTAAAGTGCTTGTGAAACAAAAGCTCCAAAAACCCCCAAAATTTTTCGAATTAGGGTTTAGAATTCGGACCCTAAAACTGCGTTTTCTCGTATGTTTCTTAGCAAAATCAGATACTACGTTGAAAATTAGTCAAGAAGGACTCTGATTTCACTTGAATTGAGCAAAAATTGGTTGAGATATGAGGGATTTAAGATTGGGGAAGAAGATGGCTTGTGGGTCTTGAGAGAGATGAAGATGGATGGTGATAGAGAAGAAGACTTGTGTGGTTGGGGTTATGTCACGTAACCAAGTGTTATTATGTGTTTTTTTTTTATATACACAAAAACCGGACCAACATGTTGACAAAAATCACGTACCGTAAATTACGGTCAAACCGTAATTTACGGTGAGACCTGGATCTCAACTCTGTACCGTAAATCAGTAGCACTGCACCGTAAAGCCCAAAAGATTTCATCACTTACCGTAATTTACGGTCATACCGTAAATTACGGTACACTCTGAACATGACTGGTTACCGTAAATCAGAAGAGATGTACCGTAAAACTCAAATGTTTTCATGGCCCACCGTAATTTACGGTCAGACCGTAAATTACGGTCAGAACTGGGCATTTCCTCTTTGCTCTAAATTTGATTTTTAAGGTCCATTTTTATATTTTTTTTTAAATTTTTTTCTCGATTTTTATATTTTTTAAAATTTTTCAAAAGTTTGTAAAAATCACCCTACCCCCTCGAAAGTCCCGTGTTGTCCTCAACACAATGTTAGAGTAATTCGTAACCCGAATATCCCCACACTTGTTTCAAACACGGGTTTCAAGGAAATACGACAATTGTGCAACTATACAAAACAAACAAAATGAAACACTACTATTTACACTACCAAACCTGGGCCTCTCATGGTTATTCCTCATCGACCGGGCGTAAGATGTAGCCCGCTTTGTCAAGATCCAAAGTGTTTATGTCGTTCCCATCCAAGTACGGCTTTAACCGGTGACCGTTCACCGTTTGTTGCTTCAACGTTTGCTCGTCTTGGATGTCTACATCACCAAATCTCCCAACTCTCCGAATGACATACGGACCCATCCATTTGCTTTTGAGCTTGCCCGCAAACATCTTCAATCTTGAGTTATTCAACCAAACTTTTTGCCCCACTTCGAATGTTTTCTTTCTCAATTTCGCATCATGCACCTTCTTGAGTTTATCTTTATAGGCCGATGCACATTCGTACGCCTCATCCCGAATCTCTTCTATTTCACTTAATTGCAACTTCCTCAACTTCCCCGCCTCGTCATAATCCGCGTTAACCGTCTTAATTGCCCAATGTGCTCTATGCGCCAACTCCATTGGCAAGTGACAACCCTTACCATACACCATCCGGTAAGGCGTTGTGCCAATAGGAGTTTTGTAGGCCGTTCGGTATGCCCACAATGCATCGTCCAATTTACTCGACCAATCCTTCCTATCCGTTCTTACCGTCTTCATGAGAATTTCTTTGATTTGACGGTTGGACACTTCGACTTGTCCACTTGTTTGCGGATGGTAAGGTGTGGCAATCCGGTGATTCACGCTATACCTCTTCAATAATTTCCCAAAGTTGAAGTTCTTGAAATGCGAACCACCATCACTTATAATAACCCGCGGGATGCCAAAACGAGAGAAAATGTTGGATTGAACAAATTTACAAACAACCGAATGGTCGTTTGTTCGTGTTGCAATAGCTTCAATCCACTTTGAGACGTAATCCACCGCTACCAAAATGTATAGAAAACCATTCGAATTCGGAAAAGGACCCATAAAGTCTATACCCCATACATCAAATATCTCTACAACCAAGATTGGTTGTAATGGCATCTCATCCCTCTTCGATATGCTTCCCATCTTTTGACAATTTATGCAATTTCTAGCGAACTCACATGCATCCTTGAAAATTGTGGGCCAATAGAACCCACATGAGAGCACCCGATAGCCTGTTTTGTGCCCACTAAAATGACCCCCACATGCGGACGAATGAGCATGGGTCAAAATTTCCAACACTTCTGTCTCGGGCACACACCTTCGTATAACTTGATCCGGTCCAATCTTGAAAAGATCCGGTTCATCCCAAATGTATTGCTTCACTTGAACCATAAATTGTTGTCGACGCTTCTTGGTCCAATGACTTGGAATGGCACCCGTGGCTAAGTAGTTGACATAGTGAGCATACCACGGTGCAACAAAGGTGGAAACGGCTAGTAGTTGCTCGTCGGGAAAACTCTCATTAATTTCACTAACATCATCGATCCCTTCCACCGGAATCCGAGATAAGTGATCCGCCACTACGTTCTCACTTCCCTTTTTGTCTCGGATTTCTAGATCAAATTCTTGTAACAATAATACCCACCGAATCAACCGAGGCTTCGCGTCTTTCTTCTCCATCAAGTATCGGACCGCACTATGATCCGAGTAAACCACCACCTTGCTCCCCCAAATATAAGCACGAAACTTATCCAAAGCATACACCACCGATAGTAACTCCTTTTCGGTTGTGGTGTAATTGAGTTGTGCTTCGGATAAAGTTTTGCTTGTATAGTAAATCACCACCGGCTTTCTATCAACCCGTTGACCCAAAACTGCACCAATAGTGGTGTCGCTTGCATCACACATGATCTCGAACGGCTTTGACCAATCCGGTGGTTGCAAGATAGGAGCTTTGACCAAATGTTCCTTCAAAACAGTGAAAGCTTGCATACACTCATTAGTAAAATCAAATGGGACATCTTTTAATAACAAGTTGCATAAGGGTTTGGTGATAACACTAAAACCCTTTATGAAACGTCTATAGAAACCCGCATGTCCCAAGAATGACCTTACACCCTAACATTTTTAGGAGGTGGCAACGATGCTATTACCCTTATTTTCGCCTTATCCACCTCCATCCCTCTTTCAGAAATTACATGACCCAACACAATGCCCTCTTGCACCATGAAATGACTTTTCTCCCAACTTAGCACTAGATTTTTCTCAACGCACCTTTTTAAAACCTTTTGTAATTCGTTGAGACAAGCATCAAAAGTAGTGCCAAAAATGGAGAAGTCATCCATAAATACTTCGAGCGACTCTCCAACCATGTCCGAGAAGATGCTCATCATACATCGTTGGAAAGTTGCCGGAGCATTGCACAAGCCAAATGGCATTCACCGAAAGGCAAAGGTGCCATATGGACAAGTGAAGGTGGTCTTGTGTTGATCATCCGGGTGTATTGCTATTTGATTGTAACCCGAGTACCCATCTAAAAAGCAGTAATATTTCTGACCCGATAATTTTTCAATAATTTGGTCAATGAAAGGTAGCGGGAAATGGTCCTTAGAAGTGGCGGCATTCAATTTTCGGTAGTCAATACACACACGCCACCCGGTAACCGGTCGGGTGGCAATTTGTTCACCACTTTCATCCTTGACTACTTGAATGCCGGCCTTCTTAGGCACCACTTGGGTGGGACTCACCCAAGCACTATCCGAAATCGGATAAATCATTCCCGCATCCAACCATTTAATTACCTCCTTTTTGACTACCTCCCGTAGGTTCGGATTCAACCGCCTTTGAGCTTCTCGTGTCGGTTTGGCATCTTCGATTGTAATGATTTTGTGCATGACAATTGAGGGACTAATCCCTTTGAGATCGGCAATTGTCCATCCGATAGCTCCCTTGTTTTCCTTCAAGACTTCCAACAATGCTCGCTCTTGGGCCGACTCCAAATTAGAGGCAATAATGACCGGTAAAGTATCATTATCCCCTAAAAACACATACTTCAAATGGCTCGGCAAGTCTTTGAGCTCCAACTTTGGCGGCTCCTCTAGCGATGGTTTAGTACCCAAATCTATTTCCGCCGGTAATCCTTCAAACTGGTGGGTCCATGGTGGCCGACCTTCCTTCAATGCCATCGCATCTTGCTTTTCTTCTTCAACCCGGAGTGCATAAGCATGTACCTGTTCAGAAAAATCACACAGGCAAACATCCAAACCATCCTCCTCATACTCATGCGGGTTGCATCCGTCAACTATATCTGCCATGAAACACTCATCAACACCATTAGCATTAGAATTGTTAGTAAAAACATTCAAACGCATTTTCCGATTTCCAAAAGTCATATCGACTGTACCAAATCTACAATCGATGACTGCGTGTGCGGTGCTTAAAAATGGCCGACCCAAAATTACATTTTGTTGTTGCTTAGGGTCCGCCGATGAGTAGTCCAAGACTAAAAAGTCAACCGGGTAATAAAATTCATCAATTTTAACAATGACATTTTGAACCATACCCCGGGGTAACTTATGAGACAAGTCGGCTAAAACAACCGTTGTCTCCACCCTTGCTAACGGACCAAAATCATATTGGTCATATAAGCCCCCCGGTAAAATGCTAACTCCGGCTCCAAGATCTAGCAACGCCTTAGCCATTTGAAAATTACCAACTTGTATGTTAATCAATGGCGTGCCCGGATCTTGGAGCTTAGGAGGAAGCTCCCCGTTCAAAACTGCACTCACTTGCCCAGTTAAATCGACCCGCTTAGGCATTTTCTTTTTGTTTTGCCTCTTTTGTGTACACAATTCTTTTAGAAATTTTGCATAAGCGGGTACTTGCTTTATTGCATCAAGAAGTGGAAGGTTAATTTTAACTTGCTTGAACATGTCCCACAATTCTTCTTTTTGGGGACCTCTTGATGCGATAAAATTTTTCTTACCTGGGTCAAGTAAAGCCGATGGAAACGGGACTTGACTCGGTTCACCCTCAACTTTTTCACTTTCTTTATTTTCACCCAAACCCGGTTTATTAACATTTAATTCTTTTGGTTTAACCGGTGAAACATCATCATCACTATCATTACCCGTGATGTCCTCAACTACCCCTTCAACTAATTCGGGTGACAAATTAGCTTTAAACTCTTTTCCACTTCTCAAAACACTAACCTGATGAACATTAACATTACCTCTTGACGAACCGTGTGATGGATTTACCTTGGTGTCACTAGGAAGTTGACCCTTGTTCTTCTGCAATTCCGCCACATCGGTTGCCAATTGACCCATTTGGGTTGTTAGTGATTGGATGCTTTTGTCACGAACTTCATCTTTTTGCATTCGGACTTCATCAAGTTGATTCTGTTTTTGCATCTCCGTTTGCATGCTCTTTAGCATCTCCATCATCTCGTTTCCACCCGAAGAACCCCCTTGTTCTTGACCCGTTTGATATTGCTTTTGATATCCTTGGTTGTTTCCACCTCGATAACCACTTTGGTTGTTGTAAGGTTGACGTGAACCAAAGTTACCTTGGCTACCTTGAAAGTTCGGGTTAGCTTGATTAGAAGGGTTCCCATAGCGAAAATTTGGGTGGTTCCTCAACCCGGGGTGGTAAGTATTAGAGTTCATGTTGTTGTAGTTTCTACCACCCCCTCCTTGACCTTGACCTTGAATAGCATGAACCTCTTCGTATTGCCCTTCCACCATTCCTTGGCAATTCTCAGCCGCATGACCTATTTCATTACACAAAGCACAAACATCATAAATTTGGTTAGTAGTTTGAACATTACCATCATCTATGGCGTGCACTTGAGGTCGGGCAATGGCCGGTCGGGCTCTCCTCGATGCTTGAGCTTTCCTCTTTGATGTAGTTGCCATGCTTTCCAAAAACTCCCAATCATCATTCTCATAATTTGTTCCAAAAGTCCCACCGGTAATAGACATCAAGTCACGTGCATCCTCGGCACTCAACCCCTCGTGAAAAGCATTCATCAACTCCCACAGTTCAATCCCATGGTGAGGGCAATTCTTTATCATCATATTAAATCGTTCAAACGCCTCATGGAACATCTCACCATGTTGTTGTTGGAAGCTTCTCAATCCCTTTCTAGCATCGTTGGTCTTTTGGGCGGTGTAAAACTCATCCAAAAAAGTTTGTTGCATCTCCCCCCATGTATATATGGATGCCGAAGGTAACGTGTAGAACCATTTCTTCGCCTTATCTTCCAAAGAAAATTGGAATAATACCAATTTGATGTCATCAGCCGAGAACCCTTGACTCCCAAGAGTGTTGCAAATCGAATCATAAGCCTCTAAATGAAAGTAAGGCTCCTCCGTTGCCAACCCTTTGTATTTTGGTAAACTTTGCAAAGAGTTGGTCCTCACTTCAAACGTTCTCCCTTGATCATTGTGAGGAATAACTACCGGTGAAGGGTTTTGAGTGATTACCGGCCGAAAATGTGCTTCAATGCCCCTCACATTTTCTCTAAGGTGTCTCCTTGGTACACCAAACCTACCCCTTGGGCGAATAGGACCCATTGGCCTTGGTACATGCCCTTGTGGTGCATTTGGTTGTTGAAATTGCTGTTGCGGCATTGGTGGGCGTTGAATTGGTCTTTGGAATTGTTGAACATTTGGTTGTACATGTTGTGGCCGAACTTGTTGCAATGGGATAGGGCGTTGCATTGGTGGCCCTTGTGGTCTTGGCCGAATATGTTGCGGTATGAGTTGTTGTTGCGACATCCCACCAACATTTGACATTCCTTGAGATTGACTTTGCACATACCCGAACTCTCCTTGATCACCATAACCTTCATAAGCGTACCCATCTTCATCATAGCCCTCAAAATCTTCGTATCCTTCCTCATATCCATCTCCCCCTATACCCGAAGTTTGCCCAAATGGAATGGTCGAGTATTGAAAACCCGACTGGTTAGATGGTCTAAATGTAGAGGTAGTATGGACAATGGTTGTATTAGGTGGTATTGAATAATGAGAAGATGATTGACCTGTAGATGGAGGAAAGAAGTGTGATAATGGTGGGATTGTGGCAGATGGGCTAAAGGTAAGACTGGGTTCGACTTGAGTAGTGTTCGGTTGTGTGGTGTTGGTATTGGTTGGTGTAGTATCATGAAGTGGAGTAGGAATTGTGGTGATGTTTGGAATAGTGGTGTTTGGTGATGGTTGTGTGGAAGTAGGTATAAAAGTTGAGGTCGTTTGACCCGTTGTAGGTGGTATTTGTGGTTCGTCCATGATGTTTCTTGGTGTAATGGGTGAAGTGGGTGAACCAACGATTCTGTTTTCTCGTAGTAACACTCGGTTTTGCCTTAACGTTCTTTCAATTTCTGGATCAAATGACAATGGTGACGCTTTGTGAGATCCTCTAGTATGCATGCACCTGTAGAACCTGCACACTAAACACACCAGTGTAAACCCGAAAATAACAAAGCAAAACTAACAAACTGACACACGTTGCGCACTACTCCCCGGCAACGGCGCCAAAATTTGACGTGATTGTCGTGGGTCACGCAAATTTAATCCCAAAAACAACTATAGATAGTGGTAATAGGGTATCGAACTCAGGCAGTATGTGGAAAGTGTGTTGATTTTATAGCTTTGTGATTAAACTACAATTATCCTAATTTTCAGAAATTAAAGATCAATACTTTGGATTGTTGTTTTAGAAAACTAAATTAAACTAATTGCAAATCAAATGTTGGTTGTAAAACAAATTAGGAGAGAACAATGATCACCTTAGGTTTCAGTTTCTTTAAACAATTGTGTGCAATTCCAACTAGAAAGAGTTACATAGACATAACTCGTGCATGAATAATCGAAGTGATAAAAGGGAACAAAGTACTCGGATTTATAAATGCGAGGTTGTTTCCCGATGATCAATTAATCAATAACCAACCCTAACCCTTCCCGTGATATCTCGATTGCCAACGGCACCAAGAACGTACGATTGAGACTAGAAATTGCAATATCAATTAACAAGTTACAAGCAATTAAACATACACCATGATATTCAAGCAACGCAAGTTATCATTCTAGAAATTCAGAAATAAACACACAAAAGTTCAAGAGAAACCTTCACCTAAGATGATCACCAAAAAGTTTAGCCGGACATAGTTTGGTGAATCATCATACCAACAAATCTAATGTTCATAGGAATCATAAACACAAACCGAATGTTAGAAATTGTTCCAAACCAAGCAAGACAGCCAAAATTCGCCCCTAGTGAGTCCCAAAACCGTCCAATCATGAGAATATGTGAAAAGACATCATAAAACTGCTTAAATGAGGCAGTTACACTTTGGATCGCAGCCTCCACCGTAAATTACGGCTCCACCGTAATTTACGGTGGACTTCAACATGTTACGGTGGATATTGACTGATTTACGGTAAGCTTCAGGTGAAAACCAAGTCCACCGTAAATTACGGTAGGACCGTAATTTACGGTGGTGAGCTGATTTATCTTCCTTGTTTCATCTTTTGTTCCTTGCTCGACCCGTTCATCTCCAATACCCTCCAAAGCTGCATTTTATCCACTTTAAGCTCCCGAACCGCACCTGAAACATATGCAATAGTAGTTATCTAATTCAAGATAATTACACGATTAAGTGAATGATTATTTCGTCTTTTAACATGATTAAGGGTTGTCCAATGGACCACCCGTCACAAAGTGGTAGATGATACTGACTCAAAAGAATCAGTACCGGACTGATCAAATAAAATCTCCTCAGCGAGAGCCTCAACAGGTGGTAACACAACAGCATCCGCAACCGGAGCCTCAACCAAAGGAATGGCGACATCATCAGCAATCGGGGCCCCACCCTCATGGTCGTCCTCAGGGGGACCCTCGACGAAAAAGTCGATGTCGTCATCAAACAAAACATCGAGTGGCAAATCCTCTATGGGAAATGCGGCAAGGGGAACAGGTGCAGGAATCGGAACGAGGGGTAGATCCCCATCAGGAATACCATCAGCGAGCTGAACGTCGTCACCGAAATCCGGCAACGCGAAAGGCTGGAAATCGTCGTCGTCACTACTGTCCGTATCAGATGTAAAGACTTCCGGATCTGTGTGCATCGGGTCATCTGAATCTACTGCCATGGGGTCAGAAACTCCACTCGAAGAAGACATGATGTCTGTAATAAAACAATCACGACAATTGCACATATATCAACATATAATCAAATAAGCATGTAAGTCACAACAATGTAAGCAAGTAATCGTCCTAGTCTTCCCCAGACTATCCTCCCTGGTCTCTAAGACCAACCTCCCAGTCTTCAAGACTAAATTTCCCCCAGTCTCTAAGACTAAACCTCCCTCAGTCTCTAAGACTGAACCTCCCCAGCCTCTAAGGCTGAAATATGAATTTTGAACGATGTATTTGTGCCTTTTGTTTGTAAAATGTTTGTGCCCCGGATCTGGACTTTTAGTGTATGCAATGTAAAAATGTTTGAAAACATTTTCGTGAGAGCCCTAGTGATCATAGTCTAGACTCGAGAATGAATCCTAGTTCGCTATGATCGAGGCTCTGATACCAAGCTGTCACACCCTGGCTTTTGCGGAACCGTGGGTTTATTTGGTGTGACTTCTTAATACCATAGCAACAATTATAACAATGCTATATGATAAAAACACAAGATGCTCATCCATTAATATAGTTAGAAAATACCATAACATAATTGTCTTGAATCATCAACCCAAAATAAGTTACAACCACGACTTGTTTAAAAATGAGTTCCCAATGGACTCAACAAAAGACCTTAAATAAAACGAGGTTTGGAGACGTGTGACCCGTCCAGGCAAGGGTTACACCTCCCAAAGCCTACAACCCTGGATGATATCTTTTATTTAATATGCAGCTTAACGTGCATCACCCGCCAGATCCGATCAATTCCCTGAAATACACGTAGTTTGAAAAATCAACAAAAAGTTGAGCGAGTTCATGTGTAAGTGAGTATGTATAAACCCTTGTAAATGATGTATGTATAATCCTTTGTAAACGGTGTATGAAAGTCCCTGGTATGTAGCAATAAGGAATAAAAAGAGATCACCAATGGTTTGCAAGGCCATTGATATGTGTGAAGTGATGCAGGAAGACTCAAACCTAGCAAATTTGTACCGGGCCTCGGCTGTAAGACACAGTCACCACTATGGGCCGCCCCGGCCTCATGGGTGTGGGCTCGCTACACCCAAATAGATCTATCACTCATGTCCCTCGGTCCTACGACGAGGATTAATGGCCTTTAGTAGCCACCTACCCACTCACATGATCTAACGATGTATGAAAAGTCCCTCCTTAAGCTAACCATACCATGTATAAAAATGTCTGTATAATTGTAACATGTATTTCACCCCCGAAGTTATAAAACTGAAAACAGTTAAGAGAAAAGGGGGACATGAACTCACTGTAGTGCGTCTCCTGTGCTCGTACTCAAACCTTGTCAGCTATACAATGACCTACAACGTACTAATGTCTATTAGACGAACGGGCCGTGTCTTGGCTTAGTATTTACGGGTTTGAGTTACGTTACTTTGATATGATTCCAAGTTATAACTTATTGTTAGAATAATAATAATTATTTTAACTTACATTATATTTGTAGGTCTTCAAATGATAGTTAGACAACTATATCGTATTCATACTTCTCAAGTATTTTATGTGCGTATTTTCTTCCCAAGGATGGGGGTATGTATACATGTATTTTATGATAATTCATATTTCTCGTTATCCAAAATATACTAGTAGCGGTACTGTGTTAAGTTATATTATTTTTCTCTAAATAATATAACTAGTTCCCAAATTATGCAAATATACACATACGCGTTTTAGTATAAAATATATATTCTAAATATATATTTATCAGCTTTTATTTACGAAAACCAACCTCCGATACTTTGAAGTTTTGTAACCAAACTTATGGCGAAGTTTACTTCCGAAAAACAAAGTTAAACATATTTGTAAACACTTGTTAGAAAATAATTTTCTAAGTCTTGGGATTTTTAGAAAATTTTGCCAGAGTTTCCCCTAAAAACGGAGGTGTCCATGCTATTGAGCATATCGTTTTCTTTTCAAAATCAATCGCAATAATCATCAACAATTATCCTTTAACAACCTTACATCACCGAGAGCAAAAACTATATTCGTTACATATTAATCATGAACTTGATACATTCTGAATACGCGTAGTAACTTGGTAAAGCTTTTAGTGGACTTAGTTACCTTCCAAAGTGTAATTATTTCTTTAAAAATCATTTTCTCACAAAAGTTTAGTGTTTACAACTTGTAAATAATTTTTACAAAAATAAAACTTTTGAACTCTTCTTGTAAATAAAAGGTTTTAACACATTTTTCATTTCTAAAAATGGTGTAGTGTATGTACAAGTCATGATTTTCCAAAGATCGATTCTCTAACTTGGTTTATTTAGAAAAGTCTTTTGTAGAACTCGGATCTACATGATCATCAACTTACTTTGTTCATTTATATTTCAAGAAAATCATTTTATCAAGTTCATATTTAACTAGAAGATGATTATTTTATGTTTCACATAATCATCTTCTTAGTCTTGTTAAATCATGTTTCTAAACATCATTTTTTTTGGGTAAAGGGTTACCCCGGTGATTCTATTAAAACAACCGCAAATAAGTACAAGTAGTGAGGATGTGTTCCACACTAGTTCATATACAGGACATGCCCCATATATGTAAATCACAAAAAACCAAGGAAAACTATGACACCCCATAACCTAGCCTACTATACATCAGTAGACGAAACAATACAAAAAAAAACAAAAAAAAAAGACCTCATCCGCCATCATCAAAAATGAAATTGCCAGAAACCGGCAACCCCTTCACACGAACCAAAAAAATCTCTCCATTGGAGAATTTTGTGGAAGAGGTGCTAGCTTTTGCTCTCGAAGATGGCGAATGTGTACCCGAGGTCATAAATTCACTAGTTTCATTATAGACTTCAACAACCTCCTCCTCATCCGAATCCTGCTTGTCACTATTAGTCTGCGCAGCTTTCTTCTCCACACGACCCACAGTACTACCTCCCTGATTACCATCATCGTCCTTAAGAATGTCAAACGGGTTTGACGTTGAAACCTGGTTATTCATCGGACTCCTCAAGGAGGATTTTGGTTTAGGTTTGACAACTGGTCTGTACACTACCTTAGGCTTCTGATTTTTCATAGCTAGGCCTTGGTTATTAACTTTCTTTTTCTTAGTACCCTATTCTTGAAAATCATCATTATTCTTTCCAGAATCCCCACTTGAAGTAACCTGAGGGTTCTTTGGGCATGAGCTATCGTCATGACCAAACACACAGCAAGAGGAGCACCTAAGAGGCTCCCAATCATACTCAATTTTGACCTCTATCTTTGAATGACCATTACCATCCAAAGATGGAATTGCAACAGTAACACACTTCTTTAACTCAGCATCTGCCTGAACTTCAATAAGCGCTCTAGCATAGCTGCTTCTTCCCCAAGACTCAGCACACATCGTGGCAGTATACGAATCCAACATCTTAGGGTTCCCAATCTTAGAAGCAACTAAGCTAAGGCCATCCTTGGTAAAAGCCGCTAACGGCACATCATGCATCTTGACCCAAACTGGAACAACTTTAATATCCTCTTTTTCCATCTTTAAAGAAGCCGACCATTCCTTCAAGATTATCGGTACATTTCTGATCAACCAAGGCCCGTCCTCTAACATTTGACTCATCCCTTCCTTAGTTTTAAACTTAAAGAAAAAGAACCCGTTTGCATTCATCATTAGCCGTGACAGACCATATTTAACCCAGTTATTTTTAGCAAAATAATCGACCACAGGAAATGCCAACCGTTTACCCAGAAAATATCCATACAAAGTGTTAGCATACCTATCATTGACTTGTTGAACCGATGACAACGGAATAACAACATCAGCACCGTCAACTGTTTCGGTGGATTCCATCGCCCTGAAGTTCACCTTAGCATTCTCCTTGGCGTTCTTAACAATGTTAGCGAAATATGTAGGATTTGCAACCCCCGTATTTCGTGATTTTCCTTGTGCATCCGACACATTCATTCCATCGAGACCTGATACAGGCGAATATCCCATATTTGGATAATCCCAAAAATGTTCCAATCGCTCGACAGCAGGTTTCGCAAACCTCCCCTGATCGGCCGACAACTTCACTCCATCCACACATGTTGTTGATGAACCTAGATTATCCAATTGAACCGGTAAAGTGACATTTGTGAGTTCATCAATGATGTTTATACCACGTTTTGGCTGCACAGTGTTACCATCAACATCCAGAATACGACCGGCTATCTCTTTAAATGTCAGCGGCGGCCTTCCACTAGATTTCAATCGATCATCCATTACAAAATTGACAACTCTCTATAACCCTACGGAAGAAAAAAACAAGCACCAAGAACCCACACGAACCAGATGACAACGAACAAACAGAAAACCGAAACCCTAAACTAGCTGAATCCATAACCCATGATTCTTACAAATCAGACAGAAAACTGATAAATCAAGGCTGATCGACCAACAAATCAATCCAATATGCTCGAATCAGAAAGTGAAGGCGGCGATTTTAAATAAAACAGAAAACCCTAGCCGAAAATCAAACAATTCCGCAAAACAGATTGTGAATTAGATGTTAGAACCTCTAATCGCTGATCTGATCTTGAAGAATCATGCTGAAAAAACTAGGGTTTCAAGAAGAGTAGAGGTCGCCATAGCTAGAGAGAGAATTAGGGTTTTTTTCTAATTATTTCCCTTTTTTTCTAAACATCATTTAACAAGCTCCATATGGTGATTATCATCACATAACCAAGAATCCTCGTGCATTTAACAACATCCTACTAACAACATTCCATCTTCATGTTTCTTCTTTATGTTCAAGTTTCTTATTTAATCCCTTTAGTGTTCTTGTTCTTTAGTATTTTAAACATACTCATCATACTACAACTCTTAACCACTAAAAATAAGATGATCAAGAGTTAGACAAGAACTTACTACTAGCACAAAGGCTAGGGATGAACTTTAGTAAGAAGATGAAGAAAATGATGGTGAAAAGCAAGAAATAAAGCTCCTTGAAGTTCCACAAGTTGCAAGCTTCCTAGAATCACCTCCTAGTCTTGAATGAAGCTCAAAAATGGAAGAAGATGGTTGTGATATGGTAGTGATGGTGGCGGTTATGGTGTAGCCGAGAGGAGGGGGAGAGAGGTGAGGGATGTGGAGTGAAAATTTAGTCAAGATATGTTATGATCTTTAGAAGATAGCCTCCATACTTATAATCATTCTTTTCAAATATTATGTTTACTTCAACAAGTAAGATCTAATATAAAATATAAACATATCTAGGAAGTATGTTTGTGGATTTTGGTGGGTCCTCTTGGGACCGAATTCGGGTATAGGGGGGTTAGATGTAATTTTTTGGTGGTAATGGGTAAACATAAGTTGAAATGCAAGTGTATACTTGCATAAGTTAGTTAGTTGATATTTAGGGGGGTGTTATGGTGTACGGGGATCATGCCTAGCCAAAAATATTTAAACAATGTATTTGACAAAAATTTGGTGTCCCAGGTAATGTCCGGTTATCCGGTTAGGTACCGTTCCGTTAAAGTGTTTAAATATTCCGTAAAGTGTCTTTTATATATATTTTTGTAACATGATTAATTCCCGGCACTTAGGAAAGCATACAGGACCATTCTGCCATATTTTTGACATCTTACTAGCATGTTAAATGCTGAATTTTTGCTGAAAATGCAGAATTCTGCACTTAAAGTGTGTTTTAGGCACTTCACGGCACTTTAACTATCACCTAGTGACGCAGTTTTATGGTCCTCACTTCCCTACACTTCATACTAGTGTAGTACCTTGTCCCTGGCCCATATTGGGCCTCAAAAACACTGTCTGTCTATTTGTTGGCATTGTCAGCATGTTTCTGAATTATCCGTTCAGTGTGCTAACTGTGCTTTGTGCATCAAGTATGTCACTAAAGTTTGTTTCTAATAAATGGAGTGACGGTATGAAATGTGATGCATGTGTATGTATGATACAAAAATTATAAAGCAGTTCAAGTTATCAGTTGTAATCAAGCACAGTCATTAACCACATAATTAAAATTAATTAATTGTACGGATACCTGTAATTGTGAGGGTTGTCACAATGCTGACGTATTTTCACATATGTTTCAGGTACCATAGTTGATGATGTTTGATGATGATATTGGTGCATGCTCACATAGGAATGGACGAGGCTTTAGTGACTTAATAGCAATGAAAGTTAATTTGTTCATGTTTTGTTTCTAGTTTCAATACAATGTCATGACCGTTTGAATATTAGGTGACCGTTTGAAGTTTGTATTAGGAAGAATATGTATGACTGTTTGAATGTCATGACCGTTTGAAGGGTGCATGTCACCTTCAAACGGTTAAGGGTCTCTCCCTATAAATAGACTTCAAACTGTCTCATTTGTATGATTCTAGATTCCGACGCCGAGGTGCTGTCAAAGTGTCTCTGTATTGTAAAGTGTTCAAGATCAATAAACAAGACATTTATTAGTGAATACAAGCTAAACGAAGACCGAATCAATGAATTCCGCCTCTGATTCTGTCTGAGCACTCTTCTGATCGACTCGTTAGGTCGTTTCACGATCCTACAAACATGGTGGAATGGTGTGATGAGAGATAGGGGTGCCGATGTAGCACTGCCTCAAACATAGGAAGAGCTTTCGAGCTCTAATGATGAGGGAATTTTGTCCTCGTCATGAGATTAGGGCATTGGAAAGGGAATTCGATGATCTTAAGCAAGATAGTGGTGAGCATCGAGCTTACACGGACCGTTATGAGGAATTAAGTCTGTTATGCCCAAACATGGTTACGCCTTTGGATAAGGCAATCGAAAAGTACATTGATGGCCTCCCTGACTCAGTACAAGACATTGTTACTAGTAGCAACCCCACTACAGTTAGACAGGCCATTGAGCTATCTGCTACCTTGACTGAATCTCAGATCAGGAAAGGTAAACTTTTCCAAAAGGGTGATAAGAAACCGATCGAGGAATCAAAACCAAAGGATGAACAGACTGAATCCTCCAAGAAGTCAAAGAAGCGGAAGGCTTCCTAGAACTTCTCCGTGGTCGCTCACAATGATCAAGCTGTCCCCAACCAACCAGCTCAACCCCCTGCCAGGAAGCCATACAACGGAACTGCACCCTTGTGCAACCAATGTAACCTTCATCACCATGCTAGTGTTTAGTGCCACAAATGCCTAATTTGTGGACTTATAGGTCATACAGCGAGGGTTTGTCGAACTGCAGCTGCACCAAATCAAGTTGACAACAATCCTGCTCAAGCTTGTTTTCCACCAGGGTCTTGCTACAACTGTGGTGACATGGGCCATTTCCGAAAGAATTGCCCAAAGCTTGCTAATGCAAATCCAGCGCAGGGATGAGCATTTGACCTACTGGAAGATGACATTGTTTAGAAATAATCGAGCCTTATGTATTATTTTATTTTGTTATCATGGTCTATGAAACAGTTGTTGTTGTTGTTTATAAATAAATCTTTTATTTACATTGCAATGTACAAATGTGGTTGCATGTATAGACAACAAATCCCCTACAATACCGGCAATCAAGGAATCGTATTCCTTGAAGAACAGACTACTCCCAAAACTCTTCCATTTTATGATCTCTTGTGTTTTCCACGAAAATCCTAAGTACCCTTTTCTTCCAAGGAAACGGAGTACACGGCGCAAGTTACAACTCTGGACGAATACCCAAAGTACCACTATAAATCCTTAATAGGGTACCTAAGGGTACTTCCGTAAGTCCTTAATTGTTGTGTACCTTAATTCGAATGTTACGTTTCCTTGTAAATGAAATCGAATTTTTGGAAGATCATCCTATCTTTTCAGATAGATTCTTGAGGACGTTGAAGTCCATCGACTGGGTTCCTGGTATACCTTGAATACCCATGTTTAAATCGACAACAAGTTAATAACAATTAATAACAAACTGATAAAAAATTAATAACCAAGAAAACAATTATGTGCTTATGTGTTATGTGTTGAACTAATCAAAGTTATCTCGAGCTTGTTCAAATTCTATCCCCTTCACATTATAAAACAAACTGTGATTACTATTCAAGGAATTACGTAATTATGGATGCATACATAATTATGGAATTTAGTGCAAAGAAACCACAGCAAGTTTTGCCATGTGTCTAGAGTTAACTCTATTCATTTCCATTTCTGATGAAGCACCCGTTGAGGAAAAATGAACTAGCTATTCGTTTTTCACTTCTGAAAGAATATTCGTTGAGGGAAATGAATATCCTTTTGTTTAACCCTTCATCTCCATTTCTGAAGAATACCCGTTGAGGAAAATGACTCATTTCATTCATTTTCGTTTCTGAAGAATATCCGTTGAGGGAAATGAATATCCTTTTGATTATCCCTTCATTTCCATTTCTGAAGAATACCCATTGAGGAAAATGACTCATTCCGTTCATTTTCGTTTCTGAATAATATCCGTTGAGGGAAATGAATATCCTTTTGACTATCCCTTCATTTCCATTTCTGAAGAATACCCGTTGAGGAAAATGACTCAATCCGTTCATTTTCATTTCTGAAGAATATCCGTTGAGGGAAATGAATATCCTTTCGACACCTGACAAAGAACCCATTGGAGAAAGTGAATCGTCCATTCATTTTCACTTCGAAGTATATCCACTAGGGAATGACAGGGTTATGCCTTGCATAAAAATCTTTGATGGGATGCTCTACGCAAATGGATGATACCCTAGATTCCAAGCAAGACAATTTTTTAACACAGCCTCACAGACAGACTCCTACGAATAAATTTTGGGACGAAATTTCCTAAAGTAGGGGAGACTGTGACATCTGTGTCTCTTCGACCATCAAAAAAAACCAAATTAATGAAATATTGTGTTTCATACTTGGGATTTGTATAAATATGTGTATCATTGGCACATATCAATTCTTGTTCGATTTCGAGCTTTAAATCGCTTTCTGGAAGGTTAAACGCGAACTGATGCGTAAACGTAATCAGTTTAATGCGACAAACACTCTAGAACAGTGACATAGGCTTAACATACCTTAAATAACCTTTACATAACTTAGAAATAAGTTTTGGAGGGTTTGGTGTGTTGAAATCAAGTTTATTCGATCATAGGGACTATTTGCGTCAAACTGCAAAAGTATACCGAATCGAATGATAACGAGCATTCTGGAACTTGATCATAAGTTAAATATGCCCTAAATATCCTTTACAGAGCTTAGAAATAGGCTTTGAGGTGTTTGGTGCGCAAAAATAAAGTTTTGGGTCATTCAGGGACCAAAAGTGACAATCTGCCAAAGATGGCCAGGAGGGGCGCGTAAGCCATGGTCATTTCTTACGCGGCCCGCGAGAGCACATCAGACAGAGACATTGAATCAGGCCCAAAACAGCTGAATTTGATGGTTTTGTTGCTTGTTTTGCAATACCATTTGATGGTTTTGAGTGTCCCATTGTTTTGTAAACCATGGGCTACACATGGAGGGTCAAGATCAAGGCACGATTTGCGAGAAACAATCCTAACGGTTGTGGGATTTCTATAAATACCCAACACTTTCATTCTTGCAACTCACAAATCAGATTCAATTGCTCTAAGTTGGGGTTTAGCACTTCATACCTGAGCAATTTGAATCAAGATTTCCTTGCTTGGACCCTTTGTAAGTATTCTTTCGTGCTTTTATGCGTTTTTAAGCGTAAAAGTCAAACAGTGTTTGACTTTCTACTTTGAGCAGTCTTTGGTCAACACAAAGTTCGTTTGAACTTTGCAACATGAGCGTAATCACAATGGTTATAGTCCCATGTGACTATACCTACTGATTACCACGTTGATTAGGTGTAGTAACGAGACATAGTTTCGGTCAAAATGCGTATTTATGCGTATTTTGCAACCAAACTATTCTTGGGTATCAAAACCCTTTGTTTTGATATCAAACTTGTTTTCTAACTTCGTTAAACATGTTTTAACATGTTTAACTCGTCACTTTAGGTTTAGTGCTTGTATAGGGTCGTAAGATAAGCGGTTGTCGCGGTCTTGACAACCGCTTAGACTTTCGAACCCGGCCCGTTTGGTCAATCATTAGTATCCAACCAAACATGTTTTGTGACAATAGTTGTATAGGGAATAACCTTCCGAGGTTATACCTTATGGTCACTTCGTTTAGTTAGTTATATGATAGGTAGTTTATATGCCTTAGGAAAATGACCAAAATGCCCTTTTTACGCATAATTTCATTTTAAGCATATGTAACCTAACGTTTGACATCTAAACTGATTAGGAAACATTATTAGACATATTAAGGCATATAATACTTGTCATAGGACTAGTTAGACGGTCCGAACGTGTTTTACGCAAACGACACGTTAAAGTAGCGTAAGCTACCTAAACGGGTCGTAATGGGTCGTAAGCACTTAGGTTAGGTTTCAATTTAGTATGTAGGCTTTGTTAAACCATATCATATGAGTTCCAACACTCATTTGGTTTACGAAACCTCATCCTATCCGATCTTCCGATTTAGGTCCGGTTATTAATATAGTTACCTATATTAGGTGCCGTTTGATTTTCGTGATCCCTCTAGCTTTGCTTGGTTGTTATTCAAGACTTCTAAGCATTCTCAAGTGAGTACATAGTCCCCTCTTTTACTGTTTTTAAACATTTTGGGGTGAAACACATGTGCCTACTTGTTACTTTCGTGCTTTTCATGCTTTTATATCATATACTTGCTATGTTCATTAGTACGCTATGTTCATTAGTACGCATATAGTACATAATTTCATTATGTTTTGCTATGTGTGTTCACTTAGCATGCTAGCACATTGATTTTCATATATTACATTTTGTTGCATATGTTCATCCAGCATATGGACACATTGTTTTACATTTTGAACTGTTTGAACCGTTTGGAACTGTTTGATCTATGCGAATTATTTGAACTGTTTGAACTGTTTGGAACTGTTTGATCTATGTGAACCATTTGTAACTGTTTGATTTATGTGAACTATTTGAACTATTTGAACCATTGGGTTAGGTAAGTGATTAGGTAACGGGGCGGGTGTAATGTGATAAAAGCATGGTGGATACGTCGCTGGTACTTCCTATATATAAGTTCTTTTAACACATTATATATCGTTGCGTTATCTAGATCACTTGGGTAAAGGTTATCAAAACGAGGTTATATTACAAGGTTTTTGCTAACAATATAAACCATTCGAGTTTTATTACAAAAACAATTTACGATCTGGGTTTACTTAAAAAAATGTTTTGAGTTAAGATTCATGGCATCGAGGTTTTATAAATTATAACTAATCTGTTTTGACTTGGTTATTTCAATTTACATTTCAAACATTTTACAAAACTAGGTTTTCTAATATCAATTAATGAATTTGTTCAAGTTATTTCAAAATGTAAACGAGCCATGAATCTGACACTCACATAAAACCTATGTACTCGCCGGCATTTTTATGCTGACGTATTTTCACATATGTTTCAGGTACCATAGTTGATGATGTTTGATGATGATATTGGTGCATGCTCACATAGGAATGGACGAGGCTTTAGGGACTTAATAACAATGAAAGTTAATTTGTTCATGTTTTGTTTCTAGTTTCAATACAATGTAATCAATTTAATTCAATAAAAATAGAACTTCAATCCATGTGTTGGGAAACAATGATTCTGTTATGACACTCCTCGACGTTTCTGCCGTGGTTTGTTGTTTTAACGAGGTCGGGGTGTGACAGAAAAGTTAGCATCAGAGCTCATGGTTATAGGGAACTAGGTTATTAGTAATGCTTTGACCTAGTCTATAACCTTCCTAGGACCCTAACGCGAGTTTACTTGCGTTTAGTCATAAAACAATATCGTCGCCTATCTTTAGGTGACAACCACAACAAGAACACAAATTTCGAATCCGCTTTGAAAACTAATCATCTGTTCTAGGATGATTTATTATAAGGTTTTGAACCTTCAATGTTTTCAAAACCTCCTCAAAGTTTGGGTCTTATTAATGTGAACACGTGCAATCCGGAAGGGTGGATGCCTGTATCCTGAGTTTTATGTCTAAGGCTAGAGTGTTCGTACAAATCCACATAATCAGACCAGTCACTATTACCTGGGAACTCTTGGGGTGAGTCTCCACTTATAGGCTAAAGCATGTCTTCGCGATACATTATGAGGACCTATTTACTTTGATTCAGCTTTTGTGTGTCGTGTGTTTGTTTCGTGGTACAAACAAATGACCATCATCCATGCCTTTTTGGTCGGTAATTGTAACATCCTATTCTTACCCAATGCCATTTCACTTGTTTTCTCTCATGCTTCCTCTTTTAGAATGCCTCCACGACGCGACAATCAGATACCTAATGAAGAACTGGCAGCTATCATTACGCAGAAAATGGCTGCTGCACTCCCAAACATCATTGCTCAATGTAACCAAGCCTTCAATAACAACAATAATGCTCCCTGCAACTTCAAGACGTTCAACTCAGCTCAGCCATCATAGTTTTCTGGGTCTCAAGGGGCAACTGCACTTCTGCAATGGTTCGAGAGTCTAGAGAGCACCTTCAGACATGTTTAGTGTCCAAACGAGTGAAAGGTTGAATTCATATCTAGTGTCTTTGAGAAACGAGCTTTAACATGGTGGAATGGTGTGATGAGAGATAGGGGTGCCGAGGTAGCACTGGCTCAAACATGGGAAGAGCTTCGAGCTCTAATGATGAGGGAATTTTGTCCTCGTCATGAGATTAGGGCATTGGAAAGGGAATTCGATGATCTTAAGCAAGATAGTGGTGAGCATCGAGCTTACACGGACCGTTATGAGGAATTAAGTCTGTTATGCCCAAACATGGTTACGCCTTTGGATAAGGAAATCGAAAAGTACATTGACGGCCTCCCTGACTCAGTACTAGACATTGTTACTGGTAGCAACCCAACTAAAGTTAGACAGGCCATTGAGCTATCTGCTACCTTGACTGAATCTCATATCAGGAAAGGTAAACTTTTCTGAAAGGGTGATAAGAAACCGATCGAGGAATCGAAACCAAAGTATGAACAGACTGAATCCTCCAAGAAGTCAATGAAGCGAAAGGCTTCCCAGAACTTCACCATGGTCGCTCACAATGATCAAGCTGTCCCCAACCGACCAGCTCAACCCCCTGCCAGGAAGCCATACAACGGAACTGCACCCTTGTGCAACCAATGTATCCTTCATCACCATGCCAGTGTGAAGTGCTGCAAATGCCTAATTTGTGGACTTATAGGTTATACAGCGAGGGTTTGTCAAACTGCAGCTGCACCAAATCAAGTTGACAACAATCCTGCTCAGGCTCGTTTTCCACCAGGGTCTTGCTACAACTGTGGCGAGATGGGCCATTTCCGAAAGAATTGCCCAAAGCTTGCTAATGCAAATCCAGCGCAGGGATGAGCATTTGACCAATTGGAAGATGATACTGTTTAGAAATAATCGAGCCTTATATATTATTTTATTTTGTTACCATGGTCTATGAAACAGTTGTTGTTGTTGTTTATAAATAAATCTTTTATTTACATTGCAATGTACAAATGTGGTTGCATGTATAGACAACAAATCCCCTACAATACCGACAATCAAGGAACCGTATTCCTTGAAGAACAGACTACTTCCAAAATTCTTCCATTTTATGATCTCTTGCGTTTTCCACAAAAATCCTAAGTACCCGTTTCTTCCAAGGAAACGGAGTACACGGCGCAAGTTACAACTCTGGACGAATACCCAAAGTACCACTATAAATCCTTAATAGGGTACCTAAGGGTACTTCCGTAAGTCCTTAATTGTTGTGTACCTTAATTCGAATGTTACGTTTCCTTGTTAACGAAATCAAATTTTTGGAAGATCATCCTATCTTTTCAGATAGATTCTTGAGGACGTTGAAGTCCATCGACTGGCTTCCTGGTATACCTTGAAAACCCATGTTTAAATCGATAACAAGTTAATAACAATTAATAACAAACTGATAACAAATTAATAACCAAGAAAACAATTATGTGCTTATGTGTTATGTGTTGAACTAATCAAAGTTATCTCGAGCTTGTTCAAATTCTATCCCCTTCACATTATAAAACAAACTGTGATTACTATGCAAGGAATTACGTAATTATGGATGCATACATAATTATGGAATTTAGTGCAAAGAAACCACAGCAAGTTTTGCCATGTATCGAGATATCGAGATTTAACTCTGTTCATTTCCATTTCTGATGAAGCACCCGTTGAGGAAAAATGAACTAGCTATTCGTTTTTCACTTCTGAAAGAATATTCGTTGAGAGAAATGAATATCCTTTTGTTTACCCCGTCATTTCCATTTCTGAAGAATACCCGTTGAGGAAAATGACTCATTCCGTTCATTTTCATTTCTGAAGAATATCCGTTGAGGGAAATGAATATCCTTTTGATTATCCCTTCGTTTCCATTTCTGAAGAATACCCGTTGAGGAAAATGACTCATTCCATTCATTTTCGTTTCTAAAGAATATCCGTTGAGGGAAATGAATATCCTTTTGACTATCCCTTCATTTCCATTTTTGAAGAATACCCGTTGAGGAAAATTACTCAATCCGTTCATTTTCATTTCTAAAGAATATTCGTTGAGGGAAATGAATATCCTTTCGACACCTGACAAAGAACCCATTGGAGAAAGTGAATCGTCCATTCATTTTCACTTCGAATTATATCCACTGGGGAATGACAGGGTTATTCCTTGCACAAAAATCTTTGATGGGTTACTCTACGCAAATGGATGATACCCTAGATTTCATGCAAGACAATTATTTAACACAGCGTCACAGACAGACTCCTACGAATAAATTTCAGGACGAAATTTCGTAAAGTAGGGGAGACTGTGACATCTGTGTCTCTTTGACCATCAAAAAAATATCAAATCAATGAAATGTTGTGTTTCATACTTGGGAATTGTATAAATACGTGTATCATTGGCACATATCAATTCTTGTTCGATTTCGAGCTTTAAATCGCTTTCTGGAAGGTCATACGCGAACTGATGCGTAAACGTAATCAGTTTAATGCGACAAACACTCCGGAACAGTAACATAGGCTTAACATACCTTAAATAACCTTTACATAACTTAGAAATAAGTTTTGGAGGGTTTGGTGTGTTGAAATCAAGTTTATTCGATCATAGGGACTATTTGCGTCAAACTGCAAAAGTATACCGAATCGAATGATAACGAGCATTCTGGAACTTGATCATAAGTTAAATATGCCCTAAATATCCTTTACAGAGCTTAGAAATAGGCTTTGAGGTGTTTGGTGCGCAAAAATAAAGTTTTGGGTCATTCAGGGACCAAAAGTGACAATCTGCCAAAGATGGCCAGGAGGGGCGCGTAAGCCATGGTCATTTCTTACGCGGCCCGCGAGAGCACATCAGACAGAGACATTGAATCAGGCCCAAAACAGCTGAATTTGATGGTTTTGTTGCTTGTTTTGCAATACCATTTGATGGTTTTGAGTGTCCCATTGTTTTGTAAACCATGGGCTACACATGGAGGGTCAAGATCAAGGCACGATTTGCGAGAAACAATCCTAACGGTTGTGGGATTTCTATAAATACCCAACACTTTCATTCTTGCAACTCACAAATCAGATTCAATTGCTCTAAGTTGGGGTTTAGCACTTCATACCTGAGCAATTTGAATCAAGATTTCCTTGCTTGGACCCTTTGTAAGTATTCTTTCGTGCTTTTATGCGTTTTTAAGCGTAAAAGTCAAACAGTGTTTGACTTTCTACTTTGAGCAGTCTTTGGTCAACACAAAGTTCGTTTGAACTTTGCAACATGAGCGTAATCACAATGGTTATAGTCCCATGTGACTATACCTACTGATTACCATGTTGATTAGGTGTAGTAACGAGACATAGTTTCGGTCAAAATGCGTATTTATGCGTATTTTGCAACCAAACTATTCTTGGGTATCAAAACCCTTTGTTTTGATATCAAATTTGTTTTCTAACTTCGTTAAACATGTTTAACTCGTCACTTTAGGTTTAGTGCTTGTATAGGGTCGTAAGATAAGTGGTCTTGACAACCGCTTAGACTTTCGAACCCGACCCGTTTGGTCGATCATTAGGATCCGACCAAACATGCTTTGTGACCATAGTTGTATAGGGAATAACCTTCCGAGGTTATACCTTATGGTCACTTCGTTTAGTTAGTTATATGATAGGTAGTATATATACCTTAGGAAAATGACCAAAATGCCCTTTTTAAGCATATGTAACCTAAATTTTGACATCTAAACTGATTAGGCAACATTATTAGACATGTTAAGGCATATAATACTTGTCATAGGACTAGTTTGACGGTCCGAACGCGTTTTACGCAAACGACACGTTAAAGTAGCGTAAGCTACCTAAACGGGTCGTAATGGGTCGTAAGCACTTAGGTTAGGTTTTGATTTAGTATCTAGGCTTTATTAAACCATATCATATGAGTTCTAACACTCATTTAGTTTACAAAACCTCATCCTATCCGATATTCCGATTTAGGTCCGGTTATTAATATAGTTACCTATATTAGGTGTCGTTTGATTTCCGTGATCCCTCTAGCTTTGCTTGGTTGTTATTCAAGACTTCTAAGCATTCTCAAGTGAGTACATAGTCCCCTCTTTTACTATTTTCAAACATTTTGGGGTGAAACACATGTGCCTACTTGTTACTTTCGTGTTTTTCATGCTTTTATATCATATACTTGCTATGTTCATTAATACGCATATAGTACATGATTTCATTATGTTTTGCTATGTGTGTTCACTTAGCATCCTAGCACATTGATTTTCGTATATTACATTTTGTTGCATATGTTCATCCAGCATATGGACATATTGTTTTACATTTTGAACTGTTTGAACCGCTTGGAACTGTTTGATCTATGTGAACCATTTGGAACTGTTTGATTTATGTGAACTATTTGAACTATTTGAACCATTGGGTTAGGGAAGTGATTAGGTAACGGGGCGGGTGTAATGTGATAAAAGCATGGTGGATACGCCGCTGGTACTTCTTATATATAAGTGCTTTTAACACATTATATATCATTGCGTTATCTAGATCACTTGGGCAAAGGTTATCAAAACGAGGTTATATTACAAGGTTTTTCTAACAATATAAACCATTCGAGTTTTATTACAAAAACAATTTACGATCTGGGTTTACTTAAACAAATGTTTTGAGTTAAGATTCATGGCATCGAGGTTTTATAAATTATAACTAATCTGTTTTGACTTGGTTATTTCAATTTACATTACAAACATTTTACAAAACTAGGTTTTCTAATATCAATTAATGAAGTTGTTCAAGTTATTTCAAAATGTAAACGAGCCATGAATCTGACACTCACATAAAACCTATGTACTCGCCGACATTTTTATACTGACGTATTTTCACATATGTTTCAGGTACCATAGTTGATGATGTTTGATGATGATATTGGTGCATGCTCACATAAGAATGGACGAGGCTTTAGTGACTTAATAACAATGAAAGTTAATTTGTTCATGTTTTGTTTCTAGTTTCAATACAATGTAATGAATTTGATTCAATAAAAACAGAACTTCAATCCATGTGTTGTGAAACAATGATTCTGTTACGACACTCCCCGACGTTTCCGTCGCGGTTTATTGTTTTAACGCGGTCGGGGTGTGACAATTTAAAACTTGACTAAAGTGTAAAAAGGGCTAAAAATATACATAAAAATGTATAACGCTACACACTCATCAAGTTTTTGGCGCCATTGTCGGGGACAGAAGGATTTTAAGAAAGCTTAAAATCGACGGCTTAATCAGTTTTTCAAAACCTTTTTAAAATGCGCGCACATTTTTCTGCATTTTAGTTAGTCTTTGCATTTACAGTAGCCTGAACACGGGGCCGTGTTCACTGAACATGGGGCCGTGCTGCACATTTTTTATAAAACACCCAGATACAGAGTCTGAACACGGGATCATGCTCACTAAACACGCCCTCGTGCTGCACAAAACCAGTTACTTTTATTAAAACTCCCAGATGCAGAACCTGAACACGGGCCGTGTACACTGAACACGGGGCCATGTCCAGTCTCTGTTTCCGTTTTTATTTTTGTTTTCTGGTCTCGAGACTTTGTTGTGATCTGCTGAGTGATTCTTATGGATCAATACTCAGGAGATTACAACTACACCTATGAGGAGGATGATTATAGGAAAGACTATTGCACCATTTGTGGTAACCCTCACTCGGTACAATATTGTGACCTCTTTACACCATCCACTTCATACACCTATTATGAGGAGCCCAGGTATGAGCCATCAACTTCATACACATCCAATGAAGACCCAAGGTATGAACCTTCTCCCTCATACTCATATTTTGATGAAGCAAGGTATGAGCCTTCATACTCATACTTTGAGGAACCGAGATATAAGCCTCCACCTTCATATGCTTATTATGAGGAACCATGGCATGAACAACCCACCTCATATGAGTATTATGAAGAACAAAATTACGACCCTTCTCCATCATATACTTACAATGAAGAACAATGGTGTGAACCATCTACTTCCTATGAGTATTATGAGGAACAAAGGATCGAACATCCGGATTCAAGCTTTGAGGATCCTGATCCTTACTCTATCACCCACATAGCTGATAAGATAATAGAACATATTAAAACTATCAAACGTTGCATAAAAGAATCTCGTGCAAGGGAAGAGGAGTCCCGCGCAAGGGAAGAATTAACTTGTAATAAAGAAGAGATAGTTGAAAATGTAAAAATGGAAGAACAAGTAAGTGAAAAACCGACACATGAGTTAAACAACGAAAAGGGTGAGTCCGACAACGTTAAAATTCAAGAAGAGTCTAATTTTGAAAAAATTAATCTCTTGTCACCTTCTTTCGAAAATCATTGTTTGGTAACCACTCATGCTAAGTTTTTAAAAGAGTTAAACACTAACACTAAAATTAACGAAACGGTAAGCATTAAGTTAACAAATGATCAAACTTCACTAATAAAAGAAGACCCATTTGAAATTAACATTACACCGGTTCCATGTTTTTTTTAAAACTCCTTTATTAGTAATATCACAATTGATAAAGATCTTTGTGTTAATATAATGCCAAACTACATTTTTGAAAAATTAAGTATTAGTGATTTTTCTCCACATCAAATACCCATTTTTCTATCTAATCGGAAAGTAATAAAATCAATAGGGGTAGTTGAGGATGTCTTGGTCCAAACCAACCAAATGGTAATCCCAACCGACTTTGTCATCCTTGATGACGCTCCTCTAGTGTTGGGACGACCTTTTGTAAAAACCCACGAAGCTTTGAAAAATCGGAAGTACAACAATCTATCTATTCAGTTAGGGGCATTTAAAAAGAGTGTCGATCTTGAGCGTTCAATGAAATATCCATTCGGCAATAATGACCCCCTAATTGAAGATGAAGATGAACCACCCAATACAAGAGAAGAAATTGACCACTTTGTTGAAGAAGAGGTCGCCATAGAACAAACCTTTGTGATTCTTGACAAAAATGAGCAACCAAATAAGGAGTCTCCTAAAGACCCACCTCTTGAGCTCAAAGAACTCCCAAAAGGTTTGGAATATGCTTTTCTAGACAAAGATGGTAAAACACCTGTACTTATTTCGTCAAAATTAACTAGTTTAGAAAAAAAGAAAAATTAATTACACTTTTGAAAAAAACACAAAAATGCGATCGCTTGGAAGCTTGTAGATATTAAAGAAATAAGTCCTTCCATGTGCACGCACAAAATTTTAATGAATGATGACTATAAATCGGTAATACAACCACAACGTAGGGTAAATCCAAATGTCCAAGAAGTGGTTAAAAACGAAGTCATCAAATTACTTGACGTTGGACTTATTTACCCAATCTCCGATAGTCCTTGGGTAAGTCCAGTCCAAGTAGTTCCAAAGAAAGGAGGTGTGACGGTAATAACTAACGAGAAAAATGAATTAATACCAACGAGAACTGTCACAGGATGGAGGGTATGTATAGATTATCATCGATTGAATGAAGCAACAAGGAAAGATCACTTTCCTTTACCTTTTATTGATCAAATGTTAGAAAGATTATCCGGTCACAATTTTTTTTGTTTTTTAGATGGTTTTTTAGGATACTTTCAAATACCGATAGCACTCGAAGACCAAGAAAAGACAACATTTACATGGCCCTATGGAACTTTTGCTTATCGACGCATGCCTTTTGGTCTATGTAATGTCCCCGCAACCTTTCAACGTTGCATGGTGCCATCTTCCATGATATGATAGAAAAGACAATGGAATTCTTGATGGACGACTTTTCTATCTTTGGAGATTCATACGACCAATGCCTTGATAACCTTAAACGAATGCTATCCCGATGTGAGGAAACTAACCTCGCCCTTAACTGGGAAAAATGTCATTTCATGGTAACATAGGGAATAGTACTCGGTCACAAAATCTCAAGCGAAGGAATGGAGGTTGATCGAGCAAAAATAGACACTATTTCTCGATTACCACCCCCATCCTCCGTTAGAGCTATCAGAAGTTTCCAAGGGCATGCCGGATTTTATAGACGATTTATCAAGGACTTTTCTAAAATATCAAGGCCTCTAACAAAATTACTTGAAAAAGATGCCCCTTTCATCTTTGACAAGGATTGCAATCAAGCATTTCTAGCACTAAAAGAAATGCTAGTCAATGCACCTATCATGATAGCACCTGATTGGAAATTACCTTTCGAAATCATGTGTGATGCAAGTGACTTGCCAGTTGGAGCCGTCTTGGGACAAAGAAAAGATAAGCATTTTCACCCAATTTATTATGCTAGTAAAACACTTAACGATGCACAAGAAAATTACACAACAACAGAAAAAGAGTTACTAGACGTGGTATTTGCTTATGATAAATTTCGTTCTTATCTTGTTCTTTCTAAAACAATAGTCTATACAGATCATGCAGCCAATCGATATCTCTTCAAGAAACAGGATGCCAAACCACGTTTGATTCGGTGGATTCTACTCCTCCAAGAATTTGACATTGAAATAAAAGACAAAAGAGGAGCAGAAAACACCGCAGCAGATCATCTTTCGCGCTTGGAAGACCCAGCTTTGGAGGCAACCAGGGATGAGCAAATAAATGAAAAGTTCCCAATGGAGTCCCTGGAAATGGTGGAATACCGAGAAGAGCCATGGTACGCCGACTATGCTAACTACCTAGCTAGCGGTATAGTCGCAAAAGGATGGCCACATCATCAAAGAAAGAAATTCTTTGCCGATGTAAAGCATTATTTTTGGGAAGATCCTTATCTTTTCAAAATGTGTGCCGATTAACTCATCCGCCGAGGCGTACATGGTAGTGAAGCAAGAAGAATTCTCCGCCATTGTCATGAAGGTCCATACGGAGGACATCATGGTGCCGCTAGTACCGCACGAAAGGTATTTGATTCAGGATTTTATTGGCCAACCATTTACAAAGACGCCCAAAGTCTTGTCAAGTCATGTGACGCTTTCCAAAGATCAGGTAATATTTCTTCCAAAAACGAAATGCCACAAAATGGCATTCTTGTTTGTGAAATTTTTGATGTGTGGGGACTGGACTTTATAGGACCCTTCCCACCATCAAAAGGAAACAAATATATACTTGTGGCGGTAGATTACTTGTCTAAATGGGTCGAGGCCGAGGCACTTCCAAAAAACGATGGAAGAGTCATGGTAAGATTTCTGAAAAGATTATTCTATCGTTTTGGAACACCAAAAGCATTAATTAGTGATAGAGGTACCCATTTTTGTAACCATCAACTTGAAAAATTTTTAACAAGATATGGGGTCTATCACCGGGTTTCAACAGCATATCACCCTCAAACAAACGGACAAGCCGAAGTGACTAATAGAGGTTTAAAAAGAATACTTGAAAAAACCGTAGGGCTAAATAAAAAAGAATGGGCCGATAAATTAGATGATGCTTTATGGGCTTTTCGAACTGCTTATAAAACAACAAAAGGTACAACCCCATATAAGCTTGTCTATGGAAAAAGTTGTCATTTGCCAGTAGAAATAGCACACAAGGCCTGCTGGGCAATTAAAAATGTAAACTTAGACTTAGAATTTGCAGGTAAGAATCGATTTTGCCAATTAAATGAATTAGACAAATTAAGGAATTATGCATACTCTAACTCCGAAATTTATAAGGAAAGAATGAAAAATTTGCATGATAAAGACATTAAACCTAATGAATTTCGGGTAGGAGATCAAGTTCTATTGTTTAATTCACGACTTCGATTATTTCCTGGTAAATTAAAGTCTAGGTGGTCAGGACCTTTTTCCATCACCCATATTTTCCCACACGGTGCAGTTGAAATTAAATCTCGGAATGGAATTCCATTCAAAGTCAATGGCCAACGGCTAAAGCTCTATCAAGGATTCATTGAGGATGAAGAGGAAGAGATCTCGCTTCAAACGGTCGAAGAATGAAACAAAGGTTCAAGCATCATCATCATACCTGGTAAGTTACGAACAATCGGGAAAACATCTAACTCGGTAAGATTTCTAAAGCCAAAGTTTCGGGAAACAGGGCACTCACACGAGCACTTAAAAAAAATTTGAAATTGCCCGCCCACGGGGTCGTGCTCAGCGACCACGGGGCCGTGTCCGCGCAACTGTCGGGATAAAACCCCTTTTTTATTCAGTTTCTTCATTCCACACGCCCCGTTTCCCCAAAAACTCTCTGGTTCCGGCGAAAATTTCTGCAGATTTCTACGTTCCCCTGAGTTCTAACAACGTTAAGGTATGATTCTAACACCCTAATTAGTTAGATTAAGTACTTGCATGTAGTTTAACATCAACATTTAGGGAAAAATCTAGGGTTCTTCAACTTGAACCGGATCGAACCTCAAATTTTTGCATAAATCTATTAGAATTAGTTTAGATACATGTTATAGGAAGTAAATCAACTTGTATTGTTTGTAGATTCGCCCAATTTCTCACAAAAACCCCAAACCCTTGTTTTTGAACCAAAAAAGATAAAATTGAAAGGGTAAGCGGTTTGTTTTGGGAAAAACGGCACTTGGGGTTTCATTTTCGGGGAAAACCGCCCCTACTGGACCAAAAATTTTCAAGTTTTCGGGACCGGGTCGAAAAATGGGAATTTTGGTAAACAGACGCTTGGACACGGGGTCGTGCTCAGCGAGCACGGGGCCGTGTCCAGCCAAATTTAGTCCAACATGGGGCGTGTCCGCTGAACACGAGGGCGTGTTCAGCCGACTGTTTTCAGTTTTCTTCGAAAATTTCACTGTTTCTTGCTAATTGTTTGGTGTTTTCTTTCAGATGGCCAAGAAATTTACCCGATTCAATGCAAATGAGTTGGATGCTCAATCAAGATACGATGTGCTAAGAACTAGGCCCGAGGAGTACCCACGACAAGTATGCATGGATCTTCTAGGAGCAGTGAACCAGATAGACTGCTTCAACAACATTGTCACCGGCCCACTACGAGCTGCCCTTTGCACTCGGCTTCACTCCGTGCATTAATACAACATGGAATTCTACAACACGTTTGCTTTCAAGACAAAAGCTGATCCGTTTGACAATGATGGGGTAGAGTTCCGTTGTGGGGGGACTGTGTACTCGATCTCGATTGCACAGTTTGGGGCAATAGTTGGGTTGTACGCGGAAGAGGATGCTGGAGATGAAGAGAACACCGGCGGTCTACGTGAGATTCAAGAAAATCAACGCCAAACTGCTTGGGCTCAAATAGGGGAAGGAAACTATAACCCGAGTCGAACTAAGAGCACACAGTTGAGAGACCCTCTTTACCGCTACATCCACAGGGTCCTCACCTACTCTCTTAGCCAGAGACACGACAGCAGTGGTGTTGTAGGGTTACGGGATCTGCTAGTTCTCCATTGCATCCACAACCGTGTCAACCTTGATGTTCCATGCTTGCTACTCCGTAATATGCACTGGAACCAACTTGCTACTTCCCCTACTCCTATCTTCTTTGGAGGGTGGATTTACCACCTTTTCAAACACTTTGTTGCTAGGATGCCGAGGTCTTTTCAAAAGAGCCCATGGTCAGGAAGAGTGGACATGGTCATTTGCCGCTCCATGAACTTGATTTATGAAGCAGATGACGGGTCGATCAGATTTCAAACGGTTCAAGGGCATGCATGGAACCCTCAAGAAGCTCTAGTCTTACACGCTCCACACATCCGTCCTCCTCCCCAGTACCACTACCAGCACCATGGTGATCCGGGTCAATCCTCCTCACAAGGATTCGGTTTTCCTAACTTTCAAAGCTTACATGATTTATTGCAGGAAAACCTTATGTGCACCAGGAACACCTACAACATGGCTAGTAACACATACGCCTGGGTCGAAGTGATAGAGAGAAACATCTCCGACATGTAGGATGACATTGGAAACATCCGGGAGTATATGGCGGGCCACGGAGGAGGTGACGATGATGAAGACGAGGATACGGATTGAGCGGGAGGAGTTGGAGGTAGCATCCCACGGTTGGAGGTCTCACAAGTTAACCCCCTTATCTCATGAACAATTTCTGGCCTGCGTGCCACTTGTTGAACAATTTACTTTCCTTTAACACTTTTTTATTTTCTGCATTTCTTTTCTTTTTAACTTGTGGGGTGGATGATTAAACTTTGGTAAATTAGGATGTTTGTTATATTTGGTGTGGTATTTATTAGTAAAACAGGTACCTACGAGGCTTAAGGCACTAAACATTAGTGCTACTAAGGCCGGGACAGCAAAACCGAAGGCAGAAACCTGTTTTAAATTTTTGCAGTTTGTCCACACGGGGTCGTGCCCAACCGACACGCCCCCGTGCCCATCGCCCAGACCTGCTGTTTGTTTAATTCTGCAGATTGATGTTTAACTTGTGCTAACACGGGGTCGTGTTCACCCGACACGCCCCCGTGTCCACCTTCTGTAAGTCTTTGTTACTGGCAATCTGACCACGGGGCCGTGTTCATCCGACAGGGGGTCGTGTCCAGAGGCCCAGTAACATTAATTTTTTTTAACACACCTTTTACACATTCAATCAACCTAAAAACTTATTTTTGGGACACATTAAGGACAATGTGTAATTTAAGTATGGGGGGGATGCTAAAACCTTGAACTTGGCAAGCCCTAATTACAAGCCTTACACAAAACTCTATTGGAACCGCTAAACACCCCAAATTTTTTCAAAAAATTTTCATTTTTTTACTTGTCTTGGTTTAATTTGGGAAATACGAGTTCTAAAAAGGTTATATTTTTACAAATTTACACCCGATAGCGTCGTGATAAAAAGAACCAACATATGAAAATTATGAAACAGCATGACAAATCTAGTTAAAATTTGATTATATATACTTGATCACATAAAAATCCATTCCCACAAAAAGTGAATTTTGAGCCTTTATTGAGCATACAAATACACATCTTTAAACTAAATGCTCTTTTTTCGTTTCTTGTGTGAATAGCCGCTTGGTTTCTTACGACTTTAGAACTTGCCATGACAATACATTCCCGGTCCTTACCAACTTAAACCCGAGTAAGTAAATGATGGAGGCATTAGGACTAACCCTTTTTTCTTTCAACACCATTATTTTTCTTTTTTTTTACCACCTACCCAAAATCCCCCTAGTTAACCCCTTTGATCCTAAACATTTTCATTTCTAAACCCACAAAACAAACACCCTTTACCCACCAAAACCCTTTTTCATTTTAAACCCTTTATTTTAGTAAAAAAAAACTCGGTTTTTCATGTGACATTCCTTATAAAAAAAAATAATAAAAAATAAAAAGTTTCACGAAAACCGACGCTTTTTGCGCCTTTCGCCCTTTTCTAAGAACCTACCTTTAACCCAAGCCCTAACCCTTCCCCAAAAGTCCTCTTGATATTTACAAAGGTGTAGTGTTAAAAAGGAGGAGGATTGATTGCTTGGCAAGCATATGGTAGAAGTAAGTTCCATGCCGCTCTCGAGTGTTTCACAAAAATACATCTTCGGCCGAGTGTTGAGTGATCTCCCGTGAGGTATGTGAACTTGTATATAAATGGAATTTTAAAGAGGCATGTTATGCCCAAATAAGTAATTTCTCTTATGTAATGTTCTAAATAAATCATAACAGATAGGATTGTAAATAACATAAAAATAAAACCTAATAAAAATCTTGGAATCCCGACACTCAAGACAAGCCCAAAACCTTCTCTTCTACCCATTCCATTTGGGGAGTGTAAGCCATATTATAAAGAGTTTTGCTTGAGGACAAGCAAAGATTCAAGTGTGGGGGTATTTGATGTGTGTAAAATGCAACATATAAATTACATCCAATGAGGCATAAAACTAACCCTTTTTCAGTACTAATGTTGGAAAAAGTGTGCTTTTGTCTTCCTTTTGTATTTTCAGGGATAAATGAGCTTAAATGAACAAAAGAAGCAAAAATGCAGCCAAATCTAACAATAATACAAGAAAAGGAATAAACGTGGCATGCCCGACCCCTAGACAGCATCTTCCCAAGCAAAAACAAGAGAACAGAAGGCTGAACACGCCCCGTACTCGTTGAACACGGGGGCGTGCCCAAGTGTCTGCAGAAAAGACAGTTGTAGAAGCTTCTATTTCCCAACACGGGGGCGTGCCCAGCGGACACGGGGCCGTGGTCAATGATAAGATTCGCAGAATCCAAGCAAATCTTGATAGTACAGATACGTTTCTGCACACGGGGCCGTGCCCAGCAGACACGGGGGCGTGGTCAACTAATGCAGACAAACTGCATTTAATGAAGAAAGAGAAGATGGATGGACACGGGGTCGTGCCCAATGGACACGGGGCCGTGTCTGGGCTTCTGTGAAGGCTATAAATAGAGGTGCTTGGTGCCCTTCAAAGGCATCCCTTGGCAAACCACCTCTCTCACACTTCACCCACCCACCACCACCATCACAACCCACATCCACCACCATCATCTATCATAGAGTGTGTGTAGTAGTCTCGGGATCCAAGATTGATAGTAAGAGTTCTTGAAAATCAAAGGCCATGTTTGCCTAAGCCTCTTACATCACTTGGTGAAGACAAGCATTTAGTGTAATACTTTTTATTTTTAATCTTTTCGCACTTTTTATTTGGTTTTGTATTAATGACTTTAATAACTAGTTTCTTATGTTGAAGGTGAAACTTCCTTATCATTTGTCCGTGGTGTCTTGGCGTTATTTTACTGTCTATATAAAATAAAAGATTTACACCATTCATATCTCCACGGTCTATATGGAGATATGTTGGCTACCTGGTCAGGGGTTTAGGGAATGGTTTGGTAAGGTTCTTGCCTTGTTCAGTGTATAGATCCTGCAAGGACCTGGGTCAAGCTTAGTAGGACCTCCTTCAATACCCACTGGTATTGGATGGCGGGGGTTCGAATTTCTTGATCCCCTCATATGTAAACTTCTATTAAAACATTAACCCGGCTACATAGGATTGTATCCCTGCTGACTCAAACTACTTAGCCGAGGGTAGTGTCACCTTCAAAAGAAGGGCCTACCACATTACGCATTAATAACTTAATTAATTATCTTTCAATAATCCAACCCTTTAGGGTTGTATCCTTGCTGACTCAAACTACTGGGTTGAGGGTAGCGTCACCTTCAAAATAGGGGCCTACTACTATAACTAAGATAATCTCTTAAAAAGTGCAAAAGTGCGGAAATAATCAAAGGTTACACTTAAGGCGAGTCGGATCCAAGTGATTCATCTTGTCTATCTGTTTTTATTTTTATTTTTATTTTCAGCATTTTTAGTTTTTATTTTCATGTTTAAACCTTTTTCTAAAATTTTGATTTGATTAGACGTTGAGGATAAACCGGTACTAAAAGCTCTTGTGTCCTTGGACAACCTCGGTATATTAACAACGCTATACTACGCTCACGATGGGTGCACTTGCCCATATGTATGTTTAGTGTTAGTAAAATATCGTGTTTTATAAATTTAAAACATGACTAAAGTGTAAAAAGGGCTAAAAATATACATAAAAACGTATAACGCTACACACGCATTAACCGTAGCGAACGCGTATAGGCACAACGGGTAACCGAATAAGTCAAGTACAAGTTCCAATAGTTATTATGCTTAAAATATGTTGTGATATCAGTAGGATATCAACAATTATGCCCCAAATGAATTTAAGACCAATTTAAGTCCCGAAAGGGCATTTTGGTCATTTTAAAGTTTATAAAAGAGGTTTAAACATAAACTGAGGTTCTGGTCTAAAACATTCTGTAAAAATATTTATTTTATGTTGTTATATCAGTAAGATATCATGCATATGTGTGTTTAATCATTTATGGCCAAACTATGCACCGTAGGGGCATTTTGGTCATTTCACATATGCTTTTGAGGTAAAATTTGAAAGTATGAGTTCAAGACTTATACTTACTGTTAAAGTACAAAAATTAATTTTTTTTTATATCAGTAGGTAATAAGTCTTAGGTGCTAGATATGGTTTTAAACCATACTATGAGACTAATTCGCATAAAATCGGTATTTGGCGATATTTGATATGTTTAAGGAAATCTGAGATTTTGATCAGCCTTAACTATTTAAAATATTTTATTTAATGTATATAATCAGTAGAAAAAGGTTTGACATGTAAATGATGTGTAAAACTCATTTTATTAATGAAAAGGGGATTATCGTCAATTACCGAGTTCATGCAAGAACTCTATGTTATGGTCAGTATAAAATTTGACCAAAAATTTTAAAATTCCCTAAAAATTATATTAAAACAGTAGGTAATGATTTTGGTGCCAAAAATTGGGTTTAAATATGATTTACGCTGAAAATGCAATTTAATTAACAAAAAGTCTTGTTTTACTATATCTTGCATAACTTTTATTTGAGACCATAAACTGATGTCAAATTTTTGTGACATACTTATATATTAGTAATAAAGCTTTTTGTGATCTCACATTTTTAAAAATCTTGTTTTAATAACAAAAGGGCATAATGGTCAATTTTAAGCAAATAACGGAACATGCAATTAATCCCTGATTCTAAGGGACCATGTAGTATAACTTCAGAGAGTTATACTAACATATAATATGGTCACAAAGGAATCCTAAGGCATAGTTAAACTAAGCTAAATCGGGTCAAAACTGAAAGTTAAAGCAAAAGTCTAGTTTGCAACTTTCGGTTGCGAACCGAGCCTAAACTCAGAATTGTCGGGTTGAACATGCCTAAACATGTTCTTATATTATTTACCAAGTTGTTTACGTGATAAAATGTATTTTATAGCTTCTACATTATCAGTTATGAATTATTTTGTAAAAACTAACTCGTTTGACTTTTCTGTTAAGTAGTTTGACCTGACAATTGACCAAGTAAATGTGATAATTAGGAGGTGCCCTTTTGAGGGTTTAACACCTATATAATTACCAACACTTAGCCACTTTCAATTCGAATAATGGCTGGACCGTTAGTGATTAATCACAAAGACAAAGCGTAGTTAAGATATCTTTGACTTTCGGTCATTAAACTAATGAAATCTTAACTACAGAGGCTAAGAACGCTTACAAAGGTCCTTAGCATGAAATCTTGAACTTATAGAGCTTCCTTTAGGTCCAGGTTGCTCCAGAGATAAAGAAGTGAAGTAAAATGAAGTGTTTAAGTTCAAGAACTCAAACAATGGCCCTATATATAGAAATTTGAAGGCTCTAGGATCATTGCAGCTATTATGGGAGGTCATCAGATGTTAACAAGTGTCCCCATGGCAGTAAAAGCCACTTGCACAGTCCCTGGTATCGAAAAACTAGCATGCAATGGCTATGGAAGGGCTGCAACATGCAGCTGTCCAGTGAATTGTCACTGGCAGCTCAGTCGCGGCCCGCAAAGACTCCAGCGGTGGCTTACGCGCCCCGTGAGGACCCTTTAATCCGGTAAAAAGTTTGTAAAACTTGCATTTTCAGTCCCTGGTCCTTTTTAAGTTTAAATAACCTTCGTTTATTGCACTTTTGATCCCCATAGTTAACTACTAAGTGTCTTGGGTCATAAAACAAACATTGTTAAGCTCCCGGTTAGTTACGAGATCACCCTAAAGGTCTAAATTGCATACCTTAACGCTTCTATTCCCTAGTTCTAGGAATTTACCGCTTTAAGCATTTATTTACATCGAAACTCCATGATATAAATATCCGACATTCGCGAGAAAATAATAAAATATTATAATGCTTCGGTATCGTCAAAAGGTCACTCAGAGGTAACATTTAACATGTTGACACATTTAACCCCCATGCTTCACAAATTTTAAATTTTAAGCACAAACGGCTCCTTGCGTCGGATATTATATTCAACAAAGAATACAAACATCGTGTAAGGTCAATCAGAGGCACAAGTTTGGCATGCTGACACTTTTGGTCCTTCCACATACATCATTTCCTTGTTTGTCAACTTTAGTCCCTCGAAGTCAATTCATTACACGTTTAAAGTTTATGACACGTGTCATTACTATACTGGACATGATTTTGTGAGGTGTTACATTCTCACCCCCTTAAAAGAAATCTTGACCTCGAGATTTACTTAAATAAATGAGGGTATTTTTGTTTCATTGTGGATTCAACTTCCCACGTATATTCCGGGCCTCTACGGGCATCTCACTTCACTTTTACGATCGGCAAATTCTTTCTTCGAAGCTTCTTAACCTGTCGATCCTCTATCGACAAAGGTTTTTCGACTAACTTCAAGCTTTCGTCAATTTGCACGTCCTTATGTGACACTGCTAGCGATTCATCGGCTAGACATTTCTTTAAGTTGCAAATGTGGAATATGTTGTGTATTCCACTAAGCTCTTCAGGTAGATTTAGCTTATATGCTACAGTTCCGACACATTCGATAATCTCAAATGGTCCGATATATCTTGGGCTCAGCTTGCCCTTTTTGCCAAATCTCATTACTCCTTTCCAAGGCGACACTTTGAGTAATACTTTATCACCAACTTCAAATTTCAAAGGTTTACGCCTCTTGTCTGCGTAGCTTTTCTGCTTATCCCTAGCAGCTTTCAGACGATCACGAATCTGCACAATCTTATTCGTCGTCTCGAGGACAATCTCAGGTCCTGATAGTTGGGTTTCTCCAACTTCCGCCCAACAAACTGGCGTTCTACACTTTCTTCTATACAAGGCCTCAAAAGGCACAGCCTGGATACTCGAATGATAACTATTGTTGTATGAAAACTCAATCAAAGGAAGATGGTTATCCCGACTTCCACCCAAATCAATAACACAAGCACGCAACATGTCTTCCAAGGTTTGAATCGTACGCTCACTTTGCCCATCCGTCCGAGGATGACAAGCAGTACTGAAATTCAAACGAGTGCCTAAAGATTGCTGAAAGCTTTTCCAAAAGTGAGATGTGTATCTTGTATCCCTATCAGAGATAATAGATACTGGCACTCCATGGAGAGATACAATCTCATCCACATATAGCTGGGCTAGATTATCGGAGCTATGCGTCTCCTTTATGGGTATAAAATGAGCTGACTTCGTTAGTCTGTCGACTATAACCCATATTGTATCATTCCCATGTTTCGTCTTTGGTAACTTGGTGATAAAATCCATAGTTACCATTTCCCACTTCCAAGTGGGAAGTTCAGGCTGTTGTAGTAAACCTGACGGCTTCTGATGCTCGGCTTTAACCTAAGCGCACGTCAGACATTTAGCCACACAAGTGGCTATAGATTTCTTCAAACCTATCCACCAGTAATTTGCCTTCAGATCCTGATACATCTTATCACTGCCCGGATGGACTGAATATTTAGAACTATGAGCTTCCTGAAGGATAACATCTCTAAGTCCTCCATGAATTGGAACCCAGATTCGACCATTCAATCTAAGGATTCCATCCTTGTCATGTGACAATTGATCAGCTGTTACACCTAACTTTTCATTCGGAAAGTTAGGTTCCGAAATAGCTTCCTTTTGGGCAGCGAACAGCTTTTCATTCAAGCTGTTCCTTAATCCAATGCTCTTGGCATTGATCCTTATTGGTTTGATCCTTTCTTTCCTGCTAAGTGCGCCAGCAACAACATTCGCTTTGCCCGGGTGATAGCGAATTTCACAATCATAGTCGTTCAATGTTTCCATCCAACGACGTTGCCTCATATTGAGATCTTTATGGTTGAATAAATGTTGAAGGCTCTTGTGATCTGCATAGATTACACACTTGGTTCCATAAAGATAATGCCTCCAAAGTTTTAGTGCAAATACCACGTCACCCAACTCCAAATCATGGGTGGTGTAGTTCTTTTCGTGCACTTTTAATTGACGTGAAGCATAGGCAATGACATTGCCTCTCTGCATGAGCACACAACCCATACCGGTGTGCGATGCGTCGCTGTATACAACAAACTCTTCTATCCCTTCTGGCAATGTCAACATAGGAGCATTGCTTAGTTTCTGTTTAAGAATCTCAAAAGATTCTTGTTGATTGGGACCCCAATCAAACTTTATATTCTTGCGAGTTAATGAAGTTAGAGGTGCAACAATCCTAGAAAAGTTTTCAATGAAACGTCTGTAGTAACCTGCCAAACCTAAGAAGCTGCGAATTTCTGTAGGTGTCTTAGGTGCTTGCCAATTCATAATCGCTTCAATCTTAGCGGGATCCACCTGGATACCACGCTCGCTCACTACATGCCCAAGGAATTGGACTTCACGAAGCCAAAACTCACATTTAGAGAACTTTGCGTAGAGCTTTTCTTGTTGCAGAAGTTTAAGAATACACCGGAGATGCTTTTCATGATCGGCCTTACTCTTTGAATAAATAAGAATGTCATCAATGAAAACAATGACAAACTTGTCTAGATACGGCTTACAAACGCGATTCATGAGATCCATGAATGTTGCAGGTGCATTAGTGAGCCCGAAAGGCAACACCAAGAACTCGTAGTGGCCATATCGTGTTCTGAATGTAGTCTTGTGCACATCTTCGGTTCTGACCTTCAACTGATGATAACCTGACCTTAGATCAATCTTGGAGAAGTAACTTGCTCCTTGAAGCTGGTCGAACATATCGTCGATCCTGGGCAATGGATATATGTTCTTGATTGCAACTTTGTTCAGCTCGCGATAATCGATGCATAGACGCATCGAGCCATCTTTCTTCTTCATAAATAGGATAGGCGCTCCCCAAGGAGACGAGATAGGCTGAGTAAAACCTTTCTCTAACAAGTCATCTAACTGCGTTCTTAATTCCTTCATCTCTGTTGGTGCCAACCGATAAGGAGCTCGTGCTACAGGGGCTGCTCCTGGAATAATATCAATTCTGAACTCTACTTGTCTGTCTGGAGGTAAACCAGGTAGCTCTTGAGGAAAAACGTCTGGATATTCAGAAATAACAGGGATCTCTTCGATCTTGGGCTTTGGCTCATCAACGGTCACCTGTGCTGTGACATCTGTGTCTCTACGACCATCATACAAATTCAAATCCAAATCCAATGAAATCTTGTGTTTCATTCTTGGGATTTGTACAATTACATGTGACTTTTGCACATACCAATCCTAGTTCAATTTCAAGCTTTAAATCGTTTTCTGGAAAATTATACGCGAACTGATGCGTAAACGTAATCACTTTAACACGAAAAACACTCCGGAATAGTGACATAGGCTTAAAATACCTTAAATAACCTTTACCTAACTTAGAAATAAGTTTTGGAGGGTTTGGTGAGTCGAAAACAAGTTTATTCGATCGCATGGACTATTTGCATCAAACTGTGAAACTATGCCGATTTGTATAGTAACGAACATTCCGGGACTTGTTCATAAGTGAAACATACCCTAAATATCCTTTACATAGCTTAGAAATAGGCTTTGAGGGGTTCGTTATGCAAAAATACGCTTATTTGATCAATAGGGACTAAAAGTGTCAAAAAGTGCATAAGTTTGCATTTACGAGCATATCTTACGTTCTGATCATATCCGGACATCCAAATATTTTTTTAATCATTAAAATATCTTATTTTAGTGATTGGAATGCAAAAATACCATTCATCGCACAATTTGGATCGTTTTCGCGTCCGTTCGAGTTTTCATCGTAATTAACCGAATAACGTGACCGTACGACCAAACGAATCGACATCCGAGATAATTTCAAGCATGTTTCAAGTCCCCTATTCTTTAACATCCTTGTAGAGCCTTGAAAATGGGTTAACGGGGTTTAAACGCGTCGAAAATGCATCAAAATCAAAGTTTTGGACATACAGGGGCCATTTTTAACAATCTGTCAAAGTTACTAGGCGGGGCGCGAAGACCAGTACTCCAGTCTTCGCGGGGCGCGACTGATGCCCAAATCAGAAACATTGAACTTGGCCAATTCAGCTGATTTTAATGGTTTTGATCCCTGATTTTGATTACAATGGACTTGTTTTAGAGTTCCCCTTGTATTATAATCTATGGGCACAAGTGTATGGTGAGATTTGAGCCTTGATTCTTGCAAAAACACTTGTCAAGATCTTAAGAAATCAAGACTTACTATAAATACCCACTTGATCATTCTCATTTCTTCACACATTTGCTCTAAATCTGCTCTAAGTTGAAGCTAAGGCTTCATACCTGAGTGTTTTAGATCAAATTCTTCCTTGCTTGGACCTTTTGTAAGCTTCTTTCATGCTTGTTATTGCTTTCTAAGCATGAAAGTCAAACAGTGTTTGACTTTCTGCTTTGACCATGAATTGGTCAATACAAAGTTCGTTTGAACTTTGCAACGTGAGCGTAATCACGATGGTTATAGTCCCTTGTGACTATACCTACTGATTACCACGTCGATTAGTCGAAGTGACGAGTCAAATTTTCGGTCAAAATATGTGTTTATGCGTATTTTGCGACGAAGCTATTTTTGGGTATCAAAACACTTTGTTTTGATATCAAACCTGTTTTCTAACTAAGTTAAGCATGTTTTAACATGTTTAACTCGTCACTTTTAGTCTAGTGCTTGTATAAGGTCGTAAGTCAAGCGGTCTTAACAACCGCTTAGACTTTCGAACCCGACCCGTTTGGTCGATCGTTAGGATCCGACCAAGCATATTTTGTGACCATAGTTGTATAGGGAATAACCTTTCAAGATTACACCTTATGGTCACTTAGTTTAATTAGTTGTATGATAGGTAGTTTATATGCCTTAGGAAAATGACCAAAATGCCCTTTCCATGCATAATTTGATTTTAAGCATATGTATCCTAATTTTTGTCACATAAACTGATTATGCAACATATTTAAACATGTTAGGGCATATAATACTTGTCATAGGACTAGTTAGGCGTCTCAAACGCGCATTCACGCGAACGACGCGTTAAAGTAGCGTAAGCTACCTTAATGGGTTGTAACGGGTCGTAAGCACTTAGGATAGGTTTTGATTTAGAATGTAGGCATTGTTAAACCATATCACATGAGTTTCAATACTCATTTAGTTTACGAGACCTCATTCTACCCGATCTTCCGATTTAGATACCGATTGTTTAATATAGTGATTCCATACTAGGTGCCACTTGATTCTTTGATTTCCGAGCTTTGTTAGGACACTTAGTCAAGGATACTTATAATCTCAAGTGAGTACATAGTCCCCTCTTTTACGTTTCAAATGTTTTGGGGTGATACATATGTGCCGATACACTATTTTCATGATTTCGGCTATATGATTACACGTGCATAGTACTATCTTTTGACGAATTGAACTACTATCCATGGCTTAAACAACTAATTTCCAAAGTTTGTTAGAACTATTTGTTCATTTATATTGTTACTTATACATTCATTAACAATGATCAAGCCGATTGGTAGTACGATATAGCGCTATAGGACTAGACACCCCATTCCTGTTGTATGGAATGTCAGAAACCAAAATTTTAACCAAATGGAATTTGCCTTTGTGGTATTTCTATAGTTTCTAAAGTGTAGTTTGATGCACTAAGGTTTGAATGTATTACCAAATCGCGATATATGGTATATTTCGATATACTACGAACGTGATACTGTTTTGCTAAAGCATAGTTGATATGCTATTGTTTACTAAAGTATAATTTGATATACTACCAAACCACGATTTAGGTATGTTCCGACATACTACCAACGTGATATTATTTACTAATGTATAGTTGATGTACTACCGACCTTGTTATTTCATAAACTAAAGTATATTTTAATATACTACCAAAGCATAGTTGATGTGTTATTTTCAAATCCAAAGCATACGTTGATATGTTATTTACAAAACCAAAGTATAATGTATTATACTACTGATGTCTTTCATTCTTATACCAAAGTAAACTTGTGATATACTACCAAATCTATTATTTCTAAAACTATAGTATATTCTGATATACTATCTATTTAACTATTTCATAACTAAAGTATATTCAGATATACTACTCATCCGCTTATCTCAAAACCAAAGTATATTTTTGTATATACTATAAACATTTTACCAAAACGACGCATTTTAGAAACAAAACTTTTACAAGGATTCATGGCTATTTTTGAAAACATAAAACATTTTCTTGTGTTATCCAAAGCCATGAATCAAATTCACAAATCCTATGTTACTCACAGGCATTTTTATGCTGATGTACCTATTTTCACATATGTTTCAGATGCTGCTATGTGATGATTGTTGATGCATGCTACACATAGGATGGACTTGTGCCTTGGCGACTTTAAAACTTGAGAGACAATTATTTGTATTTATCTGATTTGTACTAAAACAATGAGTTCAATAATTAAATAAAACGAAACTTTTAATCCATGCTTGTGAAACAATGATTCTGTTACGACACTCCCCGACGTTTCCGCCGCAGTTTGTTGTTTTACGCGGTCGGGGTGTGACAGAAAAGTTGGTATCAGAGCCAATGGTTATAGGGAATTAAGTTATTAGTAATGCTTTGACCTATACTATAACCTTCCTAGGACCCTAACACAAGTTATCTTGTGTTTAGTCTTAAAACAATACTGTCGCCTATCTTTAGGTGACAACCAAAACAAGAACACAGATTACGAATTCGTTTTTGAAAACCAATCATCTCTTCTTAGATGATTTATTATAAGGTTTTGAACCTTCAAAGTTTTCAAAATATCTTCAAATTTTGGGTCTAAATAATGTGAACACGTGCAATCAGGAAGGGTGGATTCCTATAACTCGAGTTTTCTGTCTAAGGCTAGAGTGTTCGTACAAATCCACATAATCGGACCAGTCACTCTTACCTGGGAACTCTTGGGTGAGTGTCCACTTATAGGCTAAAGCATGTCTTTGCGATACATTAGTATGACCCATTTACTTTGATTAGTCATAGTGTCATTTGTTTGTTTTAGGTAACGAACAAATGATCACAATCTTCATGCTTGTCGATATTCTTTTAAGCATCCAATTCTTACTATCCAATAACATCTCACTCGTTTCCTTTTCATGTTTCCTTGCTCTTTTAGAATATGCCTCCTCGACGTGATGCACAACCTCAAACTAACGCCGAACTCGAAGCTATTATCACTCATCAAATCGCTGCTGTACTCCCGAACCTGATAACCCAAGTAAACCAAGCAAACAACAATAACAACAATGCTCCGTGCAACTACAAGCAGTTCAACTCAGCTAAGCCACTCACATTTACTGGGTCTGAAGGGGCCACTAGGCTCCTACAATGGTTTGAGAGACTCGAAAGCACGTTTCGTCATGTACAATGCCCAAACGAATGAAAGGTTGAGTTTGCATCGAGCGTATTCCAGAAAAGAGCACTTGCATGGTGGAACGGTGTAATGAGGGATAGGGTGCCGACATGGCATTGGCACAAACTTGGGAAGAGCTTCGAGCTCTAATGATGAAGGAGTTATGTCCTCGTCATGAACTCAGGGCGTTGGAAAGGGAATTCGACGATCTAAAGCAAGACAGCAGTGAACATCGAGCCTACACTGACCGTTATGAGGAACTAAGCCTGTTATGTCCTACTATGGTTACGCCTTTGGATAAGGCGATCGAAAAGTACATTGATGGTCTCCCTGACCAAGTTCAGGACATTGTTACTGGTAGCAACCCTATTACCATCAGACAGGCCATTGAACTATCTGCTACCCTGACTGAATCTCGGATCAGGAAAGGTAAGCTTTTCTGAAAGGGCGACCTGAAATCATCTGATGAGTCTGCACAAGAAAAACCAAAGGATAAACAGACCGAGTCTCCCAAAAAGTCGAAGAAGCGTAAGGCTTCACAAAACTTCGTTGTAGTTGCTCAGAACAATCAGGTTGCACCAAACCAGCCAGCACAACCTCGTACTAGGAAAAACTACGTTGATACCGCACCTTTGTGCAACAAATGCAACCGTCATCATTTGGAACAAACACAGTACCACAAATGTACCCACTATGGGCGATTGGGACATTTGGTCAATACCTGCTGTTATGCAATCCAAAACCAAGCTGCTGCAAACCTTGTTGTTGTTCAAGCACCATTTCCACCTGAATCGTTCTATAACTGTGGTGATCTTACTCACTACCAAAACAATTGCCCAAGACTTCTTAACGCAAATCCAGTGCGTGGACGAGTGTTTAACATAAACGAGGCAAACACAAATGATAATGCAGTAGTGAACAATTAAACTTTTGTATTTTCCTTATTGTTATCTTTGACTCTTGAAACAATTCAGTTGGTATATAAATAAATTGTTGTTTCAATTTTATTTTACAAAACTGATGCGATTGTGTGTATGTGTGACATATCCCTACGATGCCAACACTAAGGAACCAAGTTCCTTGCAAAACAAACTACTCATGTGATTCTTTCATTTTATTGATCACTCGTGATCTCCCCGAAAATCCTAAGTACTCGTTTCTTTTAAGAAACAAAGTACAAGGTACAAGTTACAAATTCTTAATCAGATACTTGAAATACCAATTCAAATCCTTGATTTGATACCTAAAGGTACTTTCATGAATCCTTAATTGGATTCTTTATGTTGGGATTGAACCCTACCAGAGGAACAGATGATGTAAAGCCAAAACCGGATCAGGGCAGTGGATCCGTAATAAGCAGACGTTTACTCTAAGCTCTCCCCTTGATAGTGGTTATCTATCTGCTGATACACTCTAAGTACTGCTCTGAAGAACAACTGATGAACCAAACACTGATGAAACAGCTAAAGACTGCTAAAAGGCAAACACTGAGCTCTATCTACTGCTGACTCTTAACTACTGCTAAAGACCCAAGCACTGCTCATTCAAAGACTGATCATCTTTTGAAGAAAGCACTGATGATCAAGTAATCAGTGCTTAGTCCACAACAGTGGAACGTGAACAGTGTTAGACTTGTTTTGTATCTTATTATCATTCAGTTGTTAGACATCAGTAGTTTGTATAGAACGGTGTTTATAGGTTGTTAGGCTGTTAGATGTCACTTTCATGGTGACGTCAGCTGAGGTACATCAGTAGTTTGGTTTGCCTATAAATATGACAGTACTCTGTACTGTTATATTTGATTTGTTTTGAGAGATTTCTTCTCCTCAATTCAATCCTTTCATCTTGTGCAACCAACTCTGAAGTATCAGGCTGAGGGGGAGTTTAGTCTGTAAGCTTGCTTTGTAATCTTTTGATTTGCTTTGTAACCTTTCGATTGATGAAAAGCATTTGTTTATCAAACTATTCTCTTCTTTGATTGTGTTTACAAAGTTTGTTTTTCATTTCCGCTGCACTTTACATGTTTTCATATTCACAAATTGCTCAAAACATACAAACAAACACGATCACAAGAGCCTCCGATCCTAACACTTTATGTGCTTTAATGCGAATGTTACGATACGACAAAGACAAAACCAAATCCTTATAAGATCTTCCTACCTTCATAGTTAGATTCTTGGGGATGTTTAAAGTACCAATTAAAGTCCGTGATTGGATTTCTGGTGTACTTTAAATACATTGATTCAAATTAACGAACGAGCTAATAACTAAATTAACAACTACGCGATTATGTGATTATGTGTTTATGTGTAATTCTAAAGCTCGCTATCTAAGTCCTGGTAGAATCTTCCGTATTTTCATATGTTAGATTCTCAGAAGGATACTCAAAGTACTATCTTAAATTCCTTAAGGGGCTTTTCTATACAAATAGTAAGAACCTTGGATTCTGAAGTGCAATTTCAAAACGATGATTTGATTCAAAGTTATAAAGATCCTTTGGTGGTCTATTTAAAGATATTGTATGACGGTCTAGTTAAAGAGATCATGTGTTGATCTAGTTAAAAATATCGTTCGTTGATCTAGTTAAAAAGATCCCTTGGTGGTCTAGTCAAATCATTGCATGTTCGTTCGATTGATTTTTCCCTACACATTATGAAATGAACTGTGCGGACTGTGCAAGGAATTACATAATTATGGATGCATACATAATTATGGAATATAGTGCACAGAAACCACAGCAAGTTTTGTCATGTGTTAAGACCTATAGTGATAAGAATAACGAAACGGGAACAATGTAAAAAGGGCATGGTGGATACGTCGTTGGTACTTCCTATATATAAGTGTTCCTTATTACATTGCGAACGTAGCGTTATTTAAGTTACTAGAAGTCCTGGACTTTGACCAATGGTATTTTATCCTGCACTCTCCAACTCTGATTTTGAGCACACACAAGTTTCCTATAATAATCTTCATAGGAAACATTCTTCCATCCATTGTTCGAAACTCCAAGTTCATGATATTTTTCTGCAACAAGGATATCACTTTGACAATTAACAAGTTCGCTAAGAATCCAAATGTGGCCCAGAGTTTTACTTAGGGAACAGAGGATTCATTCAAAAGCGAAACAATCACACTTGTTTTCACAAGTTTCCCCTAAAATTTAAATTTCAGAACGAAATTTCCTAAAGTAGGGGAGACTGTGACATCTGTGTCTCTACGACCATCATACAAATGCAAATCCAATGAAATCTTGTGTTTCATTCTTGGGATTTGTACAATTACATTTGACTTTTGCACATATCAATCCTAGTTCGATTTCAAGCTTTAAATCGCTTTCTGGAAAATTATACGCGAACTGATGCGTAAACGTAATCAGTTTAACGCGAAAAACACTCCGGAATAGTGACATAGGCTTAACATACCTTAAATAACCTTTACATAACTTAGAAATAAGTTTTGGAGGGTTTGGTGTGTCGAAAACAAGTTTCTTCGATCGCAGGGACTATTTGCGTCAAACTGCGAAACTATGCCGATTTGTATAGTAACGAACATTCTGGAACTTGATCATAAGTGAAACATACCCTAAATATCCTTTACATAGCTTAGAAATAGGTTTTGAGGGGTTCGTTATGCGAAAATACGCTTATTTGATCAATAGGGACTAAAAGCGTCAAAAAGTGCATAAGTTTGCATTTACGCGCATATCTTACGTTCTGATCATATCCGGACATCCAAAAATATTTTTAATCATTAAAATATTTTATTTTTGGTGATTGGAATGCAAAAATACCATTCGTCGCACAATTTGGATCGTTTTCGAGTGCGTTCGAGTTTTCGTCGTAATTAACCGAATAACGTGACCGTACGACCAAAGGAACTGACATCCAAGATAATTTCAAGCATGTTTCAAGTCCCCTATGCTTTAAAATCCTTGTAGAGCCTTGAAAATGGGTTAACGGGGTTCATACCTGAGTGTTTTAGATCAAATTCTTCCTTGCTTGGACCTTTTGTAAGCTTCTTTCATGCTTGTTATTGCTTTTTAAGCAAGAAAGTCAAACAGTGTTTGACTTTCTGCTTTGACCATGAATTGGTCAACACAAAGTTCGTTTGAACTTTGCAATATGAGCGTAATCACGATGGTTATAGTACCTTGTGACTATACCTACTGATTACCACGTCGATTAGTCGAAGTGATGAGTCAAAGTTTCGGTCAAAATACGTGTTTATGCGTATTTTGCGACGAAGCTATTTTTGGGTATCAAAACACTTTGTTTTGGTATCAAACCTGTTTTCTAACTTAGTTAAGCATGTTTTAACATGTTTAACTCGTCACTTTTAGTCTAGTGCTTGTATAGGGTCGTAAGTCAAGCGGTCTTAACAACCGCTTAGACTTTCGAACCCGACCCGTTTGGTCGATCGTTAGGATCCGACCAAGCATATTTTGTGACCATAGTTGTATAGGGAATAACCTTTCAAGATTATACCTTATGGTCACTTAGTTTAATTAGTTGTATGATAGGTAGTTTATATGCCTTAGGAAAATGACCAAAATGCCCTTTTCATGCATAATTTGATTTTAAGCATATATAACTTAGTTTTTGTCACATAAACTGATTATGCAACATATTTAAACATGTTAGGGCATATAATACTTGTCATAGGACTAGTTAGGCGTCTCGAACGCGCATTCACGCGAACGACGCGTTAAAGTAGCGAAAGCTACCTTAATGGGTCGTAACGGGTCGTAAGCACTTAGGATATGTTTCTATTTAGAATGTAGGCTTTGTTAAACCATATCACATGAGTTTCAATACTCATTTGGTTTACGAGACCTCGTTCTACCCGATCTTCCGATTTAGATACCTATTGTTTAATATAGTGATTCCATACTAGGTGCCAGTTGATTCTTTGATTTCCAAGCTTTGTTAGGACACTTAATCAAGGATACTTACAATCTCAAGTGAGTACATAGTCCCCTCTTTTATGTTTTCAATTGTTTTGGGGTGATACATATGTGCCGATACACTATTTCATGATTTCGACTATATGATTACACGTGCATAGTACTATCTTTTGACGAATTGAACTATTATCCATGGCTTAAACAACTGATTTCCAAAGTTTGTTAGAACTATTTGTTCATTTATACTGTTACTTAAACATTCATTAACAATGATCAAGCCGATTGGTAGTACGATATAGCGCTATAGGACTAGATACCCCATTCCTGTTGTATGGAATGTCAGAAACCAAAATTTTAACCAAATGGAATTTGCCTTTGTGGTATTTCTATAGTCTCTAAAGTGTAGTTTGATGCACTAAGGTTTGAATGTATTACCAAATCGCGATATATGGTATATTTCGATATACTACCAACGTGATATTGTTTTGCTAAAGCATAGTTGATATGCTATTGTTTACTAAAGTATAATTTGATATACTACCAAACCACGATTTAGGTATGTTCCGACATACTACCAACGTGATATTATTTACTAAAGTATAGTTGATATACTACCAAAGCATAGTTGATGTGCTATTTTCAAATCCAAAGCATACGTTGATATGTTATTTACAAAACCAAAGTATAATGTATTATACTACCGATGTCTTTCATTCTTAAACCAAAGTATACTTGTGATATACTACCAAATCTATTATTTCTGAAACTATAGTATATTCTGATATACTATCTAATTAACTATTTCATAACTAAAGTATATTTAGATATAATTCTCATCCGCTTATCTCAAAACCAAAGTATATTTTTGTATATACTATAAACATTTTACCAAAACGACGCATTTTAGAAACAAAACTTTTACAAGGATTCATGGCTATTTTTGAAAACATAAAACCTTTTCTTATGTTATCCAAAGCCATGAATCAAATTCACAAATCCTATGTTACTCACAGGCATTTTTATGCTGACGTACCTATTTTCACATATGTTTCGGGTGCTGCTATGTGATGATTGTTGATGCATGCTACACATAGGATGGACTTGTGCCCTAGCGACTTTAAAACTTGAGAGACAATTATTTGTATTTATTTGATTTGTACTAAAACAATGGGTTCAACAATTAAATAAAATGAAACTTTTAATCCATGGTTGTGAAACAATGATTCTGTTACGTCACTCCCCGACGTTTTCGCCGCGGTTTGTTGTTTTACGCGGTCTGGGTGTGACATGTGCCATGTAAATGACACAACCTTTCTTCAAACACTTTGATGCCTTAAGCATGGATACCTGTTTAGGCAATCCATATTGCGTATCTCCTTGAATCGTAAGTGATTCACCATAAGGAGTCTTGATAACCACTTGCTTTTTATCACATGCAATTTGAGCTTGGTTAAAAGATAACCAATCCATGCCAATAACTATATCAAATCCTACCAACTTTATTGGTAACAAAGACAACGGAAGGGAGTGTTTCCTAATGGATATGAAACATCCATCTAAAATCGCTGAAGAAGTCTCTAAAGTACCATCGGCCAATTCTACCTCATATTTTATGTCTAGAGTTTTAACAGGCAGATTTAACAATTTACAAAATTTATTGTCTACAAAAGACTTATCTGCGCCAGAATCAAATAGAACTCTGGCATAAACATCATTGATGAGGAAAGTACCTCTTATGACGTTATCATTCTGTACTGCCTTGTGACACTCTGGGTTTTCCCGAGAAATCTACGTGTATTAGCATTATGTGTAGGAGTACTATTAAATGAAAGATTGTGAATTATCTTGGTGTGCTATGTGATCCTCGCGTTTAATTATGTGTATGTATAATGAATGGTTAAATATATATATATATATATATATATATATATATATTTAAGTATGTAGTAAACCGAGACCATGAACCCGACTCGAGACCACTTGGTCTCGAGTAAACAGTGAAACAATTGGGCTGGTTGGGCTATGCCGCTCGGAAACCCACTAGGGTGCACCAACTCGGTCCGGGTATAAAACCCACAAGAGTGGCCAACCTTGCCACTTTTCACCATTTGCAACATTTCCACACACACCCTCCTACACACTCTTTCCATCACTAAAACCCTAGAGCACCAACACAAAAACCATCTTCTTCCTCTCTCGGATCCAACCGGCAACACTAGAACTCTCGGTTCAAGCTTGGAATCATCATTTGGAAGCCCGTTCATCGATCCTCCATACCCTTACACCTTGGAACACAACAGGTTAGTGTTTTAATGTGTGTTAGATATTATGTGTGCTCAATGAATAAGATACATGATTAGTTTAGAGGTCTTTTTGCATGATTTTTGTATGATTAGTGAGTTTGTAATGGTTAAATGATGAATAATGTGTGTGAACTATTGTATGATAATGTTTTGCTAAGATGTTGTGAATGGTAAATGATTAATAGTTTAGGATGATTTTTGCTATCCGATTCATGTTAGATATTTTAGGACAAATGTGTGTTTGATGAGATGATGCAAGATTTACTTGATCCTCATTTCATGCTTGAATGATCTCATGAAGAACATTATGAATATGTGTTAAACATGATATGAACATATGATGAACAATGTTGAATATGAGATAAACATTTGAATATGTGATGTTTGATCTGATTTAATTAGAATTTAGACAAGAAAACATGTTTATGAAATCCTATTGGTTAGTACAAAGTTTCATGAAATCACAATTCTATTGGATAGTACGAGTTGGACAGGTTCTAGAAGGATTTCTTGTGCACACATCCGTGGTTGCGAGTCGAGAACCTCGGTTGCGACTCGAGACCACCAAAGTGGCAACTCAAGACCAAACGGCAGGCATCAAGGACCCGAGACTATCAAGATCTCAACTCGAGATCTCCTGTTCTCGACTCGAGACTAAGCTCGAGACTTCCGAGGTTGCGACTCATGCCTGCATTACTCGAGATCTCATGGTTGCGACTCGAGACCGCACGTTCTCGAGTCGAGACCACCTTGTCTCGAATGGGCTGCTTGTCGCCGTTATTGGGCCAAAAGTGTGTGGACTGTGCATACCGTTTTATTTGGACTCTGTGATGCTGATTACTGTTAGTATGATTGGATAGGCCCAATAACACTTATGATTTGTATGTTAGGTGTTGACGGTTACTGTTTAACTGCTAACGTATTAGAACAGGCTCGATAACTTGCTGGATATTTATATGTTATGCATGCAATGTGTTAGCTATGTGTAGAATATACGTGATCTTCCTGTACCCAAACCTGACCTATACTGGTAACCATGTTAGGACGTGGTGACCAACGTACTTGACCAAGTAAACGGTCTGCCGAGCAACCCAAGGTGAGTTCACAACTTAAAGCATGCATTCCCGGTGGATTGGGAAAACGGAACTAAAAACAACACTATCCCCTTGTGAGGGATACAAACTTACTTTTCTTCCCTTGTTACTGGGAACAAACTTACTTACTTCCCTTGTTACCGGGAACTCTTGGTTAATTACGGTTTATACGGAATGCAACGAGCAACACTAAACGAAACTCTATCACTTAAGTCCCTACCATTTAATACCGATTAGTCGCCGGGGCCTGGCGAACGGGTTATTAGTTAATAGCGCTATTTAGGTGTAACCATCCTTACACCGACCCTTGTTACTGGGAACGGGAGTGAACTAATGTACTCTGGCAAACCGTCAATGATGATAGAACATTGACAAACGGGGCACTACGGAAATGTACGGTTAAGTAAGTATTCGGTATTGGAAAAACAGTTTAGTCGCTTACTTATGGGGTAGCTCCCCATCGCATGTATAAACGGATAAATTAACTGGTGAAACAAGTTTTTGGTAATTAAAACTGGACAACTCGTGGACTCGCCAACATTTTTGTTGATACCCTACTGCATGCTTTACAGGTACCCAGTGACTCAGGAGCTTGCAGCTTGGGAATGTGTAGTGGTCGTATAGCCCATGTGTTGGGTTCTAAATAATCTTGAACTATGAACTTTGTTTTGAAACTGTTTGGTTTATGCTTCCGCTGTTTACTTAAACTGTTATTTGAACTTAGACCTTTGAAACTTCGAACTATAATGCTTACTAACTATTGTGGTTGGTGAACATCTTTACTATTGACCAATGCTCACTATAATTGGTGGCTGGATCCTGGTCAGTCACGCCTCTAAGCGGTGGTATCCCGCACGTGGATTTGGGGGTGTGACAGATCCTGGGCGTTCATCTGGAAGACTCGTGCGTTTGTTTTCTTGGCCTCTTCAGGATTCTTTGAAAGTTTTAGGCAGTTAGTTTTGATATGCCCTTTCTCGTTACAGTTGTAACAGGTCGCGTTCTTTAACTCCTTGCATTCTAAAGTCTTGTGACCCTTGGTCTTGCAAATCCCACAAAGTTTAGTATGTGGGTCGATCGTACACTTTCCAGAATGACGCTTTCTGCAGTTCCTGCACTTGGGTCTGTTATCAGACTGACTCGAGTTTTTCTTGAACTCGGAACCTTTCTTATGATCGGAATTCCCTTTCTTCTTCTTGTTAGAACGATGAGAGCTTTCCTCTTCTCTTTTCCTCTTTCCCTCATCAGAAGTCTTAACAGACTTATTCCTGATTGCATCTAAAGTGAGGGATAAGGATAAGTCCACCACGGACCTATAAGTGGTAGGCCTGGATGCTTTAACATTTCCTTTGATTTCTGGTGCCAAGCCTCCAATAAAACGCGCTATGCGTTTAGGTTCAGGGGTGACTAAATAGTGAACCAGATGGTACATGGTGTTGAAACCTGTCACATACGCCTGACAGTCCAAATTCTTCATGACCAGAGTCAAGAAGTCTGTTTCAATCTTTTCTACCTCATGCTGAGGACAGAAGTTTTCCTTGATCAGTGCAACAAATTGTTCCCAAGACAAGTTATAAAGTGGGATCTTCCCCGTGGCTTGGATCAACGATCTCCACCATGCCAATGCTTCTCCTTTGAACGACTGTGAAACAAACTTCACAATATCCCACTCTACACAACCACTGATGTCAACTACAGTATCCATCTCATCAAGCCATGTCATACAATCAATGGCTCCTTTTTCTCCTGTAAAGTCCCTTGGCTTGCAAGAGACGAAGTATTTGTAAGAACAAGTTATGACACGTGGCTCCTGATTAAGTACAATCTGTTTGGACGGGATACTTTTCTGATTCGACGAATGATGAGAATCGTCTTTATGAGATGTATGTGTCTTGGAAGGTGGTTTTGTATGAGGTACAGTAGTGCGAGTACCACTTGGTTCTTTGAACTGTCTGTCAATAGCTCGAGTAACAGCATTATCTATCATTGCTTGTAAATCTGCACCCGTTACATTCATTCTTGTATTGTCATTCCTCATATTGGGATGACTGTTGACCTCATCTGATTCAGGCATGCTAAAGCTTGTTTTCTATAAAACAATTGACAATAATTTTGTTTAGAGGTCTATTATGGAATCATCATTTTCGATGATTCATTAACCATGGTGTAAATAGACCATATTTGGTTAATTTGATAATCAGATTTATTTTAAACTTTTCATTATAGTTAATCCAGTTATAAACTATTAAGGATATTAAAATGGCACAAAAGGCCTTGTCACAAGGACAGTTTTGAATTCATAAGCCATGATCTTTTAGGATCGAGGCATTAAGGTTTGAACATAGTTCATTACCTTTCTTAACAGGGAGTCATAGACTACAACTGTCTTTTGTCTTTTAGGACAATAGGTATAGCCCATAGGCACCTTATCACTAATGGATGTTTATAATATGATCATCTTATTGGATGATATAAGCCATGATTTCTAGATCATTAGGCTGAATAAGGAATTGGAAGAATCTAATATAAGGATGACTAGTGTGATTTTCTCGAACCACACTTGTCAAGAGTGCTAACATGTTCTTAGGTGTTAACAAGGATTTATTATCTTAGAAAGGTTCTAGATTATACCTTTAAGATTTTCTTTTTGAGATTTAATGGCAGATCAATTAAAATTGATTTGATATTTTTGATTTGTGATTTTAATATATATGTATATGTTTAATGCCAAATGTAATTTCAAAAAGGAAACTTCATAATAAGTCCTAAAAACTACAATAGTGCCCTAAACGGGTCTTTAAAGAAATAACATTGTCCACGCAGGGACTAAAATAAGAAGGACAAGTCCACGCAGGGACTAAATTCATAAATAAAATGTCCACGCAGGGACTTAATTGAAATTTTTAAAAATCACAAAACAATAAATAGGGATTTTTAATAGTCCCCTTTCTTCTTCCCCTTTATAAGGTTTGCCAAACCCTTTAGTAGACCGCGGCGGCTCCTACGCTCTTCGTCTACCCTTTGTTCCACCTCGTGCAACCTCTGGAGGATTTCTTGCTGCTACGGTGGTTGAATTTGTGGCAGCTGCAGCGGCTGCTGCTCAGGTTGAGGAGGTGGTGGGTATTGATACCCATATGCAGGGTACCCAGTTGGGTACGTAGCTGGAAAAGGTCCAGGGTAGAGAGCATTGTAGTTTGCTGCCTCGATGTATGGGTCAATGGCAGGGGCATTGTTGTAATTGTAACCCGAGTAAGCTTGTTGTTCAAACGGGTTATACCCAGCTGTACCTGGGTATGATGGTATTGGGTTTTCATAACCCATGTGTGGTGCTGGTGCAACTGGTGCAGAGTCAACTTCAGAAACTGCATTTGAAGGCCCACCCATTTGCGGGTCTTCATAGAGCGGTGGGTAGTTGCTGTTGCTAGAGTGTTGGGGGGGTGCTGAAATGGAAGCCCCCACGCACGGACATCTGTGCACCTCTTCTTCGCCTCGGTGGTTCTGGAGGCAGTGGATGCTCAGGCGCTTGTGGTGGCGGCGGCGTGACCGCCTGAAAATGCGGGTCCTCAGAAGGGATCTGTTGGTGAGGTGGCGAGTTGTGGTGAGGGGGAGTATACTCCCATTTGTATGAAGCCCATCTTTCGGCCCAGATATCAGGGCCCCTGTAAGGCGAACCATGAAAGGATGATCCGCTAGATATTTCGATGGGATGCGTCGGCGTCCCAGATGGCGGCATCTCAGGATGTGGATCCTAGTCGACATCCATGTTTTGGTACTCAGGAAAATGGTCAGCTGGTCCCAAAGGGTTTTGGCCCTCTGGTTCTTCAATCTGGTTCATCGGGTTGAACCGACTTTGAAAATAAGGGATCAGGTTCTGGAAGGAGTGGTGTGAACCCGATCGTTGCAGAGGAATGTAAGAATGGTGAGAGTCATTGGGCTCGTCCTCCTACTACGGCCCAAAGGAATGATGATAGGATGGCGAGGAACTGAGTGAGACAGAGCGTCTCGCAGGCTCGAGGTATGTCCTCCAGTCTTCGTGAGGACTTGATCCAAAAGAAGCGGATGGTGTACGCCGGTGAGATGGTCCGGCTTCATGGTCATTCCTAGTCAAAATTGGTGCTTTTCCTCGTCCTCCTCGACCTCTCACTCTTGGCGGCATTTTTTGCTTTTGATCCTGCCAAAACAAAAGAAACAACAAAAGATAAAAACCAATTAAGATTAGGATTAATCCTAAGTCCTTTGCCTAGACTCGGAAGTTAAGGATTGTGCAAACTGTGTCATTGAGATTAAACACAAAAGGCTAGTGTTTAATTCACTCAACGTTGGCTCTGATACCAACCTGTCACACCCCGATATTTCCACGTATTACCGGTGGGGAGTATCGTGACGTAGTTGATATCGTCATAGTCAAATGTATACAGTTTAATGCATAGCGGAAGTCTTGGATGAAAAATAATATTACAAACCGAAAATTAAAGTATAATTAAACATTATACAAACGGATGTATATGGATCCACAGGCGGATCTTAAAACAGAAATATAAGTATTGTTCAACAGACTTTAGACGTTTAGAACTTGCAAGATTCCTTATTAACGTCCCGAGCTCCCAGCCAATTACGTACGGTACCTATCACTTAGTCTTTTTGGAAAAATACGTCAGTTTACACTGGTAAATACAATTAACCGACTCTTTTGAAAACATTTATGAAAATTGGTTTAAATGCACAAGGCACAAACATTTAATAACTTGGGACAATTATATTAATAACAATCTTGTATCAGATTTACATATTTGTCCAACATTTAGGGCCGGTATAAAAGCCGAACAAGATTAATCGACACACCAATATAAACTCACAAGAAGTTTCCTCACAAGTGAGTATACCTTTTACATACGCAACAGACAGGTGTATGCCTACACCCCGCGCCTAAGTCGTGGCCATTCACGCTTTTTGAATGAGCCAAGGATATCCAGGACACGGCCGTTAGCCCCCAATGTTATTTGTTATCAAGCAACACTGATTAAAACAGGATTATACAATTTAATCATATTTGATTAAAAGGTTTCTACACCCGACCAAGCGATAATAATTTACCGTATCCCAAGCCCGTATAAGGGAAAATAAGTTAAAAGTATTTACCTGAGCTAAAATGTAATTTATTCTCAGTCATATATTCTAATCAGCAAGTGCAAGTACTTCTACCGGGGCTCTCAATCTGGAACAAAGGTTTTATTAACCTATTAGATTCCTAACGGGTCTTATTTAAGTTGTAACTTAGACCGGTTAGTTTTAAGGAAAGGTTTACGGTACGAAACGCTTGATTAAGCGGTGACCGGATTGAAATGTGATTTAGACCCGACAAGTATGAAGACTTTTATATAATGGGGAAACTAAATACATTCTTGATTTTGAAGTAAAAATGATAAGGTTTGACCCGTTTCGGCTAATTTATGCAATCTAGTTACATAAACCGTACCGAACGCTTATAGGCACAACGGGTAACCGGATGATTCAAGTACAAGTTCCAATAGTTATTATGCTTAAAATATCTTGTGATATCAGTAGGATATCAACAATTATGCCCCAAATGAATTTAAGACCAATTTAAGTCCCGAAAGGGCATTTTGGTCATTTTAAAGTTTATAAAAGAGGTTTGAACATAAACTGAGGTTTTGGCCTAAAACATTCTGTAAAAATATTTATTTTATGTTGTTATATCAGTAAGATATCATACATATGTGTGTTTAATCATTTATGGCCAAACTATGCACCGTAGGGGCATTTTGGTCATTTCACATATGCTTTTGAGGTAAAATTTGAAAGTCTGAGTTCAAGATTTATACTTACTGTTAAAGTACAAAATTTTTTTTTAAATATCAGTAGGTAATAAGTCTTAGGTGCTAAATATGGTTTTAAACCATACTATGTGCCTAATTCGCATAAAAATCGGTATTTTGCAATATTTGAGATGTTTAAGGAAATCTGAGATTTTAATCAGCCTAAACTATTTAAAATATTTTATTTAATGTATATAATCAGTAGAAAAAGGTTTGACAAGTAAATGATGTGTAAAACTCATTTTATTAATGAAAAGGGCATTATCGTCAATTACCGAGTTCATGCAAGAACTCTATGTTATGGTCAGTATAAAATTTGACCAAAAATTCTAAAATTCCCTAAAAATTATATTAAAACATTAGGTAATGAGTTTGGTGCCAAAAATTGGGTTTAAATATGATTTACGCTGAAAATGCAATTTAATTAACAAAAAGTCTTGTTTTATGATTTCTTGCATAACTTTTATTTGAAACCGTAAACTGATGTCAATTTTTTGTGACATACTTATATATTAGTAATAAAGCTTTTTGTCCTCTCACATTTTTAAAAATCTCGTTTTAATAATAAAAGGGCATAATGGTCAATTTTAAGCAAATAACGAAACATGCAATTAATTAATCCCTGATTCTAAGGGACCATGTAGTATAACTTCAGAGAGTTATACTAACATATAATATGGTCACAGAGGAATCCTAAGGCATAGCTAAACTGAGCTAAATCGGGTCAGAACTGAAAGTCAAAGCAAATGTCTAGTTTGCGACTTTCGGTTGCTAACCGTGCCTAAACTCAGAATTGTCGGGTTGAACATGCCTAAACACGTTCTTATATTATTTACCAAGTTGTTTAAGTGATAAAATATATTTTGTAGCTTCTACATTATCAGTTATGAATTATTTTGTAAAAACTGACTCGTTTGACTTTTCTGTCAAGTAATTTGACCCGACAATTGACCAAGTAAATGTGATAATTAGGAGGTGCCCTTATGAGGGTTTAACAACTATATAATTACCAACACTTAGCCACTTTCAATTCGAATAATGGATGGACCGTTAGTGATTAATCACAAAGTCAAAGCGTAGTTACGATATCTTTGACTTTCGGTCATTAAACTAAAGAAATCTTAACTACAGAGGCTAAGAACGCTTACAAAGGTCCTTAGCACGAAATCTTGAACTTATAGAGCTTCCTTTAGGTCCAGGTTGCTCCAGAGGTAAAGAAGTGAAGTAAAATGAAGTGTGCAATTTCAAGAACTCAAACAATGGCCCTATATATAGAAATTTGAAGGCTCTAGGATCATTGTAGCTGTTATGGGAGGTCATCAGATGTTAACAAGTGTCCCCATGGCAGTAAAAACCACTTGCACAGTCCCTAGTATCGAAAAACTAGCATGCAATGGCGGTGGAAGGGCTGCAACATGCAGCTGTCCAGTGAACTGTCGTTGGCAGCTCAGTCGCGGCCCGCGAAGACTTCAGCGGTGGCGTACGCGCCCCGCGAGGACCCTTTATTCCGGTAAAAAGTTTGTAAAACTTGCATTTTCAGTCCCTAGTCCTTTTTAAGTTTAAATAACCTTCGTTTATTGCACTTTTGATCCCCATAGTTAACTACTAAGTGTCTTGGGTCATAAAACAAACATTGTTAAGCTCCCGGTTAGTTACGAGATCACCCTAAAGGTCTAAATTTCATACGTTAACGCTTCTAATCCCTACTTCTAGGAATTTACCGCTTTAAGCATTTATTTACATCGAAACTCCACGAAATCAATATCCGACATTCGCGAGAAAATAATAAAATATTACAATGCTTCGGGATCGTCAAAAGGTCACTCAGAGGTAACATTTAACATGTTGACACATTTAACCCCTATGCTTCGCAAATTCTAAATTTTAAGCACAAACGGCTCCTTGCGTCGGATATTATATTCAACAAAGAATACGAACATCGTGTAAGGTCAGTCAGAGGCACAAGTTTGGCATGCTGACACTTTTGGTCCTTCCACATACATCATTTCCTTGTTTGTCAACTTTAGTCCCTCGAAGTCAATTCATTACACGTTGAAAGTTTATGACACGTGTCATTACTATACTGGACATGATTTTGTGAGGTGTTACATTCATGGACCTCATGAACCGTGTGTGCAAACCGTATCTTGACAATTTCGTCAACGTGTTTATCGATGACATCCTAATTTATTCTAAGAGCAAGGAGGACCATGAGCGACACTTGCGTCTTATCCTGGAGCTCCTGAGGAAGGAGCAACTCTACGCGAAATTTACTAAGTGTGACTTTTGGATTCGGGGAGTACACTTCCTTGGCCACATTGTTAATGAATTGGGGATACACGTGGATCCTGCTAAGATTGATGCTATCAGAAATTGGGCGGCATCGAAGAATCCTTCGGAGGTGTGACAATTTTTTGGTCTCGCTGGATACTACCGCATATTTATTAAAGACTTCTCAAATATCGCTCAGCCCCTCACCGCGTTAACACATAAAAGCATTGTACACTCATGGGGAACAAAGCAAGAAGACGCATTCCAACTTTTGAAACAAAAACTCTGCAGTGCACCAATCCTGTCTTTACCTGAGGGTACGGAAGATTTCGTGGTATACTGTGATGTTTCTATACAGGGTCTCGGTTGCGTGCTGATGCAATGCGAGAAGGTGATAGCTTACGCTTCTTGACAGTTGAAGATTCATAAGAAGAATTACACGACTCACGACTTGGAGTTGGGGGCAGTGGTCTTTGTGTTAAAAATCTGGAGGCATTACTTGTACGGTACTAAATGCACTATTTATACCGACCACAAGAGCCTTCAGCACATCTTTGATCAAAAGGAGTTGAATATGCGACAACGTCGCCGGGTGGAACTCTTAAACGACTACGATTGTGCAATCAAGTATCATCCCGGTAAATCTAATGTTGTAGCTGATGCCTTTAGTCGAAAGGAAACGAAGCCCAAACGTGTTCGCGCTTTACAGCTCACCATCCATTCTAATTTACCTGACCAGATCCGTTCTGCCCAAACTGAAGCGCTGAAAGACAAGAACCTTAAAGCTGAAGAGATGCGAGGCTTGGAGAAACAACTTGTGGAAAGGTCTGACGGTATGCACTATTTCATGGAGCGAATATGGGTCCCTTTGTATGGAAATCTTAGAGAGCTTGTGATGGACGAAGCGCACAAGTCTCGATACTCTGTTCATCCGGGTTCTGATAAGATGTATCAGGACCTCAAAGTATTATATTGGTGGCCGAATATGAAAGCCCACATCGCGACGTATGTGAGTAAATGTTTGACTTGCGCGAAAGTCAAGGTGGAATATCAGAAACCATCTGGTTTGCTTCAGCAACCAGAAATACCCATGTGGAAATGGGAGCAGATTGCCATGGATTTTGTCACCGGTCTACCTAGAACTCAAAGCGGGAACGATACCATTTGGGTGATCGTCGACCGTCTCACGAAATCAGCGCACTTCCTAGCGATCAAGGAAACTGATAAGTTCTCACAACTTGCTGGCATTTATCTGAAAGAGGTGGTTTCTAGGCATGGGGCGCCAACCTCTATCATCTCTGATCGTGATCTGCGTTTTATATCCGAATTGTGGCAAGCGATGCCCAAGTCCTTCGGCTCACATCTAGACATGAGCACTGCTTATCACCCACAGAAAGATGGTCAAAGCGAACGAACCATCCAGACACTTGAAGACATGCTGCGAGCATGTGTAATCGACTTTGGTAAAGGGTGGGAAAAATACTTGCCCTTGGTAGAGTTCTCCTACAACAACAGTTACCATTCCAGTATTCAGGCAGCTCCGTTCGAGGCTTTGTACGGACGGAAATGCCAATCTCCTCTTTGTTGGGCTGAGGTGGGTGACAGCCAGATCACAGGACCAGAACTTGTACTTGAAACCTCTGAAAAGATTGTCCTGATCAGAAATCGCATGGCGGCAGCGGACGACCGTCAGAAAAGCTACGCTGACAAGCGTAGGAAACCTTTGGAGTGCGCTGTAGGCGATCGCGTTATGTTGAAAGTCTCACCCTGGAAGGGTGTAGTGCGCTTTGGGAAGCGAGGCAAACTTAATCCACGTTATGTTGGGCCATTTAAAATTCTGGAGTGAATCGGCAAAGTGGCTTACAAGCTAGAGTTACCTGATGAGCTGGGTAACGTTCACGATGTCTTTCATGTCTCAAATCTGAAAAGGTGTTTGTCCGATGAAACACTTGTGGTGCCCTTGCAAGAACTGAAGATTGATGAAAAGTTGCAGTTTGTTGAAGAACCTATCGAAATTATGGACCGGGAGATTAAGGTTCGTAAGCACAGTCAAATTCCAATCGTGAGAGTTCGTTGGAACTCAAGACGTGGACCGGAGTTCACGTGGGAACGCGAGGATCAGATTAAGCTCAAGTATCCTCAATTTTTCAAGACTGCTAAATCAAACCCTGATGCAACTCGTGAATTTCAGGACGAAGTTCCCTTTCAAGTTAGGGATGATGTGGTACCCGAGGAAAATCCACAGTAATCTTAACTCACCGTTTCATTTCTCCGAGGCTGCTTATCAAATTTCGAGACGAAATTTCTTTCAAATTGGGGATGATGTGACAACCCGTAACTTCAAGGTAGAAACCGTTTATTTCGCTTTCATTAATCAAATCCTATGCTTTTATTATTCGATGAATTAATCCACGTCGCGTGAACCGACCCGAACTATTGGAACCCACTCACGTAGCTCGGAACTTATGAGACCGAACCATAACTTGATTATTACCCTTTATATTAATTTAGTTAAGTTGATTAATTGTAGTTTTACTATAATTAGTTGATTATGTGTAAAAAAAAGTTAATGCTACTAAACAACGATCATTCTTTCTTTGCATGTTGTGGGTGCAGCCCACATCCCACTTGTAGCCCAACCTCCCAACCTAAGTTCCTATGTATCGGCCCAAGTGACCAAACCACCCCAAATTCCTTTATTAATTACGCACACTAATATAACACCATAACTTCTCTGATTAAACCCTAACCTGCACACAAAATTTATGATTCCTTCTACTCCTTCTGCCTCTCCTCTGTGCACGCGATCAGGATTCAAGAACAAGTCGAAACCGAACTCCTTTTTGGCTGCTAGGTATTATACTTGTTAAATTGCTTTTGGTTTTTGAAGTCTTGCAAGAAAATTGGTTTATGCATGAAATCACTGCTAATACTATGTGCACTGTGATAGTATAGAGTAAATTATATGTGATGTTAGGCATGAACGTGTCGTATAAACGGGTAACCGGAACTTGTTGAGCTGATTGTTAATGCAAACATAACCGTAGGTTCATGAATGTGTGTGGACATGAAACGCGTTGACGACATCGAATATATCCGTGAATGTATATATATGCCTTTGGTTGAGTGATTTCATGTAACTGTGGATAGTTCTATGTGTATAATGAAACATAAGTGTAGGGGAGAATCCCGATTCGATTTCGTCATAAACCCATGAAACTCGTAAGTGAATCTGCATGATAGGTGTAGACCTGGTTGTGTAAGAATACATATGTTCGCAAACACGAAATCGATCTTATGTACATGATTGTACAACCGAAAAGATGTGAGGTGCGTCGAGCACGTGTGCACGATTCTCCTTATGAACGACATATGGGAACGTGAGTAGCTCTCGTAGTGTATGTGAATATAGTCGTGCTCGGTTGAACGTGTAGGGTATAATAAAAAAAATCTGTCAATCTGAGTGTATGTATCTACATGTGAACGATGTATGCATGCGTTGTGGCCGTGATATTATGTGGTCGTAGGATGAGGGTCTTGGGAATAGAATTCAATGTGTTTTAGGATTGTATCACTACAAGTTGCATTAGAAGGAAACGCAAGATATGGTGGAATTGGATGGAAGTTTGCATGTATTACGAAAAAAATGTGATATTATTTATATGTGCATGAGATTAATATTGAGTAGAACTAGAGATTGTGCCCGCGCGCGATGCGGCGCGATGCGGCGCGATGCGTTGGAGATGACATTTGTGTTTATGGTTACTGTTTGTGGCGTATTAAGCATTGTTGGAGATGCTTTTATACTTGTGTTTAAGTTTGAACATGTATGTGGATATAAACATGTATAAGGATAACCATTCATATTTATCAGATTCATACTATATTAATCTTTTATATGACTTATTTTACAGCATAAATTAGCACGTGTTGATAAAACCTTAAAATTGATCTAAATGCATAGTCATATAAATGGAAATATTGACCTGATTGAAAAAGTTATTAAATGTTGACTGATGACCCTTTGGTTTGAAGTTTCCAATCCGTGAGATCAACTGAGTTATGGACCAAAAGTCACCTAAAAGTTTATCAATTCTGGTAAAGTGTAACTGGCGTAAACATTAAGAAAACTGAAATAAGAGTAATAGCCTTATATACATATAGAGGTAGTAGGTTACATTAGGATTATACTACAATTTTGAGTTTTAAAGTCCTCTAACTTCACATAGTAATCAGTTACTCAGTTGATAGAGATCAATTATTAAGTAAAACTATGGACTAAATTATTTTTTTGGACTTGGCCCACCATCACAAATGGGATGCATTATAGGCTTAACTGAAATAAATTAAGAGCTAAATTAAGGCTTAGCTCAAACAGTATGGGGTAAATTATTTTTTTGACTGGGCCATCCCAAATGAAGGAAAATGGCTGTGGGAATTAAACAAAAAATCGGCTGTTTCCCAATTGGCCTTATAAATCCATGATGGCAGAACATGAAATTCAATTAGAAAGGCGAGCACAGCGCCGCCATATCCAACAACGGACGTATACGCTGCATAGAGCGCAGTCGTAACGTAAGGCGAGTGCAGCGCCGCCATATACGTTCCATAGAGTGTAGCGGCGCAATGTCTGTATACGCTGCATAAAGCGCAGCCGCAACGTACGGCGAGCGCAGCGCCGTCATAATGGGCTTAGGTCAGAATGGTAGCAGCTATCTGTCATCTTTTGAAATGGATCTAATAACTATATTGATCTTCAAGGTTAAGAATAGACAATTCAAAATTCACATGGCTGCTCTCAAGATATAATGAAAAGTTTGCTGTTAAAAAAATATGCAAATATACCTACCTGAACAAAGCTTAACTCTAATATTGGTTCACGCAAACTTATATAATAATTACTATTTAATAAGTATTTTTGTAATATAAAATTTTATATGCATGTATATATATCACACAAACTAAATTACACCTATTTGAACCCGTTCCTCACATTAGCCATGCCCATAATGACCCTGTAGGTCTTAAAATTGACCCATAACAACCCAAAATCATATGTTTAAGGTAGAAATATCAGGTCTGTAGACAATTTACACATACGTTGCCGTACACGCTGCATCAAGCACAGCCACAACATGCCGCGAGCGTAGCCACAACGCCGTATCTAGCGCAGTCGTGATGACAACCGCAACATCGCAGTAGCGAGCGCAGCCGTAGCGCCACATCGAGCATAGCCGGCACATCGAGCGTAGCCGCTGTACCGCAGCTGTATTAATGCACAGTGACGTAGCTTTCAAGGGGCTGGGAGGGGCGCCCGACCACCCGAATTTTTCGCTAAGCAGTCGCAACGTAAGGCGAACGCAGCGCCGCCATATACGTTCCATTGAGTGCAGCGCCTCAATGGCTGTATACGCTGCATTAAGCGCTACGCACCTGCAGCTTTCTGTGTCCAGCAAGCAAACTGATCACAACTACACTGCATTTGGTAACAATTCCACGTTTAAGTACTTTATTAGTTAATGTTACGGCTTTGTAGTTTTTACCGTTCAAACTTACTTTTTGTCAACTTAAACAGTTGAACTTTTTTAGGACACTATTTTTTAATTTTGTTTATAATTCAGAGAAAAAACAATTTTTCTATATTATTAGGGTAAAGTACCTAGCTACCGAACCAATATAAAATTATTTTAAACGGAAAGAAAAGGTGAATTATTAAGTTCGCTCAAAAGTTAAGAATAAACAATGAAAAGTTTGCTGTTAAACCGCCGCGTTACGAAGATGAAGATGATATCGCCTTCGAACATGGCAGTCGATATCGGGCGGACTTTGAAACCGCATGAGTATATCGGAATGGTGCGTCGAGAACTTCTCGACGCGTGCCTCCGTATCGTCAACGGTTTGTTTGTGAAATTCTCTAAACACATATAGCAAATCTAAAATCATATCAAATCTAGTTACAATTGCATTAAAAGTCATTAACACCACAAAATGCATCATTTTCAGCAACAAAATATCACAGTAACACTACTGAAACTAAAACTTAACCTAATTAATCACTACACAATAATATCTACAACATCAATCTTATAAAAATTGCTTAAAAAACGATAATTTAACTCGATTAATAAACAATTCGAACCAACAAATTCACCGACGTAATCATTCGAAAACATAACCGTACCGGCGGTGGTGAGAGATTTAGAAAAGTTGAAAGTCTACGAGAAGGAAACGGAACTATTATTGCGAATCGAGATTATTCTAGAGTATATTCAATTCAAATTTAATGGCAAAAGGATAATCAAACAGTAGTAAGTTGAATTGAAATTGAAGAAATTGACCTGAGAATCGTGTGTACTTTTTCAGATAGCGGCGGCTAGGGCGGTTTACGGTGGAGAGAGGAGAAATAATCGGTGTTTTGCTTCGACGGGGATTTGGATAGTTTGAAGAAAAGTGTGTGTTTTGTGTGTTTACTATAGGATGGCAGTATGAATGTGTATATAAGAAAATCGGAGAGAAAGTCGGTGGCATGAGTGAAAAAGGGAAATGGGCAGATGCATGTCGGTGGCATATGCCACCGACTTTGTACTTTAAGACTTTAGGGTAATGTGTAAGGTCAGAATGTTGGTTTCATGTGATGGTGTGCAATGCATTAAATACTAGTTGCTTGTGACATGATCAATGTGTATATATATACATAATGTTATGTGATGAACTGAGATTTCGTGGGTGTATGTAATTATATGTGTGTGCGATGTGTGAATGTGTTAGTGATTTAGGTGATAGAGTTTAATATGATGTTTAGAGTTCTCGACTTCGAAATCAAGAGAACCATGCGTAACTAGGCGACGACATTTAATTAATATATCTAATAATAAAATGGTATTGATATCAGGTCGTACCTTACATAGAGGCTTCTACACTCGATTTACTTTTTGTTGAGCACCCTAAGGTGAGTTCACTGCTCTTTTTCAAGCATGCGTCCCGGGGAGGGACATCTGGTAAATATTCCGGGGAGGAATATTGGGTAAATGGGTTCAATTGGAATGTTAAGTTGGGATGTTGGGTAATACACTCACCTTCTATCACCTAAGTCCCATCTAGTACCGAATTGGTTGCCGGGGAGGCAACGGTGTATTTAGTTGATAGCGCTATTAGGGTTGGCACCCTCACACCGTACCGGGGAGGGTGGGCGTGAACTAATTACCTTAACCACTCGACCAATATCTGATAGAGCATTGGGGAAGGGCAAACAAACTGGAGCCGTCTTGCGGTATTGAGTTATTATCAACATGCTTTAAACTTATATTCGGTAACTAAATGTTTTAACAAACTTTGAGCTCGCCAGTGTTATGCTGATACACTTGTTTGTATGCTTGCAGGTCGTTAGATTTTTGGACATGGAACTTGCTATCTGGGATTGCTGGAGTGGTCATGGGTCGAGTCTCTTGGAAATGCGTGACAAGTTATTTGGTTTTCGTACATTTGGTTTTGAAACATTTGAACCGTGATTTATTTTATGCTTCCACTGAACGTATTGGTCTTAAGTTATGATTTGAAAATACATTACGTAATAAATGGAAACTTTTATTTAATATCTTGTTATAGTTCCATGTGATTGGTGGCTGGATCCTGGTACGTCACACGTACCGTGGGGTTTCCGCATGTGGTATTTTAGGGGTGTGACAATCATCACATCGGATTTTATATGGACTATGCATTGGATTTTGGTAGGTATAGTATTGAAGATTATCACAACTTGGAAATTTTGGCTTAGTGGAAAGGGATGGAAACCGAATTTCCGATTCTATCCTCCATGGCCCGTGATTTACTAACTGACCAAGCTTCTATGGTAGTTTCATAATTTGTTTTTTTCTCTTAGTGGCAGGGTATTGGCACTACGAAGAACAAGACTCACTCCCGAATTAATGGCGAAACTCATTTGTCTAAAAGATCATTTGGATGCAGTGGATCGTATATAAGACATGACAACCCTTGAACATTGGTGAAAGTGTTTTCATTTGTTTGTGAAGTATTAACAATAAATAGAAAATGATTTTTTTTTGTTTTATTACGTGATATTTTCTTTATAAAAAATGAAACTTAGTGCCTATCTATACCCGATTGGGAGGGTTAAAACTTTTTAAAAAACAGTTCCAACGGGAAAAAAGCGTACATATTACCGTTCTAATGTTTAAAAACCTTTTTTTAAAGAATACCCGGTTTCCAGGTAGGAATCAGACCCGATCCGACCTACACGGACAAATCAGGTACTCATCTATACATGTAGAAGCCAGGTCCGGTTCCTACCCGGTTCCTTGGAAAATCAAGTTCCATTTGAACCCGATTGAACCTTACCCAATTCTGTTCTGGCCTAATACCTAATTTGTGCAATCCTTGCATTGTCGACATAGTAAGCATAAACATTGTTTTCTTATTGAGATTGCTTCGAAGAAAACAAGTCCAATTACAACTACCCTTAATCCAGGTCTAACTACCCACAACTTAAATATGCCCATAATATTAACCAAATTCCCCATATTATTAAATCTAATTTTCTAATTTTTGGCACATCAACCAAACTTGCATGTTGTAAGTCTCTACTCCCTCCTGTCAGCCAAGTGAAACTCACGACAATAAAGAACTCTGTCGCCACTAACTTCCTCAATCGTCATCTTATAGGTGATGCTTATACAAATGATTCTTGCATTTGTAATATAAATAATAACTAGAATTGAGACCCGCCGCAATGCGGCGGGGATTCTTTAGTTATAACTAAGTCGATTTAGGACCCGCACGTTATGTTAAACCTGTCAAACGGGAAAAAATATACGATGTAAAATTGTTCACCCACACACGCACGTTGCGTCGTGTTAACTCGCAAAATTTAGAACGAAATGGAAAAACGTTAAACCAAAGACGCACGTTGCGATGTGTTAAGTCACAAAATTTAGAACCAAGCATAAAACGAAAAATTTGCGGAAAATAAAAACTATAAAGGACCAAAATTGAAAGTCAAAAAAGTTGTGATGATTGATTGCAAAAGATAAAAAAATTTTGGTTAAAAGTAAAAAAAACAAAAAGTTTTGGTTAAAAGTAATTTATGAAATACTTTTTTGTGAAAAGTAAAAAAAAAATCAATTTTTTTGGAAAACCCTCAAAGCCAAGGTCACGACAACCATTAACCATTTTTTCTTTAGAAAACCCTCAAAGCACACCCCGCGTTGCGGCGGGGCGTAAAACGGTGTCAAATAGTACTAATGTCACACAACCGTCATTGACCACCAACCCTGACTCGACCTAGGATCTGCGTGTTGCGACGAACCTGTCAAACATGAAAAAATACAGGTAAAAACGTTAAACCATACATGCACGTTGGGCCGTGTTAACTTGCAAAATTCGAAACAAAACATAAAAAAGTTGAACCACACTCATACGTTCGGTTGTATTAAGTCGAAAAATTTAGAACTATACGTAAAACGAAAATTTGCCAATGATGAAAAGTATAAGTGACAAAAGTTGAGAAGTTAAATTGCAAATAACGAAAAGTTTTGTGTTAAAGTTAAAAAAAACAAATTATGTAAGGTTAAAATTGCAAAAGCTAAAAACATTTGGGTTAAAAGTAAAAAATCAAGTTTAGTTTTGGGTTAAAGTTAAAAAAAACAAATTATGTAGGGTTAAAATTACAAAAGCTAAAAACCTTTGGTTTAAAAGTAAAAAATCAAGTTTTTTTTTTTTGAAAAACTCTCAAAGCACAAGGTACAAGTTGTTATACACAAAAAACTTGCTTATTTATATATGGAATAATAATGCTTTTTGCGACCGTTTAGATCAAAGATGTAATTGTCCGTTTTCAAAAGATGAAAGCCCATAAGAAACAATTTTAGAAAGTACTTATTTTTTCATTTCTAATAATCTTGTATTTTTAGTGTGTGCATGGGTGAAGCTTTTAAGGGGCGGGAGGGGGCGGCCGACCCCCCAAACTTTTGGCTTAGTAGCGGAGAGTATGTAGTTTTCGTATAGAAATTTTGGGTATATACGTTTTCGACCCCCCGGTTTTATAGAAATTTTGGGTAAGATCCTTTCTCTTTCACATTGATCAAACCCGCTACTTTACCACCTTTGAAGTCTGCTATTGATCTGATCTAACACTGCACTACACCTGGGTTTACTTCTTTGATCATGTCTGCAATAACTACTCCTTGATTGCTACGGTCTTCCTGTTGTTAATCATAACCTCGATCACTACAATATGTTGCTGCCGTTTAATCAACAAATCCTCTCGCACCTACCTTCTTGATTGCAACATCCTTTTTTTCCTTCCCATTAATTCACATTTTATGCCCGATTACTCGGTTAAGCCATACTTGCTTAATGATAACAAGCCTCTCAAATTGATGAACCGCTCCGATACCAATTGTTGAAAATCCAGTCTTCTTCAATATAATCAAACAATATTTTAAGAAGAAAAGCTCTTTGATTAAATTAAAGGTGAATAAACCCTAAACATATAATATATATTTATATTAAACAACCTCCTTGGAAAACAAGTAACCTACTCATATAAGGAAACCAAATAATATAAAACTATGGGAAGGTTCATTTGAGAAGAAATCTAATGTGAGAAGGAAAAGAAGAAAGGGCATAATAGTAAAACATTAAATAGTTTATAACTCATCTCATTAATTATGTTATCTTTCATTAATAAAGCATAAAATATTTTACGCTACACATTTCAAAATTTATCCTACATATATCTTACACTTACCGAAATTTACCCTTCGCATATCTAAACTTATCATACACATTTAAAAAATTATCTTACACATACTAAAATTTATCCTACACACGTCAAAAATTGTCCTTCACCATAAATTATTTTATCTTACACTTGAAAGAGTATATTTAAAAGTGAGTTACAAATTTAATTAGTTGGCTATTTAATTATAATTATAAATTGGGAAATTGGCATGTAATAATCCCACCTAGACCTTATTGGCCATTAATAATCTCACCTCAGAATATTCCCCCCACCAGTCTCACATTTCACTTATTTTTCCTACAATGGTCCCCCGTTAAAAAAAACTTAACGGAGTTAAGCTTTTTTCCAAATTACAAACAGATTTTTTTACGGCTTTTGATTAGAATATTCTGAGGTGGGATTATTAATGGCCAATATAGATAAAAATACAAAAAAAAAAAGACAAAATAAGGATGCTAAATGGCATCAAACCAATAACCTACAAATTTCACCAACTAATCAAAACACTTGAAAATTAAATAATAAAACCTCCTCACGAACAATAGAGAGAAAATATAGAAGGATATATCCTAATTAAGTAACACCATTTGAATATATTAGTATAATCTAGGAATTATGCTTTCCATATATTGACCGAAATTATAGAACGAAACCATTGTACGTAGCGAATGTTCCCTGGATTGATAAAGAGGAAAAGGACAATCTGAAGAGAGTAACAGCAGCATTACAAAATGCACTAAATCACTAACAAAACATACTTCAAAACCCTAACCAATCAACAAACAGCCACCACCTCCTCAACTAATTAATTACACGCAAACTCCACAACTTCGATTGAACAAAACGATTGCAATGTTTAATTTTAACTAAAAACCTGCATACACCAACTACTTTCAAACTATAATATGTAACAACACATAAATATTCACCAAAAATCACAAAATCGGACTCTATAAGTAGGTTTCGAGTGGTGCGATTGCATAACAGATGGAAGGGGGAAGATGAGAGGCGTATCGAGTGGATGAATCAGCAGAGTTTGAGCTTGAAATCGAGTGTTCGTCAGTGATCTTTGAGTGCAGATGATCAACGGTTTCATTCTTAGTGGAAAGTGAGGGTTTCGGAGCTTAAATGGAGCGCGGAATGGTACCGGATGATTGGGGAAGGAGAAGTTCGTTGCTGCGTTGTTTGGTGAATGATTTCTTGAAGGAGAAGATGGGTTTTGTGTTTTAAAGTTTGGACAATAATACCCTTTTGTATTTTAATTCAGCTTTTTTCCTTCTCATTTAAATCCAACTAATCTTAGCCCTTAATTTAGGATGATCTATGAATGAGATTTGTTCCTAATGTTCTCACAAAATTTGGTGTTCTCAAGATAACCCTCCCCTAAAAAACACCCAAATTTTTTTTGTTGCTATTTTTTTTTGGTACTATCGCTATATTTCGTTAATAAAAAGAAATTTTCAAATTTTTTTTTTCGAGTAACAGTTTTCCATGCACATGTGCATATGTATCATTTCTTTGACAAATTCCGTAATTCATTACAAATATTAGTCAATTGCACTTTCATTTACACTACCACGTGTAATGCACTACTTTTTACGTTAACAATATTAGAAATGCGCATGTGCATCTATATGTATCAACATGAAATAAGGTGTTTTGGTACACTACTTTGAATACACTTTCTCTTTCGTCTATCATTCCATCCATAATACACAAACATGCATATGTGCATATGTATCATTTCTTTGACAAATTCCGTAACTCATTACAAATATTAGACAATTGCACTTTCATTTACACTACCATATGTAATACACTAGTTTTTACATTACCAATATTAGAATTGCACATGTGCATCTATATGTATCAACATGAAATAAGGTGTTTTGGTACACTACTTTGAATACACTTTTCCTATAAACTCGGACAGTATGCAATGCTGATTCAAAAACTCGGACTCAAAGTGGCAAGTCCTGAACATCAATAAACTCGGACTTCGTGACTCCACAAAGTCTGACCAACCCTAATCACAGTATCAATGTAACGGCTTAGTTTCTACGATCAAAACCATACCAAGTTACGAATCAATTCACAAGTTAACAGTTCCAGCATATCAATAGCATTCATATTCTTGATAAAGGTTTGCACATTCACGTAACATAGTAATTTATATGTTAATTGTCCAAGTGGGTGGAGTGATGAAAGCGTTTTTAAAGAGGCGATGCGTAGATACGAAGAGGAGCATCGGCAGGTTTTCCCCCACGTCCAGGCATGAGAGATTATGCGAACCAATAAGAAGTGGGCGCCGGTTCCAAACGAGGTTGCAAGCGCTAAACGGACGAAAACCTCGGACACTGGATGTTATAGTGCAGGGGATTCGGACGCACAATGTCACATAAATATAAACGACGAGCCGAAATTTGACAACGTAGAGGCCTTAGTTCGAGAGGAGGTACGTCCCCCTGGAAGGGACAAAGTGTAACACCCCAAAAACAGGTTTGGTAATCAAACCACGTTAATATTAATGACTTGGTAAAATACCGTTAGTGGTAAAATTTAACCCGGTGAATATTATGACTTAAATAAATAATCCTAATATTAACTAAAAGGTGAATAAAAGCTTTTAAGGAAATAAAAAGGATAAAAGGCCCGAGTTAACGGGACCTAAAATAAACTTAGTCATAAATATTCCCGAACCCGCTAAGTTAACTAGGAATATTAAACCTAGTTAATAAGTGGGAATATTATTGAAAATAATTAGGTTGTGACCTAATTAATAACTAACCAAACACGAGGGACCAAAGCCGGGTAACTTGAAAATGGAATTATAAACTTAAAAACAAAACACAACACACACACACAAGAGTGTGTGTGCGTGTTCTGATCGACCTGGAGAAAGCTCAGGAGAGCTCAAACCCTAACTTCAACAAATTGATCAAATTGAAGCCCAAATCAAGAGCCAAATCAATGCATGAACACAAATTCGTGATCACCAAGTCAAGGGGATCGTGAGGTATGTTGAATTTCTAACATTCGTGAAGTTGTAAAAATTTGATAATCATCCTAATCGCGAATTAGGCATGAATTAGAGAAGCTATGGCTAGATTAGTGATGTATACTTGCTTAGGAACGAAACCCTAAGTGAAAATCATACATAACATGCTATGAATTGAATGATTGAATGAATTCCCACACTAGGCTAAGTGGGTATTAGTCATAAGATGGAATTGATGATATGATTATGATTAGAATCATCATGCATGTTAAGTAATCGGGAAATACTTAAACAATTTGCAATTTTGAGTACTTGATCCTAAGTGATAGTGGTGAATTTTGATGGTAATCTTGGTAAAAATAACTAGTTACGAACTAGTTGTAAATGTGTAAAAAAAAATGTATGCACATTAGGTGTTTGTTAAAATGCCTAAATGAAAACTAAAGTGTTGAAATTAGAGTGAAAATGTGTATTTGAATAATATGGCAAGCTATATGAAATATGAAACAAGAAGAGTTTTAATCATTATGTTGATTTGAACTAATGTTATAAATCATGTGATCGAAAGTAGTTAACTTTAATAAGCTAAGTTAACTAATCATGAAGTCGAGTAGTAGTTTCGACTTATGAAATAAGTGAGATGGAATAGTCATGAATAATTATGACTAATCTAACCATCTTACAATTTACAATGATAGTTTGACGATTAACAAGCTAGGTGAAAGCTTGGGAATGAAGCGGGTCAAACGAAGCAAGAATGACGGAAAAGCATAATTTGGAAGTAAGGTAAGTATAGCTTACACTAGTCATATATGTTGGAATATTCTTTGTCATATTAATTACGAATAAGAGAAATGCCTAATTGAGATATGATGTTCCGACGTGTAGTCGTACGGAACAAGATAACTAAATAGGATAAGAAACCGTATTGATGGTTAAAAATGAGTTAAATTGGTAATTCGATCATGTTATGACGAATGAAAGATGTACTTTTAAAGGTTACCATATAGGGTAAATCATGATAACCCAAAAAGGGTAAATTCTAATAAATGTCATCTCGCTAATAATTGGTCATTTAGACCAAACGGGTCAAAAGGTGAAATTATCACCCTTTGACAATATCGGCTAATGGTTTGTCAAGTTGTATGATTTCAGGAATAAATATCAAAAGGATACTTACATCGCTATTACTTAGCGGTTATTAAGGCAAGGTATCATAACGGGTCAATATAAATATTGATCCGAGCCAGGTATGTGTAATATAGATTAACTACTCAATAGGAACTAAAGGTTCCTTGATAGTTAAATGCAGTCATATAGACAATTGGTTACTTTAATAAGCAAACCGAATGATTCATATGATGATCATTGTGTTTTGAAAACATAAAGATTTTTGAATCAAATGCATAGTTTAAAACAGGGCTTTGGGTCGATGATGTTTTTTTTAAAAGGTCCTTTATATTAACGAAATGACTAAATGGACCAAAATACCCTTGTAAGCTAAATCGAGCGAACGACCCACAAAGGTTGTTCGGAAAAGAGTAGTATGCATAATTAAACACTTAGAATAAGTATACAAAAGCGAAACATGTAAATCCTTAGTCATTTGACTCTATAATAGTCTTTGCGTAAAATAATGATTCGAGAGGTAAAATTTGGTTTATATTGATCACCAAATTAAACCCACCATAAGTACAGTTGTGGTAGAAGATTATAGGATGAGAAATGTGGTGATGGAATGCTAGAAGCAATCGAAAGTGATTTTAGGCATGAGAGTGCTTAAATACCCTTAACGGGTCAAAATAAGCACTTGAGCGTAAACGGGTTTTTATTATGTAAGAAACCCGTGATTTGAGATTAACATGATAGGAGACATTGAAACTATGAATTTCATAAGTTTAAAGATCAAATAAACATGTTTGATGATGAAATCATGAAACGGGTCAAAATTTGGTAAAAAGGGTAATAAGCCGAAGAGTTAAAAATCTGAAATTTTATTATGTCGGATGTTAGATTTTAACTCCATAAGATGGAGAATCAAATTACAATTACGTAGGAAGAAACGGTAGGTCAAACGGACGAGCGGATTGAAAGATACGAAAGTTTTCGTGTCAAAAACGGCAAAATGGGAGTTCTGATACAGGGGCCACCGTAACTTACGGTGCCCATCGTAAGTTACGGTGGAGCTGAAAGCTTTACGGTAGCTTCCTACTGATTTACGGTAGGGGCACTTTATACCAGGGGCCACCGTAACTTACGGTGTCACCGTAAGTTACGGTGGAGATCAGTTTTATATCCTTGTTTTTGGAATCAAGACATCCATGTTGGAATTTCTAGATTTCCTTGTTTAATTCGATTATTCGACTCAATCATCATTGTTGTATTAGTTATTTAATTATCAAAACTAACTTTTAAGTTGGTTTTGATCACAGGTGAATGTCAAGAGTCTCGGATGAAGATCAAGCATCGAGCAAGAACCGAACACGCGTTAAATGAAGCTTCCGCAAGTTGTTTCGTCGTTATTCTAAAACGATGAATTAAACCACATTACGTTGTATCACTTATGATTTGCGAAAAGTTTTAGTAAATCCATATTTTTATAGTATGTGTAGTCTTAACTACACTTCTAATTGTTGGTATTTACATATAAAACCGTTAATTAGAAACTAGGGTGTTACAAGTTGGTATCAGAGCCTTGGTTTAAGAGATTCAAGTATGGTGGGGAAGAACCATGCTTGGACTTAAACCTTATGCTCTTAATAAAGATTGGTGTTCGGTTCGAGGCTTAATCACAAATCCGGTAAGTACATGTATGTTAATAGTTTAGCATGCTAAAGTGTTGTAAACAGCACATAGGGCTATCGTGTGATACACGTTACCCCAATTAAAAGGATGGATATGGTTGATGAAAATACGCGTGTTGACGCGTATGGTATAAAAGCCTTGTATTATGATACGGGCATTTAGTAAAGTTGACATTACTAACTTTTGTGAATGTCTTGATTGAAGGACACTCGCATTTAAAGATGACAAGAGTTGAACAAATTAAGGATATGATAGAAGAACGGTCTGAAGTATGACAAGAGGAGCATGCTCACCAAGGGCTAAATCGAGTAACGACCGCGAACAAGGTTAATGGCAGGGAACGCCCGACGGGGCAAGCATTACCAGGTGCACGCTTTTAAATATAATTGCATAAATAGCAATATGCAATAAACAAGTAGAGAATGATTGTTGCATAGGTAAATTAGAAACTTGGAAAACCTGAATAGAAATACATATTCAGGATATTATTTCCAAGAAAACTAAATAGAGGCATTACTTACATATGGCGTGATGTGAAAACTATAAAAAGGTCGTGTATGTCATGTGTTAATTGCTTACTCTGGCCAAGTAAGTAGTGGCATATGATACCATGAGTTTCTTATAGCGGACACATTTACATCCGAGGTAGTAAGGGCAGGGTGAATGGGACTAACTTAAAAAGTACCCAAATGAATCAAATGAGCAAAATATTTGATAATAATGTAAACGCACAACCGTGTGACGGAAGCGTATTACATTAGGATAATGAGCCCGAGCGAAGGGACAAAGAAACATGTAAAATGATTAAGATATGCATTGGGAGGGGGTATACTTACACTCGAACCCGGAAAATGAAAATATGTTTCTAAACGGGTCGTTTTTGTAAAACGTCAAACTCGAGGACAAAGTCGGAATATAAAAATGAAGCGAGGTCTTAATGCATACCGGGAGGGTTGCAATAATAACGACTTCGGTAAAACACCCGGTTGATGGGTAAGAATTAAACACATGCGTAGACTGAGAAACGGGAACTCGGATGGAAAGTTAAAAGACTCGGGTTTTGGGTCATAACTAAAAGATGACAATAATGTAAATAGAAATTGTGAATAAATTATTTTCAACTATTTTAAAGTTGAACAGGTCGAATATAATATCATGCCGGACGGCATAAGTAAACACAAGCGGGATAATAGTAGCGTTAAAAGCAAAAGATTAATGAGCCCGGTAATGGGACATAATCAAATAAGAATGTATGTAAACTGGATAATGGTGAGTATAAGATAACCCGACGCATAAATGACGTGAGAAGTCATAAAGTCGGAAAATTTGTCCGAAAGGAAACGAATGTAGCCTTAGACTACGGTCAAGGTCAAAGAAAATACCAAGGCGAAAATAAATGATTTTAAACAAAAATAGGATGCCTTGACACCAAACATGTATTTTAATAATGACATGAGTAAGGAATGATCTACAGGATCAACCTAACCTTTGGGGTTATAAACAATGGAAAGGTCTACGAGACTAAAACGACCCACGGGTTATGATTAGAAAGACATTAGAAGGACTTCGCCCTAAAGAGGTGAAAGTCTAATCAAAATAGCCCATAAGGCTAAGTGATAAAACCTACGGGTTAATTAGATAAAGCGAGAGAATCAATTGAGAATCCCCGCATAAAACTAAGACTGTAAAAGAATAAATTATGTACTGTCAATATCCTGGCATGGACAATTGACAAAAGTTAAAGAGAAGATCCTAAAACTAAAACTTCAGTTTTAGTAAGAAATAACGTTTTTACAAATATAAATTCTGATAGGAATTTAAATAGTAAGCATGAAGGATACAAGTCTTGACACTAATAGGCGCAAGACGATATATTCGAAAAAGTGATGTTTTCTAAATGAAAGGTTGATATGAATTAGACATGATGAGACACGATCACGGTCAAGAAATGCAATGTGAGGTAGAATAACATTATAACCAAGCGAGCGGTAAAAGTAACTGGACTAATAAGTCTAGTTAGTGAGACCGGTTAAGGTCAACTATTCAAATCAAGAAATTTGGTTTGCTTATAAGCGATAGGTTCGGAATAACTGAACCGAATAAATAAATTTGAAGACAAAAGAATTTGTTGCTAAAAGTGAAAGAATTCACTAAAGACCTTTAAACGGGTCAAAGTAACGGATTCATAAAGAATTCGATAGTATATGAAAGCGATGGATATCGCTAAGTTAACTAAACTAGTAGAAATAACGAGATTACGCTATTTCAAGTTGCAGTATGTCATATAAGATACGTAGATGATTAATAACCAAAAGGATATTACCATACTTTTCTGGTAATACTAACAATTGGTTAAAAAAAACAAATTATGTAAGGTTAAAATTGCAAAAGCTAAAAACATTTGGGTTAAAAGTAAAAAATCAAGTTTAGTTTTGGGTTAAAGTTAAAAAAAACAAATTATGTAGGGTTAAAATTACAAAAGCTAAAAACCTTTGGTTTAAAAGTAAAAAATCAAGTTTTTTTTTTTTGAAAAACTCTCAAAGCACAAGGTACAAGTTGTTATACACAAAAAACTTGCTTATTTATATATGGAATAATAATGCTTTTTGCGACCGTTTAGATCAAAGATGTAATTGTCCGTTTTCAAAAGATGAAAGCCCATAAGAAACAATTTTAGAAAGTACTTATTTTTTCATTTCTAATAATCTTGTATTTTTAGTGTGTGCATGGGTGAAGCTTTTAAGGGGCGGGAGGGGGCGGCCGACCCCCCAAACTTTTGGCTTAGTAGCGGAGAGTATGTAGTTTTCGTATAGAAATTTTGGGTATATACGTTTTCGACCCCCCGGTTTTATAGAAATTTTGGGTAAGATCCTTTCTCTTTCACATTGATCAAACCCGCTACTTTACCACCTTTGAAGTCTGCTATTGATCTGATCTAACACTGCACTACACCTGGGTTTACTTCTTTGATCATGTCTGCAATAACTACTCCTTGATTGCTACGGTCTTCCTGTTGTTAATCATAACCTCGATCACTACAATATGTTGCTGCCGTTTAATCAACAAATCCTCTCGCACCTACCTTCTTGATTGCAACATCCTTTTTTTCCTTCCCATTAATTCACATTTTATGCCCGATTACTCGGTTAAGCCATACTTGCTTAATGATAACAAGCCTCTCAAATTGATGAACCGCTCCGATACCAATTGTTGAAAATCCAGTCTTCTTCAATATAATCAAACAATATTTTAAGAAGAAAAGCTCTTTGATTAAATTAAAGGTGAATAAACCCTAAACATATAATATATATTTATATTAAACAACCTCCTTGGAAAACAAGTAACCTACTCATATAAGGAAACCAAATAATATAAAACTATGGGAAGGTTCATTTGAGAAGAAATCTAATGTGAGAAGGAAAAGAAGAAAGGGCATAATAGTAAAACATTAAATAGTTTATAACTCATCTCATTAATTATGTTATCTTTCATTAATAAAGCATAAAATATTTTACGCTACACATTTCAAAATTTATCCTACATATATCTTACACTTACCGAAATTTACCCTTCGCATATCTAAACTTATCATACACATTTAAAAAATTATCTTACACATACTAAAATTTATCCTACACACGTCAAAAATTGTCCTTCACCATAAATTATTTTATCTTACACTTGAAAGAGTATATTTAAAAGTGAGTTACAAATTTAATTAGTTGGCTATTTAATTATAATTATAAATTGGGAAATTGGCATGTAATAATCCCACCTAGACCTTATTGGCCATTAATAATCTCACCTCAGAATATTCCCCCCACCAGTCTCACATTTCACTTATTTTTCCTACAATGGTCCCCCGTTAAAAAAAACTTAACGGAGTTAAGCTTTTTTCCAAATTACAAACAGATTTTTTTACGGCTTTTGATTAGAATATTCTGAGGTGGGATTATTAATGGCCAATATAGATAAAAATACAAAAAAAAAAAAGACAAAATAAGGATGCTAAATGGCATCAAACCAATAACCTACAAATTTCACCAACTAATCAAAACACTTGAAAATTAAATAATAAAACCTCCTCACGAACAATAGAGAGAAAATATAGAAGGATATATCCTAATTAAGTAACACCATTTGAATATATTAGTATAATCTAGGAATTATGCTTTCCATATATTGACCGAAATTATAGAACGAAACCATTGTACGTAGCGAATGTTCCCTGGATTGATAAAGAGGAAAAGGACAATCTGAAGAGAGTAACAGCAGCATTACAAAATGCACTAAATCACTAACAAAACATACTTCAAAACCCTAACCAATCAACAAACAGCCACCACCTCCTCAACTAATTAATTACACGCAAACTCCACAACTTCGATTGAACAAAACGATTGCAATGTTTAATTTTAACTAAAAACCTGCATACACCAACTACTTTCAAACTATAATATGTAACAACACATAAATATTCACCAAAAATCACAAAATCGGACTCTATAAGTAGGTTTCGAGTGGTGCGATTGCATAACAGATGGAAGGGGGAAGATGAGAGGCGTATCGAGTGGATGAATCAGCAGAGTTTGAGCTTGAAATCGAGTGTTCGTCAGTGATCTTTGAGTGCAGATGATCAACGGTTTCATTCTTAGTGGAAAGTGAGGGTTTCGGAGCTTAAATGGAGCGCGGAATGGTACCGGATGATTGGGGAAGGAGAAGTTCGTTGCTGCGTTGTTTGGTGAATGATTTCTTGAAGGAGAAGATGGGTTTTGTGTTTTAAAGTTTGGACAATAATACCCTTTTGTATTTTAATTCAGCTTTTTTCCTTCTCATTTAAATCCAACTAATCTTAGCCCTTAATTTAGGATGATCTATGAATGAGATTTGTTCCTAATGTTCTCACAAAATTTGGTGTTCTCAAGATAACCCTCCCCTAAAAAACACCCAAATTTTTTTTGTTGCTATTTTTTTTTGGTACTATCGCTATATTTCGTTAATAAAAAGAAATTTTCAAATTTTTTTTTTCGAGTAACAGTTTTCCATGCACATGTGCATATGTATCATTTCTTTGACAAATTCCGTAATTCATTACAAATATTAGTCAATTGCACTTTCATTTACACTACCACGTGTAATGCACTACTTTTTACGTTAACAATATTAGAAATGCGCATGTGCATCTATATGTATCAACATGAAATAAGGTGTTTTGGTACACTACTTTGAATACACTTTCTCTTTCGTCTATCATTCCATCCATAATACACAAACATGCATATGTGCATATGTATCATTTCTTTGACAAATTCCGTAACTCATTACAAATATTAGACAATTGCACTTTCATTTACACTACCATATGTAATACACTAGTTTTTACATTACCAATATTAGAATTGCACATGTGCATCTATATGTATCAACATGAAATAAGGTGTTTTGGTACACTACTTTGAATACACTTTTCCTTTCATCTATCATACCACCCATAATACACTACCATTAACTCCTACCATCCATAATACAATATCATTACCTCCTACCATCCATAATACAATACCATTACCAATATTTTCACTTTATTACATGTATATCAACACCATTTATACCATCCAATCATCGTATTACATCATAAAGTAACAACTATAGCCAAACCATCAACCACTAGATATAACTAACCAAAAAACATGTATATGGGCCTACTTCTCCATTCAAAATCACAAACTTTTTGTACCAAAACATGTTATATCATGGTTATACCTAATGATTCATATGTGCATTTTGAATATTGTTAATGTAAAAAGTAGTATATTACGGATGGTATTGTAAATTAAAGTTCAATTGTCTATTACTGATAACATATTACAGAATTTGTTGAAGTAATGATACATATGCACATGTGCATGGATAACTGTTACTCGAAAAAAAAAAGTTTTTTTTGGTAACTAAATATAGCGATTTTTGTTAAAAAAATATTCAAAAAAATTATTGAGTGCTTTTTTGATTTTTTTAAGATTTTATTTTGTGTTCACATTGGTTCTCGCAATAAGGGTGGTTCTCAAATGAACCTTACTATATATATAGTGAAAGTGTAAAATACAATATCCCTTAACATACAATACGTACGATATAGTAAAATCGCACGTTATAAAATAGCATGGATGAAATCGCATGTGTTAATTTTGATGAAATCGCATGTTGGTTTTTTGTAACAATTTCGCATGTGATAATTTTGATGAAATCGCATGTTGGTTTTTTGTAACAATTTCGCATGTGGTAATTTTGATGAAATCGCATGTTAAAAAAACCAACATGCGATTTCAGTATGGGATGAAGATCTGACGGCTGAGATGAGCGCGTACATATTGTACGATAAGGGATATTGTACGTTAACCTAACCCTATATATAGTGAAAGTGTAAAATACAATATCCCTTAACATACAATACGAACGATATAGTAAAATCGCACGTTATAAAATAGCATGGATGAAATCGCATGTGATAATTTTGATGAAATCGCATGTTGGTTTTTTGTAACAATTTCGCATGTGATAATTTTGATGAAATCGCATGTTGGTTTTTTGTAACAATTTCGCATGTTGTAATTTTGATGAAATCGCATGTTAAAAAACCAACATGCGATTTCATTGTGAGATGAAGATCTGACGGCTGAGATGAGCGCGTACATATTGCACGATAAGGGATATTATACGTTAACCTAACCCTATATATATATATATACATATATATTTATAGGGGTCCGCTAAAATGAGAATCACCTCCAGTTGTAAGAACCATGGGAACTACACCGTACAGGGCGAGTTGGACAAAAAAAAAATTCATAAGCGTAGATGCGTACATTATAAACACATTTGTAAAAAAAATTCAAAAAAAAAAAATGTCGTGTGTGTAGTTTTGTTTTTGTTTACGGGTACCGTAAATTTTAAACCAAATTTACGGTACCCGTAAACGCAAACTTGTGGTGCTCAAAACTACACATACGATTTTTTTTTTTTTTAATTTTTTTTACAAATGTGTTTATAATACACGCATCTACGTTTATAAAAAAAATTTGGTCCACCTCGCCCCGTACGGTGTAGTTCTCACGGTTCTTACAACTAGAGGTGGTTTTCATTTTAGCGGTCTCATATATATATATATATATATATATATATATATATATATATATATATATATATATATATATATATATATGTATAGATAAAAATACAAAAAAAAAGACAAAATAAGGATGCTAAATGGCATCAAACCAATAACCTACAAATTTCATCAACTAATCAAAACACTTGAAAATTAAATAATAAAACCTCCTCACGAACAATAGAGAGAAAATATAGAAGGATATATCCTAATTAAGTAACACCATTTGAATATATTAGTATAATCTAGGAATTATGCTTTCCATATATTGACCGAAATTATAGAACGAAACCATTGTACGTAGCGAATGTTCCCTGGATTGATAAAGAGGAAAAGGACAATCTGAAGAGAGTAACAGAAGTTTCAAAAGTTTGGATGTGTATTTTAACATAAGAAAAGTCAAAAGATGTTAGATGAGATATGGGGCTTTCTCTAAAAAAATTTGAAGGGACATTGGATTTTAAGTTATGTTTTTTTTTTTTTTAAACATGTTGGATTTTTAAATCTTAAAACATGTTGAATTTTTAAGAAAAATAAATAATTAAATGGTGGGGTAGGGTCATCAACCATTTCCTTGGTTTCATCATTGGTTTAAAACTTATTATTTTTATTCTTATAAATTTTTTCTTCTCATTTTAACCCTCCACTATAAAACTAATGTATATAAATCCTAAATGTTCCTATTAAAAAAAATATAAACCATTTAAATCCTTCAACTTTTGAGTATTGACAAGATTAGTTCCAACAACTACAACTTAACCCACGGATTTCCAACGGTGGTTTGTCTACGTCACTAATAGTCATTCATTTGGTAGTGTTATAACCGGTTAATAAATTATGGAATAAGTGAATATAATTGCATAACCGATATTGTTAATAAATAATCATAAAGGATATTGGAATAAATTAGTAACACCATTTGAGTATGTTATATAATTCTAGGAATTTTAATTAATGGATGTTTTACAGAGGTTGACCGAATAAGATACAACATTATTTAATAACTAAGAAATAGACCGCGAATGTTCCCTGGATTGAAAAGAGGAAAAGGACAATCTGAAGAAAGCTACAAGAGTATAGTGGTAGAATTTTGAAAAGTTTGGATATATGTAATTTAACTTGAGAAATGTCAAACGGTGTAGAGTCAAAAGAAAAAAAAAATGTTGGAATATTCAATAGTGGGGTACTGGGTCCAAATCGATTTGCATGCAGGTACAGTAAACAAAACGAGTTATTTTTGGTATGTTTTTGATGACCAGCCACCATAAGCCAGCTTTTTAGCCAGCTATATATATTATGCTGCACCCATCCATCCAAGAACACATTAAAATACAACTAAACAACATTGAGGCATATATAGTACCAGAAGATAGATATATCTTATTAAGTTTCATCGATCATATATATGAAGACTGACATGAACACACATGTTCTTGTTTTAGGGCTCTTAGTGCTTCTTCTTGGTTTGCTGCAATCAGAAGCAGCTGTGGTTAGATATAAGTTCGTGGTACGTATTATATATATGGTTTCTCATATTAATTAAGGAGTTGAATTCTAATTAATTATGGAATGGAGGGTTGAAAAAACGTATGTTTTTGTTTTAATTTGCAGGTTCAAGAAAGTAACTACACAAGGCTATGCAGCAGCAAGAACATCTTGACAGTTAATGGACATTACCCTGGTCCAACTATTTCTGCTCACAGAGGAGACACCGTTATTGTTGATGTTATCAACCAAGCAACCCAAAATATCACAATTCATTGGTAAGTAAATATATATATTTACTCAAAAAGTTAGATGGTTAATTTCAATGTATTGAAATGAAAAACCTGTGTATATCTAATTAATTACCTGCAGGCATGGAGTGAAACTACCAAGATATCCATGGTCCGACGGGCCTGAGTTTATCACTCAATGCCCGATTCAACCTGGAACTCGTTTTAGCCAGAAGGTTATCCTCTCCGATGAGGAAGGCACATTATGGTGGCATGCACACAGCGACTGGTCTCGAGCCACCGTGCATGGTTTACTAGTCGTCTCGCCCAAGATTGGAACTACTTTCCCATTTCCTAAGCCCCATGCAGAGGTTCCAGTCATCTTAGGTGCTTAATCTATTTTGCCCTTGCTAACTACTTTCCACATCATGAATAAACTGTGTGTTCTAAGTTTCCATTTATGTTCTCAATTAGGTGACTGGTGGAAAAATGATATACAGGCAGTGATGGAAGACTTCATGCGTAGAGGAGGTGATCCGGTTCCCTCTGATGCTCTAACAATCAATGGTCAACCAGGCGATTGCTACAACTGCTCTCGTCCATACACAACCAAAGTATATGTAGATAAGGGAAAGACTTACATGCTCCGAATGGTGAATGCGGCCATGAACAACATCATGTTCTTTGCAATTGCGGACCATGAGCTTGTCGTCGTAGGAACCGACGGTGCCTACACAAAGCCACTGAAAACCAACTATCTGGCAATATCTCCCGGGCAAACCATAGACGTCTTGTTAGTGGCGAACCAACCTCGCAATCGCTACTATATGGCAGCAAAGTTCTATAACAGCAATCCTCGCAGCCAATTCGATAACTCCACCACCACGGCCATCATCGAATACAATGGAAAATACACCCCATCTCCTAACTCACCTGTTCTCCCTCCTCTTCCTGCTTTCGATGACCGAAACGCGTCTGCTAACTTCACAAGCAGCTTACGAAGTTTGGCAAGCAATGATCATCCTATTGACGTGCCCATGACCATTACAAGGAAGTTGTTATACACCCTCTCTATTAACTCCATACCTTGCGCTAGTAACACTACATGTGAGGGACCAAGACTTACCAGCAGGTTCGCTGCAAGCATAAACAATATCACCTTTGATGCTCCCAGGACTTCCATTCTTGGAGCTTACTACCGCGGAGTGAATGGTGTTTATGGAGACGACTTTCCTGACAATCCCCCATTCGTGTTCGACTACACAGCAGCGAATGTGAGTACTTCGCTACAGACTCCGATGAATGGGACCGAGGTTAAAATCCTAAAGTATAATGACACGGTGGAGCTTGTTTTCCAAGGAACAAACGTGGTCTCAGGGATAGATCACCCCATGCATTTGCATGGATACAGTTTCTATGTTGTTGGGTCTGGATTTGGAAACTTCGATCGACAACGAGATCCTTTGAACTATAATCTTGTTGACCCTCCGCTTCAACAGACCATTGCTGTTCCTCAAAACGGCTGGACAGCCATCAGATTCAGAGCAAATAATCCTGGTAAGCAGCCTGTTTCCATGCCATGCATGTAATCTGTACATGCTTATTAATATCTTAGTTACCTAAAAATAGCCTTATTAGTAAATATATGCAATCATTTAATCTGGTATACTTCACTTTATGTTTTCAGGAGTATGGTTCATGCATTGTCATTTCGAGCGTCACGTAAGTTGGGGGATGGAGATGGTATTCATTGTAAGAAACGGGAAAGGTGCTAACGAGAAAATCTTGCCTCCACCAAAAGATATGCCAAAGTGTTAGAAGATTTGTTCATTTATTTTAATTTGTTCGTCAAAAGTTAATTTGTTTGCCAAAAGTAACTTATGTCCTTATACTTGTTTTTATTTTCTGCTAATTCCTTGTATTGTTTCTTCCGCTTACACATCATTGGTTTTATTATTTTGATTGATTTTCAAATGTAATAAGTTGATTGTTTAAATGCATTATGTAATTGTGACCAACATGAATAAAGAAAGTTGTTGATTGGTTTTGCTATGATATGTACGTATAGGGGCGGATCTACTTGGGATCCACGGGTTGCCCGAGATACCCCTAAACTTTCGTCGCAAAGTACAATTTTTGTTGCAATTTTTTTATAATCTCCGGTTTATGTATCGGGGATACCCCTAAGTAATATTAAGATAGATCTAAATATAGATGAAGATTAGACGAACCAAAATTTTCGGAAACGAAATTTCCAATCCACAAAAAGTTGCAGAAGATACAAGGTGAAGAAGATGAAGTTGTTATTATTACTCCCTCCGTCCCATTAAAAGTGTCATATTTTGAATTTTCAAAGTCTATATTTATAAACTTTGACCTTAAATAATTTTGTTTGTGTTAGATAATACTTGATGAAAGTTATATGATTTGAGTGTGTTTTACAAGTGTTTTTATCGGGTTAATTTTCATCAAGTTTTATATAACACAAAAAATATATAGTTAAAGTCAAAGTTTATAAATAAAGACTTTGAAAATTCAAAATATGACACTTTTAATTGGACGGAGGTAGTATTAAGGGTGAACGGGGCGTAAAGCGGGGAGTGGTTCGGTGACCACATCCACCGATCGGGAACACCGCCGCCATCCATGCGGGGACCCGAATCGGTGAGGGTAATCGGTGTGGAGTCACCGCGTTGAAGGCACGAGAATCAAGAGTGGACCGTTGGGCAACGGTCAAATTTTTTTTTTTAAAAAAAAAATTCAATTTTTTAACAATATAAATATAACCAACTTAATCAAATTTTTTACCACACCCACCACTCTCAAACTCACAAATCTATCAAATACAACACAAAATGGATTTCAAGTTTCCGTTTTTTCCTCCCCTACCCGAGTTTCCCGACGATGAAGATGCATCGTCAAGCGATGGTAGCTTAATTTTCTTCCAAAATCTCATCCAACAAGCGGAGCTACTAGACACGGCATCATCTAGTAAAAAAAATAGTCCGTCGAGATCGTGAGGGAGGCCATGAGACACTCATGGCCGATTATTTTGTTGAAAATCCAAAATTTAATGCCGATACTTTTCGTCAGAGATTTCGTATGTCCAAGTCTTTGTTCCTAAAAATTGTTAGTGACGTGGAAGCGTATGACGGGTGGTTCCAAGATGGCTTAGACGGGAGAATGAAGAAAAGTTTCACGTCGTTGCAAAAGGTTACTTCGGCGATTAAACAACTTGCAACTGGTAACCCACCAGACGAAAACGACGAGTATTTAAATATGTCTGAAAGGACCTCTCGTGAGTGCCTTGAATATTTCTGCGAGACGGTCTGTAAAATGTATGCCGGTGAATTCTTACGTAGACCAACGAGCCACGACGTTGCGCTATTGTATCAGGCTCATGAGGAAAGGCATCACCTACCTGGTATGTTGGGTAGTCTGGATTGTACACACTTCGTCTGGAGAATGTGCCCACAGAATTGCGTGGACAATACATGAGAGGCGATCATCAATACCCGACGGTTATGTTAGAAGCGGTGGCGTCTCAAGAATTGTGGATTTGGCATGGTTTTTGTGGCCCGGCGAGTTCACAAAACGAAATCAACGTGCTGCAACAATCTCCATTATTTCTTGCTCAACGAAACGGAACGGCGCCAAATTGTCCATTTCAGGTGAACAACCACTTATACAAACGCGGGTATTATCTTACTGATGGGATCTACCCTACCTGGTCCGTGTTTGTGAAGTCTTTTCCATATCCTCACATCCCGAATGAAAAAAAGTTCAAGAGGCAACACGATGCCGCAAGAAAAGATGTGGAACGGGCGTTTAGTGTGTTAAAGGCGAAGTGGGGAATACTAAATCGTCCAATGCGTTCGAAAACGGTGAAAAAGATAAGGTCCATCGTGTATACGTGCCTTATTTTACATAACATGATTATAAAAGACGACGGAAGGGCGATAGCACCGGTACATATTCAAGATCCTCCAGTCGAACCCGTCTTCAATGATACAGCTTATAGCGAGCTCATTGACGAAGACACGCATTGGAGACTAAAACTCGATCTCGTTCAGCATCTCGGAAGTTTAGATCTACCTCACCTTGAAGTGAGTTCCGACGACGAGTAGTTTGTTTTTGTATTTTTCTAGTTTGAATGTAATTTTTATTTTTCTAGTTTGAATGTAATTTTTATTTTTCTAGGTTGTTTTTTTTTTAATTTAATGAAATGTCTTTTATTTAATTTTTATTTTTATTAATTTTTTTTTAATTTATAAACATGCATAATTTTACAACAAATAAAAAAAAAAACCCAAGTCCCCTAAGAGGGGAGTGCCGCCATCAAAATGGGGTGTTAGGGGAGTTTAAGAGGTGAGTTGACGTGACACTAGCTGATTGGTGGTGCGTAAGAGAGGGGACTCCCCTCTTAGGTGTACAAGTACTTGAAAAAAGTTGCATTTTGTGCGAGTATCTATTCTTTATTTACCTTTACTAGTGTAAGAATAATATGATAAAAACATACTTTGTTTTCCTTTAAATCTTTAATTTCTTTTTTTAGAACATAACATATAGTAACTTACTAGATAATCTTACAGATTCACACACAAAAAAAGCAACTTATCTATGACCCATCATTTCATATCGTTAGTAATTAAGAAAAAACATCAAAAATAATAAGAGTATTGTTCTAATATAATTACAAGGAGTATGGCTGTTTTTAGAAAAGAACAAGACTTCATGCATTTCTAATAAAAAAAACAAACAAAAATAAAATGATCAAAGTATAAGAATCAAGAGCAAGGACCAAATTTGTAAATGCCACCGAGATTCATCTTTAATATATACATAATACCATTTGTATATACTATAATCTTCAACTTGTTTATGCATCTTGGTGTTGTACATTGTGTTTACTTGGTGTATTTTGTTTCTGTTTGTTGTACGTTTTGTTCTGGTGGTTGTACGTGTTTGTTTGATAAGTCGAGTGATTGCCACGCGCCCTGCACCCTTCCTTTAACCTGGCAAATCTCCTCTCCCACCTATATACTATAATCTTCAACTTGTTTATGCATCTTGGTGTTGTACATTGTGTTTACTTGGTGTATTTTGTTTCTGTTTGTTGTACGTTTTGTTCTGGTGGTTGTACGTGTTTGTTTGATAATTCGAGTGATTGCCACGCGTCCTGCACCCTTCCATTAACCTGGCAAATCTCCTCTCCCACCTAGCAACCACCGCCAGCATCATTATCATCATGGATCTCTAGGATGCTCAAACGTGAAACATTTCACCCCCATTTTCCCAGTGTGTATGTTTGGGTTTTTGTTTTATTTTTATATAAACTCTTTCAATTTGTAGAACTTTAGTCCCTCTAGTATGGAAATTGTGTTTTAAGGTTAAAAATCTATCCTTACTTGTTTAACTAAGTAAATAACTAGGTTAAATAGCCTAGTTATTTTTATTTTATGCTATAATATGAAAATATACTAGCGAATATGAAAATTCGGATTTTGGGGTGTTACATGCATTTCATAAATAATGTTTCAATAGGTTTACGTTCAGCCGAAGCAATTGTAACTGTTATAATCATACAAAACCAGATTGTTTAAAAAGTATAACATTAATTATTCATCAAGTAACACGCCCCATGGCACTCTTCGCTCCTCAGACTGCAAGTTCCAAAGCATAATGTATCTAACGACCTGCAAGCATACAGAAAAAGTGTGTCAACATAAAGTTGGTGAGTTCACAGTTTTGTTTAATGAAAATCAGGTAAGTGTTTAGTTTAAAGACATGTTACGAATAATAAACTCGGTACCAATTGACTGTTCTGTTTTTTTGTGCCCTCGTCAATGTCTATCATCATTGATCAATGTGTTTAAGGTCATTAGTTCACGCCCGGCTCCCAACACTATCAACTAATACCTCGTTGTCTCCCATGCAACTAGCTCAGTATGTAAGTAGAGACTTTCGTGATAGAGTTTGAGCTTATTAACCAACATCGAATTTAAACTACAATATAGAAAAAGTATACTTCCCAGGAATAATAGTTTAAAAAGTATTCATCCCAGGAATAGTAGTTTAAAAGTATTACTCCCAGGAATAGTAGTTTGTTTGTCCCCCCGGGACGCATGCTTGTAAAAGAGTAGTAAACTCACCTTAGTTTGCTCGGTATATGTTACGTACTTCTATTCGTTAATTAACTGTTAGATCCGTTGCACGCGACCTAAGGTACAGTATCATGTATTATGTAAGTAGTATACAAGTAGGGTTTTGCAATACCCTGAGTCCAAACAACCCGGTCTTTAATGTGGTCAATTTATCATACAGTAACACACAATAATTTGGATATCCTGCTTATTAAGTGTCTAGTTCGGAATTGTGACAACTGTCAAAATTCAAGGTATCCGTACAACTATTAAACCATGATTAGTGCTTAATGACTGTGCTAAATTACAACTAAAGACTTGAACTGCTTGCTGATTATTGTTTTATACATACATGTGCATCACACATTGCTTAATGTCATATCATTATTGCATGAGAACTTTATTGACTCAAATGATGCACGAAACACAGTTAGCACAGTTATCAGACAAATCAGAAAAATGCTGACGGAGTTCAGTACATAGACAGGCAATGTGTTGAGATACAGAATGAGCCAGAAACCAAGTACTACACTAGTATAGTGTGTAGGAAAGTAAGGATCATAAAACTGCCTTCCTAGTGATAGTTTAAGTGCTGGAAAGTGCCTAAAACTCACATAAACTGCAGAATTCTGCTATAAAATCAGCAAATTCAGCATTTAAACAATCTAATATCATGCAGAAATGTGGTTAAATGGTCCTGAATACTTTCCTAGGTATCGGGAATCGAAACTGTCACAAAAGGGTACATAAAGCACACTTAACTGCAAAGTTTGGCACCTTAACGAACCGGTAACCAACCGAACAACCGGACACTACCTGAAACACCAAACTTTCACTAGAAGCACTGTTTTAACATTACCAAGCTAGTTATGGTTCCCGAACATCATAACACACTAAATAAATATCTAATAACTAAATCCCTAACCATATACTTGATTTCTAACTAAGTAACTAATTATTTGATTAAACCTACACCTATACCCCCCCCCCCCCCACTTAGTAATCGGCCAACATGGCCCCCACTATCAAGATTTTATTTCAATTTAATAGTAGAACTTGTTCTTTCTTTACTAAACATATTATACATTGGTAAAACTCATGATATGGATTATAAGTGAGACTTAGAGTTCATGAGCTTCATTTCATCACAACACACTCAACACCACTTCTCTCTTCCTCTCTTCTTCTTGGGTTCAGCCGTAAGCAACAACAACATAATCACCATCATTCAATCATCTTCATCTAATTCCATACATACTCAAGTGTGTTAGAAGGTGCATAAGGAAGCTAGGAGCTTTCGGAAGTTGAAGAACCTTCTCCATTTGCTTTTATCCTCCTTTTTTCTTCTCTTGATCATCCCTAGCCTTGAGCTAGTGGTAAGAACACTAATTTCTTCATTTTACATCTTATTTAAGTGGTTAAAAGATGATACATGATGTTAATCTTGAAGAACACTAAGAAACAAGAGAATGAAACATGAACATAAGCTTAAATCTTAAAGAAATCTTGATGTATATGTGTTGTTATACTTGTTGATTGTTGTTTAGTTATGTAAATGATGTAGATCATCATATGATCTTGCTAGATCATGATTAGAAACATAATCTAGCAAGATGAGAGGATGAAAGTGTTAAAGATTCATAGATCATCCTCTTGAAAGACTTGAACTTGAAAGAATATATTGTTTTCTTGTAAAATGATGATTAAAGTGAGTTGTAAATCTTGTAACACATGTGTAACAAGAAAAATCCAAAAAGAAACATTTTTAGAAAATGTGATTATAAGTTGTAAAGATCTAGATTCTTCAAAAATAATGTTTTTAAAGAATCAACTACACTTTAAAGGGTAACTAGGCTTACTAAACATACTAGTAAGTTACTACAATTTTTTGTAAATTTTCAAGTTCATGAAGTGGTAGTTTATGCTCATTTTTGGCAAAATTGGTAAGTATAAGATTGTTTATTGTTGATTGTTGATTGATTGTGTTGATTTATAAAAGAAAATGATATGCCTTCAAGGCATGGAAACCTCCATTTTTAGGGGAAACTATGGAAAAAATTTTCTAAAAATTTAAACACTTAGAAAAATATTTTTAAACAAATATTTACAAGTATATTTCAAACCATAGATTTTCACATAAAGATTGCCATAATTTTTGTTACAAAAATTATAAATATTGGAGGTTGGTTTTTATAAATAAAAGTGACTAAATATGTATTTAGGGAAATATATATTTAGAAGGCACCATGTGTGTGATTATTTGTATATTATGTGTATTAGTTATATTATTTTAGGACTTGAAATAATATAACTCATCAAAATACCAAAAATTACAATCCAAAATATTATCAAAATTCCAAGGAATAAATATACCAAGAATACCTAAAATATTGGTGAAACTGAACAAAGGAATATAACTCACAAAATATTTCGGAAAATTTATTAGTAAGTATATTTTTGGTAAATAATATTTTGGACACCAAAAGAACAAAAATATGATTTTTACAAGTATTACAAACATATCATATTTCTGACCATGAGAAATATATATTATTTTTGACAAATAAAAATATGTATATATTTTCTTGGAGTTATTAAAGTATGTATTATATTTGGAAGAAATATATATTTCCTCAAACAAACATGAAATATATTATTTCTGGATGAAAAATGAGTTCATATATATTTTCTAAGTTAGACTTGAAAATATATTATTTTTGAGACTTGTATGTAATTTATAAATATTTTTGCAAGGGAAAAATTATAAATAATTTTCTAAGTAATATTTCTTAAAATATATATTGGAAATATATATTATTGTATTTTTACTAGAGATATTATTCCGGAAAAATTAAGTATAAGAATACTTAACAATTAAAAGAAAATACGTATTTTTGTACGTATAAATACACCCCGGAATACGACACTAATACATGGCAAAAATATACAAGTGTAAGAATATAAATACAAATACACCCATCCTTGTGAAGGATATACATGTATAAATACTTAGAAAGTAACAAGTTAAAATATATTATTTTAACTATTATTCCAAAAATTTAATAAATATAATTTAAGTTAAAATATTTATTATTTTAACAAATAATTATATAACTTGGAATAATATTGAAGACACAAAGAAACGTAACTCAAAGACACTAAGTGATACTAAGTCAAGGCACGACCCGCTCGTCTAATAGATCATAGTACGTTGTAGGTAGTCGTGTACATCTGAAGGAGCTTTGAGTTACTGTGATTACGAAGAACGCAAGAATGTGAGTTCATGTCCCCCTTTTCTCTTAACTGTTTTCGGTTTTATAACTTCGGGGGTGAAGTACATGTTACTAACTGTTTACATACGATTACGTTTGGTATGGTTAGCTAAGGAAAGGTACTGCTAGATCATGTGAGTGGTGGGTACAACGCTTAAGACCATTAATCCTCGTTGTAGGACAGAGGGACATGAGTGATAGATCTATTTGGGTGTAGCGAGCCCCACCCATGTGGACCAGGGTTTGGCCCATGAGGTGACTATGTCTTACAGCCGGAAGCCCGGTGCAAAGTCTGCTAAGTTTGAGCCTTCCTGCATCACATCACACATATTAATGGCCTTGCAAACCATTAATGATCTGTTTTCCTTGTTTGCTTTCATACCGGGGTTTACAAACATATATACATACTTTCAATGATTACAAAGGTTTATTCATACACACAAGCAAACACATGAACTCGCTCAACTTTTGTTGATGTTTTCAAACTACATGTATTTCAGGGAATTAAATGTGGATCTGGCGGGCGTTTGGATGTTTCAAGTGAGGTTGGGAATAAAAGATGTCATCCGTAGTCTGAGGGTTTGGATAATGTGTCTTATCCTAGATAAGACACATCTTTCAAAGCCCGGTTTTATTTAAAGTCTTTTGTCGAGTCCTTAGGGAACTCTAAAACTATTTGCATGGTTGTAATATGGATTCAAGGTCTGTGTTTGGATTTCCAAAAAAATGTTGTTTGTGATATTTTAAACTTATTTAATGGATGATTATCTTTAGTTTTATCATCTAGATGTTTGTTATGGTTGAATGCAATGATATTAAGCAAGTGACACATAATCACGCTTCCTCAAAAGTCAGGGTGTGACAGGAATTGCATAAGTAAATTCAGAGTTATTGATAACATATATTTATCACATAAATCTCTTATCACATAACAAACTTGGCATGTTTTCTATTTACATACTGAACATGATGCGCACTATATAAACATCGGACTCCATTATTTTTTACAAGTTCGGACATATCATATGTATATTAATCCTTAGAATATAATTCACATTTTTACAAAGTCTGGCCATTACTTTGGTTAAATAAGTTCGGGGCAATGTTAGTTGATTTTGCCGGCCATGCTTAAAATATTGTCGGCCCACATGTAAGAAAGACATCGGACTACTTATGAAATCAATACAAATTCGTAACAATATCAAGCATACATTCAATAAGTTCTGAATCATCATCATTCAGAATTTAGATTATATAGATGTGAAACTCGGACACCTGCCAATTGATTAATATTATAGCTCTACAACTAATACATCACCGGCCACATATACACATAAACCCCAGGCCCAATAATTTTATTAGTTCGGACACGTATACTGTATACTTAATAACTCGGACCCCATAAATTTTACAAACCAACTATTTGCTCAGAAGTCCTGAACTTATCCCCCCATAAACTCGGACCCATCTCTGTTTCATCTCAAACTCGGAAAGAAGAAAAAAACAAGTGGTAAGTTCGGACTAGTCTAACAAATTCGGACCTTTTGTACACAAATAAACGCGATCCCCTTTATTCATAACAACAAAGCCGGACACCCCAAAGTTCGGACTGCATGTACCCAAAAGCTCAGACACCTTAACTTATTAAATTTTGATCCTTTCATAATTTGTAACCTCTGAACTTATAACTTGTACATAAGAACTCAGACTCTAGAGAGGAATAAATCCTGACTCACATAAATCTCCCTAAATTCGGACCATATAACCTAGTTGAGTCCAAAGTAAACTCGGACCCTAGTGACAAACCAACCCGGCCATCTTAAACCTATAAACTCGGACAGTATGCAATGCTGATTCAAAAACTCGGACTCAAAGTGGCAAGTCCTGAACATCAATAAACTCGGACTTCGTGACTCCACAAAGTCTGACCAACCCTAATCACAGTATCAATGTAACGGCTTAGTTTCTACGATCAAAACCATACCAAGTTACGAATCAATTCACAAGTTAACAGTTCCAGCATATCAATAGCATTCATATTCTTGATAAAGGTTTGCACATTCACGTAACATAGTAATTTATATGTTAATTGTCCAAGTGGGTGGAGTGATGAAAGCGTTTTTAAAGAGGCGATGCGTAGATACGAAGAGGAGCATCGGCAGGTTTTCCCCCACGTCCAGGCATGAGAGATTATGCGAACCAATAAGAAGTGGGCGCCGGTTCCAAACGAGGTTGCAAGCGCTAAACGGACGAAAACCTCGGACACTGGATGTTATAGTGCAGGGGATTCGGACGCACAATGTCACATAAATATAAACGACGAGCCGAAATTTGACAACGTAGAGGCCTTAGTTCGAGAGGAGGTACGTCCCCCTGGAAGGGACAAAGTGTAACACCCCAAAAACAGGTTTGGTAATCAAACCACGTTAATATTAATGACTTGGTAAAATACCGTTAGTGGTAAAATTTAACCCGGTGAATATTATGACTTAAATAAATAATCCTAATATTAACTAAAAGGTGAATAAAAGCTTTTAAGGAAATAAAAAGGATAAAAGGCCCGAGTTAACGGGACCTAAAATAAACTTAGTCATAAATATTCCCGAACCCGCTAAGTTAACTAGGAATATTAAACCTAGTTAATAAGTGGGAATATTATTGAAAATAATTAGGTTGTGACCTAATTAATAACTAACCAAACACGAGGGACCAAAGCCGGGTAACTTGAAAATGGAATTATAAACTTAAAAACAAAACACAACACACACACACAAGAGTGTGTGTGCGTGTTCTGATCGACCTGGAGAAAGCTCAGGAGAGCTCAAACCCTAACTTCAACAAATTGATCAAATTGAAGCCCAAATCAAGAGCCAAATCAATGCATGAACACAAATTCGTGATCACCAAGTCAAGGGGATCGTGAGGTATGTTGAATTTCTAACATTCGTGAAGTTGTAAAAATTTGATAATCATCCTAATCGCGAATTAGGCATGAATTAGAGAAGCTATGGCTAGATTAGTGATGTATACTTGCTTAGGAACGAAACCCTAAGTGAAAATCATACATAACATGCTATGAATTGAATGATTGAATGAATTCCCACACTAGGCTAAGTGGGTATTAGTCATAAGATGGAATTGATGATATGATTATGATTAGAATCATCATGCATGTTAAGTAATCGGGAAATACTTAAACAATTTGCAATTTTGAGTACTTGATCCTAAGTGATAGTGGTGAATTTTGATGGTAATCTTGGTAAAAATAACTAGTTACGAACTAGTTGTAAATGTGTAAAAAAAAATGTATGCACATTAGGTGTTTGTTAAAATGCCTAAATGAAAACTAAAGTGTTGAAATTAGAGTGAAAATGTGTATTTGAATAATATGGCAAGCTATATGAAATATGAAACAAGAAGAGTTTTAATCATTATGTTGATTTGAACTAATGTTGTAAATCATGTGATCGAAAGTAGTTAACTTTAATAAGCTAAGTTAACTAATCATGAAGTCGAGTAGTAGTTTCGACTTATGAAATAAGTGAGATGGAATAGTCATGAATAATTATGACTAATCTAACCATCTTACAATTTACAATGATAGTTTGACGATTAACAAGCTAGGTGAAAGCTTGGGAATGAAGCGGGTCAAACGAAGCAAGAATGACGGAAAAGCATAATTTGGAAGTAAGGTAAGTATAGCTTACACTAGTCATATATGTTGGAATATTCTTTGTCATATTAATTACGAATAAGAGAAATGCCTAATTGAGATATGATGTTCCGACGTGTAGTCGTACGGAACAAGATAACTAAATAGGATAAGAAACCGTATTGATGGTTAAAAATGAGTTAAATTGGTAATTCGATCATGTTATGACGAATGAAAGATGTACTTTTAAAGGTTACCATATAGGGTAAATCATGATAACCCAAAAAGGGTAAATTCTAATAAATGTCATCTCGCTAATAATTGGTCATTTAGACCAAACGGGTCAAAAGGTGAAATTATCACCCTTTGACAATATCGGCTAATGGTTTGTCAAGTTGTATGATTTCAGGAATAAATATCAAATGGATACTTACATCGCTATTACTTAGCGGTTATTAAGGCAAGGTATCATAACGGGTCAATATAAATATTGATCCGAGCCAGGTATGTGTAATATAGATTAACTACTCAATAGGAACTAAAGGTTCCTTGATAGTTAAATGCAGTCATATAGACAATTGGTTACTTTAATAAGCAAACCGAATGATTCATATGATGATCATTGTGTTTTGAAAACATAAAGATTTTTGAATCAAATGCATAGTTTAAAACAGGGCTTTGGGTCGATGATGTTTTTTTTAAAAGGTCCTTTATATTAACGAAATGACTAAATGGACCAAAATACCCTTGTAAGCTAAATCGAGCGAACGACCCACAACGGTTGTTCGGAAAAGAGTAGTATGCATAATTAAACACTTAGAATAAGTATACAAAAGCGAAACATGTAAATCCTTAGTCATTTGACTCTATAATAGTCTTTGCGTAAAATAATGATTCGAGAGGTAAAATTTGGTTTATATTGATCACCAAATTAAACCCACCATAAGTACAGTTGTGGTAGAAGATTATAGGATGAGAAATGTGGTGATGGAATGCTAGAAGCAATCGAAAGTGATTTTAGGCATGAGAGTGCTTAAATACCCTTAACGGGTCAAAATAAGCACTTGAGCGTAAACGGGTTTTTATTATGTAAGAAACCCGTGATTTGAGATTAACATGATAGGAGACATTGAAACTATGAATTTCATAAGTTTAAAGATCAAATAAACATGTTTGATGATGAAATCATGAAACGGGTCAAAATTTGGTAAAAAGGGTAATAAGCCGAAGAGTTAAAAATCTGAAATTTTATTATGTCGGATGTTAGATTTTAACTCCATAAGATGGAGAATCAAATTACAATTACGTAGGAAGAAACGGTAGGTCAAACGGACGAGCGGATTGAAAGATACGAAAGTTTTCGTGTCAAAAACGGCAAAATGGGAGTTCTGATACAGGGGCCACCGTAACTTACGGTGCCCATCGTAAGTTACGGTGGAGCTGAAAGCTTTACGGTAGCTTCCTACTGATTTACGGTAGGGGCACTTTATACCAGGGGCCACCGTAACTTACGGTGTCACCGTAAGTTACGGTGGAGATCAGTTTTATATCCTTGTTTTTGGAATCAAGACATCCATGTTGGAATTTCTAGATTTCCTTGTTTAATTCGATTATTCGACTCAATCATCATTGTTGTATTAGTTATTTAATTATCAAAACTAACTTTTAAGTTGGTTTTGATCACAGGTGAATGTCAAGAGTCTCGGATGAAGATCAAGCATCGAGCAAGAACCGAACACGCGTTAAATGAAGCTTCCGCAAGTTGTTTCGTCGTTATTCTAAAACGATGAATTAAACCACATTACGTTGTATCACTTATGATTTGCGAAAAGTTTTAGTAAATCCATATTTTTATAGTATGTGTAGTCTTAACTACACTTCTAATTGTTGGTATTTACATATAAAACCGTTAATTAGAAACTAGGGTGTTACAAGTTGGTATCAGAGCCTTGGTTTAAGAGATTCAAGTATGGTGGGGAAGAACCATGCTTGGACTTAAACCTTATGCTCTTAATAAAGATTGGTGTTCGGTTCGAGGCTTGATCACAAATCCGGTAAGTACATGTATGTTAATAGTTTAGCATGCTAAAGTGTTGTAAACAGCACATAGGGCTATCGTGTGATACACGTTACCCCAATTAAAAGGATGGATATGGTTGATGAAAATACGCGTGTTGACGCGTATGGTATAAAAGCCTTGTATTATGATACGGGCATTTAGTAAAGTTGACATTACTAACTTTTGTGAATGTCTTGATTGAAGGACACTCGCATTTAAAGATGACAAGAGTTGAACAAATTAAGGATATGATAGAAGAACGGTCTGAAGTATGACAAGAGGAGCATGCTCACCAAGGGCTAAATCGAGTAACGACCGCGAACAAGGTTAATGGCAGGGAACGCCCGACGGGGCAAGCATTACCAGGTGCACGCTTTTAAATATAATTGCATAAATAGCAATATGCAATAAACAAGTAGAGAATGATTGTTGCATAGGTAAATTAGAAACTTGGAAAACCTGAATAGAAATACATATTCAGGATATTATTTCCAAGAAAACTAAATAGAGGCATTACTTACATATGGCGTGATGTGAAAACTATAAAAAGGTCGTGTATGTCATGTGTTAATTGCTTACTCTGGCCAAGTAAGTAGTGGCATATGATACCATGAGTTTCTTATAGCGGACACATTTACATCCGAGGTAGTAAGGGCAGGGTGAATGGGACTAACTTAAAAAGTACCCAAATGAATCAAATGAGCAAAATATTTGATAATAATGTAAACGCACAACCGTGTGACGGAAGCGTATTACATTAGGATAATGAGCCCGAGCGAAGGGACAAAGAAACATGTAAAATGATTAAGATATGCATTGGGAGGGGGTATACTTACACTCGAACCCGGAAAATGAAAATATGTTTCTAAACGGGTCGTTTTTGTAAAACGTCAAACTCGAGGACAAAGTCGGAATATAAAAATGAAGCGAGGTCTTAATGCATACCGGGAGGGTTGCAATAATAACGACTTCGGTAAAACACCCGGTTGATGGGTAAGAATTAAACACATGCGTAGACTGAGAAACGGGAACTCGGATGGAAAGTTAAAAGACTCGGGTTTTGGGTCATAACTAAAAGATGACAATAATGTAAATAGAAATTGTGAATAAATTATTTTCAACTATTTTAAAGTTGAACAGGTCGAATATAATATCATGCCGGACGGCATAAGTAAACACAAGCGGGATAATAGTAGCGTTAAAAGCAAAAGATTAATGAGCCCGGTAATGGGACATAATCAAATAAGAATGTATGTAAACTGGATAATGGTGAGTATAAGATAACCCGACGCATAAATGACGTGAGAAGTCATAAAGTCGGAAAATTTGTCCGAAAGGAAACGAATGTAGCCTTAGACTACGGTCAAGGTCAAAGAAAATACCAAGGCGAAAATAAATGATTTTAAACAAAAATAGGATGCCTTGACACCAAACATGTATTTTAATAATGACATGAGTAAGGAATGATCTACAGGATCAACCTAACCTTTGGGGTTATAAACAATGGAAAGGTCTACGAGACTAAAACGACCCACGGGTTATGATTAGAAAGACATTAGAAGGACTTCGCCCTAAAGAGGTGAAAGTCTAATCAAAATAGCCCATAAGGCTAAGTGATAAAACCTACGGGTTAATTAGATAAAGCGAGAGAATCAATTGAGAATCCCCGCATAAAACTAAGACTGTAAAAGAATAAATTATGTACTGTCAATATCCTGGCATGGACAATTGACAAAAGTTAAAGAGAAGATCCTAAAACTAAAACTTCGGTTTTAGTAAGAAATAACGTTTTTACAAATATAAATTCTGATAGGAATTTAAATAGTAAGCATGAAGGATACAAGTCTTGACACTAATAGGCGCAAGACGATATATTCGAAAAAGTGATGTTTTCTAAATGAAAGGTTGATATGAATTAGACATGATGAGACACGATCACGGTCAAGAAATGCAATGTGAGGTAGAATAACATTATAACCAAGCGAGCGGTAAAAGTAACTGGACTAATAAGTCTAGTTAGTGAGACCGGTTAAGGTCAACTATTCAAATCAAGAAATTTGGTTTGCTTATAAGCGATAGGTTCGGAATAACTGAACCGAATAAATAAATTTGAAGACAAAAGAATTTGTTGCTAAAAGTGAAAGAATTCACTAAAGACCTTTAAACGGGTCAAAGTAACGGATTCATAAAGAATTCGATAGTATATGAAAGCGATGGATATCGCTAAGTTAACTAAACTAGTAGAAATAACGAGATTACGCTATTTCAAGTTGCAGTATGTCATATAAGATACGTAGATGATTAATAACCAAAAGGATATTACCATACTTTTCTGGTAATACTAACAATTGGTTAAAAAAAACAAATTATGTAAGGTTAAAATTGCAAAAGCTAAAAACATTTGGGTTAAAAGTAAAAAATCAAGTTTAGTTTTGGGTTAAAGTTAAAAAAAACAAATTATGTAGGGTTAAAATTACAAAAGCTAAAAACCTTTGGTTTAAAAGTAAAAAATCAAGTTTTTTTTTTTGAAAAACTCTCAAAGCACAAGGTACAAGTTGTTATACACAAAAAACTTGCTTATTTATATATGGAATAATAATGCTTTTTGCGACCGTTTAGATCAAAGATGTAATTGTCCGTTTTCAAAAGATGAAAGCCCATAAGAAACAATTTTAGAAAGTACTTATTTTTTCATTTCTAATAATCTTGTATTTTTAGTGTGTGCATGGGTGAAGCTTTTAAGGGGCGGGAGGGGGCGGCCGACCCCCCAAACTTTTGGCTTAGTAGCGGAGAGTATGTAGTTTTCGTATAGAAATTTTGGGTATATACGTTTTCGACCCCCCGGTTTTATAGAAATTTTGGGTAAGATCCTTTCTCTTTCACATTGATCAAACCCGCTACTTTACCACCTTTGAAGTCTGCTATTGATCTGATCTAACACTGCACTACACCTGGGTTTACTTCTTTGATCATGTCTGCAATAACTACTCCTTGATTGCTACGGTCTTCCTGTTGTTAATCATAACCTCGATCACTACAATATGTTGCTGCCGTTTAATCAACAAATCCTCTCGCACCTACCTTCTTGATTGCAACATCCTTTTTTTCCTTCCCATTAATTCACATTTTATGCCCGATTACTCGGTTAAGCCATACTTGCTTAATGATAACAAGCCTCTCAAATTGATGAACCGCTCCGATACCAATTGTTGAAAATCCAGTCTTCTTCAATATAATCAAACAATATTTTAAGAAGAAAAGCTCTTTGATTAAATTAAAGGTGAATAAACCCTAAACATATAATATATATTTATATTAAACAACCTCCTTGGAAAACAAGTAACCTACTCATATAAGGAAACCAAATAATATAAAACTATGGGAAGGTTCATTTGAGAAGAAATCTAATGTGAGAAGGAAAAGAAGAAAGGGCATAATAGTAAAACATTAAATAGTTTATAACTCATCTCATTAATTATGTTATCTTTCATTAATAAAGCATAAAATATTTTACGCTACACATTTCAAAATTTATCCTACATATATCTTACACTTACCGAAATTTACCCTTCGCATATCTAAACTTATCATACACATTTAAAAAATTATCTTACACATACTAAAATTTATCCTACACACGTCAAAAATTGTCCTTCACCATAAATTATTTTATCTTACACTTGAAAGAGTATATTTAAAAGTGAGTTACAAATTTAATTAGTTGGCTATTTAATTATAATTATAAATTGGGAAATTGGCATGTAATAATCCCACCTAGACCTTATTGGCCATTAATAATCTCACCTCAGAATATTCCCCCCACCAGTCTCACATTTCACTTATTTTTCCTACAATGGTCCCCCGTTAAAAAAAACTTAACGGAGTTAAGCTTTTTTCCAAATTACAAACAGATTTTTTTACGGCTTTTGATTAGAATATTCTGAGGTGGGATTATTAATGGCCAATATAGATAAAAATACAAAAAAAAAAAAGACAAAATAAGGATGCTAAATGGCATCAAACCAATAACCTACAAATTTCACCAACTAATCAAAACACTTGAAAATTAAATAATAAAACCTCCTCGCGAACAATAGAGAGAAAATATAGAAGGATATATCCTAATTAAGTAACACCATTTGAATATATTAGTATAATCTAGGAATTATGCTTTCCATATATTGACCGAAATTATAGAACGAAACCATTGTACGTAGCGAATGTTCCCTGGATTGATAAAGAGGAAAAGGACAATCTGAAGAGAGTAACAGCAGCATTACAAAATGCACTAAATCACTAACAAAACATACTTCAAAACCCTAACCAATCAACAAACAGCCACCACCTCCTCAACTAATTAATTACACGCAAACTCCACAACTTCGATTGAACAAAACGATTGCAATGTTTAATTTTAACTAAAAACCTGCATACACCAACTACTTTCAAACTATAATATGTAACAACACATAAATATTGACCAAAAATCACAAAATCGGACTCTATAAGTAGGTTTCGAGTGGTGCGATTGCATAACAGATGGAAGGGGGAAGATGAGAGGCGTATCGAGTGGATGAATCAGCAGAGTTTGAGCTTGAAATCGAGTGTTCGTCAGTGATCTTTGAGTGCAGATGATCAACGGTTTCATTCTTAGTGGAAAGTGAGGGTTTCGGAGCTTAAATGGAGCGCGGAATGGTACCGGATGATTGGGGAAGGAGAAGTTCGTTGCTGCGTTGTTTGGTGAATGATTTCTTGAAGGAGAAGATGGGTTTTGTGTTTTAAAGTTTGGACAATAATACCCTTTTGTATTTTAATTCAGCTTTTTTCCTTCTCATTTAAATCCAACTAATCTTAGCCCTTAATTTAGGATGATCTATGAATGAGATTTGTTCCTAATGTTCTCACAAAATTTGGTGTTCTCAAGATAACCCTCCCCTAAAAAACACCCAAATTTTTTTTGTTGCTATTTTTTTTTGGTACTATCGCTATATTTCGTTAATAAAAAGAAATTTTCAAATTTTTTTTTTCGAGTAACAGTTTTCCATGCACATGTGCATATGTATCATTTCTTTGACAAATTCCGTAATTCATTACAAATATTAGTCAATTGCACTTTCATTTACACTACCACGTGTAATGCACTACTTTTTACGTTAACAATATTAGAAATGCGCATGTGCATCTATATGTATCAACATGAAATAAGGTGTTTTGGTACACTACTTTGAATACACTTTCTCTTTCGTCTATCATTCCATCCATAATACACAAACATGCATATGTGCATATGTATCATTTCTTTGACAAATTCCGTAACTCATTACAAATATTAGACAATTGCACTTTCATTTACACTACCATATGTAATACACTAGTTTTTACATTACCAATATTAGAATTGCACATGTGCATCTATATGTATCAACATGAAATAAGGTGTTTTGGTACACTACTTTGAATACACTTTTCCTTTCATCTATCATACCACCCATAATACACTACCATTAACTCCTACCATCCATAATACAATATCATTACCTCCTACCATCCATAATACAATACCATTACCAATATTTTCACTTTATTACATGTATATCAACACCATTTATACCATCCAATCATCGTATTACATCATAAAGTAACAACTATAGCCAAACCATCAACCACTAGATATAACTAACCAAAAAACATGTATATGGGCCTACTTCTCCATTCAAAATCACAAACTTTTTGTACCAAAACATGTTATATCATGGTTATACCTAATGATTCATATGTGCATTTTGAATATTGTTAATGTAAAAAGTAGTATATTACGGATGGTATTGTAAATTAAAGTTCAATTGTCTATTACTGATAACATATTACAGAATTTGTTGAAGTAATGATACATATGCACATGTGCATGGATAACTGTTACTCGAAAAAAAAAGTTTTTTTTGGTAACTAAATATAGCGATTTTTGTTAAAAAAATATTAAAAAAAATTATTGAGTGCTTTTTTTATTTTTTTAAGATTTTATTTTGTGTTCACATTGGTTCTCGCAATAAGGGTGGTTCTCAAATGAACCTTACTATATATATAGTGAAAGTGTAAAATACAATATCCCTTAACATACAATACGTACGATATAGTAAAATCGCACGTTATAAAATAGCATGGATGAAATCGCATGTGTTAATTTTGATGAAATCGCATGTTGGTTTTTTGTAACAATTTCGCATGTGATAATTTTGATGAAATCGCATGTTGGTTTTTTGTAACAATTTCGCATGTGGTAATTTTGATGAAATCGCATGTTAAAAAAACCAACATGCGATTTCAGTATGGGATGAAGATCTGACGGCTGAGATGAGCGCGTACATATTGTACGATAAGGGATATTGTACGTTAACCTAACCCTATATATAGTGAAAGTGTAAAATACAATATCCCTTAACATACAATACGAACGATATAGTAAAATCGCACGTTATAAAATAGCATGGATGAAATCGCATGTGATAATTTTGATGAAATCGCATGTTGGTTTTTTGTAACAATTTCACATGTGATAATTTTGATGAAATCGCATGTTGGTTTTTTGTAACAATTTCGCATGTTGTAATTTTGATGAAATCGCATGTTAAAAAACCAACATGCGATTTCATTGTGAGATGAAGATCTGACGGCTGAGATGAGCGCGTACATATTGCACGATAAGGGATATTATACGTTAACCTAACCCTATATATATATATATATACATATATATTTATAGGGGTCCGCTAAAATGAGAATCACCTCCAGTTGTAAGAACCATGGGAACTACACCGTACAGGGCGAGTTGGACAAAAAAAAATTCATAAGCGTAGATGCGTACATTATAAACACATTTGTAAAAAAAATTCAAAAAAAAAATGTCGTGTGTGTAGTTTTGTTTTTGTTTACGGGTACCGTAAATTTTAAACCAAATTTACGGTACCCGTAAACGCAAACTTGTGGTGCTCAAAACTACACATACGATTTTTTTTTTTTTTTAATTTTTTTTACAAATGTGTTTATAATACACGCATCTACGTTTATAAAAAAAATTTGGTCCACCTCGCCCCGTACGGTGTAGTTCTCACGGTTCTTACAACTAGAGGTGGTTTTCATTTTAGCGGTCTCATATATATATATATATATATATATATATATATATATATATATATATATATATATATATATATGTATAGATAAAAATACAAAAAAAAAGACAAAATAAGGATGCTAAATGGCATCAAACCAATAACCTACAAATTTCATCAACTAATCAAAACACTTGAAAATTAAATAATAAAACCTCCTCACGAACAATAGAGAGAAAATATAGAAGGATATATCCTAATTAAGTAACACCATTTGAATATATTAGTATAATCTAGGAATTATGCTTTCCATATATTGACCGAAATTATAGAACGAAACCATTGTACGTAGCGAATGTTCCCTGGATTGATAAAGAGGAAAAGGACAATCTGAAGAGAGTAACAGAAGTTTCAAAAGTTTGGATGTGTATTTTAACATAAGAAAAGTCAAAAGATGTTAGATGAGATATGGGGCTTTCTCTAAAAAAATTTGAAGGGACATTGGATTTTAAGTTATGTTTTTTTTTTTTTTTAAACATGTTGGATTTTTAAATCTTAAAACATGTTGAATTTTTAAGAAAAATAAATAATTAAATGGTGGGGTAGGGTCATCAACCATTTCCTTGGTTTCATCATTGGTTTAAAACTTATTATTTTTATTCTTATAAATTTTTTCTTCTCATTTTAACCCTCCACTATAAAACTAATGTATATAAATCCTAAATGTTCCTATTAAAAAAAATATAAACCATTTAAATCCTTCAACTTTTGAGTATTGACAAGATTAGTTCCAACAACTACAACTTAACCCACGGATTTCCAACGGTGGTTTGTCTACGTCACTAATAGTCATTCATTTGGTAGTGTTATAACCGGTTAATAAATTATGGAATAAGTGAATATAATTGCATAACCGATATTGTTAATAAATAATCATAAAGGATATTGGAATAAATTAGTAACACCATTTGAGTATGTTATATAATTCTAGGAATTTTAATTAATGGATGTTTTACAGAGGTTGACCGAATAAGATACAACATTATTTAATAACTAAGAAATAGACCGCGAATGTTCCCTGGATTGAAAAGAGGAAAAGGACAATCTGAAGAAAGCTACAAGAGTATAGTGGTAGAATTTTGAAAAGTTTGGATATATGTAATTTAACTTGAGAAATGTCAAACGGTGTAGAGTCAAAAGAAAAAAAAAATGTTGGAATATTCAATAGTGGGGTACTGGGTCCAAATCGATTTGCATGCAGGTACAGTAAACAAAACGAGTTATTTTTGGTATGTTTTTGATGACCAGCCACCATAAGCCAGCTTTTTAGCCAGCTATATATATTATGCTGCACCCATCCATCCAAGAACACATTAAAATACAACTAAACAACATTGAGGCATATATAGTACCAGAAGATAGATATATCTTATTAAGTTTCATCGATCATATATATGAAGACTGACATGAACACACATGTTCTTGTTTTAGGGCTCTTAGTGCTTCTTCTTGGTTTGCTGCAATCAGAAGCAGCTGTGGTTAGATATAAGTTCGTGGTACGTATTATATATATGGTTTCTCATATTAATTAAGGAGTTGAATTCTAATTAATTATGGAATGGAGGGTTGAAAAAACGTATGTTTTTGTTTTAATTTGCAGGTTCAAGAAAGTAACTACACAAGGCTATGCAGCAGCAAGAACATCTTGACAGTTAATGGACAATACCCTGGTCCAACTATTTCTGCTCACAGAGGAGACACCGTTATTGTTGATGTTATCAACCAAGCAACCCAAAATATCACAATTCATTGGTAAGTAAATATATATATTTACTCAAAAAGTTAGATGGTTAATTTCAATGTATTGAAATGAAAAACCTGTGTATATCTAATTAATTACCTGCAGGCATGGAGTGAAACTACCAAGATATCCATGGTCCGACGGGCCTGAGTTTATCACTCAATGCCCGATTCAACCTGGAACTCGTTTTAGCCAGAAGGTTATCCTCTCCGATGAGGAAGGCACATTATGGTGGCATGCACACAGCGACTGGTCTCGAGCCACCGTGCATGGTTTACTAGTCGTCTCGCCCAAGATTGGAACTACTTTCCCATTTCCTAAGCCGCATGCAGAGGTTCCAGTCATCTTAGGTGCTTAATCTATTTTGCCCTTGCTAACTACTTTCCACATCATGAATAAACTGTGTGTTCTAAGTTTCCATTTATGTTCTCAATTAGGTGACTGGTGGAAAAATGATATACAGGCAGTGATGGAAGACTTCATGCGTAGAGGAGGTGATCCGGTTCCCTCTGATGCTCTAACAATCAATGGTCAACCAGGCGATTGCTACAACTGCTCTCGTCCATACACAACCAAAGTATATGTAGATAAGGGAAAGACTTACATGCTCCGAATGGTGAATGCGGCCATGAACAACATCATGTTCTTTGCAATTGCGGACCATGAGCTTGTCGTCGTAGGAACCGACGGTGCCTACACAAAGCCACTGAAAACCAACTATCTGGCAATATCTCCCGGGCAAACCATAGACGTCTTGTTAGTGGCGAACCAACCTCGCAATCGCTACTATATGGCAGCAAAGTTCTATAACAGCAATCCTCGCAGCCAATTCGATAACTCCACCACCACGGCCATCATCGAATACAATGGAAAATACACCCCATCTCCTAACTCACCTGTTCTCCCTCCTCTTCCTGCTTTCGATGACCGAAACGCGTCTGCTAACTTCACAAGCAGCTTACGAAGTTTGGCAAGCAATGATCATCCTATTGACGTGCCCATGACCATTACAAGGAAGTTGTTATACACCCTCTCTATTAACTCCATACCTTGCGCTAGTAACACTACATGTGAGGGACCAAGACTTACCAGCAGGTTCGCTGCAAGCATAAACAATATCACCTTTGATGCTCCCAGGACTTCCATTCTTGGAGCTTACTACCGCGGAGTGAATGGTGTTTATGGAGACGACTTTCCTGACAATCCCCCATTCGTGTTCGACTACACAGCAGCGAATGTGAGTACTTCGCTACAGACTCCGATGAATGGGACCGAGGTTAAAATCCTAAAGTATAATGACACGGTGGAGCTTGTTTTCCAAGGAACAAACGTGGTCTCAGGGATAGATCACCCCATGCATTTGCATGGATACAGTTTCTATGTTGTTGGGTCTGGATTTGGAAACTTCGATCGACAACGAGATCCTTTGAACTATAATCTTGTTGACCCTCCGCTTCAACAGACCATTGCTGTTCCTCAAAACGGCTGGACAGCCATCAGATTCAGAGCAAATAATCCTGGTAAGCAGCCTGTTTCCATGCCATGCATGTAATCTGTACATGCTTATTAATATCTTAGTTACCTAAAAATAGCCTTATTAGTAAATATATGCAATCATTTAATCTGGTATACTTCACTTTATGTTTTCAGGAGTATGGTTCATGCATTGTCATTTCGAGCGTCACGTAAGTTGGGGGATGGAGATGGTATTCATTGTAAGAAACGGGAAAGGTGCTAACGAGAAAATCTTGCCTCCACCAAAAGATATGCCAAAGTGTTAGAAGATTTGTTCATTTATTTTAATTTGTTCGTCAAAAGTTAATTTGTTTGCCAAAAGTAACTTATGTCCTTATACTTGTTTTTATTTTCTTCTAATTCCTTGTATTGTTTCTTCCGCTTACACATCATTGGTTTTATTATTTTGATTGATTTTCAAATGTAATAAGTTGATTGTTTAAATGCATTATGTAATTGTGACCAACATGAATAAAGAAAGTTGTTGATTGGTTTTGCTATGATATGTACGTATAGGGGCGGATCTACTTGGGATCCACGGGTTGCCCGGGATACCCCTAAACTTTCGTCGCAAAGTACAATTTTTGTTGCAATTTTTTTATAATCTCCGGTTTATGTATCGGGGATACCCCTAAGTAATATTAAGATAGATCTAAATATAGATGAAGATTAGACGAACCAAAATTTTCGGAAACGAAATTTCCAATCCACAAAAAGTTGCAGAAGATACAAGGTGAAGAAGATGAAGTTGTTATTATTACTCCCTCCGTCCCATTAAAAGTGTCATATTTTGAATTTTCAAAGTCTATATTTATAAACTTTGACCTTAAATAATTTTGTTTGTGTTAGATAATACTTGATGAAAGTTATATGATTTGAGTGTGTTTTACAAGTGTTTTTATCGGGTTAATTTTCATCAAGTTTTATATAACACAAAAAATATATAGTTAAAGTCAAAGTTTATAAATAAAGACTTTGAAAATTCAAAATATGACACTTTTAATTGGACGGAGGTAGTATTAAGGGTGAACGGGGCGTAAAGCGGGGAGTGGTTCGGTGACCACATCCACCGATCGGGAACACCGCCGCCATCCATGCGGGGACCCGAATCGGTGAGGGTAATCGGTGTGGAGTCACCGCGTTGAAGGCACGAGAATCAAGAGTGGACCGTTGGGCAACGGTCAAATTTTTTTTTTTTTTTTTTAAATTCAATTTTTTAACAATATAAATATAACCAACTTAATCAAATTTTTTACCACACCCACCACTCTCAAACTCACAAATCTATCAAATACAACACAAAATGGATTTCAAGTTTCCGTTTTTTCCTCCCCTACCCGAGTTTCCCGACGATGAAGATGCATCGTCAAGCGATGGTAGCTTAATTTTCTTCCAAAATCTCATCCAACAAGCGGAGCTACTAGACACGGCATCATCTAGTAAAAAAAATAGTCCGTCGAGATCGTGAGGGAGGCCATGAGACACTCATGGCCGATTATTTTGTTGAAAATCCAAAATTTAATGCCGATACTTTTCGTCAGAGATTTCGTATGTCCAAGTCTTTGTTCCTAAAAATTGTTAGTGACGTGGAAGCGTATGACGGGTGGTTCCAAGATGGCTTAGACGGGAGAATGAAGAAAAGTTTCACGTCGTTGCAAAAGGTTACTTCGGCGATTAAACAACTTGCAACTGGTAACCCACCAGACGAAAACGACGAGTATTTAAATATGTCTGAAAGGACCTCTCGTGAGTGCCTTGAATATTTCTGCGAGACGGTCTGTAAAATGTATGCCGGTGAATTCTTACGTAGACCAACGAGCCACGACGTTGCGCTATTGTATCAGGCTCATGAGGAGAGGCATCACCTACCTGGTATGTTGGGTAGTCTGGATTGTACACACTTCGTCTGGAGAATGTGCCCACAGAATTGCGTGGACAATACATGAGAGGCGATCATCAATACCCGACGGTTATGTTAGAAGCGGTGGCGTCTCAAGAATTGTGGATTTGGCATGGTTTTTGTGGCCCGGCGAGTTCACAAAACGAAATCAACGTGCTGCAACAATCTCCATTATTTCTTGCTCAACGAAACGGAACGGCGCCAAATTGTCCATTTCAGGTGAACAACCACTTATACAAACGCGGGTATTATCTTACTGATGGGATCTACCCTACCTGGTCCGTGTTTGTGAAGTCTTTTCCATATCCTCACATCCCGAATGAAAAAAAGTTCAAGAGGCAACACGAGGCCGCAAGAAAAGATGTGGAACGGGCGTTTAGTGTGTTAAAGGCGAAGTGGGGAATACTAAATCGTCCAATGCGTTCGAAAACGGTGAAAAAGATAAGGTCCATCGTGTATACGTGCCTTATTTTACATAACATGATTATAAAAGACGACGGAAGGGCGATAGCACCGGTACATATTCAAGATCCTCCAGTCGAACCCGTCTTCAATGATACAGCTTATAGCGAGCTCATTGACGAAGACACGCATTGGAGACTAAAACTCGATCTCGTTCAGCATCTCGGAAGTTTAGATCTACCTCACCTTGAAGTGAGTTCCGACGACGAGTAGTTTGTTTTTGTATTTTTCTAGTTTGAATGTAATTTTTATTTTTCTAGTTTGAATGTAATTTTTATTTTTCTAGGTTGTTTTTTTTTTAATTTAATGAAATGTCTTTTATTTAATTTTTATTTTTATTAATTTTTTTTTAATTTATAAACATGCATAATTTTACAACAAATAAAAAAAAAACCCAAGTCCCCTAAGAGGGGAGTGCCGCCATCAAAATGGGGTGTTAGGGGAGTTTAAGAGGTGAGTTGACGTGACACTAGCTGATTGGTGGTGCGTAAGAGAGGGGACTCCCCACTTAGGGGAGTGCCCCTTACACCCTAAGCATTGGAAAGATAAATGAAAAAGGTAAAGCAAGTCTACAAGTAAAAAGCTACATTTATAGTCAATAGTCAAACTATTTAATTTGTTTATTTACTTTTCAATTAATATTTATTTTACTTCAGTTAAACATTATCATATTCTGTTTGTTTTTTTATGATATATTTTTGTTAGTTAGTTTGTTTGTTTATCATTTTATTATTAAGTATTAAATTTATTTTATATTTAAGTATTAAATTTACTTTATCAATAATTTTCGGTTTTTCTCGTTGAATATATGATTATACAAACTAAATTTTATTTATAAAACTTTTAAATAACATTTGAAGTTTTATAAAAAAATATTTGATAACATTCGTGTTTGTGTTTGGTACACCCATTAATAAAAAAAAACTCAACATATGCTTCAGAATATAAAAATAAAATTATATATCGATAATATAATTAAATAGTTTTCATTCTCACACTTTGTTAGAGAATAATACTCTATTATATATTATAGAGTATGGATTATAAAAAGTTAATTTTACTTTTGAAAATAGTTTCACAACGCACATCAAAATGTTATATATTATCTCAAAATGTTATATCTACACCTAATTAATACGTAATTTCAGTTATATCTTATCTCAAAATGTTATATTGTAATTTCTAAATCCTATTACTAACAATTAATAATTTTTATTATAAATACATGTGTCTGTAACCTAGTAATTATATATATATATAAGCCCATTTTTGCTAGCCGCTCAAGGTCCCTAAAGGCTCTCGAATTCTCAGGCAAGTCCCTGGGTTAAATAAAATTTAAGGGTTCATTTTTACTAGCCGCATCTGGCTCTTGAATTCTCAAGAATAGTCCTCGGTAAAAAAATAGGGATATCCTTGAATTTTTCTTCTAGTTCCGCCACTGTGTACGTACCCTGTAAAATTCATTATTGTATACATCGCAATGCTTCTACATCAAAAATTCCGGATTCAAAGTTGTACAAGTACTTGAAAAAAGTTGCATTTTGTGCGAGTATCTATTCTTTATTTACCTTTACTAGTGTAAGAATAATATGATAAAAACATACTTTGTTTTCCTTTAAATCTTTAATTTCTTTTTTTAGAACATAACATATAGTAACTTACTAGATAATCTTACAGATTCACACACAAAAAAAGCAACTTATCTATGACCCATCATTTCATATCGTTAGTAATTAAGAAAAAACATCAAAAATAATAAGAGTATTGTTCTAATATAATTACAAGGAGTATGGCTGTTTTTAGAAAAGAACAAGACTTCATGCATTTCTAATAAAAAAAACAAACAAAAATAAAATGATCAAAGTATAAGAATCAAGAGCAAGGACCAAATTTGTAAATGCCACCGAGATTCATCTTTAATATATACATAATACCATTTGTATATACTATAATCTTCAACTTGTTTATGCATCTTGGTGTTGTACATTGTGTTTACTTGGTGTATTTTGTTTCTGTTTGTTGTACGTTTTGTTCTGGTGGTTGTACGTGTTTGTTTGATAAGTCGAGTGATTGCCACGCGCCCTGCACCCTTCCTTTAACCTGGCAAATCTCCTCTCCCACCTATATACTATAATCTTCAACTTGTTTATGCATCTTGGTGTTGTACATTGTGTTTACTTGGTGTATTTTGTTTCTGTTTGTTGTACGTTTTGTTCTGGTGGTTGTACGTGTTTGTTTGATAATTCGAGTGATTGCCACGCGTCCTGCACCCTTCCATTAACCTGGCAAATCTCCTCTCCCACCTAGCAACCACCGCCAGCATCATTATCATCATGGATCTCTAGGATGCTCAAACGTGAAACATTTCACCCCCATTTTCCCAGTGTGTATGTTTGGGTTTTTGTTTTATTTTTATATAAACTCTTTCAATTTGTAGAACTTTAGTCCCTCTAGTATGGAAATTGTGTTTTAAGGTTAAAAATCTATCCTTACTTGTTTAACTAAGTAAATAACTAGGTTAAATAGCCTAGTTATTTTTATTTTATGCTATAATATGAAAATATACTAGCGAATATGAAAATTCGGATTTTGGGGTGTTACATGCATTTCATAAATAATGTTTCAATAGGTTTACGTTCAGCCGAAGCAATTGTAACTGTTATAATCATACAAAACCAGATTGTTTAAAAAGTATAACATTAATTATTCATCAAGTAACACGCCCCATGGCACTCTTCGCTCCTCAGACTGCAAGTTCCAAAGCATAATGTATCTAACGACCTGCAAGCATACAGAAAAAGTGTGTCAACATAAAGTTGGTGAGTTCACAGTTTTGTTTAATGAAAATCAGGTAAGTGTTTAGTTTAAAGACATGTTACGAATAATAAACTCGGTACCAATTGACTGTTCTGTTTTTTTGTGCCCTCGTCAATGTCTATCATCATTGATCAATGTGTTTAAGGTCATTAGTTCACGCCCGGCTCCCAACACTATCAACTAATACCTCGTTGTCTCCCATGCAACTAGCTCAGTATGTAAGTAGAGACTTTCGTGATAGAGTTTGAGCTTATTAACCAACATCGAATTTAAACTACAATATAGAAAAAGTATACTTCCCAGGAATAATAGTTTAAAAAGTATTCATCCCAGGAATAGTAGTTTAAAAGTATTACTCCCAGGAATAGTAGTTTGTTTGTCCCCCCGGGACGCATGCTTGTAAAAGAGTAGTAAACTCACCTTAGTTTGCTCGGTATATGTTACGTACTTCTATGCGTTAATTAACTATTAGATCCGTTGCACGCGACCTAAGGTACAGTATCATGTATTATGTAAGTAGTATACAAGTAGGGTTTTGCAATACCCTGAGTCCAAACAACCCGGTCTTTAATGTGGTCAATTTATCATACAGTAACACACAATAATTTGGATATCCTGCTTATTAAGTGTCTAGTTCGGAATTGTGACAACTGTCAAAATTCAAGGTATCCGTACAACTATTAAACCATGATTAGTGCTTAATGACTGTGCTAAATTACAACTAAAGACTTGAACTGCTTGCTGATTATTGTTTTATACATACATGTGCATCACACATTGCTTAATGTCATATCATTATTGCATGAGAACTTTATTGACTCAAATGATGCACGAAACACAGTTAGCACAGTTATCAGACAAATCAGAAAAATGCTGACGGAGTTCAGTACATAGACAGGCAATGTGTTGAGATACAGAATGAGCCAGAAACCAAGTACTACACTAGTATAGTGTGTAGGAAAGTAAGGATCATAAAACTGCCTTCCTAGTGATAGTTTAAGTGCTGGAAAGTGCCTAAAACTCACATAAACTGCAGAATTCTGCTATAAAATCAGCAAATTCAGCATTTAAACAATCTAATATCATGCAGAAATGTGGTTAAATGGTCCTGAATACTTTCCTAGGTATCGGGAATCGAAACTGTCACAAAAGGGTACATAAAGCACACTTAACTGCAAAGTTTGGCACCTTAACGAACCGGTAACCAACCGAACAACCGGACACTACCTGAAACACCAAACTTTCACTAGAAGCACTGTTTTAACATTACCAAGCTAGTTATGGTTCCCGAACATCATAACACGCTAAATAAATATCTAATAACTAAATCCCTAACCATATACTTGATTTCTAACTAAGTAACTAATTATTTGATTAAACCTACACCTATACCCCCCCCCCCACTTAGTAATCGGCCAACATGGCCCCCACTATCAAGATTTTATTTCAATTTAATAGTAGAACTTGTTCTTTCTTTACTAAACATATTATACATTGGTAAAACTCATGATATGGATTATAAGTGAGACTTAGAGTTCATGAGCTTCATTTCATCACAACACACTCAACACCACTTCTCTCTTCCTCTCTTCTTCTTGGGTTCAGCCGTAAGCAACAACAACATAATCACCATCATTCAATCATCTTCATCTAATTCCATACATACTCAAGTGTGTTAGAAGGTGCATAAGGAAGCTAGGAGCTTTCGGAAGTTGAAGAACCTTCTCCATTTGCTTTTATCCTCCTTTTTTCTTCTCTTGATCATCCCTAGCCTTGAGCTAGTGGTAAGAACACTAATTTCTTCATTTTACATCTTATTTAAGTGGTTAAAAGATGATACATGATGTTAATCTTGAAGAACACTAAGAAACAAGAGAATGAAACATGAACATAAGCTTAAATCTTAAAGAAATCTTGATGTATATGTGTTGTTATACTTGTTGATTGTTGTTTAGTTATGTAAATGATGTAGATCATCATATGATCTTGCTAGATCATGATTAGAAACATAATCTAGCAAGATGAGAGGATGAAAGTGTTAAAGATTCATAGATCATCCTCTTGAAAGACTTGAACTTGAAAGAATATATTGTTTTCTTGTAAAATGATGATTAAAGTGAGTTGTAAATCTTGTAACACATGTGTAACAAGAAAAATCCAAGAAGAAACATTTTTAGAAAATGTGATTATAAGTTGTAAAGATCTAGATTCTTCAAAAATAATGTTTTTAAAGAATCAACTACACTTTAAAGGGTAACTAGGCTTACTAAACATACTAGTAAGTTACTACAATTTTTTTGTAAATTTTCAAGTTCATGAAGTGGTAGTTTATGCTCATTTTTGGCAAAATTGGTAAGTATAAGATTGTTTATTGTTGATTGTTGATTGATTGTGTTGATTTATAAAAGAAAATGATATGCCTTCAAGGCATGGAAACCTCCATTTTTAGGGGAAACTATGGAAAAAATTTTCTAAAAATTTAAACACTTAGAAAAATATTTTTAAACAAATATTTACAAGTATATTTCAAACCATAGATTTTCACATAAAGATTGCCATAATTTTTGTTACAAAAATTATAAATATTGGAGGTTGGTTTTTATAAATAAAAGTGACTAAATATGTATTTAGGGAAATATATATTTAGAAGGCACCATGTGTGTGATTATTTGTATATTATGTGTATTAGTTATATTATTTTAGGACTTGAAATAATATAACTCATCAAAATACCAAAAATTACAATCCAAAATATTATCAAAATTCCAAGGAATAAATATACCAAGAATACCTAAAATATTGGTGAAACTGAACAAAGGAATATAACTCACAAAATATTTCGGAAAATTTATTCGTAAGTATATTTTTGGTAAATAATATTTTGGACACCAAAAGAACAAAAATATGATTTTTACAAGTATTACAAACATATCATATTTCTGACCATGAGAAATATATATTATTTTTGACAAATAAAAATATGTATATATTTTCTTGGAGTTATTAAAGTATGTATTATATTTGGAAGAAATATATATTTCCTCAAACAAACATGAAATATATTATTTCTGGATGAAAAATGAGTTCATATATATTTTCTAAGTTAGACTTGAAAATATATTATTTTTGAGACTTGTATGTAATTTATAAATATTTTTGCAAGGGAAAAATTATAAATAATTTTCTAAGTAATATTTCTTAAAATATATATTGGAAATATATATTATTGTATTTTTACTAGAGATATTATTCCGGAAAAATTAAGTATAAGAATACTTAACAATTAAAAGAAAATACGTATTTTTGTACGTATAAATACACCCCGGATACGACACTAATACATGGCAAAAATATACAAGTGTAAGAATATAAATACAAATACACCCATCCTTGTGAAGGATATACATGTATAAATACTTAGAAAGTAACAAGTTAAAATATATTATTTTAACTATTATTCCAAAAATTTAATAAATATAATTTAAGTTAAAATATTTATTATTTTAACAAATAATTATATAACTTGGAATAATATTGAAGACACAAAGAAACGTAACTCAAAGACACTAAGTGATACTAAGTCAAGGCACGACCCGCTCGTCTAATAGATCATAGTACGTTGTAGGTAGTCGTGTACATCTGAAGGAGCTTTGAGTTACTGTGATTACGAAGAACGCAAGAATGTGAGTTCATGTCCCCCTTTTCTCTTAACTGTTTTCGGTTTTATAACTTCGGGGGTGAAGTACATGTTACTAACTGTTTACATACGATTACGTTTGGTATGGTTAGCTAAGGAAAGGTACTGCTAGATCATGTGAGTGGTGGGTACAACGCTTAAGACCATTAATCCTCGTTGTAGGACCGAGGGACATGAGTGATGGATCTATTTGGGTGTAGCGAGCCCCACCCATGTGGACCAGGGTTTGGCCCATGAGGTGACTATGTCTTACAGCCGGAAGCCCGGTGCAAAGTCTGCTAAGTTTGAGCCTTCCTGCATCACGTCACACATATTAATGGCCTTGCAAACCATTAATGATCTGTTTTCCTTGTTTGCTTTCATACCGGGGTTTACAAACATATATACATACTTTCAATGATTACAAAGGTTTATTCATACACACAAGCAAACACATGAACTCGCTCAACTTTTGTTGATGTTTTCAAACTACATGTATTTCAGGGAATTAAATGTGGATCTGGCGGGCGTTTGGATGTTTCAAGTGAGGTTGGGAATAAAAGATGTCATCCGTAGTCTGAGGGTTTGGATAATGTGTCTTATCCTAGATAAGACACATCTTTCAAAGCCCGGTTTTATTTAAAGTCTTTTGTCGAGTCCTTAGGGAACTCTAAAACTATTTGCATGGTTGTAATATGGATTCAAGGTCTGTGTTTGGATTTCCAAAAAAATGTTGTTTGTGATATTTTAAACTTATTTAATGGATGATTATCTTTAGTTTTATCATCTAGATGTTTGTTATGGTTGAATGCAATGATATTAAGCAAGTGACACATAATCACGCTTCCTCAAAAGTCAGGGTGTGACAGGAATTGCATAAGTAAATTCAGAGTTATTGATAACATATATTTATCACATAAATCTCTTATCACATAACAAACTTGGCATGTTTTCTATTTACATACTGAACATGATGCGCACTATATAAACATCGGACTCCATTATTTTTTACAAGTTCGGACATATCATATGTATATTAATCCTTAGAATATAATTCACATTTTTACAAAGTCTGCCATTACTTTGGTTAAATAAGTTCGGGGCAATGTTAGTTGATTTTGCCGGCCATGCTTAAAATATTGTCGGCCCACATGTAAGAAAGACATCGGACTACTTATGAAATCAATACAAATTCGTAACAATATCAAGCATACATTCAATAAGTTCTGAATCATCATCATTCAGAATTTAGATTATATAGATGTGAAACTCGGACACCTGCCAATTGATTAATATTATAGCTCTACAACTAATACATCACCGGCCACATATACACATAAACCCCAGGCCCAATAATTTTATTAGTTCGGACACGTATACTGTATACTTAATAACTCGGACCCCATAAATTTTACAAACCAACTATTTGCTCAGAAGTCCTGACCTTATCCCCCCATAAACTCGGACCCATCTCTGTTTCATCTCAAACTCGGAAAGAAGAAAAAAACAAGTGGTAAGTTCGGACTAGTCTAACAAATTCGGACCTTTTGTACACAAATAAACCCGATCCCCTTTATTCATAACAACAAAGCCGGACACCCCAAAGTTCGGACTGCATGTACCCAAAAGCTCAGACACCTTAACTTATTAAATTTTGATCCTTTCATAATTTGTAACCTCTGAACTTATAACTTGTACATAAGAACTCAGACTCTAGAGAGGAATAAATCCTGACTCACATAAATCTCCCTAAATTCGGACCATATAACCTAGTTGAGTCCAAAGTAAACTCGGACCCTAGTGACAAACCAACCCGGCCATCTTAAACCTATAAACTCGGACAGTATGCAATGCTGATTCAAAAACTCGGACTCAAAGTGGCAAGTCCTGAACATCAATAAACTCAGACTTCGTGACTCCACAAAGTCTGACCAACCCTAATCACAGTATCAATGTAACGGCTTAGTTTCTACAATCAAAACCATACCAAGTTACGAATCAATTCACAAGTTAACAGTTCCAACATATCAATAGCATTCATATTCTTGATAAAGGTTTGCACATTCACGTAACATAGTAATTTATATGTTAATTGTCCAAGTGGGTGGAGTGATGAAAGCGTTTTTAAAGAGGCGATGCGTAGATACGAAGAGGAGCATCGGCAGGTTTTCCCCCACGTCCAGGCATGAGAGATTATGCGAACCAATAAGAAGTGGGCGCCGGTTCCAAACGAGGTTGCAAGCGCTAAACGGACGAAAACCTCGGACACTGGATGTTATAGTGCAGGGGATTCGGACGCACAATGTCACATAAATATAAACGACGAGCCGAAATTTGACAACGTAGAGGCCTTAGTTCGAGAGGAGGTACGTCCCCCTGGAAGGGACAAAGTGTAACACCCCAAAAACGGGTTTGGTAATCAAACCACGTTAATATTAATGACTTGGTAAAATACCGTTAGAGGTAAAATTTAACCCGGTGAATATTATGACTTAAATAAATAATCCTAATATTAACTAAAAGGTGAATAAAAGCTTTTAAGGAAATAAAAAGGATAAAAGGCCCGAGTTAACGGGACCTAAAATAAACTTAGTCATAAATATTCCCGAACCCGCTAAGTTAACTAGGAATATTAAACCTAGTTAATAAGTGGGAATATTATTGAAAATAATTAGGTTGTGACCTAATTAATAACTAACCAAACACGAGGGACCAAAGCCGGGTAACTTGAAAATGGAATTATAAACTTAAAAACAAAACACAACACACACACAAGAGTGTGTGTGCGTGTTCTGATCGACCAGGAGAAAGCTCAGGAGAGCTCAAACCCTAACTTCAACAAATTGATCAAATTGAAGCCCAAATCAAGAGCCAAATCAATGCATGAACACAAATTCGTGATCACCAAGTCAAGGGGATCGTGAGGTATGTTGAATTTCTAACATTCGTGAAGTTGTAAAAATTTGATAATCATCCTAATCGCGAATTAGGCATGAATTAGAGAAGCTATGGCTAGATTAGTGATGTATACTTGCTTAGGAACGAAACCCTAAGTGAAAATCATACATAACATGCTATGAATTGAATGATTGAATGAATTCCCACACTAGGCTAAGTGGGTATTAGTCATAAGATGGAATTGATGATATGATTATGATTAGAATCATCATGCATGTTAAGTAATCGGGAAATACTTAAACAATTTGCAATTTTGAGTACTTGATCCTAAGTGATAGTGGTGAATTTTGATGTTAATCTTGGTAAAAATAACTAGTTACGAACTAGTTGTAAATGTGTAAAAAAAAATGTATGCACATTAGGTGTTTGTTAAAATGCCTAAATGAAAACTAAAGTGTTGAAATTAGAGTGAAAATGTGTATTTGAATAATATGGCAAGCTATATGAAATATGAAACAAGAAGAGTTTTAATCATCATGTTGATTTGAACTAATGTTGTAAATCATGTGATCGAAAGTAGTTAACTTTAATAAGCTAAGTTAACTAATCATGAAGTCGAGTAGTAGTTTCGACTTATGAAATAAGTGAGATGGAATAGTCATGAATAATTATGACTAATCTAACCATCTTACAATTTACAATGATAGTTTGACGATTAACAAGCTAGGTGAAAGCTTGGGAATGAAGCGGGTCAAACGAAGCAAGAATGACGGAAAAGCATAATTTGGAAGTAAGGTAAGTATAGCTTACACTAGTCATATATGTTGGAATATTCTTTGTCATATTAATTACGAATAAGAGAAATGCCTAATTGAGATATGATGTTCCGACGTGTAGTCGTACGGAACAAGATAACTAAATAGGATAAGAAACCGTATTGATGGTTAAAAATGAGTTAAATTGGTAATTCGATCATGTTATGACGAATGAAAGATGTACTTTTAAAGGTTACCATATAGGGTAAATCATGATAACCCAAAAAGGGTAAATTCTAATAAATGTCATCTCGCTAATAATTGGTCATTTAGACCAAACGGGTCAAAAGGTGAAATTATCACCCTTTGACAATATCGGCTAATGGTTTGTCAAGTTGTATGATTTCAGGAATAAATATCAAATGGATACTTACATCGCTATTACTTAGCGGTTATTAAGGCAAGGTATCATAACGGGTCAATATAAATATTGATCCGAGCCAGGTATGTGTAATATAGATTAACTACTCAATAGGAACTAAAGGTTCCTTGATAGTTAAATGCAGTCATATAGACAATTGGTTACTTTAATAAGCAAACCGAATGATTCATATGATGATCATTGTGTTTTGAAAACATAAAGATTTTTGAATCAAATGCATAGTTTAAAACAGGGCTTTGGGTCGATGATGTTTTTTTTAAAAGGTCCTTTATATTAACGAAATGACTAAATGGACCAAAATACCCTTGTAAGCTAAATCGAGCGAACGACCCACAAAGGTTGTTCGGAAAAGAGTAGTATGCATAATTAAACACTTAGAATAAGTATACAAAAGCGAAACATGTAAATCCTTAGTCATTTGACTCTATAATAGTCTTTGCGTAAAATAATGATTCGAGAGGTAAAATTTGGTTTATATTGATCACCAAATTAAACCCACCATAAGTACAGTTGTGGTAGAAGATTATAGGATGAGAAATGTGGTGATGGAATGCTAGAAGCAATCGAAAGTGATTTTAGGCATGAGAGTGCTTAAATACCCTTAACGGGTCAAAATAAGCACTTGAGCGTAAACGGGTTTTTATTATGTAAGAAACCCGTGATTTGAGCTTAACATGATAGGAGACATTGAAACTATGAATTTCATAAGTTTAAAGATCAAATAAACATGTTTGATGATGAAATCATGAAACGGGTCAAAATTTGGTAAAAAGGGTAATAAGCCGAAGAGTTAAAAATCTGAAATTTTATTATGTCGGATGTTAGATTTTAACTCCATAAGATGGAGAATCAAATTACAATTACGTAGGAAGAAACGGTAGGTCAAACGGACGAGCGGATTGAAAGATACGAAAGTTTTCGTGTCAAAAACGGCAAAATGGGAGTTCTGATACAGGGACCACCGTAACTTACGGTGCCCATCGTAAGTTACGGTGGAGCTGAAAGCTTTACGGTAGCTTCCTACTGATTTACGGTAGGGGCACTTTATACCAGGGGCCACCGTAACTTACGGTGTCACCGTAACTTACGGTGTCACCGTAAGTTACGGTGGAGATCAGTTTTATATCCTTGTTTTTGGAATCAAGACATCCATGTTGGAATTTCTAGATTTCCTTGTTTAATTCGATTATTCGACTCAATCATCATTGTTGTATTAGTTATTTAATTATCAAAACTAACTTTTAAGTTGGTTTTGATCACAGGTGAATGTCAAGAGTCTCGGATGAAGATCAAGCATCGAGCAAGAACCAAACACGCGTTAAATGAAGCTTCCGCAAGTTGTTTCGTCGTTATTCTAAAACGATGAATTAAACCACATTACGTTGTATCACTTATGATTTGCGAAAAGTTTTAGTAAATCCATATTTTTATAGTATGTGTAGTCTTAACTACACTTCTAATTGTTGGTATTTACATATAAAACCGTTAATTAGAAACTAGGGTGTTACAAGTTGGTATCAGAGCCTTGGTTTAAGAGATTCAAGTATGGTGGGGAAGAACCATGCTTGGACTTAAACCTTATGCTCTTAATAAAGATTGGTGTTCGGTTCGAGGCTTGATCACAAATCCGGTAAGTACATGTATGTTAATAGTTTAGCATGCTAAAGTGTTGTAAACAGCACATAGGGCTATCGTGTGATACACGTTACCCCAATTAAAAGGATGGATATGGTTGATGAAAATACGCGTGTTGACGCGTATGGTATAAAAGCCTTGTATTATGATACGGGCATTTAGTAAAGTTGACATTACTAACTTTTGTGAATGTCTTGATTGAAGGACACTCGCATTTAAAGATGACAAGAGTTGAACAAATTAAGGATATGATAGAAGAACGGTCTGAAGTATGACAAGAGGAGCATGCTCACCAAGGGCTAAATCGAGTAACGACCGCGAACAAGGTTAATGGCAGGGAACGCCCGACGGGGCAAGCATTACCAGGTGCACGCTTTTAAATATAATTGCATAAATAGCAATATGCAATAAACAAGTAGAGAATGATTGTTGCATAGGTAAATTAGAAACTTGGAAAACCTGAATAGAAATACATATTCAGGATATTATTTCCAAGAAAACTAAATAGAGGCATTACTTACATATGGTGTGATGTGAAAACTATAAAAAGGTCGTGTATGTCATGTGTTAATTGCTTACTCTGGCCAAGTAAGTAGTGGCATATGATACCATGAGTTTCTTATAGCGGACACATTTACATCCGAGGTAGTAAGGGCAGGGTGAATGGGACTAACTTAAAAAGTACCCAAATGAATCAAATGAGCAAAATATTTGATAATAATGTAAACGCACAACCGTGTGACGGAAGCGTATTACATTAGGATAATGAGCCCGAGCGAAGGGACAAAGAAACATGTAAAATGATTAAGATATGCATTGGGAGGGGGTATACTTACACTCGAACCCGGAAAATGAAAATATGTTTCTAAACGGGTCGTTTTTGTAAAACGTCAAACTCGAGGACAAAGTCGGAATATAAAAATGAAGCGAGGTCTTAATGCATACCGGGAGGGTTGCAATAATAACGACTTCGGTAAAACACCCGGTTGATGGGTAAGAATTAAACACATGCGTAGACTGAGAAACGGGAACTCGGATGGAAAGTTAAAAGACTCGGGTTTTGGGTCATAACTAAAAGATGACAATAATGTAAATAGAAATTGTGAATAAATTATTTTCAACTATTTTAAAGTTGAACAGGTCGAATATAATATCATGCCGGACGGCATAAGTAAACACAAGCGGGATAATAGTAGCGTTAAAAGCAAAAGATTAATGAGCCCGGTAATGGGACATAATCAAATAAGAATGTATGTAAACTGGATAATGGTGAGTATAAGATAACCCGACGCATAAATGACGTGAGAAGTCATAAAGTCGGAAAATTTGTCCGAAAGGAAACGAATGTAGCCTTAGACTACGGTCAAGGTCAAAGAAAATACCAAGGCGAAAATAAATGATTTTAAACAAAAATAGGATGCCTTGACACCAAACATGTATTTTAATAATGACATGAGTAAGGAATGATCTACAGGATCAACCTAACCTTTGGGGTTATAAACAATGGAAAGGTCTACGAGACTAAAACGACCCACGGGTTATGATTAGAAAGACATTAGAAGGACTTCGCCCTAAAGAGGTGAAAGTCTAATCAAAATAGCCCATAAGGCTAAGTGATAAAACCTACGGGTTAATTAGATAAAGCGAGAGAATCAATTGAGAATCCCCGCATAAAACTAAGACTGTAAAAGAATAAATTATGTACTGTCAATATCCTGGCATGGACAATTGACAAAAGTTAAAGAGAAGATCCTAAAACTAAAACTTCGGTTTTAGTAAGAAATAACGTTTTTACAAATATAAATTCTGATAGGAATTTAAATAGTAAGCATGAAGGATACAAGTCTTGACACTAATAGGCGCAAGACGATATATTCGAAAAAGTGATGTTTTCTAAATGAAAGGTTGATATGAATTAGACATGATGAGACACGATCACGGTCAAGAAATGCAATGTGAGGTAGAATAACATTATAACCAAGCGAGCGGTAAAAGTAACTGGACTAATAAGTCTAGTTAGTGAGACCGGTTAAGGTCAACTATTCAAATCAAGAAATTTGGTTTGCTTATAAGCGATAGGTTCGGAATAACTGAACCGAATAAATAAATTTGAAGACAAAAGAATTTGTTGCTAAAAGTGAAAGAATTCACTAAAGACCTTTAAACGGGTCAAAGTAACGGATTCATAAAGAATTCGATAGTATATGAAAGCGATGGATATCGCTAAGTTAACTAAACTAGTAGAAATAACGAGATTACGCTATTTCAAGTTGCAGTATGTCATATAAGATACGTAGATGATTAATAACCAAAAGGATATTACCATACTTTTCTGGTAATACTAACAATTGGTTAAAATATGGGCAATGCTCAATTGATTATCGAGAGCAAATGCATGGAGTTAAACTCGATAAATTATGTAAGAAAAGGTTTCAAGGACGAAACCTCTTTAAGGGGGTAGACTTGTAACACCCCAAAAACGGGTTTGGTAATCAAACCACGTTAATATTAATGACTTGGTAAAATACCGTTAGTGGTAAAATTTAACCCGGTGAATATTATGACTTAAATAAATAATCCTAATATTAACTAAAAGGTGAATAAAAGCTTTTAAGGAAATAAAAAGGATAAAAGGCCCGAGTTAACGGGACCTAAAATAAACTTAGTCATAAATATTCCCGAACCCGCTAAGTTAACTAGGAATATTAAACCTAGTTAATAAGTGGGAATATTATTGAAAATAATTAGGTTGTGACCTAATTAATAACTAACCAAACACGAGGGACCAAAGCCGGGTAACTTGAAAATCTATTATATATAATAAACAAAAAAAATATGGGACACTTGGCACAATATTAGGGCTTCCTAGATTTGGTTTTGGCGGGAAACTGAATGGGTATTCTTTTAGCATATCGAGATGCTCCGTGTTTATTTGGATTCAGTATTCGGATCCATATATATTCTTATAATAAAATAATTATTTGCCTAACCCTTTCATTTTATTACTCTGTGTTGCCTATCTTCTCATATACGCATCCTCCTCCTCAATGATTCCATTTCAAATCCTTCTCATCCTCAATGAATCATCTTCCATTTGTTATTTTGAAGATCTATGTTATCATCAACAGTGATATTTCAAGTGAAGATCTGATAGAATAAAGGTAATCTTTTTGGTTGAAATTAGGGTTTGCCGATTCATCACATGAACTAATTAGATTATTTATGTTTTTGAATCACACGTTAAACAAGCTAACAATTTGAAGTTTTATAAAAAAATATTTGATAACATTCGTGTTTGTGTTTGGTACACCCATTAATAAAAAAAAACTCAACATATGCTTCAGAATATAAAAATAAAATTATATATCGATAATATAATTAAATAGTTTTCATTCTCACACTTTGTTAGAGAATAATACTCTATTATATATTATAGAGTATGGATTATAAAAAGTTAATTTTACTTTTGAAAATAGTTTCACAACGCACATCAAAATGTTATATATTATCTCAAAATGTTATATCTACACCTAATTAATACGTAATTTCAGTTATATCTTATCTCAAAATGTTATATTGTAATTTCTAAATCCTATTACTAACAATTAATAATTTTTATTATAAATACATGTGTCTGTAACCTAGTAATTATATATATATATAAGCCCATTTTTGCTAGCCGCTCAAGGTCCCTAAAGGCTCTCGAATTCTCAGGCAAGTCCTTGGGTTAAATAAAATTTAAGGGTTCATTTTTACTAGCCGCATCTGGCTCTTGAATTCTCAAGAATAGTCCTCGGTAAAAAAATAGGGATATCCTTGAATTTTTCTTCTAGTTCCGCCACTGTGTACGTACCCTGTAAAATTCATTATTGTATACATCGCAATGCTTCTACATCAAAAATTCCGGATTCAAAGTTGTACAAGTACTTGAAAAAAGTTGCATTTTGTGCGAGTATCTATTCTTTATTTACCTTTACTAGTGTAAGAATAATATGATAAAAACATACTTTGTTTTCCTTTAAATCTTTAATTTCTTTTTTTAGAACATAACATATAGTAACTTACTAGATAATCTTACAGATTCACACACAAAAAAAGCAACTTATCTATGACCCATCATTTCATATCGTTAGTAATTAAGAAAAAACATCAAAAATAATAAGAGTATTGTTCTAATATAATTACAAGGAGTATGGCTGTTTTTAGAAAAGAACAAGACTTCATGCATTTCTAATAAAAAAACAAACAAAAATAAAATGATCAAAGTATAAGAATCAAGAGCAAGGACCAAATTTGTAAATGCCACCGAGATTCATCTTTAATATATACATAATACCATTTGTATATACTATAATCTTCAACTTGTTTATGCATCTTGGTGTTGTACATTGTGTTTACTTGGTGTATTTTGTTTCTGTTTGTTGTACGTTTTGTTCTGGTGGTTGTACGTGTTTGTTTGATAAGTCGAGTGATTGCCACGCGCCCTGCACCCTTCCTTTAACCTGGCAAATCTCCTCTCCCACCTATATACTATAATCTTCAACTTGTTTATGCATCTTGGTGTTGTACATTGTGTTTACTTGGTGTATTTTGTTTCTGTTTGTTGTACGTTTTGTTCTGGTGGTTGTACGTGTTTGTTTGATAATTCGAGTGATTGCCACGCGTCCTGCACCCTTCCATTAACCTGGCAAATCTCCTCTCCCACCTAGCGACCACCGCCAGCATCATTATCATCATGGATCTCTAGGATGCTCAAACGTGAAACATTTCACCCCCATTTTCCCAGTGTGTATGTTTGGGTTTTTGTTTTATTTTTATATAAACTCTTTCAATTTGTAGAACTTTAGTCCCTCTAGTATGGAAATTGTGTTTTAAGGTTAAAAATCTATCCTTACTTGTTTAACTAAGTAAATAACTAGGTTAAATAGCCTAGTTATTTTTATTTTATGCTATAATATGAAAATATACTAGCGAATATGAAAATTCGGATTTTGGGGTGTTACATGCATTTCATAAATAATGTTTCAATAGGTTTACGTTCAGCCGAAGCAATTGTAACTGTTATAATCATACAAAACCAGATTGTTTAAAAAGTATAACATTAATTATTCATCAAGCAACACGCCCCATGGCACTCTTCGCTCCTCAGACTGCAAGTTCCAAAGCATAATGTATCTAACGACCTGCAAGCATACAGAAAAAGTGTGTCAACATAAAGTTGGTGAGTTCACAGTTTTGTTTAATGAAAATCAGGTAAGTGTTTAGTTTAAAGACATGTTACGAATAATAAACTCGGTACCAATTGACTGTTCTGTTTTTTTGTGCCCTCGTCAATGTCTATCATCATTGATCAATGTGTTTAAGGTCATTAGTTCACGCCCGGCTCCCAACACTATCAACTAATACCTCGTTGTCTCCCATGCAACTAGCTCAGTATGTAAGTAGAGACTTTCGTGATAGAGTTTGAGCTTATTAACCAACATCGAATTTAAACTACAATATAGAAAAAGTATACTTCCCAGGAATAATAGTTTAAAAAGTATTCATCCCAGGAATAGTAGTTTAAAAGTATTACTCCCAGGAATAGTAGTTTGTTTGTCCCCCCGGGACGCATGCTTGTAAAAGAGTAGTAAACTCACCTTAGTTTGCTCGGTATATGTTACGTACTTCTATGCGTTAATTAACTATTAGATCCGTTGCACGCGACCTAAGGTACAGTATCATGTATTATGTAAGTAGTATACAAGTAGGGTTTTGCAATACCCTGAGTCCAAACAACCCGGTCTTTAATGTGGTCAATTTATCATACAGTAACACACAATAATTTGGATATCCTGCTTATTAAGTGTCTAGTTCGGAATTGTGACAACTGTCAAAATTCAAGGTATCCGTACAACTATTAAACCATGATTAGTGCTTAATGACTGTGCTAAATTACAACTAAAGACTTGAACTGCTTGCTGATTATTGTTTTATACATACATGTGCATCACACATTGCTTAATGTCATATCATTATTGCATGAGAACTTTATTGACTCAAATGATGCACGAAACACAGTTAGCACAGTTATCAGACAAATCAGAAAAATGCTGACGGAGTTCAGTACATAGACAGGCAATGTGTTGAGATACAGAATGAGCCAGAAACCAAGTACTACACTAGTATAGTGTGTAGGAAAGTAAGGATCATAAAACTGCCTTCCTAGTGATAGTTTAAGTGCTGGAAAGTGCCTAAAACTCACATAAACTGCAGAATTCTGCTATAAAATCAGCAAATTCAGCATTTAAACAATCTAATATCATGCAGAAATGTGGTTAAATGGTCCTGAATACTTTCCTAGGTATCGGGAATCGAAACTGTCACAAAAGGGTACATAAAGCACACTTAACTGCAAAGTTTGGCACCTTAACGAACCGGTAACCAACCGAACAACCGGACACTACCTGAAACACCAAACTTTCACTAGAAGCACTGTTTTAACATTACCAAGCTAGTTATGGTTCCCGAACATCATAACACACTAAATAAATATCTAATAACTAAATCCCTAACCATATACTTGATTTCTAACTAAGTAACTAATTATTTGATTAAACCTACACCTATACCCCCCCCCCCCACTTAGTAATCGGCCAACATGGCCCCCACTATCAAGATTTTATTTCAATTTAATAGTAGAACTTGTTCTTTCTTTACTAAACATATTATACATTGGTAAAACTCATGATATGGATTATAAGTGAGACTTAGAGTTCATGAGCTTCATTTCATCACAACACACTCAACACCACTTCTCTCTTCCTCTCTTCTTCTTGGGTTCAGCCGTAAGCAACAACAACATAATCACCATCATTCAATCATCTTCATCTAATTCCATACATACTCAAGTGTGTTAGAAGGTGCATAAGGAAGCTAGGAGCTTTCGGAAGTTGAAGAACCTTCTCCATTTGCTTTTATCCTCCTTTTTTCTTCTCTTGATCATCCCTAGCCTTGAGCTAGTGGTAAGAACACTAATTTCTTCATTTTACATCTTATTTAAGTGGTTAAAAGATGATACATGATGTTAATCTTGAAGAACACTAAGAAACAAGAGAATGAAACATGAACATAAGCTTAAATCTTAAAGAAATCTTGATGTATATGTGTTGTTATACTTGTTGATTGTTGTTTAGTTATGTAAATGATGTAGATCATCATATGATCTTGCTAGATCATGATTAGAAACATAATCTAGCAAGATGAGAGGATGAAAGTGTTAAAGATTCATAGATCATCCTCTTGAAAGACTTGAACTTGAAAGAATATATTGTTTTCTTGTAAAATGATGATTAAAGTGAGTTGTAAATCTTGTAACACATGTGTAACAAGAAAAATCCAAGAAGAAACATTTTTAGAAAATGTGATTATAAGTTGTAAAGATCTAGATTCTTCAAAAATAATGTTTTTAAAGAATCAACTACACTTTAAAGGGTAACTAGGCTTACTAAACATACTAGTAAGTTACTACAATTTTTTTGTAAATTTTCAAGTTCATGAAGTGGTAGTTTATGCTCATTTTTGGCAAAATTGGTAAGTATAAGATTGTTTATTGTTGATTGTTGATTGATTGTGTTGATTTATAAAAGAAAATGATATGCCTTCAAGGCATGGAAACCTCCATTTTTAGGGGAAACTATGGAAAAAATTTTCTAAAAATTTAAACACTTAGAAAAATATTTTTAAACAAATATTTACAAGTATATTTCAAACCATAGATTTTCACATAAAGATTGCCATAATTTTTGTTACAAAAATTATAAATATTGGAGGTTGGTTTTTATAAATAAAAGTGACTAAATATGTATTTAGGGAAATATATATTTAGAAGGCACCATGTGTGTGATTATTTGTATATTATGTGTATTAGTTATATTATTTTAGGACTTGAAATAATATAACTCATCAAAATACCAAAAATTACAATCCAAAATATTATCAAAATTCCAAGGAATAAATATACCAAGAATACCTAAAATATTGGTGAAACTGAACAAAGGAATATAACTCACAAAATATTTCGGAAAATTTATTCGTAAGTATATTTTTGGTAAATAATATTTTGGACACCAAAAGAACAAAAATATGATTTTTACAAGTATTACAAACATATCATATTTCTGACCATGAGAAATATATATTATTTTTGACAAATAAAAATATGTATATATTTTCTTGGAGTTATTAAAGTATGTATTATATTTGGAAGAAATATATATTTCCTCAAACAAACATGAAATATATTATTTCTGGATGAAAAATGAGTTCATATATATTTTCTAAGTTAGACTTGAAAATATATTATTTTTGAGACTTGTATGTAATTTATAAATATTTTTGCAAGGGAAAAATTATAAATAATTTTCTAAGTAATATTTCTTAAAATATATATTGGAAATATATATTATTGTATTTTTACTAGAGATATTATTCCGGAAAAATTAAGTATAAGAATACTTAACAATTAAAAGAAAATACGTATTTTTGTACGTATAAATACACCCCGGAATACGACACTAATACATGGCAAAAATATACAAGTGTAAGAATATAAATACAAATACACCCATCCTTGTGAAGGATATACATGTATAAATACTTAGAAAGTAACAAGTTAAAATATATTATTTTAACTATTATTCCAAAAATTTAATAAATATAATTTAAGTTAAAATATTTATTATTTTAACAAATAATTATATAACTTGGAATAATATTGAAGACACAAAGAAACGTAACTCAAAGACACTAAGTGATACTAAGTCAAGGCACGACCCGCTCGTCTAATAGATCATAGTACGTTGTAGGTAGTCGTGTACATCTGAAGGAGCTTTGAGTTACTGTGATTACGAAGAACGCAAGAATGTGAGTTCATGTCCCCCTTTTCTCTTAACTGTTTTCGGTTTTATAACTTCGGGGGTGAAGTACATGTTACTAACTGTTTACATACGATTACGTTTGGTATGGTTAGCTAAGGAAAGGTACTGCTAGATCATGTGAGTGGTGGGTACAACGCTTAAGACCATTAATCCTCGTTGTAGGACCGAGGGACATGAGTGATAGATCTATTTGGGTGTAGCGAGCCCCACCCATGTGGACCAGGGTTTGGCCCATGAGGTGACTATGTCTTACAGCCGGAAGCCCGGTGCAAAGTCTGCTAAGTTTGAGCCTTCCTGCATCACGTCACACATATTAATGGCCTTGCAAACCATTAATGATCTGTTTTCCTTGTTTGCTTTCATACCGGGGTTTACAAACATATATACATACTTTCAATGATTACAAAGGTTTATTCATACACACAAGCAAACACATGAACTCGCTCAACTTTTGTTGATGTTTTCAAACTACATGTATTTCAGGGAATTAAATGTGGATCTGGCGGGCGTTTGGATGTTTCAAGTGAGGTTGGGAATAAAAGATGTCATCCGTAGTCTGAGGGTTTGGATAATGTGTCTTATCCTAGATAAGACACATCTTTCAAAGCCCGGTTTTATTTAAAGTCTTTTGTCGAGTCCTTAGGGAACTCTAAAACTATTTGCATGGTTGTAATATGGATTCAAGGTCTGTGTTTGGATTTCCAAAAAAATGTTGTTTGTGATATTTTAAACTTATTTAATGGATGATTATCTTTAGTTTTATCATCTAGATGTTTGTTATGGTTGAATGCAATGATATTAAGCAAGTGACACATAATCACGCTTCCTCAAAAGTCAGGGTGTGACAGGAATTGCATAAGTAAATTCAGAGTTATTGATAACATATATTTATCACATAAATCTCTTATCACATAACAAACTTGGCATGTTTTCTATTTACATACTGAACATGATGCGCACTATATAAACATCGGACTCCATTATTTTTTACAAGTTCGGACATATCATATGTATATTAATCCTTAGAATATAATTCACATTTTTACAAAGTCTGGCCATTACTTTGGTTAAATAAGTTCGGGGCAATGTTAGTTGATTTTGCCGGCCATGCTTAAAATATTGTCGGCCCACATGTAAGAAAGACATCGGACTACTTATGAAATCAATACAAATTCGTAACAATATCAAGCATACATTCAATAAGTTCTGAATCATCATCATTCAGAATTTAGATTATATAGATGTGAAACTCGGACACCTGCCAATTGATTAATATTATAGCTCTACAACTAATACATCACCGGCCACATATACACATAAACCCCAGGCCCAATAATTTTATTAGTTCGGACACGTATACTGTATACTTAATAACTCGGACCCCATAAATTTTACAAACCAACTATTTGCTCAGAAGTCCTGACCTTATCCCCCCATAAACTCGGACCCATCTCTGTTTCATCTCAAACTCGGAAAGAAGAAAAAAACAAGTGGTAAGTTCGGACTAGTCTAACAAATTCGGACCTTTTGTACACAAATAAACCCGATCCCCTTTATTCATAACAACAAAGCCGGACACCCCAAAGTTCGGACTGCATGTACCCAAAAGCTCAGACACCTTAACTTATTAAATTTTGATCCTTTCATAATTTGTAACCTCTGAACTTATAACTTGTACATAAGAACTCAGACTCTAGAGAGGAATAAATCCTGACTCACATAAATCTCCCTAAATTCGGACCATATAACCTAGTTGAGTCCAAAGTAAACTCGGACCCTAGTGACAAACCAACCCGGCCATCTTAAACCTATAAACTCGGACAGTATGCAATGCTGATTCAAAAACTCGGACTCAAAGTGGCAAGTCCTGAACATCAATAAACTCAGACTTCGTGACTCCACAAAGTCTGACCAACCCTAATCACAGTATCAATGTAACGGCTTAGTTTCTACAATCAAAACCATACCAAGTTACGAATCAATTCACAAGTTAACAGTTCCAACATATCAATAGCATTCATATTCTTGATAAAGGTTTGCACATTCACGTAACATAGTAATTTATATGTTAATTGTCCAAGTGGGTGGAGTGATGAAAGCGTTTTTAAAGAGGCGATGCGTAGATACGAAGAGGAGCATCGGCAGGTTTTCCCCCACGTCCAGGCATGAGAGATTATGCGAACCAATAAGAAGTGGGCGCCGGTTCCAAACGAGGTTGCAAGCGCTAAACGGACGAAAACCTCGGACACTGGATGTTATAGTGCAGGGGATTCGGACGCACAATGTCACATAAATATAAACGACGAGCCGAAATTTAACAACGTAGAGGCCTTAGTTCGAGAGGAGGTACGTCCCCCTGGAAGGGACAAAGTGTAACACCCCAAAAACGGGTTTGGTAATCAAACCACGTTAATATTAATGACTTGGTAAAATACCGTTAGAGGTAAAATTTAACCCGGTGAATATTATGACTTAAATAAATAATCCTAATATTAACTAAAAGGTGAATAAAAGCTTTTAAGGAAATAAAAAGGATAAAAGGCCCGAGTTAACGGGACCTAAAATAAACTTAGTCATAAATATTCCCGAACCCGCTAAGTTAACTAGGAATATTAAACCTAGTTAATAAGTGGGAATATTATTGAAAATAATTAGGTTGTGACCTAATTAATAACTAACCAAACACGAGGGACCAAAGCCGGGTAACTTGAAAATGGAATTATAAACTTAAAAACAAAACACAACACACACACAAGAGTGTGTGTGCGTGTTCTGATCGACCAGGAGAAAGCTCAGGAGAGCTCAAACCCTAACTTCAACAAATTGATCAAATTGAAGCCCAAATCAAGAGCCAAATCAATGCATGAACACAAATTCGTGATCACCAAGTCAAGGGGATCGTGAGGTATGTTGAATTTCTAACATTCGTGAAGTTGTAAAAATTTGATAATCATCCTAATCGCGAATTAGGCATGAATTAGAGAAGCTATGGCTAGATTAGTGATGTATACTTGCTTAGGAACGAAACCCTAAGTGAAAATCATACATAACATGCTATGAATTGAATGATTGAATGAATTCCCACACTAGGCTAAGTGGGTATTAGTCATAAGATGGAATTGATGATATGATTATGATTAGAATCATCATGCATGTTAAGTAATCGGGAAATACTTAAACAATTTGCAATTTTGAGTACTTGATCCTAAGTGATAGTGGTGAATTTTGATGTTAATCTTGGTAAAAATAACTAGTTACGAACTAGTTGTAAATGTGTAAAAAAAAATGTATGCACATTAGGTGTTTGTTAAAATGCCTAAATGAAAACTAAAGTGTTGAAATTAGAGTGAAAATGTGTATTTGAATAATATGGCAAGCTATATGAAATATGAAACAAGAAGAGTTTTAATCATCATGTTGATTTGAACTAATGTTGTAAATCATGTGATCGAAAGTAGTTAACTTTAATAAGCTAAGTTAACTAATCATGAAGTCGAGTAGTAGTTTCGACTTATGAAATAAGTGAGATGGAATAGTCATGAATAATTATGACTAATCTAACCATCTTACAATTTACAATGATAGTTTGACGATTAACAAGCTAGGTGAAAGCTTGGGAATGAAGCGGGTCAAACGAAGCAAGAATGACGGAAAAGCATAATTTGGAAGTAAGGTAAGTATAGCTTACAATAGTCATATATGTTGGAATATTCTTTGTCATATTAATTACGAATAAGAGAAATGCCTAATTGAGATATGATGTTCCGACGTGTAGTCGTACGGAACAAGATAACTAAATAGGATAAGAAACCGTATTGATGGTTAAAAATGAGTTAAATTGGTAATTCGATCATGTTATGACGAATGAAAGATGTACTTTTAAAGGTTACCATATAGGGTAAATCATGATAACCCAAAAAGGGTAAATTCTAATAAATGTCATCTCGCTAATAATTGGTCATTTAGACCAAACGGGTCAAAAGGTGAAATTATCACCCTTTGACAATATCGGCTAATGGTTTGTCAAGTTGTATGATTTCAGGAATAAATATCAAATGGATACTTACATCGCTATTACTTAGCGGTTATTAAGGCAAGGTATCATAACGGGTCAATATAAATATTGATCCGAGCCAGGTATGTGTAATATAGATTAACTACTCAATAGGAACTAAAGGTTCCTTGATAGTTAAATGCAGTCATATAGACAATTGGTTACTTTAATAAGCAAACCGAATGATTCATATGATGATCATTGTGTTTTGAAAACATAAAGATTTTTGAATCAAATGCATAGTTTAAAACAGGGCTTTGGGTCGATGATGTTTTTTTTAAAAGGTCCTTTATATTAACGAAATGACTAAATGGACCAAAATACCCTTGTAAGCTAAATCGAGCGAACGACCCACAAAGGTTGTTCGGAAAAGAGTAGTATGCATAATTAAACACTTAGAATAAGTATACAAAAGCGAAACATGTAAATCCTTAGTCATTTGACTCTATAATAGTCTTTGCGTAAAATAATGATTCGAGAGGTAAAATTTGGTTTATATTGATCACCAAATTAAACCCACCATAAGTACAGTTGTGGTAGAAGATTATAGGATGAGAAATGTGGTGATGGAATGCTAGAAGCAATCGAAAGTGATTTTAGGCATGAGAGTGCTTAAATACCCTTAACGGGTCAAAATAAGCACTTGAGCGTAAACGGGTTTTTATTATGTAAGAAACCCGTGATTTGAGCTTAACATGATAGGAGACATTGAAACTATGAATTTCATAAGTTTAAAGATCAAATAAACATGTTTGATGATGAAATCATGAAACGGGTCAAAATTTGGTAAAAAGGGTAATAAGCCGAAGAGTTAAAAATCTGAAATTTTATTATGTCGGATGTTAGATTTTAACTCCATAAGATGGAGAATCAAATTACAATTACGTAGGAAGAAACGGTAGGTCAAACGGACGAGCGGATTGAAAGATACGAAAGTTTTCGTGTCAAAAACGGCAAAATGGGAGTTCTGATACAGGGACCACCGTAACTTACGGTGCCCATCGTAAGTTACGGTGGAGCTGAAAGCTTTACGGTAGCTTCCTACTGATTTACGGTAGGGGCACTTTATACCAGGGGCCACCGTAACTTACGGTGTCACCGTAACTTACGGTGTCACCGTAAGTTACGGTGGAGATCAGTTTTATATCCTTGTTTTTGGAATCAAGACATCCATGTTGGAATTTCTAGATTTCCTTGTTTAATTCGATTATTCGACTCAATCATCATTGTTGTATTAGTTATTTAATTATCAAAACTAACTTTTAAGTTGGTTTTGATCACAGGTGAATGTCAAGAGTCTCGGATGAAGATCAAGCATCGAGCAAGAACCAAACACGCGTTAAATGAAGCTTCCGCAAGTTGTTTCGTCGTTATTCTAAAACGATGAATTAAACCACATTACGTTGTATCACTTATGATTTGCGAAAAGTTTTAGTAAATCCATATTTTTATAGTATGTGTAGTCTTAACTACACTTCTAATTGTTGGTATTTACATATAAAACCGTTAATTAGAAACTAGGGTGTTACAAGTTGGTATCAGAGCCTTGGTTTAAGAGATTCAAGTATGGTGGGGAAGAACCATGCTTGGACTTAAACCTTATGCTCTTAATAAAGATTGGTGTTCGGTTCGAGGCTTGATCACAAATCCGGTAAGTACATGTATGTTAATAGTTTAGCATGCTAAAGTGTTGTAAACAGCACATAGGGCTATCGTGTGATACACGTTACCCCAATTAAAAGGATGGATATGGTTGATGAAAATACGCGTGTTGACGCGTATGGTATAAAAGCCTTGTATTATGATACGGGCATTTAGTAAAGTTGACATTACTAACTTTTGTGAATGTCTTGATTGAAGGACACTCGCATTTAAAGATGACAAGAGTTGAACAAATTAAGGATATGATAGAAGAACGGTCTGAAGTATGACAAGAGGAGCATGCTCACCAAGGGCTAAATCGAGTAACGACCGCGAACAAGGTTAATGGCAGGGAACGCCCGACGGGGCAAGCATTACCAGGTGCACGCTTTTAAATATAATTGCATAAATAGCAATATGCAATAAACAAGTAGAGAATGATTGTTGCATAGGTAAATTAGAAACTTGGAAAACCTGAATAGAAATACATATTCAGGATATTATTTCCAAGAAAACTAAATAGAGGCATTACTTACATATGGTGTGATGTGAAAACTATAAAAAGGTCGTGTATGTCATGTGTTAATTGCTTACTCTGGCCAAGTAAGTAGTGGCATATGATACCATGAGTTTCTTATAGCGGACACATTTACATCCGAGGTAGTAAGGGCAGGGTGAATGGGACTAACTTAAAAAGTACCCAAATGAATCAAATGAGCAAAATATTTGATAATAATGTAAACGCACAACCGTGTGACGGAAGCGTATTACATTAGGATAATGAGCCCGAGCGAAGGGACAAAGAAACATGTAAAATGATTAAGATATGCATTGGGAGGGATACACTTACACTCGAACCCGGAAAATGAAAATATGTTTCTAAACGGGTCGTTTTTGTAAAACGTCAAACTCGAGGACAAAGTCGGAATATAAAAATGAAGCGAGGTCTTAATGCATACCGGGAGGGTTGCAATAATAACGACTTCGGTAAAACACCCGGTTGATGGGTAAGAATTAAACACATGCGTAGACTGAGAAACGGGAACTCGGATGGAAAGTTAAAAGACTCGGGTTTTGGGTCATAACTAAAAGATGACAATAATGTAAATAGAAATTGTGAATAAATTATTTTCAACTATTTTAAAGTTGAACAGGTCGAATATAATATCATGCCGGACGGCATAAGTAAACACAAGCGGGATAATAGTAGCGTTAAAAGCAAAAGATTAATGAGCCCGGTAATGGGACATAATCAAATAAGAATGTATGTAAACTGGATAATGGTGAGTATAAGATAACCCGACGCATAAATGACGTGAGAAGTCATAAAGTCGGAAAATTTGTCCGAAAGGAAACGAATGTAGCCTTAGACTACGGTCAAGGTCAAAGAAAATACCAAGGCGAAAATAAATGATTTTAAACAAAAATAGGATGCCTTGACACCAAACATGTATTTTAATAATGACATGAGTAAGGAATGATCTACAGGATCAACCTAACCTTTGGGGTTATAAACAATGGAAAGGTCTACGAGACTAAAACGACCCACGGGTTATGATTAGAAAGACATTAGAAGGACTTCGCCCTAAAGAGGTGAAAGTCTAATCAAAATAGCCCATAAGGCTAAGTGATAAAACCTACGGGTTAATTAGATAAAGCGAGAGAATCAATTGAGAATCCCCGCATAAAACTAAGACTGTAAAAGAATAAATTATGTACTGTCAATATCCTGGCATGGACAATTGACAAAAGTTAAAGAGAAGATCCTAAAACTAAAACTTCGGTTTTAGTAAGAAATAACGTTTTTACAAATATAAATTCTGATAGGAATTTAAATAGTAAGCATGAAGGATACAAGTCTTGACACTAATAGGCGCAAGACGATATATTCGAAAAAGTGATGTTTTCTAAATGAAAGGTTGATATGAATTAGACATGATGAGACACGATCACGGTCAAGAAATGCAATGTGAGGTAGAATAACATTATAACCAAGCGAGCGGTAAAAGTAACTGGACTAATAAGTCTAGTTAGTGAGACCGGTTAAGGTCAACTATTCAAATCAAGAAATTTGGTTTGCTTATAAGCGATAGGTTCGGAATAACTGAACCGAATAAATAAATTTGAAGACAAAAGAATTTGTTGCTAAAAGTGAAAGAATTCACTAAAGACCTTTAAACGGGTCAAAGTAACGGATTCATAAAGAATTCGATAGTATATGAAAGCGATGGATATCGCTAAGTTAACTAAACTAGTAGAAATAACGAGATTACGCTATTTCAAGTTGCAGTATGTCATATAAGATACGTAGATGATTAATAACCAAAAGGATATTACCATACTTTTCTGGTAATACTAACAATTGGTTAAAATATGGGCAATGCTCAATTGATTATCGAGAGCAAATGCATGGAGTTAAACTCGATAAATTATGTAAGAAAAGGTTTCAAGGACGAAACCTCTTTAAGGGGGTAGACTTGTAACACCCCAAAAACGGGTTTGGTAATCAAACCACGTTAATATTAATGACTTGGTAAAATACCGTTAGTGGTAAAATTTAACCCGGTGAATATTATGACTTAAATAAATAATCCTAATATTAACTAAAAGGTGAATAAAAGCTTTTAAGGAAATAAAAAGGATAAAAGGCCCGAGTTAACGGGACCTAAAATAAACTTAGTCATAAATATTCCCGAACCCGCTAAGTTAACTAGGAATATTAAACCTAGTTAATAAGTGGGAATATTATTGAAAATAATTAGGTTGTGACCTAATTAATAACTAACCAAACACGAGGGACCAAAGCCGGGTAACTTGAAAATCTATTATATATAATAAACAAAAAAAATATGGGACACTTGGCACAATATTAGGGCTTCCTAGATTTGGTTTTGGCGGGAAACTGAATGGGTATTCTTTTAGCATATCGAGATGCTCCGTGTTTATTTGGATTCAGTATTCGGATCCATATATATTCTTATAATAAAATAATTATTTGCCTAACCCTTTCATTTTATTACTCTGTGTTGCCTATCTTCTCATATACGCATCCTCCTCCTCAATGATTCCATTTCAAATCCTTCTCATCCTCAATGAATCATCTTCCATTTGTTATTTTGAAGATCTATGTTATCATCAACAGTGATATTTCAAGTGAAGATCCGATAGAATAAAGGTAATCTTTTTGGTTGAAATTAGGGTTTGCCGATTCATCACATGAACTAATTAGATTATTTATGTTTTTGAATCACACGTTAAACAAGCTAACAATTTGTATACCGGAAAATTTACGGTGGATGATTGCTTCAATTATGGTGATGGTCCTACTGGTGCTTTTATAAAAGAGAAATTCAGTGTTGGGCAATTACATATTATGTTGAAGGGTAGAGAATGTGTGTGCTGAGTTATTATTAAAGTTATATTTGTGATTCTATATAGATGTTTATTAGGTTTATAGAGTTTGTAGTTTAATTTAACTAAAGTTTAAGGTGTATGAAGTTTCTAAACATGTTTTAATAAGAAACAGTCATATCATGGCTTGATATTTTAGTGTTCATCATAAACTGGTCTCATGTAAAGAAGAAGCATCGGAAATGGGCGGGTAAATAACTTTTTTGGTAGCATTTTTATGTTGTTTTTAAGAATTTTAATTTTTTACTTCCGGAACCGGAGAATGTTAATTTGTCGATTTATACAACAACGTTCAAGTGCTCATTGTATTACATAATATAGCTTCTGGGACTGGGGGTGGTAGTGGGAGTGGGTGGGGTCTGGTTATGGGTCTGGTGGTGGTGGTGGAGCTCATGGAGGTGGGCACGGTGATGGCGGCAGTGGCGGTGGTGACAGCGGAGGGCACGGTCCCGACAACCATGTATAAGTTGGCTGCAGCCGGTTTGAAGAATGTAAGTTATTATGTATGCTTTATATTACTTTTTTATAATTTTAACTGGTGAAGAATTATATTACTTTTTTTTATAATTTTAACTGGTGAAGAATTTAGCCAAATAAGCATTGAAACATTTGCATATGTTACATTTAACCTGGCTAGAACTGATCTTGCTAATTTAATTTTTATTCACAAGTGTTGCATTGTCTTAGAATGCCTGCTTACACAAATGATCCACTTCTGCAAGTGGAAACAACATATGGATCCCTTCTTTGGAACACGTTCGCATATAAAAACAACTCACCGGAGTCCGCGGGATATACCGGAGACACCTACAGCGGCGGGGACAAAGTCGTTGCCGGGACCGGGATCACGTCAACATCATTTCGTTCACTGTTTTGGTATGTTCTTTTAACGCCTTCGGTTCCTTTTTATTTATTTATGTGAAAGAAACAATATCAAATGGATAACAAGAGCAAACAATGTCAGAATGTGTGAGTTTGAAAAGTTTTTAAGGTTCTGTTTTGTTACTGTCGAGTTGTTTATAAAATGAAGATGATGACAATTGTTATCAACAAGGTATTAATTTATATTATTTATTATTGAAAATGCATATAGGAATTCATTTGTGATTTTTTGTTATATTAATTGTAATAGTTAGAAAATAATGAAGATGAAATAACGTAGGAATTCATTTGTAATATTATTTAATTCTTTGGGTTGTTGGGGAATGGGTGGGTTGTTCTAAATGCACGTAGGAATTCATTTTGTAATATTTTTTATTTTTTAATTCTTTGGGTTGTTAGGGAATGGGTGGGTTGTTCTAAATTATGACGGTGCAGAAGGTACTTGCTTAATAAATATAAGGGTACCTTTAACTCTTTGGGTTGTTCTAAATTATAAGGGTATAATGTTAAAACGGAATAAAAATCATATTCCACCACAAAACTTGTGAATTTTTGTTGATTCTAAGAAAAAGTAACCCATATATATTAAACATCATATTTGAAACTGTTCTCATGGCTTTACATCATATTTGAGCCTTTGGAAAAAAATAATGTTTGTAACTGTTCTCATGGCTTTACATCATATTTGAGCCTTTGGAAAAAATAATGTTAATTCAATTGCCAAAAACTTCAATATATTGGATACGGAGAGACATTGGTTATTATGTTGGAAATGGTACGGAGGAAAGTGAGACTAGAAATCCTCTGGGCATTTAGATTTGAATACTTTAAACATGTTTTACTATATCATCTTGCACCTAATTCGCCATTTGAGATATTTGGTGAACGTACTGTAGTAAATATGGTTTTCTAACATTTATTAATCTTTTTGGCATTTTAATTGCCTTCTTCTATATGGGTTAATCTTAGACATCTATTAGCAACTCGTGATCAAGAGCTACAAACACTTTCATTTGAGGTAGTACTCATGTTAACAGGATAAGTGTTATAACTTTTTCTTGGAGTAGGCAGCCGACGGGTCAGAAAGAATCGAAGCTGAACTTACTATCTGAATCCCTTAGAAACTTTGCGCATGGAACTGGATTATGGTAGCCGATAGAGTTTTGAAGGTTGATTTTTTTTTTGTTAGAATTGTATTTTGTGTTGATTTCGTTTGTTTAATTGTTTGGATTTTGAATAGGTTTTATGTTTGTAATACTTGGGTTGTGTGTGGTCGTGAGTATAGAGTTAAAAGTAGTAATTGGTATTGGTTAGAGTGGCTGGGTAGGGGTTTGCCGTTTTTGAGGTCAGTGTTCTTCTTGGGGTATTGTTTTTTTAGGTGTAATTTGTTTATTTATTTTATTAATAAAGTATTGACGGGGTGCCCCGTTAAGATAAAAGAAAAGATTGATTTACCTTAGTTGGATCATATCTTAATATTTATTTTTTATTCTATTATACCAACGATCTCCATAGTTGAACTGTTTAATTGCCAATTCTCATTATATCTGTTATTTGATTATAAGTTTTTAGGTTAAAGAGAGGAAGGTAGGGAGTATAAAGAGGAACAAAGCTGCTACAGAGAGAAAACCAACCTGAGTTGGCAACTCAAAAAGAATACTATAGAAATGCTTTAAGTGCAGCCAAAGAAGCAAAAGCATTAGCAGAATCAAAGGCAAATGATAAAGCCAGAGTTGAACTAGAAATCCAGATAAAAGGAATACTGTTTTATCTTTATTTAATTTAAAAATTCTATTACCAATTATTCAATGTCGTGTAAAAGTTTAATGAAATAATATGTTTCATTTTAATAAAAGTACATGTTTATTAACTAATAAAATTAAACTACCCGGGAAGCAGTCCCGGGTGATAACCTAGTGGAATTATAAACTTAAAAACAAAACACAACACACACACAAGAGTGTGTGTGCGTGTTCTGATCGACCAGGAGAAAGCTCAGGAGAGCTCAAACCCTAACTTCAACAAATTGATCAAATTGAAGCCCAAATCAAGAGCCAAATCAATGCATGAACACAAATTGGTGATCACCAAGTCAAGGGGATCGTGAGGTATGTTGAATTTCTAACATTCGTGAAGTTGTAAAAATTTGATAATCATCCTAATCGCGAATTAGGCATGAATTAGAGAAGCTATGGCTAGATTAGTGATGTATACTTGCTTAGGAACGAAACCCTAAGTGAAAATCATACATAACATGCTATGAATTGAATGATTGAATGAATTCCCACACTAGGCTAAGTGGGTATTAGTCATAAGATGGAATTGATGATATGATTATGAATAGAATCATCATGCATGTTAAGTAATCGGGAAATACTTAAACAATTTGCAATTTTGATCCTAAGTGATAGTGGTGAATTTTGATGTTAATCTTGGTAAAAATAACTAGTTACGAACTAGTTGTAAATGTGTAAAAAAAAATGTATGCACATTAGGTGTTTGTTAAAATACCTAAATGAAAATTAAAGAGTTGAAATTAGAGTGAAAATGTGTATTTGAATAATATGGCAAGCTATATGAAATATGAAACAAGAAGAGTTTTAATCATCATGTTGATTTGAACTAATGTTGTAAATCATGTGATCGAAAGTAGTTAACTTTAATAAGCTAAGTTAACTAATCATGAAGTCGAGTAGTAGTTTCGACTTATGAAATAAGTGAGATGGAATAGTCATGAATAATTATGACTAATCTAACCATCTTACAATTTACAATGATAGTTTGACGATTAACAAGCTAGGTGAAAGCTTGGGAATGAAGCGGGTCAAACGAAGCAAGAATGACGGAAAAGCATAATTTGGAAGTAAGGTAAGTATAGCTTACACTAGTCATATATGTTGGAATATTCTTTGTCATATTAATTACGAATAAGAGAAATGCCTAATTGAGATATGATGTTCCGACGTGTAGTCGTACGGAACAAGATAACTAAATAGGATAAGAAACCGTATTGATGGTTAAAAATGAGTTAAATTGGTAATTCGATCATGTTATGACGAATGAAAGATGTACTTTTAAAGGTTACCATATAAGGTAAATCATGATAACCCAAAAAGAGTAAATTCTAATAAATGTCATCTCGCTAATAATTGGTCATTTAGACCAAACGGGTCAAAAGGTGAAATTATCACCCTTTGACAATATCGGCTAATGGTTTGTCAAGTTGTATGATTTCAGGAATAAATATCAAATGGATACTTACATCGCTATTACTTAGCGGTTATTAAGGCAAGGTATCATAACGGGTCAATATAAATATTGATCCGAGCCAGGTATGTGTAATATAGATTAACTACTCAATAGGAACTAGAGGTTCCTTGATAGTTAAATGCAGTCATATAGACAATTGGTTACTTTAATAAGCAAACCGAATGATTCATATGATGATCGTTGTGTTTTGAAAACATAAATATTTTTTAATCAAATGCATAGTTTAAAACTGGGCTTTGGGTCGATGATGTTTTTTTTAAAAGGTCCTTTATATTAACGAAATGACTAAATGGACCAAAATACCCTTGTAAGCTAAATCGAGCGAACGACCCACAAAGGTTGTTCGGAAAAGAATAGTATGCATAATTAAACACTTAGAATAAGTATACAAAAGCGAAACATGTAAATCCTTAGTCATTTGACTCTATAATAGTCTTTGCGTAAAATAATGATTCGAGAGGTAAAATTTGGTTTATATTGATCACCACATTAAACCCACCATAAGTACAGTTGTGGTGGAAGATTATAGGATGAGAAATGTGGTGATGGAATGCTAGAAGCAATCGAAAGTGATTTTAGGCTTGAGCGTGCTTAAATACCCTTAACGGGTCAAAATAAGCACTTGAGCGTAAACGGGTTTTTATTATGTAAGAAACCCGTGATTTGAGATTAACATGATATGAGACATTGAAACTATGAATTTCATAAGTTTAAAGATCAAATAAACTTGTTTGATGATGAAATCATGAAACGGGTCAAAATTTGGTAAAAAGGGTAATAAGCCGAAGAGTTAAAAGTCTGAAATTTTATTATGTCGGATGTTAGATTTTAACTCCATAAGATGGAGAATCAAATTACAATTACGTAGGAAGAAACGGTAGGTCAAACGGACGAGCGGATTGAAAGATACGAAAGTTTTCGTGTCAAAAACGGCAAAATGGGAGTTCTGATACAGGGGCCACCGTAACTTACGGTGCCCACCGTAAGTTACGGTGGAGCTGAAAGCTTTACGGTAGCTTCCTACTAATTTACGGTAGGGACACTTTATACCAGGGGCCACCGTAACTTACGGTGTCACCGTAAGTTACGATGGAGATCAGTTTTATATCCTTGTTTTTGGAATCAAGACATCCATGTTGGAATTTCTAGATTTCCTTGTTTAATTCGATTATTCGACTCAATCATCATTGTTGTATTAGTTATTTAATTATCAAAACTAACTTTTAAGTTGGTTTTGATCACAGGTGAATGTCAAGAGTCCCGGATGAAGATCAAGCATCGAGCAAGAACCGAACACGCGTTAAATGAAGCTTCCGCAAGTTGTTTCGTCGTTATTCTAAAACGATGAATTAAACCACATTACGTTGTATCACTTATGATTTGCGAAAAGTTTTAGTAAATCCATATTTTTATAGTATGTGTAGTCTTAACTACACTTCTAATTGTTGGTATTTACATATAAAACCGTTAATTAGAAACTAGGGTGTTACACACAGACAAAATGGGGGTGGCTGCAAAAAAAACAAAAAACAAGCCTCATCGGGGGGCAGTTCGAGAATGGCGACTTGATGGCCCAGTTCAAAGCATACACCGAGGTCACAACCCAAAAGATACAAGCGAAGCAACGTGAAGTAGACGAACGGGTTCGGTTGAAGCAAGAGGCGGTAGAACTACAAGAATGGAAGATAATGACAACCGATATCAACACGTATCAGGAAGAAGACCATTACGTTTTGCGTAAAATGAAAAAAAAAAGATCGCCAAAAAAAAGAATTCTTAGGATTTTTAATTTTTATTAATCTATTATTTTTTTAAGTTAAGGATTTTCTTTTTTTAAGTTATGTAATTTTTTTAATATGTGATGATTTTATTTTATAAGTCATTTAATGTTTAAAAATATGTTGAATTTAAAAAAAAAGGGGGGGGGGGGGGAGACCCATCCTCCACACCCTTGGTCCATCCTTAGAGGGCATCCTCCTGTTGGGTGTCGAATCCAGCAAATAAATATAAAATAAACCTACTTGACACACTAAAAATAGTATGAATGGAAGTCAGATTCGTGTCCACAGGGTTACAAATTAATTAGTTAATTAATTATGCGAAAACGTTTTAGACACAGATACGGTTGTTTTGAAAGGGGGGGTTTTTAGTTTAACTAAAATGTAAAAACAATTTATAATTTTTGGATTAAAAAGAAAAGCTAATGAAAGTGGTTGGAAAAAATTCAGATGTTAAAAACTAATTTCAATATCAGGGCAATTGCTTGATTCGGTTCGAATTATGATCATTAATTGTCACGGTGCAATGATCCTTTTTAAATAATAGTTTGTATCGACAATAGACGTCACGCAGTTCGGACCTCCACTCTACTTAATGTCTTATCAAACGCCGTTCGTTGATTAGAGCTAACCCGCTACTCTAAACTCACGCCGTTCGGATTTTAGCGTGCGGGTTGCGGGATAGAAGTATAAATTACAATCAAACACTCACGCCGTTGAGTCCAAAGTAAACTCGGACCCTAGTGGCACACCAACCCGGCCATCTTAAACCTATAAACTCGGACAGTATGCAATGCTGATTCAAAAACTCGGACTCAAAGTGGCAAGTCCTGAACATCATTAAACTCGGACTTCGTGACTCCACAAATTCTGACCAACCCTAATCACAGTATCAATGTAACGACTTAGTTTCTACGATCAAAACCCTACCAAGTTACGAATCAATTTACAGATTAACAGTTCCAGCATATCAATTAGCATACCAATAGCATTCATATTCTTGATAAAGGTTTGCACATTCACGTGACACAATAATTTATATGTTAATCGTCTAAGTGGGTGGAGTGACGAAAGCGTTTTTAAAGAGGTGGTGCGTAGATACGAAGAGAAGCATCGGCAGGTTTTCCCCCACGTCCAGGCATGGGAGATTATGCGAACCAATAAGAAGTGGGTGCCGGTTCCAAACGAGGTTACAAGCGCTAAACGGACGAAAACCTCAGACACTGGATGTTACAGTGCGGGGGGTTCGGACGCACAATGTCAGATAAATATAAACGGCGAGCCAAAATTTGACAACGTAAAGGCCTTAGTTCGAGAGGAGGTACGTCCCCCTGGAAGGGACAAAGACAAAATGGGGGCGGCTGCAAAAAAAAACAAAAAAAAACACAAGCCTCATCGGGGGGCAGTTCGAGAATGACGACTTCATGGCCCAGTTCAAAGCATACACCGAGGTCACAACCCAAAAGGTACAAGCGAAGCAACATGAAGTAGACGAATGGGTTCGGTTGAAGCAAGAGGCAGTAGAACTACAAGAATGGATAATAATGACAACCGATATCAGCACCTATCAGGAAGAAGACAGTTACGTTTTGCGTAAAATGAAAAAAAAAAGGATCGCCAAAAAAAAAGAATTCGTAGGATTTTTAATTTTTAGTAATCTAATATTTTTTTTAAGTTTAGGATTTTCTTTTTTTAAGTTATGTAATTTTTTTTAATATGCAATGATTGTATTTTATAAGTTATTTAATGTTTAAAAATATGTTGAATTTAAAATAAAATAAAAAAAAGGGGGGAGACCCATCCTCCACACCCTTGGTCTATCCTTGGAAGAGCATCCTCCTGTTGGTGTCGAATCCAGCAAATAAATATAAAATAAACTTTCTTGACACATTAAAAATAGTATGAATGGAAGTCAGGTTCGTGTCCACAGGGATACAGATTAATTAATTAAGGGAAATTGGTTTTTAATAAACCAACATTTGCCCCATTGGTAAATAATAATCCTACCTACAGAATTGGTAATTAATAATACTACGTTTCAATATGTTGGTACTCAATGGACCTCCGTTAGTTTTTTTTAACTAAAGTTAGTTTTTAAGTTTTATTTATTACACAAACAGTCCCTATAGTTATAATTTACTAGTTTTAAGTTTTATTTATTACACAAACAGTCCCTGTAGTTATAAAAAAATTCATAAAAATAAAAAAAATCAAAAAAATTCAAAAAAATCAAAAAAATTCTAAAAAAATCAAAAAACTTCTAAAAAAATCAAAAAATCATAAAAATCATAAAAATTCAAAAAAATCAAAAAAACTCTAAAAAAATCATAAAAATTCTAAAAAACATAAAAATCCTAAAAAATAAAAAAAACATAAAAATCCTAAAAAAATAAAAAAAAAAACTCTAAAAAATAAAAAAAACTCTAAAAAATAAAAAAAAATTCAAAAAAAAGCAACCGTTTCGACGCGAACCGTTTCGACCCGAACCGTTTCGACGTGAACCGTTTCGAACCGTACCGTTTCGACCCGGACCGTTTCGACCCGTACCGTTCGTTTCGACGCGAACCGTTTCGATGCGAACCGTTTCGACGCGAACCGTTTCGAACCGTACCGTTTCGACCCGGACCGTTTCGACCCGGACCGTTTCGACCCGTACCGTTTCGACCCGTACCGTTTCGACGCGTACCGTTTAGACCCGAACCGTTTTCGACCCGGACCCCTTCGACCCGTACCGTTTTCAACGCGTACCACCACCACCACCACCGCACCGCCACCACCACCACCACAGCACCGCCACCACCACCACCACCACCACCACCACCACCACCACAGCACCGCCACCACCACCACAGCACCGCCACCACCACAGCACCACCACCACCGCATCACCACCACCACCACCGCACCGCCACCACCACCACCACCACCACCACAGCACCGCCACCACCACCATTTTCGAAACGGTCCGGGTCGAAAACGGTCTGGGTCGAAACGGTCCGGGTCGAAACGGTACGGGTCGAAACGGTCCGGGTCGAAACGGTACGGGTCGAAACGGTCCGGGTCAAAACGGTTCGCGTCGAAACGTTTGCTTTTTTTGAATTTTTTTATTTTTTAGAGTTTTTTTTTATTTTTAGAGTTTTTTAGAGTTTTTTTGATTTTTTTAGGATTTTTATGTTTTTTAGAATTTTTATGATTTTTTAGAGTTTTTTTGATTTTTTTTGAATTTTTATGATTTTTTATGATTTTTTTGATTTTTTTGAATTTTTTGATTTTTTTAGAATTTTTATGATTTTTTTGAATTTTTTAGATTTTTTAGATTTTTTTTTTTATTTTTATGATTTTTTTTATAACTACAGGGACTGTTTGTGTAATAAATAAAACTTAAAACTAGTAAATTATAACTACAGGGACTGTTTGTGTAATAAATAAAACTTAAAAACTAACTTCAGTTAAAAAAAACTAACGGAGGTCCATTGAGTACCAACATATTGAAACGTAGTATTATTAATTACCAATTCTGTAGGTAGGATTATTATTTACCAATGGGGCAAAGGTTGGTTTATTAAAAACCAATTTCCCATTAATTAATTATGCCAAAACGTTTTATACAAAGATACGGTTGTTTTGAAGGGGGGGGGGGGGGGGGGGGGGTTGGGTTAGTTTAACTAAAATGTAGAAACAATTTATAATTTTTGGATTAAAAAGAAAAGCTAATGAAAGTGTTTGGAAAAAAATTCAGATGTTAAAAAACTAATTTCAACACCAGGGCAATTTCTTGATTCGGTTCGAGTTACGATCATTAATGGTCACGGTGCAATGATCCTTTTTAAATAATAGTTTGTATCGACACTAGACGTCACGCAGTTCGAACCTCCACTCTATTTAATGTCTAACCAAACGTCGTTCGTTGATTAGAGCCAACCCGCTACTCTAAACTCACGCCGTTCGGATTTTAGCGTGCGGGTTGCGGGATAGAAGTATCAATTACAATCAAACGCTCACGCCATTCGGAGTGTTTAATTATATTATATAATTCTATAACTGTTTGGGTTCATAGACAAACTCAAAATATTATTTTGTTCTTAGTCTCAAAAATTAAAATTTTATTAGGGTTCTAAAAGTTGATTGAACTTTATTAGAAAAATTAATAAGTTGATCTGGTTTATTAACAATCTAATATTTTCCGGATTGAATCCGTATAAAAACAAGAATCATATAAACAAACCACTAAAATAATTGAATCAAACGTGATCATTTCATATAAGTTCATGAACCAAAACAAAGAAAATACGCCCCGATTGTGAAACTAAACGATTCTAGTCGGACATGATGGATAGAATAATTAAGTCAAATAGGAAACTAATCATCCAAAAAGACAAACTTACGAACACAATCACTGAAGAATGAGTCGATGTTCTAGAAAAAATCACCCCAAAAAATAAGAAAAAAAAATGCTTCCTTTCTATCTTTTTTTCCAGCCTCCCACACCACTTCCACCTTTTCCTCCAAGTTCGTTTTCTTGTTGGTGGTTGGCAGCCCACATATTTGTTTGTTTTAGCCCAACAAATTCAATTTAAAAAAATTCTCTCATAACAATTATTATTTTGGCCCGACTTCACTTCTTGTGATGTCACGAATATCCAAAGCAAACCAACATTGATTATATTACTCTTTTGTGATTTATGAACTTTAGCTTAGTACACATCCAGCTCACTTTGTTCACAAGCTCTTGAATTTGTATTTCGACTTACTCCAATGCTTTCGTACTTCGCAACCGCTCCTCACCTACAAAATCATTAAAACGTCCAAAGTAGATTTCGTTCCACAAAAACACGTATTTTCCAAAATAATGCAATATCTATAGTATAAATGCCTAAAATGCAATTAAATATGCACGCTAAAATGTGGTAAAATATGCCTAAAAAAGCAACTAACACCTCCTTGGGTGTTGACGTGGCCGGTGACGTGGAGGGTCATCCTCAAAGGATGGGGCTCCTCTACACCCTATAGTTAAGGTGTAAACGAGCCGGGCCGAGCCCGACTAGACTCGAACTCGGCTCGTCATGTTTTTATGAAGGTCAAGCTCGGCTTGAGATATTTTGAGAACAACCTTAAACAAGCTAAAAGCTCCGCTCGTGTTCGCTTCATTATCGCTTAAACGAGCCAAATCTCGGCTTGAGCTCGGCTCGCCAATGTAATCATCATTATTATATATATAAAAAGTAAAATTTTGTTTGGGCTCGTTTAGACTCGCGAGCCTAAATGAGCTTTGTATTTCAGGCTCGAGCTCGGGCTCAATAACTAAACAAGCTCTATTACAGGCTCGGGCTCGTTAAAGCTCGCCTCGTTCGAGCTTTTAACCGAGCCGATAACGAGTAGCCCTCGAGCCTATGTGCTTGTTTACACCCTCTACCCATAGTCCAAGAATCACTGCTAACAAAAGCCAAGAAATTTAAGCATAACACGAGAGAGGGCCTGTTTGTTTTTGCTTAAAACATCTGCAAGGAGACTATGTCTGTAGGCGGGCAGACATAAGCTCTTGAAGACCGTTTGTTTTTTGTTTTAAAGAAGATCTGAATACTGATTTTATTAGCTTAAAAAAAAGCCTTTGTTTACCATCTTCACACATCTGCAGATCCTCAAAACCCATATCTTCTTCCTCTATCTCTCTCCCACTTCAAAATCCAGCACCACCACATCCTCCACATCCACCTTCAACCCACCTCCACCGTCACCTTCACCTTCAACCCACCGCCGACGCCCGACGACCACCGTCTTCTCCTCCGACCAGTGCCCCCATCTCTCCACCGCCGACGAGCCTCCACCGTCACCTTCACCTTCATCGTCGATCCATGGCAGCAAAAAGCCCGAAGATTTTTAGAGAGAGAAAGAGGCGGAGAGAGAGAGAGAGGGCGACGAGATGGAGCGGCGGCAGCAGTGGAGACGTCGGCGGCAGCAGTGGAGACGTCGGCGGCATGGTTATTCCGCCCGAAGAATATTCCGGTAAAACACCCTTTATTTTCTTTCATTTACTGATGATGATGAATGTTGCTGCTACTGTTGATGTTGATGAATGTCTTTAAAGGAGATTCAATGATCTAGAATGTATAAAAAAAGTTGATGAATGTTGCTGCTATTGTTGATGACGATGGGTGTTTTTTTTTTTTTTTTTGTCTGCTACCTACTGTTGTTGATGATGATGGGTGTATGTAATTATTGACTGGATGATGGTGGTGGTGGTGGTGGTGGTGGAGGTTGTATTATGTTTTTTTTATGTTATACAAACAATATCCAGTTTATAAAACAAACAGTATTATATTTTCAGCTTACAGACCTTCAGACCACATCTTCAGTTACAGACATAAAATCAGCTGAAATCAGACTGCAGACAGTTTTTGTCTGCAAAAACAAACAGCACCTAAATGAATAAGCTCAATGCAACATCATCACCCCCTTGCTTCCTTACCATCAGCCTTTTATAAATTGCCTATGGCTCTCTTATTTTATGTACTTTAAACAAAAATGTTAACTTCGAACACAATCGACATGCAAATATTTTTGTAAAAACTTAGTTTTGAAAATATGAAGAACTAAAATTGCCTTTGCTTATATGAAACTGAAGCACTCTTGTTCATTCTAAAGGTAAACGAGTGTGGTAAACTGAAGCACTTTTGAAGATCTGTCAGTTGCCAATACTCCTTTTCTTTTTCCGTAATGATTTGAGGCAGCACGGGTTAGACGCTTACCGTCTAGCAGCAGAAAAACTCAAGATCATTGTTTCGAAAGTAATTCTCATAATCATATTCATGCATTACAGTTTATTAAACTTCAAAAATGAACCCAAAATTCTTGGTGTTTGGGTCAGCTTAAAGTCCCACAATCATGACCCGCTACTTATTTAGATGAGTTGATCTGGGTAAAAATATATATATATATACACATTCGGTTTCATATGGGTCGACTTAAATTAAACGGGTCAAAAATGGGACGCTCATTGTAATATTGCTCACAACATGCAACAACCATCATCATCTGGATCAGTTCCGTGGACTAGCTGACTCCATTAGCAACGCCAGACTTACGACTCTACCAAACAAGTTGATATTTCCCGGTGTTAACCCAAGCACTGAACGCGACCACTCTATGGTTTATTACTCTTTCTGGCACTCTTTTTTTTTTTTTGAACGGCCAACAAATTCAATCCCGAGCACTCTCGGGATACCCACTGGACAAACGGAGTACTCCGAGAGTAACCCGAGTCCACCACCAATTCCGGGGAAAACCCGGTAACCCACCCGCCCGTAGGCACGACAGTGAAATTACCGGTAAAACCCGTTTGGCTCAAGGATCCAACCCAGGTTTCCCTGGGTCTCCTATCATTGCCCACCAGTGCCTCACTCTGCACCAAGTGGGAGTCGAACCTGCATCTCTCAAGAGAAATGCAAGCCCTCCACCACTTGATCTAGAGATCATTGGCTTCTGGCACTCTTTTGGTTCCAGTTTATTGTGACAAAAATTACAAACGACTGTTTCGTGGACTCTACCAACCAAATCAGACTTATAGCTCTGACACACTAGTCTATCAGAAGCAGAGACCACCTTGACGAGTAAACACGATCAACTAGTCTTCCAAATTGACTCGAGCAATCGGCTTGAGTGTAGCACACATGCAAGCTCGTGTCATTTGTAACACTCCCAGGAATAAAGATCTATACTCTCTAGTAGGTCCTCAAACACCTCCGACGTTCAACATTTCACCATGTAAAGTAGGAGTGTTCACCGTTCGGGTTTAAACCCTGAAACTGCCCAAACCGGTCATCTGTTCGGTTTCGCGGTCGGCTTTTATAATGTTTTCAATCAGTCGGTTTCAAATTTTCAAACCATGCAGAACGGTTTGGTTTACAGCTTATACTAAAAACCGGCCGTATAAAACTGAACTAATTTTAAAAAAATACACATATATTTTTGAATATTTCATACAATGCTATAAATATAATACAATATTCATAATAGAATAATTATTAAACAAGGCTATATTTACCATTCATTTCCTTTATTCTGTTCTAGCCCATTAATAGTTGTATATGAAATCAGATCCTGCTTTTCTGAATGCTAAGTATACAATTTGGTTTTCTAGCTAACTTCATTAGCTATGATATGAGTTCACCAATATGAAAACTTCATATTCAAATCAACAAAAACGTTATATTTTATTGGTTAAATAATCCTTTCGGACCAGATGAATCAGTTATATTTCAGATCATTGGGCTGTTAATTTGCATGTTCAGGTGTTTTATTGTTTACGCACTTGTTACAAATCAATGTTGTGTGCATTTTTGCATAACTTGATATTGGGTAGCTTGTTTTTGTGTATATTTCGACACCATGTTTATCTTATATATCATGCATTAATATATAAAGGCTTAATAAAGCTCAAAACCATGAAACCAAACCGGAACGGTTCGGTTTGGTTCGGTTTTGATTTCCAATGGTTTGGTTTCTGTTTTTAATAATAAAAACCGTTACCAACGGTTGGCTCACGGTTTAACCTAAGACCCAAAAAAAGGGGACCGTGAACACCCCTAAAGTGTACTTCTCTTATAATCAATAGACATTACCTTTGTTTCTAGTATTGCGGTTGGCTGGCAACGTCGCTTAAGAATCACTGCAAACATCAATAAGTCACTCGGTGACATCAAGCTTTATGCAATATCATCACACCCTTGCTTCCTTACCACCAGCCTATTATAAACTGCCTTCGGTTCTCTTATTTTATGTATTTTAAACAAAAATGTAACACAATTAACATGCGAATATTTTTGTAAAAACTTACTTTTGAAAATATAAATGATTCTTTTACTTTTGAAAATATAAATACTCATGCACTACCGTTTATTGAACTTCAAAAATGAACCCAAAATTGTTGGTGCGTGGGTCGACTTAAAGCCCCACATTCTTGACCCGCTACTTAATTAGTTGAGTTTATCTGGGTAAAAAAATATATACATTTGAGTTCATATGGGTCGACTTAAATTAAACGGATCTAAATGAGCCAACTCAAACTAAACCGGAGATCCTCGGCCCCAAGTACAAACATTACTAAAAGTATAATAACAGAAGCTACCAATAATAGAACAGGTGGTGAGAAGTAACCTACCTATTAAACAAGAAACAACGGGTCAAAAAAGGTACCTCTTAAAACATTTGACAACTTAAAAGGGTCCAAATGGGCAAAGCAACACCATGACCACTGTTTGTTGCTTTACTGTTGAACCTGAACCCGGTGTAACCCGGACCTGTTCTGACCCAACACCCAACCCGACCCACTCGTTTTGCCAAGCATAGGGTCAACCCAACTCGAGATATAACCTGTTAACAACAGCCCATCAGAAGTTATTCGATTTCCAGTTTTTGCTTGTCTGCAAATTCACACAACTTCTTGTTAAAAACAACCAGGGGATCTTTATGAATCAAGACCCCATCTTCCCCATAAGCATCCTTCAAAAACACAACCCAGTTCATCTCCGTCCCCGCCAAATAAAAACTCCTCTGCTGCTTCAACAACATCGCATAAGTATGTTTCGTGAGACTCAACTCCTCTTTGAACTCCACTATATGGTGAATCGAAGCTCGTTTCTCCAACGTCAAGCTCAAGAACTCATGGATCACACCCACCCTATACTTCTCGGCCTCCAACGTCCAAAGATCCAAACGCGATCCATCCGAATAAGGCGAAACAAGCGGAAGCGTGTTCAACAAATTCAACTTCCTCTCGTCTTGTTCACCCAAATCCAAAAACTTTCGGTGTTTTACCTTAAACTGGAACGCTTTCTTCGCTCGATCCTCGTCAACCATAAACTCCCGCTCCAACGCACTCACCGCAAGCTTCTGATCCCATTTCACGAGTTCGAGAATTCTCTTCCCATCCTCCTCCACAACCGTGTTGAAATACTCCGGATAATTCCTCACACGGTCCCTAAAATCTTCAGGAATCCCAAACAATGACCTGCAATCAATCAAATCGACTTCAACTTTTTTTTTAAAAACCGAAAATTCGAGCCTGATTCGAATACTGAACACCCCGTACCTGCAATGATAAATCTTACTCAACGGAATCCGTTTATTCGCAGACATCATCAACAACTTCCTAACAACATCTATCCTCTCTTTCTCCATCTCATCCATAATCCTCTCCTCCTCTTCCAAAAACCTCTCCATAAAATCCGTAAACCCGAACCATATCTTATCGTTCGAGTGCCGGTAAGTCTGAAACACGAGCGGGTGCCGCTGTATGTATTTCAAAACTTTGCGTCCGCGAGGAAACCCGAGCTCACGGTACAGTTTTCCGGCGTCATCAAGACGGAGGACCTGTTGCGGTTGTTTGGAAAGGAAGTCCTTGGTTTTGAGAAAGAATCGGAAGCGGTTGTCGCGGTGGAGGATGTTCTCGAAGTGTTGGATTCGTTCCGATTCGTGTTGCATTTGTTTTGTTCGTGCAGATTCTTTCTTTTTTCGCTTTTTTGTTTGTGATTTGGGGGTTTTGGTGACGAGGAATGATGTGGAGAATGTACGGAAGAAACATAGGGTGGCGTTAGGGTTGTTTTTGGTGGAGACCAGACGCCAAAACGCCATTGATGAATTGAAAAGATTCAGAACGGATGTTCGTATGAAGATATCCTCCTGTTAATTGTCAATTGACAATCATAAACCCCAATAACATCAGCAAACACCACCACACAACAGCGCAGGTGGGGTTCTTATTTGCAGAAGGTGTTTGATTACATAGAAATTAATTTTAATTTTAACAAGATGACCGACCTAACCATAAATAAAAACGCTATTTCCGAACAGAAAACCTAATTCGATTCTTCCTACGAGCAAATTTATTTATAAATGCAATAGCAGAATAGCACTTACAATAGACCAGATTTTTACCTTGTGTTGCAGTGGCAGCTTGAAATTCTCTAGTTCGGATGGTAACGGGGAAGAACGATGTTTGTTCGGAACTGGGAACTTAAAGCCACCAGTGAAAAGGAACCCCTCAAAAGGAAGGTTGGAGAAGTGACTAGTTAATCGGTAAGGTGGGGAGTAGCAACTACTCTGAAATACAGTACTTGGGATTAATCGTGATTAATCGGATCGGGTTTGTTATATATAATAATTTTCAGTTTTATGTATACATATACACATTTTTATAAGTAAATATTTTATGTGGCTAAGTTTTAACTCTTACTCAATCGGATCGGGTTTGTTATATATAATTTTCAGTTTTAAGTAGCTAGCTTTTAACTCTTACCCAACTCATTTTTTAAAGTATACAAGATTAATTGTTGGAATTCACATGGTTTGGTTAGAAATTGGCTGTAATTTAGAGGTTTTTTTGCCAGAATCTGGCTGGAATCGTTGATTTTTGGCTGGTGACTAGGTTTGACTAGGCCCGACTTGGCGCGACTAGCGATTAATGGATTAGCTAACGAAAAATTACTCAGTTACTGACTGACTAGCGATTAATCGCTGACTAGTCGCCACCTAGTCACGATTTTTGCAACACTGCTCAAAAGTACAAAAACACAAGCATAGGTTGTACAAGATGCATATACACATAATTTGTTACCTCGCTAATATATAATTATTTTATTATATTTGTTAATATATAAAAAAATACATAAAGAAATAATAACAATAATTATTGTTTACCAACCAAGCCCCTACCATTACACAATTCTTTGGCATTTTTTGATGAGAAAAAATTGCGCTTACATGTCGCCTACCTGACAGCATTTTTTCTCACCCAAGCCCCCATAACATATGGCCTTAGGGGTAAAGGAGCCGATTGTGGAGAAAGTTTTAAGAGAGCCTAGAGATAATCAGGGCCTTGTTTTTCATTCGGTAGAACCTAATTAGGTTCCACCAACCATTATTATTTTAGTCAACCAAACAAATATAACTTTGATTACCTTTTAGTGATCCTTTTTTATAGCCTCTTAATGATTTTATTAAAAAAACTACCTTTGAACTTGTTTGTTTGATTTACTTAAAAGTCATTTTTAATGGTTCATTAGGCTAGTGGGTATGGTGATGGTCCATCCTTGGAGGATGATCCGCCACGTAGGCGTCACGTCATAGTCCTCCCAAGGATGGTCCATCCTCCAAAACTAAAGGGCATGGGAGGATGGTCCTAGTCATAGTCCTCCACCACTTTTATGTTTTTTTATTTTTTTTAGTCTTCTATTTTTTTTAACATTTAACAAATATACTAACAAAATATTTTCATTAATATTAAAACCACATTACATAAACATAAAATAAACATAAACTTAATAAAAAAAACATAAACTTAAAAAAAAACCAAAAACTTAAAAAAAACATAGACTTAAATAATATTATGCTTCTTCATGATGTCGGTTTGAAGTTTTTTCAACATCGAACGTTTCGGCTCGGGATACTGATCGACATCCATCGTTATCATTTCCCATTCCTTTAGCCGAATTTTTTCATCCGAAATTCTTATTTTCTCATTCGACAATCGGACCTTCTTGCGTAACTTTTCTTCCGCTACACGAGCTTTTTCTTCGACGGCCCGCTCCTTCGCCTTCGTCTTTTAGGCCGAGACGTCATTGTACATTTTTAACTGTTCCATAAACTCTTCCATCTTCGGGTCCACCTTTTCCTTTTCTTTCCCCTTGGCCCGCTCCTTCTTTGATTTGTCTCGGCCCTGTGGACGCTCCGCTTCATGTACGGCGTACTCCTCTTCGTCAAAGTCGGCGTCATCATTTAAGTTTATGTGACACCTCGCGTCCGATCCACCGGCGCTAAAACTACCCGTTTCCAATGTTTTTTGGCGTTTCGCCATTGCCACCTCGTTGGGAATCGGCGCCCATTTTGGTTCGTCTTTTAGAATTGCCCACGCGCGAACGTGAGCAAAGTTGGTATTACCAGTGTTCGCCTTATACTTGTCCAACGCTTTTTTCAACACATCGTCGTCGCTCATGCCGCTACGACGGTCACTTGTATATAATTTATTATATTCCTCGCAAAACCTATTGACGGATGCGTTCATTTTCCGCCACTTTGAGGAGACCCAGTCGATATCTCGATACGAGCCTTGGTCCATAAGGACGAGGAACTTCGCCAAAACCTTGGATCAAAACCCCTCACCCGATTGGTTATTACCTACAAAAAACAAACAAAATATATAAAGTGTTAACAAAAATAAAAAAACCTTTAAAAAAATACAAACTGTTAACAAAATAATAAACAAAAAAATTAAACTTTAAAACTATTATAAACCAACTGTTTAAGAAAATAATAAACCAAAAAAAATAAACTTTAGAAAAAAAGCAACTGTTAAGAAAAAAAATTACTTTCAAAAAAAACAAACTGTTTAGATTAAAAAAAACAAAAAATTTAACCTTAAAAAAAATACGAACCTTTTGTCGGGTTGTCAGACGTGCCAATGTAAGCCTTGGCTAAGGCTTCTTCTTCGATTGGTGTCCACTTAGTCGGCTTCTGTTTGGACGGTTGATCCCCCACCACTTGCTTGCCTTTGTTTCGTTTTCCTTTTCCTTTAGGCGGTTGGGTTTCGGGAACAACCTCCACATCGTCTTCGGGTTCGGATTGTTGAAAGGGTTGCATCGGGATCGTTTGGGGTTGAACGGGTGGTGTGGGGTTCGGTGGGAAATTATAAGCACCCCGCATCATCATTTGTTGAAGGGCTTGATTTTGAGAGAATTGAGCGAATTGGTTTGGCGAGTGTTGGAATGATGCAAACGCATTTGATGAATATTGCGAGCATTGGTTCGGTTCTAGCGTCGGATAATATCCCAGAACCGAGAAAACATTAGGTTGGGTCGGGTTGTTGGGATTGTTCGGGTTGTTCGGGTTGTTGAAGGGATCCATGAAAGAGTATAAGGTTTATAAAAGTGGAAGAAGATTTATAAAAATTATGTGAGAGAGAGATGAAATTTTGGGGTTAAATTTGTGAATGAAAGTGAAAATGGAATGGAAATATATGTATTTTATAAATTTGACCGTTTGTTTGTTTGTTTAAAACGGAAATTAAATTTTTTTTATAACGGTAACTTTAGGTAGGGGCCCCACCTTTTTGGACCGTCGCAAACGGCGAGAAAAGGACGACGACAACGGGACGTGGGGGGGCGGCACGGTGTAGCAACCGGCGACGGACCGGGACGGTAGGGGGACGACCCCCATACCGTGTAGCCTTAAGTCTCTTAACGGGTAAGTTTTAAAAACATATTGACCCATTAAGAGGCTAGTTCAATGACTCAACACAAGGTTATCAAACAGCATCTAAGATAATTTGCCTCGGCTTAAACCGAAGACATCTTTTTATTATTGAATCACCCGGGAAAAAGTGTACACAAATGTTATTTCCCGGGATTAAATCGAAGACATTTTGCGTGTAAAGCCAGCATAATAACCTCTACACCATAGTATGTGGTAGAGCTAGAAATTTTAAACTGGGGTCGTAGTAGAAATTTTTTACCTTCGTCAATGTACTTTAACAATTCATTTAAGCATAGTTGACCACCTACAATCTTATCTTCTAACTAGTACAAATGTATGTGCGTTGTCGCGGGTATTTATATTTTTTTGACGCACGTTGTGTGGTAGGTTTTACCTAATTGATTTCTGGCTAAATAAAAGTAAAGAGACAATCTATTGTGTAGGGTAAAAGTATAAAATTCACTATATATACCACAAAAAATGACATTAAATCTTATTCAAAAATTTACATTAAAGCTTATTTCATTGCTACATGTAAGTCTTTGGGCTACCCGGTTTCCTTATTACAATTGTGGTTCAAGTCCGGGACATTCCGATTTGGGACCGATAATCACCCATAGTGAACACGACCTGTATATAATATTCTAATAGAGATATATGTTTTACATAATGGTTTACTTCTTTATTAATTATATAGGGTAATATCAAATAGAAAGTTTATTTTGACTATGAAAGATATGGAGTAATAGGATTATAACATGCGGCAATATTTAGAATAAAGAGGAATGATATTTTAGTCAATTTCATCAAATCTTCTCCCTTCTTCTCTTTGTAACTTCAAAACCCATCATTTTCAAAACCCAACATCTTCAACCTTTTCTTCACTTTCCATCTCAATAATCACTACATTATAATGCGATTTTCGTCACCAATCAATGATACAAACACCCAATCAACGTGTTCTTCAATTTTTTTAAAGAAACCCAGTTTAATTTCATACAATATCTCATTTTTTTTCTCGTGGTTTTGAAGCGAATCACTCTATTCGTTCGATTGGATCGTTGGTAAGTGTTTCTAACATTCAAATTTTGTCAATCGTTAAAGAAATCTGAAGAAATGGGCATCAATCTATGTATGAAATTTTTGAATTGCATTTTTACGATCTGCGTTTTTGAATACAGTCATTGCGTTTTACAAAGTAATGAAAAAACACTGTTTTTTTTGTATTTTTCAGTTTATTGGGTTTTAGAAACAACACATTTTATCGTGTTTTTAGTTCATTGCGTTTTAGGTAAAACACATTTTATGTGTTTTTAATCCGTTGCGTTTTAGAAAAAAAAAACACTTACTTTTGTGTTTTTATCTATTGCATTTTAGGAAAACACATGTGTTTCTTAGTCCAATGTGTTTTAGAAAAACACATTTTGAAGTGTTTTTAGTCCATTGCGTTTTAGGTAAAACACATTTTTATGTGTTTTTAGTCAACTGCGTTTTAGAAAGAACACTTTCTTTTGTGTTTTTAGGCCACTGCGTTTTAAAAGAAGACATTTTATGTGTTTTTTTGTCCATTGCGTTTTAGAAAAACACATTTTGAAGTGTTTTTAGTCCATTGTGTTTTAGGTAAAACACATTTTTATGTGTTTTCAGTCCATTGCGTTTTAAAAAGAACACTTTCTTTTGTGTTTTTAGACTACTGCGTTTAGGGATGGCAATGGGTCGGGTTTGGGACGGGTTTTGGTAATCCCAAACCCAAACCCGGTTAGATAAGCTTGTCCCAAACCCGTCCCAAAACCCGTCGGGTTTCTAGCGGGTAAATACCCATCGAGTATCGGGTATACCCGCGGGTTTCGGGTAAACCCGTTAATTTAAAGAGATTACTCGTTGGGTATACTTATCTCAAAACTCATTGGGTAATTATCTGGTAAGTACTAACCGGTTACATTTTGTATTATCATTGTAAAAATATATATCAAATAACTACAATGTATATGTAATAGGGGGAAGGTTCATTTGAGAAGAAAATTTTATTGAGAAGAAAAAAAATAAAAGGGTATAATTGTAAAACATTAAATAGTTTTTTTTTCTCATCTCATTTATTATTATGTTTGACTAATTAATTAGTCATTAAGACTATAATCCTCCACACTAAATATTTTTGCCTACACACATCAAAAGTTATCCTACACATTTCGAAATTTATCCTACACAACTCGTAATTTATCCTACACGCCTCGTATTTATCCTACACTTTAAATGAATTTTTATTTTTTGTGAAAAATATATATCTTAAAAATAAGTTACAAATTTAATATAGTTAGTTATTAAAGATGAAACTACCAATTAATAATCTATGTAAGTTTACTAATATACCCTTATAGTTACGTTAAGTACAAATATTAAATGAAGTCTAATGAAGCATTCCTATTGGTTGAAATTTCTTCTTTTTTCTTCTTACAATGAATTTCTTCTCATTTGAACCCTCCACTATGTAATAGAATACATATATGTGTAAAAAATGGATGTATCATATATATACATATTTAATAATATAAAAGAAATTATATCGGGTAAACGGGTACACTTTATCGGGTAATTGGGTCGGGTAAACGGGTATATCACTAAATCACAAACCCGCGAAAAAAATAAAAACTATTCCCAAACCCATCCCAAACCCGATTAACCGACCCCAAACCCGTCCCAAATATGTCGGGTTTCCGGTTTACCCAGCGGGTTCGGGTTTGATTGCCATCCCTAACTGCGTTTTAGGAAAAAAGACATTTTATGTGTTTTTTGGTCTATTGCGTTTTAGAAAAACACATTTTGAAGTGTTTTTAGTCCATTGCGTTTTAGGTAAAACACATTTTTATGTGTTTTCAGTCCATTGTGTTTTAGAAAGAACATTTTTTTTTGTATTTTTAGGCCATTGCGTTTTAGAAATAAGACATTTATTTGTGTTTTCTGGCCATTGCGTTTTAGAAATAAGACATTTCTTTGTGTTTTTGGTCCATTGCGTTTTAGAAAAAAAAATCATTTTTTTTACGTTTTTTGTCCATTGCGTTTTACGCAACTGGGTTTTGAAAATATAGCAATAGTATACTCGTTTTAAAGATAAAAACGTTCGTTTTTTGGTGCAATTTTTATAACAAAATAATGACGTATGAAAGAGTTATTAACGTTTAAAAAATGGGGGGAGGGAATTAAAGGAGAGAGAAACTATTGCACTGGATTGACTAGAATGCACCTACACAAACCCACACGCCTCCTTTTTTTTTCATTTTCACTTATTTAATCTTAGCACTTGATTAAATCAATTAATGGTCAAGATTACTTGCTAGCCTTTCTAGCAAAAAAAAATTTTCTATTATATCCTGACCCTTTATATATAGTTTGAAAGATTTAATAATATTAATATTAGTTTATTAATATATTAGATAAAGATTAAATTCAGATTTACCCCACAAGCCGACATGGCGCGGTTCTCGTGCCCACACCCATTGGTGTAGCTTTGAAGGGGTCGGGGAGGGGGGCGACCCCCAGAACTTTTCGCTCAGTAGTGTTATATATGTAGCTTTTGAATAAAAACTTTTGGATATATACGTATTCGACCGCCTCGGTTCTATAGAAACTTTTTGGTATATACGTTTTCTGACCCCACGTCGAAAACTTCAGGCATCGCCACTGCCCACACCCTTCTTCACAACACATAGTCTTATATGAGAGATGGATGTTCTCTTATTTTTTCATATGGCTTTTTTAACTTTTATGGACAGAACAATATACTTTATATGTCATTTAGGGCCGTTCAAACCGCTCGGCGCTCGTTCGGAAATTGCTCGAAAAATGCTCGTTCGATTTGATGCTCGGTTGTAAACGAGCCGCTCTGCTCGGTTCGATTTGTAAACGAGCCAAGCATGAGCAAAGATCCGCTCGGCTCGGTTCGGCTCGAATATATATATATATATATATATACACACACACACATACATATATAAACATGTATATACACAAATATAAATTATACATATAAACACACACACCTATATTTATACACACATACATAAATACTTAAATATAAATTAAATTTATAGTTTTATATATACTACTCTATTAGATTTTAGTAAACTATATACAAATTTAGAACTATATCTATACGTACTAACCCGATCACGCCAATAAAAAAAGTTAATATCACATCTAAAAGTTAAACCCTCAATGTTTCTTGTCGTTACCCTAAGTCAATCATCTCTTGCTCTCAACGTTATCGTTCGTGCAATATGATCATTGTCTCGTCGGCCACAACATTGTTATTCATAAGAAAAATATTATGCTATGAAATATGCTTGTTTATTAACACATAAAAACTTGAGACCCTACATTGTCATTATCTCTCTCAGCAAATTTAAATCGGGCGACACGGTTGTCCAAATCACTCGAACTTCGCTCGCCGCTCGCTCGAAATATTTAATGCTCGGAAAATGCTCGCTTGATTTGTGGCTCGGTTTTAAATGAGCCGCTTTGCTCGGTTCGGTTTGTAAACGAGCCAAGCATGAGCAAAAGACCGTTCGGTTCGACTCGGCTCGTGAACAGCCCTAATGTCATTCAGTGACGTTTTCCTTATATACTTGCTTCTAGAAAATCAGAACAAATTATAGAGTGCACAAACAATATGGAGTTCTAGTAGTTTCTGGTGTATAGTTTATTTCTATACAATTAATATCACTAGAAGAAATAGAAGTTTAAAAGATAAAAATAGAAGAAAAACATGATTTGGAAAACAAAGAATAAGCTAATATACAATTAACACTTTTGACAATTTCATTGTTTAAATTGTTCGCCGCTTGTCGTTCGCTTAACGCTTGTTCGGAAATTGCTCGGAAAATACTCGTTCGATTTGACGCTCGGTTGTAAACGAGCCGCTCTGCTCGGTTCGGTTTGTAAATGAGCCAAGCATGAGCAAAGGTCCGCTCGGCTCGGTTCGGCTCGAATTATTATTTTTAGTTAGTATACATATACATATACATATACATATACATATACATATACACATACATACATAAACATGTATATACACACACACCTATATATACACACACATTACACAGACATATATATTTGAATATAAACTAAATTTATAGTTTTATATATACCACTCTATTAGATTTTGGTCCGCTATATACAAATTTACAATTGTATCTATACGTACTAGCCCAATCACGCCATTAAAAAAATTAATATCAAATCTAAAAGTTAAACCCTAAACCGATAAACGACAGGCTGCTCATCGCCTCAATGTTTCATGTCGTTACCCTAAGTTAATCGTCTCCTGCTCTGAACTGTCACACCCCAACCATGGCGGAATCATCGGAGTGGGACTAGTTTGAGATTGCAAGAGACTTCATAACACTATTTGTGACAATATTTAATTCAATCATTTTCATTTCATAAACAAATTGTCAAACATTACAAGGAAAATTCAAATAGCAACATGTTCATAGCATAACAATAACAAAATTGATACAACACTTTAAACCTAAACGTCTAAGTGAGTATCTAGGCATCATTGCTAATCCGTTTCATAGCATCATCAATCCTCAACCTGTAACATGTTTAAAATAAAGTTCAATGCAAAAGCAAAGGCGGGTATACAAGTTTAAGAATAAGTATAAGTTTAAAAGTTTAAAACGAATCCACATGGCAACTTAGTTTATACAAGATCGTCGTACAAGGCATGCAATATTTCTAGTCAGCCCTCTGTTTACGCAAAATGATATAATTCAACATGACCTCTCGTTCACGGGTGGTGTGTTACTCCTATAGCGCTATACATGTTAAATGGAGGCTCATACAAAGCTAATGACTAAAGTATCACATAAGAATCACCCAAGTATAAGCATCAAAGTATAACAACATAGCATTCATGTATTTGGATTGTTTCGTGCAAGTTTAAAGATTAAAGTTTAAGTGTGATTTTATAATTTAACATGTTACACCCCAAAAGTGGTAAACATAAAAAGGGGGTTTCGAGTATACTCACGGTTTTGCAAGTCTTCTACTTGTGAATCCGCGAGTGAGTTGTTGTGGGAGGTTGGAACACCAAGTCCTTCTACGCGAAGAAACAAAGTGTATGAGTATTGGGAATAATATGGAGAAATGAAGATTCAGTGTTTTAAAACACAAATATATAACATATGAAAGTAACCATCTTTTAACACACAACACTTGTTTGACACTATGAAACCTCAAAGGTTATAATGTTTTCATGAGTAGGACACCCATTAGAATCATAACAAGGTTTAGGTCTTAGATGATATTAGTCTAGTACTTTGACGAATGAACACAAGTTCATCATCAAATGTTCGAATGTTGAATAGTACATATAAGTATTATTTAGGTTATATATTAGTATGTCTAATAGTCAAGCATGAGGTAGGAGGATGAATCCTCCATTTAGGAACCTCTTTAAGTGTCATAGAAATCATGTAAGAGGTAGGAAGAAAAGTCTTCCATTTAGGAACCTCTAAGTGTTCACCACTACAATTGATGTTATGAACATACAAGGAGGGTCATGAACTACAAGTAATACAAGAATACTAAACACTAATCTATAAGAAATTATCAAGAAATGTGTGGATTTTATGTAGGACAACCCAAGTTAATCCTAAATCACACATACATCAAGTCTTGAACTTGAACATCACTTGTGGGTTAAACCCTTGAACAAAACAGAAAGTTTGTGAGGATTAATCCTCTGATTTTGAATGTCTCAACATTGTTTTTAAGCTTAACTAACCATAGAAGTGGTTATAAGCATAAGGAGATAAGTTTGAGATGAGTTAGAATCAAGTTTGAACAAGTTTAGTAAATGTTTAATCAAAACAGAAACAAACAGTGAACTTTGGAGCCTTTTTAGCGACATTCCAGGGAGTGATTTACTGTGAAAAAACCCATGGAATCGAAGCTAAGGTCAATCCAAGCATATAGAAAAAAGAATGAGGTAAATCGGACAAGAATTGAGTGAGTTATGCTCACTTTAGTGAAGAGGTAGCAATCTGTCCGAACTTCAGAACTCAGCTACGTTTTTGAGTGATTTGGGAGTAAGATTTGAGTTTGTAAAGTGGTAAGGAGGCTGATATTAAGTTGTATTTATAAGGGGAGGATTAGGGTTAAGTTGGGTTAGCATTTAATACAAGTAGTTGGTTGTTTAAATAATAAAAAAAAAAAAAACAAAATCAACACTTCTCATGGCTACGTGCGTAGGCTGTATTCAGCCATTATCTTTTTTTTTTATTACTACAACATGATTTAGTTAGTTTATTGTTAGGTTATGTCATATTAATTATTCATACAACTTTCCATTTGATTAAAAAATATGACAAAGTTAGGAGATTTTAACCTTCAAAAAAAACAACTAAATGTTGTCAATGAGGCTGTACGTCGCTGCCTTTGTTTCTTTCTTTTTTTTTTTGCGCAATATAACATTTGAAACAATAACATCAACTTCAAGTTGATGTTTAATTATTATTATTATTATTATTATTATTATTATTATTATTATTATTATATTCTATTATTATTATTATTATTATTATTATTATTATTATAATTAACCATGTATTTAATAGTTAACAAGCATGTATAAGTTATGAGTACCAGTATGTCTAGTATTGGTTGCGCATATGCATTCGAGATTGGTAACATATAACCCAAGTATTGTGATACGTATAAGCATGTAAAAAAATAGTATTCCATATAAAAGATTCATTTCATTACGATCGAAGTCTCGGATTTACAATGGTTTGAAACGAAATACGAAATACAAAAGGAACAAGCTTCCAAAAATAGAAATATAAGACACGTTTTCTAATTAAAGAAAGTTACGAAAAAGCAGGGCGTTACAGTCTCCCCTCCTTTAGGAAATTTCGTCCCGAAATTTAGGAAGAAGTAACGAAAAGTTGCGGATGCTTCGTCTTCATATCACTCTCGAGTTCCCAAGTGAATTCAGCGCCACACTTTCCTTCCCATCGAACCTTAACGATAGGAATTTGACTGCGCCTCAATTTCTTGACTCCTCGGTCCATGATTTCGACGGGTTTTTCCACGAAATGTAAAGTCTCGTTGATTTGAAGATCTTCTAGTGGAACTTGAAGTCCTTCATCAGCTAGACACTTCTTTAGATTTGAAATGTGGAAGACAGGATGAACGTTGTTGAGTTCTTCAGGTAGGTCCAGTCTATACGCAACCTTGCCAATCCTTTCGAGAATTTTGAAAGGGCCAACGTAGCGAGGTGCGAGTTTTCCTTTCTTACCAAATCGAACCACTCCCTTCCAAGGGGATACCTTGAGGAGTACGAAGTCACCTATCTCGAATTCCAAAGGCTTGCGACGCTTGTCGGCGTAACTTTTTTGTCGGCTCCTGGCTTTCAGTAAGTTGTCTCAAACCTGTAAAATCTTGTCCGTTGTCTCTTGTATGAGCTCGGGACCAGTGATTTGAACTTCACCAATCCCGTGCCAACAAATAAACAAACGACACTTGCGACCATACAATGTTTCAAAGGGTGCCATTTGAATACTCGCGTGATAACTATTGTTGTACGAGAATTCGATCAAAGGCAAGTGTGAATCCCAGTTGCCACCAAAATCGATTACGCATGAACGAAGCATATCCTCTAAAGTTTGGATAGTACACTCGGTTTGACCATCTGGCTGGGGATGGAAAACGGTGCTAAGGTTCAAAACAATACCCATAGCAGATTGAAAAGTTTGCCAAAGACGGGACGTAAAGCGACCATCACGATCAGAGATAATGTCAATGGGGATACCATGACGACAGATGATCTCATCAGTGTAGATTCTAGCCAATTTCTCGACTTTGAAATCTTCACGAATGGGGAGGAAATGAGCTGATTTGGTCAATCGATCCACGATCACCCAAATATTATCATGACCAGAAGAAGTACGAGGAAGCTTTGTGATAAAATCCATAGCAATGCTCTCCTATTTCCAGACAGGAATTTCTGGCTGTTCGAGCAAACCAGAGGGACGTTGATGTTCAGCTTTTACCTTCGAACAAGTAAGACATTTCGCAATGAAGATGGCAATATCCTTCTTCATTCTAGGCCACCAGGGTGAATGGAATATCTTGATTTGTGTGCCTCCTTCATCAGAAAGTCTCGAAGGTTATCACGATTTGGAATCCAGATACGATTGAGGTAGTATAGAATACCATCGGACTTAGACACGAGATCTTTTTCAACACCACCTCGTATCTCAACGGAGAGACTACCTTCGTTAATAGAGGCGTATTGAGCTTCATGAATGCGGTTTTGAAGATCGTTAACAAGTTGGAAACAACGAATACTCTTTACATGAGTTTTACGACTAAATGCGTCTGCTACTACATACGCATTACCTGGATGGTAGCGAATTTCGCAATCGTAGTCGTTTAACAATTCCACCCAACGACGTTGAAGCATGTTCAGTTCTTTCTGGTTGAAGATATGTTGAAGGCTCTTATGGTCGGTGAAGACCACACACTTGGTACCATAAAGGTAGTGTCGCCAAATCTTCAAGGAAAAAACAACTGCGCCAAGTTCAAGGTCATGAGTAGTATAGTTTTTCTCATGTATTTTGAGTTGCCTTGACGCGTAAGCGATAACCGTGTCGCGTTGCATAAGGACACAACCAAGACCGAGGTTTAAAGCATCGCAGTACACAATGAAGTCATTGTTACCATCAGGAAGCGCAAGAATAGGAGCATTGCAAAGCATGTCCTTGAGCATTTGAAAAGATTCCTCTTGTTCGGGACCCCAAACAAATGGTCTCTCCTTTTGAGTCAAAGAGGTTAAAGGGACGGCGATTTTAGAGAAGTTGGAGATAAAGCGACGATAATAACCAGCAAGACCAAGGAAAGAACGAATTTCAGACGGAGCCTTAGGTGCAATCCAATTCTTCACAGCTTCGATTTTAGCGGGATCAACATGAATACCAAGTTCGTTGACAGTGTGACCAAGGAATTAAACCTCTTTTAACCAAAATTCGCACTTGGAGAATTTGGCGTATAGACGTCCAGTACGAAGAAGTTGAAGGATAAGACGCAGGTGTCTGTCATGTTCTTCTTGTGTCTTGGAATATATAAGAATATCATCGATGAAGACGATCACGAAACGGTCTAAGTACCCTTTGCACATGAGGTTCATCAAATCCATGAAAACAGCAGGTGCATTGGTCAAACCAAAGGGCATGACCACGAACTCGTAATGACCATAACGCGTACGAAAGGCGGTTTTAGGTACATCTTCTTCGAGGACTCGAAGTTGATGGTACCCAGAACGAATATCGATCTTGGAAAAGTAGGTCGCGCCTTGCAATTGATCGAAGAGGTCATCAATGCGAGGAATAGGGTATCGGTTCTTGACAGTAAGCTTGTTGAGCTCACGATAGTCAATACATATTCGGAATGACTCATCTTTCTTTTTGACGAACAAAACGGGAGCGCCCCAAGGAGAAGTACTAGGGCGTATAAAGCCTTTATTAAGAAGCTCTTGAAGTTGACTCGAGAGTTCTTGCATCTCAGAGGGTGCTAAATGGTAGGGAGACTTAGCGACAGGCGTAGCACCAGGCACTAAATCGATGCGAAAATCAACATAATGAGCAGGAGGCGGACCAGGAAGATCGTCGGGAAACACATCAGGAAAATCACGTACCACGGGAACGTCGCTTATGCTTGGGCCTTTGTCTTTATTTTCCACAATATGGGCGAGAAAGGCGAAGGTACCTTTGCGTAAGCATTTGTTCGCTTGGATACACGACATAAGCTTGAGACCTTGAGAAGGTTTCTCGCCATACACGTGTAGAGAATCACCGTTTGGAAGAGGAAGGCGGATGAATGTTTCAGAACAAACGACTTCAGCACGCACTTGCCTAAGCCAGTCCATGCCTACTATGATGTCAAAGCTATCCATTTGCATAGGTATAATATTGATCGAGAATGTATGATCGTTGAGAATCAAGGAACACTGGGAAAGAATGGAATTGACAGTGACGGTTTTACCATCAGCGACTTCGACAGCGATAGATCTTGGCAACTTAGAGCGTTTACACTTAAGCAAAGGTTCGAATTCTAACGACACAAAACTTTTATCCGCGCCAGTATCAAACAGACAAGAAGCATAAACATGGTTCACAAGAAACGTACCAGTAATGACGTCGTTCGCATTTTGATCCTGAGCAGTAGTGAGGAGGAACGCTCGGCCTCTAGCGGGTTGTTGAGCTTGTTGCTGCTGTTGTTGCTGCTGCTGTTGGGGTTAGTTCCTTTGAGGGCAGACATTGGCGAGATGATTGAGATTGCCACATTTGAAGCATGCTCACATAGGATCAGCTTGAGGTTGAACCTGATTAGGAGTGGGGTTGGCAACAATGGCTTGATTCTGGTTGTTTTAGGGTTGAGGGATGTTGCTGCATCCGTCGGCGAAATGCCCAAACCTATGACAACGGGTGCATTTGCGGCACGGTGTGTTGGTAGGATGATGGTACAAACAGGTAGTACACTGGGGATGAGATCCAGTGTAGGCTCATTTTGGTAGTTCGGTGTTTGCGGGGGTAACGGCGGCTACTGTTTGTAAAGGTATAGGGTTTGGCGGAGTGACGACCGCACAATTTTGGCTTGAAGCCTTCCGCTTCTTACCTCGGTTTTTCTTGGATGGTTGAGAAGGTGAGGGTTCAACAACGGTAGTATCAGTTGTGGCTTGGTGCGCATTCTTCATTGCAACCTTGTCATAGGTTCCATGAAGAACGTAATTGTTGTTAAGTTCAGTGGCTAAGCTAAAGGCATCCTCTATGGTTTTGGGGCAAGCAGAGGCAACATGGTTTACCAAGGAAGGTGCAAGACAACAGATAAACTTGGCTATAGACTTGGGAACGGTGTCGACTTGTCAAGGACAGAGGATACTTAGTTGCCTAAAACGGGTAATCAGACTGTCAACGTCGCTCCCTTTTTGTGTCAGGTGCCAGAACTCGTTCTCTAACTTTTGGAGTTCATGGGGAGGGCAGAATTGGTCCTTCATGAGTTATTTAAGTTCATCCCATGGTAACGCATCTGCAACATCGTTTCCCCTCTTGTTGCGTTCGGTGGCCCACCACTCGAGTGCCCTCGAGCGGAAAACTCCAGTTGCGTTCAAGGTTCGCAGGTTATCGGGGCATCCACTTTGCAGGAAGGTGAGCTCGATCGCGTCAAACCAATTCATCATGGCGGTGGCGCCATCTTTCCCAGTAAACTCCAGGGGTTTATGTAACACCTCGCAAAATCATGTCCAATGTAATAAAGATACGTGTCATGAACTGTAGGATCGTGAGACGATCGCAACGAGTCTATCAGAAGAGTTCTCGGTCTAATCAGAGGCGGAATTCATTGATTAGACTTTGTAACAGCTTGATTCACTCTTAATTGTCTTGTTTTATTGAAATAACACGTTTACAGATCAAACGGCACGTCGGCAGCACTTCGGTACCGGAATCACGAACATTCCAAATGAATCAGTATGACAGGTATTTATAGTGGTGGGTATTTCGCACGGAATAACATCTTGCTATTTCGTGCGAAATAGCCAATGGTCATTTCGTACGAAATAGCTCAATCACACCCAAACCCTATTTTCCTCGTACAACGTACCCTGATCTAACAATTCTATAAAAAGACTCGATACAAGACGAAGTCGACAGACGTATGCACCAACAGACTCCCCCTCGGATGTTGACGAAGTCTTCGGTGTCGAGTCTTCACAGTCTTGAGCCTTGATCAGTCTTTGGGCTTTTCAAAATATATGACAGTGTAAGCACCCTACATCTTTAACACTTCTGAATCTCAATCTATCTTTTCACATTCTCTTAATCAGATCTCTTGATTCCTTAAGCTCTTCATCATCAGACTTCCCCTTAAAGAATGCTTGGGATCGTAGTCTGGCTTTCACAGGTTCTAGAATCGCAACCTGGCTCTCTCATAGCCATAACCTGCACATTCTCTACCTCAAAGTAAATTTCACAAATTTAAACTTTCTGCTTACCACTAGTATAATTAAATTCAAAACATTATCTTGTAATAATATGACACTTCACAAATTCTCTTAACCACTTGTATATGACATATTCAAATTTGGTTTCAACTGAATGAATCATTTAATCATTTCAAAAACATTTTTTATTTCAGCAGACTCTCCCAACCCTGTTGTTCATCATGTTTAGCACTCGGAATTTTGAAAATCAGCTTTTCAACATCAGTTGTCTAAAAACTTTTTGTATTTTTCAAAATTTATGCTAAAACACTCCGAAAATCTTTTTGGATTTTTGAAATTAAAGAAATGCAGTAAAGAAATATTTACAGACAATATTTTTTCTGAGTTTGTGTAAGAGGATCATATCAGTTTTTGAGACAAATCATCAACACCGTTAAGCTTTAAACATTTTAAGTTCTAAACGATTCACTTAGATTGTCAGTATACTGATCCACTTAAATTTTCAAACAAAGTTCAACTGTTTCGAGATACAAGATTAATGTTTTAGAGACTTAAACTTATTCGCGTGTCCCACCTCAGAATATACTCCCGTATCCAGATCCCAATATTCAGTCTTACAGGTGAGTATACCTAGATGATATCTGTAAACGGTTAAATGCGAGGGCCATGAGAGCTCAGGCTATTGCTTCCGTAAAATCAGAGAGATGATGGCTTCGACTTTAGGTGTGTTCCCTTTAGAGAATCTTTTCTTCAACAGCACATGATTAGCATTTTGCAATGTTTCATCATTTTTTATGCTGAGGGGGTGCTATATTTCAAGCAAGCGAAAAGTATTATACGGGGACTAGGCCATTGCTTCCGCAAAATCAGAAGTCCCGGGATAATACCCCAGATATCACTAAGCATAAAGACCTAGTATCTCAGAAAGAGGGGTCTTTCAAACAAGATTTCGGGGGTTACCCATATATCCGAGAGATGTTCCCCACGAAATAAGTAAGTTTTAAATTTAGGTTTATATCTCGAACACAATCTACTAAGCGTGTAAAAACCTACTGGCATATCATCAGTGAGACCGTTTATCACATTTAACTTTCCAATTCTTTAGCATGCTGTGATAGTCCACTGATGTAACACCTGTGCCTTCACGGCCATCAAACAAATGCCAAACCAATGAAATATTATATTTCATACTTGGGATTTGTAAAAATATGTGTATCGTTTACACATATCAACTCTTGTCCAATTTCAAACCCTAAATCGCTTTCTGGAAGGTTATACGCGCACTAATGCGTAAATATAACCAGTTTAATGCAACGAACACTCCGGAATAGTGAAATAGGCTTAACATACCTTAAATAACCTATACATAACTTAGATATAAGTTTTGGAAGGTTTGGTGTGGTGAAATCAAAGTTAAATCGCTTACAGGGACTAAAGTTGACAAACTGCGAAAGTATGCCAATTTGAACTGTAACAGACCTTCCGGGACATGAACATAAGTTAAACATACCATAAATATCCTTTACATAGCTTAGAAATAGGCTTTGAGGTGTTCGGTATGCTAAAATAAACTTTTGTGTCATTCAGGGACTAAAAGCGTCAAAAAGTGCACAAGTTTGCATTTTTACGCGTAACTCACGTTCCGCATACATTCGGACATCCAAAAATTTATGTAAGCATGACTACATTATATTTTAGTGTTCGCCTTAAGAAAAATCCATTCGTCGCGTCATTTGGTTCGTTTTTCGCGCTTATGCGCATTCCGTCGTAATTAACCGAACATCGCGACCGTACGGCCAAACGAACCGACATCCGTGATATTTTTGAACATTTTTTAAGTTCCCTATACTTTAACTTCATTTTAGAGCTTTGAAATGGGGTTAACGGGCCTTAAACGTGTCAAAAATGGCCTAAATACAGTTCAGGGACCAAAACTGTAATTCTGCCAAACTTGCACCATACGATGCGTATGGTATGTATACCATACGATGCGTATGGGGTCTCCAGACCAGGTGCAATGTTTAACAGCCTGTTTTCAGCAGGTTTAACCACAACCACATGTTTGCAACTTGCTTAATCACTAAGTTTAGGAGCATTTGTGGCACCATGACTTTCCGACAAGTGTACGGCCTTGATCGTTGCCTCCTTTTCCAAGAAACGATCCTAGCGGTGGACCATTTCCTATAAATACCAACCAACATCACACCCAAAAACTCACACCTTTGAATCTGAACTTGCTCTCTAAGTTGTCGTGTTTAACACTTCATACCTGAGAGTGTTCGGATCCAAACCTTCCATTCTTGGACCCTGGGTAAGTATTCTTTCGTTCTTTTCCTTATTTTACTGCTTTTCGAGTCAGAAAGTCAAACTTTGTTTGACTTTCAGCGTTGACCAGTAATGGTCAATGCGAAGTTCGTAGGAACTTCGCAACGTGATTGTAATCACGTTGGTCATAGTCCCTTGGGACTATGCCCACTGATTACCACGTTGTCTAGGGTCGTAGGGTAGGCGATCTGATAAATCGCCTATACCTTCGAACCCGACCCAGTTTGGTCGATCATTAGGATCCGACCAAATACATTAGGTGACCATAGTAGGTAGGGAATAACCTTTCGAGGTTATACCCTATGGTCACATCGTTTAAGTAGTTGTATGATAGGTAGTTTATATGCCTTAGGTAAATTACCAGAATACCCTTTTCATGTATAATTGGTAATTAAGCATATGTAACCTAAACTTTTGTCACGTAACTGATTATGTAACATGTTTAGGCATATAACACTTGTCATAGGGCTAGTTAGACGGTCCGAACGCGTTTCACGCGCACGACGCGTTAAAGTAGCATAAGCTACCTAAACGGGTCGTAATGGGTCGTAGACACTTAGGTTAAGTTTCATTTAGTATGTAGGTTTTGTTAAACCAAATGACACGAGTCTCTACACTCGTTTGGTTTACAAACCCTAATGCTACCCGATCTTCCGATTTAGGTCCGGGTTAATTATGTAGTTACCTATGTTAGGTACCGTTTGATTTCCGGGACTCCTCTAGCTTACTTGGTAGTTGTTCAAGACTCCTAAGCACTCCCAGGCGAGTACATTCTTCCCCTATTTTACTGTTTTCAATTGTTTTGGGGTGACTCATATGTGCTAAATATTTTTGATGTTATAACGATGGTTTCAATAACGATTAAGACGATTTATACAAAACTAATAACGATTTCATAAAGTGAACAAACTTGTTGGTTGTAGTTACATAACAAATGACATTCATTAGCAATGATCAAGCCGACCAGTATTAGGTTATGGTACCATAGGATCTGACAAATCCCGTTATTTACTACACCCGTGGTTATGTGTGGGTATGGTAGGTAGCGACTGAATCTGTAATTATTAATTTACCCTATGGAGGTTTGTTAATACGAAAACGAGAAGCGACGAAAACGAGAAGCGATGAAAGTCACGAAGGTTTGAATGTTATTAGCGAGACGACCTTATAAGTAGTTTCATGACCTAAAACGAATTAAACGATTTACGATTGGTTTTCACATGATGTTTTAACGATTGGGTTAACGATTGGGTTCAAAGCGATATACGATATTATTTTGGTTATACCTATTACATGATTTACATTTGGGCATGAACATTACATTGTTTGGTTTGGTTTGGTTAAGTGATTAAGTAACGATGCGTGTGTAATATGATACAAACATGGTGGATACGCCGCTGGTACTTCCTATATATAAGTGTTTGTATGGTATTACATATTGTAGCGTTATTTGAATCATTTCAGTTTGAGACATAGAACATTTTATACAAGTAACATACTTTTCACAAGACATTTATTTACAAACAACTTATCTTATACAAAATCATTTTACATGGTTATTCATTTAATCATGCATTATTCTCTTATTTATACATATCATCTGAACTCATTGTTTTTTTTAAATAATTTACTAAAACAAATGTTTTTGGGTTAAGAGTCATGGCTACGAGGTTTTACAAATTATAACCCGCTTGATTTGAGTTGGTTAATTAAGTTGCAATATTATACTCTTTTCAAAACAAGGTTTTTAAATAAAGTATTGCAACGTCTAAACTAGCCATGATTTCGACACTCCTACAAAACCTATGTACTCGCCAGCATTTCTTTGCTGACCTCGTTTTCACATATGTTTCAGGTATTGTTGAATGATATCGATTGATAAGATGCATGCTCACATAGGACTGGACAAGGCCTTAGTGACTCAATAACAATGATAGACTATGTTTAATTAGTGTATTTAGATTTCAAGACGATGTAATTATTCAATGTTTAATACAACGAAACACTTTTTGGTATCCATGGTTATGAAACATTAATTCTGTTGCAACACGCCCCGATGTTTCCGCCGCGCTTTGTTGTTCTACGCGGTCGGGGTGTGACAGAAAAGTGGTATCAGAGCCAATGGTTATAGGGAATTAGGTTATTAGTAATTAGTAATGCTTTGACCTAGTCTATAACCTTTCTAGGACCCTAACGCGAGTTTACTTGCGTTTAGTCATAAAACAATACCGTCACCTATCCTTAGGTGACGACCACAACAAGAACATAAATTTCAAAACCGCTTTGAAAACTAATCATCTGTTCTAGGATGATTAATTTCTAGGTTTTGAACCCTCTGTTATATGGTTTTGAACCCCTTTGAATTTTCAAAACTTCGTCAAGGTTTTGGGTTTTAAATAATGTGAACACGTGCAAACTGGAAGGGTGAATGCCTGTATTCTGGGTTTTCTGGCTAGGCAAGCACTTCGTATACATCTCATCAGACGCGAGACCAGTTGTGCTTACCTGGGAATTCTTGGGATGAGTGTTCACTTATTAGGCGAGCATGTCTTCGCGATACATTATTTTTGACCCATTTACTTTGAATTGTCACCATCTCATTTGTTTGTCTTAGGTAACAAACAAATGATCACAATTTTCATGCGTTATCATTCTGTTTTGATTGTCCAATAATCTTTCACCTGTTTCTCCCTATGCCTTTCTTTTTCTTCAAGAATGTCTCTTCATCACGATGACGCTCAGATATCTGAGCAAGCAGCCAAATTCGCTCAGCGAATAGGCGAAGTAGTCCTGAAGACTGTTGAATTAGCTACTGCCATATATCATCTCCAGGATGAAGCCACTCAAGAGTCCCCAAGACAGGCAGGACCTAGTCAGGTGACAGCACCATCAGCCAATAAACCAATCGAGGAATCAAAGACCATGGATGAACGATCCCCTAAGAAGTCAAAGAAGCGAAAGGCTTCTCAGAACTTCGCCATGGTCGCTCACAATGGTAAAGCAGTCCCCAACCAACCAGCTCAACCCCCTACTAGGTGTGTATGGCTTTTCCTATGATACCTACATCAAGGAACTATGTACCTTACAAACTACTCTTGTGATTTCTCTCTTTCAAATGATTGCTCATGATTCCCTCGAAAATTTTAAGTACTCGTTTCACTCTAAGAAACAAAGTACAGAAAATTAAGTGACATTATGAGTAATCGTGCTTTTCGCACATCTGTGCCTTTAAATCCTTGGTTAGATAACTAAGGGTATTTTCAAATCTCATACCCCTTTACGTTTTGATTTTTCAACATACACAGTACCAGTATTTCAAAACAATCTTCATGATCTCAAAACATTTCATATAGTTTGAAAACAATTTTTTTGATGCATTGTCTATGTTATTTCAAAAACATTGACCATGTTATCAAAACCAACCTTCCTAATTTCAAAATATTTCATATAGTCTGAAGACAATATTAACACAATACATTTCCTTATCAAGTGCATAATTTCGAAAAGCATCATTCATGTCTTTCAAAAACCTTATACATAATTTCAAAATTCATCTCGCATGATTTTAAAACATTTTTGTAAATATATCTATCTAATACACATACTTTATGATTTCAAAAGTATTATATATAAGGTTTCAAAAACGTTAAACACATTTTTCTTAAAAGAACCCCATGCATAGTTTTCAAAAATATTTTCCTCATACATTGACTTAACCTTCAAAATTCTGCTTCATATGTCGCCTTGACATATCAAGCATCTCAACTTCATAAGCATTTTACACCATGTTTTGACCTAAGCACATCCAGTGCAAGGTTTCAAAACATCTTCAACTTCAAAAATTCATATGGGATCTTTTTATCTTCACAATTAGATCCTTGTGGATGATTATCATTCAAATCAGAGTCCTTAATTGGATTCCTTATGTACCTTAATTCGAACATTTCGGTTCCTAATAATCGAAATCGAATTTTCTTTTTGAATCTTTCTATCTTTATAGTTGGATTCTTGATAACGTTTAAAGTACCAAATGAAATCCACGGAATGGATTCCTAATGTGCTTTAAATGTATGTACGCAATTTACAAGACAAATTAACGAACAATTTTGTGGTTATATGATATGTGTTTATGTGTTCTCCTCTATGTTTTTGTGTGTTACGATTTTCCAAATCCTCATAGAATCTTTCGTATCTTTATATGAGGGATTCATAGTAGGATATTCAAAAGGTACTACTTTAAATCCTTAATGGGCTTCTACGTTGTAGTTAAAGACCCTTGGGATTATATGGTACCATTCCATGATTCGATGAGAGACCTCTTAGTAGTCTAGTCAAAAAGATTGATTCACAATTTGGTTAAAGAACGACATCTAGTGATGTAGCTGAACAGACTCCTTGATAGTCTATTTAGATCATTTATTGATTTAGTCAAAAGGACTCTATGGCGGTCTAGTCACACTCATCACAGGATTGTTCATTTGGTTTTACCCTACACATTATAAAATAGACTGTGTGAACTGTGCAAGGAATTCTCTAATTATGGATGCGCACATAATTATGAAATTTAGTGCACAGAAATCCAGTAAGATTTATTATGTGAAGGAACCGATAGTGACAACAATAACAAAATGAGAACGATGTAATGGAGGCATGGTGGACGCACCAATGACGCTTCATATACTTGTATATAAGTGTCCCTCTTACATTGCAAACATAATGTTATTAAGGTTACTAGAAGTTCAAGAACCCTAACCAATGTTGTTTGATCTTTTCAACTTCATGTTTTAAACTCTCACAAGTTTCCTCTAAATAAATTTCGGGACGAAATTTCCTAAAGTAGGGGAGACTGTAACACCTGTGCCTTCACGGCCATCAAACAAATGCCAAACCAATGAAATATTATATTTCATACTTGGGATTTGTAAAAATATGTGTATCGTTTACACATATCAACTCTTGTCCAATTTCAAACCCTAAATCGCTTTCTGGAAGGTTATACGCGCACTAATGCGTAAATATAACCAGTTTAATGCAACGAACACTCCGGAATAGTGAAATAGGCTTAACATACCTTAAATAACCTATACATAACTTAGATATAAGTTTTGGAAGGTTTGGTGTGGTGAAATCAAAGTTAAATCGCTTACAGGGACTAAAGTTGACAAACTGCGAAAGTATGCCAATTTGAACTGTAACAGACCTTCCGGGACATGAACATAAGTTAAACATACCATAAATATCCTTTACATAGCTTAGAAATAGGCTTTGAGGTGTTCGGTATGCTAAAATAAACTTTTGTGTCATTCAGGGACTAAAAGCGTCAAAAAGTGCACAAGTTTGCATTTTTACGCGTAACTCACGTTCCGCATACATTCGGACATCCAAAAATTTATGTAAGCATGACTACATTATATTTTAGTGTTCGCCTTAAGAAAAATCCATTCGTCGCGTCATTTGGTTCGTTTTTCGCGCTTATGCGCATTCCGTCGTAATTAACCGAACATCGCGACCGTACGGCCAAACGAACCGACATCCGTGATATTTTTGAACATGTTTTAAGTTCCCTATACTTTAACTTCATTTTAGAGCTTTGAAATGGGGTTAACGGGCCTTAAACGTGTCAAAAATGGCCTAAATACAGTTCAGGGACCAAAACTGTAATTCTGCCAAACTTGCACCATACGATGCGTATGGTATGTATACCATACGATGCGTATGGGGTCTCCAGACCAGGTGCAATGTTTAACAGCCTGTTTTCAGCAGGTTTAACCACAACCACATGTTTGCAACTTGCTTAATCACTAAGTTTAGGAGCATTTGTGGCACCATGACTTTCCGACAAGTGTACGGCCTTGATCGTTGCCTCCTTTTCCAAGAAACGATCCTAGCGGTGGACCATTTCCTATAAATACCAACCAACATCACACCCAAAAACTCACACCTTTGAATCTGAACTTGCTCTCTAAGTTGTCGTGTTTAACACTTCATACCTGAGAGTGTTCGGATCCAAACCTTCCATTCTTGGACCCTGGGTAAGTATTCTTTCGTTCTTTTCCTTATTTTACTGCTTTTCGAGTCAGAAAGTCAAACTTTGTTTGACTTTCAGCGTTGACCAGTAATGGTCAATGCGAAGTTCGTAGGAACTTCGCAACGTGATTGTAATCACGTTGGTCATAGTCCCTTGGGACTATGCCCACTGATTACCACGTTGTCTAGGGTCGTAGGGTAGGCGATCTGATAAATCGCCTATACCTTCGAACCCGACCCAGTTTGGTCGATCATTAGGATCCGACCAAATACATTAGGTGACCATAGTAGGTAGGGAATAACCTTTCGAGGTTATACCCTATGGTCACATCGTTTAAGTAGTTGTATGATAGGTAGTTTATATGCCTTAGGTAAATTACCAGAATACCCTTTTCATGTATAATTGGTAATTAAGCATATGTAACCTAAACTTTTGTCACGTAACTGATTATGTAACATGTTTAGGCATATAACACTTGTCATAGGGCTAGTTAGACGGTCCGAACGCGTTTCACGCGCACGACGCGTTAAAGTAGCATAAGCTACCTAAACGGGTCGTAATGGGTCGTAGACACTTAGGTTAAGTTTCATTTAGTATGTAGGTTTTGTTAAACCAAATGACACGAGTCTCTACACTCGTTTGGTTTACAAACCCTAATGCTACCCGATCTTCCGATTTAGGTCCGGGTTAATTATGTAGTTACCTATGTTAGGTACCGTTTGATTTCCGGGACTCCTCTAGCTTACTTGGTAGTTGTTCAAGACTCCTAAGCACTCCCAGGCGAGTACATTCTTCCCCTATTTTACTGTTTTCAATTGTTTTGGGGTGACTCATATGTGCTAAATATTTTTGATGTTATAACGATGGTTTCAATAACGATTAAGACGATTTATACAAAACTAATAACGATTTCATAAAGTGAACAAACTTGTTGGTTGTAGTTACATAACAAATGACATTCATTAGCAATGATCAAGCCGACCAGTATTAGGTTATGGTACCATAGGATCTGACAAATCCCGTTATTTACTACACCCGTGGTTATGTGTGGGTATGGTAGGTAGCGACTGAATCTGTAATTATTAATTTACCCTATGGAGGTTTGTTAATACGAAAACGAGAAGCGACGAAAACGAGAAGCGATGAAAGTCACGAAGGTTTGAATGTTATTAGCGAGACGACCTTATAAGTAGTTTCACGACCTAAAACGAATTAAACGATTTACGATTGGTTTTCACATGATGTTTTAACGATTGGGTTAACGATTGGGTTCAAAGCGATATACGATATTATTTTGGTTATACCTATTACATGATTTACATTTGGGCATGAACATTACATTGTTTGGTTTGGTTTGGTTAAGTGATTAAGTAACGATGCGTGTGTAATATGATACAAACATGGTGGATACGCCGCTGGTACTTCCTATATATAAGTGTTTGTATGGTATTACATATTGTAGCGTTATTTGAATCATTTCAGTTTGAGACATAGAACATTTTATACAAGTAACATACTTTTCACAAGACATTTATTTACAAACAACTTATCTTATACAAAATCATTTTACATGGTTATTCATTTAATCATGCATTATTCTCTTATTTATACATATCATCTGAACTCATTGTTTTTTTTAAATAATTTACTAAAACAAATGTTTTTGGGTTAAGAGTCATGGCTACGAGGTTTTACAAATTATAACCCGCTTGATTTGAGTTGGTTAATTAAGTTGCAATATTATACTCTTTTCAAAACAAGGTTTTTAAATAAAGTATTGCAACGTCTAAACTAGCCATGATTTCGACACTCCTACAAAACCTATGTACTCGCCAGCATTTCTTTGCTGACCTCGTTTTCACATATGTTTCAGGTATTGTTGAATGATATCGATTGATAAGATGCATGCTCACATAGGACTGGACAAGGCCTTAGTGACTCAATAACAATGATAGACTATGTTTAATTAGTGTATTTAGATTTCAAGACGATGTAATTATTCAATGTTTAATACAACGAAACACTTTTTGGTATCCATGGTTATGAAACATTAATTCTGTTGCAACACGCCCCGATGTTTCCGCCGCGCTTTGTTGTTCTACGCGGTCGGGGTGTGACAACTGATGTACTATCATTTCCTCTTTTCCTCAACAAAACTCATTTTTGATTTTATCATGTTTTTTACTTTTTCAAATTTTCTAATGTTTTTGGATTTTCTAAGCATTACTCCCCCTAAAATTCAAATTCATTTAAAGAAAATTTGAAAACAAACTATACAAATAAAATGACAACTGTTGTGAATTGCTTCAAATCGCCATTCACTAGGCATAAATGATCAGAACTCCCCCTGACAACAAACTATTTTCCCATTGTGATTTCAAAACACTTAAGTTTGTTTTAATCAAAATGGTTTTACCGGAAAATTAGTTTCGTTGATTTTACAAACCACTTATAGGTTAGGGGTTCAATTCATCACATTGTTCTTCTTTAACCACTTTAAAATTTTAACATTTTTCGGTTATTTCAACATCACCACTTGTAGGAAAGATAAATCAAGTACAACTTAATGTCCTTGATTTTTTTTTTGAAATTCGAAATATCACCGAAATGAATTTCTCAAGAAAAATGCCGATTCCTGCTCCACAATTACCAACTTGGGAGCTCCGGCAAGTCAGGATTTTAGTTTGAAAACGCTGTCACCCAAGCCTGACCAGCCTTGGGTGATTCTGACTCACATCTATCCCACCATCCTTTTGATTTGTAAAATTCTTTTGCGCCCTTCACTTTTCCGTCAACCATCTTTCCGAAAATATGTTTAACTTTTCCATTAAACACCTTTTCAGCATCAAATTCTTTCTTACCAGCAGAGAATTGATCTGAAATTTCAACCTTACCAACTTTCAACTTCAAGTTTTCTTTTGACAATGGCGGAAAGTTTTCATCGTTCAATTCTGGAACGGAATTCTCATAACTTTTCACAACAAATGACTCCTCTGATTTTATGGAATCAGACTCATTGTCAGAACTACTCTTAGATTTTACAACCCATCTTTGTTTGTTCAAATCAACTTTTCTTTTGTAAAAACGCTTTGAACTTTCACCAATTTTGAAAGTCGAATCTTTGAACATTTTGACTTTTTCTGCTGGTTGTTTTGTTTTGTTAACCCAATTTTCTTTCATTTTTTGGTTAGAAGAAACTCCCTGTTTTGTGTTGTTGGGCTTTGGACAATTCCAAGCTATGTGTCCAACTTCTTGGCATCTGTAACAGGTTCTTCGTTCAACCCTTTTCTTAGATTCTTTCACCATCTTCTTTTTCTTCTCAGCAAGAAACTCTTTGTTTGTCTGTCTCCAGAATGGTTTCTTTTCTTCTTCTACTGAGCTTCCTCCTGCAACAAATTTTGTTTTTGGTTTATAATTTTTCTCATTTTTATAATTTTCCGGGGGAATGAAACCTAATCCTTTCTTTTTGAAATTACTGTTATGGTTTTGTTTCTTCTGAAAACCATAACCAGAACTGTAACCCTTTTTCTTGTTCAAACTCTGTTGAACTCTTGAAGTGTACGTATTAGGCTTTTCGTTAAGATTTAAATCTTTTATTTCAGAAATATTGATTTTTGTTAATTCGAAAACCTGTTTGATCATTTCAGTTTTGACACTTCTTATTGGAAATTCCTCATCAGAATATAATTTGTCTGAATCATTCAAAGTATATGCCACTTTGATTGGTCCGTCATTCAAATTAGATTTTGATAACAGGAATTCTTTATTGTAAACCCGTTTAACCGGTGAATTCGGACTCTTTTCTGATGAACTCGAACTTTCAGATTTAGACTCCGACTTTGACTCTTCATCCATATCCAACACTTGATCAACCACTTTCTTTAACAATTCAGACTCATGATCAGTGTCAGACGCTGTGAATGTGACATCAATATTGTCTGGTAACTCATCAATGGTTTCAGACTTTAACTTTATGTTGAGCGCATTTTTTAATCGTTCCTCATTTGGTTTTCTGGGAGAATAACTTTCGTAGATCGGGGGCGGACACTTGTTATATTTGACATTTTGTTTCTTACCAGTATCCTCTTCCATCTTTTTATCTTGGAAAGCTTCAAGACCGGCAATAGTAGGATAAACTCGATCAATCAAATAATCACAAGTTGTATAACTCAATAGCAATCGTTTGATTCTTTCACTTTCAATCTTTTCGAGTTCCAAATCCTGCTTCAGCTTTGCACAGTCTTCAATATACTCATTGATGACTTTCTGCTTTGTCATTAATGTTGAACTCATCATTGTCATAGCAGCATCAACTTCTAAATTTGTCTTTTTCAGACCATCAACTGTTCTGTTCAACACATCATATGATTCCTTCACGTACTTTACATCAAACAACAGTTTCTCTTTCAACTCTTCCAGTTCACGAATCTTCTTGTCTTTTTCTTCACAATGTTTGCAAGATTCCAAACATTTTAGACAAGGTTTTGTTACCTCAATGATCTTTTCAACTTCGACAATTTTTTCAACTTCGACGAGTTTTTCAACTTCAACAACTTTTTCAACTACTTTTTCGACTTCAATAATTTTCTCCACTACCTTTTCAACAATATCTGGTTCTTCATTGAATTCTAATTCCTTTTCCCATCCTTCAGCTTCAACTTTCTCTGTTGAACTTTCTTCAACTTCAGCTTTTTCAGCTTCCAATTTCGCCCTTTCTTCAGCAATCCTTTTTGCTTCCAACTCTCTCTTCAATCTGGCAGCCTTCTTCTCATTCAGCATCTCAACCTTATCTGCAAAGAACAAATTAAAACTATCAGGATCCAAACCTTTTCTAGCTTTATTAATATATTCTTCTTCAACATCGGTATCTGCATCACTTCATAATTCTGGAAAAATCGGTATTCTTTTCGGACTAGATTTGATTTCTTCTTCTTCCAGAATTCTAGCAACTAGACCTGAACCGGGTGGAATGTATTTGTCCCAGCTAAAACCCTCTGCAACTTTTCATCATCTTGATTAACAAGATAAGCTTTTTTCTTTTCAACATCAATGGCACGGGATGATGATGGTTGTTGATCAATTTGATGAAAAATTGATTTTTGATAATAATCATTCTTTTCTTGTCTTCCGGTTGCTTCTTTATTTTTGCATTCTCGTTTAAAATGTCCCCTTTCTTTGCAACGAAAACAAGTGACCTTTGATTTGTCAAACCCTATCGGAGATGCACTCATTTCACGAAAATCATCTCTACCGGTGATTTGTTGAAATTTTTCTGCTCTTCTTACAGCACTAGCTAAACACCATTTGATATCCATCAACTCAAGTTCTACAGCATCAATCTGGTCATAATCTTCTTTGGTGAGCATTGGATTTCCAATTCGTCCGGCAACTAAACTTTCATATGACTCTAACATAGCAACAAGTGATGCCATGTGTTGCTTAGCCATTTCTGGAGAAAGATTTTGACCATTTTGGATGTTCAATGTAACATTGCATTGCAGATTCATTGAATTCTGTCGTTGAGGACTTGGTGTTGTATAATTTGGATCAAAGCTTGAATACGAAGACGAATGTCCACCACTCTGAGTTACAGTACTACCCTTTGTTCCAGTAGAACTATCAGTACTGAAAGCAGTCTGAATCTTTGGACTCGGAGTAGTTTCAAATTTATTTCCTCTATAGTATAAACTGACATCGTGTTGCGCATTTGAATTACTCATGATAGCCGTTTTCTGAATGTCCAATTCATGTTCTTCAATCTTCTTAATGAACTTTGCCAAATTCATACTCTCAGATTTTCTCATGTGTTTTAAGATCAACAAATATGTTCCCCATTTGTTCTGAGGTAATGCATCGGCTAGCTTATCAACCCATTCATCATCGTCTTTCTTTATTTCCAATCTTCCCATTTCTAAAACAAGATGACAATATCTATCAATAGTCGCTTTTGTTGTTTCTCCTTCAAATGAAACAAACATATCAAATGATTTCTTTAATAAAGCCTTTTTGTTCTTTATCATTTCAGCACTTCCCTTAAACTTGTTAATCAACGCCGTCCAAATTGATCTAGCAGTACCCTCATGTTGGAGCAAAACAAAGATATCTTCTTTAACTGCTTGTTGGAGAATACTAATCATCATTTTTTCACTCGTATATTTCAAATTTTCACCATCTGAATAGTCACTAAACGCTTTTTCAAGCCCACATTCATTTTTCGGTTTAACGTAATCTACCTCTAACGAACACCATGCGTCAAACTGATAGGCTTGCACCCAATTTTCAAACCGATTTTGCCATCCTCTAAAATACTCAATGTACATAAGCTTTGGCGGTTTTTGATAAGTTCCCGTCTCATTCTCACTGTAAACAGTTTCAGCAGCTGTAACAGGAGCAACTGGTGTAGCAAACGCATTGTAAAACTCCTCTTCCATGTTTCGAAAACCTGTTTCACAAATTCACAAAGTTCAAGCAATACGTAAGTTCACACGAAATGACTTCTTTCAAACGAAATCAATATTTGGTGCGAAATAGCTTTTTCAAGCGAAATACACTTTCACACAAAATACAGCTTTCAAACGAAATAGCCCTTTGGTACGAAATTGATATTGATTTCGTACGAAATGAAATTTAAACACTTAATTTCTTGCGAAATGAAGTCCAAACAGTCTATTTCATGCGAAATGATATCCAAGGGTTTGATTTCGTGCGAAATGAAACACAAGAAGTTGATTTCGTGCGAAAACAACTTTCAGGTTCAAACGAAATGACTTATTTCGTACGAAATAAGATGTCAATTTCACACGAAATAGTCTATTTCGCGCGGAATGCTGCTGACGTCACCATGATCGATCTGATTTTTGAAAAATTGTCCAAGATTTAAGCTGAATTAAGGTCTAATTCTTTCAAGGATTCATTAGAACACTGTTTCGCATGTTATATATGAAATTCAAACCATTTTAACCGTAAAAGTTTGTTAATTTTGAGAAAGAAGGTGTAGAAGTCAGATTTTTGAAGAAAACAAGCTGAATTATGGTAAGAACTCTTCCTCCTGAGCTCTGATACCACATGTAGGATCGTGAGACGATCGAAACGAGTCTATCAGAAGAGTTCTCGGTCTAATCAGAGGCGGAATTCATTGATTAGACTTTGTAACAGATTGATTCACTCTTAATTGTCTTGTTTTATTGAAATAACACGTTTACAGATCAAACGACACGTCAGCAGCACTTCGGTACCGGAATCACGAACATTCCAAATGAATCAGTATGACAGGTATTTATAGTGGTGGGTATTTCGCACGGAATAACATCTTGCTATTTCGTGTGAAATAGCCAATGGTCATTTCGTACGAAATAGCTCTTTGCTATTTCATGCGAAATAGCTCAATCACACCCAAACCCTATTTTCCTCATACAACGTGCCCTGATCTAACAATTCTATAACAAGACTCGATACAAGACGAAGTCGACAGACGTATGCACCAACATGAACTTTAAACGTGTGATGAATTGATTTCGAGGGACAAAAGTTGACAAACAAAGAAAGTAGGTGTGTAGAAGGATCCAAAGTGTCAACATTTGAAAATTTTGCCTTTCAACAACCCTACACGATGTTTATATTCTTAAACGAATAAATTGTGAAACGTATGAAGCCGTTTGTGAAAGAAAGTGAAAGTTTACAAGACGCGAGGGTTAAATGTGTCAACATGTTAAATTACTACCTCTGATTGACCGTTTAACGAACCCGGGGCTTTGTAACGATTAATTATACTCCCAAGAATAAGTGATGAAAAATTCACGAGGTTTCGATATCGTTTGATATTAAATACGTTAATTTTCACAAATAAAGGGTTAAAAGCCTCAACACGGCAAAATTAGTGTTTTCGGGTATCGTTTAGCGAAACCGGACCTAACGATGTTTGGTTATATTCTAAAGATCATCAAAATATAAACTTTATGGGTTAAAAGTGCTTAAATTGAAGTTATGAGGTTTTAAAGGTCCAGGGGCTGAATCTGCCAGGTTTGAAACTTGTGTTGCTGGTTCCCCTAGGGGTGGCGTCGCGCCACACTGATACCCCACTGCCATCGCGCGACGCGACGGCCTAAAATTCGCAGAATCCATGCACAGGTGCAGGTTCTGCACCTTTCTTCTTCAATACAGCCTTACACTCACAATAACTCGAAACTAGGGACTATTTGCTGGTTTCTAAAACCACTTGTGTGACAACTGTCAAAATTTCAGGTATCCGTACAACTATTAAACCATAATTAGTGCTTAATGACTACGCTGAATTACAATTAATGACTTGAATTGTTTTCTGTTTATTGCCATATACATACATGTGCATCATATATTACAGGTGATATATCAATTATGCATGAGAACTTTATTTGACTCAAATGATGTACGAAACACAGTTAGCACAGTTATTAGACAAATCAGGAAAATGCTGACAAAGCTCAGTACATAGACAGACAGTGTGTTGAGACACAGAATGAGCCAGAAACTAAGTATTACACTAGTATAGTGTGTAGTAAAGTAAGGATCATAAAACTGCCTTCCTAGAGATAGTTTAAGTGCCGGAAAGTGCCTAAAACTCACATAAACTGCAGAATTCTGCAGAAAATAAGCAAATTCAGCATTCAAACCCTCTAATACCATGCAGAAATATGGTTAAGTGGTCCTGAATACTTTCCTAAGTGTCGGGAATCAAAACTGTCATAAAAAGGTACATAAAGCACACTAAACTGCATAGTTTAGCACCTTAACGAACCGGTAACCGACCGAACAATCGGACACTACCCGAAACACCAAATTTTCACCAGAAGCACTGTTTTAACATTACCAAGCTAGTTATGATCCCCGAACATCATAACACTACATAAATATCTAGTAACTAAAGTATCTAACTAAATACTTACATTTTAATCATAATCTAACTAATGTTTACAACCTAAGCCTACTACCCCCCCCCCCCACCTATGAAATCGGCCAACATATGGCCCACCTCAAGATTTTATAAGGTTATAATAATTGATCTTGTTATTGCTTTCCTAAACACATTACACATTGGAAATTATGTCATGAATGGATTATAAGAATGCACACTAAGATCATAACCTCATTTCTTACACACACTAAAACACACACATCTTCATCTCCTCCCTCTTGTGTTCTCGGCCGAACTCACCACCACCATCATCACCATCTTTCAACCATCTTCAACCAATTCCAAGCACATCCAAAGGTGTTAGAGGTTACATAAAGGAGCTAGGAGCTTGTAGAAGTTGAAGGACCTCTTTCATTTGCTTTTATCCATCTCTTAACTTCGCTTGATCATCCCTAGCCTTGAGCTAGTGGTAAGAACCTTAATCTTTCTATTTTACATCTATCTTAACTGGTTAAAAGATGTTACATAATGATAATCTTGAAGAACACTAAGAATCACAAGAAAGAAACTTGAACATAAGCTTAAATCTTGAAGAAATCTTAATGCTTATGTGTTGTTATGCTTGATGATTGTTGTTTATTCATGTATTTAGTGTTGATCATCATATGATCTTGCTAGATCATGATTAAAAACATAATCTAGCAAGATGAGAGGATGAAAATGTTGTAAGATTATAGATCATCCTCACATAGAACATGAACTTGAAAGAATATGTGGTTTTCTTGTAAAATAATGATCAAAGTTAGTTGTAATACTTGTAGATCTAAAATTTCATGGATGGTTTTTCAAAGGAACCAAGTTAAAAACACAAGATTTACTTGATATTGGTTCTTACATAAATAAACCTTATTTTTGGTGGTTAATAAAGTGTAGAAACACTTATGTAACAAGAAAGATCCATGAAGAAACATTTTTAGAAAACATGAATATAAGTTGTAAAGATCTATTTTCTTTAAAAATGATGTTTTTAAAGAATCAATGACACTTTAAAGGATAACAAGGCTTACTAAGAACACTAGTAAGTTACTACAAATTTTTGTGAAATTTCAAGTTCATGAAGTAGTAGATTATGCTTGTTTTGGCAAGAGTGGTAAGTAAAGTTTGTTTGTTATTGATTGATTGTGTTGATTTTACAAAAGAAAATGATATACCTTAAGGTATGGAAACCTCCATTTTTAGGGGAAACTATGGCAAAAATTTTCTAAAAATTAAACACTTAGAAAAATATTTCTAAACAAATATTTACAAGTGTATTTCAAACCATAGATTTTCACAAAAAAGTTTGCCATAATTTTTGTTACAAAAAAAATTATAAATATTGAAGGTTGGTTTTTATAAATAAAAGTGACTAAATATGTATTTAGGAAATATATATTTAGAAGTCACCATGTGTGTGATTATTTGTATACTTTGTGTATTAGTTATATTATTTTAGGACATGAAATAATATAACTCATCAAAATACCGAAAGTTACAATCCAAAATATTACCAAAATTCCAAAGAATAAATATTCAATGAATGCACAAAATATTAGTGAAACCGAACTAAGGAATATAACTCACAAAATACTCCGGAAATAATATTCATGTGCATATTTTGGCAAATAATATTTTGGACACCAAAGGAAACAAAAATATGATTTTTACAATTATTACAAAGTTATATCATATTTTCAACAAGAAGAAAATATATTATTTTTGGGTGAATAAAGATATGTATTTTCTTGGGATTAATAGAAGATATATTATTTTTGGGAGAAAAATAAGTTTATATATATATATTTTCTAAGTTGGACTTGAAAATATATTATTTTTTGAACTTATATGAAAATACAAATATTTTTGCCAAATGAAAAATTATAAATAATTTTTCTAAGTAATATTCTTCAAAATATATATGTTGGAAATATATATTAATGTATTTTTACTAGAAAGATTATTCCGGAAAAGTTGATATAACATTAAGTGTAAGAATACTTAATAATTACAAGAAATACGTATTTCCGTACGTATAATTACACCCCGGAATACGACCCCACATAAATGGCAAAAATATACAAGTATAAGAATACGAATACAAATACACCCATCCTTGGGAAGGAAATACATGTACAAATACTTGAGTAGTATCAAGTTAAAATATATTATTTTAACTATTATTCCAAAATTTAATAAATATAATTTAAGTTAAAATATTTAATATTTTAACAAACAATTATAACTTGGAATAATATCGAAGACACAAAGAAATGTAACTCAAAGACACTAATTAATTCTAAGTCAAGGCACGAACCGCTCGTCTAATGGACCTTAGTACGTTGTAGGTAGTCGTGTTTATTTGAAGAAGCTTGAGTTACTGTGATACGAAGACGCAAGACTGTGAGTTCATGACCCCCTTTTCTTTTAACTATTTTCGGTTTTATAACTTCGGGGGTGAAGTACATGTTACAAACTGTTTACATATTAATGGCCTTGCAAACCACTAATGATCTGTTTTCCTTGTTGCTTTCATACCGGGATTTACAAACTTACATACATACATATTTTCAATGATTCAAAGGTTTATTCACAAACACACACATGAACTTGCTCAACTTTTGTTGATGTTTTCAAACTACATGTATTGCAGGGAATTAAATGTGGATCTGGCGGGTGTTCGGAAGTTTCAAGTTATGTTAAGAATAAAAGATATCATCCATGGTCTTAGGGTTTGGTTAGTGTGTCTTATCCTGGATGAGACACGTCTTCCAAAACCTGGATTTATTTAATGTCTTTTGTCGAGTCCTTGTGAACTCTAAAAACAAGTTGCATAGTTTGTACTCGAATTAGAATTCTATGTTTTAAAACAACGATGTTGTTATGTTTTTAAAAACTTATTTAATGGATGAACATCTTTAGTTTTATCATAATAGTTGTTGTTATGATTGAATGCAATGATATTAAGCAAGTCACACATAATCACGCTTCCGCAAAAGTCCGGGTGTGACAACTTGGACACATGTTAGCATCTGAAAACAACATAGAACACCTGGGAAGATCTGGTGATGGCCTCTTGTAGTATAAATAGGTGCATTTGGGGCTGCATTCTTCACTTACACTTCAAAAATCTCAAACTCTCAATTGCTAAAGCTTTCAAACACTTCTTTGGAGCATCCTGGTTATCTAGGAAGCTTTCTCCAATTGAATTTTCGTGCTAAGGACTCTTATTAGGAGCCCGGTAAAAGCTATCTGCACTTGCTGATTAGAATATACGGCTGAGTAAAATTTACATTTAGCTCAGATAAATACTTTTAACTTATTTTCCCTGATACGGGCTTGGGATACGGTAAATTATTACCGCTTGGTCGGGTATTGAATATTTAATCGATTAGTGGTTAAATCATTGAGAGAACCCGTTTTAATCTGTCTTGTTTGATCAAAGCCTTTAGGGGTTAATATGACCGTGTCCTGGATATCCTCGGCTCATTCATTTGAAATGGCCACGGCTTAAGCATGGGGTGTAGGCATACACCTGACAGTTGTGTATGTAAAAACGGTATCTCACTCGTGAGGAAACTTCTTGTGGGCCTATACTTGTGGTGTGTCTATTAATCTTGTCTCAGCTCTTCTAACCCGAGCCCTGAACGTAAGACAAACATGTAAATCTGTATACAAGATTATTTTAAATAATTATCCCAAGTTATAAAAGATTTTTATGCCTAGTGCATCCAAACCAATTTTATAAACACTTTTCAAAAGAGTCAGTTAATTGTATTTACCAGTGTAAACTGACGTATTTTTTCAAAAAGATTAAATGCAGGTACTACGCGAAATGGGCTGGAAACTCCTGAGTATTAGTTAAAGAGTCTTGCAAGCTCTTAATATTTTAAGTCTGTTGAACAGTATTTACTTTATGTTTTAGATCCGCATGTAGTTCCATTATCGACCGTTTGTATAATATTTTATTATACTTTTCAAATTCGGTTTGTATTATTACTTTAGACTTCCGCTGTTCATTAAACTGTGATTAATTGTCTATGATGATGTCAACTACATCACAATACTCCCCACCAGGCCCACCGGTAATACGTGGAAATATCAGGGTGTGACAGGTTGGTATCAGAGCCAACATTGAGTGAATTAAACACTAGCCTTTTGTGTTTAATCTCAATGACACAGTTGCACATTCCTTGACTTCCGAGTCTAGGCAAACAACTTAGGACTAATCCTAATCTTAATCGTTTTGCTTCATTGTTTTTGTTTTGACAGGACTTCAATCAACATGCCATCGAGAGTGAGAGGCCGAGGAGGACGAGGAAAAGCTCCAATTGTTGCCAGGAACGACCACGAAGCCGGATCGTCACACCGTCGTACACCATCCGCTTCATTCGGATCAAGTCCTCACGAAAACTGGAGGACATACCTCGAGCCTGCGAGACGCTCTGTCTCGCTCAGTTCCTCACCATCCTATCATCATTCCTTTGGGCCACAGCAGGAGGACGAGCCCAACGACTCTCGCCACTCTTACATTCCTCTGCAACGGTCGGGTTCACACCATTCCTTCCAGAACCCAACACCTTATTTTCAGAGCAGGTTCAACCCGATGAACCAAATAGAAGAACCAGAGGGTCAAAACCCTTTAGGACCAGCTGATCATTATCCTGAGATGCAGGACATGGAGATGGACGATGATCCAGATCCAGAGATGCCACCATCTGGGACGCCGACACATCCCATTGAAATATCTAGCGGATCGTCCTTTCATGGTTCGCCTTACAAGGGCCCTGATATCTGGGCCGGAAGATGGGCTTCATACAAGTGGGAGTATACTCCCCCTCACCGCTACTCACCACCACACCAGTAGGTCCCTTCTGAGGTCCCACATTTTCAGGCGGTCACGCCACCGACACCGCCAGCGCCAGAGCAGCCACCGCCTCCAGAACCATCGAGGCAACGAAGAACTGCACGAATGTCCATGCGTGGGGGTTTCCATTTCAGCACCCCCCAACACTCCAGCAACAGTAACTACCCGCTGCTTTATGAAGACCCACAAATGGGTGGGCCTTCGAATGCAGTTTCTGAAGTCTACTCTGCACCAGTTGCACCAGCACCACCAATGGGTTATGAAAATCCAATACCATCTTACCAAGGTGCAGCTGGGTACAACTCGTTCGAACATCCATCTTATTCGGGTTATAACTACAACAATGCCCCTGCCGTTGACCCGTACATCGAGGCAGCGAACTACAATGCTCTCGACCCTGGACCCTATCCAGCTACGTACCCGACTGGGTACCCTGCGTATGGGTATCAATACCCACCACCTCCTCAACCTCAGTAGCAGCAGCCGCCGCAGCCACCACAAATTCAACCACCGCAGCAGCAGGAAATCCTCCAAAGGTTGCACGAAGTGGAACAAAGGGTAGACGAAGAGCGTAGGAGCCGTCGCGGTCTACTAAATGGTTTGGCAAACCTTATAAAGGGGAAGAAAAAGAAGGATTATTAGAAATCCTTATTTACTATTTTGTAATTTCATTTTCAATTAAGTCCCAGCGTGGACATTTCATTTATGTATTTGGTCCCTGCGAGGACTTGTCTTTCTTATTTTAGTCCCTACGTGGACAATGTTATTTATTTAAAGACCCGTTTAACGCATTATTGTAATTTTTAGGATTTATTTATGAGAGATTTCCTTTTTGAAATTTCATTTAGCATAAAACATAAACATATACATATATCGTAAATCAAAATATCCTTTCAATTTATAATTGATCTGCCATTAAATATTAAAAGAAAATCTTAAAGGTATAACCTAGCCTATATGTCGTTTTAGACATGGCCATGATGGTAAAACCTTTTTAAGATTCAAATCCTTGTTAACATCTGAAAACATGTTTGCACTCCTGGAAAATGTGATTCGATAAAGTCACACATGTCATTTTTATATTGGATTCTTCCAAACTCCTTATCTAGCCTAATGATCTAGAAATCATGGATTTAGACCATCAATTAAGATGATCATATTATTAAACATCTATTTATGATGAAACGCCTGTCAAGAAGGGTGATGAAACGCCTATAGGACAAATGACAGTTGTTGTCTATGACACCCTGTCAAGAAGGGTGATGAACTATGTTCAAACCTTAATGCCTCGATCTTATAAGATCATGGCTTACAAAATAAAAATGTCCTCGTGACTAGGCCTTTTGTGCCACTCTAATATCCTTAATGTTTTATAACTGGGATTAATTGTAAGGTAAATTTTAAAATAAACCTGAGTATCAAATTAACCAATATGGTCTATGTTTGCCATGGTTAATGAATCATCAAAAAAATGATGATTCCATAATAAACTTCTGAACGAATTATTGTAATTTTTTTACAGCAATCATGCTTCAGCATGTCTGAATCAGAAGAGGTTAATAGTCATCCAAGGGAGAGAAATGATAACACCAAAATAAATGTAGCTGGTGCAGACCTACAAGCAATGATAGATAATGCTGTCACTAGAGCCATTGACAGACAGCTCGAGGAACCAAGTAATACTCGCACAAAGACTCAATCTGTGGCTCATAGTAAGCCCCCTTCTAAATCACACGAATCAAAGAAAGACGACTCCCAGCACTCGTCGAATCAGAAAATCCAGCCATCTAAAAGAATAGTGTTTGATCAAGAACCGCGTTCAAAGACTTGTTCTTACAAATACTTCGTCTCTTGTAAGCCAAAGGATTTTACAGGTGAAAAAGGTGCCATAGACTGTATGACATGGCTTGATGAGATGGATACTGTTGTGGATATCAGTGGTTGTGCGAAGCGGGATATTGTGAAGTTTGTTTCACAATCATTTAAAGGGGAAGCATTGGCTTGGTGGAGGTCGTTAATCCAAGCCACAGGGAAAATCCCGCTTTATAATTTTTCGTGGGAACAATTTGTGGCACTGATCAAGGAAAACTTCTATCCTCAACATGAGGTAGAAAAGACTGAAACAAACTTCTTGATTCTGGTCATGAAGAATTTGGATTGCCAAGCTTATCTTACGATCTTTAACACTATGTCCAGACTTGTTCCCTATTTGGTTACACCTGAACCTAAGCGCATAATGCGCTTCATTGGAGGCCTGGCCCCATAAATAAAAGGAAACGTTAAAGCTTCCAGGCCTACCACCTTTAGGTCCATGGTGGATCTGTCCTTATCTCTCACACTCGATGCGATTAGAAATAAATCTGTTAAGACTTCTGAAGAGGGAAAGAGGAAAAGGGAAGATGAGAGCTCACGTCGCTCTGACAAGAAAAGGAAAGGCAACTCTGAGCATAGGAAGAGTTTTGGGTTTAAGAAGGACTCTCAGTGGACAGGTGAGAAACCTAAGTGTAAAACCTGCGAGAAACACCATTTTGGGAAATGCAGATTCGAGTCGAAATCGCAATCGCAATCGCATCCTAAGGTTTGTGGGATCTGCAAGTCAAAGGAGCATAGAACTTTAGATTGCAAGAAAATGAAAGATGCAACCTGTTATGGTTGCAACGAGAAGGGGCACATAAGGACCAATTGCCCTAAGAACCCAAAGAAGCCTGATGAGGCCAAGAAGACTAATGATCGAGTCTTCCAGATGAATGCACAGGAAGCGGTACAGAACGATAATGTTATAACAGGTACTTTCCTTATCAATGATGTATATGCTAGAGTTTTGTTTGATTCTGGTGCAGATAAGTCTTTTATAGATAATAAATTTTGTAAATTGTTAAATCTGCCTGTTAAGACTCTAAGCATAAAATATGAAGTAGAATTGGCCGATGGTACCATAGAGACTGCTTCAACGATCTTAGATGGATGTTTCATATCCATTAGGAATCACTCTTTTCCGTTGTCCTTGCTTCCGTTGAAATTGGCAGGATTCGATATAGTGATAGGCATGGATTGGTTGTCTCTTAACCAAGCCCAAATTGTATGTGATAAGAAGCAAGTGGTTATCAAGACCCCTTATGGTGAGCCACTTACAATTCAAGGAGATACGCAGTATGGATTGCCTAAACAAATATCTATGCTTAAAGCATCAAAGTGTTTGAAGAAAGGTTGTGTCATTTACATGGCACAGGTGACTAAAGATGAGCCAAAGCCCAAGATTGAAGATATTCCTGTTATTTCTAAATATTCAGATGTTTTTCCCGAGGAATTACCTGGTTTATCTCCCGACAGACAAGTGGAATTCAGAATTGATATTATTCCTGGAGCAACACCAGTTGCCCGAGCTCCTTATCGTCTGGCTCCGACCGAGATGAAAGAATTAAGGACACAATTGGATGATTTGTTGGAGAAAGGTTTTATTCGCCCTAGCTTTTCCCCTTGGGGAGCGCCTATCCTTTTTGTGAAGAAGAAAGATGGCTCAATGCGTCTATGCATTGATTATCGCAAACTGAACAAAGTTACAATCAAGAACAGGTATCCATTGCCCAGGATCGATGATCTATTTGATCAGCTTCAAGGGGCAAGTTACTTTTCAAAGATCGACTTGAGGTCAGGATATCATCAGTTGAAAGTCAGAAATGAAGATGTACACAAGACTGCATTTAGAACAAGATATGGCCACTACGAGTTCTTAGTGATGCCTTTGGGCTCACTAATGCACCTGCAGCATTCATGGATCTCATGAATCGCGTTTGCAAGCTGTATCTAGACAAGTTTGTCATTGTCTTTATCGATGACATACTTATTTATTCAAAGAGCCAAGCTGATCATGAAAAACATCTCAGGTGTATTCTCAGACTTCTGCAGCAGGAGAAGCTCTACGCAAAGTTCTCTAAATGTGAATTTTGGCTCTGAGAAGTCCAATTTCTTGGACATGTAGTGAGTGAGCGTGGTATCCAGGTGGATCCCGCTAAGATTGAAGCGATTATCAATTGGAAAGCACCAAAAACACCTACGGAGATTCGTAGCTTCTTGGGTCTAGCAGGATACTACAGACGTTTCATTGAAAACTTTTCCAGGATTGCAGCACCTTTAACCTCATTAACTCGCAAGAATATAAAGTTTGACTGGGGTCCCAAGAAACAAGAATCTTTCGAGATTCTTAAGAAGAAATTAAGCAATGCTCCTGTGTTGACATTGCCAGAAGGGATTGAAGAGTTTGTTGTGTATTGCGACGCATGACACACCGGTATGGGTTGTGTGCTCATGCAGAGAGGCAAGGTCATTGCCTATGCCTCACATCAACTAAAGGTGCACGAAAAGAACTACACCACCCATGATTTGGAATTAGGTGCCGTTGTGTTTGCACTAAAGCTTTGGAGGCATTATCTATATGGAACCAAATGTGTAATTTATTCAGATCACAAAAGCCTTCAACATCTGTTTAACTAGAAGGATCTTACGAGAGTTACTAAAACAAATGTTTTGGGGTTAAGAATCTTGGCTACGAGATTTTATAAACTATAACCAACTTGATTTGAGTTGGTTATCCATGTTTCAATACACTTTTCAAAATGAGGTTTGTAGTTTGACTCTTGTAGTCTAACGAGGTACTGCAACATATAAACGAGCCATAAATCCGATACTCTCATAAAACCTATGTGCTCGCCAACATTTCTTTGTTGACTTTATTTTTACATATGTTTCAGGTGGTATTGCTTGATGTTGGTTACTAGGATGCTTGAGTCACATAGGATCTGGACGAGGCCTTAGTGACATAAAAACAATGATAGACGATGTGTAGCTGTTTGTTTTGGTTTAAAGACAATGTAAATTACTTAATGAATCAATAAAACGAAACTTTTAATTACCATGGTTGTGAAACGATAATTCTGTTACAATACTCCCCGACGTTTCCACCACGGTTTGTTGTTTTAACGTGGTCGGGGTGTGACAAAACTTACAAGTCATGAATCCTATTTTAATAAACCCTATGTATCTCACAAGCATTTTTATGCTGACGTACCTATTTTCACATGTGTTTTCATGAGATGATGCATAGGATTGATCAAGATACACTTAGGTGGACTTGGGCCTTAGTGACAATAAAATATGCAAGACTAGTTAATTATGTTATGTCTCTTTGTTTTTAAGACATTGTAACCTATTTTAATTTATTAAAACAAAACTTAAATTTCCATGTGTTATGAAACAATGATTCTGTTACGACACTCGCCGATGTTTCCGCCGCGGTTTGTTGTTTTACGCGGTCGGGGTGTGACAGAAGAGTTGGTATCAGAGCTCATGGTTATAGGGAATTAGGTTATTAGTAATGCTTTGACCTAGTCTATAACCTTCCTAGGACCCTAACACAAGATTCTTGTGTTTAGATCTTAAAACAATACCGTTAACTATCTTTAGGCGACAACCACAATAAGAACATAAATTTCAAATCCGCTTTGAAAACAAATCATCTGTTCTAGGATGATTTATTATAAGGTTTTGAACCTTCAAAGTTTCCAAAACGATTTTGAAAATAATCACCCATCCTTTCGGATGATTCATTTTTGGCTTAGTGCCTTCCGAATTTTCAAAATCTCGTCAAAGTTTGGGTCTTATAGTGTGAACACGTGCAATCTGGAAGAGTGGAGGCCTGTATCCCGAGTTTTCTGTCTAAGGCTAGAGTGTTCGTACAAATCCACATAATCGGACCAGTCACTCTTACCTGGGAACTCTTGGGATGAGTGTCCACTTATTGGCTAAAGCATGTCTTCGCGATACACTAATATGACCCGCTTACTTTGATTAGTCACCGTCTCATTTGTTTACCTTAGGTAATAAACAAATGATCGCAATTTTTATGCGTTGTAATTCTGTTTTGATTATCCGATAATATTTCATTTGTTTCCTCCTATGTCTTCCATTTCCTTTAGGATGTCTCTTCATCGCAGCGACACTCAAATGTACGAGCAGGCTACCAAAATTGCCCAACGAATAGGCGTAGTAATCCAGAAGACTGCTGAATTAGCTATCGCCATGTCTCGTATCAATGATGAAGCCACCCAAGAAGCATCAAAGGAAGCAGAAGCCAAGCCTTCAAAAAGGTCAAAGAAGCATAAAGCTTCAAAGAATCCTCCAGCCGTTGCCTGAATTTGTACCGAGCATGAATTTGCAGACTAAGAAGTGACAACGGTACGGAATTCAAGAACAACAGAATGGAGGAATTCTGTGATCGAAGAGGTATTTTGAAAGAATTCAGCGCACCATATACTCCGCAACAAAATGGAGTCGCAGAAAGAAAGAACAGAACGCTGATTGAAATGGCGAGAACGATGCTTGCTGATTCCAAGTTACCGGTTAATTTCTGGGCAGAAGTAGTTTCAGCCGCTTGCTATACTCTCAACAGGGTACTTACTGTGAAGAAGCATAACAAGACATGTTTCGAATTGATCAACAATCGAAAGCCTAATCTCGAGTATTTAGAGCCGTTTAGGTCTCCCTACACAGTTCTAGATCCCGATGGCAAATTTGGTCCAAAGAGCATAGAAGGTATCTTCGTGGGGTATTCAAGTCCACTCAAACGCATCGTTGTTCCAAGTCTCAAAAAGATCATCGAAGCACAGCATGTTGAATTTCAAGGCTATACTATGCCTCCACAGAAGCCCGCAGACTCATGACGATTCAACTACGATACCTTATGGGATTCGTTCGAGTTAGAAGAAGAGCCAGAGTTCTTTGATGATTTGGATATTTACGAGAATATGAAGCATCTCAGGGAAGATTTCCAGAAAGGTCTTCTAGACGTCAACAACAAACTTCCAATGATGATGAAGCTGGTCCAAGTCATACTGGAGAGAATGATGAAGCTCAGCAAACTCTGACTACTTCGGAACGCGAGTCTGCTCCTGAAAATCAGACGGCAGTCAATGATGAATCAGAATCTGATGATAGTCCTACTTTTGATCGTGGTGATTCAGAGTCTGAGAGGGAGCAAATACAATCTTCAGATCAGACAGTTCTTGACAATGAACAAGTTACGAATCAGAACGTTACTAATTTGGAAGGCGAGGTGGATGTTCCTGGCGAAGTTATGCCAAGGACTCTTTCATACCATCCCGAGGAATTGATAATAGGAGAGCTACAGTCAGGCGTTCGCACCAGAAGCCAGATTGACCATGGCCTTACTTGCTTTTATACTAAAATTGCTCCTTTACAAACTGAATTTTCACTCTGTTGCTTTATCTCGCAGATCGAACCGCGAACCTACAAGGAAGTACTAACAGAAGATTCATGGGTCATTGCAATGCAGGAGGAGCTGAGTCAGTTTGAAAAACTTGGTGTATGGAAGCTTGTGGATCTACCTGACGGACACCGGAAGATAAACACGAAATGGGTGTTTAAGTGTAAGAGAGACGACAGAGGAGTTATTGTCAGAAACAAAGCTCGACTCGTGGTCCAGGGTTTCAGTCAGCAAGAGGGGATAGACTTGACAGAGGTTTATGCTCCAGTTTCACGAATTGAAGCTATCAGAATATTCCTTACTTTTGCTTCATGGAAGGGATTCAAAGTGTACCAGTTAGATGTCAAATCGGCATTTCTATATGGAAAAGTGAAAGAGGAAGTATATGTTGGTCAGCCACCGGGCTTTACTGACCCAATCCACAAAGACAAGGTCTACTTGCTAGACAAAGCGCTGTATGGTTTGCATCAGGCCCCGAGAGCCTGGTACGAGACGCTCTCTCAATACTTGCTTGCCAACAACTTTATCCGAGGAAAAGTGGACGCTACCTTCTTCACAAAAGAAGTCGATGGGCACTTACTGATTGTACAAATTTATGTTGATGATATAATCTTTGGGTCAACAAACGAAGAACTCTGCAAAGATTTTGAAAAAGTGATGAAGCAGAAGTTCGAGATGTCGTCAATGGGTGAGATGAAGTTCTTCCTAGGGCTGCAATTCGACCAAATGCCTGAAGGAACCTTCATTCATCAAACGAGGTATGTTTACGATGTTCTGGAGAAATTCAGGATGTCTGAGACAGCTCCAATATCCACCCCATTAGCAACCAATCATGGAATCAACCCTGATCTCACTGGAGAGAAGGTGGACGAAACGCTATATCGTTCAATGATAGGTTCACTGATGTACTTGACAGCATCCAGACCCGATATCATGTACCCAACATGCCTCGCGGCCTGATATCAGTCGAGTCCTAGAGCTTCACATATGTCCATCGTCAAGAGGATCCTACGCTACCTGAAAGGAACTCCAACACTGGGGTTGTGGTATCCAAAAGATGGTGACTTCACGCTCGAAGGATACTCAGATTCTGATTTTGGTTGCTGCAAAGTCGATGCAAAATCAACAACTACAGGATGCCAATTTTTCGGACCCTGACTGGCCACGTGGCAATGTAAGAAGCAAACCTCTGTTGCTCTCTCAACAAGTGAAGCAGAGTACGTATCTGCCAGCAGCTGCTGCTCTCAGATCCTATGGATTCAGCAACAGATGCGCGACTACGGTTTGCAATTTCTTACTTCACCTATTTTTGTTGATAATGAGGCAGCAATAAACATAACGAAAAATCCGGTACATCACGCTAAAACCAAACATATTGAAATTCGTCATCACTTCATCTGAGATTGCTTCGAGAAGAAGTTGATACGAATTGACAAAATCTACACCGACGAACAAAAGGCAGATTTACATACCAAAGCTTTCGATAAAGCTCGTTTTCAATATCTTTTAAAACTAAATGGTATGAAATTGTTGTCGGATGCGGAGGAGTTACTTGGCGTTGATGAGAATACCGCTGCAGATGATGTTGAAAAGCAGTCTGCACTGGTTTGTCGTATTTTTAGTTGTTTTAGTATTTAGGGGGAGATAGATAATATTTTCAGAAAATACAAAACAATAAAAAATGAAAAAAATCCAAAAACATGAGATATTTTCAAAGTCCAAAACAATAGAAAACCAAAAAGAATTTGTGTAAAAAGGGGAAATGATAGTACATCAGCTAGACAGTTACGGTATGCTAAAGATATGTAATGTTTAATAGGTGTTAAGCAGTCTCGCTAATGATATGCCGATAGGTTTTTACACACTTAGTAGACTTTTCGGGATATAAACCTAAAAACATTACTTGCTTATTACGTGGGGAACATCTCTCGGATATATAGGTAACCCCTGAAATCTTGTTTGAAAGATATTCTATTTCTGACATACTAGGTCTATGTGCGTGATGATATCTGGGGTATTATACCAGGACTTCTGATTTTGCGGAAGCAATAGCCTAGTCCTCGTATAATACTCTGCACTACTTTAATCTTAAAGCCTACACTCAGCATAACAAATGATAAAACATTGCAAAATGCTAATCACTTGCTGTTGAAGAAAAGACCCCTAAACGGGACACACCAAAAGTCTAGCCATCATCTCTTTGTCTGAACGGAAGTTCTAACCTGAGCTCTCATGGCCTCGCATTACCCGTTACAGATATCATTATTGTACATTCACATGTAAGACTGAATATAGAAGTCTGGATACGAGAGTATATTCTGAGGTGGAACACGCATATAAGTTAAGCTATTAAAACACTAATTCGTATCCTGAATAAGTTGGAATTTGTGTGAAAATTTAAAAGGATCAGTATATCGGCAATCTAAGTGAATTGTTTAATACTTAGTGTGTAATCAAGCTCAACGGTACTGTCACACCCCGACCACGTGTAACATACAAAACGTGGCGGAAACGTCGGGGAGTGTTGTAACAGAATTAATGTTTCATAACCATGGATACCAAAAATTGTTTCGTTTTATTAAACATTGAATAATTACATCGTTTGGAAATCTAAATACACAATTTAAACATAGTCTATCATTGTTATTGAGTCACTAAGGCCTTGTCCAGTCCTATGTGAGCATGCGTCCTATCAATCGATATCTTTCAACGATACCTGAAACATATGTGAAAACGAGGTCAGCAAAGAAATGCTGGCGAGTACATAGGTTTTGTGAAAATAAGATTCATGACTTCTGTTTAAGAAAATGTTTAGTCATGAACCTTGTAATTTGCTTTGTCTTTGTAAATCATTTGAAAAATAATAAGTTCAGATGATATGTATAAATAAGAGAATAATGTATGGTTAAATGAATAACCATTGTAAAATGAGTTTGCATAAGATAAATTGTTTGTAAATCAATGTCTTGTGAAAAGTATGTTATTTGTATAAAATGTTATATATCTCAAACTGAAATGATTCAAATAACGCTACGATATGTAATGCCATACAAACACTTATATATAGGAAGTACCAGCGGCGTATCCACCATGCTTGTATCATAATACACACGCATCGTTACTTAATCACTTAATCAAACCAAACCACCAATGTAAGATGTCTATGTTTAAACCAATTATCAAATGTATTGAATAGTATACCAAAATGTTTATGTTAAGATGTAAATCATGTTACGTATAACCAATGTCAAAAGTGATTGTGTCAAATGTAAACCATGTAATGTGTAACCAAAATGACATGTATGGCTAGTGAAATGCATCAACTAAACCATAGGTGAAACGCACAAAACAAAGTATTGATGTAAAACTTGGTTTAAATCAATACTATGTTTCGTGGAAATGCATAATCAAATGTAAATCATGTCCAAATGTTTATCCAATCGTTAAAACATTTTGTGAAATCGTTCAAATCGTTCTTGTTGTTTTAATCGTTCAAATCGTTCTTGTTTTAATTGTGAAACTACTTTATGGTCGATTTTCTAATAACATTCAAACCTTCTTGACTCGTTCATCGTTCCAACTCGTTCTCGTTCTTAACAAACCCTTACCAAAGGGTAAATTAATAATTACAGATTCAGTCGTTACCCAAAATACCCACACATAACCATGGGTATAGAGAATAACGGGATTTGTCAGATCCTATGGTACCATAACCTAATACTGGTCGGCTTGATCATTGCTAATGAATGTCATTGGTTATGTAACTACAACCAACAAGTTTGTTCACTTTATTGAAATCGTTCTTGAAACCATTGTAATTGTTCTTGAAACCATATTGTAATTGTTTTTTTTGAAACCATTGTAATCGTTCTTGAAACCATTGTTATCGTTCTTGAAACCACATTGTAATTGTTTTTGAAACCATTGTAATCGTTCTTGAAACCATTGTTATCGTTCTTGAAACCACATTGTAATTGTTTTTGAAACCATTGTAATCGTTCTTGAAATCATTGTTAAGATATTTAGCACATATGAGTCACCCCAAAACAGTTGAAAACAGTAAAAGAGGGGAATAATGTACTCGCCTGAGAGTGCTTGGAGGTCTTGAACAACAACCAAACAAGGCTAGAGGGAGCACGAAATCAGTCGGCAATCTAAAACTATATAAATAAACCGGAACTTAAATCGGGAGATCGGATAGGATGAGGGTTCGTAAACCAAACGAGTATGGAGACTCGTGTAATATGGTTCAACAAAGCCTACATACTAAATGAAACCTAACATAAGTGCTTACGACCCATTACGACCCGTTTAGGTAGCTTATGCTACTTTAACGCGTCGTTCGCGTAAAACGCGTTCGGAACGCCTAACTAGTCCTATGACAAGTAATATATGCCTTAACATTTCTAATATGGTTGTCAAATCAGTTTAGATGTCAAAATCTATGTTACATATGCTTAAAATGAATTTTGGCGTCAAAAGGGCATTTTGGTAATTTACCTAAGGCATATAAACTACCTATCATATAACTACTTAAACGAAGCGACCATAAGGTATAACCTTGGAAGGTTATTCCCTATATGCTATGGTCACCTAATGTGCTTGGTTGGATCCTAATGATCGACCAAATGGGTCGGGTTCGAAGGTATAAGCGATTTATTAGATCGCTTACCCTTACGACCCTATATAAGCACTAAACTAAAAGTGACGAGCTGAGCATGCTAAAACATGCTTAACTAAGTTTAGAAAACAGGTTTGGTATCAAAACAAACGGTTTTGATACCCATAAGTAGTTTGGTTACAAAATACGCAAGAATACGTATTCTGACCGAAACTACGGCTCGTCACTGAGCCTAGATAACGTGGTAATGAGTAGGTATTGTCACTAGGGACTATAACCATCGTGATCACGCTCACGTTATGAAGTTCAAACGAACTTCGCATCGACCATAAACTGGTCAATGCAGAAAGTCAAACAAAGTTTGACTTTCGGACTCGAAAAGCGATAAAAGAATGAAGGAACACTTACGAAGGGTCCCCGAATGCTAATCTAGATCAAAATAGCTCAGGTATGAAACAAAGGTTTCAACTTAGAGCACAAATGATCAGATTCTTGTGAGAAATGAAGTGACGTGGGTTGGGTATTTATAGTTTTCGGTCCACCATTAGGATCGTTTCTTGGAAAAGAGGGAATGATCTAGCCCGTACACTTGTTGCAATGTTGTGGTGACTGATTTTTGGCCTCCATAAGAGTTTAACAAGTGGCACTTGACCTTTGGAGAATGTTTAGGGGCAGATAACAGCAGCCAAAAATGATTTGCTGCATCTGGACACTGCTTGCGCACCGTAACAAAATATTTGTTACGGTGCGGAAGGGCCTTGCAGGTCTGAAGTTTTCAAAAGTGGCAGAACAGGCCCCTGCACCTTGTTTCGTTGCGTAACGGCACTTCTAACACCCGTCAAACCCAATTTCAAGCTTCACAATGATGTTAAGGCATGGGGAACATGAAATATGCTTGGAAACATCACGGATGTCGGTTCGTTTAGCCGTACGATCGCGATGTTCGGTTAATTACGACGGAATGCGCATAAGCGCGAAAAACGATCCAAATGGCGTGACGAATGGATTTTTCTTATACCAAACACTAAAATAAAATATTTTAGTGCTTACATAAATTTTTGGATGTCCGGATGTATTCAGAACGTGAGTTATGCGTGAAAGTGCAAACTTGTGCACTTTTTGACACTTTTAGTCCCTGAATGAGCCAAAAGTTTATTTTAGCACACCGAACCCCTCAAAGCCTATTTATAAGCTATTTAAAGGATATTTATGGTATGTTTAACTTATGGTCATGTTCCGGAATGTCTGTTACAGTTCAAATTGGCATACTTTCGCAGTTTGTCAAGTTTCGTCCCTGTAAGCGAATTAACTTATTTTTGCCATACCAAAGCCTTCGAAACTTATTTCTAAGTTATGTAAAGGTTATTTAAGATATGTTAAGCCTATTTCACTATTCCGGAGTGTTCGTTGCATTAAACTGGTTATATTTACGCATCAGTGCGCGTATAACCTTCCATAAAGCGATTTAGAGCTTGAAATCGAACAAGAGCTGATATGTGCAAAAGATACACATATTTATATAAGTCCAAAGTATGAAATACGATATTTCATTGGTTTGGCATTTGTTGGATGGTTGAAGTGACACAGGTGTCACAGTCTCCCCTACTTTAGGAAATTTCGTCCCGAAATTTATTTAGAGGAAACTTGTGAGAGTTTAAAACATGAAGTTGAAAAGATCGAACAACATTGGTTAGGGTTCTGAACTTCTAGTAACCTTAATAACATTATGCTTGCAATGTAAGAGGGACACTTATATACAAGTATATGAAGTGTCATTGGTGCGTCCACCGTGCCTCCATTACATTGTTCTCATTTTGTTATTGTTGTCACTATCGGTTCTTACACATAATAAACCTTACTGGGTTTCTGTGCACTAAATTTCATAATTATGTATGCGTCCATAATTAGACAATTCCTTGCACAGTTCACACAGTCTATTTTATAATGTGTAGGGTAAAACCAAATGAACAAACCTGTGATGAGTGTGACTGGACCACCATAGGGTCCTTTCAGCTGTATCATCACATGCCATTCTTAACCAGATCTTGAATCCATCTTTAACTAGACCACTCAAGGGTCTCTCATTGAATCATGGAATGGTACTATATAACCCAAGGGTCTTAACTACCACGTAGAAGCCCATAAGGATTAAGGTAGTACCTTTTAAATATCCTACTATGAATCCCTCATATGAAGATATGAAAGATTCTATAAGGATTTGAAAATCGGATCACACAAAAACATAGAGGAGAACACATAAACACATATCACATAATCGCATAATCACACACTCGCATTATTGTTTAAATTGACCTTTAAATTTGTTATCTTTGGACACGGGTATTTAAAGCATACAAGGAATCAAATCCTTAATTGCAGTAATTTGGATGAATCCATATGAATACCCTGCTTGTTGACTAGTTGACCCAAAAACTGAACTTCTTTAAGCCAAAATTTCCTCTTGGAGGATTTAGCGAAAAGTTTGTTCCTTCTTTAAGGGTTCCAGTGTCAATGAAGGTGTTGATCGTTATCGGCTCTGGACATGAATAGATCAAGATGTCATCAATAACAACAATGACGAACTGATCCAAATAAGACTTGCAGACTCTATTTATTAAGTCCATGTAGATGGCTGGAGCATTTGTCAATCCAAAAGGCATGACTGTAAACTCGTAATGGCCATACTTCGTGCAGAAAGCCGTTTTGGGAATATCTTCTTCGAGAATACAAAGTTGATGATACCCAAAATGCAAATCGATCTTGGAAAAGCATGAAACGCTATGCAGTTGATCGGAGAAATCGTTGATTTAAGGTAGGGGATATCGATTCTTGATGGTAAGCTTACTAGGCTTACGTTAATCGATATACATTCGAAAAGATCCATTTTTTTCTTTTCACAAAGAGGACAGGAGTTTCTCCAAGGTGAAAAGTTCGGACTGATGGATCCTTTATCAGACAACTCTTGAAGCTGTTTTGATAATTCTTGCATCTCGAACGGTGCAAGACGATAAGATACTTTAGATTTAAAAGAAACAAGTGTTTGAGGTTCTTAGGGAGATCACAAGTGATTCATAAAAATGACAGAACCACACGAGTAGTTTTATCTTTGTGTTGACATCATAAGGTTGGATCAAACATTCATACAATTGCATTAGTTAAAAAATAAAACCACAAATTTTTATTTATATAACAACCGCATTGTCTTTAAATGTTACAAGATAACAACCAGAGGAAATACAAAATGCTAATTGTTCACTCCTTCATCATTGAGTGCCTCATTGATGTTAAACACTCGACCATTTGCTGGATTCACATTGACGTTGACGTTCGCATTTGGGTTTGCGTTAGCATTTGCATTCACCAGTCTCGGACAGTTGTGGCGGAAGTGACCAATCTCTCCGCAGTTGAAACATGACCCCAGTGGGAATCTCGCAGCATTCCCTTGAACCGGAGCTTGAACCTGAGCAGCCTGATTTTGTCCCAAACGACAAACATTGGCCAAATGCCCAAGTTTACCACACGTCGTGCATTGCCAGCAAGCTTGTTGTACCGCGTGATGACCGTTGCAGCGTGCACAATGAGGTGCGGTACCGGCATATGCTTTCTTTGCAGGTGGCTGAGCTGGTGGGTTCCGCGGGTTCTGAGCAGTCTGTGCTGTAACAGCAAAGTTCTGAACACCCTTTCGCTTTCTTGATTTCTTTGACGTCTCACCTTCCTTACCCTTCTTGTTTTGACCTTTCTTGCTATCCTCCTTGTCAGACCCCTGCTTCTTACCCTTGTCACCCTTTCTGTGTAACTTATTCTTCCGAATCTGCGACTCAGTCAATGTCGCAGCTAACTCGATCGCCTGACGGAGTGTGGTAGGGCTACTACCAGTAAGGATGTCTTGTACCGAGTCAGGTAGGCCGTCGATGTACCTTTCGATAGCCTTGTCGAGTGGGGTAACCATTGTCGGGCAAAGCAGACTCAATTCCTCAAACCTATCAGTATACGCCCTGTGCTCACCACTATCTTGCTTCAACTCATCAAATTCCTTCTCCAAAGCTCGCTGCTCATGACGAGGACAGAATTCCCTCATCATAAGGGCCCTAAGTTCAGCCCATGTCTGTACTAGAGCAACTTCTGCACCACGATCCCTCATAACCCCGTTCCACCATGTGAGAGCCCTCTTCTGGAACACACTCGAAGAAAACTCGACCTTGCGATTGTCAGGACACTGCACGTGGCGGAAAGTATTCTCAATGCTCTCGAACCATTGAAGAAGCCCAGTCGCTCCTTCAGAACCACTAAACTTGAGTGGTTTAGCCTGGTTAAAATCCTTGTATTTGCATGTAACATTGTTGTTGTTGTTGGCTTGGTTCCATTGAGCAAAGAGGTTTGGGAATTGAGCAGCCATTTGCTGCGCAATGATTTCTGCCAATTCGGCAGTCGCTATCTGGCTTTCGCGTCGAGGAGGCATTCTAAAAGAGGAAAGATGAAAGGAAACGAGTGAGAGAATTAGACGAAAAGAATGAGATGAAACAAATCTGATGAAAGCAAGGATAGTGGTCATTTGTTTGTTACTACAAAGCAACAACCGACACACAATGACTAATCAAAGTAAATGAGTCAAAAATAATGTATCGCGAAGACATTCTCGCCTATAAGTGAACACTCATCCCAAGAATTCTCAGGTAAGCACAACCGGTCTCGCGTCTGATGAGATGTATACGAAGTGCTTGCCTAGACAGAAAACCCAGAATACAGGCATTCACCCTTCCAGTTTGCACGTGTTCACATTATTTAAAACCCAAAACCTTGCCGAGATTTTGAAAATTCAAAGGGGTTCAAAACCATATAACAGAGGGTTCAAAACCTTACAATAGAGGGTTCAAAACCTTGTAATCAATCATCCTAGAACAGATGATTAGTTTTCAAAGCGGTTTTGAAATTTATGTTCTTGTTGTGGTCGTCGCCTAAGGATAGGTGACGGTATTGTTTTATGAATAAACGCAAGTAAACTCGCGTTAGGGTCCTAGAAAGGTTATAGACTAGGTCAAAGCATTACTAATAACCTAATTCCCTATAACCATTGGCTCTGATACCATCTTTTATGTCACACCCCGACCACGTGTAACATACAAAACGTGGCGGAAACGTCGGGGAGTGTTGTAACAGAATTAATGTTTCATAACCATGGATACCAAAAATTGTTTCGTTTTATTAAACATTGAATAATTACATCGTCTGGAAATCTAAATACACAATTTAAACATAGTCTATCATTGTTATTGAGTCACTAAGGCCTTGTCCAGTCCTATGTGAGCATGCGTCCTATCAATCGATATCTTTCAACAATACCTGAAACATATGTGAAAACGAGGTCAGCAAAGAAATGCTGGCGAGTACACAGGTTTTGTGAAAATAAGATTCATGACTTCTGTTTAAGAAAATGTTTAGTCATGAACCTTGTAATTTGCTTTGTCTTTGTAAATCATTTGAAAAATAATAAGTTCAGATGATATGTATAAATAAGAGAATAATGTATGGTTAAATGAATAACCATTGTAAAATGAGTTTGCATAAGATAAATTGTTTGTAAATCAATGTCTTGTGAAAAGTATGTTATTTGTATAAAATGTTATATATCTCAAACTGAAATGATTCAAATAACGCTACGATATGTAATGCCATACAAACACTTATATATAGGAAGTACCAGCGGCGTATCCACCATGCTTGTATCATAATACACACGCATCGTTACTTAATCACTTAATCAAACCAAACCACCAATGTAAGATGTCTATGTTTAAACCAATTGTCAAATGTATTGAATAGTATACCAAAATGTTTATGTTAAGATGTAAATCATGTTACGTATAACCAATGTCAAAAGTGATTGTGTCAAATGTAAACCATGTAATGTGTAACCAAAATGACATGTATGGCTAGTGAAATGCATCAACTAAACCATAGGTGAAACGCACAAAACAAAGTATTGATGTAAAACTTGGTTTAAATCAATACTATGTTTCGTGGAAATGCATAATCAAATGTAAATCATGTCCAAATGTTTATCCAATCGTTAAAACATTTTGTGAAATCGTTCAAATCGTTCTTGTTGTTTTAATCGTTCAAATCGTTCTTGTTTTAATTGTGAAACTACTTTATGGTCGATTTTCTAATAACATTCAAACCTTCTTGACTCGTTCATCGTTCCAACTCGTTCTCGTTCTCGTTCTCGTTCTTAACAAACCCTTACCAAAGGGTAAATTAATAATTACAGATTCAGTCGTTACCCAAAATACCCACACATAACCATGGGTATAGAGAATAACGGGATTTGTCAGATCTTATGGTACCATAACCTAATACTGGTCGGCTTGATCATTGCTAATGAATGTCATTGGTTATGTAACTACAACCAACAAGTTTGTTCACTTTATTGAAATCGTTCTTGAAACCATTGTAATTGTTCTTGAAACCATATTGTAATTGTTTTTTTTGAAACCATTGTAATCGTTCTAGAAACCATTGTTATCGTTCTTGAAACCACATTGTAATTGTTTTTGAAACCATTGTAATCGTTCTTCAAACCATTGTTATCGTTCTTGAAACCACATTGTAATTGTTTTTGAAACCATTGTAATCGTTCTTGAAATCATTGTTAAGATATTTAGCACATATGAGTCACCCCAAAACAGTTGAAAACAGTAAAAGAGGGGAATAATGTACTCGCCTGAGAGTGCTTGGAGGTCTTGAACAACAACCAAACAAGGCTAGAGGGAGCACGGAATCAGTCGGCAATCTAAAACTATATAAATAAACCGGAACTTAAATCGGGAGATCGGATAGGATGAGGGTTCGTAAACCAAACGAGTATGGAGACTCGTGTAATATGGTTCAACAAAGCCTACATACTAAATGAAACCTAACATTAGTGCTTACGACCCATTACGACCCGTTTAGGTAGCTTATGCTACTTTAACGCGTCGTTCGCGTAAAACGCGTTCGGAACGCCTAACTAGTCCTATGACAAGTAATATATGCCTTAACATGTCTAATATGGTTGTCAAATCAGTTTAGATGTCAAAATCTATGTTACATATGCTTAAAATGAATTTTGGCGTCAAAAGGGCATTTTGGTAATTTACCTAAGGCATATAAACTACCTATCATACAACTACTTAAACGAAGCGACCATAAGGTATAACCTTGGAAGGTTATTCCCTATATGCTATGGTCACCTAATGTGCTTGGTCGGATCCTAATGATCGACCAAATGGGTCGGGTTCGAAGGTATAAGCGATTTATTAGATCGCTTACCCTTACGACCCTATATAAGCACTAAACTAAAAGTGACGAGCTGAGCATGCTAAAACATGCTTAACTAAGTTTAGAAAACAGGTTTGGTATCAAAACAAACGGTTTTGATACCCATAAGTAGTTTGGTTACAAAATACGCAAGAATACGTATTCTGACCGAAACTACGGCTCGTCACTGAGCCTAGATAACGTGGTAATGAGTAGGTATAGTCACTAGGGACTATAACCATCGTGATCACGCTCATGTTATGAAGTTCAAACGAACTTCGCATCGACCATAAACTGGTCAATGCAGAAAGTCAAACAAAGTTTGACTTTCGGACTCGATATACGATAAAAGAACGAAGGAACACTTACGAAGGGTCCCCGAATGCTAATCTAGATCAAAATAGCTCAGGTATGAAACAAAGGTTTCAACTTAGAGCACAAATGATCAGATTCTTGTGAGAAATGAAGTGAAGTGGGTTGGGTATTTATAGTTTTCGGTCCACCGTTAGGATCGTTTCTTGGAAAAGAGGGAATGATCTAGCCCGTACACTTGTTGCAATGTTGTGGTGACTGATTTTTGGCCACCATAAGAGTTTAACAAGTGGCACTTGACCTTTGGAGAATGTTTAGGGGCAGATAACAGCAGCCAAAAACGATTTGCTGCATCTGGACACTGCTTGCGCACCGTAACAAAATATTTGTTACGGTGCGCAAGGGCCTTGCAGGTCTGAAGTTTTCAAAAGTGGCAGAACAGGCCCCTGCACCTTGTTTCGTTGCGTAACGGCACTTCTAACACCCGTCAAACCCAATTTCAAGCTTCACAATGATGTTAAGGCATGGGGAACATGAAATATGCTTAGAAACATCACGGATGTCGGTTCGTTTAGCCGTACGATCGCGATGTTCGGTTAATTACGACGGAATGCGCATAAGCGCGAAAAACGATCCAAATGGCTTGACGAATGGGTTTTTCTTATGCAAAACACTAAAATAAAATATTTTAGTGCTTACATAAATTTTTGGATGTCCGGATGTGTTCAGAACGTGAGTTATGCGTGAAAGTGCAAACTTGTGCACTTTTTGACACTTTTAGTCCCTGAATGAGCCAAAAGTTTATTTTAGCACACCGAACCCCTCAAAGCCTATTTCTAAGCTATTTAAAGGATATTTATGGTATGTTTAACTTATGGTCATGTTCCGGAATGTCTGTTATAGTTCAAATTGGCATACTTTCGCAGTTTGTCAAGTTTAGTCCCTGTAAGCGAATTAACTTATTTTTGCCATACCAAAGCCTTCGAAACTTATTTATAAGTTATGTAAAGGTTATTTAAGGTATGTTAAGCCTATTTCACTATTCTGGAGTGTTCGTTGCATTAAACTGGTTATATTTACGCATCAGTGCGCGTATAACCTTCCAGAAAGCGATTTAGAGCTTGAAATCGAACAAGAGCTGATATGTGCAAAAGATACACATATTTATATAAGTCCAAAGTATGAAATACGATATTTCATTGGTTTGGCATTTGTTGGATGGTTGAAGTGACACAGGTGTCACAGGTACTGGTAACTTGTCATGCAGCTGATATGATCCCCTAACACGCTCACCAAAAATATGTTTGTAAATAGCTTACGTTTACTGCATTTCTTTTCATAGTCAATCTAAAACCCAAAAAGATTTCATAGTGTTTCAGTTTTAAACTTTCTTAAAATCCCAAAAAGATTTTATATTTCTGCTTTAGATTTTCGACAAACCAAGGTAGAAAGCTGATCTTCAGACTCGTAGTCATGAAGCAGAGCAGGAAGTTTCTGAACTGGACAACAGGGTTAGGAGCTAATCTTGAAAAATGTTTGAAAAATTCAAAGTCAAATCAAGTTCATTAAGTTGACACTTGAAATTTTTCATGAAAATGTGTTTGAAAAGTTTGAACAAATTGTCAGTTTGTTTCGTTTCGGGTCAACCAATGTCATTAACTTGGACTTGGTAGACAAATTAAGTGCCTAGGGTCATTAACTTGGACCTATATACTTAAGTGGATTTCTAAAACTGACCAAACCTGATAAAACATCAAAAAGTCATAAGGTCAAAACTCTAAAAGTCAAATGAGAGGTGTTTAGATCGGATGACGATCCGATCGGATGATGATCCGATCGGATGGAAATCCGATCGGATGGAAATCCGATCGGATGGCCATCCGACACTTGGTCACTCCTATAAATAGTAGTCAAAGGTCTTCAGTCAAACTTTTATTCGTTCGAGCGACCATCCGACACTCTCTTAAACACTCTCACTGTTCTTGATCTTGTTTCACATTCTTGCTTTCCACACTTCATAGGATTATTGGCTTGCACAATCTTCACTATGGGAAAGGTAAGTTCACTGATCTTAACTGTTAAATTGATTTTTTGATGATGTTTTTTAGTTTGACGACTGTCGGCATGAAAGAACTTAGATCTAGGAATTTCTGATGATATTTGATAGAATCTGAACATAGGGTTTTGTTCACGAGCCTTAGATCTATAAGTTTACCGTCTCAATTTATGCAAAAAAAACTTGTTAAATTTGATGAATTGATAGTTAGAAGGTGTAGGTATTCGGACCACATATTGTTAAATTAAACCCAAATTAGGCCGAATTAGAAAAAATTGAACATAGGGTTTTAATCATCGGCAAAAACTCTACGTGGAAACATGTTCAATTTTGTGAATAACTTAGAAAAATTTTGATGTTCAAAGATTGTTCAAACTGTTCTTCTGTGTCACATGGTTCGAGTGGCGGTTCGATCGGATAGCCATCCGATCCATTACATTTCATAATTGTCTAATATTTTTATAAGTATTTGTCTTGAAATTTGTGCCTTACATGTTAATAAGTTGTTTTGAAAAATATGGCATCTCGATCGGATGGCAATCCGATCGGATGGCCATCCGATCCAAAACACACATTCATTGATTAATCTGCTTATCTGATTGTCATTGATCGAGTGGCAATCCGATCGGATGAGAATCCGATCGGATGGCCATCCGATCCTTATCACATTATATCATGACTGTTCACCATGTGTTTAAACTTGTCATTGATCGAATGGGAATCTGATCGGATGACAATCCGATCGGATGGCCATCTGATCCATATCATTCACTTACACAGTTGACTTATCAATGGAGCTTATATGTTTGTCACATGGATCGAGTGACAATCCGATCAGATGGCCATCCGATCCATATGCACTTGACTGATTGTTATATGATTGATGGTTCATATGATCGGATGGCAATCCGATCCTCAATACTACATAGAGTGTGGATTCCAGTGTTAGAAAATTTTTGAGTTTTCAAAATTTTCATCACTTGTCACTTTATGTCTCGAACTTCGTGCAAATGCTAACATTGTGTATTATTATATGCAAGAGCATCGGATTGGGATAAGTCTCATAATATCTACTGTCTGTTGGATGCACACTATACAAATACAACATCGTATAAATCAGAATTGCTAAGGCCTTAACCGATAGAACTATAGTGTATGAATCGCATGTTAGAAGGTTTTGGAGTTCGGTGAGGTTTGATGAGGAAGAAAAGATGATCTGCTCAGCTGTTAGGAAGAAGGACGAGAATGATCAAGATGTTGATATAGAAATTAAGTTTAATGTGGGTGATTTAAGGAGGGTTTTGGACTTAGGAGATTCTGATAATGACCCTACCATAGTTCCTGAATGTTTATGCAAGGGTTTGTGGTTCAGAATGGGGTTTATAGGACATGTAAACGGAAAATACCTCAAGTCCATGTTTGGTAAACCTTACAAGTTTCTTGTTCACTGCGTGATTCATGCTCTATCTCATAGGAAGGGAGCTTATGACGAACCATCTGACGATATCATGAACATAATCACTTGTTTGGTAACTACAACCAACAAGTTCGTTCACATTATCGAAATCGTTATTAGTTTAATATAAACCATCTTAATCGTTTTTGAAACCATCGTTAAAATGTCGAAATCATTTTATACATATGAATCACCCCAAAACAATCGAAAACAGTAAAATAGGGGAACTATGTACTCACATCGAAGTGCAAAGTATCCTCAATCTAACGAACTCAACAAGCTCAATCAAACCAAGGAAACTCAAGCAGCACCTAATAATCGAATTACTAGTAAATAAATCGAGACCTAAATCGGAAGATCGGATAGAATGAGGTCTTGTAAACCAAATGAGTATTGGAACTCATGTGATATGGTTTAACAAAGCCTACATTCTAGGTCGGAACCTAATCTAAGTGCTTTCGACCCGTTATGACCCGTTTAGGTAGCTTACGCTACTTTAACACGTCGTTCACGTAAAACACGTTCGAGACATCTAACTAGTCCTATGACAAGTATTATATGCCCTAACATGTTTAATTATGTTGCATAATCAGTTAAGTGACAAAAGTTTAAGTTACATATGCTTAAAATCTAATTATGCATGAAAAGGGCATGTTGGTCATTTACCTAAGGCATATAAACTACCTATCATACAACTACTTAAACTACGTGACCGTAAGGTATAACCTCGGAAGGTTATTCCCTATGCAACTATGGTCGCTAAATATGTTTGGTCGGATCCTAATGATCGACCAAACGGGTTTTGATATCAAAACATGCTTACCTAAGTTAGAAAACAGGTTTTGATATCAAAACAAAGTGTTTTGATACCCTAGAGTAGTTTGGTTGCAAAATACGCTTAAATGCGCATTTTGACCGAGACTACGACTCGTCACTACGCCTAGTCAACGTGGTAATCAGTAGGTATAGTCACTAAGGACTATAACCATCATGATTACGCTCACGTTGCGAAGTTCAAACGAACTTCTCGTTGACCATTACTGGTCAAAGCTGAAAGTCAAACACTGTTTGACTTTCACTCTCAAAAAGCGATAAAAGAACGAAGGAAGCTTACAAAGGGTCCTTGCTAGAACTTGATCTTATAATTCTCAGGTATGAAGTTATAAAACCTCAACTTAGAGAATTTAGATCAAGTGTGGGTTGCAACAAATGAAATGCTAGGCTATTTATACTTGTCATGAACTCATAAGATCAAAACAAGTGTTTGTGTGGCCATCAAGCATTAAATCCTAGCCATACAAGTGTTATGAGCTGATTAGAAGCCTTGGAGAGGTGTTAACTTGGTTAACACACAATAATATTTGCATAAACAGCCCCTAAACTATCAACAGATTGTTGAAAATCAGTTTCTGGAACTGGGCACTTTTAGGCGCCCCGCGTAAGCTGAGGGACAGGGCTTACGCGGCCCGCCTGGTCCCTGCTCATCAGCCAAAGTTTCAATGTTGACAGCTTTGGTCCCTGCATGTGTTTGAGCTCATTTTTGGCACTTTTAACACCCGTTAAGCCATTTCAAGGCCCTACAAGGTGATCAAAGTGTAGAGGACTCAAAATATGCTCGGAAAAATCTTGGATGTCGGCTCGTTTGGTCGTACGGTCAAGTTATTCGTCAAATTACGATGAAACTCAAACGAACGCGAAAACGATCCAAATTAAGCGACGAATGGTAGTTTTGCATGCCGAGCACTAAAATAAAAATATTTTAGTGTGTACAAAAATTTTGGATGTCCAGATGTGGTCAGAACGTAAGATATGCGCGAAAATGCAAACTTACGTCGTTTTTGACACTTTTAGTCCCTCTAAGATCAAATAAGCATATTTTCGCACACCGAACCACTCAAAGCTTATTTCTAAGCTATTTTTAGGTTATTTATGGTATGTTTAGCATATGATCAAGTTCCAGACTGTTCGATACGATACCATACGAAACGGCAGACTTTTGCAGTTTGACGCAAATAGTCCCTGCGATCGAACAAACTTGTTTTCAACACACCAAACCATCCAAAACTTATTTCTAAGTTATGTAAAGGTTAGTTAAGGTATGGTAAGCCTGTGTCACTATTCCGGAGTGTTTGTCGCGTTAAACTGACTGCGTTTACGCACCAGTTTGCGTATAACTTCCCAGAAAGCGATTTAAAGCTTGAAATCGGAATCGAATCAAATCGCAAAATTATCAAACATAATTACACACATAATAACACCAAAGCACATTGTTTTATTGATAATTAACATTGTTTTATGTTGTATATCGATTACAGAGCACAGTTGTTACAGTCTCCCCTACTTTAGGAAATTTCGTCCCGAAATTTTAACTAGAGGAAACTTGTGAGAACAATTGCGGATATTTCTCCTTCATTTGGTCCTCACGTTCCCAGGTAAACTCTGGGCCATGCTTGGACTCCCAGCAAACCTTGACCAATCGAATCCGTTTGTTCTTCAACTGTTTGACTGCACGGTCCACTATATCCACAGGTTTCTCGACAAATTGCATCGTTTCATCAACTTGAATTTCGTCGAGTGGAATATGAAGATTAGCGTCAGCTAAACACTTTCACAAATTGGACACGTGAAAAGTCGGATGAATATTTCCAAGTTCTGGAGGTAGCTCTAGTCGATAGGCAACCTTTCCAACTCTTTCAACAATCTTAAATGGTCCAACATATCGAGTTTTCCTTTCTTTCCAAATCTCACCACTCCCTTCCAAGGTGACACCTTGAGTAGGACATGGTCTCCGACTTGAAATTCTAGGGGCTTGCGTCGCATATCCGCATAACTCTTTTGACGGCTTCTAGCTGTCACAAGATTATCGTGAATTTTCTTAATTTTGTCTGTTGTTTCCAGAATGAGCTCAGGTCCAGTAAGCTGAGCTTCACCGATCTCATTCCAACAGACAGGTGAACGACATTTTCGACCGTAAAGAGCTTCGAATGGTGCCATATTAATGCTAGCAGGATAACTATTGTTGTAAGAGAACTCGATTAATGGCAGATGGGAATCCCAATTACCACCAAAGTCAATCACGCATGCTCTAAGCATATCCTCCAAAGTTTGAATCGTCCTCTCAGATTGTCCATCTGTTTGGGGATGATAAGCAGTGCTTAGATTTAGTTGGGTTCCCATAGCAGATTGCATGGTCTTCCAAAAATGAGATGAAAATTGAGCATCACGATCGGAAATGATGTCCAAAGGAACACCATGTCGAGAGACAATCTCATCAACATAAATCTTTGCAAGTTTATCAGCAGATAGATCCTCGCGAATCGGAATAAAATGAGCTGACTTCGTTAATCGATCGATGACAACCCAAATAGCATCGTGACCTTTAGATGTACGCGGTAATTTAGTGATCAGATCCATCGCAATGTTCTCCCACTTCCAAACCGGTATCTCTGGTTGTACAAGCAAACCAGATGGTCGTTGATGTTCAGCCTTGACTTTGAGACAAGTTAGGCATTTCGATACATACAAGGCAATATCCTTCTTTATACCAGGCCACCAAAATTGAGTACGAAGATCCTTGTACATTTTACCAGCACCAGGATGGATAGAATATCGAGACTTATGAGATTCGTCCATCACCAAAGTGCGAAGATCGTCTTGTTTCGGAATCCATAAACGATCCTTGAAATAGAGTAAACCATCGTCCTTCGCTTCGAGTTTAAGCTTAAGTTGACGTGGTAATTCCTTACCCATCAAATTTTGTGAAACACAAAATTTCCGAGCTTGAAGGACACGAGTTTGAATATCAGTTAGAGTTTGAACAGAATGAAGCTTGACTCGCTCTTTTCGACTTAGCGCATCGGCTACGACATTCGCCTTACCAGGATGGTAGCGAATCTCGCAATCGTAGTCGCTCAAGAGCTCAACCCAACGTCGTTGCCTCATGTTCAGCTCCTTCTGATTAAGAATATGTTGGAGACTTTTGTGGTCTGTGAAAACCACACACTTCGTGCCATAGAGATAGTGTCTCCAGATTTTGAGTGCGAAAACTACAGCACCTAACTCAAGATCATGAGTCGTGTAGTTCTTCTCGTGAACTTTCAATTGTCTAGACCCATATGCTATAACTTTGCCTCGTTGCATGAGGACACAACCAAGGCCTAAGTTGGATGCATCGCAATAGACAACGAAATCATCGTTTCCCTTAGGCAGAGATAAGACAGGAGCATCACATAGCTTCCATTTCAGCGTTTGGAACGCTTCTTCTTGTTTGGGTTCCCACTCAAAAGGCTTATTCTTTTGAGTCAAAGCAGTGAGTGGAACCGCAATCTTCGAGAAGTTCGAAATAAAATGGCGATAATATCCAGCAAGACCAAGAAAAGAACGAACTTCTGTTGGTGTCGTTGGTGTGTTCCAATCCTTAATAGCTGCTATTTTGCAAGGATCCACATGAATACCCTGCTCGTTGACAATATGTCCCAAAATTGAACTTATCTAAGCCAAAATTCACACTTGGAGAATTTAGCAAAAAGTTGTTCCTTCTTCAGGAGTTCCAATGTCAAACGAAGGTGTTGCTCGTGATTGGCTCGACACTTCGAATAAATGAGAATATCGTCGATGAACACAATGATGAACTTGTCTAAATAAGGTTTACAGACCCTATTCATTAAGTCCATGAAAATGGCTGGAGCATTTGTCAAACCAAAAGGCATGACAGTAAATTCGTAGTGCCCATATCTCGTGCGGAAAGCAGTTTTAGGAATATCTTCTTCGAGTTCACGAAGCTGATGATACCCAGAACGCAGATCAATCTTGGAAAAACAGGTAGCACCTTGCAGCTGATCAAAGAGATCATCAATTCGAGGTAGGGGATATCGATTCTTGATGGTAAGCTTATTAAGCTCACAATAATCGATACACATTCGAAAAGATCTATCTTTCTTTTTTACAAAGAGGACAGGAGCACCCCAAGGTGAATAACTTGGTCGGATGAATCCTTTATCAGATAACTCTTGAAGCTGTTTCGATAACTCTTGCATCTCAGATGATGCAAGATGATAAGGTGCTTTCGCAATCGGGTTGGCATTGGGTACAAGATCAATATGAAACTCGACTTGACGAACTGGAGGCAAACCAGACAGTTAATCAGGAAACACCTCTGGATAATTCTGAACAATCGGAATATCCTGAATACTCTTGTTCTTGCCTTTCTCCCCAGTGACATGTGCCAGAAAAGCAACATATCCTTTTCGTAAATAACCTCAGGCTTTTGTACACGACATGAGTTTTAATCCACCAGATGGATTCTCGCCACGAACTTCCAGAACATCGCCAGAAGAAAGAGGAATACGAATGATCTTATCAAAACAAATCACCTCAGCATGATGTTTGGTTAACCAATCCATCCCAACGATAATGTCAAAACTCCCTAGTTGCATCGGCGTGAGGTCAATAGGAAAAAGATGGTTGTCGAGGTTCAATTGACAACCACGAAGAACAGAATCGAGAACAAGAGGTTTACCAGTAGCAACCTCGACAAATAAGGGTTTCCTCAGTTTAGTTCTAGGTATCGCAAGTAAAGGCTCAAAGGATAACGAAACAAAACTCCTATCGGCACCAGAATCGAAAAGAACAGACGCAAGTTTATTATTTACAAGGAACGTACCGTTAACAACCTCGTTGTCTGCCCTCGCCTCATTTGCGTTCAGATTGAATGCTCGTCCACGAGCGGGATTCACATTCACGATTGCGTTCGGATTCGCATTCACATTTACCAACCTCAGACAGTTGTTGCGGAAATGACCCATTTCTCCGCAATTAAAACACGAACCAGGTGGGAATCTCGCAGCATTCCCCTGAACTTGTGTTGGAACCTGAGCAGCCTGATTTTGGCCAAAACGACAAATGTTGGCCAGATGCCCAAGTTTACCACACGTAGTGCACTGCTTGCAAGCCTGTTGAGCAACATGATTACCATTGCATCGAGCACAGTGAGGTGCGGTACCAACATATTGCTTCTTCGCGGGAGGTAGGGCTGGTGGGTTCTGAGGGTTCTGGTTGGTGACAACAAAGTTCTGGGAAGCCTTGCGCTTCCTCGACTTTTTAGAAGTCTCACCCTTCTTCTTACCCTTACCCTTACCCTTGTCTTGTGCAGAATCAACTGTCTTCTTCTTGTCACCCTTTCGGGTTAATTTTCCTTTTCTGACCTGAGACTCGGTCAGTGTAGCAGCCAATTCAATCGCTTGACGGACAGTGGTAGGATTACTGTCAGTCACAATATCTTGCACAGAATCGGGTAATCCATCTTTATACCTCTCTATTGCTTTCTCCAATGGGGTTACCATCGTAGGACACAACAAGCTGAGCTCCTCATAACAATCCGTGTAAGCAAGGTGTTCTCCCCTGTCTTGTTTCAAATCATCGAATTCTCGTTCTAAAGCTCGAATTTCGTGACGGGGACATAACTCTCTCATCATGAGAGCTCGAAGCTCTTCCCATGTTTGTGCCATCGGCACCCCTATCGCGCATCACTCCGTTCCACCATGTAAGATCACGCTTCTTGAACATACTAGATGCAAACTCAACCTTACGCTCATCCAGACATTGCACATGTCTGAATGTGCTTTCCAAACTTTCGAACCATTGAAGGAGCGCAGTTGCTCCTTGCGACCCAGAAAATTTCAACGGTTTAGCCGAATTGAAGTTCTTGAAACTACATTGTGCATTATTGTTGTTATTGTTGTTATATAATTGATGGATCTGGGTCACTACGCCCGGAAGCACTACAGCCATTTGTTGAGCAACAAGGGTTGCGACTTCCTCAGCAGTAAAAGGTTGAGCATCACGTCGAGGAGGCATTGTCTAACAAGGAAACATGAGAAACGAGTGAGGTTGACAATTGGGAAAAACAAAAGAGGTATTGAAAAACATCGACAAAACACAAGGAAGGCGATCATTCTTTTGCTACCTCGAATAAACAAATGACACGCAGTGACTAATCAAAGTAAATAGGTCATAATAATGTATCACTGAAGACATGCTCGCCTATAAGTGAACACTCACCCCAAGAGTTCCCAGGTAAAAGTGACTGGTCCGATACTGCGGATTTGTACGAACACTCTAGCCTTAGACAGAAAACTCAGGGTACATGCATTCACTCTTCCAGTTTGCACGTGTTCACATTATTTAGACCCAAATTTTGACGAGATTTTGAAAACTCAGAGGGTTCAAAACCTTACAACCAATCATCCAAGAATAGATTATTAATTATCGAAGCGGATTTGTTATTGTGTTCTCATTGTGGTTACCACCTAAGGATAGGTGACGGTATTGTTTTAAAATCTAAAAGCAAGAACACTTGCGTTGGGGTCCTAGAAAGTTATAGTCTAGGTCAAAGAATTACTAGTAACCTAATTCCCTATAACCATTGGCTCTGATACCAACTCTTCTGTCGCACCCCAACCACGTAAAACAACAAACCTTGGCGGAAACGTCGGGGAGTGTTGTAACAGAATCATCGTTTCACAACCATGGTAATTAAAAGTTTCATTTTATTGATTCATTAAGTAATTTACATTGTCTTTAACCAAACAACAAATTAAACATCGTCTATTATCGTTATTGAGTCACTAAGGCCTTGTCTAGATCCTATATGAACATGCATCCTAGCAACCAACATCATGTAACACCACCTGAAACATATGTAAAAACAAAGTCAGCAAAGAAATGCTGGCGAGCACATAGGTTTTATAAGAGTATCGGATTCATGGCTCGTTTATATGTTGCAGTACCTTATTAGACTACAAGAGTCAAAAGTACAAACCTCGTTTTGAAAAGTGTATTGCAACATAATTGACCAACTCAAATCAAGATGGTTATAATTTATAAAATCTCGTAGCCATGATTTTTAACCCAAAAACATTTGTTTTAGTCAACCAATTCGTAAAATATCTCGTAAAAACTCGTTAATAAAACTTGTATGGTTTATATCATTTCGAAAACCTCATTGTGTGACATCGTTTCAAATCGTTTCCCAAGTGAACTAAATAATGACACGCAATGTAATATGATAGAAGCACTTATATATAAAATGTACCATCAGCGTATCTACCATGATTCTATCATACTACACCCGTCCCATTATCTAATCACCACCCAAAACCAATCGTTTATCCAATTCGTTTATCTTGTTCAAGTCGTATCAAATCGTTTAACTCGTCTCAAAATCGTATTCGTTTTAATTGTCAAACTACTCATGGTCGTCTCGCTAATAACATTCAAACCTTCGTGACTCGTCTATCTCATTTCTCGTATTAACAAACCACCAAAGGGTAAGTTTACAATCATCAGATTCGGCCGTTACCTACTTAACCCCCACACATAACCATGGGTGTAGTCTGATAACGGGATTTGTCAGATCCTATGGTACCATAACCTAATACTGGTCGGTTCGGCCAAAATTAATGAATGTCATTCGTTATGTAACTACAACCAACAAGTTCGTTCACATTATCGAAATCGTTATTAGTTTAATATAAACCATCTTAATCGTTTTTGAAACCATCGTTAAAATGTCGAAATTGTTTTATACATATGAATCACCCCAAAACAATCGAAAATAGTAAAATAGGGGAACTATGTACTCACATCGAAGTGCAAAGTATCCTCAATCTAACGAACTCAACAAGCTCAATCAAACCAAGGAAACTCAAGCAGCACCTAATAATCGAATTACTAGTAAATAAATCGACACCTAAACCGGAAGATTGGATAGAATGAGGTCTTGTAAACCAAATGAGTATTGGAACACATGTGATATGGTTTAACAAAGCCTACATTCTAGGTCGGAACCTAATCTAAGTGCTTTCGACCCGTTATGACCCGTTTAGGTAGCTTACGCTACTTTAACGCGTCTGTTGGGATTGAACCCTATCAGAGGAACAGATAATGTAAAGCCAAAACCAGGTCACAACAGAGGATTCACAATAAACAGTAGTTTACACCTTGCTCTCCCCTTGAAAGTGAGTTATAACATCTGATGATCTCTAACTGCTGCTGTAATCAACTGCTGTGCCCTTTTCAACTGCTGATATGATCCTAAAGACTGTTAAAGACAAACTCTGTTGCTCTATCTACTGCTGTCTCTTAAGTGCTGCTGAAGACACAAACACTGCTCATTCAAGGACTGATCACCTTTGAAGAAAGTACTGATGTTGTTGTTAAGCATCAGTGCTTAGGCTACAACAGTGGAACGTGAAGCAGTTGTTTCCTCATGTTTTGTAGTATTATTACAATCAGTTGTTAGACATCAGTAGTTGGTGTAAGGACAGTAGATATAGTTTGTTAGGCTGTTAGACGTCGCTTTCATGGTGACGTCAGCTGAGATTCCTCAGTGGTTTGGTTTGCCTATAAATGTAACAGTACCCTGTACTGTTACATTTGATTGACTGAGCGAGTTCTTCTCCTCATGTCTAATCCTTTCATCTTGTGTGCAACCAACCTTGGGGCATCAGGCTGAGGGGGAGCTTAGTATGTGAGCATATCTGTAATCTTTTGCTTTGATTTGTAAATCTTTTGACTCTATGGAAAGCAATTGTTTATCATACTATTTTTTCCTTTGATTGTGTTTATAAAGTTTGTTTCCATTTCCGCTGCACTTAAACTGTTCATATCTATTTGATTTGTTCAAAATATACAAACAAACACAATCATGAGAGCCTCCGATCCCAACAATTGGTATCAGAGCCCGGATAGTCAAATTCGATCTAACAATCAATTTGACATAATAGTTCAGCTCAAAATTCATTGATACTAAGGTCGGTTGTATTTTGTTGAAAAACAGAGTATCGATTAAATCATGTTCAAAATGGTTTTTCAAAAACTCTGTAAATCAACCAAGATGTCATATGACACACAAATTTCACACAACAAGTGATATCATGCAGAAGTCACTCATAGTTTTCAGATCTATAAATATATCTGTTAAATTACGGGATTGATCTATATTTGTCGATATTGATTTCAACTGTTGTTTTGATATTTGTGATGTTCTCATTAAATGCTAAAGTATGAACCTCAGATTAACAAAACCTATGATTCATAAGACATTAGTGTTTTGTTTTTCTATAAAGAGGGAATTGAAACTTTAGTCATTCAGATCTTATGTGTTGAGAACAGGTTGAGTTCATCAAAAGGACAAAATCAACTATGTTAAAATACATTAAGAAAATTCACAAAAACTCAGAAGTGTGTTTATCTCAAAACTTTTGTAGTCAAAAGAAAAGAGTATAAACATAAAACACTTATGAGTCAAAGTTTAGGGTAAAAATGGTAATTAAGCAACTATGTGTATTTATCTGTTAAGAAAAAGGTTTTGATTCCAGTAAATGAATTCCAAAGAGGACTAGACAAATGTTCAAAAATTTTTCTCCATGTGTCCTCATGTTTGCAATCAACTGACAAAGAAAATGGTACCATACAGTGGTCAAAATATGTTCAAAGTTTTCCTACCACTACTGTCAAAACCACGGACCATTTTCAAAAACTTGAGAATGATATGATTTTGTGTTTTACTGTATTTACACTAAATCCTTTTGATGCTGTTATCAGAAAATCCTTTAATCATTTTTTTTAAAGGATTTTCTTGAATAATCAGGATATATTATTCATTTTTTTTGGAATAATATATTTGAAACTTTTGCTTGTTTTTGTTGGCAATAGTTTCAGCTCCTGACAGGAGGTAATACCTTATTTTTGGTGGTATTATTGTCCTCTTAAATGGGTCAAAAGGAAATGGTATATGTGTTAAGATTATATCATAACTCAGGTTTGCTCCTAGACTTTTATCAAAGGTTGATTGTAAACTGTGCTTAAACTACTAGGGTACTCATGTTTTAATTGAATATTTGAACGAAAATGAGTTGCCTTAGTAAAAAGTTTTCATCATCTGGGGTACTAAACCACTGTCTTTCAAAATTGACATGTGGCAAAACCTTGAATGAAAATTCTCAAAACTGTTGCTGAAACTACTGTTCTTCAGATTTGCACCATTTACCCTAATCACTGTTTTGTTCCAACGTCTGATCTCTAAACACTGTCCACTGCTGAAAGTTAACCACTGATCCCTCATTTTCTTGAAAAGCACTGATGTTCAAAATCAGTGACTTATCCACTGACATGCTATCCACTGATAGAAAAAAATCATCCACTGCCCATTTTTTTTTTCGTTGTAACCTCTGATGCTTGATACGTCAGTGGTTCTTAAAACAACTGTTCTTCATACTTCATCCGTCTCATCAGTGTTTGACACGTGGTCAGCTTTTAGCCCTCAGATCGAAATAACCGCTGCCACATCAGCGATCACATTTTTAAATAAAACCCTGCCCTAAACCCCCAAACAGGGTTTTACACTGTCGAATTGAATTCCAAAAAAAAAAAAAATTCTCTTCTCATAGCAGTTTCCAACCCTTCTTTTCAAAACCCACAAAATCCTTCTCCGATTCTTCTTCATAAAAATGACGAAGTCAAAAGGAAAATCAAAATCAAAACCTACATCACCACCACCTTCAACTGAGGTCGCTCAAACGACCGAAGAACCCATTGAAATACCATTCAAACAATCTCACAATTATCTGGGTTTACTCACAAAACCTACCGATAATCACACCTTCGACACCATCATTGATGCAATAACTGGATCAAAGTATAAAACTTTGTTGACGGTGAATGCTCCCATATATCTGCAAACCCAGAGAGAGTTTTGGAAAAAGGCGTCGCTTGAAAAACAAGACGGAAAAGTCATAGCCATAAACTCCTTGATACAGGGTAAAGCAGTTCAAATAACCCCACAGTCGATCTCCGAAGTCTTTAATCTCAACGATCAGGAAGGTAAACTCTCTTTTGAAAAAGTCGAGATGAAAACTGATTTCGTGAAAAGGGGTTATGCAGAAGAACCAAAGGTAGATACCCTACAAAAGGGTTATTTTCCATCTGCACCCAGGTTTTTATTTCACACACTCTTGATGTGTGCTTCAAATAAAACAACATCTTTCAACGAAATACCATTGAAAATCCAAAACCTGGGTTACGCTATTTTGAATAATAAAGACTATAACTACTCCCAGGATATTTTCAATGACATGGTGAAAAACGTTGAAAGTAAAGCATTTTTACTTTTTCCAAGATTTTTGAGTTATTATTTTGAACAAAAATTTGAAAAGAAAAATGTAAATTTGCTCAAACAAGGTGTTCATTGTCAAATAAAAAGCATAACAAAAGAAACATTTTCAAGGATGATGGCACCAATAAAAACAAAAGCAGGGGTATCTGAGCAGACTTTAGCGGTTACAACTGCTCCTCAGGTATCAGCTGTTGAGCCCACTGCTCCAGGTGATCATAGCAGCACTCCCACTGCTTTGAAACCCACACCTGCCACCACTAAAAAGACCAAAAAGAAAACATCCAGAAAACCCACCAAACCCAAAACAAAGGCAACTCTGGAAGATGAGATCCCAGAGGAAATGCCTGTGACAACACAAAAGTCACCACAAACCACTGCTGCTACTTCCTCACAGCAGTTGGAAGAAAGATCTCAACCCATAACCGAAACTCCTCCTGCATCCTCACAAAAGGATCAGGTTGTAAGCACAGGGACACCACAATATGAAGCTCTGAATCCACTCGGATCCATCTTCCTCAGTCCTGATCCCAAGGACATGTCTCTTTCAACCCCCATCCCTTCACCAATAATAATGCCACAATCCATGCTACCTCTGTTGCATGCAGCTGCTATTGCACAGACACAAACCAGTTCCTCTCTATCCCCTATCACTGAGAGTATACATCCACAAGTGACTGGGTCTGATGATTATACTTCTGCTATCCCAGCAACAGTTGAGGAGGTTACACTGCAGGAGTTACAAGTAACTCTTGTCAGTAGTTCAAGTGGAGCAGCAACTACAAATGTTGGATCAACAGGTCTACATTTGGACAGTTGTTTCATCAGTCAGACTCCCTTGAAGGCAATCTCTTCCATAGCACCTCTGAAAATCACTAGTGAGGCTATTTTGTCCACTAGTAACATTAAAGATTTATCAAGTGCTGAAGAGAGAAGTCCCCAGTACCGAGAACAAGGGGCATCAATGGATGATTTTTGGGACTCTGTTCCTAAGTCACACATTGATATAACCACCACAGGTGGGGATTCAGATGATCCCAGTAAAATGGGTGATGATTCAAGATATCAGGAATTGACGGGCAGAGTGGAAAAACTTGAAGAATCAGTTTCTGAAATAAAGGAGATGGTGCAAGAGATTTTAAAAGCTCAGAAAGCACAATCCTCTGCTGTTCCTGCTCAAGCATCTGCTCCACAACAAGCACCTGCTGAAAATGAGCTTTGGAATATCTTCCAAACCATGCTTGAAAAACAGCAACAAATGGCTGATCAAAAGCATGCTATTCACGTACAAATGCTGTCAAACATGATGGAATCAAGGTTCAAGGATACTCAAGCAGATATCAAGGCTATTAAGGCCAGTATCCAAACTACCACTGGAAAGGCTCCTTCAACTTTACTATTCTTTAATGACCCCCTTGCAGATAATGCCAAAAAGGGGGAGATAATGAAGCAAATGAATAGGAGGGGAATAGAACATGGTCTTCATGTTGAGCCTGAAAAAGCAAAAGAAAAGCAGGTCTCAAAACCTGTTAGTCAAACAGCTGATACAGCAGCAGTTACAAAAACTGCTGCAGCAGCAGTTATAAAAACTGCTGTCTGTAGCCAAACAGCTGCCATTTCATCAACACACACACTTTCAACACACACCACTCTACCACACACAACCACAACTACTGCTCCACCATCATCATCTAAATTCAAACCATCACCACTGCCTCCTGTCACAAAACAGAAGACAACAGATGTTACAACATCGGTTGTAATGACAGCAGCGGTTGAAACACCAGTTGTTTCAATCACTGTCAGTCAATCACTGCCACAAACCACTGCTATCCAATCTACCACCACTGATCCACCCAAAACATCATCTGCTTCTTCTTCATTAAAAAGGAGAAGAAATCTCATATCAGATGATGATTCATCACCATCACCACCAACATCACCACTTCCATCTCCTGCTCAAAAGCAGAAGACAACTGCTGACATATCAGCAGTTGTTAGTCAGTCATCCACCACTGCTCTCACCTTTCATACTTCACAACCAAGGCTGTTCAACAGAATAAGAAAACCAATAACTGCTGATGAGGGTACATATGATCCTAATGCTGCACAACATCCACTGGAACTTGAAGCTATCAAAAATGAGATGAGGCAATTCTATACAGAAGAAGATCCTTCAAAAAGGAGATTCCCCTCACTCATAGTCTACATGCCACCAGAAGATATGGATGATTACCTAAAACTCAAGACAAAGCAGGCAAATGTAAAAGCCAAGGTTGATAGTGAAAAAGAAAAGTTAAGTGAAGATGGCATTACTAAAAGACTGGAGTTCTACTTAACAAAAGTAAAGCTGATAGAAGGGTTTGCACAAGACCTAAACAAAGAAAAGGCTGATCAAAAGAAAGAATTAAGAAAACAATATCTAGCCTTCATTTTGAAAGAAAAATTCTATCCGGCTGAAGAACAACAGTTCAGAGAATGGCCAGTAGCAGCTCTTAAGCGTGAGGCAGAAAGGATTGAAAGGATTAAGAATGATCCTACGAAGAAGAAGAATGCTCCTAACTGGAGAAAATATGAAAAGCTCATTGCTGACTTAACTGCTGAATATAAGAGAAAGAAAAGGGAGCTGGTGGATGCGAAAGTGGATACTGCTGAAGCCATATCAAAGTGGTCTAAACAGCAGACTGACGAAGCCTACAAAAGGCTGAAGAAAAGAAAGACAACTGTTTCAGGCACTTCTAAAAAGCAAGAACAAATGATGAAGCTTGAACAGAAGATGGGAAACCTCGACACACTGTTCCGGTCTACTTTTGCAACAAATCAAGATGAAGGAGAACAGTTGACTGAAGAAGAGGTAAGAGAAAAGGAAGCAGAGTACTTCAAAGACACCATCACAAAAATGGGTCTAAAAGAAGAAACATCAACAAAGCTTCAAAGCCTTTTTAAGGCATTAAACAAACCTGCAACTCCAAACACTGCTGAAGACAAGACAGAATCTGAACGACAAGAATTTATTGAAAAAGAAACTTCAGAAGATATAGCGGCAGCTGACAAAGTCTTTGAAGAAGCTTTCAAAAGAATGTCTGAAAGTCTGCAGTTGTTTTCAAGGCCATTATCCCTCAACTCATCGTCAAATAAGTCTCTCCCAAGAAACCCACTTTGTCACACCCCGACCACGTAGAACATACAAAACGTGGCGGAAATGTCGGGGAGTGTTGTAACAGAATTAATTGTTTCAAATCCATGGCAATTGAAGTTTCGTTTTATTAATTAAAAGTGTTACAATGTCTAAACAAACAAAGAAATACAACATAATTAACTAGTCTTGCATCTTTTATTGTCACTAAAGCCCAAGTCTGCCTATGTGTATCTTGATCATCTTATGCAACAGTTCCTGAAAAACACATGTGAAAATAGGTACGTCAGCATAAAAATGCCTGTGAGATACATAGGTTTTGTGAAAATAGGTTTCATGACTTATGTTTGAGAAAATGTTTAGTCATGAACCTTGTTATTTGCTTTGTTTTGTAAATTATTTGAAAAACAATGAGTTCAGATGATATGTATAAATAAATGAATAATGTATGGTTAAATGAATAACCATAGTAAAAATGGATTTTGTATAAGATAAGTTGTTTGTAAAACAATGTCTTGTGAAAAGTATGTTATTTGTATAAAATGTTATATGTATCAAACTGAAATGATTCAAATAACGCTACAATATGTAATACCATACAAACACTTATATATAGGAAGTACCAGCGGCGTATCCACCATGCTTGTATCATATTACACACGCATCGTTACTTAATCACTTAATCAAACCAAACAATGTCAAAATGTCTATGTCAAATATCCATGTCAAATGTCTATGTCAAATATCCATGTCAAATGTCTATGTCAAATATCCATGTCAAATGTCTATGTCAAAATGTCATGTATGGCAAGTGAAATGTCTCAACTAAACCATATGCACAAAAACAAAGTATTGAAGTAAAACTTGGTTTAATCAAAGTTATGTTTTGTGGGAAATGCATGATCAAATGTCAATCATGTTAAAATGTCTATGCCGAAATGTCTATGTCAAATACGGTTCACACGGTTCACAGATACAAACGGTTCACAGATATCAACGGATCACAGTCAAATGATTACAACGGTTCAATATGTAGTATAATGTGTTCATATGCTGGATAAGCATATGCAACAGAAAAGCAACGTAAAACAATGTACTAAGTACGCACACAATGGGCATACATAGCATGAAATGTAATGTAGAACGATGTACTAAGTATGCACACAATGGGCATACATAGCATAAAATGTAATGTAAAACAATGTACCAAGTAATGCACACAATGGGCACACTTAGCATGAAAGGTAGTGTAAAACAATGTACTAAGTAATGCACACAATGGGCACACCTAGCATAAGATGTAATGAAATCATGTACTATAATGTACTAATGAACATAGCAAGTATATGATGTCAAAACAGGAAAGCATGAAAGTAACAAGTAGGCACATGTGTTCCACCCCAAAACAGTTTAGAAAACAGTAAAAGAGGGGTCTATGTACTCACTTGAGATTGCTCAGAAGTCCTTGAGTAACAACCAAACAATGCTAGAGATCGCGGAATATCAAACGGCACCTAATATAGGTAACTACATTAATAAACCGGACCTAAATCGGAAGACTGGGTAGCATTAGGGTTTGTAAACCAAACGAGTGTGGAGACTCGTGTGATATGGTTTAACAAAGCCTACATACTAAACGAAACTTAACGTAACTGCTTACGACCCATTACGACCCGTTTGGGTAGCTTATGCTACTTTAACGTGTTGTGCGCGTGAAACGCGTTCGGACCGCCTAACTAGTCCTATGACAAGTGTTATATGCCTAAACATGTTACATAATCCGTTATGTGACAAAAGTTTAGGTTACATATGCTTAATTACCAATTATACATGAAAAGGGTATTCTGGTAATTTACCTAAGGCATATAAACTACCTATCATACAACTACTTAAACGATGTGACCATAGGGTATAACCTCGGGAGGTTATGCCCTATACTAGGGTCACCTAATGTATTTGGTCGGATCCTAATGATCGACCAAACTGGGTCGGGTTCGAGGTATAAGCGATTTATTAGATCGCTTACCCTACGACCCTAGACAACGTGGTAATCAGTAGGCATAGTCCCAAGGGACTATGACCATCGTGATTACAATCACGTTGCGAAGTTCAAACGAACTTCGCATTGACCATTACTGGTCAACGCTGAAAGTCAAACAAAGTTTGACTTTCTGACTCGAAAAGCAGTAAAATAAGGAAAAGAACGAAAGAATACTTACCCAGGGTCCAAGAATGGAAGGTTTGGATCCGAACACTCTCAGGTATGAAGTGTTAAACACGACAACTTAGAGAGCAAGTTCAGATTCAAAGGTGTGAGTTTTTGGGTGTGATGTTGGTGGGTATTTATAGGAAATGGTCCACCGCTAGGATCGTTTCTTGGAGAAGGAGGCAACGATCAAGGCCGTACACTTGTCACAAAGGTTATGGAGCCACATATGCTCCTTATCTTAGTGATTAAGCAAGTTGCAAACATGTGGTTGTGGTTAATCAGCTGAAAACAGGCTGTTAAAACATTGCACCTGGTCTGGAGACCCCATACGCATCGTATGGTATATATACCATACGCATCGTATGGGTGAACTTTGGCAGAATTACAGTTTTGGTCCCTGAACTGTATTTAGGCCATTTTTGACACGTTTAAGGCCCGTTAACCCCATTTCAAAGCTCTAAAATGAAGTTAAAGTATAGGGAACTTAAAACATGCTCAAAAATATCTCGGATGTCGGTTCGTTTAGCCGTACGAACGCGATGTTCGCTTAATTACGACGGAATGCGCATAAGTGCGAAAAACGAACCAAATGACGCGACGAATGGATTTTTCTTATGGCGAACACTAAAATATAATGTAGTCATGCTTACATAAATTTTTGGATGTCCGGATGTATTCAGAACGTAAGTTATGTGCGAAAATGCAAACTTGTGCACTTTTTGACACTTTTAGTCCCTGAATGACACAAAAGTTTATTTTAGCATACCGAACACCTCAAAGCCTATTTCTAAGCTATGTAAAGTATATTTATGGTATGTTTAACTTATGGTCATGTTCCGGAATGTCTGTTACAGTTCAAATTGGCATACTTTCGCAGTTTGTCAACTTTAGTCCCTGTAAGCGATTAAACTTTGATTTCACCACACCAAACCTTCCAAAACTTATATCTAAGCTATGTAAAGGTTATTCAAGGTATGTTAAGCCTATTTCACTATTCCGGAGTGTTCGTTGGATTAAACTGGTTATATTTACGCATTAGTGCGCGTATAACCTTCCAGAAAGCGATTTAGAGTTTGAAATCGAACAAGAGTTGATATGTGCAAAAGATACACATATTTATACAAGTCCAAAGTATGAAATACAATTTTTCATTGGTTTGGCATTTTTCTGATGGTTGAAATGACACAGGTGTTACAGTCTCCCCTACTTTAGGAAATTTCGTCCCGAAATTAATTCGTAGGAGTCTATTTGTGACTTTGTGTTAAATAACCATCAAAGATGAACAAGACGTAATCCTGTAATTTCTCTTTAACGAACATTTTTCAGAAATGAAAAATGAACAGAGTTATTCTCAACAGGCATTCATTAGAAACTAAAATGAACAGAATAGTCATTTTATATCTTCAGAAACAAAAATAAACGGAATAGTCATTCTACATCTTCAGAAACAAAAATGGACAGAATAGTCATTTTACATCTTCAGAAACAAAAATGAACGGAATAGTCATTTTACATCTTCAGAAACAAAAATGAACGGAATAGTCATTTTAATTCTGTTACAACACTCCCCGACATTTCCGCCACGTTTTGTATGTTCTACGTGGTCGGGGTGTGACAGAAAAGATGGTATCAGAGCCAATGGTTATAGGGAATTAGGTTATTAGTAATGCTTTGACCTAGTCTATAACTTTCTTAGGACCCTAACGCGAGTTTACTTGCGTTTAGTCATAAAACAATACCGTCACCTATCCTTAGGCGACGACCACAACAAGAACATAATTTTCGAAACCGCTTTGAAAACTAATCATCTGTTCTAGGATGATTAATTACTAGGTTTTGAACCCTCTGTTATAAGGTCTTGAACCCCTTTGAGTTTTCAAAAATCTCGTCAAGGTTTTGGGTTTTAAATAATGTGAACACGTGCAAACTGGAAGGGTGAATGCCTGTATTCTGAGTTTTCTGTCTAGGCAAGCACCTCGTATATATCTCAACCAGACGCGAGACCAGTTGTGCTTACCTGGGAATTCTTGGGATGAGTGTTCACTTATAGGCGAGCATGTCTTCGCGATACATTATTTTTGACCTATTTACTTTGATTATTCACCGAGGTCGTTTGTTGCTTTGTAGTAACAAACAAATGACCACTATCCATTGCGTTCATCAAACTTGTTTCATCTCATTCTTTTCGTCTAATTCTCTCACTCGTTTCCTTTCATGTTTCCTCTTTTAGAATGCCTCCTCGACGCGAAAATCAGATGACGCCTGCCGAGCTGGCGGAAATCATCGCGCAGCAAATGGCTGCTGCCTTCCCAAATCTTTGTGCTCAAATAATACAAGCCATCAACAACAATAATGCCCTCTGCAGCTTCAAGACGTTCAACTCGGCCAAGCCATCAAAGTTCTCTGGGTCTCAAGGAGCGACAGCACTTCTGCAATGGTTCGAGAGTCTAGAGAGCATCTTCAGGCATGTACAATGTCCAAATGAGCGAAAGGTAGATTTTGCATCTAGTGTCTTTGAGAAACGAGCTTTGACGTGGTGGAACGGTGTGGTGAGAGATAGGGGTGCCGAAGTGGCACTGGCCCAAACTTGGGAAGAACTTCGAGCACTGATGATGAAGGAATTCTGTCCTCGTCACGAGATCAGGGCACTGGAAAGGGAATTCGACGATCTTAAGCAAGACAGCGGTGAACATCGAGCATACACTGATCGATATGAGGAGCTGAGCCTGTTGTGTCCTACCATGGTTACGCCTTTGGATAAGGCGATCGAAAAATACATTGATGGTCTCCCTGACACAGTTCAAGACATTGTTACTGGTAGTAACCCCACTACGGTTAGGCAGGCCATTGAGCTATCTGCAACGTTGACTGAATCTCAGATCAGGAAACGTAAGCTTTTCCGGAAGGGTGACAAGAAACCAATCGAGGAATCAAAGACCATGGATGAGCAGACTAGATCCCTTGAGCGGTCAAAGAAGCAAAAGGTTTCTCAGAACTTCGCTATGGTCGCTCACAATGGTCAAGCCGTCCCCAACCAACCAGCTCAACCCCGTACTAGGAAACCATACAATGGAACTTCACCCTTGTGCAACCGATGTGGCCTACATCATCATGCTAATGTGAAGTGCCGCGAATGCCAAATTTGTGGACTTAAAGGTCATATGGCAAAAGTTTGCGTTGCAGCAGTTGCACCGAATCAAGCCGACAACAAACCTGCTCGAGCTCGCTTTCCACCAGGTTCTTGCAACAAGTGTGGTGAGATGGGACATTTCCGAAGAAATTGCCCAAAGCTTGCTAATGCTAATCCAGCACAGAGATGAGCATCTGATCGACTAGAAGACAACACTCTTTAGAAATAATCATATCTTATGTATTATTTTCTTTTGTTGTCAAAGTCCATGAAACAGTTGTTAACATTGTTTATAAATAAATCTTTTATTTACATTACAATGTATTTATGTGATTGTATGTATAAACAACATATCCCCTACAATACCGACAATCAAGGAACCACATTCCTTGAAGAACAAACTACTCCCAAAATTCTTCCATTTTACAATCTCTTGCGTTTTCCACAAAGATCCTAAGTACCCGTCTCTTGTAAAGAGACGAAGTACAAGGTGTAAGTTATAATTCTGTACGAATACCCCAAGTACCACTATAAATTCTTAATAGGGTACCTAAGGGTATTTCCGTATGTCCTAAATTATTGTGTACCTTAATTCGAATATTGCGTTTTCCTGAAAACGAAAATCGAATTTTTGGTAGATCATCCTATCTTCATGGATGGATTCTTGAAATGATTAAAGTACCAAATGAAATCCACGAATTGGATTCCTGGTGTACTTTAAGTATCCGCGTCCAAAGATAACAAATTAATAACCAAGTTAAACAGCTATGTGATTATGTGCTTATGTGTTCCCTTTTTATGTTTTTGTGTGATCCAAATTCTTGTCATCCAAATCCTCGTAGAATCTTCCATATCTTTGTGTACTATATTAAATCCTCAATGGGCTTTTACGTTGTAGTTAAGTCCCTTGGATTATATTGTACCATTCCATAATTAGACCCCTGAGGGGTCTAGGTATACAGATTGATCCAAAAATCTGGTTAGGAATATCATGTGATGATATAGCTGAAAGGACTCCTTGGTGGTCTAATTAAAAGGATCCTTTGTTGATCTAATTAAAAGGACCCTATGGTAGTCTAGTCACACTCATCACAGGTTTGATTATCCTCCCCACAAACATTTCAAGACAAGTTGTGCGGACTATGCAAGGAATTACATAATTATGGATGCATACATAATTATGGAATTCAGTGCACAGAAACCACAGCGAATTTTGTCATGTGTCTAGAGTCTATTCCGTTCATTTTTGTTTCTGAAGATGTAAAATGACTATTCCGTTCATTTTTGTTTCTGAAGATGTAAAATGACTATTCCGTTCATTTTTGTTTCTGAAGATGTAAAATGACTATTCCGTTCATTTTTGTTTCTGAAGATGTAAAATGACTATTCCGTTCATTTTTGTTTTCTGAAGATGTAAAATGACTATTCCGTTCATTTTTGTTTCTGAAGATGTAAAATGACTATTCCGTTCATTTTTGTTTCTGAAGATGTAAAATGACTATTCCGTTCATTTTTGTTTCTGAAGATGTAAAATGACTATTCCGTTCATTTTTGTTTCTGAAGATGTAAAATGACTATTCTGTCCATTTTTGTTTCTGAAGATGTAGAATGACTATTCCGTTTATTTTTGTTTCTGAAGATATAAAATGACTATTCTGTTCATTTTAGTTTCTAATGAATGCCTGTTGAGAATAACTCTGTTCATTTTTCATTTCTGAAAAATGTTCGTTAAAGAGAAATTACAGGATTACGTCTTGTTCATCTTTGATGGTTATTTAACACAAAGTCATAAATAGACTCCTACGAATTAATTTCGGGACGAAATTTCCTAAAGTAGGGGAGACTGTAACACCTGTGTCATTTCAACCATCAGAAAAATGCCAAACCAATGAAAAATTGTATTTCATACTTTGGACTTGTATAAATATGTGTATCTTTTGCACATATCAACTCTTGTTCGATTTCAAACTCTAAATCGCTTTCTGGAAGGTTATACGCGCACTAATGCGTAAATATAACCAGTTTAATCCAACGAACACTCCGGAATAGTGAAATAGGCTTAACATACCTTGAATAACCTTTACATAGCTTAGATATAAGTTTTGGAAGGTTTGGTGTGGTGAAATCAAAGTTTAATCGCTTACAGGGACTAAAGTTGACAAACTGCGAAAGTATGCCAATTTGAACTGTAACAGACATTCCGGAACATGACCATAAGTTAAACATACCATAAATATACTTTACATAGCTTAGAAATAGGCTTTGAGGTGTTCGGTATGCTAAAATAAACTTTTGTGTCATTCAGGGACTAAAAGTGTCAAAAAGTGCACAAGTTTGCATTTTCGCACATAACTTACGTTCTGAATACATCCGAACATCCAAAAATTTATGTAAGCATGACTACATTATATTTTAGTGTTCGCCATAAGAAAAATCCATTCGTCGCGTCATTTGGTTCGTTTTTCGCACTTATGCGCATTCCGTCGTAATTAAGCGAACATCGCGTTCGTACGGCTAAACGAACCGACATCCGAGATATTTTTGAGCATGTTTTAAGTTCCCTATACTTTAACTTCATTTTAGAGCTTTGAAATGGGGTTAACGGGCCTTAAACGTGTCAAAAATGGCCTAAATACAGTTCAGGGACCAAAACTGTAATTCTGCCAAAGTTCACCCATACGATGCGTATGGTATATATACCATACGATGCGTATGGGGTCTCCAGACCAGGTGCAATGTTTTAACAGCCTGTTTTCAGCTGATTAACCACAACCACATGTTTGCAACTTGCTTAATCACTAAGATAAGGAGCATATGTGGCTCCATAACCTTTGTGACAAGTGTACGGCCTTGATCGTTGCCTCCTTCTCCAAGAAACGATCCTAGCGGTGGACCATTTCCTATAAATACCCACCAACATCACACCCAAAAACTCACACCTTTGAATCTGAACTTGCTCTCTAAGTTGTCGTGTTTAACACTTCATACCTGAGAGTGTTCGGATCCAAACCTTCCATTCTTGGACCCTGGGTAAGTATTCTTTCGTTCTTTTCCTTATTTTACTGCTTTTCGAGTCAGAAAGTCAAACTTTGTTTGACTTTCAGCGTTGACCAGTAATGGTCAATGCGAAGTTCGTTTGAACTTCGCAACGTGATTGTAATCACGATGGTCATAGTCCCTTGGGACTATGCCTACTGATTACCACGTTGTCTAGGGTCGTAGGGTAAGCGATCTAATAAATCGCTTATACCTCGAACCCGACCCAGTTTGGTCGATCATTAGGATCCGACCAAATACATTAGGTGACCCTAGTATAGGGCATAACCTCCCGAGGTTATACCCTATGGTCACATCGTTTAAGTAGTTGTATGATAGGTAGTTTATATGCCTTAGGTAAATTACCAGAATACCCTTTTCATGTATAATTGGTAATTAAGCATATGTAACCTAAACTTTTGTCACATAACGGATTATGTAACATGTTTAGGCATATAACACTTGTCATAGGACTAGTTAGGCGGTCCGAACGCGTTTCACGCGCACGACACGTTAAAGTAGCATAAGCTACCCAAACGGGTCGTAATGGGTCGTAAGCAGTTACGTTAAGTTTCGTTTAGTATGTAGGCTTTGTTAAACCATATCACACGAGTCTCCACACTCGTTTGGTTTACAAACCCTAATGCTACCCAGTCTTCCGATTTAGGTCCGGTTTATTAATGTAGTTACCTATATTAGGTGCCGTTTGATATTCCGCGATCTCTAGCATTGTTTGGTTGTTACTCAAGGACTTCTGAGCAATCTCAAGTGAGTACATAGACCCCTCTTTTACTGTTTTCTAAACTGTTTTGGGGTGGAACACATGTGCCTACTTGTTACTTTCATGCTTTCCTGTTTTGACATCATATACTTGCTATGTTCATTAGTACATTATAGTACATGATTTCATTACATCTTATGCTAGGTGTGCCCATTGTGTGCATTACTTAGTACATTGTTTTACACTACCTTTCATGCTAAGTGTGCCCATTGTGTGCATTACTTGGTACATTGTTTTACATTACATTTTATGCTATGTATGCCCATTGTGTGCATACTTAGTACATCGTTCTACATTACATTTCATGCTATGTATGCCCATTGTGTGCGTACTTAGTACATTGTTTTACGTTGCTTTTCTGTTGCATATGCTTATCCAGCATATGAACACATTATACTACATATTGAACCGTTGTAATCATTTGACTGTGATCCGTTGATATCTGTGAACCGTTTGTATCTGTGAACCGTGTGAACCGTATTTGACATAGACATTTCGGCATAGACATTTTAACATGATTGACATTTGATCATGCATTTCCCACAAAACATAACTTTGATTAAACCAAGTTTTACTTCAATACTTTGTTTTTGTGCATATGGTTTAGTTGAGACATTTCACTTGCCATACATGACATTTTGACATAGACATTTGACATGGATATTTGACATAGACATTTGACATGGATATTTGACATAGACATTTGACATGGATATTTGACATAGACATTTTGACATTGTTTGGTTTGATTAAGTGATTAAGTAACGATGCGTGTGTAATATGATACAAGCATGGTGGATACGCCGCTGGTACTTCCTATATATAAGTGTTTGTATGGTATTACATATTGTAGCGTTATTTGAATCATTTCAGTTTGATACATATAACATTTTATACAAATAACATACAACGTGGTCGGGGTGTGACACACTTGGCTTAAAAATACTAAAGTGGATGTCTGATCAAAAGACTCACGTATTGACCTTGGTCAGAGCCAATGGCGATGTGAAGCATATATCAAGGAAAGAAGCACTAGGCCTTAGTGTTCAAGATTTGCAGGATCTCCTTGAGCTTACACTGTGCAGGGATGAAGATGACCAGAGTGCAAAGGAATTTGAAGCTGAATTCAAAGAACAAGCTAAGGCACTCTTGATGAGTAATAAAGGTCCTGAATAATGAAAGGATTTGGCATTATCTGTTCCAGGGGGAGATTGTTGGGATTGAACCCTATCAGAGGAACAGATAATGTAAAGCCAAAACCAGGTCACAACAGAGGATTCACAATAAACAGTAGTTTACACCTTGCTCTCCCCTTGAAAGTGAGTTATAACATCTGATGATCTCTAACTGCTGCTGTAATCAACTGTTGTGCCCTTTTCAACTGCTGATATGATCCTAAAGACTGTTAAAGACAAACTCTGTTGCTCTATCTACTGCTGTCTCTTAAGTGCTGCTGAAGACACAAACACTGCTCATTCAAGGACTGATCACCTTTGAAGAAAGTACTGATGTTGTTGTTAAGCATCAGTGCTTAGGCTACAACAGTGGAACGTGAAGCAGTTGTTTCCTCATGTTTTGTAGTATTATTACAATCAGTTGTTAGACATCAGTAGTTGGTGTAAGGACAGTAGATATAGTTTGTTAGGCTGTTAGACGTCGCTTTCATGGTGACGTCAGCTGAGATTCCTCAGTGGTTTGGTTTGCCTATAAATGTAACAGTACCCTGTACTGTTACATTTGATTGACTGAGCGAGTTCTTCTCCTCATGTCTAATCCTTTCATCTTGTGTGCAACCAACCTTGGGGCATCAGGCTGAGGGGGAGCTTAGTATGTGAGCATATCTGTAATCTTTTGCTTTGATTTGTAAATCTTTTGACTCTATGGAAAGCAATTGTTTATCATACTATTTTCTCCTTTGATTGTGTTTATAAAGTTTGTTTCCATTTCCGCTGCACTTAAACTGTTCATATCTATTTGATTTGTTCAAAATATACAAACAAACACAATCATGAGAGCCTCCGATCCTAACAGCGTCGTTCGCGTAAAACGCGTTCGAGACGTCTAACTAGTCCTATGACAAGTATTATATGCCCTAACATGTTTAATTATGTTGCATAATCAGTTAAGTGACAAAAGTTTAAGTTACATATGCTTAAAATCCAATTATGCATGAAAAGGGCATTTTGGTCATTAAGGCATATAAACTACCTATCATACAACTACTTAAACTACGTGACTGTAAGGTATAACCTCGGAAGGTTATTCCCTATGCAACTATGGTCACTAAAAATGCTTGGTCGGATCCTAATGATCGACCAAATGGGTCGAGTTCGAAAGTCTAAGCGGTGGTTTAGACCGTTTGACTTACGACTCTAAACAAGCACTAAACTAAAAGTAACGAGCTAAGCATGTTAAAACATGCTTAACTAAGTTAGAAAACAGGTTTTGATATCAAAACAAAGTGTTTTGATACCCTAGAGTAGTTTGGTTGCAAAATACGCTTAAATACGCATTTTGACCGAGACTACGACTCGTCACTACACCTAGTCAACGTGGTAATCAGTAGGTATAGTCACTAAGGACTATAACCATCATGATTACGCTCACGTTGCGAAGTTCAAACGAACTTCTCGTTGACCATTGACTAGTCAAAGCTGAAAGTCAAACACTGTTTGACTTTCACGCTCGAAAAGCGATAAAAGAACGAAGGAAGCTTACAAAGGGTCCTTGCTAGAACTTGATCTTAAAATTCTCAGGTATGAAGTTATAAAACCTCAACTTAGAGAATTTAGATCAAGTGTGAGTTGCAACAAATGAAATGCTAGGCTATTTATACTTGTCATGAACTCACAAGATCAAAACAAGTGTTTGTGTGGCCATTAAGCATTAAATCCTAGCCATACAAGTGTTATGAGCTGATTAGAAGCCTTGGAGAGGTGTTAACTTGGTTAACACACAATAATATTTGCATAAACACCCCCTAAACTATCAACAGATTGCTGAAAATCAGTTTCTCGAACTGCGAACTTTTAGGCGCCCTGCGTAAGCTAAGGGACAGGGCTTACGCGGCCCGCCTGGTCCCTGCTGATCAGCCAAAGTTTCAATGTTGACAACTTTGGTCCCTGCATGTGTTTGAGCTCATTTTTGGCACTTTTAACACCCGTTAAGACATTTTCAAGGCCCTACAAGGTGATCAAAGTATAGAGGACTAAAAATATGCTCGGAAAACTCTCGGATGTCAGCTCGTTTGGTCATACGGTCACGTTATTCGTCAAATTACGACGAAACTCAAACGGACGCGAAAACGATCCAAATTAAGCGACGAATGGTATTTTTGCATGCCGATCACTAAAATAAAAATATTTTAGTGTGTACAAAAATTTTGGATGTCCAGATGTTGTCAGAACGTAAGATATGCGCGAAAATGCAAACTTACGCCGTTTTTGACACTTTTAGTCCCTGTAACATCAAATAAGCATATTTTCGCATACCGAACCAATCAAAGCTTATTTCTAAGCTATTTTTAGGTTATTTATGGTATGTTTAGCTTATGATCAAGTTCCGGACTGTTCGATACCATACGAAACGGCAAACTTTTGCAGTTTGACGCAAATAGTCCCTGCGATCGAACAAACTTGTTTTCAACACACCAAACCATCCAAAACTTATTTCTAAGTTATGTAAAGGTTAATTAAGGTATTTTAAGCCTATGTCACTATTCCGGAGTGTTTGTCGCGTTAAACTGACTGCGTTTATGCACCAGTTTGCGTATAACTTCCCAGAAAGCGATTTAAAGCTTGAAATCGGAATCGAATCACATCGCAAAATCATCAAACATAATTACACACATAATAACACCAAAGCACATTGTTTTATTGATAATTAACATTGTTTTATGTTGTATATCGATTACAGAGCACTGTTGTCACATTGTGCTACGCGAAAGACATCAACTCTGGCAGATACTGGAAGTCGAAATGGAGATATTTAGAGATTGATGAGTTCTTGAATAAATACAAGCAAAGTCAAAGATTTAAAGAGATTGCTGATAAAGATGCAAGGCTAGGAAGGTACAAGCTGATGAGACCTCCTCCAACCGACCAGACACCGATCGAAAAAGAAGAGAACAAGATCCCACGCTGGGATAGAAAGCGCGACGGTGATCCTGTGTATAGAAAGTACTGGAATGAAGTTGGAAGGCCTCTTAGGCGAAAGATGCTTGAGGAGAGAGAGGAAAAGAGACGGCAGAAAGCGAAGGAGCGAAGACGCACCAGGAAGACTGAATAAAGACTATTGAGGAAGGAACTACATCTACATCCAAGGGGGAGTCTGTTAGTACATATCTCTGTAGCTTCCGTCTGCATCGAGTCTTATGTATTTTATGTTGTGTATGTATTTTTGTATATGTATGTATGTTTGTGTCAAGACAATTCAGGGAATAGCGCGTTAATGAAAAAGTGAAATTCGTCGGACGACGTATGTCATCCGATCGGATGACAGTTATACCTTCCCTAGTTGCCTATAAATAGCAGGTTAGTGCTAGAACTTCAAGACTTTTGGCTGTTCATTGTAAGGAAGCTCTACTTGTCTGACTTTCTACCGGAACCTCTGTATTTTCATCATCAATCAATAGAAATCAGACGCATTAAACGTTGAACCTGTCGTTGTTGATTCTTTGACATTATCAATGGATTCCGCACCTTGATTATGATCGATCCAGCCACGTTCTACTCGAACAGATCCTGCGAAAACGGCCTACCAATTGCGAGTGTTAGTGCATTACGTCTATTGACTTCGTCTTGAATCATGTGATAGGATATGATAGGATTACAAGTGTCCGAGTTGCAAGAAACTGTTATTAGAAAGATTAGAAGGTTGTTCGCTTGAACATGCATGGTCGCTTGAACATGCCTGGTCGCTTGAACATGCATGGTTATCCTCAAGCGAACTACACACACTATACATAGGGCACTTGTTGATTTCATTTGGTACGCGACTTCCAGATCTGTAACGAAGTGCTGTCAAAATCTGTTCAGGTTGTAATTGATGTTAAAATCAATATAAGTAACAGATTTAAGAGTATTAAGCTGATTTCAAGTCCAGTTCACTGATTCCGCCTTTGAACCGGATGTTAAACTCTTCTGAACGACTCAGTCGGGTCATACAACGATCCTACAAGTGGTATCAGAGCACAGGAAGAAGAGTTTAGCTTGATATCATCTATTTTCTGACTTCTACACCTTCTTTTTCAATCTGAACAAGATTTCACGGTCAAAATTGCATGAATTTTTCACCGAACATGTAAAACAGCGTTTTAACAAAGCCTTGAAAGTTTCAGACTCAAATTCGGACTAAAAATTGACAAAAACAGGCCTAAAACTTGTGTTCGCTTGAACGGATATTGCCTGTTCGCTTGAAAATATAGTTGAGTTCGCTTCAAACAGCCTGTTCGCTTGAAAATATAGTTTAGTTCGCTTCAAAGTGTTATCGCTTGAAAGTGGTTCGTTTGAAACTTGATTAGTATTGTCTCAAACGAAACAACAGTTTTCGTTTGAGGAGAGCCATTTTGTTTGAAAGATATAATATTGTTTGTACTAATTGTGTTTGTTTGATTAATCTGTTCAGGTGATTCAAGGAGATATAATCATGGCTAAAATGTTTGATGAACAGGAAAACAAGAATCTTGAAAATTTAAATGTTTGGACTTCTGAATCTTGGATTGATAAGAGAAATAAGAAGGATGTTTGGATTAAAAGATTTGAAAATTTCTTGTGCATGAAACATGAATCATTGGAGAAGTTGGATAAACGATTTGATGAGTTGATTGATAAGTTAGATAGATATGAGATAAGGTTTTCAAATGTTGAAAAAATTTCAAAATTTGCTGATGAATTACCTTTAGAATGGGATGAATTTTTGACTGAACTAAAAAGGGATGCTAGTTTCTCAAAGTTTTGTTTAAGAGAATTCATCAATAAGCTTAGATCACATGAGTTTGATAAAGAAACAAGAAAAGTAGAGTTGATGAATGAAATGAATAGGGACTTAGGAAAAATAAATTTGGATGTGATCATTGAAATGAGAAAAAGAGTCTCTGTGTGTCTTGCTGCAAAAAATGTCATGAAATATGATATTAAGAGAGGTTGTTTTATTGATGAATATGCAAATCCTCTTGATTTTGTTAATTTTTTTTGTGCAGGAACATTCAAGATGGAAACAAAGAAAGAAGCTGATGCTGGAAAGATGAATGAAAAATGCTCAAAATGTGATGAATCAGGAGCAGACAATGTGAAATTCTTGAAAGACGTAGAGAATTTGACATTGGAAAACAAAGCTTTGAAAGCTGAGAAGAAAACTGATAATGAAGAGATTCTGGAGTTGCGCTTGAACTGCGAAAAAATTAAAATCTGAAAATGACAAACTTTTAAAGAATGTTGAGAGTTTGTCATTAGAAAACAAAAATTTTTAAAAATTAGAAACTGATTTGAAAAATCAAATAAAAATTTTAGAAAAAGAAAAATCAATTTTTGGTAAAAATAATTTGGAAAAACAAGAAGCAATAAATTCTCATCTTGAGAATATTATTCGACTTGAAAAAGAAGCCGAATGTAATAGAAATAGAATTGCTGAGTTAGAAAATAAGTTGAAAAGTTTTGTGACTTCTACATCATATGTTTGTCCAAAACCGATCAATTCTGTTCCAATAAGTGACAATGTCACAAATTTTGACAAAGTCAAAATTGAAGATTGTGATGACAAAGCTGATGATGAAAAAGAAAAAGAAAAGAAAAGAAAAATATTTTTTGATTTACAAGAAAAATATTTTTTGATTTACAAGAAAAATTTAAAAATACTGTTTTGCAATCTACTGAAACAGGTGAATGTTCTAAGCAAAACCCTGTTAAGAAGAGTGTAGAACAGAAACAAAAAGTTAAAAATTCAAAAAATTTTAAAAATGAAAATAAAAGCTCATCGGTTCAGTCATCCAATCATTATAAAAAATCACAAAAATTTGTAAATGAAAACTCACAAAATGATGGTAATAAGTGGTGCAGGTTTGACCACAGTACTCAAAAGACAAATCCAGCATTGAAGAGGAGAAATGATTATCACCAAGCCAAACAATGTTATGATCTGAAGGTTTGGACTGACAAAAGTGGATGGTACGATAACAGAGTGTGCTATTCCTGTGGTGTTAGAGGACACATTGCTGTTAACTGCCAGAATTGGAATTTTGAGACACGAAGATGCTATAATTGCCATATCAGAGGACATATTGCCAGAGATTGCCCAAGGAGATCGATGGGAAGATCAAGGGTTGAATCTCAGAGAACGATAAAGAAACCATTCAATGTCAAGCCCAAAGAACAGAAGGTTCTAGAACAGAAAGTGAAACTTTCGCAGGGGCAAAAAGACAGACTGAGGAAAAAGAGGAAGAAGGCGAGAGAGTATTTGGAGAAGATTTTGTCTTCAGGTTCACCAGTTGGTTCGAATAAAAGTTCTGATGAATCAATTCACTCGACGGCAAAGTCAAGCAAATCGAATTCTTCAGATGCAAATCTGAGGACAAACAAGAAGAAAAAGAAAGTTATTGGCGATGAATCTGGCTCATTCAAGTCAGACAAGCCAAGTTCGGGCAATGAATCTGATTCCACAAAATCAGATGAGCCACAAGTTGAGGTAAAAAAAGAAGAAACAGTTCCTTTAATGAGTGATGAGAAATTTCCACCATTACGAGCTGCAAACCTAAAATCAAAAAGTGTTGATGCTGAAAAAATGTTTAATAGCAATGTTAAACATATTTTTAGTAAGATGGCTGATGGTAAGGAAAAAGGAGTAAAAGAATTTTATGAAGAAAAGAGAAAAGCTCAAAATACACCCAAGGACAGTCAGGCTTGGGTGAAACTTTTCAAATAGAAAAATCTGACTTGCCGGAGCTTCCAGGTTGGTAAGTGTGAAGCAGGTATCGGCATCATTCTTGAGAAATTCACAGGATGGTAACTGTGATATTTCGTTTTACAAGTGGTTAATCAAGGACATTAAGTTGTACTTGATTTTCTACAAGTGATTGTGATGTTTGATCTTATATTATTAAAATTTTACAAAATGATTAAAAGAGAACAAGGTGATGAGATGATCCCGAACCCACAAGTGATGGGTAAACAAACTAATTTTTCCGGAAAAACCATTCTGATTAAAACAAACTTAAGTGTTTTAAAATCATTATGGGAAAATAGTTTGTTGTAAGGGGGGGTTCTGATTGAATATGCCGAAACCCTCACGGTGGAACAAACATGATTATTTTCACAAGATTGAAAAGCGGTTTTCAAACTGTAAAAAATCAATGTGTTGTAAATCATGGGGGTACATTATTTTTTTGCAAATCAGTGCATGAGAAGCAGAAAATGGATGGCGAGACAAAGCTTTTAGCATCGTGTTGTCAAATTTTCTTTAAATGATTTTGCATTTTAGGGGGAGTAATATTGTTAGAAAATACAAAAACATTTGAAAATTTTGAAAAAGTCAAAAACATGATAAAATTCAAAAATTAAGTTTTTGTGTAAAAAGAGGAAATGATAGTACATCAGTAGACAGTTACAGTATGCTAAAGAAATGTAATGTTTAAATAGCGTTAAACAGTCTCACTGATGATATGCCGATAGATTTTTATACATTTAGTAAACTTTTTCGGGATATAAACATAAATTCAAACTTGCTTATTTCATGGGGAACACTACTTGGATATATAGGTAACCCCTGAAATCTCGTTTGAAAGGTCCCTCTTTCTGAGATACTAGGTCTTTATACTCAGTGATATCTGGGGTATTATCTCGGGACTTCTGATTTTGCGGAAGCAATGGCCTAGTCCCCGGAGAATACTTTCTGCATTGCTTGAAATATAGCGCCGCCCTCAGCAAATTGATGAAATAATAAAATTGATAGTCATTGCTGTTGTAATACAAAAGATCCTCTAAAGGGGACACACCGAAAAGTCGAAGCCGTCATCTCTCTGCTGAACGGAAGTTCTGACCTGAGCTCTCACGGTTTCGTACTATAATTTATTCCCCTTACAGATATCATCTAGGTATACTCACCTGTAAGACTGAATATTGGGATCTGGATACGGGAGTATATTCAAGAGGTGGGATACATGAATGGGTTTAAGTTCTTAATACATCTAATTCGTATCCTGAATCAGTTGAAGTTTGTGTGAAAATTTAAGTGGATCAGTATATCGACAATCTAAGTGAATTGTTTAATTCTTAATGTGTAATTAAGCTCAACGGTACTTGTGACTTGTCAAAAACTGATATGATCCTCTGACGCATACTCAAACAAAAATATTGTCTGTAAATATGTTTGTACATATTTCTTTACTGCTTTATATTTCAGTAAATCCAAAAAGATTTTGATTCTGTTTTATTTTCGACAATTGATGTCTGAGATGTTGAGTGTCAAAATCTAAGTAAGCTGATTGTGTTTCCGAAAATAAAACAAGTTCATTAATTTGAAACTTGAATTTTTAACAAAAATCAAAAACAGTTTGTGACATCTCCAAGGTCATTAGTTTGGACTTGGATGATTTACTGTGAGGATTTTGGATACTGAACATTGCCATATCTGTAAAGATTGTTGATAAGGGGGAGTGTTTTAGAGAAGATTGAATTGCCAAGTTACGATTCCTGGTAGTTTAAAATGTTGTTACTTATAAACGTATGAGTGATTGCAGATAGTCCAGATTACGATCCCGAGAGCAGAGTCTAAGGGGGAGTCTGAAGACAAGCTTGAAGTAAAGAGGAGCTTGTAGATGGATAGCTAGGTGTCGATCCCAAAGCACGGAAGCTTGACGAAAGGGGGAGCCTGAAGCTGATGGAAAAAGAAAGATTGATGGATGCTTATAATGTTACAACTTGAATGAGAAGGCAGAATGATCAAGACTGAAGATGTGTCATACTGAAGACTAGACACTGAAGACTTCGTCAATATCCGAGGGGGAGTCTGTTAGTGCATTACGTCTATTGACTTCGTCTTGAATCATGTGATAGGATAGGATAGGATTATCAGTGTCCGAGTTGCAAGAAACTGTTATTAGAAAGATTAGAAGGTTGTTCGCTTGAACATGCATGGTCGCTTGAACATGCCTGGTCGCTTGAACATGCATGGTCATCCTCAAGCGAACTACACACACTATATATAGGGCACTTGTTGATTTCATTTGGTACGCGACTTCCAGATCTGTAACGAAGTGCTGTCAAAATCTGTTCAGGTTGTAATTGATGTTAAAATCAATATAAGTAATAGATTTAAGAGTATTAAGCTGATTTCAAGTCCAGTTCACTGATTCCGCCTTTGAACCGGATGTAAAACTCTTCTGAACGACTCAGTCGGGTCATACAACGATCCTACAGCGAGATACGCTACCACCCAGACAAGGCTAACGTTGTAGCCGATGCCCTCAATCGACGAAGCTATGTGTATAGCATTCATAACGCTCAAGCCCAGAATGATCTCGAAGCCTTAATTCGCGACGCTCAACATGCATGCTTAATTGAGAATACCTTGAAAGAGGAAAAGAAGTGTGGTGCCGAAACTCAGTTAGTGACTCAATCGAACGGTATTTATCACTATCTCGACCTTATTTGGATCCCTAGTCGCAATAACCTACGAGAGATATTGCTGACTGAAGCTCACAAATCTCGATATTCCATTCACCCTGGTGCTGACAAGATGTACTAGGACCTTCGTTCTAGGTATTGGTGGTCGGGCATGAAAAAGGATATCGCTATGTATGTTTTGAAATGCCTAACTTGCTCGAAGGTTAATGAAAAAGGATATCGCTATATTGTGACCTGATATGGAATTCTGAAACTTGATAGTATTAGTGACGATCTTGTTGAATGTTGATAATCAAGGAGTTTCACATTGTTAGGGGACGATCACTGGTTTGATGATAATTGTGTGTTCATGATTAATTGATGATTGGAGTGATTGAGTAATGATTTCAATTGATTGTTTGACATGATTAGGGATTATTTGTTTTGATCGGTTTTTGAATCTGGGAGGTGGTTACGGGAATGTTGGTGAAACTGTTAAGGTTTTGACGAATAACCATGGGTGTTTCGTCACTCATATCCTGACGAATAACCTGGGTGTTTCGTCACCCACGTTGTCGACGAAACACATGATGATTCGTCACCTTCTTGCCGGCGAAACACTTAGGTGTTTCGTCACTCACCATGCTCACGAACAACAGACTGTGGTTAGGATAGGAATGATTTCTTTTTTATGAAACCCTATCACATGCATGTCAATAATGATTAATTGTGATTGAGGAGACACGATTAGATTTCTACGTATATGATGTGCACAAAATGCAACATATAAATTACATCAATTGTGGCATAAAACTAACCATTTTTTAGTACTAATGTTGGAAAAAGTATGTTTTTGTCTTCCTTTTGTATTTTCAGGATTAAATGAGCTCAAATTAACAAAAGAAGCAAAAAGGCAGCTAAATCTAACATAAATGCAAGAAAAGGAACAAACGTGGCATGCCCGACCCCCCAACAGCATCTTCCCAAGCAAAAATCAAGAAGACAGAAGACTGAACACGCCCCGTGCTCAGTGAACACGGGGGCGTGCCCAAGTGCCAGCATAAAAGACAAAGTTATAGAAGCTTCTATCACCCACCACGGGGGCGTGCCCAGCGGACACGGGGCCGTGGTTAACTCTAAGATTCGCAGAATCTGAGGAAATCTTGATAGTACAGATATGCTTCTGCACACGGGGGCGTGCCCAGCGAACACGGGGGCGTGGTCAACTAATGCAGACAAACTGCAATTAATAAAGGAAGAGAAGAGGATGGACACGGGGCCGTGCTCGAGCTGCTGTTCAGGCTATAAATAGGGATGCTTGGCTCATTTGCAAACCATCCCTTGGCACACCACCTCTCTCACACTTCACCCACCACCCACCACCATCATCCATTGTCCATCATAGAGTGTGTGAGTCGTCTTGGGATCCAAGATTGATCGTAAGAGTTCTTGACAATCAAAGGCCATGTTTGCCTAAGTCTCTTACATCACTTGGTGAAGACAAGTGTCTAGTGTAATACTTTTTATTTTTAATCTTTTCGCACTTTTTACTTGGTTATGTATTAATGACTTTAATAACTAGTTTCTTATGTTGAAGGTGATTCTTCCTTATCGTTTGTCCGTGGTGTCTTGGCATTATTTTATTGTCTATATAAAATAAAAGATTTTCACCATTCATATCTCCACGGTCTATATGGAGGTATGTTGGCTACCTGGTCGGGGGTTAAGGGAACGGTTTGGTAAGAGTCTTGCCTTGTTCAGTGTATAGATCCTGCAAGGACCTGGGTCAAATTTAGTAGGACCTCCTTCAATACCCACCGGTATTGGATGGCGGGGGTCCAAACTCTTTGATCCCCTCATATGTAAGCTACTATTAATACTTTAACCCGGCTACTTAGGACTGCATCCCTGCTGACTCAGACTACTTAGCCGAGGGTAACGTCACCTTTAAAAGAGGGGCCTGCCATAATATGCATTAATAACTTAATTAATTATCTTTCAATAATCCGGCCCTTTAGGATTGTATCCTTGCTGACTCAAACTACTGGGTTGAGGGTAACGTCACCTTCAAAAGAGGGGCCTACTACAATAACTAAGATAATCTCTTAAAAAGTGCAAAAGTGCGAAAATAATCAAAGGTTACACTAAACACGAGTCGGAGCCAAGTGATTCATCTTGTCTATCTGTTTTTACTTTTATTTTATTTTTCAGCATTTTAGTTAGTTTTTATTTTTCTAGTTTAAAAACCTTTTTCCAACTTTTGATTTGATTAGACGTTGAGGATAAACCGGTACTAAAAGCTCTTGTGTCCTTGGACGACCTCGGTATCTTGCCAACACTATACTACGCTCACGATGGGTGCACTTGCCCATATGTGTGTTTGGTGTTAGTAAAATATCGTGTTTTATAAATTTAAAACTTGACTAACATGTAAAAAGGGTTTAAAATATACTTAAACTTATATAACACACCACACGCATCAAGTTTTTTGCGTCGTTGCCGGGGACACAAGGATTTTAAGAAAGTTAGGAATCAACGGCCTAATCGTTTTTTCTAATTTTTCTGTTTTTTTAGGATTTTCTAATTTTTTTCAGCTTCTGCAGAACTCAGCACGGGCCGTGCCCGCTGAACACGCCCCGTGCCCAATCATTGGAACTGGCAATCCTGTTTTAAGTCAGACAGTAAGCTGAACACGGGCCGTGCCCACTCAACACGCCCCGTGCCCAAGTTTCAGTTACTGAAAACAGAACCGTAAGATCCCGACGGTTGGTAATTTCTGACATAAACATGAGAGATACTGATATTTTTTACTTTCGGCACTCTTATGGTACGTGGTGTCAAATATGTGGTGGTTCCCATAAAGAATTAGAATGTTATTTTCTAAATTATAAGCCCCACTATATAGACCCATCGTTTTCCCGTAGCCTTAAGAGGGGCGAAAGTAAAAATAATCCCTATCTCTCCCTCGAATGCTCTCAACCGGATCTTCTAGGAGAAATGCTTCTTGATGAACTGTTTCAATTGGAAGATCTAATTCTTAATTGGTTAAAAGAACTTAGGATGGATTTCAATAATTTATCTCAAGACAATAACCAAAAAGAATTGTTGGGATCGCATTCAAATAAAAACAACTTCGTTGTTCCCGATGTTACCTCTAACTCTAGCGAGGACTTGAGCGATAGTCGTCCCTGTGCCGATTGTGCTGTGAAGGGCTCCCCATCGACTTCGTTCGATGCATACATAGACCTGAGCGATTCGGCATACACCTTCTTTAACGAGAGCCCGGAAAAGGATTGGACTTGTCCACCTACATATAGCATAGGAATCACCCTCACCGACAACCTATTGCGTTCCCGTCTTAATCTAGAGCAATTAAGGTATCTTAGGCACTTTGGGGTTGTTCCATCCAGTAAGAAACCGCCCGATCTGGATAAACTCCTTAAAAATAAGAAAACTCCATAAGACAGCTTTTAGACACGGGGCCGTATCCAGGTCAACACGCCCCCGTGTCCACCAAAAGATTCCTATCTGATTTTTATCAGAATACGGACAAAATGTGTCAGAATTATGTCTGCACACGGGGCCGTGTCCAACCGACACGGGGCCGTGTGCAGCGTGCTGTCGTTTTCTATAAATGCAGCAAGATTCCTGCTCATTTGGACCACTCCAAAGATAGAGATTTGCTGGGGATCTTCATTCATACCATCCTAGGTATATTCTAAAAGAAGGTTCTCAACAACCATCTTGTCTTTTCCACTTTTGTTCATTGCCTTCTTCTTCAATTTTCACTCAATACCTCCATTAAAGCTTGAAATCTCCATGATTCCAAGCTTTATTGTAATGTTTGTAGGGTTATTATTCAAGGAATCTAGTTTAAAATAAGTAATACAACTTTGTTTTAAGTTATTTATGCTTAAAAGTACCTTATAAACTGAAAAAAATAATTTAAAACTACAAGATTCCTTGCTCTAAAAACCCGCAGACAGCTGAACACGGGGTCGTGTTCATTGAACACGGGGCCGTGTCCGAGGTGCTGGTCCCATAAAGTTGAACTCTTTTCGGTATGTTTTCTCAGAATGGCGAGCAGAACTAGCGGAACATCTTCGTCGCACTCCAGAAACAACCGACAAGGGAGAAGGTCATCAACGGTTGAAGATTCTCTTGTAAACTACGTTTACGCCTTAAGAGAGGCCATTGATGAGATAACAGGGGTGGAAGAAGCATTGGTCGACCGTATTAATCATCTGACGGTGGGACTAGAAGGATGTCTCCGAGAAGTCAACCTTTTGCACCAAAGGTTGAACATTCTCGCCTCGCCTCCTTTGGTACCGATTATCACCCAAAGGGCATGGAATGTGGTACCGGAAGTCATCATTCCGGCCGAATGGTACGCCATACATCCAGAACCCCCTCGAGACATACTACAAGGGGTTCCGATTGGTGTCACTACCCCTCCACAAGATGTTGAGGAACATGAAGCCGCCTCCTTCCTCCCAAGAGAGATAGAAGAATGGCTCTAGCAACATCTAGGGAACACCGCTTGGCTTGGAGTTCTACAAAACTTTTAGATACCGGAAAACTATTTCCGGAATTTTGGTTCTTATTGTCTTAATAGAGTTCCTTAGGATGATTTTTAGTATCACTTGACCTATCTAATTTAGGACCCTTAAATTTTATTTTCTGCTTTGTTTTCAACTTTTTAGGATCATTATGTAATTCTTTCTATGACTTAATGAATGATGGTTAATTTGGTGTTTGGATGATGTTGAAATGGAAAAAACACACTCGAGATGGTGAAGGATAACAAGGGAAACTTGAACCAGCACCCCATGCACGAAAACAGGGTCATCCGACAAAATTTTCTTCATTACAGCAAGTTCAGCACGGGCCGTGCCCGCCCAACACGGCCCCGTGCTGCACAATCTGCAGAAAAAGCCCAGTTCAGGTAACTGGACACGGGGCGTGCTCACTGAATACGCCCCCGTGCCCAGGCTTCTGTTTCTTTTTACATATTTTGTTACTGGCGATCTGAACACGGGGCCGTGTCCAGACGCCCAGTAACATAAATTTTGCTTTTTCACACCATTTAACACATTCAATCAACCTAAAACTTATTTTTGGGACACATTGCGGACAATGTGTAATTTAAGTGTGGGGGGATGCTAAAATCTTGAATCTTGCAAGTCCTAATTACAAGCCTTACACAAAACTCTATTGGAACCGCTAATCACCCCAAATTTTTTTCAAAAATTTTTCATTTTTCTTACTTGTCTAGGTTTAACTTGGGAATTTCAAATTCTATAAAGGTTATATTTTTACAAATTTACAACCGATAGCGTCGTGATAAAAAGAACCAACATAAGAAAATTATGAAACGGCATGACAGGCTTAGTTAAAATTTGATTATATATACTTGAACACATAAAACCCCATTCCCACAAAAGTGAGTTTTGAGCCTTTATTGAGCATACAAATACATATCTTTAAACTAAATGCTCATTTTTCGTTTCTTGTGTGAATAGCCGCTTGGTTCTTACGACTCTAGAACTTGCCACGACGATACATTCCCGGTCCTTACCAACTTAAACCCGAGTAAGTAAATGATGGAGGCATTAGGACTAACCCTTTTTCATTTCTACACCATTATTTTTTTTTCTTTTTTTTACCACCTACCCAAAATCCCCCTAGTTAACCCCTTTGAGCCTAAACCTTTTCATTTCTTAACCCAAAAACAAACACCCTTTCACCCACCAAAACCCTTTTTATTTTTAACCCTTTGTTTTAGTAACAAGCTCGGTTTTTCGTATGACTATTCAAAAAAAATGTTGATGATGAAGCAAAAGAAATAAACAAGCAAGTTCAATAAAAAAATAACTTTGTTTGAATAATGGCTTCATCAAAATAAAAATTGAAAAAATAAAAAGTCTTACGAAAACCGATGCTTTTTACGCTTTTCGCCCTTTTCTACTAACCACTAACCCAACCACCTACCTTTAACCCTAGCCTAACCCTTCACCCAAAAGTCTTCTTGATATTTACAAAGGTATATAGTTAAAAAGGAGGAGGATAGATTGCTTGGCAAGCCTATGGTAGGAGTAAGTTCCATGCCGCTCTCGAGTGATTCACTAAAATACATCTTTGGCCGAGTGTTGAGTGATCCCCGTGAGGTATGTGAACTTGTATATAAATGGAATTTAAAAAAAAAGGCATGTTATGCCCTAATAAGTAATTTATCTTATGTAATGTTTTAAGTAAATCATGACGAATAGGATTGTAAATAAATAAAAATAAAACTTGATAAAGAATCTTGGAAATCCCGACACTCTATGACAAGCCCAAAAACCTTCTCTTCTACCCATTCCATTTGGGAGTGTAAAGCCACATTATAAAGAGTTTTGCTTGAGGACAAGCAAAGATTCAAGTGTGGGGGTATTTGATGTGCACAAAATGCAACATATAAATTACATCAATTGTGGCATAAAACTAACCCTTTTTTAGTACTAATGTTGGAAAAAGTATGTTTTTGTCTTCCTTTTGTATTTTCAGGATTAAATGAGCTCAAATTAACAAAAGAAGCAAAAAGGAAGCTAAATCTAACATAAATACAAGAAAATGAACAAACGTGGCATGCCCGACCCCCCGACAGCATCTTCCCAAGCAAAAATCAAGAAGACAGAAGACTGAACATGCCCCGTGCTCAGTGAACACGGGGGCGTGCCCAAGTGCCGTCATAAAAGACAAAGCTATAGAAGCTTCTATCACCCACCACGGGGGCGTGCCCAGCAGACACGGGGCCGTGGTCAACTCTAAGATTCGCAGAATCTGAGGAAATCTTGATAGGACAGATATGCTTCTGCACACGGGGGCGTGCCCAGCGAACACGGGGGCGTGGTCAACTAATGCAGACAAACTGCAATTAATGAAGGAAGAGAAGAGGATGGACACGGGGCCGTGCCCGAGCTGCTGTTCAGGCTATAAATAGGGATGCTTGGCTTATTTGCAAACCATCCATTGGCACACCGCCTCTCTCACACTTCACCCACCACCCACCACCATCACAACACCATCATCCACCACCATCATCCATTGTCCATCATAGAGTGTGTGAGTCATCTCGGGATCCAAGATTAATCGTAAGAGTTCTTGACAATCAAAGGCCATGTTTGCCTAAGTCTCTTCATCACTTGGTGAAGACAAGTGTCTAGTGTAATACTTTTTATTTTTAATCTTTTCGCACTTTTTACTTGGTTATGTATTAACGACTTTAATAACTAGTTTCTTATGTTGAAGGTGATTCTTCCTTATCGTTTGTCCGTGGTGTCTTGGCATTATTTTACTGTCTATATAAAATAAAAGATTTTCACCATTCATATCTCCACGGTCTATTTGGAGGTATGTTGGCTACCTGGTCGGGGGTTAAGGGAACGGTTTGGTAAGAGTCTTGCCTTGTTCAGTGTATAGATCCTGCAAGGACCTGGGTCAAATTTAGTAGGACCTCCTTCAATACCCACCGGTATTGGATGGCGGGGGTCCAAACTCTTTGATCCCCTCATATGTAAGCTACTATTAATACTTTAACCCGGCTACTTAGGACTGTATCCCTGCTGACTCAGACTACTTAGCCGAGGGTAACGTCACCTTCAAAAGAGGGGCCTACCATAATATGCATTAATAACTTAATTAATTATCTTTCAATAATCCGACCCTTTAGGATTGTATTCTTGCTGACTCAAACTACTGGGTTGAGGGTAACGTCACCTTCAAAAGAGGGGCCTTCTACAATAACTAAGATAAACTCTTAAAAAGTGCAAAAGTGCGAAAATAATCAAAGGTTACACTAAACACGAGTCGGAGCCAAGTGATTCATCTTGTCTATCTGTTTTTACTTTTATTTTATTTTTCAGCATTTTAGTTAGTTTTTATTTTTCTAGTTTAAAAACCTTTTTCCAACTTTTGATTTGATTAGACGTTGAGGATAAACCGGTACTAAAAGCTCTTGTGTCCTTGGATGACCTCGGTATCTTGCCAACACTATACTACGCTCACGATGGGTGCACTTGCCCATATGTGTGTTTGGTGTTAGTAAAATATCGTGTTTTATAAATTTAAAACTTGACTAACGTGTAAAAAGGGCTTAAAATATACTTAAACTTATATAACACACCACACGTATCTGTATAGCACACTTAACTATCAGTACCGCTACGAAACAAACATGTGAGTGTCGGATTTGTATGAGTAGAATAACTGTTATGTGCTATTCGGTGATTGCTACATGTATGCACACTATGATTACGATTTATGCGTAAACTTCGTGAATGTAAACTGATTTTTGCATACGTGAATACCATAGGCTTTGACTGATTAAGTGTGAACTGTGAACTCACCAGCCTGTCTGATACACTTTTTCTGCATGCTTGCAAGCCCTTAGGTACCCTGTTATGGAACTTGCTGTCTGGGAAGCTGGAGTGGTTATGGGTCGTGGCATTTGGAATGATTCTCAATGTTGCATTGTTGAACACTTTATTTAAACAAACTATTATGCTTCCGCTGAACATCTTGACTTTATTAAATGGTGTTTGAATTATGCATTTACATTTAATGTGATTAGTGGCTAGATCCTAGTACGTCAGACGCCTCGCGGGAGTTTCCGTTAGTGGTTTTTTTGGGAGTGTGACAGTTTGGTATCAGAGCCACAAGTTATAGTGAACTAGGTTTTAAAACGTTTTCATAAAACCAGACTATAACCAAACAGTATCGAAAACGACCATGACACTCAGCTCCAGATTGCAAGGTGCGTCCTCTGTTTACTTTATGCATTACTTGTTTAGCAATCACACACTCACGACTTGCATGAAACTACATACTAGATACCATGATATGATTAACTGTGTTGCATGTCTTAGTGAAGTTCGATAGTGTGACACTACTTTTCGACTTTTGTGATTACTAATCCTGCGATGCCTTTTATTTTGCTAATTGAATGTGGGGGAAACTTTTAGCGCAAGTTAAGAGGCACTGAGATAAGCATGCAAATTGCCTTATTATTATGGGTGCACACATAATAATAACGTGAGGTGCATGTGAGTCCCAGTGAGGCTTAACGAGTGTGAGAAGGGTTCCGCCCTGTTGTTTGGTGTAAACTTTGTAGTTTGTAGATGTCAACGTGAGGTTTGACTCCTACCGTATCTCGATTCCTAAACTTGTTCCCTCTTCTTTTATAGAATCATGAGCGGACGAGGTCATGGACGTGGACACACTGCAATGACTCAGGCGGAGTTGACAAATCTGATTAACACCCGTGTGGCTGTGGCGTTGGCAGCCTATCAAGCTGGTACGATATGTGCCAATTATTCACTATTCTTGTGTCGTGTACCTAATTCTTACCCGTGTACTGAACTTTCTTTCGTCCTTAGGTCTCCAAGCGAATCAAAATCAGAACAATCCTCCTGTGTGTACGTTCAAAACGTTTATGGATTGCAAAGAGCTAATTCGGGAGGAGTACTGCCCTCGGGATGAAATTCAAAAGTTGGAAAATGAGTACTATAACCTGAAGATGGAAGGATCTGAGATTGAGGCCTATACGAAACGGTCTCACGAGCTGGCAAACATGTGTCCTAACTTATCTCGACCACCATCTCACAGGATCGAGCTTTACATTAAGGGATTGGCACCATCAGTTAAGGGGTTAGTCACTGCAGCGAATCTTGACAACTTACCATGGATTATCAGGCTGGCTCAAAAGATCGCTGATCAGGAGGTGGAGCATGGCTCGCTGCCACCCCGTATTGCTGCTACTACCGTTGTCACTACTACTACTACTACCCCCACCACTGACAACAAGCGTAAGTGGAACGATGCAGATAAGTCAACAAACTCGAATCAATCACAGAAGAAGCCTGATAATAACAATAGCCGCAGCTTTAGTCAATCGTCTTTGGTTAATCAGAATCAGAACCACAGTCAGACTTCCGGTTACGCAGGAAAACAGCCGAAGTGCAATAAGTGTGGTTTCCATCACTATGGTCAATGTAGTCGAGCATGTCAAAGGTGTGACAAGCTGGGTCACATGGCAAAAGATTGTAGAGCTCCACATCCCAAGCAACAACAGCAACAACCCCAGCAGCAGCAACAGAGGCAACAACCCCAGCAGAATCGGGGTAATCGGAGGGGATGCTATCAGTGCGGCAGTGAAGGGCATTTCAAGAAGGATTGCCCGCAGTTGAATCAGAACACCAACAATAACAATGGGGGAAATCGCCAGAACAACAATGGGGGAAACAACAATGGGAATAACGGAGGGAATGGCGCTCGCGGTAGGGCGTTCACTATTGGGGCAGGCGATGCAAGGAATGATGGCAACGCCGTGACCGGTACGTTCTCTGTTAATGGTATTATTGCTTCTGTATTATTCGAATCTGGTGCCGACTGGAGTTATGTGTCTTTGGGATTTAGTCGTCAGCTACGGTTGACTCTTGCGCCTCTTGTAAACAAGCATGTAGTGGAATTAGCCGATGGCAAGTCGATAAAAGCCACACATGTATACTTAGGGTGTAAACTTGATCTTCTAGGTCAATTGTTTGACATTGACCTTCTTCCCATCACTCTTGGTAGTTTTGATATAGTCGTTGGTATGGATTGGTTGTCCAAACACGGAGCAGACATACTTTGCAAGGAGAAGATCGTGCGTGTACCCCTCCCTAGCTGGGAATCATTATCTGTCCAGGGTCATCGAAGCGGTGCAACCGTCAACATCATTTCATCCATGAAAGCCCAGAAATTTTTACGGAAGGGCTACCCTGCTATTCTTGCACTTGTTACTGATACCCGGCCTGAAGAGAAGAAAATCGATGATATACCATTCGTACGGGAGTTTCCTGACGTTTTTCCCGAGGAACTTCCAGGTTTACCTCCACATCGTCAGGTGGAATTCCAAATTGATCTTACACTAGGAGCAGCTCCAATTGCTCGCGCACCATATCGTCTTGCACCTGGGGAGTTGCAAGAATTGTCCAACCAACTTCAAGAACTGTTGGATAAGGGCTTTATTCGACCCAGTTCTTCGCCTAGGGGAGCCCCGGTGTTGTTTGTAAAGAAGAAGGGACGGATCCTTTCGCATGTGTATTGATTATCGCGAACTCAACAAGGTGACGGACAAGAATCGTTATCCTTTACCTCGCATCGACGACATGTTTGACCAGTTGTAAGGGTAGAGCTTTTACTCGAAGATTGATCTAAGACCGGGCTATCATCAGATGAGAGTTCGAGAAGAGGATGTTCCAAAAACAGCTTTTCACGTGTGTTATAGTCATTATGAGTTTCTGGTCATGCCATTCGGGTTAACCAACGCACCAGCGGTATTCATGGATCTCATGAACCGCGTATGTAAACCATATCTTGACGATTTTGTCATCGTATTTATCGACGACATACTGATTTATTCTAAGAGCAAGGAGGACCACGAACGACATTTGCGTCTTATCTTAGAGCTTCTGAGAAAAGAGCAGCTTTACGCGAAATTTTCTAAGTGTGACTTCTGGATTCGAGAAGTACACTTCCTCGACCACATCGTTAACGAAATGGGGATACACGTGGATCCTACTAAGATCGACTCAATCAGAAATTGGGCAGCACCAAAGAATCCTTCAGAGGTGCGACAATTTCTTGGTCTCGCTGGATACTATCGAAGGTTTATTGAGGGTTTTTCAAAGATTGCTCAACCTCTCACCGCTCTGACCCAGAAGGGTGTAGTGTATACTCGGGGAATGAAACAGGAAGACGTTTTTCAGCTTCTGAAGCAAAAACTCTGCAGTGCACCGATTTTATCTCTACCCGAAGGTACCGAAGATTTCGTAGTGTATTGTGACGCCTTTATTCAAGGTCTCGGTTGCGTGTTGATGCAACGCGAGAAAGTTATAGCTTACGCCTCTCGACAGTTGAAGGTCCATGAAAAGAATTACACGACTCACGACTTGGAGTTAGGGGCCGTGGTGTTTGCGCTCAAAATCTGGAGGCATTACTTGTACGGTACTAAATGCACTATTTATACCGACCACAGAAGCCTTCAGCATATCTTCGATCAGAAGGAATTGAATATGCGACAGCGTCGCTGGGTAGAACTCTTAAACGACTACGACTGTGTAATCAATTATCATCCAGGAAAGGCTAATGTTGTAGCTGATGCCCTTAGTCGAAAGGAAACGAAACCCAAACATGTTCGCGCCTTACAACTCACCATTCACTCAAATCTCCCAAATCAGATCCGTTCTGCACAAACTGAGGCACTGAAAGAAGAAAACATTGAAGCTGAGTATTTAAGGGGCATGGAAAAACGATTGGTAGAGAGATCAGATGGCATTCTCTACTTCATGGAGCGTGTATGGATTCCTTTGTTTGGTAACCTTAGGGAGTTTGTGATGGGCGAAGCGCACAAGTCCCGATACTCTGTTCATCCAGGTTCGGATAAAATGTATCAGGATCTCAAGGTTTTGTATTGGTGGCCGAAGATGAAATCTCACATCGTGTAAGGTCTAAAATTTCTTGCATTATAAACATAATAATGCGATGACCAGAGTAACCAAACGAGTTGAACAATTAACTAATAAATTTCCCATTAAACTTTAATATAGGCTAACCAAGGTGATTTACTTGGACTTTTACATTCAAAATTTCCTAACAACCGACAAAAGACTTAAAAGAGATATAACAAAGGTTTCGACATCCTTTAAAGTTAAGTTTTTATACAAAAGACCTAACATAACAAAAGATCTTCCGACAAAAGGACCTTATGACAAAAGTGAGACCCATTTGTTTAGCATCATAGCGAAAGCGTACGTTTCGGTGTGTCCGTGCCCTTGAAGCGCCAATTCTCATATTAATTTACCTACATCCAACATACACAATTAGTTATTTAGAAGCTCAACAATCTCATTATTCGAACCGCTAGTCGGACATGATGATAGCGTTTCGAATGATCGTTTAGCTCGAATTCTAATGAACCTTTTTGACGTCACTCTATTACCACATCATACCCTTGGTTAAACACAAACCTTCCGAGGCCGTTAAACGACCCAATTCTACTCATTCAATTCATGATTATAAGAGAAACCTTTGCACGAAGCATGAAATAGACGTAACAACGAAACTAAATAAAAGCATATTGTAAACATTACATAGCTACTAGTTTGTAAGCGTAAAAAACTTACCTTTATCGTTCTTCGTTTGAGACTCGAAATGACTTGAGCTTTCTTCCTTAATTCCTACAATCCACAGTAACATACTTAACTCTCATGTCGTTCTTTTCATTCCATTATTAATAACTTCAATTTAACAACTAACAAACTTCCAATTCTAGCCATTTAACAATGAAACAACATAAGATCAACTCATTCAAGCATTTTGACAAACACTTGGTGTGCATACCGTTAATTAAGCATAATGTACAAGTATCATATGCATCACTTGACCAATTCATATTAATATTTATCAAGAACACCAATTTTAATGGGAATTCACATAACTTTTCATCTAGCTCCATTCCAACTAACAATCTATCAACATAAACATTCATCATACAAAACTCTCATGCAATTTCTCACAAAATTCTTGTTACCTTATGGTGTAGTAAGCTTAGATGATCAAGAATCTACCAACATGCAAGAGTAATTGTCATGATTAGGGCCTCAATTTGCTTAATTTAGTGAATATTGAAGGGAGTTCATCCTGTGCTTGCTCCTGGCGACATAAACACACGCATATGTGTGTGGGTTTTGTGTTAATAGTCCTCTTAATAGGTTAACTTTCATTATTTACATTTCCCCCCTCATGTATGCACACTTATTTTTAAGTGGCCCAAACTTGCTTCACCTAGTTAAAAATTCTATTTCACATTCTAACTAAGTTCACACTCCTAGTTATTTCTTATAACATATTATAGCAATATATATATATATATATATATATAATATTAAATTCTGGGGCGTTACAAGTCCACCCCCCTTAAGAAAGGTTTCGTCCCTGAAACCTGATTACGTACCGAACAAAGACGGGTAGAACCTTTTCATTTCATCTTCCGGTTCCCAAGTGAGATCCGACCCCTTCCTGTGTTGCCATTGAACTAGAACTTGTTTAATTTCTTTGTTGCGGAGAGTCTTTACCTTGGAATCTTTTATAGCTACCGGTCTTTCAATGTAATTCATTCTGTCGTCTAGCTCAATGTCCTCAAGAGGTACATGAGCTGTTTCATCCGCAAGACACTTCCGTAATTGTGACACATGAAAGGTGTTGTGAATCCCTTCTAAAGTTGAGGGTAGTTCTAACCGGTAGGCTACTTTTCCAATTCGAGCTAAAATCTTGAACGGTCCGATATATCGGGAACCCAACTCGCTTACGGAATCGAATTATGCCTTTCCACGGGGACACATTCAACATTACTCGGTCCCCCAATAGGGCGCCTTCTTTTGTCCGCATAGGACTTTTGTCGGTCCTGCGCTGCTTCAATCGGGCCCGTACCATGTCGATCTTTTTTCATTAGTTATTGCTACTACATCTTTGGGTGCGAGTTCTCTTTGTCCCACTTCTCCCCAACAAACAGGGGTTCTACATTTTCTCCCATACAACATTTCATACTACGCCATCTGTATGCTACTCTGGTAGCTATTGTTATACGAGAACTCCACTAATGGCAAATGTTCATCCCAATTTCCCCTGAAATCCATAACGCATGCTCTCAACATGTCCACAAGAGTTTGAATGGTCCTTTCGGATTGACCATCCGTCTGTGGGTGATACGCGGTACTTACGTGCAATTGTGTACCCATTCCTTCATGAAAATTCTGCCAGTAGCGGGAGGTAAATCGCGTGTCCCGGTCCGACACAATGGACACATGCACACCATGGCGAGAAACGATCTCATTCACATAAATTTCCGCTAACCTTTCTGAGGAATAAGTCTCCCGAATGGGTAGAAAATGGGCGCTTTTGGTAAGGCGGTCAACAACGACCCATATTGTGTCATGCCCCTGTCTTGTTCTAGGAACTTTGGTTACAAGATCCATGGTTACATCCTCCCATTTCCATACCGGAATCTCTAAGGGTTGCAATTTCCCGTATGGTTTTTGATGTTTCGCCTTTACTTGGGAACATGTCAAGCATTTTGATACATACTTAACAATGTCGCGTTTCATTCCCGGCCACCAGTAATTCTCTTTCAAATCCCGGTACATTTTATTGGCTCCCGGATGAACCGAGTAATGGGATTTATGTGCCTCCTCCAATAATAACTCCTTTGCCTTGCAGAAACGTGGTATCCATATTCGTCCATACCTTGTGCTTAACCCGCTTGCGTTTACTTCTAATTTATTGACAAACCCTTTCGTTCTTTCGCCTTTTGGGTCATTTGCATTCAATGACTCGTCTTGAGCCTTGCGTATTGTTTCAAAGAGGTTCGGCGTGACTATCATTCTCATCGACTTTACTCGAATAGGTGGTGGGTATTCTCTCCGGCTTAATGCGTCCGCCACGACATTGGCCTTACCCGGATGGTAAAGAATGTCGCAGTCATAGTCTTTAATCAATTCCAACCACCTCCGTTGTCTCATATTAAGGTCTTTCTGCTCGAAAAAATATTTGAGACTTTTGTGGTCTGAGAATATCGTGCACTTCGTTCCATACAAGTAGTGCCTCCAGATCTTTAAGGCAAAAACTACGGCTACCAACTCTAGATCATAAGTCGGGTAGTTATTTTCGTGATGTTTAAGCTGCCTTGAAGCATAAGCAATGACCTTGCCTCTTTGCATCAATACACATCCCAACCCCTGATGCGATGCATCTGCATAAACCACTAGGTCTTCCGTTCCTTCTGGTAAAGTCAATATCGGAGAACTCGACAACTTCTCCTTTAATATTTGAAAACTTTCTCTTGATCGACACCCCATACGAACTTCTCTTCTTTCTTTGTCAACTTAGTTAGAGGTAGGGCTATTTTGGAAAAGTCTTGGACGAATCTTCGATGATAGCCGGCTAGGCCAAGGAAACTTCTCACCTCATTAACGTTCTTTGGTGGTACCCACTTAACTACGGCTTCAACTTTAGATGGATCCACCAAAATCCCATTCTCATTAATAACATGGCCTAAGAATTGCACTTCCCTGAGCCAAAACGCACATTTAGAAAACTTAGCATATAATCTTTCTTTTCGAAGCGTCTCGAGTACCTCACGTAGGTGACTCGCATGTTCAGTCTCGCTACGAGAGTATACCAAAATGTCATCAATGAATACTATGACGAATTTGTCTAGCATGTTTCGGCATACCCTATTCATTAAATCCATAAAAGCAGTCGGAGCGTTAGTTAACCCGAAAGACATTACTAAAAATTCATAATGTCCGTAACGGGTTCTGAACGCAGTCTTACATCTTCTTCTCTTACTCGTACTCGATGGTAACCCGATCGCAAGTCGATTTTCGAAAACCAACTTGCCCCTTGTAATTGATCAAAAAGATCATCTATTCTTGGTAGGGGATATCGGTTCTTTACCGTGAGTTTGTTGAGCTCACGGTAGTCGATGCACATCCGCATCGACCCATCCTTCTTTTTAACGAACAAAACAGGCGCTCCCCATGGAGACACACTAGGGCGTATGAAGCCCTTGTCAAGAAGTTCTTGTAGTTGGACCATTAATTCTCGTACCTCCGCGGGTGCCAACCGGTAAGGAGCTTTGGCTACCGGTTTGGCATTTGGTTCCAACTCAATTCGGAATTCAACTTCTCGCTCGGGTGGGAGTCCCGGCAATTCGTCCGGATATTCATTCACAATTCTTGTATCTTCAATCCTTAAAGCATCTTGTTTCGTATCAACTACGTAGGCTAAGAATGCTTTACTTCCGTTTCTCACGTACTTAACCGCTTCCAAGACAGTACATAATTTTGCCCCTACTTCCCTTTCCCCATGAATAGTTACCCGCTTCCCTTTAGGAGACACCACATGAATAATTTTGCTTTCACATAAAATTTCAGCATGATATCGGGATAGCCAATCCATACCCACTACTACTTTGAATTCTCCCAAAACCATAGGGATTAAATCAATGTCAAAATCCTCATCCTCGACAGTAATCTTACAATTTCTACATATCTTGTGTAAAAGGTAACTCTTACAATCGGCTATTTCTACTTCTAATGGTGCAGGCATTCTTTCTATCATGAATAAAGAGGAATGTATAAAATCGGTCGAAATGAATGATCTACTTGCCCCGGTATCAAACAACACATATGTAGGTATAGAGTTTATCATAAAGATACCTGACACCACATTCGGGTGAGCTCTAGCTTCTTCTGTAGAAATTTGGAACATTCTTCCTTTAGCTTTAACGGTTTCTTCCTTCTTTCCTTCTTTCTTCACCCCTTGTTTGAGTTTTGGGCATTCGGCCTTCACATGACCCGATTCATTACAGTTGTAGCACACTCTCTTGGGATTTGGGCAATTGTAATACGGATGCCCTTCTTATCCGCAGTTGTAACATCCTTTCCTCCCCAATAAACATTCACCCGAATGGGGTTTTCCACATGTTTTACATCGTGGAAACCCTCCTTTAGAAGCCTCTTTCTTTTCTTGATCGTGTGTCTTAGGTTTCTTGAAAGAACCTTGTGTTGATCCTTTCTCAACTTGCCTTTTCTCCCCACGTTCAGCCTGTCTCTTTAGCTCAATTTCCCTATCCCTTGCCAAATCGATAATCTCGTCCAAAGTTTCACATTTAGAAGGAGTTATGAACTCTCGATATTCAGCCTTAAGCATGCCATGATAACGGATAATCTTTTTCCTCTCTGTTCCGACTATTTCTCCGCAAAACTTCAGCTGATCAAGGAAAGTATTTGTGATCTCATCAATTGATTCACCCTTTTGTCGGAGTCGAAGAAAATCTTCTTGGATTCGATCAACGGCTGATTGTGGACAATGGTACTTGATAAAAGGTTGCTTGAATTCTTGCCAAGTCAAGGTTTGAACTCTATCCTCGCCAATCTCTTTACTATACGCATCCCACCAATCTTTAGCCCTTCGTAAAAGTTTCCACGTGGCAAACATGACTTGATCTTCTTTATCACAATGACTTCGAATGAACACTCCCTCCATATTAGCTATCCATCTTTGACATTCAATGGGATCAATTTCTCCATTATAAGTTGTAGGCTTACATGCCATGAAATCCTTATATGTGCATCGTCGTGCATCCTTCTTGCCTTGAATCCCAGTTATCATTTCTTTCAACTCATCTACCTTACTTGTTACCATAGTCTCCACCCTACTCAACACTTGGCTCTCTACTTCTTGCGCTAGCTTCGAGACATTTGCATCAAACGCCTTCACTACTTCATCCGAAATTATCTTGTTTAGTTCACTTCGAGTTATCCATTCCGTGGTATCTGGGTTTCCTCCGCTTGCCATTTACAATTTCATACTCGTGTTAGACATTATTCCGTTCATTCTCATTATCATTCCATGCATTAATCGTTCTTAATAGCTCATTCTAATAGGTCACAAATCTATGCGACCCTTTATAAAAATCATTCTAGACACATTAATCAAACAAACATTCATTCACGTACTCAACTTTCTATTCTCTCATGCGTTCACAATTAATGTTCATATTAACCAACTTGAATTCATGATTCCGTTGACATTTTGGGGCTTTTCTACAGTTTAACGGAAGTTGAGCCTTAGCATAACAAACAAAACAAATCGGAAAAGCAGTTATGGGAGTGCCATCGCCGACGGCACCTAAGTGCGTCGCCGACGCCCTCTAAATAATCGCGTTGCTGGTTTTGGCCGTCGGCAGGAAACTAACCCGTCTGGTGAACTGGTGGCATCGCCGACGCCATAAGGGCCGTCGCTGACGCCCCCTTCTGACCTGCATCGCTGATTTCACTTATTTTTGACCCCACAACTTCATTTCCGAGCCCCGGTTCAACCCGAAATAGTCCCGTGAAGTCCCGAAACCTCCCGTAACAGTCCGTAATGTTCCAACCCAGGTTATTCGAGTGAATCAACCATAATTCCTTCCCGTTTGCAATTAACAACATAATTCGAAATTCTTAAATTACTTACTTGCCTGACGCTTCGGAACGGACACACCTTCAGTTGAGCTTTCGGTTTGAGTTCAAGCATTTTAACTCCAACACTTGAATCTCTCAAACCTCGGCTCTGATACCAACTTGTAAGGTCTAAAATTTCTTTCATTATAAACATAATAATGCGATGACCAGAGTAACCAAACGAGTCAAACAATTAACTAATAAATTTCCCATTAAACTTTAATATAGGCTAACCAAGGTGATTTACTTGGACTTTTACATTCAAAATTTCCTAACAACCGACAAAAGACTTAAAAGAGATATAACAAAGGTTTCGACATCCTTTAAAGTTAAGTTTTTATAAAAAAGACCTAACATAACAAAAGATCTTCCGACAAAAGGACCTTATGACAAAAGTGAGACCCATTTGTTTAGCATCATAGCGAAAGCGTACGTTTCGGTGTGTCCGTGACCTTGAAGCGCCAATTCTCATATTGATTTACCTACATCCAACATACACAATTAGTTATTTAGAAGCTTAACAATCTCATTATTCGAACCGCTAGTTGGACATGATGATAGCGTTTCGAATGATCGTTTAGCTCGAATTCTAACGAACCTTTTTGACGTCACTCTATTACCACATCATACCCTTGGTTAAACACAAACCTTCCGAGGCCGTTAAACGACCCAATTCTACTCATTCAATTCATGATCATAAGAGAAACCTTTGCACGAAGCATGAAATAGACGTAACAACGAAACTAAATAAAAGCATATTGTAAACATTACATAGCTACTAGTTTGTAAGCGTAAAAACTTACCTTTATCGTTCTTCGTTTGAGACTCGAAACGACTTGAGCTTTCTTCCTTAATTCCTACAATCCACAGTAACATACTTAAGTCTCATGTCATTCTTTTCATTCCATTATTAATAACTTCAATTTAACAACTAACAAACTTCCAATTCTAGCCATTTAACAATGAAACAACATAAGATCAACTCATTCAAGCATTTTGACAAACACTTGGTGTGCATACCGTTAATTAAGCATAATGTACAAGTATCATATGCATCACTTGACCAATTCATATTAATATTTATCAAGAACACCAATTTTAATGGGAATTCACATAACTTTTCATCTAGCTCCATTCCAACTAACAATCTATCAACATAAACATTCATCATACAAAACTCTCATGCAATTTCTCACAAAATTCTTGTTACCTTATGGTGTAGTAAGCTTAGATGATCAAGAATCTACCAACATGCAAGAGTAATTGTCATGATTAGGGCCTCAATTTGCTTAATTTAGTGAATATTGAAGGGAGTTCATCCTGTGCTTGCTCCTGGCGACATAAACACACGCATATGTGTGTGGGTTTTGTGTTAATAGTCCTCTTAATAGGTTAACTTTCATTATTTACATTTCCCCCCTCATGTATGCACACTTATTTTTAAGTGGCCCAAACTTGCTTCACCTAGTTAAAAATTCTATTTCACATTCTAACTAAGTTCACACTCCTAGTTATTTCTTATAACATATTATAGCAATATATATATATAATATTAAATTCTGGGGCGTTACACATCGCAACTTATGTAAGTAAATGTTTGACTTGTTCAAAGGTCAAGGTAGAGTATCAGAAACCCTCACGCCTACTTCAGCAACCAGTGATACCAGTGTGGAAATGGGAACAAATCGCTATGGATTTTATCACCGGGCAACCTAGAACTCAAAACGGAAATGATACCATCTGGGTGATCGCTGACCGTCTCTCCAAATCTGCACACTTCCTCGCAATCAAGGAAACTTACAAGTTCTCGCAGTTGGCTGCTATCTATCTAAAGGAAGTGGTTTCAAGGCACGGAGTGCCAACCTCCATTATCTCTGATCGAGATCCACGTTTCATATCCGATTTGTGGCAAGCAATGTACAAATCATTTGGCTCACGTCTTGACATGAGCACTGCCTATCACCCTCAAACGGATGGTCAGAGTGAGCGAACTATCCAGACATTGGAAGACATGCTGCGAGCATGTGTTATCGATTTCGGTAAATGTTGGGAGAGACACTTACCCTTGGTGGAGTTTTCTTATAATAACAGTTACCATACCAGTATCCAGGCAGCTCTGTTCGAGGCTTTATACAGACGGAAATGTCGATCACCTCTCTGTTGGGCTGAAGTGGGCGACAGCCAAGTCACAGGCCCGGAGCTCGTGCTCGAAACTTCTGAGAAGATTGTACAAATCAGAAATCATATGGCGGCAGCGCGTGACCGTCAGAAGAGTTACGCTGACAAGCGTAGAAAACCTCTGGAGTTTGCTGTGGGCGATCGCGTTATGTTGAAAGTCTCACCCTGGAAGGGTGTGGTACGTTTTGGGAAACACGGCAAGCTTAATCCGCGTTATGTCGGGCCATTAAAAATTCTGGAACGAATCGGTAAGGTGGCATACAAGCTCGAGTTACCTGCTGAGTTGGGTAACGTTCATGATGTGCTCCATGTTTCATAGCTGAAGAAGTGTTTATCAGATGAAACACTTGTTGTACCATTTCAAGAGCTGAAAATTGATGACAAGTTGCAGTTTATCGAAGAACCAATCGAAATTATGGACCGAGAAGTCAAAGTTCGTAAGCATAGCCGTATTCCGATCGTGAGAGTTCGTTGGAACTCAAGACGTGGACCGGAGTTCACGTGGGAACGCGAGGTCCAGATGAAGCTCAAGTATCCTCACCTTTTCCCAAGGAAACAATCTAATCCTGGTGCAACTAACAAATTTCGGGACGAAATTCCCCTTCAAGTTGGGGATGATGTGGCACCCGGGGAAAATCCACAGTCATCCTGATTTGACACTTCGCCGCTTTTAGGTTTCCAATTAAATTTCGGGATGAAATTTCTTTCAAGTTGGGGATGATGTGACAACCCGAGATTCCAAGACCTTTCCTTTACGCGTCATCTATTTTACAATCTTGTTTTACATTTCGTTGTACGATGTACCGCGTATATTGTTTTAAAATGATTTCAATATAAGTTAGTTATTTGGTGAGTTAAGTATTGGGCATTTAAATAAAACTCATTATAATAAAATTGGTGTCCGACGAAAAACGGTATATGTGGGCTCGACGAAAGACGGACCCGACGAAGAAGGGAGTTTCATCGCCCCTTTGATGTTTCGTCATCGCCGAGATGGGCTTTAGGCCCAAGTAAGGCCCAATCACGATTCGGATATATATTTACGTTACATTCACGTATTGTGCATGGAGTTTTATTTAACAAAAACCTAGTATCTCCTCCTCCTCTCTAATACTGACGGCAACCTTGCACTCATACAAAGCTTTCCCCTCTCACCGATTTACGTACTTTCATTCCTTTTCGATTCTCCGGTGAGTGCGGCAACACTTGTTTTAATATGTATTGCTTGTTCTAGGTTATGTATAAACTGTTGTTTGCTTATGGGCAATATCAATCATGATTATGTATAGTTTTAAAGAGGTAGTTGGAGTATCCTGTTGATGATATTGATATAGTAATCATTTAGGGAGTATGTTAAAACATTGATCTAGTCATACGTGAAATAACCTGATATGGAAGTCTAAAACTTGATAGTATTAGTGACGATCTTGTTGAATGTTGATAATCAAGGAGTTTCACATTGTTAGGGGACGATCACTGGTTTGATGATAATTGTGTGTTCATGATTAAGTGATGATTGGAGTGATTGAGTAATGATTTCAATTGATTGTTTGACATGATTAGGGATTATTTGTTTTGATCAGTTTTGGAATCTGGGAGGTGGTTACGGGAATGTTGGTGAAACTGTTAAGGTTTTGACGAATAACCATGGGTGTTTCGTCACTCATATCCTGACGAATAACCTGGGTGTTTCGTCACCCACATTGTCGACGAAACACATGATGATTCGTCACCTTCTTTCCAGCGAAACACTTAGGTGTTTCGTCACTCACCATAGTGACGAACTACAGACTGTGGCTAGGATAGGAATGATTTCTTGTTGAGGAAACCCTATCACATGCATGTCAATAACGATTAATTATGATTGAGGAGACACGATTAGATTTCTACGTATAGCACACTTAACTATCAAGTACCGCTACGAAACAAACATGTGAGTGTCAGATTTGTATGAGTAGAATAACTGTTATGTGCTATTCGGTGATTGCTACATGTATGCACACCATGATTACGATTTATGCGTAAACCTTGTGAATGTAAACTGATTTTTCCATACGTGAATACCATAGGCTTTGACTGATTAACTGTGAACGAATATCTAGTCATACCGAGCAAACCAAGGTGAGTTCACTTCTCTCAAAACAAGCATGCATCCGGTGGAGACAATCAAACTGGCAAAACTCGTAAACGGATTTTCGTAAACCCAAATCCTTGTAGGGGATATGAGGCGGATTTCACATACGCATATCCTTGCAGGGGATATGCAACGGTTTTTAGTAAACGTTAATGTTGGATAATACACTCACTCTCTATCACTTAAGTCCCATCATACTACCGGGTTAGTTGCTTGTAGGGCAACGGGGTTATTAGTTGATAGCGCTATTAGGTTTGGCACCCTCATGAAGTACCTGGATAGGACGGGCGTGAACTAATAACTTTAAATCATGACCAATGTTTGATAGAGCATTGGAGAAGGGCAAAAAGGGCCGTCCACGGTATCGAGTTATTATCAACTTAACAAATCTTAAATCACTACTTGGTATTAAACGGTTAAAGCAAACATGTGAGTGTCAGATTTGTATGAATAGAATAACTGTTATGTGCTATTCGGTGATTGCTACATGTATGCACACTATGATTACGATTTATGCGTAAACTTCGTGAATGTAAATTGATTTTTGCATACGTGAATACCATAGGCTTTGATTGATTAAGTGTGAACTGTGAACTCACCAGCCTATCTGATACACTTTTTCTGCATGCTTGCAGGCCCTTAGGTACCCTGTTATGGAACTTGCTGTCTGGGAAGCTGGAGTGGTCATGGGTCGTGGCATTTGGAACGCTTCTCAATGTTCCATTGTTGAACACTTTATTTAAACAAACTATTATGCTTCCGCTGAACATCTAGACTTTATTAAATGGTATTTGAATTATGCATTTATATTTAATGAAAGGTTTTATTTTAACTTATAAGTATATGGTTCAATGTGATTAGTGGCTAGATCCTGGTACGTCACACGCCTCGCGGGAGTTTCCGCTAGTGGTATTTTTGGGAGTGTGACAGTTAAGGCCGAACATCAACGACCCTCTGGTTTACTCGAACAACCCGAAATCCCGATATGGAAATGGGAAAGTATAGCTATGGATTTTATTACGAAACTCTCTCACATGCCTTCTAGTCGCGATAACATTTGGGTTATCATTGATCGTCTTATGAAATCTGCTCATTTCATTCCAATATGAGAAGACTTTAAGTTTGAACGATTAGCATGAATCTATACCGACGAAGTCATTTGTCGACACGGGATGCCTCGCGACATCATCTCTGACCGCGATGGTCATTTTACCTCACGTCTTTGGGAGACATTCCAATCCGCTCTTGGTACGACTCTTAATCTCAATACCGCATTCCATCCCCAGACCAACGTTCAGACTGAGCGCACGATCCGCACCCTTGAAGACATGCTTCGTTCATGCGTTATAGATTTTGGTGGTAATTGGGATTCGCATTTACCTTTAGTAGAATTCTCGTACAATAATAGTTATCACGCTAGTATTCAAATGGCACCATTTGAGGCAATATACTGTAGAAAATGTCGATCGCCTATTGTATGGCACGTGATCAGAGACGCACAGATCACTGGTCCCGAGTTAATACAAAAAACGACAGACAAAATTCTCCAGATACGAGACAATCTCCTGAAAGCTCGGAGTTGTCAAAAGAGCTACGCCGATAAATGCCGCATGCCCCTAGAGTTCGAAGTTAGTGATTACGTACTCCTAAAGGTTTCACCTTGGAAGGGGGTGATCTGATTCGGCAAGAAAGGGAAACTAGCGCCATGATACGTGGGCCCTTTAAGATTATGGAAAGAATTGGTAAAGTGGCCTACCGACTTGAATTACCGGCTGAACTCATCAACGTACACCCGACTTTCCATGTCTCAAACCTCAAGAAGTGTCTAGCTGAAGAGAATCTTCATGTACCTCTCGAAGACTTGGAAGTAAACGAGACTCTGCACTTTGTGGAGAAGCAAGTAGAAATCATGGATCAAAAGACCAAGAAGCTTCGATGCTCTCGCATTCCCATAGTCAAGGTTAGATGGGAAGGCAAACGCGGTGCCGAGTTCATTTGGGAACTCGAAAGTGATATGAAAGCTAAATATCCGCAACTCTTTGTTACGTATACTACTTAATTTCGGGACGAAATTTCCAAAAGTAGGGATGACTATAACAACCCGACTTTTCGAATTGTTATCCGTTTGCTACTTACTTCGATTTGTAACCGTTTTGTACTCAAAGATTCGATATAAATAAAGGGTTATGTTATACTAAATACATTTTCATCACACAGCACCACTGCACGCTTAAACACATTATGTTCATAAACGCTCAACGCTAACACAACTTGAATTACATAGAATTATGATACTTTACTTGCCGAGTGTGTTTGTTTGTTCGGTAACCACTGTCGCCTTCGCACTCGCTTATCACGCTAAATTGCTAAATTGCTAAATCGCAAACGCTGTTAATAGTAGTAATGTTATGCTGTGTGTTCTTATATGCTTTATTTGTGTGTGTGCTTTATATGTTTATGTGACTATCAACGCATTCGCTCGAAACGTTCGAATGCTTACTCTCGCAACTCGATTTATCACAATGAAACGCAACGCAACGCTATACTTAACACCTCGCTAAAATACTTAAAGTCTTAGTACTAACTAACGCAACAAAACACAATAAACAAGCATCCTACATGCGAAACGAAAAACTTAACGCACAAAACAGCACCTTCGAACGAAGCCAGCCGGCCTCGTACGAAGGCAGGCGGCTTCGAACAAAGCCTGCTATGCGAACCCACCATCTCTATAAATACCCAAGCCCTTCTCTATTTTCACTCACTTGCTGCCATTTCATACCGAAACACTGCCGAATTGCTGTCCGATTGTTTTCAAGTAAGATTTATCATTTTTATATGATTTCACAACGTTTTCCACTACGATTTTCCACAAGAATCACTTCAATTTCATCCAAACTCTTATGTTTTTACCCAAACTTCACCTTTTTCAACTAAACTTCATCTTTTTCATAAAAACCTTCATCTTTTTCATCAAAACTTCTTATTTTATCACGGATCTACACTTAACCGAGTGTATTGGGCCTAGCTTCGGCTTCCCAAGTTAGAAATCTACAGATTTCACACTCACCAAGTGTTTGATCTTAGTGAAAAACCTTTAAAACCATTTTCAAACTTGATTTTCACACTAAAACGGACCTAAAACGACATGTATTTCGTTCACTAGATAGTGGAACGAGATAGTGTCGAAACCGTCATGAATTGGACTCGAAAACACATCCAATTTAGGCGAAAACATAGCTCCGAATGCTAAGAACAGCCACGAATGCGAGCTGGACTATTTTGTGCGAAGCCCGGCTTCGTATGAAGGCACTGCCTTCGTACGAAGGCACTGGTTTTACACAACACAGCCCGATTTTCATATGTGACTCAGACAAAGACCTATTCGACTCTATGTTTAATCAGTAGCTTAAGGTTAAAGGGATGAACACTCGGTTTTCCTAAGGCCGGTGCGAAGAACACCCAATTTTGGACAACGGAAGCTATACTTGTGCGAAGACCCACCTTCATACGAAGACACAGCTTCGTACGAAGCCTCTGTTTCCCACCGACACTCTGATTTTCGACCGTTTCAGCACTTTGGAGGACTTACGCTTCTGTTCCCGTACGCAGGCTGATCCATCGCTCCCATCAATCCATTATCAGATCGTGTTTACTTGCTAGACACGCACTGTGAGTATACTCGAACCCCTTTTCGCTTAACGCACTTTCAGGTGTTACATACGTTCTCTATGAAAAACACAATACACAATGCAAACACTTTTATAAACGCTAACCGCTCCCGTATGCTATACGTGATTAGTTGAATGCCTGTTGCTATGCTTACATAGTAATTACTTGCCCGATCGCCTTTAGCAGTTGAAGGGGTACCCAAAAACCTTGCGCAAGCGCATAGGACCATGTCATAACCTTGCTCCAAAAGCATCTTGTTGCGTGGCCGCGCAACGGTTCTGAACAATATTTAGGAAGATTAGTCTTCGATGACCATGCACCGGAGAAAGGAAAGACAAATATTCAACTAACACCATTGCGCAGGCTCGCGCAAAGGAACAGTTAAGCTTGGAGATGAAGTCCTAAACATCTCCGCGCACCTGAAATCAAGACTTGAACAAAAGGAATCTTTTCTGTTACAACAGAATGGACACATGGCAAAGGTACAACGGTTTGTAGTTGTAGATCTTCTAGAAGGTCTTAAGTGATCATCGTGCATGCCTTCATTCTGTTATAACCGAATGTGACGTGGCATCATCCTAGACACTCATCTAAATTACGGTGATGGCACCAATTTGAAGGAAGATCTACACAAAACCACTTACCACGTGGCATCTCCCCGGCCGTCGATCAAACCCACGATCTGTGTGCATGGACGTGAAGTTAACTATTGACGGAAAAAGAAATAACTGTCAACGGAAAAGTGCCCTCTGTTACTATCTTCGTCACACCTTTTTGGCGCCAAATTCCGGTTATAAATATGAGACTTCAGGTATGATCTCACAAGCTACTTTCACATACTTTCACTCTCACTACTTCATATTTCCACTTGAGATCACTGTACTTATTCTCACGCCGGAGGGTGGTCACGGAGAGAACCCCCATTCTCCCCGTGGCGAGTCTAACGGCTTTCTATTTTGCAGTATTCTTCAGTGAAGTACTTCCCAACCCACAATCAACGAGAAGATTAACCTTTTTATGCAGAAACTAAACCCCAGATCTGATTGATTCCGGTCAATTCAGATCACTGTTTCTTCATTGGCGCCCACTGATTTTCTATTTCCATTTTCATCTTCTCGATCGATTAATTTCTTCCTCTCTTCTATTTTCAATGGCAGAAGGTCCGTCAAATTACCCACCAAGTCCTTGACCCGAGAACAGGGGTATTTTTGCCCATGCTCCTTGTGTCGAAGGAAACGTGGGAAAAATTTTAACAACGATGATACTCATCATGATATGAATCAGGTGCACGATCCTGTTACCTCTGAAGTTCAACTCAGAACTCCGATCAGTCCAAATCTACTTCTGGAGGAAACTCTGATTTGTTGGTTTGTCAAGTTTTAACCAGCTTTGAATGTAATTTATGCACAACTTTGTGCACCAGTGGCTCAAATAGCAACACAGGCACATCAATCTGCAACTCAGGTACAAACCCTAACTGCACCTCGAGTGTGTTATTATGGTTCATCATCAGATGTGTCGGCCGAAGATACAAAAGTATACTCTCAGTCTAGCACCAGATACGAGTTTAATCATTTCGGATCTAGATGTCGAGAGCCTCTCGTAGAGAAAAACCATCGGAGGCAATCTGATTGTACAAGGCAGGGCCCACATTTATCACAACAGTGGGACACCCAGTCTAGTGCCGAAAACTATCACGGAAAGCTCAGTCACGGGGCACAAAACAGTGGCTAAGATGTTCAAAGGATCATTCGTGAAAGTGACAGTCCAAGTAATAACAATACAGAACAGACACATATGGTGCAAGGAGGGCTATTGCGTAAGCACAACAACAAACGAAGTCATAATCAACACTGGCTTGAACAACAAGTAATTTTTCCTGTCATACCAGGAGGTCCCCAAGAGGAACGACCAGTCGTCATAACCGGTATTTTTGGTCATTACCGTACCGATTATATGTTCATTGATCCGGGTAGTTCTATGGATATAATATATAAGCAGTGTTTCAAGCAGTTAGACCCAGAGGACAAGGCGCACTTGAAACCAGTTGATTTCCCGCTAACTGGTTTCTGCAATGAAGCCGTCTTTCCACTAGGTCAGATCTTTTTTCCTGTTACGCTTTCTGATGGTAAACACTCACGCACCGTGTCGGTCAACTTTATGGTTATGCCAGCTACATCCCGCCACGATGTCCTGTTGGGTAGGCATTTGCAAAGGGAGTTTAGCATGATAACTTCCATACCACACGCTGTTTGCGGTTTTCTAACAGAAACGGGTGTAGCAATCTTATACTCAAGCAAAGAAGTCATGTCTGTAGACGACGAACCACTAGTAAAGGCCGCAAAACCATCTCCCTCTAGCGAACCAGAGAAATGGGTACTCAAAAATGACTATCCTAACCAAACTATTTTGCTAGGACACGCCGTATCACCAGCAATTCGCGCAAGACTGAGACATCTTCGATTTGAGAATATGGATATTTTCGCATGGTCCCCAGCGGACATGACTGGCGTACCAAGAGATGTGGCGGAACATTGTTTGAATGTTCGACCTTCAGCAGAGCCAATAACACAAGGAAAGCGCAGTCTGGGTCTGGAAAAGACTCGCACAATGAATGAGCAAGTGGCTGAACTACTTCAAGCCGGCATATTACGCAAAGTCTGGTATCAAACTTGGGTGGCTAACCCAGTAATGGTGCAAAAGCATAATGGCGGATGGCGTATGTGCGTCGATTTCAAGGACCTCAACAAAGCTTGTCCAAAGGACTGTTATTCTCTCCCAGAGATTGACAAGAAGGTGGATTCCTTAGTTTCCTTCCGCTGGAAATGCTTCCTAGATTGTTACAAAGGCTATCACCAAGTGCAAATAAAGGAAGAGGACGAAGACAAGACAGCTTTTCGCACGGACAAAGGTATTTTTTGTTACACAAAAATGCCTTTTGGTCTCCGCAATGCGGGAGCTACGTATCAACGTTTAATGGATAAGTCTTCGAGGAGGATATTGGCGTAAGAGTCAAAGTTTATATGGATGACCTTGTCATCATGAGTCCCGAAGAAGAATTAATGCTCACAAACATCCAGCGCACCTTCGACTCTTTGCGCAAAGTTAATTTGAAGCTGAATCAAGTGAAGTGTTCGTTCGGAATGGAGGAAGGTAAATTCTTGGGATTTATCATAACCAAGGATGGCTTTAAAGTTAATCCGGAAAAGGTAGAGGCTATTCAGCTCATGCGATCACCAGGATCTATCAAAGAGATGCAGCGTCTAGCTGGTCGAATGGCTGCGCTCAACCGATTTTTAGTAAACCATGCCGCCAAATCTTATCCGTTCATTAGCACATTGTGCAATTGTGTCAAGAAGAGCCAATTTCAATGGACTCCGGACACCAAAAAAGCTTTTCAGGAAATGAAAGAATACCTAAGTTAACTACCTACTTTAACAACACCGCGAAAGGAAGAACCATTAATCTTGTACCTTTCCGCATCTGAGGTAGCAGTAGGCGCAATGTTGTTGGTGGAAAGAGACAGAGTCCAAACTCCAATTTATTACATCAGCAAGATGTTGACTGGTCCGGAAACACGTTATTCAATCATGGAAAAACTTATTCTAACGCTGGTGCACGCCTCGCGCAGACTACGAAGGTATTTTTCTGGCCACGTCATAACTGTTCTTACCAATTATAATTTGGGTCAAATCTCATCCAAACCGGATGTTGCTGGCCGGTTAGCAAAATGGGCCATTGAACTGGGCAGACATAACATCCTATATAAGTCGCGCCCAACTATCAAAGGCCAAGTTCTGGCAGATTTCGTTATTGAAGTTCCCGTTGATAAAATCCAAGAATGCGAAGCCATACAAAATCCTACCCTAGTCTTCGACGATAGGGTCTGGATCCTACATACAGATGGTGCTTCCAACGATGACGGCGCAGGGGCTGGTCTTCGCCTAGTCGGCCCTGACAACCACGAACTTACTTACGCCATTCGGTTAGATTTTAAAAGCACCAACAACGAAGCAGAGTATGAGGCATTTCTCGCAGGTCTCCGCCTAGAAATTAAAATGGGGGCAAAGAATATGGAAGCGCATGTTGATTCTCTTTTGGTTACCGAACAGATTAACAGTCGTTATGACGCAAAAGGAGAAACAATGGCCTTGTATCTTGAACAGGCGAGAACCTTAATCAATCAATTTCAGACCTTCAAGATTATCCATATTAACAGAAGCGAGAACAAGCACGAGGACGCGTTAAGCAAGTTAGCAGCTACAAGTTTCAAACACCTGGCAAAGGAGGTCCACATTGAAGTTCTCTCAAACCCGTCTGTTTCTCTAAGACACGTAAACATGATAGAAATCGGGAATCCATCCTGAATGTCCCCGATTATTATGTTCTTACAACATGGAACTCTTCCAGAAGGAAAGACAAAATCAAGGAAAATTCAGAACAAAGCACTCAATTATGAGATGGCGGATGGAATTCTGTATCGAAAATCTTATATGGGTCGTCTTCTACGATGTGTTGACAAACATGACACGCAATATCTGGTCCGAGAAATCCATGAGCGATTATGCGGAATCCATGCTGGTCCTCGCATGGTGGTGGCAAAAATCATGAGCGCGGACTATTACTGGCCCGGCATGCACCTGGACGCCGTTGAGATTTTGCGCAAATGCACCTCATGCCAACGCCACGCTCCAAAGACCCTTCGCCCAAAAAACCCTTTGGTTCCGGTAACCGCAGCATGGCCTTTCCAACAATGAGGAATCCATCTAGTAGGTCCTTTTCCCGATGCGCCTGGCGCAGTAAAATTTATCATAGTTGCTGTGGACTACTTCACCAAATGGGTAGAAGCCAAAGCTCTAGCATCAACCTTCGCAATGGTTATCAGGAAGTTCATCTGGGAACATATCATATGCCGGTCTGGGTTACCGCTGCGCATTTTCACAGACAACGGTACCAATTTTGCTTCTGAAAATCTACAAAAATGGATGAAAGAAATGCGCATTGAACATAGTTTTACCTCTGTGGCGCACCCACAGGCAAACAGTCAAGTTGAAAGTGTCAACAAACAGATTGTAGATGGCATCAAGGCAAGGTTGGGAACTGCAAGAAGAGGCTGGGTCGATGAACTCCCAAGTATTCTGTGGGCCCATCGCACCATGCCAAAGACTAGCACGGGAGAAACACCATTTAGCCTCCTCTACGGTACAGATGCCGTAATCCCAGCAGAGATCGGTCTCCCGTCACCTCTGTTGGTGCATTTATGTCTATCGCCTCCGTCAATCCAGTCCGTAGCAGAAACTGAAGAAAACAAGACTTTATATTGTAATATTTAGTTAGTAAAAACAAGGTGGCATTATGGTAATTAATGAGAACTCGGGCTGTAAACGAACCGAACAAACACGAACAAGACCTTGTTCGTGTTCGTTTGTTAAGAAATATATGTGTTCGCAAACCGTTCATGAACACTTATCGAACGATATTTTATGTCGTGTTCGTTTGTTAAGGAAATGAACTTGTTCGTGTTCGTTTGTGTTTGTTTGTTAATTTTAAACAATGAACATTGACGAACACAAATGAGCACAAACTAATATTCATGAACACAAATGGAAACAAACGAATACAAACAATCGTTCATGAACATAATATATAATACGACGCTTATTAGATGTTTAATTTGTTGGAATTTTGAAGTATTTAAATAAATATAAAAACTAAAAACGCTAATGAAGTTTCGAACACAAACGAACACGTTACCGAACGTTCACGAATATAAACGAACGAACACGACCTCTATTCATGTTTGTTCATTTAACTAAACGAACGGAATTTCTTGTTCGTGTTTGTTTGTTTAATGAACGAACGAATACAAACGAACTTTCCGCCGAACGGTTCACGAACTGTTCGCCAAACGTTTGGTTCGTTTACAGCCCTAATGAGAACTCCCATTAATTCCATGGCCTATAAATAGGAGTCTCATGTTAGACTTTTAGAACTTTTGCCATTTTGACACTTAGAGGAGCTTGGAGCTAGGGAGAGAAAGTAGAGAGAGAAAGGCAAAAGGTGATTCACGTGACTTGTACGTTTTCATATCTTCTAATCGAATCACAGATTATAGTACGGTTCTCGTGTCTTTTTCATTCCGTCGAAAATCTATTCGGTCCACGCACGTGTATGGATTCCGCACGTCACACGTGTCATACGCAATCGTTCGGGAGTCAAAAACCGATTCTACAAGTGATATCAGAGCAGGAGCTCGATTGCACGGATCAAACACACAAAATCGCACGAGATTTCATCAGATTCAGAGTCATAATCACATCAGATTTTTCAAATCTCTCACTCTACTCTTTTTCTTCACGTTTTTGACAGAAAAACGCAAAATTAAACGAGATTTTACGGTTAAAAAACGCTGAAATTTTGACATTGTGTGCGAAAATCATTATTCTAAAAGCCTACAAATTTTCAGATCTTAGTTCCAAACGGTTTGAGAGAAATCGAAATTTTTTGGTCCGAAAATTGTTTGAAAAATGTTAACTGTTGCTGTTGATGTTTATGATGTTCACCAATCGGATGGCCATCCGATCGGATGACCATCCGATCCAAATCTCGTTCGATCCAAAATCAAAGTTGTTCTATATTACTTCTTAAATCTGATCCGATCGGTGAGTATTAAAAGTCAAGGCCCATGTGTTTGGTAAATGAACGGCCCAATCAAAGTACATTTGAAATATGAATTGTCAGATCCACTAAACTCTAGGTCCAATTGCTTTTCCTGCATTATATGATGGATCAGATTTCACGTGATGCACATAAAGGTCTGATTGAATTTAATGTTTGAAGTGAAGGTCCAATAAGACTTTGTATGCAATTAAGATTGTCGGCCATTGATATACAACAAATTTAAGTGGTCCAATTAGAAAGTATTTTGTTGGAAAGTAAACAGATTGCTTGTGAATAAATTGTTTGAAAAATATCGAACGGCAATCCGAACGGATTGCCATCCGATCCACTGCACGCCATTATTTATTTATTTATTTATTTTTGACTTTTTGTTGATCCTGATTCGAACGGATTGCAATCCAATCCACGGCATATTGGTCCAATCGTCGAACGGCAATCCGAACGAATTGCCATTCGATCCACTGCAGCTTGGTCTTTGTGTTTTGAGGTACAATCGTCGAACGACAATCCGAACGGATCACCGTTCGATCCAAAGTTCAATCTGATAATTGTTGTTTTCATTCGATCGAAGTGGATTGTCAAGTCTCGGATCACAATTCGATCGAGGTGCAATCCGTATCATTTCACCAAAGACTGATCTGATCCGTTCCCAAGTCATAGGCATAGCATCAGAGGTCCATGTGATTTCATATTAAATGTGTCGGCCAGAAAATTGATAAGTCCCATCATTATACCTGTAAATCATTAATTGTTAGCGGCCCATATTATCTTCACGAGAATAACTGTTATCAATTTAATCACAACGGCCCAATAAGAATTAATAGTTCAAAAGTTGTCGGCTTAGTGGGTCTTTGGTCCAATCAAGATTTGATAATACATTCATATAGTATCGGCCACTTTAATAATGAGCATGTGAAAGTTTGGAGGTTCAATTAAAGTTTGTCAGTGTGCATGTGAAACATATTAGAGTTGAAGGTCCATTTGTCCAAGATTGTGCAACGGCCCAATCAAATTTATACAATCAACATTTTTCAGATTCATTGTTACGAGAAAGTTTGTTAGCGGCCCATGTGCATGTTGTTTCAATGACATCATCACATGTGAAAGTAAAATTGTGTCAGTGAGTTGGTCCAATTAGTTTAAAAGTAGAATTGATATTGTCGGATCGTACTTCGAATGAATTGCCATTCGTTGTTTAACATTTTATCTCATATTGTCATTGTACGGATCACAATCTGAACGGATCACGATCCGTTCAAAAGTCATTTGTTAAAATTAAAAGGTGAAGGTCACCAAACGGATCACAATCCGAACGAATCGTCGTTCGTTGTTCTACACTATATTTCATTTTGTCGCTGAACGGATCACAAACCGAACGGATCACAATCCGGGTGATACATTTTTATCCAAATACTTATCCGATCCAAAGCGTTTCGGTCAAAGTCATCCGATTGATTTTTGTTGACCCCGTTCGATCGGTTACCAATCTGATCAAACTGACTGTTCATTTTAAACTGATCGTTTGTTTGTAAGTTTGCAGGTGATTAACGGTGATAAACGAGGAGAAAATTCAAAGTTTGATACAAGAAAGCGTCATGGCTGAAGAGTTCTACAACACGTTTTACAAAGCATTCACATCCGAGTCTTCCGGAACATCGACTGCCACACCGAAAAGCATAACGAAAGCTATAACTGAAAATATTAACCATGATAATTTTTACGGAACCCATTTGAAACCACCAAAGCTCGACAGTATTGAGGATTACACATGGTGGAAAGAACGATTCATCAACTGGGCAAAAGCTTATGCGCACGAAAGCTGGTTTTGCATGGAATTCGGATACAGTAGACCAGTCGATGATAAGAACGAAGAAATTCCACTCAAAAGTTTATCCGTTGATGACAAAAAGAACTTTTCATATTAACAGAGAATGATTGCACTAATCCAACAGTCGATTAGAGATGACATTTTCGCATTGCTTAATCACGATGGGTCATCTAAATTTGTGTGGGAAGCTTTACGGGTGTCACGGCCCCCGGCCCGGTTTTACCCGTTTCAGGAGCCGTGGGACAGAAACCCGTGGTATTTATTATTTTAGTTGGCAGCGGAATTTTAACAGGATCTTTTAAATCTTGAAAATACCCAATTTATTTTATTTCACAAATTGGGGATAACACCCATAATTTACAATAAAGGTGATTTCACTGGGAAATCCCTTGTTTTTACAAAAAAACATGTTCCTTTATTTATTTGAGCCACTTCTTCAAGCTTGCAGTGCTACACAGCACTTTTTCCTGGATCACAGCAGATCACCTGAAACATGTTTTAAAAAGGTTTTTATCAGCAGGGAAATACTGGCGAGTCACTCAAGTTGAACAAAACGACATATTGTTATAATATACAGTATTAAGGGTGATTACATTGTTTCTATCAACCAATTACCCCAAATCGGTATTTGTCACTCGACAGTATCTGTGACTATGGTCAGATCACCCATTGGCTAACCCGTTGTCCAATGGTGACGGGTATCAAGTAATGTATATAATACCCCACATACCGGCAGTAATTGAAGATTAGAAAGACTTAATCCCTGTAATTATAACTTTGAAAATAAATAGGGTTTTGGAAACAAATTTGGTAAAAAGAGAATGACTCACATTGCAGATTTAAACGGGCAGCGTTTAGACTACTGATTTTTGCCTGGTTAACCTAATTCAAATAACAATGCACACGAAAACTAGGTTAGTAACTTAATACAACTTTTACGACAACTCACGAGATCAAAACCTTCACGACGAATGACAAAGTATAGCACAAGTACGGGCAGCACTTAAACATCCATCGGACTGGTTTTTATCGATCGGACATTAAATCATAGCTGTGATCGAGTTATTACCCTGTTATCGTGGTAGAATTTCGTGCTGTGTGTGTGTTTTGAAGTAAACAGACGATATCTCAATGTACGAAACGAGTTTTTACGTCGAACCAACGCAAAAATTCAAGTGCCAATGCCCTGATTTAGCATAGGGTAGCCACGTCTGTTTGTAGCCTGGGTGAGTCGACGGTTTAACGAATTTCAACTTTTACAGCAAACTGTGATGATAATCGTCAATGGGGAAATACCCCCCCCCCATGAGTTTTAGGGGCCCTGATCCTGATTTCGATTGTTCTGAAAATTTTAGGGGTTATGCAAGATTACTTGGGGGTCTCAATTAGGGTTTCCTATTGGGCGAATTAAAATAAGAAATAGTGTTTTTAATGAGAGTTGTTACATCCTCCCCACCTTATTAAAATCTCGTCCTCGAGATTTACTGGAACAAGTAGGGATATTTTCGCTTCATCTCTGATTCCACTTCCCAAGTGTATTCAGGTCCTCTCTTCGAATCCCACTTGACTTTGACCAGTACTAGTCTTTTGTGCTTGAGAAACTTGACCTTTCTGTCTTCTATCTGCAGTGGCTTCTCAACAAATTTTAACTTCTCATTTACCTCTACATCTTGAAGAGGTACTACCAGGGATTCGTCAGATAGACATTTCTTGAGGTTGGATACATGAAATACATCATGTACCCCGGCTAGCTCTTCTGGTAGCTGTAATCGATAGGCAACTAGTCCTATACGCTGGATTATTGGGAATGGTCCTACGTACCTTGGACTTAGTTTCCTTTTCTTCCCGAACCGCACTACTCCTTTCAAAGGAGAAACTTTTAAGAGTACCTTGTCTCCAACTTGAAATTACAGTGGCTTGCGCCGATTATCTGCATAACTCTTCTGGCGATATCGAGCCGTTTTCAGTCTTTCCTTGATTTGAGTGATCTTGTCGGTGGTTTCTTGTACGATGGGGGGTTCTGATAATTGACTTTCTCCTATTTCTGCCCAACAAACTGGAGTTCTACACTTTCGTCCATACAGTGCTTCGAATGGGGCAGCTTCAATGCTTGCATGATAACTATTATTATAGGAGAATTCAATTGAGGGTAGGTGGTCATCCCAGTTTCCACCAAAATCTATTACACATGCCCTGAGCATGTCTTCCAGAGTTTGAATCGTCCTTTCACTTTGTCCGTCTGTTTGGGGATGGTAGGCAGTACTTAAATTCAATCGCGTCCCCATTGCTTCTTGGAAACTCGTCCAAAAATGTGAAGTGAAACGACTATCTCTATCCGATACGATAGAGAGTGGGACTCCATGTAAGGATACTACTTCATCTATATACAACTTTGCCAACCTTTCCATGCTAAAGGTTTCCTTCATGGGTAGAAAGTGAGCTGATTTGGTTAATCGATCCACAATTACCCAAATCGCATCATTACCTTTTCTGGTTTTGGGCAACTTAGTAACAAAATCCATGGTTATGAGTTCTCATTTCCAAACAGGCATTTCTAATTGTTGGAGTAACCCTGAAGGTTTCTGGTGTTCTGCCTTAACTTGTGAACAAGTTAGACACTTAGATACATATCTAGCTATGTCCTTTTTTATTCCTATCCACCAGAAATTATTCCTTAAATCTTGGTACATCTTATTATTACCAGGATGCATAGTATACCTAGATTTATGAGCTTCTTCTAAAATCTTATTTCTTAATTTCCTTGCTTAGGTACCCAAATCCTTCTTTTGTGGAATCTCCAAATTCCATCAGCTCCTTGCTCTAATTCCTTTATTCGTCATTTCATTCCTTCAGCATCATCCTTGATTGCTGTTTCTTGAACATTCTTCAATTGTTCCATTAAGTCTAATTGTAAACTTAATCTAAGAGCACGAACTCTTCTTTGTTTCTCATGATACTTACGACTTAAGGCATCTGCAACTACGTTTGCTTTTCCTTCGTGATATTGAATATCACAGTCGTAGTCACTTAGAATTTCCATCCATCTTCTTTGTCTCATGTTCAATTCTTTTTACCCAAATATGTACTTTAAGCTTTTATGATCTGTATAAACTGTAAACTTACTTCCATACAGATAATGTCTCCAAATCTTAAGGGCAAAAATTATCGACCCTAATTCTAACTCATGTGTCGTATAGTTTTCCTCGTGCTTCTTTAATTGCCTTGAAGCATATGCAATTACCTTCTTGCGTTGCATTAACACACATCCTAATCCTAGCTTAGAAGCATCACAATAAACTTCAAAATCTTCTGTCCCTTCTGGTAAGGCAAGAATTGGGGTGTTTGTTAACCTTTGTTTTAAAATCCTAAAAGGCACTTCTTGCTTAGGTCCCCATTCAAACTTAACTGTTTTACAGGTTAGCTTAGTTAATGGCATAGCTATCTGTCACGACCCCCGACCCACCCTGGATGGAATCGGGAGCCGCGAACAGCCAAGTGGTACCGGTGATTATTTTGAAAAATATTGCAGCGGAAATTTCATCGGGACCGTGAGTTAGGAAAAATATCAGAGTTTAGAAAACACCGGATTTTATTTATTAAATAGATGGGATAAACCCATGTTTTACAAAGGTAGCTTTAATAAGAGATAAACCCAATTACATAAAACAATATTTCTTAATTTGATTTAATTAATAAAATAAGCCACTTCTTGAAGCCTTTCAGTGCCGTATCCATCTCTTACTCCAATCTACTGTAATTACCTGAAACGCGTTTTAAAAAGGTTTTGTCAGCAGGAAATACTGGTGAGTTCATTCATTTTGCTTAAAACGACGCATTTGTTATAATCTACAGTATTAAGAGCGATTACAATGTTTCCATATATCAACCAACTACCCACAATATTTGTCACTCGAACATTCATCGGTAACCTCAGAGTCCAATGGTGTCTGTGACTATGGTCATATCACCCCTTGGCTAACTCGTTGTCCAATGGTGAAGGTTATCAAGTAATGTATACAAAACCCCACATACCAGCTGTAATTTGATGATTACAAAGACTTAATCCCCGTAATTATAACATTGAAAACAAATAGAGTTTTGTAAAGTAATTTGATAAAAAGAGAATGACTCACATTATAAGCATGCAGATTTATACGAGCAGAGCTTAGCCTATTGATTAGTCTTGTAACCTAGTGCATACAAACTAGGTAAGTAACTAATACAGCATTTACGATAAATCACGAGACTAAAACCCTCACAACGAATGAAAAAGTGCAATAATTAAACATCCATCGAATTAACGACGAATGACAAAGCATAACCCAAGTTTGAGCAGCACTTAAACATCCATTGGATAGTTTTAATCGATCGGACATTGAATCGTAGCAGCGATCGAGTTAATACCCTGTATTGTAGCAGCGTTTCGTGATTGTGTGTTTTTATAGTAAACAGAAGATAACTTGAGGTACGAATTGAATTTCTTCGTCGTTCCAACGCCAAAATGCAAGTCCCACACCTCACTATTTATACTTAAAATTCGACCCCCTCGCGTGACGCGAGGGGTCACCTTTGGGCGTCGCGTGACGCGACGGGTCACATTTCATCATATGGTTGCCACGTGTGTTTCTAGCCTAGCTGAGTCGACGGATCTTGAAAATTCGATTTAGACAGCAGGATATGTGGATAATCGTCAATAGGGAATACCCCCCCTGAGTTTTAGGGGCCCTGATCCTGATTCTGATTGTCCTGAAATTTTTAGGGTTTATGTAGGATTACTTAGGGGTCTTAACTAAGGTTTCCGTGTGAACAAAATATAATAATAAATAATAGTTTTGGTGAGAGTTGTTATGGTTTGGGACAAAAAGGAAATAAAATGGTGAGAAAAGAGAATGGACTCGCTTTGTAACTTTAGGGTTCAACTAGAAAACCTCCTGGTAGAATTTTGGGTATAATTTCTGAGCTATATAAAAATATATATTTGTAATTGTGTTAAGTATAGTACCCCTAATTCAACCTTATCCCGATGTCCCGAGACAGAACCCCAATAAACTTAGTCGGGCAGAGCCCTGACATGCGTTATGGGTTCCAGATCAATCGGAAAGGGTAGCGGTGATCGGGAATTAAAACACTTAAAACGGGGCAGGGCTTTGTGTGTAATATTTAGAGAAAATATGGAACATAGATCGAATGAGAAAGAAAGAAGGATCTGAGCATTTCAAATGGCTTTTCAACTTCCTATATATATACTTGAATTTTACTTAATGTTTACGTTTTGTGAGGACACGTAAACAAATGGAAGTGGGACACGAATTATGTAAGGTTCCTTCAAATTGTGGATTGTGGAATTAGGGTACACGTATACATGAATTTGATAAGTTTTAACTTTTATTATTTTATTATTATATTTCTTAAGTATTCATCCATAACACGTATTATTATAGATTTCATGCATTAATTAAAGGTTTGATTTAAATTTTATTATTTATATGTTATAATTAATTTAACTGCTTCACTTATTTGGCGCGTATAACTTTTAAAATATGACATTTTATAAAACAATGAATATGTCTTTAGAATGAGAATATTTTTGTCTACAATTTGAACCAAGTTTCATTAAAAATAGAATAGGTTCAAATATAATGTATTTTTTTATAATTTAATTATTAAACGGTTCCTGGGACCTGTCTAGGTACTTCATATTTCTAATAGTCGACTTACCCGTAATATACCTGTCTAATAATATAAGTTTTTATAGACTTTTATTTTATTAGAAAGGTCACCCATATACAGGCCAATTAATTAGAATAATATTTCAACCAACTATATATAAAATAGTGTTTAAAACTATTTGGGTTGAATATTTATATTAAAAATAAACTAGTTACTAGTGGTTAATAAATTTAACCAAACCTATAATTCTAATATAAAAATAGGAATGTTACATCCTCCCCACCTTGTTTTAAATCTCGTCCTCGAGATTTGGGTTACGATATTTCTTTTAGAGTTATGTCACGTCTTAGTCAATAAAAACAATCTTAAGGTAGATGACACAGAATTAAAATATCAAATTTTATGAATACGAGTTGTACAATAAGCAGGATTCAATGGTTCAACTGAATTAGTTCAAGAAATCGATGACAAACGAATGAGATGAAATGATATAAATTTCCAAAGTGACTAGGTTCAAGCCAAAAGATATATGATCAATAGATATTTTAAAATGAATGTGAAGGACTTTTAGAATTAATAAAATTCATTGTCAAAAGAAAGCTTACTTTGATTGGTAACTGAGGAAGACTTAGAATTGACAGGTTTCAAAATGAAATAAAAGCATAAAAATGATTTGTCAAATATTAAATTATGATATGAGAAAATCAATGTGCTGAGATGAGTGAATTGCAAGGATACACGAAAAGACAATAGAGTTAGTGTATTATTGTCTTAATACATAATTGTATTAAGACTTTTTGCGTCCGTACCTTAAACGATGATCGTGATATAATAGATTACGTCTAGACGATCGTGAAATCCTATAATATTGTTATAACCATATTTAGATATGTTAAACTCTAATTAGTATTTTGTTCATTCATTAAATTTTCGGCTACCTTAAGACTAAAATTTTAATTGGCTTGTAAACATTAGTTTCACACAATTAATATGAGTCATCTTCGAATTATAATAAACTTAATATAGAAAGTCATATGAACTAAATCTGTGAAGGTAACAAATTTATTAAATTTATATACGCACACTAAACCATATGTATAACTAAAAATATATATATGCAGAAAGTTATACTTAGGTATTTTATTCTTATTACTATATAATAGAATAGTTAAAAAAATAATATGTTAATAGTAACTATACGTATAAAAGTAAATTTGAAAATCTAAACATAAGTTTATCAAATATAAAATTCATTTTATGAAATTTTATCAAAATTTAACTTCTTTTTTTTTTAAGATTAGAACTTTAAAAGACAATAAGAATCCTTATAAACTTTTATGTGATACTATATTTATCTTATTTACTTTAGATAGTAATTTATGTGTATGGTGTAAAATAATAATATTTTTACAATATATAAAGTAATTCTACTACACATGTAACTTTCATAAGCTGAATATAAGAAAACCAAAACAAAATTTAGTGTTATTATTATCCTTTTTAACATGAGCTACAAGTTTATACCAATACCGCAAGGTGTCGTAATGATTTGAAATAGTTTAATAATTATGGTGTTTGAACAAATTCACCGTGTAATCAACTGAAAGCTTTTAATGAAAACTCTAGGGGTTTACGTCTCTGATCTGCATAACTCTTTTGTTGATCTTGATACATAATACTTCTATAAGTATTTAATAGTTGTGGAATATAAGATGAACAATTACTTATAAGTATAAAATGTCTTGTCCATGAATACTTAGACAATTATTTATATAATTTTATTCGTCCCTCTAATTCTTGTATTGTTTTATGAAAATATGTCTTCTCCTTACAGTACAAAGTATATATATAATAATAAAAAAATATTTTTATATATAATTAAAATTTGCTAAATAAGTATGATGACTTTAATTTATATACATTAACTAGTCATTATCATGGTTGGATATTGGTTAGTGCTGCCTTGTTTAAGCATGGGTGATCAGTCCATGCCTAACTAAGGCTAAGCTACCCAATACCTGCCCTTGATAATAACCCTAGTACTTAAAAATAATACTAACACTACTACTATTAATATATTATTACTAATAATAAAACTAATATTAATTATCAATAATAAATAACTAAACTTAAACTTAAATGAGAGTATACCTCAAACAAAATTTTATACATAAAAATATAAATTCTTCACCTCAATGGTTTAACAAGAATTTTTTTAAATATAGTAATACTATATTGTAAATTACTTATGTAAGTTTCCATATATAATCAATTAATTTTTTTTAGTAGTTCTTCTACTGACGGAATTAGCATTGGTGTCATCGTACCCAATTTATATTTTCCAAAGGTCTTGCCTTGGAAGTCGTGTGTGATATACTTCGACGTCTGTGGACGTATAATTTAAGTTTCATGTGTTTTCTTGTGCACTAGCACAACTTTACATGCTTCTTACTTGCGTTATTAGCTTATGGTAACATATTGGAATTTCTTTTACTTTTGATGGTGTCCTAACTTAATGGGTTTCCATTGTTATTATTGTCACTCGAGTTACGAGGTAGATGATCAAACGAAATAATGTTTGATATCAGAAAAGAGATTCTTGATAAAGAAATCTAGACACATATGCTTGTCCTTTATTCCAAATTAACTTTTGGAATTTCTTATAGATATACATATCTATATAATCACATATTTCATATGCTATAATATACATATCCTTTATAAGGTCAATGTATTTAACAGATTCATATTTCCAAAGCAAGTCAGATATCAGGTCATGATACTATTTAGGGAAAACTTGTCACTTGTTTGACATATTATATACCCCGTCTTATCCGGTTCTCGCCGGAGATGTAACCTCAGTATATCCGAACAAGCTGGAGAGTCTGCTACACCATACCCAGTCTTGTCGGAGAAAATTTTCTATTTCCCATAAATAGTATCTTTTCAAGATTTTAAAAGTGCCTCTTTTATTAGGGCTTTTATCCAGAATCAAGGAAATTTGTATTCACGTAACATATCTTATTCTAGACCAAGTAATATCAATAAGCAAGAATTAATAGCAATTAAGTGCTATTGCCTGCAATGTTCTAATCGTCATTCTTACGGCATACAAAACCCATCACACTTTATTTACACAAGTATTTTAGCTTATCTCGAAGCTTATACTAAGGCATCTTTTCTTAAGTTCAAGTCTAAATGTTATTCTGAGTGCTACTATAAAATATCAAGTTCCTAACTCTTTTATATAAGCTTAGGTATTATTATTACAACACTTATTGGCTTAAAGCAGTGGCTCTGATACCACCTTCTGTCACGACCCCCGACCCACCCTGGATGGAATCGGGAGCCGCGAACAGCCAAGTGGTACCGGTGATTATTTTGAAAAATATTGCAGCGGAAATTTCATCAGGACCGTGAGTTAGGAAAAATATCAGAGTTTAGAAAACACCGGATTTTATTTATTAAATAGATAGGATAAACCCATGTTTTACAAAGGTAGCTTTAATAAGAGATAAACCCAATTACATAAAACAATATTTCTTAATTTGATTTAATTAATAAAATAAGCCACTTCTTGAAGCCTTTCAGTGCCGTATCCATCTCTTACTCCAATCTACTGTAATTACCTGAAACGCGTTTTAAAAAGGTTTTGTCAGCAGGAAATACTGGTGAGTTCATTCATTTTGCTTAAAACGACGCATTTGTTATAATCTACAGTATTAAGAGCGATTACAATGTTTCCATATATCAACCAACTACCCACAGTATTTGTCACTCGAACATCCATCGGTAACCTCAGAGTCCAATGGTGTCTGTGACTATGGTCATATCACCCCTTGGCTAACTCGTTGTCCAATGGTGAAGGTTATCAAGTAATGTATACAAAACCCCACATACCGGCTGTAATTTGGTGATTACAAAGACTTAATCCCCGTAATTATAACATTGAAAACAAATAGAGTTTTGTAAAGTAATTTGATAAAAAGAGAATGACTCACATTATAAGCATGCAGATTTATACGAGCAGAGCTTAGCCTATTGATTAGTCTTGTAACCTAGTGCATACAAACTAGGTAAGTAACTAATACAGCATTTACGATAACTCACGAGACTAAAACCCTCACAACGAATGACAAAGTGCAATACTTAAACATCCATCGAATTAACGACGAATGACAAAGCATAACCCAAGTTTGAGCAGCACTTAAACATCCATTGGATAGTTTTAATCGATCGGACATTGAATCATAGCAGCGATCGAGTTAATACCCTGTATTGTAGCCGCGTTTCTTGATTGTGTGTTTTTATAGTAAACAGAAGATAACTTGAGGTACGAATTGAATTTCTTCGTCGTTCCAACGCCAAAATGCAAGTCCCACACCTCACTATTTATACTTAAAATTCGACCCCTCGCGTGACGCGAGGGGTCACCTTTGGGCGTCGCGTGACGCGACGGGTCACATTTCATCATATGGTTGCCACGTGTGTTTCTAGCCTAGCTGAGTGGACGGATCTTGAAAATTCGATTTAGACAGCAAGATATGTGGATAATCGTCAATAGGGAATACCCCCCCTGAGTTTTAGGGGCCCTGATCCTGATTCTGATTGTTCTGAAATTTTTAGGGTTTATGTAGGATTACTTAGGGGTCTTAACTAAGGTTTCCTTGTGAACAAAATATAATAATAAATAATAGTTTTGGTGAGAGTTGTTATGGTTTGGGACAAAAAGGAAATAAAATGGTGAGAAAAGAGAATGGAATCGCTTTGTAACTTTAGGGTTCAACTAGAAAACCTCCTGGTAGAATTTTGGGTATAATTTCTGAGCTATATAAAAATATATATTTGTAATTGTGTTAAGTATAGTACCCCTAATTCAACCTTATCCCGATGTCCCGAGACAGAACCCCAATAAACTTAGTCGGGCAGAGCCCTGACATGCGTTATGGGTTCCAGATCAATCGGAAAGGGTAGCGGTGATCGGGAATTAAAACACTTAAAACGGGGCAGGGCTTTGTGTGTAATATTTAGAGAAAATATGGAACATAGATCGAATGAGAAAGAAAGAAGGATCTGAGCATTTCAAATGGCTTTTCAACTTCCTATATATATACTTGAATTTTACTTAATGTTTACGTTTTGTGAGGACACGTAAACAAATGGAAGTGGACACGAATTATGTAAGGTTCCTTCAAATTATGGATTGTTGAATTAGGGTACACGTATACATGAATTTGATAAGTTTTAACTTTTATTATTTTTGTTATTATATTTCTTACGTATTCATCCATAACACATATTATTATAGATTTCATGCATTAATTAAAGGTTTGATTTAAATTTTATTATTTATATGTTATAATTAATTTAACTGCTTCACTTATTTGGCGCGTATAACTTTTAAAATATGACATTTTATAAAACAATGAATATGTCTTTACAATGAGAATATTTTTTTCTACAATTTGAACCAAGTTTCATTAAAAATAGAGTAGGTTCAAATATAATGTATTTTTTATAATTTAATTATTAAACGGTTCCTTGGACCTGTCTAGGTACTTCATATTTCTAACAGTCGACTTACCCGTAATATACCTGTCTAATAATATAAGTTTTTATAGACTTTTATTTTATTAGAATGGTCACCCATATACAGGCCAATTAATTAGAATAATATTTCAACCAACTATATATAAAATAGTGTTTAAAACTATTTGGGTTGAATATTTATATTAAAAATAAACTTGTTACTAGTTACTAGTGGTTAATAAATTTAACCAAACCCATAATTCTTATATAAAAATAGGAATGTTACACTATCTTAGAAAAATCTTTAATGAAACGCCTATAGTACCGAGCTAATCCTAGAAAACTTCTAACTTCTATAGCTGATTGCGGGACCTTCCATTTGGTGATTGCTTCTATTTTAGCAGGATCTACGTGAATACCTTCGTGATTCACCATGTGTCCTAAAAATTGTACCTCCTGTAGCCAAAATTCACACTTCGAGAATTTGGTGTAAAGCTTTTTCCTTTCTTAACAAAGTTAAGAGTACATGCAGGTGCTGACAATGCTCATCCTGACTTTTGGAATAAATAAGTATATCGTCAATGAAAACAATTACAAATTTATCCAAGTACGGTTTACAGATTCTATTCATCATATCCATAAATGCTGCCGGAGCATTTGTTAGTCCAAAAGGCATAACTGTAAACTCGTAGTGGCCATACCTAGTTCTGAAAGCTGTTTTAGGCATGTCTTCTTCTTGTACCTTTAACTGATGATATCTGGAGCGTAAATCTATCTTAGAAAAATATCTAGCTCCTTGAAGTTGATCGAAAAGATCATCAATCCTAGGTAATGGGTATCGATTCTTAATTGTAACTTTGTTCAATTCCCTATAATCGATACACATCCGCATCGAACCATCTTTCTTCTTTACGAACAACACCGGTGCTCCCCAAGGGGATGAACTAGGTTGTATAAATCATTTGCTTAATAATTCATCTAGCTGCTTTTTCAATTCTAACATTTCGGTGGGTGCTAACCGATAAGGTGCCTTGGCTATTGGTGTAGTTCCTGGAATTAAATGAATTCTAAATTCTACTTCCCTATCTGGTGGTAATCCTGGTAACTCTTCTGGGAATACATCTGAGTATGCTGATACTACAGGAATTTCCTTAAGCTCCTTACCCTTAGTACTAATGATTACCGAAATCATATACACTATTCCTTGCTTTCGTTCATAACTAGCAATTTTCATTACTGAAATGAACTTCATTGGTTTACGCGGCTTATCCCCTGTAATCATAATTACTTCTCCTGTGGGTGCACGAATTTCTATGGAATTCTTATCACAGAGGATTCGAGCATGGTTGGCTACTAACCAATCCATTCCTAACACGACATCGAATCCAGCTAAATTCATGGGTAATAGGTTTGCAGAAAATTTATGACCTGAAAGTTCTATAGTTTCTTTTTGCAAATCCGTCTCTATGTTAACAGAGTTCCCGTCTGCCGTTTCTACTGTATAAATCTGCCTAAGTTTGGTTAAAGGTTGCTTAAGAGCTTGGCAGAATGAAGTATTAATAAAACTTTGGTTTGCACCAGAGTCGAATAATACTTTTGTGTAAACGTTGTGTACCAGAAACGTACCAGCTATTACGTCGGGAATCAGTTCGGCTTCCTGCGTGGTCAATTGGAAGGCTCTTGCATTCTTCTTGTTAGTCCCTTCAGCAGGTTTGGCTTTGTTATCTACTGGTTTGACCAATTTAGGGCATTCTGGTCTAAAATGCCCAGCTTCTCCACAGTTGTAGCAGATCTTTGTTTTCCTTCTGCAATCTTCTTCACGATGTCCTATAGCTTTGCAGAAGTTGCAGGTTTCATTACATTTTCCAAAATGTTTCTTTTTACAGTTCCTGCAGAATGGCGGAGTGGATGATTGCCCAGTTCCTCCTTTCTTGAAATTGCTATTATTACCCACACGAAATCCTTGAGTAATTTTCTGAGCCAATTCCTTCTTTCTGTTTTCTTCTCGCGTACGCACCAGTCCGTCAGTCAAAGTGTTGGCTAATTCCACCGCATCATCGATCGTGCGGGGTCTCGCAGCTTTGACAATATCACGGATCTCGCTAATTAAACCCCAAATGTAGCGAGAGATAAGTACCGGTTCTGGCGAAGCCAGAGTAGGCACAATTCGAGCATACTCAAAGAATTTTGAAGTATACCCTCGACAATCAACATCCACCATTACGTGGCTCAGGAATTTGTTCGCCATTTGTACTTTTTCATATTCAGGGCAGAATTTTCTTTCCACCAGACGCTTAAATTCTTCCCAACTCATGGCATAAGCCAGGTCGCTTCCCTTGGCTTGTAATACCGTATTCCACCATTCTAATGCTTCTTCCTTGAAAAGGTGAGAAGCATACATGACTTTATCCTCCTCGGCACATTTACTTATTTTAATTACTGCCTCGGTTTTCTCCAACCAACGTAGCGCAGCAGTCGCCCCTTCATTGCCTGCAAATTCAACAGGTTTACAGGCAAGAAATTCCTTGTAAGTGCAACCAGGCGTTACAGCTTTCATTCTTTTAAGTATCGGGGCTTGAATCAAGTTGTCGTTATCGCCGCCTCCGTTAACACTATTACTGAAATCATTGTCGCGCGTGCGTTTACTAGGGTGAGCTTGTGAAGGCTCAACGGGACTTTTAACCGCAGCGACGATTGCCGGAATAGCATCGGCTATTCCTTGAGCGACGATGTTTTCTATGTCTTGCCTATTAAGAAAATGATCTTCATTGTTTTGCTCAGATTGGTTAACCTCGTTAACTGGGTCATTATCAGCGTGTTCCATCTGGTAATTAATATATATAAGTTATTAGCATAAAATAAATAACGACTAAATGTAAAACAATTGCACAAAAATCATGTCACACGTATATCCAAAATTGTCGATTTTTCGACTTCCATATTTTATATATTACTATGCGTCCGTACACACCAGTTATCTTACAAGAGTTTTATTTTTAAGTTATTTTACATAATTATATTTTTATTACTATTATTATTATTTTGTTATTATACAACCACAACCACACAGTCACACCATCCCCGTCAGCTGGCATCTCAGAAACGACGTTCCCTCTCGTCGTACTTCCATGATATCCTCTCCCCCACATCTCGGATTCTATTTCCTGCGTCCACCAGCTCCTCGCCATAGTGGCAAAGTTCAGCCAAGTTCTCAGTGCTCATTGGTGGGTGTAGTGGAGGCTCAGGGTCAAATTGAGGGAAAAAGGTATTAGGGTTATTCAAAAGATTCTGAAATTGCCAGTCAGTTGTCCACCATTCTTCTAGCTCTTCGGGTAAAGGTCGGGGGTGGATAATAGGATCTGGGATAGCAGGTTCCAGATTGACTGGAAGTTGTGCTTCCGCCGGGTAATTGAAGAGGTTTTCATCGACAGGTCCGATGAGGTCACTAAGTGCCAGTTTATGATCCAGCTCCTCCCATGATGGCATTTCCTGGGCTTGCCAGGAACTTTCTCCAATCTCTATTCCTTTGCCTTTATCCTTCGGATTCTCAGTCTTTATCACTTTCTGTACCGCTGGTTTCTTCCTACGCACATGCCTCCAGCCTACGAGTCTTCTTCTCTTTTTCGGTTTTGGTTTCTCCTGAGGTTGGGCTTGGAATACCATTGGTTCCTCAGTGTCGGCCCAATAACCGGAAAAGCCCTCGGAAACTTCCATGTCAGCAGAATGGATAGTGATATTCTGAAGAGCTTCAGACAACTCATTCATGCTGTTAGCATATGAAGAAACATACAAAATTCTAAGTTAAAATTTTGTAAATAGAATTTTCACATAATCACAGAATGGCAATCAGACCAATTAAGTATTTCTAAATACTTAATTGGCTTAAATCAGTGGCTCTGATACCACCTTTTTCTGTCACGGCCCCCGGCCCGGTTTTACCCGTTTCAGGAGCCGCGGGACATAAACCCGTGGTATTTATTATTTGAGTTGGCAGCGGAATTTTAACAGGATCTTTTAAATCTTGAAAATACCCAATTTATTTTATTTCACAAATTGGGGATAACACCCATAATTTACAATAAAGGTGATTTCACTGTGAAATCCCTTGTTTTTACAAAAACATGTTCATTTATTTATTTGAGTCACTTCTTCAAGCTTGTAGTGCTACACAACACTTTTTCCTGGATCACAGCAGATCACCTGAAACATGTTTTAAAAAGGTTTTTATCAGCAGGAAAATACTGGCGAGTCACTCAAGTTGAACAAAACGACACATTGTAATAATATACAGTATTAAGGATGATTACATTGTTTCTATCAACCAATTACCCCAAATCGGTATTCGTCACTCGACAGTATCTGTGACTATGGTCAGATCACCCATTGGCTAACCCGTTGTCCAATGGTGACGGGTATCAAGTAATGTATACAAAACCCCACACACCGGCAGTAATTGAAGATTACAAAGACTTAATCCCTGTAATTATAACTTTGAAAATAAATAGGGTTTTGGAAACAAATTTGGTAAAAAGAGAATGACTCACATTGCAGATTTAAACGGGCAGCGTTTAGCCTACTGATTTTTGCCTGGTTAAACTAATTCAAATAACAATGCACACGAAAACTAGGCCAGTAACTTAATACAACTTTTACGACAACTCACGAGATCAAAACCTTCACGACGAATGACAAAGTATAGCCCAAGTACGGGCAGCACTTAAACATCCATCGGACTGGTTTTTATCGATCGGACATTAAATCGTAGCAGTGATCGAGTTATTACCCTGTTATCGCGGCAGAATTTCGTGTTGTGTGTGTGTTTCGAAGTAAACAGACGATATCTCAATGTACGAAACGAGTTTTTACGTCGAACCAACGCCAAAATTCAAGTGCCAATGCCCTGATTTATATGCTGAAAATGGTACCTGTCGCGTGGCGCGACAGCCTGTCGCGTGGCGCGACGGGTACCCTTTTAGCATAGGGTAGCCACTTCTGTTTTTAGCTTGGGTGAGTCGACGGTTTAACGAATTTCAACTTTTACAGCTAACTGTGATGATAATCGTCAATGGGGAAATACCCCCCCCCCCCCTGAGTTTTAGGGGCCCTGATCCTGATTTCGATTGTTCTGGAAATTTTAGGGGTTATGCAAGATTACTTGGGGGTCTCAATTAGGGTTTCCTATTGGGCAAATTAAAATAAGAAATAGTGTTTTTAATGAGAGTTGTTACAACGGGTTAAAGCTAAGGGGGGTAAACAAATAAAAAAGAACAAAATAGCTTTACTTCAAAATATTTCATTTGTTTGACGGTTTAAAAGGTGAATCTGTACGACAAATGATTGAAAGATTTTGTCACCTTAAAATTGAACTTGAAAGGTTTTAAATTGTAAAAACACGGGAAGAAATCATTGACAAAATCATTGAAGCGTTACCACGAGCTGATCAGTGGCAAACGTTTGTGTTTATATTGAAAAACGATGTGTTGTTTGATACGATTACTCTTGATGTTTTGATAGAAAAGATAGAAAGTCATGAGCATGAGCTGCAAAAGCAAAGCAAGATAAGCAATTCATCGCATCACTAGAATGTCAGTCTTTACTACAAGGGCAGTGTACCCTCGGTGACAGTTAGCGAACCGCTAAAGACTGCATATAGTGTTGAAAAGATGAAAGACTCACAGAAAAGCTCATCAAGCTACGATCCAGGATATCATTCATCATCAACAACATCAAACTCTGAAGAACCTGATGAGATTCTCTGCAACATCGCTTTAAAACTGAAGAATTCTCCGTCAATGAACATCAACGCTGCTAAACAGCAAATGAGACTTCTTGGATCTATTCTGGAATTATACGAAGATCTGGTAGCTGGGAAAATTGGAAATTTCAAAATAACAAAGGAAGATTATGACCAGATCGATCCAGAGGAGATGGAGCTGATTGATCTGAGATGGTGTTTGGCAAGCTGCATTCGAAGAGCTCAGCGGTTCATGGATATTACTGGCAGACAGTCAATTTATGGACCATCAACAAAGCTGGGATTCGAAAAATCAAAAGTGACCTGCTTCAAATGCAAACAAAAAGGTCATTTCAAAAGAGAATGCAGAAACTCTGTTGTTGAAGAAACCGCTAATCTGTTTAAAGAAGATTACTATCAAAAGGCGATCTATCACAGGAACAGAGAGGAATCACCAAGGTTAAAACAAATTGAAGATAATCTTGAGAAGGAAAAGTTAAGAGCATGTGCTGTGATCCAAGATGAGGAGGGATTCGACTGGAGTGAATTTCTTCCTGAAGAAGATGTTGTCGGTTCCCCATTTACAGCACATGGCAAAACAGTATCAACAAACAAACATCGTGCTAATTGCTGAGATAAAAGAGAAAACGAGTGAAGAGCTTCTGAAAGAAAATACATACAGAGAGAGATGTATTTTTGGATATCGAATTGGAGAAATGGAGAAGGAATATGAAGAAGCAAGGAGTTGTGGAAGATATGACAAGAAAAGAGAATGTTATATCAACAGCAAATGAGAAACAGTTGTCCATCGAAAGGAAGTGGTGTTTGACGATGTTCTTGCAGTAACCCCTCTATCCGACGAGTACTATTCAAATGTTGCAAAAGATAAACATTATGAGAAAAAAATGGATAAAATCATTAGAGATGTCATGACAGCGAGTCTAAGACAGAGAGATCAAGAGAGGATGAAAAAGAATGTTGAAAATTTGGTGGATGAACTGAAGAAGGCTGTTAAGGAAGTGAAAGTTGTGAAAGAAGAAGAAACCGTTACTGAAGAACAGCAGAATGAAGATGATCTGAAGAAGAAAGGAGAAGATTGTAAGGATCTTCAAAAATGTCCTAAAACGACCCGTAAGTAAAAACCCGAACCCCTGAAACCCTAATCCATATCAAAAACCAAGAAAATCATATTTTTGGTCCTTTCGCGGGCCGCGTAAAGGATAAGCGAACCCTTACGCGGGCCGCGTCAACATGTGTTTGACCGGATAAGCGTTCCCAGGCCACGTGGCATCCACCTGGAAACCCTACGCGTGACCCAGCAAACCTACACGTAGACTAGGTGGCCACGCGGGCCGCGTAAAGATCAAGCATGGGCTCACGCGGGCCGCGTGAGACCCATTTTTCACCTATAAATTGCCTAGACCTCGAGCTTTCATTCTGTGTCGAAAGTTTCTTTCAAAAACGAAGTGCTACTGCTCAATTTCGAAAATTAAGATAGTGAGGCGCTGCTACGATACAGGGTATTAACTCGATCGCTGCTACGATTCAATGTCTGATCGATTGAAACTATCCAATGGATGTTTAAGTGCTGCCCACATTAGGGCCATACTTTGTCATTCGTCGTGAATTCGATGGATGTTTAAGTATTGCACTTTGTCATTCGTTGTGAGGGTTTTAATCTCGTGAGTTATCGTAAATGTTGTATTAGTTACTGACCTAGTTCGTATGCATTGTTATTTAAATTAGGTTACAAGGCTAATCAGTAGGCTAAACTCTACCCGTTTAAATCTGCAATGTGAGTCATTCTCTTTTATCAAAAGTGTTTTACAATACTCCAATTATTTTCAAAGGTTATAATTACAGGGATTAAGTCGTGGTTATCTTGAATCACTGGCTAGTGGGGTATTGTGCACATTACTAATTTCTCACAGTTAGGCTAATAAATCCTAACAGTGATAATCATCACTACTTGGGGAAAGACCCAATAGTGGTATGACCATCGTCACCAGGAGATGACACGGCGCCAGATAAAAATAAGATAGAAGCCATTGTAATCGTTCTTATGCTGTAATTTATAACTATGTGTCATTTTGTGCAAAAATGAATGATTCACCCGTATTTTCCCGCTGACAAAATATTTTTAAAACATGTTTCAGGTAACTACTGTGAACCAAGGAACAGTGCTACGGAGCACTAACAAAGCTTAGAATAGTGGCTCAGTTAAATAAATAAACATGTTTTATAAATCAGGGAATTTCTTGTAAAATTCCTCTATTGTAAATTACGGGGTTTATCCCGAATTATGAAATAAAATAATCGGGCATTTCAAGTTTTAAAATGATCCTGTAAAATCTTCCGCTGTCAACTCAATTAATAATTACCACGGGTTCCTGTCCCGCGGCTCCTGGACCCGGTCAAACCGGGGCGGGGGCCGTGACAGGAAAAGGTGGTATCAAAGCCAGTGATTTAAGCCAATTAAGTATTTAGAAATACTTAATTTTATGGATTGCCATCTTGTGATTACATGTTTTATTAACTGACTACTTGTTAGTTACAGTATGGGTAAGCAAAGACTTTCGGACATCTATCGTCAATTAGATAGTTCACCAAAAGATAAGGGAACTTCATCTCAATCAAATTCCTCAAAATACTCAGCAGATACTGAGGAATGAATATTTGTCCGTAAGGCACAATTTGAGAAACCACTTACCCCTAATAAAAGAAGTTAGATTATTAGAAAAAGTCAAGAGAAAATAAAGAAGTCACAACCAAAAGGAGTGATGAGTAATAAGGAAACTCAAGATATAGGCAATAACCCACCATGGGAAAATGAATTAGACGAACAATGGGCAGATCTCTATATGTTAGCTACTACAGCAGTAAATGCTAACCTCTAGTTGAATCACCAAACTAGTACCAGCACCCATATCATCTATACGCCATAAACTTTGCCCCTTTAAATAAATAACTTAGTAAGAAAAGATAGACTAAAATAAATTATCCCCTAGTATATTTTAAATTTCAAATGTATTTTGTAATAAATAAATATATATATATATATATATATATATATATATTGCAATATTTTGTTTTAATCAATCTATTTGTATAAATATTCGATTTCTTTCTGGGATTATTCAATTTACAAAATTTTAACCTAGAATTTTGTGTGTTTCTTCATATCTGCTAAACAACATGAATGAATTATCTGAAGCCCTTCAGAATCTCAATCTCTATTCTGTTAATGTGGAAGTTTCCAAAGACTTTACTGGTTATTGTGCTGACATTGAGGAACCCATGGAATTTCAAGCCCAGTCTCCGGAGAAACCCAAGCCAAAGAAGAGAAGAAGAATCGTGGGTTGGAGGCGTGTGCGCAAAAGGAAACCAGTAACTAGGAAAGTTTCCAAGACGGATGACCCAATAGATAAAGGGAAAGGAATAGAGATTGGAGAAAGCTCCAAGCAAGCCGAGGAAATGCCATTGTAGGAAGAGCTAGATTGCATACTAGCAAGTTGGGATATCCTCAAGCCTGTTAATGAAAACCTTTTCACTTATCCTGCCGAAACCCAGCTTCCAGTAAACTTGGAACCAGCCATTCCAGATCCCCTTGTCAATACCCGACCTTTAGGAGAAATGGAAGAATGGTGAACCAACGATTGGCAATTCCAAAATCTTTTAAACAACCCTTATACTTTTCTCCCTCAGTTTGGCCCTGAGCCTGCACCAAACCCACCGATGAGCAATGAGAACCTGGCTGAACTCCGCCATTTTGGCGAGGAGCTGGTGGATGCAGGGAATCGAATCCGAGAGGTGGGAGAACAGATCTCATGGAAGTACGACGAGAGGGAACGTCGTTACTGAAAATGCCAGCTGATGGGATAGCATGTGATGGTGGAAGCATGTGTTTAATAATAATATAAAAATCAAAATATAATCGTATGAAATAACTTAAAAATAAAACTTTTGTAAGATAACCAGTGTGTACGGATGCCTATTATAATATATAAAATATCGAACGTCAAAAAAAAAATCGACAATTTTGGCTATACTTGTTAACGTAATTATGTGCAATTATTTTGTTATATTTGATTATTAATTATTTTCTGCTAATTATTTATATAAATTACCAGATGGAACACGCTGGTAATGAACCCGTTAACGAAGTTAACCAATCTGAACAAAATCATGAAGATCAATTTCTGAATAGGCAAGATATCGAAAATATCGTTGCTCAGGGAATAGCCAATGCTATTCCATCAATTCTTGCTGCTGCCCGAAATCCAATTGAACCTCAACAAATTATTCCTAGCAAACGTACACATGGCGATAATTTTAGTAATAGTGTAAACGGAGGCGGCAACCATACTAATAACGACAACGATGGAATGCAAGCTCCACTCCTTAAGAAAAGGAAAGCTGCAACACCTGGTTGCACTTATAAGGAATTTCTTGCCTGTAAACCGGTTGAATTTGCAGGTAACGAAGGGGCGACTGCTGCACTGCGTTGGTTAGAGAAAACCGAGGCGGTGGTTAAAATAAGTAAATGTACTGAAGAAGACAAGGTCATGTACGCGTCTCATCTTTTCAAAGAAGGGGCGCTAGAATGGTGGAATACGGTACTTCAAGCCAAGGGAAGCGATGCGGCCTATGCCATGAGTTGGGAGGAATTTAAGCGACTGGTGGAGAGAAAATTTTGTCCTGAATATGAGAAAGAACAAATGGCAAATAAATTCCTGAACCACCGGATGGTAGATGTAGATTGTCGAGGGTATACTTCGACATTCGTCGAGTACGCTAGAGTGGTACCAACCCTGGCTTCGCCAGAGCCGGTGCTTATTTCCCGCTATATTTGGGGATTGATTGGCGAAATCCGTGATATCGTTAAAGCTGCGAGACCTCGCACTATTGACGATGCTGTGGAATTAGCTAACACCCTAACTGACGGACTAGTGCGTACGCGAGAAGAAAATAGAAAGAGAGAAGTGGCCCAAAAGATTACCCAGGGATTCCGTATGGGTAACCGTAACAATTTCAAGAAAAAGGGAACCGGGCAATCTTCCACTGTTCCATTTTGCAATGCCTGTAAAAGAAAGCATTTTGGAAGATGCAAAGGGTATTGCAATTTCTGCAAAATTCCGGGGCATCAAGAAGAAGATTGCAGAAAGAAGAAAGCAACAGTCTGCTACAACTGCGGAGAGATTGGACATTTTAGGCCAGACTGTCCGAAATTGGCCAAAACGGCTGATAACAAAGCCAAACCTGCAGAAGGAACTACCAAGAGAAACGCAAGAGCCTTCCAGTTGACTACTCAGGAAGCAGAACTAATCCCTGACGTGATAGCTGGTACGTTCCTAGTTCACGACATTTAAGCAAAAGTATTATTTGACTCTGGTGCAAACCAAAGTTTTATAAATACTTCATTCTGCCAAGCTCTTAACTTACCCTTAACCAACCTTAGGCAGATTTTTACAGTCGAAACGGCAGATGGAAATTCTGTTAACATAGATAAGGTTTTGCGAGAAGGAAAAATAGAACTCTTAGGTCATATATTCTCTGCAAACCTGTTACCTATGAATTTAGCCGGATTCGATATAGTATTAGGAATGGATTGGTTAGTAGCCAACCATGCTTGAATTCTCTGTGATAAAAACTCCATAGAAATTCATACACCCACAGGAGAGTTAGTGGTGATTACAGGAAATAAGCCACGAAAGCCACTGAAATTCATTTCAGTAATGAAGTTGGCCAGTTATTCAAGAAAACAAGAGGTGGTGTATATGATTTCAGTAATCATTAACACAAAAGGTAAGGAACTTAAAGAAATTCCGATAGTATCAGAATACCCGGATGTCTTTCCGGAAGAACTACCGGGATTACCACCCAATAGGGAAGTTGAATTTAGAATTCATCTAATTCCTGGAACTACACCGATAGCTAAGGCACCTTATCGGTTAGCACCCACCGAAATGCTAGAATTGAAAAAGCAATTAGATGAATTATGAAGTAAAGGATTCATACAACCTAGTTCATCCCCGTGGGGAGCTCCAGTGTTGTTTGTGAAAAAGAAAGATGGGTCAATGAGAATGTGTATCGATTACAGGGAATTAAATAAGGTTACAATTAAGAATCGATATCCATTACCTAGGATTGATGATCTTTTTTATCAATTGCAAGGAGCTAGGTATTTTTCTAAGATAGATTTACGATCAGGATACCATCAGTTGAAGGTACAAGAAGAAGACATACCTAAAACTGCTTTCAGAACTAGGTATGGTCATTACGAGTTTACAGTCATGCCCTTTGGACTAACAAATGCTCCAGCAGCATTTATGGACATGATGATAGAATCTGTAAACCATACTTGGATAAATTTGTAATTGTCTTCATCGACGATATACTTATTTATTCCAAAAGCCAGGATGAACATTGTCAGCACTTGCATGCACTCTTAACTTTGTTAAGAAAAGAGAAACTTTACGCCAAATTCTCAAAGTGTGAATTTTGGCTACAAGAGGTACAATTTTTAGGACACATGGTGAATCACGAAGGCATTCACGTAGATCCTGCTAAAATAGAAGCAATTACTAAATGGAATGTCCCGCAATCAGCTATGGAAATTAGAAGCTTTCTAGGGTTAGCAGGATACTATAGACGATTTATTAAGGATTTTTCCAAAATAGTTGTACCATTAACGAAGCTAACATGTAAAGCGGTTAAGTTTGAATGGGGACCTAAGCAAGAAGAAGCTTTTAAGATTTTAAAGCAAAAGTTAACAAACGCCCCAATTCTAGCCTTGCCAGAAGGAACAGAAGATTTCGAAGTTTACTGCGATGCTTCTAAGTTAGGATTAGGATGTGTGCTAATGCAACGCAAGAAAGTAATTGCGTATGCCTCAAGGCAATTAAAGAAGCACGAAGAAAATTATACGACTCATGATTTAGAATTAGGAGCCATATTTTTTGTCCTTAAAATTTGGAGACGCTATTTGTATTGAAGTAAGTTTACTGTCTATACAGACCATAAAAGTTTAAGGTACATATTTGGGCAAAAAGAATTAAACATGAGGCAAAGGAGATGGATGGAGATCCTAAGTGACTACGACTGTGATATTCAATATCACGAAGGAAAAGCAAACGTAGTTGCTGATGCTTTAAGTCGTAAGTATCATGAAAAGCAAAAGCGAGTTCGTGCTCTTAGATTAAATCTACAGTTAGATTTAATGGAACAACTGAAAAATATTCAAGAAATAGCTATCAAGGATGATGCTGAAGGAATGAAGGGACGAGTAAAAGAATTGGAACAAGGAAGTGATGGAATTTGAAGATTCCATAAAAAAAGAATTTGGGTACCTAAGCAAGGAGAATTAAGAAATAAGATTTTAGAAGAAGCCCATAAATCTAGGTATACCATGCATCCTGGTAACAACAAAATGTACCAAGATTTAAGAAATAATTTCTCGTGGATAGGAATGAAAAAGGACATAGCTAGATATGTTTCTAAATGTCTTACTTGTTCACAAGTTAAGGCGGAACACCAGAAACCTTCAGGCCTACTACAACAATTAGAAATGCCTGTATGGAAATGGGAACTTATAACTATGGATTTTGTTACTAAGTTACCCAAAACTAGAAAAGGTAATGACGCGATTTGGGTAATTGTGGATCGATTAACCAAATCAGCTCATTTTCTACCCATGAAGGAAACCTTTAGCATGGAAAGGTTAGCAAAGTTGTACGTAGATGAAGTAGTATCCTTACATGGAGTTCCGCTCTCCATTGTATCAGATAGAGATAGTCGTTTCACTTCCCATTTCTGGACAAGTTTCCAGGAAGCAATGGGAACCCAAATAAATCTAAGCACTGCATATCATCCTCAAACGGACGGACAAAGTGAAAGGACGATCCAAACCAAGGAGGCCATGCTTAGGGCATGTGTGATAGATTTTGGTGGAAATTGGGATGACCACCTACCATTAATTGAATTATCCTATAACAATAGTTATCATACAAGTATTGAAGCTGCCCCATTTGAAGCACTATATGGACGAAAGTGCAGAACTCCGGTCTGCTGGGCAGAAATAGGAGAAAGTCAATTATCAGGTCCTGAAATCGTGCAAGAGACCACCGACAAGATCACTCAAATCAAGGAAAGACTGAAAACGGCTCGAGATCGCCAGAAGAGTTATGCCGATAATCGACGCAAGCCACTAGAATTCCAAGTGGGAGACAAGGTACTCTTGAAAGTTTCTCCTTGGAAAGGAGTAGTTCGGTTCGGTAAGAAAGGAAAGCTAAGTCCAAGGTACGTAGGACCATTCCTAGTAATACAGCGAATAGGACCAGTTGCTTATCGCTTACAACTACCAGAAGAATTAGCCGGGGTACATGACGTATTTCATGTATCCAATCTCAATAAGTGTTTATCTGACGAATCTTTGGTAGTACCTCTTCAAGATGTAGAGGTAAATGAAAAGTTAAAGTTCGTAGAGAAACCACTTCAAATAGAAGACAGAAAGATCAAGTTTCTCAAGTACAAAAGACTGGTACTAGTCAAAGTCAAGTGGGATTCGAAACGAGGACCCGAATACACTTGGGAACTGGAATCAGAAATGAAGCGAAAATACCCTCACTTATTTCAATAAATCTCAAGGACGAGATTTTAAATAACGTGGGGAGGATGTAAGGATCTTCAAAAATGTCCTAAAACGACCCGTAAGTAAAAACCCGGACCCCTGAAACCCTAATCCATATAAAAAACCAAGAAAAATTATATTTTTGGTCCTCTCGCGGGCCGCGTAAAGGATAAGCGAACACTTACGCGGGCCGCGTCAACATGTGTTTGACCGGATAAGCGTTCCCAGGCCACGTGGCATCCACCTGGCAACCCTACGCGTGACCCAGCAAACCTACACGTAGACTAGGTGCCCACGCGGGCCGCGTAAAGATCAAGCATGGGCTCACGCGGGCCGCGTGAGACCCATTTTTCACCTATAAATTGCCTAGACCTCGAGCTTTCATTCTGTGTCGAAAGTTTCTTTCAAAAACGAAGTGCTACTGCTCAATTTCGAAAATTAAGATGGTGAGGCGCTGCTACGATACAGGGTATTAACTCGATCACTGCTACGATTCAATGTCCGATCGATTGAAACTATCCAATGGATGTTTAAGTGCTGCCCACATTAGGGCCATACTTTGTCATTCGTCGTGAATTCGATGGATGTTTAAGTATTGCACTTTGTCATTCGTTGTGAGGGTTTTAATCTCGTGAGTTATCATAAATGCTGTATTAGTTGCTGACCTAGTTCGTATGCATTGTTATTTAAATTAGGTTACAAGGCTAATCAGTAGGCTAAACTCTGCCCGTTTAAATCTGCAATGTGAGTCATTCTCTTTTATCAAAAGTGTTTTACAATACTCCAATTATTTTCAAAGGTTACAATTACAGGGATTAAGTCGTGGTTATCTTGAATCACTGGCTAGTGGGGTATTGTGCACATTACTAATTTCTCACAGTTAGGCTAATAAATCCTAACAGTGATAATCATCACTACTTGGGGAAAGACCCAATAGTGGTATGACCATCGTCACCAGGAGGTGACACGGCGCCAGATAAAAATAAGATAGAAGCCATTGTAATCGCTCTTATGCTGTATTTTATAACTATGTGTCATTTTGTGCAAAAATGAATGATTCACCCGTATTTCCCCGCTGACAAAATATTTTTAAAACATGTTTCAGGTAACTACTGTGAACCAAGGAACAGTGCTACGAAGCACTAACAAAGCTTAGAATAGTGGCTCAGTTAAATAAATAAACATGTTTTATAAATCAGGGGATTTCTTGTAAAATTCCTCTATTATAAATTACGGGGTTTATCCCGAATTATGAAATAAAATAATCGGGCATTTCAAGGTTCAAAATGATCCTGTAAAATCTTCCGCTGTCAACTCAATTAATAATTACCACGGGTTCCTGTCCCGCGGCTCCTGGACCGGGTCAAACCGGGGCGGGGGTCGTGACAAAGATGATGTGAAGCAGGAAAAAATCGGTTGAAGTGGATGATCATGCTGATGCAGTTGATGGTGAACAACGAAAGAGAGAAGCTGATCAGACAAAAACTAAAGAGAAAATCGAAGTGCCTATCAGAGAGGTAAATATTTCAGCTGATTCTAAAATTTTGAATAAAAATGCTGAACAGTGCAAGAAATGCATGGAAACGTGCAGTGCGTGTACTGAAAAAGATGAAAAATTCAGAACAAGAGATCTAGAATTCAATAAAATCAAAAATGTTTTCAAAGAAAAATGCAAAGAGATGTTAGAAAACGAAAAAGTTTTGAAAGAAAATGATGAAAAATTGACACAAAAATGCAAGATTTTAGAAAAAGAAAATGAAATTTTAAAAGAAAAGGTTTCAAAAATGACAAAGGAATGTGTACAAAAAGAAAATGCTTTTCAAGAAATGAAAAAGGAGTATGATTCAATAAAACTTGCATACCACATTACAAAAGAATCATATGAAGACGTGAAGAGTCAAATGAAACTTGTTCAATCGAGATTGAGACATTGTTCTGAAACATCTGATACGCTTAAGCGACAATATGAAATAAAGCAACAAGTTGTAAATTCTTATATTGAAGATGTTGCTAAGCTAAAGCGTAAAATAGCTGATTTAGAACAAGATAACAACAAGTTACACAGTTATCACGCTTCATCATATGTTCTTGAACGAATTTTCAATCTAAAACCGGATGGTAAAGATTCTGAGCAAAACAAGAAAGGTATTGGCTCAGAGTATCATCAGGTTCCACCACCGTTTGAGGAAAGATTCACATTCTATGATGACGAGAAGGTGGAAAAAGCTTTCAACTTGGTTGATCAATTGCCAGATAATATTGACGTAACCTATTCCAAATCTGATGATTCTAGTGATTCAGAGGTGGTAGGTAAGGTCGTTGAAAGTGTTTTGAGAGAAGAGTCGGTTGAAACAGGTAAATCTGAATCACAGGATGAAAATGAAGGTAGTTTTCATGAAGGTTATCTGAAGAACTCAAAATCTGAGGAAAATGCGAATGATGATTCAAAAGGATTAGCTTATACCATGATTGGATTGGATAAATTATTCTCAGATCATGAAGTCCTGATTCAGAATGTGATTTCAGAAAAGATAGATAAAGTGTTCAAGATGACTGAAATCGAAAAATCTGAAATTTCAAAGTTAGCCGGAAAGAGTCACAAAACTTTTTATAACAAACCTGGTTACAAAAAGAAAAACATGAAGGCTGGGTTGGGTTATAAAAAGAAACAAAATTGGAAAATAAATGAAACGCCAAAAGACAAAGATGAACTTTGTCCATAGAACAAGTTCCGAAGAAGAGAACGAACTCCAACTTAGACGACAGTCTAATGAAGAGTTCTATGCTCAAAAGAAAAAGCAACAACAACAGGTTAAAGATGTATCCAAGAGAACATGCTTTAAGTGTGATCAAATTGGACATCTCAGTCGAAATTGTCCAAATCTTAAACCTGTTGGTGTTGAAACGAAAAAGAAGTCTGAAGTTGTGAATCAGAAACCAACCAAGGTTGACTCAAAGCAAACTTGGAAGCCGAAAATGTCAAAGGCTGACTCACAACAAACATGGAAACCAGTGACACCCAAATTAAGAATAACACAAAGTTGGAAAACAACTGTTAATGCAACAAAACCAAACCAGTTTTGGAAACCAAAAGTTGTTGTTCAAAATCAAAACGTTCAAAATAAATCTCATTTTTATAAAAGAAGTGCTTCAAAAGGTCAAAGCTGGGTGGTTAAGACACAACCTACTTCTGAACAGAAAACTGATTTAATAAAAAATGATGAAGTAAAAGATGAAAAGTTGTTTGCTCCAAACGACAAAAATTTTCCGAAGTTAAATGAAACATATTGTGTTGAAATGCCTAAGGTCAAACAGACCTGGGCTAATTTGTTCAAGTAATTGAATAGTTTGAATGTGCAGGTGCTTTAGAAAGAGGATGAAAGTCAAATCAACGGAGGAAGCAGCCTGGCACGAGAGGAGAAGGCTGCTGAACCTTGCGACTGTTAAACATGGAGTTTGTTCATTTTTGTACATAAATAAACCATATTTCAAAAACCCTAAAAATTGAAAATTGAAAAATAAAAAATATGTTTGTTTTTTAAATTTGTCAAAAATAAAAAATATGTTACTTGAATACGCCAAAACCCTCACGGCTGAACAAACATGATTAATTTCACAAGATTGAAAACGGTTTTCAAACTGTAAAATATCAATGTGTTGTAAATCATGGGGGTATATTTTCTGCAAAACAGAGCATGTAAGGCAGAAAATGGATGGCGAGACAAAGCTATCAACATCGGTTATCAAAATTTTCTAAAATGGTTTTGAATTTTAGGGGAATAAGAAAATTTCAGAAAATCCAAAAACTTTAGAAAATTTGAAAAAGCCAAAAACATGATAAAATTCAAAAATGAGTTGTGTGAAAAAAGAGGAAATGATAGTACATCAGTAGACAATCACAGTACGCTAAAGAAATGGAAACTCAAATGTGATAAACGGTCACACTGATGATATGCCAGTAGGTTTTTACACGCTTAGTAGATTGTTTTCGAGATATAAACCTAAAATATCAAATACTTACTTATCTCGTGGGGAACATCTCTCGGGTATATGGGTAACCCCCGAAATCTTGTTTAAGAGATTGCCTGATTCTGAGATACTAGGTCTTCATACTGTTTGATATCTGGGGTATTATACCTGGTCTTCTGATATTGCGGAAGCAATGGCCTAGACCTCGTATAATTCTTTACGCGCTATAAAAAGCTTACCCTCTGCATAAAAATTGAGAAAATATCGAAAGATATATATCAAGTGCAGTTGTAAAGAAGATTCCCAAGTGGAACACACCTAAAGTCGAGTCTTCATCTCTTTGACTGAACGGAAGTTCATACCTGAGCTCTCAAGGTCTCGCACTAACCCAGAGAACATATATCAAATTGGTATACTTACCTGTAAGACTAAATCTAGGGAATCTTGATACGGGAGTATATTCTGAGGTGGGACACGCGAATAAGTTTAAGTTCTTAAAACATTAATCCGTATCTCGAATCAATTGAACTTTGTGTGAAAATTTAAGTGGATCAGTATACTGACAATCTAAGTGAATCGTTTAGAACTTAAAGTGTCTAAAGCTCAACGGTGCTAGTGATTTGTCATAAACTGATATGATCCTCTAACGCGAACTCAAACAAAAATATTGTCTGTAAATATGCTTGTAAATATTTCTCTACTACTTTATGTTTCAGAAAAATTACAAAAAGATTTTGATTTCACTTTATTTTCGACAAGCGATGTCTGAAAGCTGAGTTTCAAAATCTAAGTATGCTGAACGTGTTTTTCAAAATAAACAAGTTCATTAATTTGAAACTTGAGTTTTTAATCAAATATCAAAAACAGTTTGTGAAGTCTCCAAGGTCATTAATTTGGACTAGGATGATAAATTGTGAGGGATTTGGATTCTTAAATTGTTGAAATCTGTTGTAAAGAGCTAGGTTTCGATCTTGGTCGCTTAAACTACCAAATATATAAAGCAAGTTGATAGGGGGAGTAGAGTCAAGTTAATCCTGGATATATTCATATTATTATATTTTAGAGCCAGGATCTTGATTAAAAGTTTTTGAGGGTCAGGTCATCATTCTTGGACAACCGAAAACGCTTTCACTGTCGAATATTTGAAATGTTTTAGCTTATGCTGAGAGAGCCAGGTTTTTCAATCCTGGATGTTCAAAATGTTTTCACTTATGTTTGAGATTTGCAGATGAAAGTTCTAGATTACAATCCCGATAGCCGAGTCTAAGGGGGAGTCTGAAGACGAGCTCGACACAAGGGGGAGCTTGTATCCGGAAAGCCAGGTGTCGATCCCAAAAGCACGGGAGCTTGACGAAAGGGGGAGCCTGAAGGAAGAGTATACCGAAAGGGGGAGCTGAAGCTAAAGACAGATCCATGGGGAGTCTGTTAGAGCAAGAGGGAGTCTGTGTTTGTTTAAGATGATAAAGCTTCAAGAAGACTAAGAGAGAGAGAAAGACAAGATGTTATGATATTGACTGCGGCAATATCCAAGGGGGAGTCTGTTGGTGCATTTATGTCTATCGCCTCCGTCAATCCAGTCCATAGCAGAAACTGAAGAAAACAAGACTTTATATTGTAATATTTAGTTAGTAAAAACAAGGTGGCATTATGGTAATTAATGAGAACTCTCATTAATTCCATGACCTATAAACAGGAGTCTCATGTTAGACTTTTAGAACTTTTGCCATTTTGACATTTAGAGGAGCTTGGAGCTAGATAGAGAAAGTAGAGAGAGAAAGGCAAAAGGTGATTCACGTGACTTGTACATTTTCATATCTTCTAATCGAATCACATATTATAGTACGGTTCTCGTGTTCGGTCCACGCACATGTACGGATTCCGCACGTCACATGTGTCATAAGCAATCTTTTGGGAGTCAAAAACCGATCCTACAACCTCGCATGCTTGCCATGGAGAAACAAAACAATGAACAAGAACGCAGACTCGACCTGGACCTCCTCGAAGAACGACGAGAGAATGCAGCTATTAACGAGGCCAAGTACAGGTCAAAACTGGAAAAATATTACAATGCATGGGTTATGCACTTTCTTACCAGGAGACTTCGTCCTAAGAGATGACGAAGCGTCGAACGTAGAACGACCAGGGAAGCTCGCGCCTAAATGGGAAGGGCCTTACGTGATTAACGGGGTCCTGGGAAAAGGAGCGTACACCCTGCGCTGACTTGACGGAACGGACGTTCCGCGCACCTGGAACGCGTAGCAGCTGCGCATGTGCTACATTAACCTTAGCACCCTTCGTATTTGGACAGCACATTACGTTGACCAACATACAACACAAGGGTCGCTACTTACATACGCATCGTCATTAATTATCGTATTTATCCTAAAATGTAATCTTAGCAACTTTGTACTTATCGGCCCGTGCGCCTTACCTATTAATACAAAGTCTGTTACTTACATTACGCTTTTTTCCATGTTTATCGCAAATGCATGCGATTTCTTTTGGTAAGCACAAAATCGCTGGTAATTTAATACAAGTCTCATGAACGGTCCGTAGTCACAGGCACTGCGCAAGGTCCAGTCCTACGTTCACACATGAGCTTTATACCACCTTTGTTTGTCTTACCTAAACAAAGAAATCATACTCATGCAAATATTTTAACTAAAACATATATCAGCAAAAGTTACATGTGCGCTAGCACATTAAAGGGATTCAACATCCCAACAAGTTCAAAATAAATGGCAACCTTTACAAAGTCATATACTCATATGCTAAGTTGTCATTATCCGAAGTCTCTACCACATCTGGAGGCGGACATTATTATTCTTCCTCAGCAGCAGTCAAGGCAACACTAAGTGATTAGCCTTGTCGGTGGCAGGTTGGCTGGTATCCCAATTAACACTTAGCGCACAGGGACATACTGGGAACAATTACACACCCTCGCGCATAACCACCATAGTGCAGTCAAACAACTTAACAAAACATAAACCCATCCTACGAGGGTTCAAAAGTTAAGTCTTTTCATATCCTGTGCCGAGCAACCTTGCTACTTCTCAAAAGTGAAGAGTACATTTTTATAGTCTAGTGCTCCACCTACTTGCCATTAGCGCATAGGAGCAACACTGGACTGGGGGGATTTGAAGGGGTATGGTCCCAAAAACCTTGCGCAAGCGCATAGGACCATACCATAACCTTGCTCCAAAAGCATCTCGAATAAGACCTAGCACGGCTGCGCAACGACTCTGAACAAGATTTAGGAAGATCAGTCTTCGATGACCATGCGCCGGAGAAAGGAAAGACAAATATTCAACTAACACCATTGCACGGGCTCGCGCAAAGGAACAGTTAAGCTTGAAGATGAAGTCCTAAACATCTCCGCGCGCCTGAAATCAAGGCTTGAACAAAAGGAATATTTTCTGTTACAACAGAATGGACACGTGGCAAAGGTACAACGGTTTACAGCTGTAGATCTTCTACAAGGTCTTAAGTGATCATCGTGCATGCCTTCATTCTGTTACAACCGAATGTGACGTGGCATCATCCTAGACACTCATCTAAATCACAATGATGGCACCAATTTGAAGGAAGATCTACACAAAACCACTTTCCACGTGGCATCTCCCCAGCCGTCAATCAAACCCACGATCCGTGTGCATGGACGTGAAGTTAACTATTAACGGAAAGAGAAACAACTGTCAACGGAAAAGTGCCCTCTGTTACTATCTCCGTCACACCTTTTTGGAACCAAATTCCTGTTATAAATATGAGACTTCAGGTATAATCTCACAAGCTACTTTCACATACTTTCACTCTCACTACTTCATCTTTCCCCTTGAGATCACTGTACTTATTCTCACGCCAGAGGGTGGTCACGGAGAGAACCCCCATTCTCCCCGTGGCGAGTCTAACGGCTTTCTGTTTTGAAGTATTCTCCGGTGAAGTAGTTCCTAACCCACAATCGACGAGAAGATTAACCTTTTTATGCAGAAACTAAACCCCAGATCTGATTGATTCCGGTCAATTCAGATCACTGTTTCTTCAGCAATGATATTACTATAGTTTGGACTCAGCACCTGTTTGTTCAGGGGTTGCTAAGGATCACATATTTTACTTCACGTGTTCGCTTCGGCGAACATGTGTCGCGCATACTCTACTTGCAGTCATGTGGTTAGGATGTATCATTGTAGGTAGTTACTAGATTCACCCGTTACGTGTTACACGCTGGTTATGCGTTAATGCTTTTATACTTTTATACTATATCTATGCTAAACTTGTGTACTCACCTTTACATTATTGTATTGACTTTTATTTTAACGTATGTGACAGGTTGATGGATTGTTATGCTGCAAAAAGGATAGGAAGTCTAGAAACTCATCTAATAAAAATCTAGGTTGTCGGATTGGAACTTGTTTGAGAGATTATGATGTCTATAATGACTATTTGTGGAGTATTTGTTTGATAGTATGGGATATTAAACGTATTAAAAATATTGTCACTTAATAGTTGTTATGGATTCTCTTAAGCAATCTGATTCGCCTAGTGTCGCGCCCCGATGATTCCGCCATCGGTTGGGGTGTGACACTAGCGCCCTTCGCAATCTCGTCGATGAACATCGGCACTCCACGATGATCACTTTGTGAGTGGACAAACGAGTTATGACTTGCAGGTTGGGTGTGTGACTCTTGTGTACCAATGCCTGGTGAATCACCATGCGAGTCTAAAGATGACCGAAGAGAGATAAAACTGTGCCTAGAAGGCTCCGCAAAAGAATCAACCTTCCTTTCCTGCCGAGCCTTTAACGTTGGACGACCACGTGGATTTTTCTTCACGACTGGCTGTTTGACATTTGTCTTAATAGGGTTAACCATTTCCTTTATTTTCTGAAACATGTTTTTCTTAATCGCCCTCGGCTGCCCCAAAAAATGTTGTTTAAGATTAGCTAATTCGTTGTCTATGTCGAAGACCTCGTCCTCGCACTCTTCGTTTAAGGGTACCAAATCCAGCTTCTGTCAAAAGGGGTCTATCAGCTCCAACGAAATCTTTTGACATGCATTAAAATAAAAACAAACAAGAGAAAACTTTAAAATCATTACGTGATGAAATGCGTTTATTAAAAGACGTGGTTGGTCGAAGAATGTATACGGTAACAATTGGCACGCGCATGGCAGCCCCAACTTGTAAACAAACAGCACATGCATATACCGTTAGCTGCTTTTAAGATCTCTATTTGTTGAACTTTGTTTCATAACAGGTCCAAGCATTTACGTGAAACCTTCTTTCGAATGAGATCAAAAAACAGGTTCGTTATGTGGATCCATTGTCCAGCTCCGGTTTGCTTCAATGCTGGCTTTTATTTCAGTGACCTGGTTTTTCATTAACTGATCGATAAACGGTACAACCTTATCAAGCATGAGGTTGGGTTCGCCGAGGTATCACTTAAAGAGCGCATGTTGACCCTCTACCCTGTTGGTTTTGCACTGTCTGAAGTTCAGATGTTGGTTGGTCCAGTAAGCCACAAACCGATCTCCATATGGTTGTAACTAGTTTATGAACAAGTAGTCCATGATCTCTGAAAACAAAGTGAAAAAAAGTGCAGTCAAGACAAGTCAGATAAGTACGATTAATAAGAAAATTACTAGGAAACTTACGGTCGCGTCTTACGCTCGTACCAGTAGTTGTATTCGTTATGGGTCGTTGTGTTAATCAGCCTCTTCCACTTGTATAAAAAGTTGTCACACGCTTCTTACGTTCTAAAGCTTGGCTTGCAATGTTTTATGATGTTTTGCTGTATGTGCCACCTACAAAGTGAGTGTCTAGCGTTGGGAAACACGCGTGCACATGCGTTCATGAGGGGGAGATCTCTGTTCGTTACTATTACACGGGGCTCCATAACATCGTCCAGTGAGTCTTTCAACCTCTGTAGCACCCACGTGAAATTTTCCTCTTTCTCGTTTGCTATTACCACATGTGCAACGCAGAACGACATGGATGTGGATGTGACACCGACAATATGAACTAGCGGCATGTTGTACCGGTTCGTCTTGTAGGTTGAGTGTATAAGCAACACATGCGGGAAGGCGCGCCACAACCTGTTCGACACCGGGTGGATAAAGAAAACATCGTGTACCCTTTCGCCGTTTCCATATGTTCTGTGAAAGAGAGCAAACCCAACTGTCATCAAACGCTGGAAAAGTATCTGCATTGGTGTCTCGTCGGCTTGCTGAATTCAACCCAATCTGGCACGGGCGTTGTATATGGTGTTTCTTGTTGAGACATTCTCAGGGTTCTATTCTTTAATGATATTGAGAATGTCTTGTGGTTTCATATTCTGGTACGTCAGTTGCTTCAACGTCCTCTCTTCTTCTAGAGTCAGCCTCATTAGGGACGGATGACCCTCTGGATACAGAAATGGTTCGTGGTTATGCTGAGCATGTCCAACCCTTAGATCCCAATACCGTGACCTCTTTCCGTGTGTTCCGATCAGATGGAAGTTGCAATCGGTTTTCCTGCTCCCGGTCCGTCTCACCGTGGCTGTTGGCTTGTGGTGGCCGGCACAATTGCACGTTAGCCAAATTTTTAACGGTTTCTTGCTTGGGGGTTTGTCGTAGAACGTGCGTTTGGTGACTATGGCGTATGCACCATGTGAAAATAAGATATTATCATGTGGGATTATTAACTCCCAAGATATAATTGAAGATGTATAATCCTACTATACGTCTATGTGATTTAATCCCTCCTTCTCTTATGCAAATGTCACCCTCCTTCTCTTATGCAAATGTCACCTATCGAATATACCCACTACACATGCCTCAATATCGGTCACATACAAGGGGTGTTTGGGATTCCATTTGCCCTCCGACTTCTCAAAAGTCCTTATCAAAAGGAATAAGTAAGAAATTCTTACTTCTTAGTTTCTTTTTTTTAAGACAGAAAAAACTTTTTCAAAAGATGTTTAGAATTTCTTTTACCTTCAAAACTCCTTCTAAAAAGAGATGATGTTTGAGATTCCTCCTAACTTCTAAGTCCAAAATACTTTTTAGAGTTAAATGCCATTTTAGTCCCTATGGTTTTGGCCATTTTGCCAGTTTAGTCCAAATGTTTCATTTTTAACCTGTGGGTCCAAAAATGTTTCACAGTTGCCATTTTAGTCCACTGGGTTAACTTTATCCATTTTTTCTGTTAACGAGAAGGCCAATTCGGTCATTTTATATGGCTGAATTGTCCTTTTAGTTAACAGAATTACATACAAAATGACCAAATTGGCCTTCTCGTTAACAGAAAAAATAGATGAAGTTAACCCAGTGGACTAAAATGACAACTGTGAAACCTTTTTGGACCCACATGTTAAAAATGAAACTTTTGGACTAAACTGACAAAATGACCCAAACTACAGGGGCTAAAATGACATTTAACTCTACTTTTTAAAAGGAATCCCAAACACCCACACAATAAAACCAAAGGCCACCCTACGTTTCACCAACACTAAACATTTTCCAACATGGCTTCTTCCACCGTCGCCACGGCGGCGTCCGACGACACCGACCACCCACCGTCGCGTACCGATCCCGTCCCCGTCATCGATCTCAGCCTCCTCTCCCAATCAGAACTCTATACTCTCTCTCTATCTTCCGACTCATACGATCTCAACCGCCAAAACGATGTCGTTATCCCCAAAATCAACCGTTCCGTTTTCAACGAGTCCGCCGGAAGCCGCAAACAAACCTACTCTCGCCTCCGTCTCGCCACCGCCGACGCCACCAAGACCACTACTCTCCACCGCCGCACACCGCACCTCCGCGCGTCGCACACACACGCTCCGAACGCCATTAACGACCCCGAGCAAGCGGAAAACTCGCTAATTATTCGTATGTTGAAGCAGTTGTGTAAATCAGATCCAGATTTTCAGGATATTGATGTAATTGATGAGGATAATGTTCGAGATAATAGTTCTATTGCGGAGGTTATGAATTTAGAAACCCTAGGTGTGAAGCGGAAGCGAGGGAGGCCGAGGAAGCATGAGAATGTGGTGTTTATTCGGCCGCCTAGCAGTAAGAGGCTTCGGTGTGGTGCGATTAAGAAGGAGGTTGTGTATGATGATGAGAAGGACATGGGGATTTTGAATGAGAGAGGTGTGGTGGTGGATTTGGATGTGGTTGGTGGATTGGAGGATCCGTATGGGCCGGAGATTAGGAGGAGGACGGTCGGGATGACCACGGAGGATGAGTTGTTAGGGTTTTTGAGAGGTTTGAATGGGCATTGGGGGAGTAGGAGGAGGAAGAGGAGGGTTGTGGATGCTTGTGAGTTTGGGGATGTTTTACCCAAAGGATGGAAGTTGAGTCTTTGTATTAAGAAGAAGGAAGGACGTGTTTGGTTGTTTTGTCGTCGGTATTTGAGGTTTGCGTTTGGACCTTGCTTTTGTTTCGCTTTAAGAATTTAATTTGGCTTTAGAGTGTGATGATATTGTGTGTAATGATGCATTGATGCTAACTATAGTGTCAACTGAATCATCAGGTAAAATGTTGATATGCTTGTTTTGGTTTGGATGTTTATGTTGTTAGCAAAGAAAATTTTCATTAGGTTAATAACCCGAATATATGAGATTTAATCACTTAGTAGACCTTTGGGAGGGGGGATGTCTTATTTGCGTATGATAGTGTGACATTCCATGAGAATAGAGAATTCCAACAAGAGTAGGTTTGTTACCGGAATACCGGTAGACTGTAATGAGATATCATCTTGATGTTTCGCTTCTTTTTCTGATTTGTTTAGTGAATCATAATAGAATGGTAGATTGATAGAATGATTAAAGTAAAGCTTGTGGTGTTCAAAATAGAGATGTGCAAACTTTATGATGTAGTTTTGTTTCTGTAGAGATCTGATAGTAGACTACCCTTTGACATAAATATTGCAAATTTGGCATTTCTTTCTACAAGACAGTTTGACTGATTGTAATCATATCAATACATTTCTTGGCTGCTTTAAAGAATTAATTCAGTTCTTTTCTGTACTTTCTTGTAATGTCGACCATGTTAACAATTTAAATCCTTACATTTTGTTTAAGCATGTATATGTGAACACAGTTACACCCCCTTCCAAACCCACCATTTATACATGTTCAATGAATGCAAAACTGAAAATTTGCATGCAATTAACCATAAGTGAAGTCATCTTAAGAAACAAAATCAATGTTCTTGGTACCCCCAGAGTTTGTATTTATTTACAATTGGGCAGAAAGTCGCTATTCAAAAAGAGGATGATATTTTTTATGGGTAAAAATCATGGTGCAAGAAAAAATAATGAAAAAAGGCGAGAAGGTGAACTGAATTTAGCAAACAAGAAGATGCAATCAGTAAATGAGAGCAACATGGAAGTTTGGTTTAATATATTTGTTAACCCTCCAATTTTATATCTCTATTTGGCCCGCAAACATTCATTTTACTAATTTTCTCATACGCATGCTGAAGTTCCATTGTTTTTCTCCAAATTATTCCATTAGAGTGCATGTCATTTTTAAATATTTGTATATCGACCTACAACATACATCTTTGTAGGTAATTTGATTTCACCATTTATTATTTGAACTCAAAGTTTAATCCACCTACAAATTTTGATATCAACTTTGAGAATATAATGTTTTCATGGTTCTTACACTATGTACACTACCGTGATTTTAACCAGTCCTAGTGGTCGGCAGTTCGAGTCGTGCAAGGAAATATCTACATACTTAATCTCTGTTATTGGAGAACAAAAATTGGATAAACAAAATGCTGTGAAGATAAACGGTTCTGATGACTTGGCTTTAAAAGAATCTTCTGTGAATGTAAGTTTGTATTTATAGTGTGTAGCACTCATTCATTTTCTTTTCCCTTCTAATTCAATTACAAGTATTTGTTTTGTTGATTTTTACAGGCTGCGGATGTAGTTCAACAAGAAGACATCAAAAGAGACGTCCCTGTTGCCAATCCATCACCATCATCACCGTCACCATCATCACCGTCACCATCACCACCAGGACTGCCACCTCTACCTTCAAAACCTCAGGAGCAAGTCAGCTTGGACGCAATGGAGGTACAAGTAGAAAACAATGTGAAAACTGACCAAATTGGGCCCCACGTGGAAAATGAAACAGAGAAAATCGAGCCATCACCTGCAGACCTGGATAACTCTGATTTAGTTTTGGATGGAGACAAAGTGATTACGTGTAAAGAATCAAATACTGATGAGCTTGTTGTTCATGACCTTAACGTTGTGTCTCATAGTAAACAAGATGAACACTGTGATATAGATAAAAGTAGTGCTATTGAAATATCCGGTGACAGATTGGGCAAAAATGGTATTACGGATGATGAAGCTTCTAGAATGGAAGTTACAGAACAACCTCCTGATGATACCGTCTCTCAGTCTGAACTTTTCGGTGATGAATCTATGAATGACAAAAGCGACAGAGAGCCTGAAACATCTGGTGAAATTCATGCTAATTCTGTTGAGGATAAGCTGGACTCCAATTTTGATCAGGTGATCGATCAAGATAATGTTGTTATGGCCGCTAGTGTTGGCGATGGTGGTGAAGATATTGATGTCACAACCACTAGTGTCGGAATGGTAGATCCGGCAGTTCCTGATATCATTGTTGAAAAGGCAAGCATTTGTGAGGAAAAAGGTTCTGATCCAAACATGGATATGGATATCAATAATACGTCTAATGAGTTGATATCTGAAAACGAGAAAGTTGTTGCTGACACATCATCGGGGATTTTTCTCTGTCGCTTTGGGCTGGATAAAGATGGTGCGACTGTGGTCAATGACATTGATTCAACCAATACTGTAGATAAACTCTCATCTGGCTTAACTAGTTCCAGACTTGATGAACTATTTGATGTTGGGACGGATGCATTCGGCAGCTACGAAGAAAACGAGTTAAACAAAAATCTCGAAAACGATGTTTCGTTTTCTAATATGGAGGATCCTGCGATGCAAATAAGTTCGAACAAATCAGAAGAAGTCAAACTAGACGACTTCCATATCTTCGGGAACAACGAACCAAAACGTCACGAGTCAGAGGACGTTATGGATTTCAGCACAAAAAGCAATCTTGAATTTTGTTCACTTGTACCATCTGAAAACGAGCAAGCATTCGGGTTCCAAGATTGTCTGTACGGCAACACAATGGAAGAATGCAAGGAAGAAAGCTCTGAACGGGGACTGCTCAATCATTTTTCCGATGATATTTTTGAAAATAAGATGTATTCTACACCGTTAGATGGACTCAAATTTGATGAAGACAGAGATCTTAACAGCAACGAGCTAAGTCTTGCTTTTGGGAACTCTAATGTTGACGTTCATACTAATTTGAGTATGGTTAATAGTAGTATGGTTGAGGAGCTAAAGTCCGGAAGTAGTTCAGTGGGTGGATTATTTAATCTTTCCGGGAATGTTAAAACTAGTAGTTTTCAAAATGCATGGGATGGGATTAAATCAGATGAATTTAAATTTAAAGGTTCCGGAAGTAAGTTTACGACCGGTTTTGGAAGCAATCTTGGGCAAACTCGTGAAGAAGTTGTGCCGAGTGGGATGTGGAGAACCGGTGATCGAAATCAATTGCAAAGTGGTATGCCCATGTCTTCACATGCACACATACCGTCTCCCAGCTCGTTTCACTCCTTCAATATAATGCCGGGAAAGGTATTACATACTCTGTGCATGTGGCAATTTTGAACCATTAACTAAAAATGGGTTAGGTATATTTATCTACAAGGGCTGGATTCAATGGGGAATCGACTCAAACAAACTCCGATTGGACTCATTTCAGCGGCATTGGAATCGGCTCTTCGAACCCTAACTAGAAACTCTAAACTTTGAACCATAAATCCTAAAGCTAAACCATAAGACCAAAACCTAAGCTAAACCGTAAAATCTAAACTATAAACACTAAAAGCTAAACCCTAAAGGCTAAAACTTAAAGCTGAATCCTAAACCCTAAATCCTAATGATAAACCCTCTAATGAGAAGGGAAGGGGACTTTTAATGAAGAGGGGCAAAATTGGAAAAAAATACAACTTTTCAAACATTTCTATCTTTTTCATATGTTATTATTTAAAAAAAAACTGTACCATAAGATCACAAATTATTTTATCTTTCGTTCGAGTATATTCGAGCATATTTTTTCGACATAAAATAAAGATTTAACATATGCAATACTACTTAGCCTTAGGGTTTAGGTTTTGATTTTAGTTTAGCTTTTAGGATTAGGTTTTGGGGGGAGGGTAGGTTTTTGGGGGTAAGGGTGGGGTGGGGGGTTGGCGGGTTTAGGTTTTTCTTAGTGTTGCACATGTGTAATACTAATTTTTTTTTTCAAAAAAAAGTTTTTATGTAATGCTAGATTTACAACCAAAAAGTATTAAAAATAAATAAATAAATTATGGTGTGTTTTTTAATTTTTTTTTGGGAGTTTTTGAGTTCTCGCAATAAAAGGAGTTTTCGCTTGAACCCTCCCTTATGTATGAAAACGCTAAATATTTTGAGAACCGTGAGAACGAATGAAAAACCGCGAGAACCTGGTCAAAAACATTTCAAATTCAATTTTTTTACACTTATCATTATTATTCGAACCAATGTTAGAAAATAAATTTACACGTTTAAATTTACATGTAATCGTAAACAAAGAAAATTTACACATGTGTAAGTTTGTCATTTACACATGTGTAAATTTGTTGTATTTACGTAATGTTGGGGGGTTTAGGTTTTTCGTAATGTTGCACATGTGTAGTAATAAATAATAGTTTTGATAAAAGTACGGCACCTTAAATCTTTTTTTTATGTCATAAAAATATGCTCGAATATACTCGAATGAATGATAAAAAAATTTGTGATCTTATGGTGCCATTTAAAAAAAATGATAACGTATGGGGAAATTAGAAATGTTTAATATATATATATATAGAGGCCGGTTAACGTACAATACATGTTATCCTACATTATGTACGCGATGCCCACAGACGTACGATCTTCAATCCATCAAACGCGGGCAAACATTGATAACCACCGTAAATTCAAACAGCCATCACCATTATTCCTCGTCGCCTTTTTCCTTCACTACCGCCGGACTCGAAAAAGATCAGCAAGCAACAATACGGCGACGTTAACCTCCCTCCGGTCACCTGCAACCTTCGTTCTTCGTTTCCGGTTCAATCATCTTATTCGAACTCCGACCCTAAAACCTGCAACTCATCTTCATCAGTTCATCATCATCTTCAACCTTTCGTCGCCGGTCACTGTTTAATCATCTTCACCGTTGAACACCTTCATTCTCTCCGATCATCAACCACCTTCAACCACCGTACCTCCTACGACCACCATCCAGAAAACTCCATCACAAACAAGATCCACTGCTTCGAATAATCATCATCTTTCTGTTTCTCTCTCTTGTTCTCAAAGACAGTGCCATGTCCACACCACATGCGAATTTGATCAACACCACATGCGAAGTAGTGCCATGTCCACATGCTAGTGCCATGCACATGCGAATTAGTGCCATGTCCACATGCGAAATTTGTATGTCTCTAATTATATTTTTGTCCACATGCAAAATTTGTTTTTGTCCACATGCGAAATTTGTATGTCTCTAATTATATTTTTGTCCACATGCGAAATTTTATATGTCTCTAATTAATCCACATGCGAATTAATGAAATAGCATGTGTTAATTTTGATGAAATAGCATGTTTTTTTGTAACAATTTCGCATGTGGTACAAAAAACATGCGAATTCAATGCGGGAAGATGATCGGGCGGCTGAGATTGTAGCGTACGTAATGTACGATAAGGAGATTTGTACAGTACTCTTTACCTATATATCTATATATATATATATATATATATATATATATATATATATATTCCAATTTTACCCCTCCATTAATGTCCCCTTCTCCTACTTTTTAGTGGTTTTGATGGAATTTTTTAGTTTTCTCATTAGATGAGTTTTCTCATGCTCCATCCCTATGTTGTCAAAGACGCAAGGCGCAGGCGAGGCGCATCGGCCTCGCCCGGAGCCTAGGCGCAAGGCGCAAAAAAAACGTGGGTTTTTTAAGAAAAGCGCACATAGAGAAAAAAATATAAAAAATATGTTATGCTTTGAAAATAAATAAGATTTCACATATAAAATAAAAAAAAAACTATTATATGTCATTTAAGATCATGTAGCTAATAGTTAGTAGCAAAAGTTTAGTATTTATATGTTGGAAGTTTTGGGTGTGTGAATGAAAGTCTCAAAAGGTGGTAAGTACTTTGTCCCACATTGGTGTGGGAACAAAGTGAGTGGTTGTTTATAAGGTAAAGCCTTTACTACCCCATTGTAGCTTTATGACATGTTTTACCACAAGTCCTATCCGCGCGCAGGGGGGGGGGGGGTGCAAAAAATGAGTTTCTGAACTGGAATTTGGTTGAACTCGTGCGTGCCCTGCGGACACGAATGCAGGCTGTTTTTGCACACGCACTCAGTTTCGTTTTTAACGGTCATTTTACAAAAAAAAAAAAAAAACCTTTTGTTTTTTTTCTGCGCCTCAGGACTGTTTTTTGTGCCTAGGCGCGCCTTTTTTGCGCCTCACAGCGTTTTTGCAAAAAAAAACCGTTTTTGCTCCTGGCCTACCACGAGGCTCGCCTAGGCGCGCGCCTTTTGCGCTTTTGACAACTATGCTCCATCCCCTATATATATATATAGTTGTGTTCGATGAGTCGGTTCCAATGCCACTAGAATGAGTCCAATTAGAGTCCACTTGAGTCGGTTCCCCACTTTTTTAGTGTTCCCCATTGAACCTCCCATATATCTACAATCGATTAACAAATGAAAACATGTGGATAATTATTTCAATCGGATGGCTTTTTTTAATCATATATACTACTGGATTAATAATTAATAATAAAAATGTTGCATTCACTTGAAGCAACTTGATTGGTTGTTGTTTTATCGACAGGCTGGAGACGGGCAGTTTAGACTTAATGAAAGGTATAACGAAGGTTACGGTGTGAGTGGGCTGAGATCTGGTAGGCCCGAGCCTGTGGAATTCAGTTTCCTAACAGCAGGTGGTAGATCGTCTCAACATAATCCACATCAGCTTCAAGGGGATTCGAGGGTGTTTTCATACAATCCAGAAATGGGCCAACAGTTTGATTCCAACTTTTGGCTTGGAAAGAACACTATGATGTCGAATCCAGCTGGCAGAAATCAGATGACAGCTGTATGTGCTTTGTGTAGAACTGAATTTCAACTACACCCTGCTCATTTTGGAACGCAAGATGGAATTGCGCCTTTGTGCCGGTCTTGCAGTGCAGGGATGTCTGGGCATGCCAACATGTTGTAGAATGAGTTGGCACTACATATTTATGCTTTTGTTGGCCGTTATTTTCCCAAGAATATAATAAGGTAACCGCTAGAATTCATTTGAATATTTTTTTTTGTTAGTATGTTTTTGTGGTAATTACTTAAAAAGGTAACCAACTTTTCTCACATTTATGTGTTGGGTGGATTTGATAGGTTCGCATCAAACGCCCTGGGTATGGTTGGCCAGCTTTGTTTTCTCTTTTTTTGAAAGAGTAAAATGTCATTTTCGTTCCTAAGGTTTGGCTAGTTTTGCGACTTTAAGTTTCGTGCAAAGATTTGTTTTTACGCATCTGGATCCAAAAAAATTGAAGTCTTGCCATTTTCATCCGGCTCGTTAACTCCATCCAATTTTCTCCGTTAAGTCAAGGGTATTTTTGTCTTTTTTTGCTAACTTAAAGGGCAATTCGGTCTTTTTCACTCTATGTAAAAATATGGAATACCCCTATAAAAGACCGAATTGCTCTTTTAAGTTAACAAAAAAGACGGAACTACCCCTGACTTAACGGAGAAAATGGATGGAGTTAACGAGTGGATGAAAATGGCACGATATCAAACCTTTTGGATCCAAATGTGAAAATACAAACCTTTGGACAAAAGTCACATAACTGGCCAAACCTCATAGACGAAAATGGCACTTTTTATTGTGACGATTGCATAAAATTACAGTGATCATACAAGTCTTGAAACACGCATATGTAGGAGGTTAAATTGGGTTCATATCAAAGGGCTTCCATTTTAGCAACAATTCTACCGGTTCGACCCGTTAATGGAAAATTGTAGCCCATGTAAATGGGTCGAGTTACTTATATGACCCATTAACGTAGTTTCAATGTCAAATTTTGAAAGGTCATTATTGTTAAAGTGGAGGGGTACATTTGTGATCCATTTTTAGTTAACGATATGAATTATGATTTTGTTTTATGCAACCTTGACAGGTTAACAAAAGTTCCAGATATGTGGTAGGTAATTATGCTTCAAAGAAAGGCAGCTTTTCATGGATCGTTGTCACTTCTGGTATGCTTCTTATAAGCAGTTTCTGACTTAGTTTTTTTTTTCTTTTAAACAGTTTTAGAAATTTCTATATATTAACGGTTTCTTCTTCACCTTGCATTTCTTTTTCCCAAGCCAAAAGTTAGAATTGTGTTTTTCGTTCATGCCGGTAATTTCAATTTTCTATATTGCACGATAAACAAATTGTGATCAGGGTATTAATTTTCTTTGAGGATTAAGATGTGCCAGTAAATAAAAAACGGATAATGAAAAGAGTAGCATGGTTTCGTTTTTTGTTTTTTTTTTGTTTTTGAAGAACAATCTCAGATAAAAATAGAGGGAAGATGCACGGGGACAGGTAATGGGTAGTGTTAATAAACATTTCGGATTGCGTTAGGTTAGGTTGAGTGTTGACCCACTAACTTTACTTTGTTTACTAGTATATTTTTTTCTACAAATACTAAATGGGTAATTTATGTTATGGACCGAAACCATCGGTTGTATGGGCAACCAATGTGGGGTTTATACACCAAATGGGCTCTCTCTCACCCACCAGACTAGTCTTTTGGGTTGAGTTATCTCGTTTGGTATGTAACATTGATATCAGAGCCAAACTCGGAGTGGTGGCCCACGGAGAGAGCCAGCTGTGACCAACGTGGCGGTGACCAACGAGGACGTTGGCCCTTAAGGAGGGTCGATTGTTATGGACCGAAACCATTGCAAGGTATTATTGGACTTGTCCCACATCGGTTGTATAGGCAACCAATGTGGGGTTTATATACCAAATGAGCTCTCTTACCCACCAGACTAGTCTTTTGGGTTGAGTTATCTCGTTTGGTATGTAACGTTTATGATTGGATCTTTGATTAATGATGGCGTTGGATAAATAGGTAGGGCGTTTTAAATACCCTTCCAGCCACCCCTTTTAGTTTTAGTTGTAAGTGGCCAAACGGGTGGGGTGGTTCAGGTTGTTTAACAATCGGATGACTTCCACTTCCTGTATTTGTTTTTATGGTGGCTAGTAGTGATGGTGGGCAGAGGTGGCGGTGTTGGGCCGTTGGCGTCAAGTTGATGTGGTGTGGCTAGCTCTTTTAAACGGTTGATCATTCTAGTAATAGAGTGATTGATTCATAGACCGTGTCATAGGTGCATTTATATTGTGATACAGTTTGCTCAGCCTAAAAAAATGCCTATCCAATTGTCCAATTGCCGGTTAACTTGCGAATTATAACTGAAGCACTCGATGTCATCAACTAGATAACTAAAACTGATATCTAGTGAACCGATTAGTTATGTAGCTTCCAGCAATCGACATCTTCGACGATTGGGTAAAAGTAAAAACCAAGCCTCCTAATTGACTCATGCATAAAAGTTTACTTGTTTTTGATAATTTAAGTCAAGTCAAAACGTCATGGTGACAAGGGTGGACCTATGTTAACATATCTGTTAGTTCCATTGATATAAAATTAACCTCTTTTATTCTAGATGATTTTTTCATATCGAAGTTGTAGGAGATGGAGATAATAGTTTGTTAGGATTGAGAATAGTGGCAGTAACATCAGAAAAGAAGGAATGCCGTTGTTCTCAACCCTGTATGTTCCATCCAAATATAACTTGGTTCATCATCTTTTTTTTTTTTTTTTTTTTTTTTTTTTTTTTTTTTTTTTTTTTTGAAAGGTGTGAATTATTCGCGATTGTCGGGAGGTCTAACATACGTTGTCTTAACCGGGTCTACGCTAGAGAGCCCCCTCGCACAATAGATCCCCAATTTAAATCCCTCAATGAGAAACCCCTATCACCCAGACTTGAACTTTAGACTTGGAGGGGAAAACTCATCTGGGCCCACCATAGGTGGAACATAAATACCTGTGGCCACCACTAGAGCAGTAATGGTTAGTTCATCATCTAAATTTCGGTTTAATCTTTTTTCTAAATGAATGGAGAAGGCTAGCTCATTGATGGCACATAAAAACTTAACTACATGACGCAAATGGAAGTAAAACAAATAAATAAAATGAAGGAATCATATATTGAATTCAAAGTACTAAATCTTCACTCTTTCTTATGTCAAATCTTTATCCCTTTAGCTTTGATTGTTGTTTTAGGACTTTCTGTAGCACCCTAACCCGGAATGGATTGACCTCTCACATTTATTACTTAAACATAAGGGTGGAAGGGGCACCATGCGGTGACCCCTTCGGTGAGTGTTTTTCCCGAGCGGTGAAGTGCCGCCACCCTCAAATCGGTGAGTGTCTTTGAACAGTGACTGATGAAACCAATCACACATTTATTTAGTTTTTTTTTAATTTTTTTTAAAGAAAAAATTGTTTGGATGAAGCATCTCTAGTGATTGAGTGTAAAATGGGGAGTGAAGAAGAGAGTTGATATGGTATGATATTATTGGCTATGAAAAAAGTTTACCACTCCCCAATTGGGTAACACCCCTTCCACCCTAATACATTTACCATTCTATCTAATTTAATAGTTTTTTTTTTTTTTGGGTAAAGGGCTACCCCGGTGATTCTATATATTTACAACCAAAAAACACAAGTAGTGTAGAGAATCTACATTAGTTCAATCATGAGACATGCCCCATGAAAGTAAAACCAAATAGTCACAAAATCAAAACAGCCAACTAAAACAACTAGACAAGAATCTAGACACAATGGATGCCAAAAACTACGAACTAATCAGTCGCCATCGTCTTCATTTTCTTTCGTATGGATCTCCCGTTCTCCAAGAAGCTTGCGCACCCTATCGGTATCCTTTAACTTTGCACCCATCAACTTGTATCTCACTGTTTTCATGATAACATCACTAACCGTTTCAGGAGGTCTCAACTGATTTTTAAATAACCTGGCATTCCTCTCTTGCCAAATACTATACGCGGCAGCCGCAACAAGAATTTTAGCAACATAAATATCGGCCTTCCTTGAATGAGCTTGAGCACAAAGCCAATCGACGATATCCACCCATTTCGGACAAACAGAACTCATCCCCACCCTATTTCGAACCGTAAGCCACACTTGTGAGGAGTACTTACACTCAAAAAACAAGTGAGAGTGAGAATCAAAACTCTCATAGCATAGTAAACAGCACATCATATTCATGTTTTTTCTCCGAGAAAGATCCCATTGCAGAATTTTGTCTTGAGTAAGAAGCTTACCTTTCATAATCAACCACATCATAAAAGCGTGCCTAGGGATACATTGGGCAAACCAAACAATGCTGCACCAGTCGACTTCCGGCTCTCTATGCCGAACCGAATGCCATACAACAGAAGAAGAGAACTCATTAAGAACACCACCATCTTTCCATAATAATCTATCAGGTTTTAACGGATCCAGATGTAGCTGGTCGAGCTGAATGAGAACGGGGAAGAGATCCCTCCAAGCCATACGCCAAGTCCAAGCACCATTAGAATAAACATTAGCCACCGAGTCATCCAAACTAAAGTCAGCATCAGTAATAGTTCTGGGCGACACAAAGTCGCCAAGAGGCCCCAAGTCGCTCCAATAGTCGTACCAGGCTGAAGTATTAGTACCATTCCCTAACTCGGACCATATATGATTTCTAATAAGCGGCCGCATCTGAGTCAGTTTTCGCCAAGACCAACAGCTGTTCGAAGGCGTTTTGCAAACCCAGAAACTAATTTTTCCTCCAGTGCATAATACGTTTCTAATTTTTCCACAAGCACACGACAATCATTATAACCAAGTTTAGGAGAAATAAGGGGCACCCCCAAGTACTTCACAGGTAGCTTTCCTTCCACAAATGGCATTATATCTAGAATAGCTTGTTTGACATGGTCATTAACATTACAAAAGACCACCGTGCTTTTCTGGTTGCTAGGCACTAACCCCGACATCTTAGTGAACTTCGAAAGAGACGACATAATACACTTAGCTGAATTCACTTCCCCTCTAGCAAAAAGAAATAAATCATCTGCAAAACAAAGATTGATAATCTGCTGCCTTTCACATCTGTTATGGAACTTAAAAGAAGAAGCTATACGAACCGCATGTTGAAGAATACCCGTCAAAACCTCCATAACCAGAGTAAATAAATAGGGGGACATTGGATCCCCTTGTCTTAACCCACGGTTACCCTTGAAAAAACCATGCACCGTGCCATTAACACAAACCGAAAATGAGGTAGTAGAAACACAAATCATGATCCACTCCACCATCTTACTGTTAAAGCCAAAACCAAGCAGCACACTTTTGAGAAACCTCCAATCCACAGTATCGTAAGCTTTCTGAATATCAACTTTAAACGCACATCTAGGAGGACCCACATCTCTATGATAATTATGCATTAACTCTTGTGTTAGAAGAATATTATCCGAAATCTTCCTTCCAGGAACAAAAGCAGATTGGTTGATGCTGACAATATCATTCAGGGCTCCCTTAATTCTATCTGCAACAATCTTACTAATGCACTTGTATAAGACATTACAACAAGCAATCGGTCGAAAATCAGTAACAACCAAAGGAGTCGAAACCTTTGGAATAAGCACAATAAGAGTATGATTCAATTCCCGAAGCAAATTACCAGTTTCAAAGAAATCTTTAATAGCATTAGAGACATCATTGCCAATGAAGGACCAAGCACTTTTGAAAAACGCCGCCGTATATCCATTAGGCCCAGGAGCTTTATCATTTCCAATAGAGAACATCGCCTTTTTGACCTCCTCCGCCGTTACTTGCCGGACCATATGAGCAGCTACATTGTGTGATAAGACTCTCGGAAATAAATCCGGAGCCGGCTCAAGCGAAATATCACCTTGCCTACCAAAGAACTTTTCATAATGCTGAACAAAAGCTTTATAAACCATGTCGCCTTCATAGAGACTCCCTCCCGAATCGTTAATAACATCAATTCTGCTACAGTGATTTCTGACTTTCAAAGAAGAATGAAAAAAAGCGGTATTCATATCACCTGCACTCAACCAATCAACCTATGATTTTTGTTTCAGAAAGCGCCCCTCATCCAACAATGCCTCCTGTAAATCACGGCTAGTAGACGTCTCTTCAGCCCGGAGATCGACGTTTAGCGGGTCCTGATCAATATTTTGCTGAATCACATCTAACTTCATCCGAAGATTTTCAACTTTCTTGTGAAGGTTACCTTGCTTGAAAAGCAACGACCGAAGAGGGTTTTTCAGCAAGCGAAGCTTTTTGACAACTCTAAACTGATGCACACCATCAACGTTAGATTCCCAATGCTTTTTAACAATCTCTAAAAATTCTGGTTTAAAAACCAAGAAATTAGCGAATTTAAAAGACCTCGGCTTCAGTTTCATAGCTTCCGGGATAGATAGAATACATGGACAATGATCTGAAAGCCTATAAGGCTTGAACATGGCAACCGAGTTTGGGTATTCAGCCACAAAAGAAGTGTTTCCCATCACCCGATCAATTTTCTTTAGTAACCCAACCCCCTTTTTAGGCTTTTGGTTCCATGTAAAATGGATACCTGTCCGATTTATATCAACCACTTCAATGTCATCGACACAAGCTTGAAACTCCCTCATACCAATAGATATCGAAAAAGTTCCCATAGATTTATCCTCTATGTTGAGAGCCGAGTTAAAATCACCCATAATAAACCAAGGTTCGCGTTTAAAAGCTAATAAATAGATAGAACTAGTTCGAGTTACCAACTTGGCCTTCTATATATTTACTCACTTGTCTACCAAATACATTAAAAAGCTCTTACCCCATGGATTATGAAAACCTGTTTGTCTACCAAATACATTAAAAAGCTCTTACCCCATGGATTATGAAAACCTGTTTAGAGAAAGGGTATGGCTGATATAAAAAAGAAGATAACACACAAGTCTTAATTGCTGAAAGTCACATCCAAAACAGAAGGTACTTGAGTTTTAAACAACTATTTTTTGAAATTATAGTTTTCTAGTCAAATATTTTTTGCATTTGTTTGAACAACAAAATTTTACACTAATGTGTATTTCGCGGGGCTCGAACCCTTGACCTTGAGGAGAGTAACATCTTAACTCCAATGACTGCCATTTGGACCCAACCACCACCCATAATCTAAACAAAATTTATGCAACTTCTATTTATATTATGCATCTTACAAAAAACATTGTTGGTGCATATTATGTGACAACAGCTTTGGCTTGGTCTTTGGATATTTTACGAGGCTTGGATTTCGAGTATGACATGGATTTCGAGTTAATGGGTCAATCCGAATTAATGTGTTCGTCTTTGTAAATGTTCTAGCCCGAATGTTATGTATATGGGCCTAGCCCAATTCGAGTAGCTTAGCTGTGGGTATATAAACAACTGTAGGCTATAGGGTTTAGGTTAGACGTTTTGCAGAAGTATCAGAGATTGAGAGAGTTGGAGAAAACACAGAAAAAGGCTGTGAGTTCTTGTGATCTTGAGTGGTTGTAAACAATACGTTTGATAATCATAGAAGATCAGTTTGTGAATTGGTTTTCGTGTTCTTCATCTTTATCTTGTTTCTGTTTCATTGATTGATCAAGGGGATTCTGCACCCTTGATTGATTATCAATCTTGTAACGATCCACGGGATAGGGACCTACAATTGGTATAAGAGCTTTTACTCTTATTGTTGGTTCGAGGTTGATTGCATCAGATTCAAGAAAAAAAACCCGCTGAAAATTGCTTCTGGTTAAGCTTCACGAACTGTTTGTTTTGCTGGTGTGTATTGAAGGTTTCGAGTTCTGTTGAAAGGCTGGTTTGGGAGTTTTCGAGTTAATGTTCTAGGTTGATATTGAAGATTTCGAGCCCTGTTAATAATCTGTTCTTCGAGTGTTCTTCATCAGTTCTTCAAATATTCAAGAAATCAAGACTGATTTAGATTGGTGATTTTCAGAAAGTGTTTGCGAAAATCAAGGAAATTTTTGAGGATAATTCAGAAGATTTCTCGAAATCTTTGAATTATTGAAATCCTGATTTATCGGGATTTCGATATTTTCTCTAACTAAGTTGTTTTCCAGGTTTCGAGAGGTTGCTACTCGTGGTTGCTACTCACGTTGGTACTGAGATTTCAAGTTGAGATTCAGAGGTTGCTACTGAGGTTGCTACTTGAGGTTGCGACTGAGATTCCGACTGGTGGTGTTTTACTCGAAATCAAGAGGTTGCGACTGGTGATAACCACTCGAAATCTCGAGATCTCGAGTGTGATTGCGACTGAGAAAGAAGTGTGTGTGATTGCGACTGAGAAAGTGGTGGAATTTTTCTTAGCTGACGTAGACGGGAATTAACGTTTTCATGAATAGAAAATTATCCGTAGACAATCTTAGCAAACCGTCTGCACGGTTGGAATCCATATATTTTTAGGCAAAAAAAAGGCACGGAAATTCCGAAAAAGGTTTTGGACAATATATATCATTGGATTCGTATTTGAACGAATTGTTGAGAATGGAGCATGAGGTTGACACAACGAACAAACCTCCTAAAATGACGAAGGTACAAAATTACCTTACATGGAAAGACAAATTTCAGTCTTTTATCGAATATCAGGACACACAGATGTGGATCTGTATTCAAGAGGGGTACGTGAACCCAACACATGACTTTGAAGGCATACAACATCTCACTGCCTATGTTAACATGCAAGATGCTGAAAAGAAAATGTATGAAGCTGAAAAGAGAGCTTTGGCTGCTATTAAAATGTCCTTACCTGATGGCGTCAAACATACATTCAAGAAGTACACTAACTCGAAGGAGATGTGGGATGCTCTTGAAAAGAGGTATCAAGGAAATGCTGATGACAAGAAGAACAAGGTTAACCTACTAAAGAAGCAGTTTGTTGTCTTTAAGTGTATGAGAAATGAGTCACTTGAAGATATCATCACTAGATACTATCACTTAATGTCAGAAATGGACACTTATGAAATAGATACCTACACTGACATAGAGGTTAATGATAAGCTGCTCGATGCTTTACCTGCAAAGTGGGATATTTATACGCTCATGATTAAGGGGGGAAGCTGATTATGAGACGAAAGACCTAGAAGAGGTTGTTGGAAAGCTAAAGAGCTTACGAGCTCAACATGAAGAAGAAGGAAATGGGATATGATCAGGTTCAGGATCCGGGAGTTTACAATGGACTTCCATCTTCTTCATCCCACAATGCTTCTAGCAATTCGGCCACTGCATTTCTCTCATGTGAAAATGAACAAGTTACCACTAATGCAGATGGTGATGTGTGTTTTGTTGCTGCTTCAGGAGGATCAACAGGGGGTAAGAGACAACAAGCTGGTAATCAGAATACAAATACCAGGTCTATGCCTCTAAGTGTCAAGGCTGCTGAAGAACATCTTGCCTTGTTTGCTTCATTTGTTGCCTCTTATGAGAATTACATTCAGGGAAAGATTTCTGATCCGGCTACTTTTAATGAAGATTATGATCAGATTGACCCTTATGACTTAGAAGAAATGGATCTACAGTGGCAAATGACCATGATTTCTAGAAGAGTCAAGATGTTTATGAATAGAACAGGAAGGAAGTTCGTTGGAAAGAGTGTTGGTTTTGACAATACCAAAGTTAGGTGCTTTAACTGTCAGAGTTATGGACATTTTGCTAGGGATGTCAAAGACCAAAAACAGAGTCTTCGGGTCAAAGTTCAAGTAACATGAATGCATCAAATAACTCTGGCTCTAAGGCTTTGATCTCTACTGCACGAGAGGGTTCATATGATTGGAGCATTCATCTGGAAGGTGATGAAAATGTCACGCATGCATTCATTGCAGAGATTGTCTCAGATGATAATGTTGAAGCAAAGGTAGATGCTGAAGTAGAGAAGGAGAGTGAAGCTGAAAAGGTTGAGAGTGAAGCTGAAAAGGTTGATGCTGATCAGACTACGGAAGTTCATGAGGAAAACCTAAAGTCTGATGATGAGAAAGATGCTGCATATAAAAAGATGGCAGCTGAACTTGTCGCTCTCATGGCCAACTTACACAAATCAACAGGAGAGGTAAATTCTAATTCTGTTAATTCTGTTTGTTTAAAATGTTGGGAATTACAGGGTGAGGTTGATAGGTTATCAACTCAAAACCAAAGTCTGATAAATGAGATGTCGAGCATAAAAGAATCAAATTTTTTCGTAAAAAGAAACGAGTCTTTATATTTGAAGAAAAATAAAGGTTATGAAAATGAAATAGACGTTTTAACCTGCAAATTAAACGAAAAAGTTCAAATTATAGACTTAGCTCCAACCTCGTTAAGATAGTTATTTGTTTTATAGACCTGAACACGAGTTTCATACGAGAATCCAAGGACGAGTTATGATAATTTTATCATCTATATTATATACTTTTTTAAAATTTATATTTTCGAGAAAACAAAGGCACATCACCAACGGTTCGTTGAGTCAAAACGTTCGAAACACAACAAGTATTCCTATCGAGTATAACTAGTTAGGTGAATATTATACATGACCAACTTGTGTGTTAGGGTATTTCCATTAGACCTTAAGGTGATCTTTACTTGTAGTAGGTCACGACAAGGTTATTTCAAGCTTTGGGATTTGTTTATCTTTGTTTGATATATGGAGTATTATGCTTTGCCAATCAGGTGAGTTCATAACCCCCACTTTTTACGGTTTTACATTTTTATAAATGTTTTCGGGGGTGGAAAGACATGCAAGTTTTTGCAAAAGAAAACACTATTTCGATGAACAAAAACACATATTTATAAACCATGTTGCAAATGAATTTCAACGAACTCGAAAGGTTTACGAAAGGTTTATACTAAACATACTGGTTTTACAAAGCAAACATGTATTTTCGCAAACGCGCATGATTTTCATAACTAGTGACGGGAAGGTCCTAGTTACTACAACTGGACTGGGTTGGTCTGCGTACGAATAACGAGACAACCCAATGGGTTTATGTCCCCCTTTTCTTTTGAAATACATATTAACTAGGGTATGATTAAGCTATGGAATGAATTCTTGGATCACGTGCGAATAGGCGCTAACTTAGGCACCATTAATCCTTTTAAGGACCACGGAACAGGGGGTAGATCTATCGGGTACGTTCGAGCCCCACTCAAGGTCCTTGTGCGGCCACTTAGAGTGCTTTTGTGTCCCTGTCGAAGTGAATCGACACTTAAATCGTCTACCGGGTTGAGTGCCTCCTATGTCGGCACACATATTAATGTCTTAGCTACACATTAATGATCATTAGGTTCATAGACGCTTGCATACCAACTTTCGATACTCACAACCTTCAAATGTTTTTAATATTCATTTGACGCAAACTCATGATACATGTATTTACAAACTTTGATAACATTTTCAACTTATGTACAAGTAAGAGGACGGGTTGGTCCTTCTTACAAAGACTCTTTTGGGCTCGGCCCATTCTCTCTCGTGCAATGGACAAAGACTCTCGTGGGCTAGACTCACAGTTTTCATATAACATACCGAGAAAATGATTTTATTAAATTTCTCCACAACTTTTAAACTGGTAAACAAAAAGATTTATTTAAATCTTTTTCAAAACAAACTATGAACTCGCTCAACTTTATCTTGACTTTTTCGCATGTTCTTTCTTAGGTTGCATTTTCGAAACTATGAAACGGTTGGAATAGGAGAACCCATGGGAATTTGAGTACTTAGCAGGCATTCAGTTTCTAGAAGTCTTAGCTTATTTGCTTCCGCTGTGCAATGAAGATACCTGTCCAGTCACGCCAAGCTCTGATATTTCAGGGTGTGACAGAGTGGTATCAGAGCTATAGGATTCAGCGAATCAGGTTTCTGTAGAGATACCTAGGCTTTAACCTCACTTTCCTCTGGGGATTTAGATCATTAAGACTTGAATACATACAGAACGCCTAGGATTCGAATATGGGTTTCCAACCGTTGTCGAAAACAATGAGTCAACTGTTTTGATTTTAAACATACACAAGTGTTGTGTTGATACACGGTACACGAAATGATTACGCACAGAAAGCAAAACCTTGAGTGTTTTGATAACACACATATAGGACTTTTGGAAAACTCTTGATGAGAAACATATGTCGAAATTCACTAAAGGTCCTCACGTACGAGCCTCGAGTATTAACTCGGGCACACGCTATTATCTATATTGTCTATACTATTCTAATTACCCGAGCAGGCAACCTACAGATAACGAAACGCTAGTGCACGTGGATACATGAAACTCAAATTATACGTCAACGGATGTTGGAGCACATCACATTCTACGCGGAACGAAACGCTAGTGCACAAGTATACATGAAACTTAAACTATACGTCAGCGGACGTCGAAGTATATAACACACGACTTTTGAGGCAAGGCCATTGGAAAACATGATTGGGCATGACAACAACGATGCTAATCCCGTCAGCGGGAGAACTGTGACACCTGTGTCACTTCAACCATCAAACAAATACCAAACCATTGAAATATTGTAATTTCATACTTGGGATTTGTATAAATATGTGTATCATTTGCACATATCAATTCTTGATCGATTTCGAGCTCTAAATCGCTTTCTGGAAGGTTATACGCGAACTGATGCGTAAATATAACCAGTTTAATGCAACAAACACTCCGAAACAGTGACATAGGCTTAACATACCTTAAATAACCTTTACATAACTTAGAAATAAGTTTTGGATGGTTTGGTGTGTCGAAATCAAGTTTATTCGCTTACAGGGACTAATTTCGACAAACTGCGAAAGTATACCGATTCGTACAGTAACGAACATTACGGAACTTGATCATAAGTTAAACATACCCTAAATATCCTTTACATAGCTTATAAATAGGCTTTGAGGGGTTCGGTATGATAAAATAAACTTATTTGATCAATAGAGACTAAAAGCGTCAAAAGTGCATAAGTTTGCATTTTCACGCATATCTTACGTTCTGAATATATCCGGATATCCAAAAATTTATTTAATCATTAAAATATTTTATTTTAGTGATTTTCATGATAAAATTCCATTCGTCGCGTAATTTGGATCATTTTTGCGTTCATTACGATTTCCGTCGTAATTAACCGAACAACGCAACCGTACGACCAAACTAACCGACATCCGAGATGTTTTTGAGCATATTTTAAGTTCCCTATACTTTAAATTTATTTTAGAGCCTTGAAATGGGGTTAACGGGGCTTAAAAGTGCAAAAAATCAAGTTTTACAAGTGCAGGGACCATTTTTGAAATTTCTGGCAGATACGTTGAACTTGGTCCATTTTTGAGATTTTGATGGTTTTAACCCATGGTTTTGCACCCTATGGGCTGGTATTTGATGGTTTTACATGTCCCATGGTATTCTAAAACCTTGGGCCCAAGTGTAAGGCCATGATTAAAGCACGGTTCTCGATAAACGATCTTAACGGTGGACCGTATCCTATATATACCCACCTCATTTTCATTCTTTCCTCACACATGATCTAATTTTCTCTAAGTTGAAGCTCAAATGCTTCATACCTGAGAATTTATAGATCATATCTTCCTAGCTTGGATCCTTTGTAAGCTTCTTTCGTTCTTTTATGCGTTTTTAAGCTTAAAAGTCAAACAGTGTTTGACTTTCTGCATTGACCAGTTTATGGTCAACACGAAGTTCGTTTGAACTTCGCAACGTGAGCGTAATCACGATGGTTATAGTCCCGTGTGACTATACCTACTGATTACCACGTTGACTAGGCGTAGTGACGAGTCGTAGTTTCGGCCAAAATGCGTATTCATGCGTATTTTGTAACCAAACTACTCTTGGGTATCAAAACCAATTGTTTTGATATCAAAACCTGTTTTCTAACTTAACTAAACATGTTCTAACATGTTTAGCTTGTCACTTTTAGTTTAGTGCTTGTATAGAGTCGTAAGTCAAGCGGTCTAAACAACCGCTTAGATTTTCGAACTAGACCTGTTTGGTCGATCATTAGGATCCGACCAAACATGTTTAGTGACCATAGTTGTATAGGGAATAACCTTCCAAGGTTATACCTTATGGTCACTTCGTTTAAGTAGTTGTATGATAGGTAGTTTATATGCCTTAGGAAAATGACTAAAATGCCCTTTTTATGCATAATTGATATTTAAGCATATGTAACCCAAACTTTTGTCACTTAACTGATTATACAACATAATTAAACATGTTTAGGCATATAATACTTGTCATAGGACTAGTTAGGCGTTCCGAGCGCGTTTTACGCGAACGACGCGTTAAAGTAGCGTAAGCTACCTAAACGGGTCGTAATGGGTCGTAAGCACTTAGGTTAGGTTTCGTTTTAGTATGTAGGCTTTGTTAAACCATGTCATATGAGATCCAATACTCATTTGGTGTACGAAATCTCATCCTATCCGATCTTCCGATTTAGGTCCGGTTTATTTACTTAGTTTCCTATATTAGGTGCCGTTTGATTCTGTGATCCCTCTAGCTTGCTTGGTAGTTGTTCAAGACTTCTAAGCACTCTCAAGTGAGTACATAGTCCCCTCTTTTACTGTTTTCAAATGTTTTGGGGTGAAATATGTGTACCTATTTGTTATGTTCACGATTTCAAAAGTATAATTGATTATACATATTAGTACTTATCTTTTGATAAACTGAATGATTATTTATGGTTTAAACTCTAATTTTTCAAAGATTATAAAATTAATTGTTGGATAGTACTTATTTTATGTTCACCAGACCGGTTGGTAGTATGATATAGCGCTATAGGATTTGACACCCCATTCCTGTTGTCATGGAATGTCAGAAACTGATATTTTATCCAAATAGGGATTGCCTTCGTGGTATTTCTATAGTCTCCTAGGTGTATTTTGATGCACTAGGTTTGGTTGAATTCTTAAATCACATTTTTATTGTATATTTAGTTATACTCCCAAAAGTATAGTTTGATATGCTCTCATGTGTGATATTGTACAAAACCAACATATATTTTGTTAATTATTAAAACATAGTTTGATATGTTATTTATAAAACCAAAACATAGTTTAATATGTTATTTATAAAACAAAAACATAGTTTAATTTGTTATTTATAAGGCCAAAGCATAGTTTAATATGTTATTAATAAAGCCAAAGTATACTTTTGATATACTACTGAAAATTATTATTTTGACGACTAAAGTATATTTAATATACTATTTTAACGATTTTGGAACTGAAATATATTTTAATATATTACTTATTCGACTTTCTTAAAACCAAAGTATATGTTATATATATATATATATATATATATATATATATATATATATATATATATATTATACAGACATTTTTATCAAAATATTGTTTTACAAACAATATATTTTACTTGGTTATTTATTTACCTATGTATTATTCTGTTATATCATCTGATTTCTTATAAATTGTAGTACTATTTATAAAAGAAAATATTTTAAGGTTCATGACTATTTTTGATTAAATATATTTTTTTAAAATTTATAAGTCATGAATCCTATTATAATAAAACCTATGTATCTCACATACATTTTTATGCTGACGTACCTGTTTTTACACATGTTTCAGGTGCTGTTATGTGATGGTCGTTGATGTATGCTATACATAGGATGGACTCGTGCCTTAGCGACTTTAAAACTTGAAAGATAATATTTGTATTTATCTGATTTGTAATAAAACAATGAGTTCAATAATTTAATAAAACGAAATTTTTTAATCCATGGTTGTCAAACAATGATTCTGTTACGACACTCCCCGACGTTTCCGCCACGATTTGTTGTTTTACGTGGTCGGGGTGTGACAGAAAAGTTGGTATCAGAGCCAATGGTTCTAGGGAATTAGGTTATTAGTAATGCTTTGACCTAGACTATAACCTTCCTAGGACCCTAACACAAGTTATCTTGTGTTTAGTTTTAAAACAATACCGTCACTTATCCTTAGGTGACAACCACAATAAGAACACAAATTTCGAATCCGCTTTGAAAACCAATCATCTGTTCTAGGATGATTTATTATAAGGTTTTGAACACTCCAAGTTTTCAAAATCTCGTCAAAGTTTGGGTCTTATAGTGTGAACACGTGCAATCTGGAAGGGTGGATGCCTGTATTCTGAGCTTTCTGTCTAAGGCTAGAGTGTTCGTACAAATCCACATAATCGGACCAGTCACTCTTACCTGGGAACTCTTGGGGTGAGTGTCCACTTATAGGCTAAAGCATGTCTTCGCGATACATTAATATGACCCACTTACTTTGATTAGTCACCATCTCATTTGTTTGCCTTAGGTAACAAACAAATGATCGCAAATTTTATGGGTTGTCATTCTGTTATCATTTCACTTGTTTCCTCCCATATCTTTCATTATCCTCATGTTGCCTCTTCATCGCAACAACAATGTCCGAACTAGGTGCTACAATCACTCAACAAATAGGCGTCGTACTCCAGAAGACCGCTGATTTAGCTATCACCATGACTCGCCTCAGGGATGAAGCCGTACAAGGGAACTGCTCCTTGGTGAAATCAATGCAACCGTCATCATCCGAATCAAATACCCTGTTTCAGATGTACCCACGGTGGACGATGGGGACATTTGGTTAACATGTGCAGCTCTGCTATCCAAGGCAAAGCTGTTGCAAACCCTGCTGCTGCTTAACCTCTAAATTCTGCTTCATATGTCGCCTAGGCATATTTAGTACCTCAACCACATGAACTTTCTACCTTGTGTATCGACTTAAGCACGTTTAGTGCCAGGTTTCGAAACACCTCTCGTTACACAAAATTCCAAAATCCAAAATAGGATCTTTTTATCTTCACAATTAAATCTTTGTGGATGGTTATTGCTCAAATCGGAGCCCTTAATTGAATTATTCGTATGCATTAATACGTACATTACGATTCAATAAGGACAAAGCCGAATTCTTATTAAGATCTTCCTATCTTTATGGTTAGATTCTTGAAAATATTTAAAGTACCAAATGAAATCCACGGATTGGATTCCTGGTGTGCTTTAAAATACCTGTGTCCAAAGATAACAAAATGAAGATCAAGTTAAATTATGTGATTATGTGATTTCTTTATGTCTTGTGTTTTTGTGTGATCCGAATATTCATTATCCAAAGCCTCATAGAATCTTCCATATCTCATATCTCATATGAGGGATTCATAGTAGGATATCCAAAGGTACTATCTTAAATCCTTAATGGACTTCTACGTTGTAGTTAAGTCCCTTGGGTTATGAAGTACTATTCTATAATTGGACCCCTTGAGTGGTCTAGTTAACCAGATTGATTCAAAAATCTGGTTAGGAATATCATGTGATGATATAATTGAAAAGATCCCTTAAGTGGTCTATTTAAGGAGATCGTACGACGGTCTAGTTAAGAAGATCATGTGTTGATCTAGTTAAAAAGATCGTTCGTTGATCTAGTTAAAAAGATCCTTTGGTGGTCTAGTCAAATCACTTCATGTTTATTCGATTGATTTTTCCCCTGCGCATTATGAAATGAACTGTGCGGACTGTGCAAGGAATTACGTAATTATGGATGCATACATAATTATGGAATTCAGTGCACAGAAACCACAGCAAATTTTGCCATGTGTTAAGACCTATAGTGATGAGAATAACGAAACAGGAACAATGTAGAAAGGAGCATGGTGGATACGCCGCTGATACTTCCTATATATAAGTGTTCCTTATTACATTGCGAACGTAGCGTTATTTAAGTTACTAGAAGTCCTGGACCTTGACCAATGTCATTTTATCTTACACTCTCCGCCTCTGATTTCGAGCACACACAAGTTTCCTATGATAAGTCTTCATAAGAAACGTTCTTCTGTCCGTAGTTCGAAACTCCATGTTTTGTTACTACAAGGACTTCACTTTGATAGTTGACAATTTCTCTAAGAATCCAAACATGGCCCAGAGTTTTACTTAGGGTTCGAGGGATTCATTCGAAAGCGAAACCATCACAGCTGTCTTCACAAGTTTCCTCTAAAATTAAATTTCGGGACGAAATTTCCTAAAGTAGGGGAGATTGTGACACCTGTGTCACTTCAACCATCAAACAAATACCAAACCAATGAAATATTGTAATTTCATACTTGGGATTTGTATAAATATGTGTATCATTTGCACATATCAATTATTGATCGATTTCGAGCTCTAAATCGCTTTCTGAAAGGTTATACGCGAACTGATGTGTAAATATAACCAGTTTAATGCAACAAACACTCCGGAATAGTGACATAGGCTTAACATACCTTAAATAACCTTTACATAACTTAGAAATAAGTTTTGGATGGTTTGGTGTGTCGAAATCAAGTTTATTCGCTTAGAAACAGTGTTTGACTTTCTGCATTGACCAGTTTATGGTCAACACGAAGTTCGTTTCAACTTCACAACGTGAGCGTAATCACGATGGTTATAGTCCCGTGTGACTATACCTACTGATTACCACGTTGACTAGGCGTAGTGACGAGTCGTAGTTTCAGCCAAAATGCGTATTCATGCGTATTTTGTAACCAAACTACTCTTGGGTATCAAAACCATTTGTTTTGATATCAAAACCTGTTTTCTAACTTAACTAAACATGTTCTAACATGTTTAGCTCGTCACTTTTAGTTTAGTGCTTGTATAGAGTCGTAAGTCAAGCGGTCTAAACAACCGCTTAGACTTTCGAACTAGACCCGTTTGGTCGATCATTAGGATCCGACCAAACATGTTTAGTGACCATAGTTGTATTGGGAATAACCTTCCGAGGTTATACCTTATGGTCACTTCGTTTAAGTAGTTGTATGATAGGTAGTTTATATGCCTTAGGAAAATGACCAAAATGCCCTTTTTATGCATAATTGATATTTAAGCATATGTAACCCAAACTTTTGTCACTTATCTGATTATGCAACATAATTAAACATGTTTAGGCATATAATACTTGTCATAGGATTAGTTAGGCGTTCCGAACGCGTTTTACGCGAACGACGCGTTAACGTAGCGTAAGCTACCTTAACGGGTCGTAATGGGTCGTAAGCACTTAGGTTAGGTTTCGTTTTAGTATGTAGGCTTTGTTAAACCATGTCATATGAGATCCAATACTCATTTGGTTTACGAAACCTCATCCTATCCGATCTTCCGATTTAGGTCCGGTTTATTTACTTAGTTACCTATATTAGGTGCCGTTTGATTCCGTGATCCCTCTAGCTTGCTTGGCAGTTGTTCAAGACTTCTAAGCACTCTCAAGTGAGTACATAGTCCCCTCTTTTACTGTTTTCAAATGTTTTGGGGTGAAATATGTGTACCTATTTGTTATGTTCATGATTTCAAAAGTATAATTGATTATACATATTAGTACTTATCTTTTAATAAACTGAATGATTATTTATGGTTTAAACTCTAATTTTTCAAAGATTATAAAATTAATTGTTGGATAGTACTTATTTTATGTTCACCAGACCGGTTGGTAGTATGATATAGCGCTATAGGATTTGACACCCCATTCCTGTTGTCATGGAATGTCAGAAACCGATATTTTATCCAAATAGGGATTGCCTTCGTGGTATTTCTATAGTCTCCTAGGTGTATTTTGATGCACTAGGTTTGGTTGAATTCTTAAATCACATTTTTATTGTATATTTAGTTATACTCCCAAAAGTATAGTTTGATATGCTCTCATGTGTGATATTGTACAAAACCAACATATATTTTGTTAATTATTAAAACATAGTTTGATATGTTATTTATAAAACCAAAACATAGTTTAATATGTTATTTATAAAACCAAAACATAGTTTAATATGTTATTTATAAGGCCAAAGCATAGTTTAATATGTTATTAATAAAACCAAAGTATACTTTTGATATACTACTGAAAATTATTATTTTGACGACTAAAGTATATTTAATATACTATTTTAACGATTTTGGAACTGAAATATATTTTAATATATTACTTATTCGACTTTCTTAAAACCAAAGTATATATATATATATATATATATATATATATTACAAACCTTTTTATCAAAATATTGTTTTACAAACAATATATTTTACTTGGTTATTTATTTTGCTATGTATTATTCTGTTATATCATCTGATTTCTTATAAATTTTAGTATTATTTATAAAAGAAAATATTTTAAGGTTCATGACTATTTTTGATTAAATATTTTTTTTAAACTTATAAGACATGAATCCTATTATAATAAAACCTATGTATCTCACAGACATTTTTATGCTGACGTACCTGTTTTTACACATGTTTCAGGTGCTGTTATGTGATGGTCGTTGATGTATGCTATACATAGGATGGACTCGTGCCTTAGCAACTTTAAAACTTGAAAGATAATATTTGTATTTATCTGATTTGTAATAAAACAATGAGTTCAATAATTCAATAAAACGAAATTATTTAATCCATGGTTGTAAAACAATGATTCTGTTACGACACTCCCCGACGTTTCCGTGAGGATTTGTTGTTTTACGTGGTCGGGGTGTGACAAGAACTACGGATCGAAATGCAGCAAATTTCCACGTGATCCTGCAAACAACACGAATCACGCTGAGGTACGCTTAAACAAGATACCACAACAGTCGATACTTAGTCTAAAGAGACTCACACTTATTGGCGCTGCAAAAGAAGTCACATGTCTTCGCATTCCCCCTACCTCATTAATGGCGATTATGCTATGTTCGACATTCCATGGTAATGTCATCTAACAAACCGACCATCACACGAAGTTCCAGGTAAAGTCCTTAAACTTCTTTGTTGAAATTATGACTTTTGCATATAGCGAGTAGACTTTCATATTTTTTACTCCCCCTAATGATCCTTGCATCACAAAAATTTTCTTTCATAATAGCGAATACTTATGTCACACCCTGACTTTTGCGGAAGCGTGTGATGTGTGACTGGTTTAATATCATTGCATTCAATCATAATAAACAACTACATGATCAAAACGATGTTCATCCATTCATAAAATTTAAAGTATTACAAACACCCGTTACTTAAGTTTTAAAACACAACCTTCGACTAAGTCACAAACCAACAAAAGTGGATGACATCTAAACTTGAAATTTACTTCTAGAAACAACACCCGCGCCCAAGATCTAACCTGTTACCTGAAATACATGTAATTTTGGAAAACATCAACAAAAGTTGAGCGAGTTCATGCGTTTTGTGTGAGTACTGGCAAGCTTGTAAACCTTTGAGAGACTCCTTTGAAAACAGGTATGAAAAGAATTTATGAACATATCAAATGATTGTTTTACAAGGACATTAAAGCATGTGAGGACATAGGGAGCACTCGAAATGAGTAGGCTTATACCCTTGTCGATTTCCCTCGACTATGTCAATTCACCTTGACTATGTCGATTCACCTTGACTATGTCGATTCACCTCGACTATGTCAATTTACCTCGACTGGGACACCGAAGCACTCAAGTGGTCACAGGTACCATGAGTGGGGTTCGGCCGTACCCGTTAGATCTAACCTTCATCCCTAACTAAGAATTAATGGCCTTTCAAATTTAGTCTATGCTCAAATGATCTAATAGTTCATTTCACAGTCAAATCATACCGTTTAAACATTTGTAACATGTATTCCACCCCCGAGAGTTATAAAACCAAAAACAGTTAAGAGAAAAGGGGGACATGAACTCACAGTTTTGCGTCTTCGGTACTCGTAACTCAAATCCCTTCAGCAAACACGACTACCTACAAGTACTAGGGTCTATGAGACGAACGGGCCGTGCCTTGCCTTAGTATTTACGTGTTTGAGTTACGTTCCTTTTATGCCTGAATATTATTCCAAATTATAATTACTTGTTAAAATAATAATTATTTTAACTTTAAATTATACTTGATTTTTGGAATAATTGTTAAACAATATTTTTGTAGTACTACTTCTCAAGTATTTATATTCGTATTTCCTTCCCAAGGATGGGGTATCTCATGTATATCCGTATTCTTGTATTTGTATATCTTGCCATGTACTAGCGTCGTATTCCGGTGTGTACGTATTTTCTTAATAAATATCCAATATATATTTCCAAAACAATAAATTTTCAATGTCTCACTTAGAAAACATATATAAACTTATTTTATCCAAAAATAATGTACTTCAAGAAAGTATATATTTTTCCCAAAAATCACATACCTTCTAAATATTCAAGAAAATATATTTTTACTTCCAAAAATAATATATTTTCTCTTTGTTGAACATATAATATAACTTTTGTAATATTTACAAAAATAATATTTTCATTTCTTGTATTCCAAAATATTATTTACCAAAAATATATTTATGACGGTATTTTCCGGAATATTTTGTAAGTTACGTTCTTGCGTTCGGTTTCACAATATTAAGTGTGTAACTTATATATTTATTCCTTGTGATTTTTGGTAATATTTTTGGATTGTAAATTCTTGGTATTTTGTTAAGTTATATTACTTTAAATCCTAAAATAATATAACTAATACACAAAGTATACAAATAATCACACACAATGTGTCTTTACTGTAAATATATATTCTAAATACATATTTATCAATTTTTATTTATAAAAACCAACCTCCAATACTTGTATTTTTGTAATAAAATATATGGCAAAGTTTATATTGAAAACCATAGTTAAAACACTCTTGTAAGTATTTGTTTAGAAAATATTTTTCTAAGTGTTTATATTTTTAGAAAATTTTGCCATAGTTTCCCCTAAAAATGGAGGTGTCCATGCTATCAAAGCATATCATTTTCTTTTCAAAAATCATCACAAACAATCAACAATCAATCTATACTTACCAAGTGTTAAAACAAAGCTATCTACATAACAATCATGAACTTGAACTTTCATAAAAACTTGTAGTAACTTGGTAGTGTTTTTAGTAGACTTAGTTACCCTCCAAAATGTATTTACTTCTTTAAAAATCTAATTCTTGGAAGACTTAGGTGTTTACAATTTATTAGATGATTTTTTCCAAAAATCATTCTTTTGAATTTTTCTTGTAAACATTGTATTCTTATACTTGTTTCAACACTAGAAACATGATTAGTTTCTTTAAAAACTGTGTTTATACAAATCTTGTTATTTAACCTGGTTTCTTTGGAGAAACTATTTTAGAAATCATCAACTCACAAGACTTGTATTTTGTTTAAATCATCATCATATGAAAACAACTTTTATCATTCAAGTTCATGTAAACATAAAGCATGCTGATCTTGGTCTTTCACAAGATCATCACATTAACTTACTAGATCATGTGTTTAATCACAATCTAGTAGGTTCCATATGATGTTTAACATCACTAACACTAATAATCAATCAACAAGAAGCAAATAAACACAAATCAACAAGTATTCATATGTTTATAAGCTTATGTTAGAGGTTCATGAATATGTCTTTTAGTGTTCATCAAGATTAACAATGTATATCATCTTTTATCCAACAATATGTGAAGTAACAAAGGGTTATGAGGGCCTTACTACTAGCACAAGGCTAGGGAAGAACACTTGATGTTGTAGATGACAAATGTGGAGGATAAAAGCTAATGGGAGAGGTCCTTCAAGATTCACAAGCTCCACACTTCCTTAATCACCTTCTTACACCTTAGGATGGTCTTGGAATGGATGGACAATGGATGAAAATGATGGTGGTGCTTGGGTGGGTTTCGGCCGAGAATAGAGCAAGGAAGGAGAGGAAGATGAGTTGTGGTGATTATGAATGATCTCATGACTTCTTATAACCATTTAACTCCTTTGTCCATTGTGTAACATGTTTCAAATAGTACAAGCAAGATCTAAACAAATCTAGGCAATCCAAGGAAGATTTAAGCAAGATTTAGAGAAGATTATGGTGGGGTCACTTGTGACCATCCACCATGGGGGGGGGGGGGGTCTTTAGTTAGGTTTTAATGATGGTTAAGTTAATCTAGTTAGATTTCAAGTGTAGTGATTAGTGTTTATGCACATGATGTGTTATATAGTGTGTTAGGGTGTTCGGGGATCATAACTAGCTCAGAGACATAAAAACAATGCTTCTAGTGTAATTTTGGTGTTTTGGGTAGTGTCCGGTTGTTCGGTTAGTTACCGGTTCGTTAAAGTGTCAAAATATTCCGTTTAGTGTTCTTTAAGTACCCTTTTGTGACACTTTTAATTCCCGACACTTAGGAAAGCATACAGGACCATTTAGTCATGTTTTTGCATGTAATTAGCTTGTTAAAATGCTGAATTTTGTTGAAATATGCTGGATTCAGCACTTTAAGTAGGTTTTAGGCACTTTCCGGCACTTAAACTATCACCTAGTGAAGCAGTTTTATGGTCCTTACTTCCCTACACACTATCCTAGTGTATCACTTGGTTCTGGGGTTCATTCTGTGTCTTAGCATCATGTCTATCTAAGTACTGAACTCCCGTCAGTGCTTTTAGTTTGTCTGATAATGGTGCCAATTCTGTTCTGTGCATTATTAGAACTATATCGTGTTGCATGTAGTAATGATAAAAGTCTTGCAACATGAAATGCTATTGTATGTATATAACAGTAATCAGAAATTCATTTGTCGTGTAAGCTATATCATGCACAGTTCTTAAACGCAGATTACTGTCTGATTATTGTACGGAATGTACGGAAAAGTGACAGTTGTCACAACTTATTTGCTTCATTCTTGACGAATTCATATGTTACACATGTGTTGTTTGTTACGCATGTGGCTTCACTTGAAATTGTTTCTCTATCAAGTTTAAATATTATTTCCCTATACTTACTCCTTGCATCGTGATCTAGATAAACCACATTATTGCGTATTGTTGACTCTTTGATATCGAGTCAACGAAACTCGTTGAAACTCCTGTCCTTTTCAGGTTACATACATGGTTTTTCGTTGTAACCATGTTGAAACTCTCTTGTCAACACATGCATTCATTGTTGGAATGTGACTAAACCAAGTTCAATTGTTTGAACTTGCTCACAATATATATTCGATTCAAGGTCCCGTATGATGGATTGAGACCATCATATTCGATATAATCCCAACAAGCACTTCATTTGTCTTCAACCATAATAGGCTTGATTGGTCTTCGACTTCACTGAATCGTTTCTTTGATCACGATCACCCTGTGGTGGCATCTTTCACAAGTTTGAAGCTTGTGCTAATCTCGTTGCTCACATCATGTACAGATTTAATTATTTATTTATTTGTTTATTGATATTAAATCCACTTTGTTGGTTTATCATATTAAAGCAATCTTAACACAATCGTGTGTTAAGATAATGGTACACAAATTTATTCGATTTTCCGGTGTACCTCTTAACGGTTCATTCATCATTGATCGAACGTTTTGCGATATTTATTGCTCGTTCATCTTCGATCGAAAAACATTATTTATTCGTTTCATTTTAAATTGGAAATCCTATGAGATTTGTTTGGAAACAAACATTCACATTTACTTCGTTGAGCCTTTCATCTGATTTCACACAGGTGATACTTGTTCGATTACCGCTATTATTGAATTATTTCATTCACTGCAACACCTTGTGGCGTCGTAATAAACTTGTAGCTTGTGCTAATCACGATCAGCCATTTCGTGCGAAACTATATATGCTTTTTGTTTGACACATCATGTAAGTAGTCTTAATGCAACTATGTATTAAGACGACGTTACACCAGGTTCGGTTGTATTTCATTTCGGTGTTGCAACTCAACAATGTCAACACGTTGGTTTTATCTTATTCATTTATTGGTTTAATAGTTGACAAATCATTTCATGAATCTATCTATTTGAGCTTGTTGATTCACGTTTCAATCATACAACAACCAACGCAAGTTTCCGTTGGTAGAATATTTGATTGTTCCAAAATTGAGTTGCATATTGTCACACCCCGGATTTCCACGTGTCACCGGTGGGCCCGGTGGGGGAGTATCGTGACGTGGTTGGCAACATAATAGTCAAACAACACAATATTTAAATGCACAGCGGAAGCAATATATAGATTTAATTCAACCAAACGATATTGTAATATGAAGTATCACAAATAGTCGAATAAAATCCACAGGTAGATCAAATAAAACAAAAAGGAAACAAATGTTCAACAGATATGACATCCAAGCTGGCGAGACTTAATGTGGATGCTAGGAGACAAGCCAGCCTATTTCGCGTAGTACCTGCACTCAATCTTTTTAAGAAAATACGTCAGTTTACACTGGTAAATACAATCAACCGACTCATTTTGAAAAGAGTTTAAGAAAGCATTTAAGGCACAAGGCACAAATATTTTATAACTTGGGATAATTATTTAATATATAAACTTGTAAAGGATTTACATGTTTCTTATGCGTTCAGTAGCCCGGATCGAGCCGGGTTAAAGATCAATTAACACACCACTTTAATTATGAGACACTACAGGTGTACGCCTACACCTGAGTGCTATGGTCGTGGCCATTTCGTAAAATGATGCCAGGGATATCCGGGACACGGTCATTAACCCCCCAAAGGCTTTAAGCAACAAAACAAATTAAACGGAGTCATCTCAATAATTTAACCATAATAAGATTAAATATTCGACGCCCGACCAAGCGGTATTTTATATACCTTACCCAAGCCCGTATAGGGAAATAAGTTAAAAGTATTTACCTGAGCAAGTATAGTTCAAAATCAGCGAGTGCGGTATCTTTTACTGGTTCTCCTAATCTGGAACGAAGGTTTATAATAACCTATTAGAATACTAACGGATCTTTAATTAAGCTTAAGCTTAGACCGGTTAGTTTTAAGGATACGGTTCGTACGCACGATTAAGCGAAGACCGGATAGAATGTGATTTAGACCCGACAAGTTTGAAGACTTGTTTAATATGGGTATATGATACACATTCTGGATTTTGAGAATAAACCGATAAGGTTTGACCCGTTTCGGCTAATTTATGTAAACTAGTTACATAAACCGAACCGAACGCGCATAATGCATAACGGGTAACCGAAAGGGTCGCGAACAGGTTTCCTAGGTTAATACGCTTTAAATATGTGGTGATATCATTATGATATCTTCCATAATGCCCATAACGAGTTTAATCTCTTAATAAGCCCCGTAGGGGTATTTTGGTCAATTTAAAGGTTATAAAAGGATTAAATTAGGTTTCTATGAACCGGGTCTGATTACATCAGTAAAATAGCTTACATTAACAGGTTAGGTCTAATGGTATTAAGTCTTACGTGGCAAAATGGTTTTAATACTAAACTACGCGTTTAATACGCGTATAAAGCCGTTTTAAGCGACGTACGGGTTAAAATACCAATCTGAGTTTTCTAATCAGCAAAACAAGTTCAAAATACTATATTTATTATTTTAAATCAGTGGTAATTGGATTGGTATCAATCGGATTCATAAAACTCGTTTTGTGGCCTAAAAGGGCATATTCGGTGTTAACCGAATCAATGCGATAAGCCTAGCTTAAGACCAGCTTAAAAATAATTAAAAATCTCCAAAAATCCTAAAATATTATTTAACATCAGCGGGTAATAGTTTTGGTACCGAAAATCGGGTTTAGATAGGCTATGCGCTAATCGCGCCGTTTAATTAATAAAAAGCTTATTATTTATGCTAACGCGCATATCTCCTAATCTAGACCTCCGCTTGACGTGAAAATTTACGTACATGCTAAATAATCAGTAACTAAGATTATTGCATTTCCACATTTTCAAAATACTCGTTATAAGGTCATAAGGGCGTTATGGTCTACTTTAAGCGATTAACGGAAACGTGCGCATGCAACGGATAATCAACGAACCAAGTATAGAGACTTATACTAACATGCAACCCAATCCTAATGAGACTTTAAGGTATGTCTAATACCAACTAAAACGGGTCAGAACCGAAGTCAACGCAAAAGTCAAGGTTTTGCGCCTTTCGGTTCCGAACCGGGTTTAAATAGAAATTTGTCGAGTCGGGCAAGCGCAAACAAGTTTTTATACTTATTACCAAGTTATATTAAGGTTAGAACAAGTTACACGCCTTACGGATTGCATTTCATGCATTAAATCATAAATGTCAATTCTGTTGACTTTTTCGGTCAACGTTTGACCCGACAAACGACCTAGTTAGGTCTGGAATTGGTACTTGCCCTTATAAGGGTTTAATACCCATATAATTACCTATCTAATGGTACTTTTAATTCGGGTTACGACTGAGCTATCAATAACTAAACCCGAAGTCAACCGTTTAATACGATATGTTGACTTTTAAGCTAAAAACTAAACTAGAATTAATTTAGAAGGGATTAGAGACTTACTAGATGATTAGTGGATGACTAGGAAGGCTCTTGATCAGTTTGCAAGCTCTCCAATAATCAGAATGCTTGGAATTGATTTGTGAATGAAAGTGGTGAATGAATGGGTCTTCTTATAGTGGGTTTACACACCACAATCCCTTGACACAAGAGTCTATGATCAACCACAAGAGATAAACACATGTCACTAGCATGTAGGGGTGTCTAAGGTTCATGAATGTGCAAGAGAAAACCGGCCAAGAAGGTCACAAGTGCGAAAAACAGCCAACAGCAGGTTTGCTGTCACTGGGCACCCCTCGCGTGACGCGAGGGGCCGTCGCGCCACGCGACGCCCTGCTTTTGGCAGATTTTTGTTGTTTGTTGTTTGTTTGAAAGGGCACCCACTTGTTCGACTTAGGGACTTCATTTTGGCAATAAGGGGCCTTCATTAATGATCTTTAACTGTTACATACCCTACCATGATGTCTTGTTTCAATTGATTGCATTTACAAGACCCGTAAATAACGGTTTATCGTTCATTTCATCATGGGACATCATCATGCATTATCAAGTCCATTATTGTGAACCCTTTTCTGAATTGAGGGTATATTAGATGTATATAACATTTAATCGGGTCTTGGGATTTATTATTGAGGTGTTCAGAGGTAACAATTCAACATGACGCCTTTTTAAATCCTACCGAAAACATCTTTATTATATCCGGGTTTCCAACGCGTTTTTGTCTGACATGACACGTGTCGTTTTAATATTTACCCGAAATTTGTGAGGTGTTACATCCTCACCCCCTTAAAATAAATCTCGACCCGAGATTTACTGGAACAAGTAAGGGTACTTTTCTTTCATGGTGGATTCTAATTCCCACGTGAAATCGGGACCTCTACGGGCATCCCATTTGACCTTAACAAAAGGTATATGCTTCCTTCGAAGCTTCCTTACCTGTCGATCTTCAATCGACATAGGTTTTTCAACAAATTTCAAGCTCTCGTCGATATGCACATCTGTATAGGGTATAATCACTGATTCGTCAGCGGAGTCAGCGAAACACTTTTTCAGATTGCAGATGTGGAACACATTGTGTATACTACTGAGCTCTTCAGGTAAGTTCAACTTGTAGGCAACTGACCCGACACGTTCGATAACCTCGAAGGGTCCTATGTATCTCGGGCTTAGTTTGCCTTTCTTACCAAACCGCATCACTCCTTTCCAGGGTGACACTTTAAGTAGGACTTTGTCACCTACTTCAAAGTGAAAATCCTTACGCTTTGGATCAGCGTAAATCTTCTGCCTATTCCGGGCAGCTTGGAGGTTGTTACGAATCTGGACAATCTTGTCCGTCGTTTCGAACACGATTTCCGGTCCTGATAACTGGACTTCTCCCACTTCCGCCCAACAAACTGGCGATCTACATTTTCTACCGTATAATGCCTCAAAAGGCGCAGCCTTTATGCTGGTATGGTAGCTATTGTTGTAGGAGAATTCGATCAAGGGTAGGTTCTTATCCCAGCTACCTCCCAATTCGATCGCACATGCACGTAGCATGTCTTCCAACGTTTGAATAGTACGCTCACTCTGACCGTCAGTCTGGGGATGGTAAGCCGTACTAAAGTTCAAACGTGTGCCCAAAGATTGTTGGAAGCTTTTCCAAAAGTGCGACGTGTACCTAGTATCTCGGTCAGAGATAATAGCTACAGGTATGCCATGTAAAGCTACAATCTTATCAACGTACAGTTGGGCTAGCATATCGGAGCTGTAGGTCTCCTTAATGGGTAGGAAATGTGCTGACTTAGTCAGTCGGTCGACTATCACCCAGATGGTGTCATTTCCTTTCCTTGTCTTGGGTAACTTGGTGATAAAATCCATAGTTACCATCTCCCACTTCCACGTAGGAAGTTCAGGCTGTTGTAGCAAACCTGACGGTTTCTGATGCTCGGCTTTGACTTGCGCACATGTCAAGCATTTTGCTACATGGGCGGCCACAGACTTTTTCAAGCCTATCCACCAATAATTTGCCTTTAAATCCTGATACATTTTATCAGCTCCAGGATGAACGGAGTATTTGGAACTATGGGCTTCTTGGAGAATGACATCACGAAGTCCTCCAAAAATCGGAACCCATATTCGTCCGTTTAACCGTAAAATTCCGTCCTTGCTAAGAGTTAACTGCTCCTCAGTCACTCCTAGCTTTTCGTTGGGATAGTTAGCTTCCAACACAGCTTCCTTCTGTGCAGCTAACAATCTTTCTATCAAGTTGTTCTTTATTTCCATGCTCTTGGCATTGATTCGGATGGGTTTCACTCTTTCTTTCCGACTCAAGGCATCGGCGACTACATTCGCCTTGCCGGGATGGTATCTTATTTCACAATCGTAGTCATTAAGAGTTTCCATCCAACGACGTTGCCTCATGTTCAAGTCCTTCTGGTTGAACAGATGTTGAAGGCTTTTGTGATCAGAATAGATCACACATTTGATTCCATATAAGTAGTGCCTCCACAGTTTTAGTGCGAATACAACGGCACCCAACTCTAGGTCGTGGGTGGTGTAATTCTTTTCGTGCACCTTTAACTGGCGTGAAGCATAGGCAATGACTTTGCCTTTCTGCATAAGCACACATCCCATCCCGGTGTGTGATGCATCACAATAAACTACAAACTCCTCTAATCCCTCAGGCAATGTCAGCACTGGAGCATTGCTCAGCTTCTGTTTCAGAATATCGAAGGATTCCTGCTGCTTAGGACCCCTGTCAAACTTAATCTTCTTACGTGTCAGCGAAGTCAGGGGTGCAGCAATCCTTGAGAAGTTTTCTATGAATCGCCTATAGTATCCTGCCAAACCTAGGAAGCTACGAATTTCTGTAGGCGTCTTTGGCTCATGCCAATTCATGACAGCTTCAACTTTAGCGGGATCTACTTGAATGCCCTGCTCACTAACGACATGTCCAAGAAATTGGACTGCTCGAAGCCAGAATTCACACTTTGAGAACTTGGCATAGAGCTTCTCTTTATGAAGTAGTTCCAAAATACAGTGAAGATGCTTCTCGTGGTCAGCTTGGTTCTTTGAGTAGATGAGTATATCATCGATGAAAACGATGACAAATTTATCCATGTAAGGCTTACAGACGCGATTCATGAGATCCATGAATGCGGCTGGTGCATTTGTGAGCCCAAAAGGCATCACTAGGAACTCGTAGTGACCATAACGAGTCCTAAATGCTGTCTTGTGCACATCTTCATCTCTAACCTTCAATTGATGGTAGCCTGACCTCAAGTCAATCTTTGAGAAGAAACTTGCCCCTTGAAGTTGATCGAACAGATCGTCGATTCTGGGCAAAGGATACCTATTCTTGATAGTAACCTTATTAAGCTCGCGGTAGTCGATGCACAGACGCATCGATCCATCCTTCTTCTTGACAAACAACACTGGTGCTCCCCAAGGAGACGAGCTAGGTTTTATGAAACCTTTGGCTAGAAGATCATCTAGCTGCGTCCTTAATTCTTTCATCTCTGTTGGTGCCAACCTATAAGGCGCCCTTGCAACTGGTGCTGATCCAGGAATAATGTCAATCCTGAATTCCACTTGCCTATCTGGTGGCAAACCAGGTAGTTCTTCAGGAAAAACTTCGGGGTATTCAGAAATGACTGGGATATCTCCAATCTTGGGTTTCGGTTCATCAATAATCACCTGTGCCATGTAGATGACACAGCCCTTCTTTAAACACTTTGAGTCTTTGAGTAATGACATCTTCTCGGGCAGCCCATACTGGGTATCTCCCTGGATAGTAAGTGATTCACCAGACGAAGTCTTGATTATCACCTGCTTCTTATTGCAAATAATCTGGGCCTGGTTATGTGATAACCAGTCCATACCCAAAACTATGTCGAAACCGGCTAGTTTTAAAGGAAGTAGAGACAAAGGAAAAGAGTGATTCCTAATGGATATGAAACATCCATCTAATAAGGTTGAAGCGGTTTCTATTGTGCCATCGGCTAGTTCCACCTCATACTTCACACTTAAAATTCTAACAGGTAGTTTTAACAATTCACAAAACTTACTATCTACAAACGACTTATCAGCTCCTGAATCAAATAACACTCTCGCGTAAACATCATTCACGAGAAAGGTACCTGTTATCACGTTGTCGTCCTTGACGGCTTCCTTTGCATCCATTCTGAAGACCCTTGCATTGGTCTTTCTAGCCTCTTCCGGCTTCTTGGCATATTTTGGGCAATTGCTCTTGATGTGCCCTTTTTCATTGCAACCATAGCAAGTTGCATCCTTTATTTTCTTGCAATCCACGGTTTTGTGTTCCCTGGATTTGCATAGACCACAAGCAAAAGGATTCGATTGTGATTGAGAGTTGGATTCAAACCTGCACTTGCCAAAGTGCTGCCTCTTGCAGATTTTACATTTGGGTTTTTCACTCGACTGCTGGCCATCCTTTCTAAAACCTGACCCTTTCTTCTGGTCATTGTTTCCTTTCTGCTTCTTGTCTGTACGACGTGAGTTGTCATCCTCACGCTTCCTCTTTTCGGTGTCACTTTTCCTCTGTGACCTTTGCCTAACAGCATCCAAGGTAAGGGACAATGAAATGTCTGTTACTGACCGAAAAGTAGTTGGTCTCGAGGCCTTCACATTCGCCTTGATCTCCGGTTCCAACCCTCCAATGAAACGAGCTATACGTTTAGGCTCCGGAGTTACCAAGTAAGGAACCAACCTCGACAAAGTGTTGAAACTGGTTAGGTAGGCCTGACAGTCAAGGTTCTTCATGACCAGCGCCAGGAAGTCAGATTCAATTCTCTCAACCTCATGTTGAGGGCAGAAATTTTCTTTGATTTGTGCCATGAACTGCTCCCAGGTCATGTTGTATAATGGAACCTTTCCTGTAGCCTGGATCAATGATCTCCACCAGGCTAGGGCTTCTCCTTTGAACGACTGTGAGACAAACTTCACAATTTCCCTTTCATGGCAACCACTAATATCTACCACAGTATCCATTTCATCCATCCACGTCATGCAATCCACAGCTCCTTTTTCCCCATTGAAGTCTCTGGGTTTGCACGACACAAAGTATTTATAGGTGCACCCTCTATTACGGGGTCCTTGATCCCGAATGACCCTCTGGGATGGAGCACTCCTTCGGTTTGACGAGTGGTGAGAATTACTGTTGTGGGCAGTGTGGGTCCTGGAAGGTGTTCTAGTGTGTGATGCAGAATGGGTCCTCGTATGGGTACCACTTGATCCATGGTTTTGTCTATCCATAGCTCTATTAACTGCATCGTCTATCATAGCTTGCAAATCTGCACCTGCTACGTTCCCAGGGGCATTATCAGGCACTAATCCTGGGTGACTGTTGACCTCGTTTGAGTCTGCCATGTATTTTGAACTGTAACATGTTGACAATAATTTATTGGTGAGTTTATTATAGAATTGTCTTTTATGGCAATTTTTATTAACCGCGGTAAACATAGACCATATATGGTTAATTTATTTCTCACATTCATTTAGGATTTTTAAAATAATTTATCCTAATTATAAAACAATAATAGTTTTATTAGCACAAAAGGCCTGGTCACAAGGACAATTTAAACTATAAGCTATGATTTCAGATAATCAAGACTTTTAAGGTTTGAACCTAGTTCATTACCTTTATCAGACAGGGTCACAGACTAATACTGTCTTTTGTCTCATATGAAAATGAGAAGGGCCCGTAGGCATTATAATACCACGTATGGTTAAAATATGATCATCTTAATTGATGATGTAAACCTAGGATTCAGAGATCATTAAACTAGGTTAGGAATCTTTTAAAGAATTCCTTTATAATATGACGTATGTGATTTTAACGAATCACTTCTGTCAGGAGTGTTAACATGTTTTAAGATGTTAACAGGAAATTGAATCTTTTAGACAGGTCTTACCATTTTGGCCCGGTCTTATATTTGACACGAGGCTAGGGTTCACACTTTTAAGATCCTTAATTAATTAATTTCATAGGCAGATTAATTTAAAAGGAATGATTTTAATTTATTTCATTTTATACATTATATATGCACATATGGCAATTATGAAATTTATAAAACAAACATTCCATTAATCTATTATACTATTACACACAGCCCTAAACGGGTCTTTTACAATTAATAAACTTACCCACGCAGGGGTTTAAACCAGTACATGCCCACGCAGGGGTCTTACAGAAAGATGTGCCCACGCAGGGGCTAAATAGAAACAAGTCCTCGTATGGGACTAAGTACAAAAGGTAGATGTCCACGCAGGGACTACATACACATACAAATAATAAATGTCCACGCAGGGACTTGATTTTTAAAGTAGACATACACACACAAAGGATTTACTGATCCTTCTTACTCTTCCCCTTGATTAAGTTCGTCAAGGTCTTGAACATACCCTGGTTACGCCTTCGGTCTTCCCGTGCCTCATGCCGCACCTCCCTAATACTTTGTAGGATTTCCTGATGCAGTGGTGGCGACATTTGTAGAGACGGCGGGGGTTGTTGGTAGTACGGGGGTTGTGTAGGCATCTGATATCCTTGTGCTGGGTAGCCTACTCCCCAAGGACCTCCATACGGTCCCTCCTGGTTAAGGGCGTTGTAATTAGCTGCTACCATATACGGGTCGGCTTCAGCGTATCCGAGGTTAGGGTGAGTCGGTGGATCAAACGGGTTGTACATCGAAGGACCCGTGTATGCTGGTATCTGATTATCGAAACCCATTGGTGGCGGTTGCTGCGCGTAGGGGTTTGATGGTCCACCAATCTGTGGAACTTCTGGAAGCGGCTGATAATTTCTGCCACTTGACTGTAGAGGAGAGTTGAGATTAAACTCTTCTCTTCGTGTGGACATCCGAGCTCCGGATCTCCTATGTCTTTGCGGCTGTGGGGGCGCCGGCTGAACTGGTGGTGGTGGAGGCGGTGGCGTAACTGCCTCAAACTGGTGATTCCCAGAGGAATCTTGATGATGCTGCTGATGCTGCTCATGCGGCGAAGAATAGTGAGGTTGATGCTGCTCATGCGGCGACGAATGGTGAGAAGGTGTAAAATACCATTCGTGCCGAGTAAAGATAGCCTGGAAGCTATCTGGACCATTATAGGGTGGTCCTTGGTAAATGGAACTATCCGAGACCTCTATTGGGTGGTTGGGAGTTCCTGATGCGGGCATTTCGGGGTCGTCTTCCTCATCCATATCGTTTCCTCCTGAAAAGTGGTCCTCCGGCCCCAATGGGTTAAAACCCACTGGTTCTGGTAGATAATCCGCCGGGTTGAACTGGCCTTGAAAGATTGGAGTGGGGTCTCCAAAAGGACGATGCGACATAGATCGCTGTAATGGTATGTGTGAATGGTGAGGGTCTCTAGGCTCATTTTCCGAATGTGGCCCGTATGAGTCTTGAGCGGGAGTTGTAGAGCTGTTTGAAACCGACCGTCTTGCCGGTTGAAATAGACCTCTCTGATTCCGCCGAGTACCGTCACTCTCGGCGGGGATAGGAGCTCGTGTATTGGACGGCCCAGCTTCATGGTCGTTGGGGGCGGTGGTCGGCCCCTTTCCTCCTCGTCCTCTCATACGTAAAAATCTTGGAGGCATTTTCTTGGTTATACCTGTCAACAAAACATAAGATAACAAATAACAAAATATAAAGTTTTTAAAGAACAAAACAAAAACCGAATAGTGGAATTTGTCTTATGTTATAAGTCTAGACTCGAAAGTTTAGATATGTGCAATTGTGTAACTGAGATTAAACACAAAAGGCTAGTGTTTAATTCACTCAGAGTTGGCTCTGATACCAACCTGTCACACCCCGGATTTCCACGTGTCACCGGTGGGCCCGGTGGGGGAGTATCGTGACGTGGTTGGCAACATAATAGTCAAACAACACAATATTTAAATGCACAGCGGAAGCAATATATAGATTTAATTCAACCAAACGATATTGTAATATGAAGTATCACAAATAGTCGAATAAAATCCACAGGTAGATCAAATAAAACAAAAAGGAAACAAATGTTCAACAGATATGACATCCAAGCTGGCGAGACTTAATGTGGATGCTAGGAGACAAGCCAGCCTATTTCGCGTAGTACCTGCACTCAATCTTTTTAAGAAAATACGTCAGTTTACACTGGTAAATACAATCAACCGACTCATTTTGAAAAGAGTTTAAGAAAGCATTTAAGGCACAAGGCACAAATATTTTATAACTTGGGATAATTATTTAATATATAAACTTGTAAAGGATTTACATGTTTCTTATGCGTTCAGTAGCCCGGATCGAGCCGGGTTAAAGATCAATTAACACACCACTTTAATTATGAGACACTACAGGTGTACGCCTACACCTGAGTGCTATGGTCGTGGCCATTTCGTAAAATGATGCTAGGGATATCCGGGACACGGTCATTAACCCCCCAAAGGCTTTAAGCAACAAAACAAATTAAACGGAGTCATCTCAATAATTTAACCATAATAAGATTAAATATTCGACGCCCGACCAAGCGGTATTTTATATACCTTACCCAAGCCCGTATAGGGAAATAAGTTAAAAGTATTTACCTGAGCAAGTATAGTTCAAAATCAGCGAGTGCGGTATCTTTTACTGGTTCTCCTAATCTGGAACGAAGGTTTATAATAACCTATTAGAATACTAACGGATCTTTAATTAAGCTTAAGCTTAGACCGGTTAGTTTTAAGGATACGGTTCGTACGCACGATTAAGCGAAGACCGGATAGAATGTGATTTAGACCCGACAAGTTTGAAGACTTGTTTAATATGGGTATATGATACACATTCTGGATTTTGAGAATAAACCGATAAGGTTTGACCCGTTTCGGCTAATTTATGTAAACTAGTTACATAAACCGAACCGAACGCGCATAATGCATAACGGGTAACCGAAAGGGTCGCGAACAGGTTTCCTAGGTTAATACGCTTTAAATATGTGGTGATATCATTATGATATCTTCCATAATGCCCATAACGAGTTTAATCTCTTAATAAGCCCCGTAGGGGTATTTTGGTCAATTTAAAGGTTATAAAAGGATTAAATTAGGTTTCTATGAACCGGGTCTGATTACATCAGTAAAATAGCTTACATTAACAGGTTAGGTCTAATGGTATTAAGTCTTACGTGGCAAAATGGTTTTAATACTAAACTACGCGTTTAATACGCGTATAAAGCCGTTTTAAGCGACGTACGGGTTAAAATACCAATCTGAGTTTTCTAATCAGCAAAACAAGTTCAAAATACTATATTTATTATTTTAAATCAGTGGTAATTGGATTGGTATCAATCGGATTCATAAAACTCGTTTTGTGGCCTAAAAGGGCATATTCGGTGTTAACCGAATCAATGCGATAAGCCTAGCTTAAGACCAGCTTAAAAATAATTAAAAATCTCCAAAAATCCTAAAATATTATTTAACATCAGCGGGTAATAGTTTTGGTACCGAAAATCGGGTTTAGATAGGCTATGCGCTAATCGCGCCGTTTAATTAATAAAAAGCTTATTATTTATGCTAACGCGCATATCTCCTAATCTAGACCTCCGCTTGACGTGAAAATTTACGTACATGCTAAATAATCAGTAACTAAGATTATTGCATTTCCACATTTTCAAAATACTCGTTATAAGGTCATAAGGGCGTTATGGTCTACTTTAAGCGATTAACGGAAACGTGCGCATGCAACGGATAATCAACGAACCAAGTATAGAGACTTATACTAACATGCAACCCAATCCTAATGAGACTTTAAGGTATGTCTAATACCAACTAAAACGGGTCAGAACCGAAGTCAACGCAAAAGTCAAGGTTTTGCGCCTTTCGGTTCCGAACCGGGTTTAAATAGAAATTTGTCGAGTCGGGCAAGCGCAAACAAGTTTTTATACTTATTACCAAGTTATATTAAGGTTAGAACAAGTTACACGCCTTACGGATTGCATTTCATGCATTAAATCATAAATGTCAATTCTGTTGACTTTTTCGGTCAACGTTTGACCCGACAAACGACCTAGTTAGGTCTGGAATTGGTACTTGCCCTTATAAGGGTTTAATACCCATATAATTACCTATCTAATGGTACTTTTAATTCGGGTTACGACTGAGCTATCAATAACTAAACCCGAAGTCAACCGTTTAATACGATATGTTGACTTTTAAGCTAAAAACTAAACTAGAATTAATTTAGAAGGGATTAGAGACTTACTAGATGATTAGTGGATGACTAGGAAGGCTCTTGATCAGTTTGCAAGCTCTCCAATAATCAGAATGCTTGGAATTGATTTGTGAATGAAAGTGGTGAATGAATGGGTCTTCTTATAGTGGGTTTACACACCACAATCCCTTGACACAAGAGTCTATGATCAACCACAAGAGATAAACACATGTCACTAGCATGTAGGGGTGTCTAAGGTTCATGAATGTGCAAGAGAAAACCGGCCAAGAAGGTCACAAGTGCGAAAAACAGCCAACAGCAGGTTTGCTGTCACTGGGCACCCCTCGCGTGACGCGAGGGGCCGTCGCGCCACGCGACGCCCTGCTTTTGGCAGATTTTTGTTGTTTGTTGTTTGTTTGAAAGGGCACCCACTTGTTCGACTTAGGGACTTCATTTTGGCAATAAGGGGCCTTCATTAATGATCTTTAACTGTTACATACCCTACCATGATGTCTTGTTTCAATTGATTGCATTTACAAGACCCGTAAATAACGGTTTATCGTTCATTTCATCATGGGACATCATCATGCATTATCAAGTCCATTATTGTGAACCCTTTTCTGAATTGAGGGTATATTAGATGTATATAACATTTAATCGGGTCTTGGGATTTATTATTGAGGTGTTCAGAGGTAACAATTCAACATGACGCCTTTTTAAATCCTACCGAAAACATCTTTATTATATCCGGGTTTCCAACGCGTTTTTGTCTGACATGACACGTGTCGTTTTAATATTTACCCGAAATTTGCGAGGTGTTACACATATTATGAACATTCATTTGGAATTCTATTGGTCGAAATTCCTCTTTTGTTGGACCCACGTAAACTTGGTCACATTGGTGACAGTATCACTACGCTTCGTTCACTCGACATCGATTTCTGGAACAACTCAGTTGAACCGTTGGGTTCTTATTGATGCCAAATGTCCTTACATCCACGTAATCTGAATAATTTTTGATTCGAATACGTGGTTAATCACTTTGGCATCATTCGGACTTACCTAGGAACGACACAACTCTGAAGGGATAACATAGTCTAAATTTCGAGGACGAAATTTCTGTAACACGGGGAGAATGTGACAACCGGTACTTAAGACCTCTTAACTACGCAATTAACAAACGTTTAGGCGATAATAAATAGTGTTTAAGACACAAATTAACTCAATTAGGCTATTGGAATGCCTAAGAACGCTTATCTGACGTTATAGTGCGCGTATGGTGATTTTCGGGAAATCTGCTGAGCGTTAAACGATAATGAACTCATACCATACAAAATACTGAAAAACGCCGACAAATAAGAATTTTATACGTATATTTTATACACATGAATTGGTTTTGCGAAATTATCCTGCTTCCGAACGTCACAAAACGCATACGTGAACGAAAAACGCGATAGCAGGAACGCACCGACAACGAAACAGAAGCATCAGACTCGTGTATTACCTTAAAAACTAAAATATTATGATAAATTTAGCTTTGTAATTGAATTCTAATATTTGCAGCCTAAATCGGATCGGAAAATGGACCAGAAACGACACCCGAAGCATTTTACGCAATTTTAACGCAACCGACAAACGAACGCGTCAAACGTCGACTACCGACACTATTTTACATATTTTTGATCTTAAAATGATGTTTTACGATAATCCATGAAGTTCGGGAGCGAAAACGGGTATTGGAGACGTGATTGGGCCGCACAAAATACAAGAAAGGGACTAATGGGCCTTGGGCCCAACCCACTTGAAAACCATAGTTAAAAAAGGGGGGTTCGTTACGTCTATGCGACAACAGATGCAGATCGTTATACCTTCTCAACAACTGACAAGGGTCGCGCTATCTTTTCAACATCTAGTAGTAGTTGTGGTTACCTGCCCAACAATTAGTAGACGTCGTGATGCTTGTTCAACAATTGGTAGGGAATTATGTAACCTGTTCAACAATTGACGGAGTTTGTGATAATAAACTAATTAAGCAATAAAGACAAACTGAATTTCGGGATGAAATTCTTACAACAGGGGGAGAATGTGACAACCCGCAAATTCGGGCCAACATCTTTACGCGCTCGAATCTCACACACATCGTGATCTTATGTTTTAGACTTACTTTTTTATAATGGTTCGTCATATGTATAGCAATGTCTATCTGGGTCAAATTTTGCATTAGATAATTTTTATGGACCCGACACGCACGAAAGTTGGTGATAATTGTCTAAATAATGGGGAAACCACTCCCTAGTAATATTATGTGTGTAATGCTAAAAATATATATATTTAGATGTATATTTCATATTATTATAAGTTTTCAACAAGTTAATTGTAAATCATATTTGTGATATGCGCTTAGCATGACCCGAATACAAAAGTATAAAATATATTTTTATACATTGACACCTTCATATTTTTTTTATTATGATTTTATTGTATATAGTTATAAAAAATGAGTAACTAGTGGGTATAAGTAAGCGGGTATTTTATACACCAAACGAAACCTATATTCACACTCAAACTCAACCATCATCACCAACCTACCCTATTATGCCCCTACCATACCCACCCCAACATCCATACCCTACGACCAATCTATCCCCATATCTTGAACACTTATCTGACTCCATGTTGTGAATTGTGATGATGACTACAAGATATTTTGATCTTTTTAGGAATTTATGTTTTTTTATATACAACAACAACATCCATTTAGAGCACCATCACAAAAGTCCCCTCATTTTATCTCTATACCTACGGCCACATACAACATACACACATTTAGTAATTTTCTAGGCAAGTTCAAGAACTCAAGTTAGATCCAAGTGTTTCAAGGTGTATCAAGTGGTTTTCAAGTTCAAGCTCTCATTCTCTTTACCTTTTCCTGCTTGTTAAGTGAGTGTTCATATTCCAAACTTATTTTTGTTATTTGGTATACAAGTTGGTTGTTTAAAAACGTTGACTCAAGTAGTGAGTTTTTACAACCTAGATCCATAAACTAACAAATTACATTTTAGGGATCTTTTTTTTTTATAGAAAAATTACATCATTTTTCTAAGTGGTTACACAAGAACAACGATGTATGCAAACAAGCTCAAGACCTTTTGATATATTATATGGGGATTTACAAGACCATGTGTAGCTTACCATATTATTTTACAAAGCATTCTATTAGTATATTCATAGATACCTCAAGGTTTTCAAGTAAGGTCTTTATTTTAAATTTTGCTTGAAAAGTTATTATACAAATCATATATAAATCTAAGCAACCCAAATATTACAAGGATATACGCATATATATATTTTTTTGGATGTCGTATATATATATATATATATATATATATATATATATATATATATTTTGGATGTCTATGTATATAAATAAGATATACAGACATAAAAATGGACAAGCATTTAGATCAAATATGTATTTGTTTAGGAAACTAAACTCACATTTTACAGTATTTTTATAACCTTCTCAACAACTGACAAGGGTCGCGCTATCTTTTCAACATCTAGTAGTAGTTGTGGTAACCTGCCCAACAATTAGTAGACGTCGTGATGCTTGTTCAACAATTGGTAGGGAATTATGTAACCTGTTCAACAATTGACGGAGTTTGTGATAATAAACTAATTAAGCAATAAAGACAAACTGAATTTCGGGATGAAATTCTTACAACAGGGGGAGAATGTGACAACCCGCAAATTCGGGCCAACATCTTTACGCGCTCGAATCTCACACACATCGTGATCTTATGTTTTAGACTTATTTTTTTATAATGGTTCGTCATATGTATAGCAATGTCTATCTGGGTCAAATTTTGCATTAGATAATTTTTATGGACCCGACACGCACGAACATTGGTGATAATTGTCTAAATAATGGGGAAACCACTCCCTAGTAATATTATGTGTGTAATGCTAAAAATATATATATTTAGATGTATATTTCATATTATTATAAGTTTTCAACAAGTTAATTGTAAATCATATTTGTGAAATGCGCTTAGCATGACCCGAATACAAAAGTATAAAATATATTTTTATACATTGACACCTTCATATTTTTTTTATTATGATTTTATTGTATATAGTTATAAAAAATGAGTAACTAGTGGGTATAAGTAAGCGGGTATTTTATACACCAAACGAAACCTATATTCACACTCAAACTCAACCATCATCACCAACCTACCCTATTATGCCCCTACCATACCCACCCCAACATCCTTACCCTACGACCAATCTATCCCCATATCTTGAACACTTATCTGACTCCATGTTGTGAATTGTGATGATGACTACAAGATATTTTGATCTTTTTAGGAATTTATGTTTTTTTATATACAACAACAACATCCATTTAGAGCACCATCACAAAAGTCCCCTCATTTTATCTCTATACCTACGGCCACATACCACATACACACATTTAGTAATTTTCTAGGCAAGTTCAAGAACTCAAGTTAGATCCAAGTGTTTCAAGGTGTATCAAGTGGTTTTCAAGTTCAAGCTCTCATTCTCTTTACCTTTTCCTGCTTGTTAAGTGAGTGTTCATATTCCAAACTTATTTTTGTTATTTGGTATACAAGTTGGTTGTTTAAAAACGTTGACTCAAGTAGTGAGTTTTTACAACCTAGATCCATAAACTAACAAATTACATTTTAGGGATCTTTTTTTTTTTATAGAAAAATTACATCATTTTTCTAAGTGGTTACACAAGAACAACGATGTATGCAAACAAGCTCAAGACCTTTTGATATATTATATGGGGATTTACAAGACCATGTGTAGCTTACCATATTATTTTACAAAGCATTCTATTAGTATATTCATAGATACCTCAAGGTTTTCAAGTAAGGTCTTTATTTTAAATTTTGCTTGAAAAGTTATTATACAAATCATATATAAATCTAAGCAACCCAAATATTACAAGGATATACGCATATATATATTTTTTTGGATGTCGTATATATATATATATATATATATATACATATTTTTTGGATGTCTATGTATATAAATAAGATATACAGACATAAAAATGGACAAGCATTTAGATCAAATATATATTTGTTTAGGAAACTAAACTCACATTTTACAATATTTTTATACATGTTTACACCACAAATATATTTAAGGTAAATATATGTATTTGGTTGAGAGACGAAACTATATTTTCATACTAGTATGATACTTTTGGTGTTAATTATATAAAAATAGAATATGCTTTATTTTTGTATATAAAAACAAGGGGTACTTCAAGATATATTTTACTAAAATAAATATATAAGCTATATATATTTATTTACCATACTATACGAGTTACAACCTCGTTAAGATAGTTATTTGTTTTATAGACCTGAACATGAGTTTCATACGAGAATCCAAGGACGAGTTATGATAATTTTATCATCTATATTATATACTTTTTTTAAATTTATATTTTCGAGAAAACAAAGGCACATCACCAACGGTTCGTTGAGTCAAAACGTTCGAAACACAGCAAGTATTCCTATCGAGTATAACTAGTTAGGTGAATATTATACATGACCAACTTGTATGTTAGGGTATTTCCATTAGACCTTAAGGTGATCTTTACTTGTAGTAGGTCACGACAAGGTTATTTCAAGCTTTGGGATTTGTTTATCTTTGTTTGATATATGGAGTATTATGCTTTGCCGATCAGGTGAGTTCATAACCCCCACTTTTTACGGTTTTACATTTTTATAAATGTTTTCGGGGGTGGAAAGACATGCAAGTTTTTGCAAAAAAAAAAACGCTATTTCGATGAACAAAAACACATATTTATAAACCATGTTGCAAATGAATTTCAACGAACTCGAAAGGTTTACGAAAGGTTTATACTAAACATACCTGTTTTACAAAGCAAACGCGTATTTTCGCAAACGTGCATGATTTTCATAACTAGTGACGGGAAGGTCCTAGTTACTACAACGGGACTGGGTTGGTCTGCGTACGAACAACGAGACAACCCAATGGGTTTATGTCCCCCTTTTCTTTTGAAATACTTATGAACTAGGGTATGATTAAGCTATGGAATGAATTCTTGGATAACGTGCGAATAGGCACTAACTTAGGCACCATTAATCCTTTTAAGGACCACAGAACAGGGGGTAGATCTATCGGGTACGGGTGAGCCCCACTCACGGTCCTTGTGCGGCCACTTAGAGTGCTTTTGCGTCCCTGTCGAAGTGAATCGACACTTAAATCGTCTACCGGGTTGAGTGCCTCCTATGTCGGCGCACATATTAATGTCTTAGCTACACATTAATGATCATTAGGTTCATAGACGCTTACATACCAACTTTCGATACTCACAACCTTCAAATGTTTTTAATATTCATTTGACGCAAACTCATGATACAAGTATTTACAAACTTTGATAACATTTTCAACTTATGTACAAGTAAGAGGACGGGTTGGTCCTTATTACGAAGACTCTTTTGGGCTCGGCCCATTTTCTCTCGTGCAATGCACAAAGACTCTCGTGGGCTAGACTCATAGTTTTCATATAACATACCGAGAAAATGATTTTATTAAATTTCTCCACAACTTTTAAACTGGTAAATAAAAAGATTTATTTAAATCTTTTTCAAAACAAACTATGAACTCGCTCAACTTTATGTTGACTTTTTTGCATATTCTTTCTCAGGTTGCATTTTCAAAACTATGAAACAGTTGGAATAGGAGAACCCATGGGAATTTAGTACTTAGCAGACATTCAGTTTATAGAAGTCTTAGCTTATTTGCTTCCGCTGTGCAATGAAGATACCGGTCCAGTCACGCCAAGCTCTGATATTTCAGGGTGTGACAGAGTGGTATCAGAGCTATAGGATTCAGCGAATCAGGTTTCTGTAGAGATACCTAGGCTTTAACCTCACTTTCCTCTGGGGATTTAGATCATTAAGACTTGAATACATACAGAACGCCTAGGATTCGAATATGGGTTTCCAACCGTTGTCGAAAACAATGAGTCAACTGTTTTGATTTTAAACATACACAAGTGTTGTGTTGATACACGGTACACGAAATGATTACGCACAGAAAGCAAAACCTTGAGTGTTTTGATAACACACATATAGGACTTTTGGAAAACTCTTGATGAGAAACATATGTCGAAATTCACTAAAGGTCCTCACGTACGAGCCTCGAGTATTAACTCGGGCACACGCTATTATCTATATTGTCTATACTATTCTAATTACCCAAGCAGGCAACGTACACATAACGAAACGCTAGTGCACGTGGATACATGAAACTCAAATTATATGTCAACGGATGTTGGAGCACATCACATTCTACGCGGAACGAAATGCTAGTGCACAAGTATACATGAAACTTAAACTATACGTCAGCGGACGTCGAAGTATATCACACACGACTTTCGAGGCAAGGCCTTTAGAAAACATGATTGGGCATGACAACAACGATGCTAATCCCGTCAGCGGGAGAACGACGGATCAAAATGCGGTAAATTTCCATGTGATCCTGCAAACAACACGAATCACGCTGAGGTACGCTTAAACAAGATACCACAACAGTCGATACTTAGTCTAAAGAGACTCACACTTATTGGCGCTGGAAAAGAAGTCATATGTCTTCGCATTCCCCCTACCTCATTAATGGCGATTATGCTATGTTCGACATTCCATGGTAATGCCATCTAACAAACCGACCATCACACGAAGTTCCAGGTAAAGTCCTTAAACTTCTTTGTTGAAATTATGACTTTTGCATATAGCGAGTAGACTTTCATATTTTTTACTCCCCCTAATGATCATTGCATCACGAAAATTTTCTTTCATAATAGCGAATACTTATTTGCTTCATTCTTGACAAATTCATATGTTACACATGCGTTGTTTGTTACGCATGTGGCTTCACTTGAAATTGTTTCTCTATCAAGTTCAAATATTATTTCTCTATACTTACTCCTTGCATTGTGATCTAGATAAACCACATTATTGCGTATTGTTGACTCTTTGATATCGAGTCAACGAAACTCGTTGAAACTCCTGTCCTTTTCAGGTTACATACATGGTTTTTCGTTGTAACCATGTTGAAACTCTCTTGTCAACACATGCATTCATTGTTGGAATGTGACTAAACCAAGTTCAATTGTTTGAACTTGCTCACAATATATATTCGATTCAAGGTCCCGTATGATGGATTGAGACCATCATATTCGATATAATCCCAACAAGCACTTCATTTGTTGTCACACCCCGATATTTCCACGTATTACCGGTGGGCCTGGTGGGGGGTATCGTGACGTAGTTGATATTATCATAGTCAATTAATCATAGTTTAATGCACAGCGGAAGTCTAAAAGTAATTATACAAACCAAGTTGAAAGTATGATAAAATATTACACAATGGATTGTAAGCGGATCCACAGGCGGATCTAAAACAATAAGAAATATTGTTCAACAGATTTTAAGTATCAAAAGCTTGCAAGACTCTTTATTTAATACTCAGGAGTTTCAGCCCATTACGCGTAGTGCCTGCACTTAGTCTTTTTGAAAAATACGTCAGTTTACACTGGTAAATACAATTAACTGACTCTTTTAAAAAGTATTTATAAATTTGGTTTGGATGCACAAGGCATAAAATCTTTTATAACTTGGGACAATTATTTAAAAGTAATCATGTATACAGATTTATATGTTTGTCGTCCATTCAGGACTCGGTTAGAAGAGCCAAGACAAGATTAATAGACACACCACTAATATAATCCCACGACGAGTTATCCTCAACAAGTGGTTATATCTTTTACCTACACAACTGTTAGGTGTATGCCTACACCCCGTGCTTAAGTCGTGGCCATTTCAAATGAATGAGCCAAGGATATCTAGGACACGGTCATTAACCCCCCAAAGGCTTTGTGCCAAACAAAACAGATTAAAGCGGGTTATCTCAATGATTTAACCACTAATCGATTGAAGATTCAATACCCGACCAAGCGGTAATAATTTACCGTATCCCAAGCCCGTATAAGGGAAAATAAGTTAAAAGTATTTACCTGAGCTAAAATATAATTTTATTCTCAGCCGTATATCAAATCAGCAAGTACAAGTAGCTTTTACTGGGCTCCTAATCTGGAACGAAGGTTTTAATAACCTATTAGATTCCTAATGAGTCTTATTTAAGTTATAACTTAGACCAGTTAGTTTTAAGGAAAAGTTTACGGTACAAAACGCAAGATTAAGCGATGACCGGATTAGAATGTGATTCAGCCCCAATAAGTATGAAGACTTGTATAAAATGGGTAAACTAAATACCTTCTGGATTTTGAAGCAAAAATGATAAGGTTTGACCCGTTTCGGCTAATTTATGCAACTAGTTACATTGGCCTTACTGAACACGAATATGCATAACGGGTAACCAAATGAGTCATGTACAGGTTTCACAAGTTAATATGCTTTAAATATGTTATGATATCAGTAGGATATATTCCATTACGCCCAAAACGAATTTAAAACCAATTTAAGCCCCGTAAGGGTATTTTGGTCATTTTAAAGTTTATAAAAGTGTTTAAATAGCAATCTGAGGTTTTGGTCTAAAACAATCAGTAAAAATATTTATTTTAACAAGTTATATCAGTAAGATATCATACATATGTGAATTTTATCATTTATGGCCAAACTATGCACCGTAGGGGCATTTTGGTCATTTCACATACGTTTTAAGGGTTAAATTTGGAAATATGAGTTCAAGACTTGAACATACTATTAAAGTATAAAAATTTATTTATAACATCAGTAGGTTTTAAACCATACTATGCGCCTAAATCGCATAAAAGTCGGTATCTGACGATATTCGGGTTGTTTAAGGAAATCTGATATTTTGATCAGTCTCAACTGTTTAAAATATTTTATTTAATGTGTAAAATCGGTAGGAAAAGGTTTGACATGCAAATGATGCATGAAACTCATTTTATTAACGAAAAGGGCATTATAGTCAATTACCGAGTCTTTACAAAAACTCTATGTCATGATCAGTTTAAAATTTAACAAAAATTTCCAAAAATCCCTAAATATTATATCTTAACAGTAGGTGGCAAGTTTGGTGCCAAAAATTGAGTTCAAATATGATTTATACTAAAAATGCTATTTAATTAACAAAAAGCTTTCATTTTACGATAACTTGCATAAATCTTATTTCAGACCAGAAACGGACGTCAAATTTTTAGGACATACTAATATATCAGTAATAAAGGTTTTTGTCCTCTCACATTTTCAAAAATCTCATTTTTAATATCAAAAGGGCATAACGGTCAACTTTTAAGCATTTAACGGAAACATGCAATGAACTAGGATTTCTATGGAACCATGTTGTATAACCTCAGAGGGTTAAACTAACATATATTATGGTCCTAAAGGAACCCTAAGGCATATTTAAACTAAGCTAAATCGGGTCAGAACTGAAAGTCAAAGCAAAAGTCTACTTTTGCGACTTTCGGTTGCGAACCGAGCCTAAACTCAGAATTCTCGGGTTGAACATGCCTAAACATGTTCTTATATTATTTACCAAGTTATTTAAGTGTTAAAACATGTTCCATAACTTTAGCATTATCAGTTATGAATTATTTTGCAAAAACTGACTCGTTTGACTTTTTATTAAGAAGTTTGACCCGACAATTGACTGAGATAACGTGATAATTTGAAGGCACCCTTTTAAGGGTTTAACACCTACATAATTACCAACACATAGCCATTTTTAATTGAATAATGGCTGGACCGTTAGTGATTAATCACCAAGTCAAAGCTTAATTATGATATCTTTGACTTTCGGTCATTAAGCTAATAAAAACTTAACTATAGAAGCTAAGAACACTTACTAGAGTCCTTAGCACGAATATTGAACTAGAGAAAGCTTCCTTGAACAGCAGGAGGCTTCAGAGAGTGATTTTGAGTGAAAATTTTTGAAGTGAGCAAATGAAGAACACAAGACAAGGCCCTTATATAGGAAAATTGATGCTCTTGGATCGTTGCAACTGTCCCTATGATGTTACCAGATGTTCACAAGTGTCCCTAGGGCAGTAAAAACCAGTGGCACAGTCCCTGGTATAAAAAACAAGCATGCAATGGCGGTGGAACAGGCTGCAACATGCAGCTGTGCATTTTCTGTCGCTGGTGACTCTCTCGCGGCCCGCGTATACCTTAGAGGGGGTCTACGCGGCCCGCGTAAACCTGTAAATCCGATAAATAACTTTCTTTTATTGTACTATTGACCCCCATAGTTAACTAACAAGAGTCTTGGGTCACAAATTAACTCCGTTAAGCTCCCGGTTAGTCGTATGATCACCCGAAACATCTTGTTTTCATCGAAACTCTAAGAGATTACTATCCGATATTCGAGGGAGCAAAATATAAATATTACAATGCTTTTGGGATTGATAAAAGGTCACTCAGAGGTATCATTTAACATGTTGACACTTTTAACCCTTATGCTTTGTAAAATTTTCCATTTAAGCACAAACGGCTTCCTACGTCCATCAATTTATTTATTCATGAATTCGAACATCTTATGAGGTCATTCAGAGGCACGAGTTTGGCATGTTGACACATTTGATCCTCCTATACATGTACTTTCTTTATTTGTTAACTTTAGTCCTTCGAAAATAATTCGTTATACAATTAAAGTTCATGACACGTGTCTCCAATATATTGGACATGATTTTGCGAGGTGTTACATCCTCACCCCCTTAAAAGAAATCTCGACCTCGAGATTTACTGAAATAAATGAGGGTATTTCTGTTTCATTGTGGATTCAACCTCCCATGTGTATTCTGGGCCTCTACGGGCATCCCATTTTACCTTCACAATCGGCACATGCTTTCTTCGAAGCTTCTTGACCTGTCGATCCTCAATCGACAAAGGTTTTTCAACGAATTTCAAACTCTCATCAATCTGCACGTCCTTATGCGACATTGCTAGCGACTCATCAGCTAGATATTTCTTTAAGTTGCAGATGTGGAAGATATTGTGTATGCCACTGAGCTCTTCGGGTAGGTTTAGCTTGTACGCCACAGTTCCGACACATTCGATGATCTCGAATGGTCCTATGAATCTTGGGCTAAGCTTGCCCTTTTTGCCAAATCACATCACTCCTTTCCAGGGTGATACCTTGAGTAATACTTTATCACCTACCTCGAATTTCAGAGGTTTGCGCCTTTTATCCGCGTAGCTTTTCTGCCTATCCCTGGCAGCTTTGAGACGATCGCGGATCTGGACAATCTTATCTGTCGTTTCGAGGACTATATCAGGTCCTGACAGTTTGGTTTCTCCAACTTCTGCCTAACAAACGGGCGTCCTGCATTTCCTTCCGTACAATGCTTCAAAAGGCGCTGCTTGAATGCTCGAATGATAGCTATTATTCTATGAAAATTCAATCAAAGGAATATGGTCATCCCAACTTCCTCCTAAATCAATAACACAAGCCCTGAGCATATCCTCGAGTGTTTGAATTGTACGCTCGCTTTAACCATCTGTCTGAGGATGATAAACAGTGCTGAAATTTTGACAAGTGCCTAGGGATTGCTGAAAGCTTTTCCAAAAATGAGACGTGTATTTTGTATCCCTATCAGAGATAATAAATACTGGCACACCGTGGAGAGATACTATCTTATCCACGTACAATTGAGCTAGCTTATCGGAGCTGTGCGTTTCTTTAATAGGAAAGAAGTGGGCTGACTTGGTCAGCTTGTCGACTATAACCCAAATCGTATCATTTCCGTGCTTTGTCTTTGGTAACTTAGTGATAAAATCCATGATTACCATTTCCCATTTCCAAGTGGGAAGTTCAGGCTGTTGCAGCAAACCTGGCGGCTTTTGATGCTCGGCTTTAACTTGTGCGCACGTCAGACATTTAGCCACATAAGTGGCTATAGATTTCTTCAAACCTATCCACCAGTAATTTGCCTTTAGATCCTGATACATCTTATCGCTGCCTGGATGAACTGAATATTTGGAACTATGATCTTCTTGAAGAATCACATCTCTAAGCCCTCCATGGATTGGAACCCAGATTCGACCATTCAATCTAAGGATTCCATCCTTGCCATATGATAATTAATCAGCAGTTACACCTAACTTCTCATTTGGATAGTTAATTTCTAATACAACTTCCTTTTGAGCGGCTAACAACCTTTCATTCAAGCTGTTCTTTAGTTCAATGCTTTGGGCATTGATCCTAATAGGTTTGATCCTTTCCTTTCTGCTCAAGGCATCAGCAACAACATTCGCTTTGCCTGGATGATATCAGATTTCACAATCATAATCGTTTAGCGTTTCCATCCAACGACGTTGTCTCATGTTAAGGTCTTTTTGATTAAACATGTCACACCCCCAAAATACCACCTAGGGAATGTCCCTGTTAGGCGTGTGACTTACCAACAACGAGCCACTAATTACATTGAACCCATACAAGTTTCTAAATAAAATCCTCAATTATTAATGAAAAATACCATCAACAAGTTTAAATGAAAACCAACATGTTCAGCGGAAGCAAATAGTAAACCAAAGTTAAACTGTTTCAAAACCAATGTATAATAGCAAGAATTCAATCACATGAATCCCTCCAGTCGACCCATGACCACTCCAGCCACTCCAGACAGCAAGTTCCAATCCAATACATCTAACGACCTGCGAGCATGCAACAAGTGTATCAGACAACGCTGGTGAGTTCACAACATTTTCGAAAACGTTAGTTACCAAGTGTTTATTCCAGTTCATTACAAATCCAAAAGTAATATTGATAATATCTCGATACTGAACAAGACGGCTCCTGATGTATGTTTTGCCCGTTCCCCAGTGCTCCTATCAAAACACTGGGCATGACTGGGTCATTAGTTCACACCCGTCCTCTCCGGTACGGGGTGAGGGTGCCAAACCTAAGTAGCGCTACCAACTAATACCCGTTACCTCTCCGGTAACAAAAAGATGGGACTTAAGAGTGATAGAGTGAGATTATTATCCAATATTCCAGTTTTACCCAAAAGACTTATTCCTCCCCGGGATACCCACTGACTATCCCAACCACCGAGACGCATGCTCAAGAGTAGTGAACTCACCTTTGGTTTGCTCGGTAAGATTAAAGTACGTGTTCAAGTTGCTCAAAACAATCCTAACATGGTTTATCAATAACAATCAGTTTCGCATTCGTATTGAATCACGTATTTTGTCACATAATGCACAAGTTGCACTTATGAAATACACACATAATCATACACGTTCTAACAGTTAGCTTCGTCATATACCATCCTAGTTAATGTCGTTTAATCACACAGTAGATGTTCGTGCCCAATACATGTTTGCTTTACTAGCCCACGTTACAATTAATCATTCCACAGTCCACACTAGCTTAAATAACCATATGCGGCCCAACCCGTTCCGATTCGATGATCCTGTATGGGCCTTTAAAGAGCAGCCCACTCGTTGGGGTGTTTTAAGTATTGTGGCCCAACTGCCATACGAGGCCCACTCCAAGATGGGTGTTATTGTTTTAATTCTTTAGCCCAATTATACCTCCCCAATTCCATTAATTAATAACCCACATATAATTCCTAGTTTATAAAACAATCTCAGGAAACAATTACACATATCATAGACATTCACCACCATGCTCAATTTATCTAACCTGTTTGATATCAAGTGTCGCTAATTATTAATTGACATCCCAACAATTAGCAAATCCATTTTAGTTGTTGCATCAAAACCCGTGGCCCAACACGGGTGGCCTGCGGATCGAGCAGGCAGCCCAGTTACACAATTATTTCACAACTTCTAAATCCCATTTATCAGTTCCTTCTTTATCAATTAATAGCCATTAACAATCATCCAATACAAAGCTTAATATTAATTTCATATTCTTAGTTACCAGTCAAGTCATAGCCAATGTTCATTCATGAATTAGCACAAAACAGATTACTATCCCACTACCACGCCCCCTATCACATGCATGGCTACATGTATTAATATGATACATCACAATTTATAAAAAGATCCCTAACTCTCATATAATCATCGCCCATTAAAATCAATAATAAATCCATATCATACAAATTCAGAATCATTATTACGGATCATAATAAATCACACATACTCAAGAATAATCAACAACAACAACCATGTATCGCTACAACTATGTTTGCATGACAAGAGGATTAGATTCGAAACATTGAGAGGTTATACTAACCGAAGAGGGAAAAGATCTATACGAGCACAATAATCTTCGAAGGGGGGGGGGGGTTGTGTCCACTGTCGTCGCGATTGATGAGAGAAGTGGGGTTGTTTAGGGTTTGCAAGCAACCTATCTATCCTTATACATAATATACGTAAACAAGGAATAAGGAAAGATGGGCTCGGTTTTGGCTTGGGCCTGTGAAGACTACCTAGCTAAGCTAAACATATACGGATCCCAAAAGGGGAAGTCGGCTCATGTGACTCGGATTGGGTTTCATAAGTATGTGGGCCGAGATGATATGCATCGAACCATTTAGCCAAGAGGTGTGTGTGTCTCAAGTAAGTTTGCGGCCCAAAAGATTATACGGCCCAGTTTAGTTAATACCCAATTTCCCGATAACTAACCAGCACATGAAAACATTCAACGGTTCCACTATAAATAACCATTACGCACATAAACGTCTAATGGTGCAAGAGTGTAATATATAGGTAATTAAATGTAGAAACACGCGCCAAAGATTGTGGAATTTAAGTAGCGCCTAACCTCAGAGATTCGGGTTGTCACATCATCCCCAACTTGAAAGAAATTTCGTCCCAAAAATTTGATAAGTAAGCACAAAGGAGTGGAGTGTTAAATCAAGATTGTCGCAAGTTTCCCTCAGGTGCCACATCATCCCCAACTTGAAGAGGAATTTCATCCTAAAATTCACCAGTAGTACCAGAATTAGATTGGTCATCAGGAAAAAGTTGAGGATACTTGAGCTTCATCTGATCCTCGCGCTCCCACGTGAACTCCGGTCCACGTCTTGAGTTCCAACGAACTCTCACAATCGGGATTCGACTATGCTTACGCACCTTGACCTCCCGGTCCATGATCTCGATAGGTTCTTCGACAAACTGTAACTTGTCGTCAATCTTGAGCTCTTGAAATGGCACGACTAGTGTTTCATCAGACAAACACTTCTTCAATTGCGAAACATGAAAGACATCATGAACGTTACCCAGCTCAACAGGTAACTCGAGCTTGTAAGCCACCTTACCGATACGCTCCAAGATTTTAAATGGTCCAACGTAACGCGGATTGAGCTTGCCGCGCTTCCCAAAGCGTACAACACCTTTCCACGCCGAAACTTTCAACTTAACCCGGTTACCTACCGCGAATTCCAACGGTTTCCTACGCTTATCAGCGTAGCTTTTCTGACGATCACGCGCTGCCGCCATGCGGTTTCTGATCTAAACAATCTTCTCTGAAGTTTCAAGTACAAACTCAGGACTCGTGATCTGGCTGTCACCTACCTCAGCCCAACAGAGAGGAGAACGACAAATTCGCCCGTACAGTGCCTCGAATGGAGCTGCCTGAATACTAGTGTGGTAGCTATTGTTGTACGAAAACTCTATCAACGGCAAATGTCTCTCCCAGCCCTTACCAAAATCGATCACACATGCACGCAACATCTCTTCAAGTGTCTGGATGGTTCGCTCACTCTGACCATCCGTCTGTGGGTGATAAGCAGTACTCATATCGAGACGTGAACCAAACGACTTATGCATCGACTGCCATAAATCAGAAATGAAACGCGGGTCTCGATCTGAGATGATAGAAGTTGGCACCCCGTGCCTAGAAACCACTTCCTTAAGATAAACCGCTGCAAGCTGTGAGAACTTATCTGTTTCCTTGATCGCTAGAAAATGCGCTGACTTCGTGAGACGATCAACAATCACCCAAATAGTATCATTTCCAGCCTGAGTTCTCGGTAAACCTGTGACGAAATCCATAGCAATCTGCTCCCATTTCCACATGGGTATTTCTGGTTCCTGCAGCAGGCCTGAGGGTTTCTGATACTCTACCTTAACTTTTGCATAAGTCAAGCACTTAGTCACATACGTCGCGATGCTAGCTTTCATCTTCGCCCACCAGTACAAGGCTTTGAGGTCCTGATACATCTTATCCGAACCCGGGTGAACAGAGTATCGAGACTTGTGCGCTTCGTCCATCACCAGCTCCCTAAGATTTCCAAACAAAGGAACCCATATCCGTTCAATGAAGTAAAGAATACCATCAGATTTCTCCATAAGTCGTTTATCCATGCCCCGCAAGTATTCAGCTTCATAGTTTTCTTCCTTTAACGCTTCGCTCTGAGCTGAACGGATCTGGTCAGGTAGGTTAGATTGTGTTGGGATTGAACCCTACTAAAGGAACAGATAATTAAACCCAAAACTGGATCAGAGCAGTGGATCCAGAATAAGCAGATGTTATGTATACAACTCTCTCCCCTTGAAAGTGGTTTCAACATCTGCTGACCTTCTATCTACTGATCGTACAAACTGCTGACCTACAAACTGCTGATCAAGTAAAAGACTGATGGAAGACTAAAGCTCTGCTGTTCAATCTACTGCCTTGAGTCAAGCTCTGCTGATCATGACAAGTACTGCTGGGTTCACATCAGTGGAAGGATGCAGCAGTAGTTTAGATGTCTTTATGTAATGAAACGTAATAACAGTAGTTAGCATAGCAGAGGTTGTATAGATCAGAGGTTAGAGTTTGTTAGGAGGTTAGATGTCACTTTCATGGTGACGTCAGCTTAGATGCCTCAGTGGTTTGCTCGTGCCTATAAATAGAACAGTGCTCTGTACTGTTCTATTAGCTCTTTTACTATCTTCTTCCTGCACGAACAAATACTGTGAGCTCAGGCTGAGGGGGAGTTTGTTGCATACTTGCAAAATTGTAATCGTTGTTGAAATTAAATTCAATCATTCGGTTCAATGTTAAACTTGTATGTTAAAAGCAATTCTCCTGTTTGATTGTGAAAAGTTTGCTTCCATCTTAATTCCGCTGCACAACTCATTCATCTTCATCTTAATTCAAACGTAAAACACAATCAAAACCAAACTCAGATCCTAACAATTGGTATCAGAGCTAGGACAGTCAAATTTGATTTAACAATCATTTTGACATAAATAGTTCAGCTCATAATCGTTGATACTGATAGTTTGTTCGTTTTGTTGAAAAATAGTGCAAGGTTTAATCACCATCAAAGTTGATTAATCAGTGCCTGTAAAACAACCAGGATGACGTCACAATCACAAGATGATAAGAATAACATTGGCTCTCTTTTCAAACCACCCATGCTTAAACGTAATGAATACAACATCTAGGAGAGAAGGATGGGTCACATCCTTGCTCAACAGAACACTGGATGTTGGAGGTCTGTTGTTTTTGGTCCCCATGTTCCTATGGTGCCAAGTGCTGAGGATGCAAAGAAGTTCGTTCCTAAACCAACTGAAAACTATACTGAAACTGATTTTCAAAAGTTCGAACTCGATGCCAAAGCATTTAGCATCATAGCATCTGCATTACCCAATGAAATCTATGCTGGACTGTTACATTGTAACAGTGCCAAAGAGCTATGGGATGTATTGAAGGAACAGTTTGGGGGAACAGAAGAAGTTATTGAATACAATAGGGAAATTCTGAATCAGCAGTATGAAACATTTTGTCACATTAAGGGTGAATCATTGACCCAACAGTTTGAACGTTTAAGTTGTCTCATCAGTGAGCTAAGACTTGTTAAAGTTGAAATTCCAAAATCAACACAAAATAGTAGGTTTCTTAGATCACTACCTGATAAATGGGACACAATTGCATTTGTGACTAGAAACTCTGCTGAGTTCAAAGATCTGACCCTGACCCAACTTCATGGTAGACTCCTGACCTATGAAAGGGAGTTAAACCAGAAAAAGAAGTTGCAAGAGTCTGGCAAAGTTGCTGATGATTATTCATTTGGCAGCATAGCTCTGTTTGGTCAGGAAGAATCTGGTAGCAGTAGTAAGGATCAGGGTTATGATCACTTTATTGATATAACTGCTGGTGGAAATTTCAACAACCCTGATTCTCACTCTGCCAATTATGCTTTTACTGCAAATTGTGAAAACCAGATGTCAGATAACTTGTGTTTTGAACTCAATGATTTGCAACACTTTGATCCCACTGACTTAGAAGAAATGGACATTTTGCATCAATTGGCTCTGCTTAGTGTAAGAACAAGCAAATTCTATAAAAGAACAGGGAGAAAATTCCCAGGGTTACATGGGAATTTAAAAGTGGGGTTGGATAAGTCAAAAATTAAGTGCTATAAGTGCAATAGGCTAGGTCATTTTGCTAGGGAATGCAGGAGTCAAACCACTGGTCCAATAATCACTCATCCCAGCTCAAATCCTAGACCACAACACCAAAGCACTGTGCACTATACCCAATATACCCCTGCTGCCCATGTTAACACTGCTCATTATGCTGCAACCCCTGTGCCTGTGCATTATGTTCAAACAACTGTTCCACAAATTCAGTATGTTCAAACCCCTGTCCCTCAGGCACAAGTGCAACCTGTTGCACCTCAACAAGCTGCTCCAACAGTGGTACAACCAGATCAACAAAGCTTTTTCATCCAAGGTTTTGTTGACTAGAGCAGCATGCCTGATGAGCTTGGTGATGAAAATTTTGCACTCAATGCTTTTAATGATCCTTCTAATGATGAATTTTTTTTGATGGCATTAGAGTCAATACCAGAAGGGGTAGAAACTGAAGGTGAACAGCTAAGTGATGAAACAGTGGATAAAGTGGCTGAAGCAGTGGTTACTGCAGTTGCTGGTGAACTACTGCTGGGAGAAAATTCAGAAACCCTGATTGAACCACTGTCCGACCCCTGGTCTGAAGAAGAAATAGAAGACAAGGAAGAAAAGAAAGCAGGTGTGAAAGAAGTAAGAGCTGATGATGAAGAGGATCATCAATGTGATTGTGCCATGATGGCTGCTGCCAAGGGAGCTTCTGCATGCTTAGATAGCCTTTGGTATGTAGATAGTGGAGGCTCCAGGCACATGACAGGATGTAAAGCCCTACTCAAAGATTTCAAAATCCATGGAGGGGGTGATATATCCTTTGGGAATAATAGTAAAGGGAAAGTTCTGGGGTCTGGTACAGTACAGTCTGGAAATGTAAAATTTGAAAATGTCAATCTGATAGACAATCTAAAATTCAACCTCCTAAGTGTTTCATAAATGAGTGATAAGGGGTATGGGTCATTCTTCACAAAGGAGTGTTGTAAGATTGTTGGACCAGAAATGGTTGAAAAGATTGAAGCAATAATCAAAACTGGAAAATCAAAACTTGTTGCTCAAAGAAGTGGCAATGTTTATGTTGTTGATATGTCAAAAGAGAGTCCCAGAACTGATGCCTGTCTGTTCTCAGCTGCCTCTAACAAAGAGACAGAACTTTTGCACAAAAGATTGGGGCACACAAATCTCAAGACAATCACTGAAATTTCAAAAAATGGCTTGGTAAGAGGCTTACCACAAAAATTGTTTTCATGTCCTGAGCATTGTATTTCCTGTTTAAAAGGAAAACATCATAAAATCTCCTTTAAGTCCATTGAAGAGTCCAAAACAACCCAGTGTTTGCAAATGCTGCACATGGATTTGTTTGGCCCAGTTCAAGTCATGAGTCTCAAGAAGAAGAGATATTGTTTGGTTATTATTGATGACTTCTCTAGGATTACATGGACTTTCTTTTTACACTCAAAAGATGAGACTGCAGGCATTTTACAAGACTTTGTGACATAGGTTGAAAAGCAATTTGACCTTCCAGTAAAATTCTTCAGGAGTGACAATTGCACAGAATTCAAAAATAAGGAGTTGGATGCCTTCTGTGTGAAGAAAGGGATTGTAAGGCAGTACAACATCCCTAGAACACCAGAGCAAAATGGGGTAGTTGAAAGAAAGAACAGAACTTTGATTGAGGCTGCCAGAACCATGCTTGCTGATTCAGGTTTGCCATTAACTTTTTGGGCAGAGGCAGTAAACACTGCTTGCTATGTTCAAAACAGAGTTTTAATAAACCCCAGGCACAAAAAGACTGCTTATGAAATTCTGTATAAAATCAAACCACTGATCTCTTATTTTAAAGTATTTGGCTGCCCATGCTTTATTTAAAATTTAAAAGATTCCATCTCAAAATTTGCAGCCAAAGTAGATTGTGGTTATCACCTGGGATACTCAACCACTGCCAAGGCCTACAAAGTGTTTAATACACGGACCAAAGCAGTGGAGGAGACCTTGAATGTAAAGTTCAATGAACTTTCATCAATGAAAATCCCAGCAAATCCTGCAGATTTGTTTGATCTTGATAAATTCACTTTTGAAAACACTGCTGTCAAGACTAACAGTGCAGGTCCATCAGAGGATTCAACCCCAGACTATGGATATGAAATCATCATTCCACAAAAGTTTGTCAGAATGGGAAGAGCAGCAGATGTTCAAAACAGCTGTCAAAGCTCAACCACTTCTATCTCAACAGTTGTTGACCAAAGTAGCCCCTTAACCACTGCTTCCACATCATCAAGCACTGTTGATAAAAGTCCTCAAACAGTGGATCAAAGTCAGCATGTGTCCACACCTTTGCCTCCTATTCCACCACCTTTTGAAGCCACTGCTGGATCATCAAAGTCACCAGCAGTGGTTAGCTCAGATGATACACATTTGCAGCCTTCACCAACAAATGCCATCATACCATACCAAGGAGATTTAGTCTTCTTGAGATCTCATCCACCTGACCAAATCATTGGCAACATAAATGAAGGGGTGCTCACAAGAAGCCAAACCCAAAACATTTGTCTTTTTGCTGGTTTTCTATCACTCCATCAGCCAGTCAAGTACCAAGAGGCACTGAAAGACAATAGCTGGGTAGAAGCCATGCAAGAGGAGCTCCAACAGTTTAAAAGACAACCACTGCCAAAAGATGTAAGCCCTATCGGCACAAAGTGGGTCTTCAAAAACAAAATTGATGAAAGGGGCATTATTCTCAAGAATAAAGCTAGGCTTGTGGTTCAAGGTTACAGACAGGAAGAGGGGATAGACTATGATGAAACTTTTGCCCCTGTAGCAAGATTGGAAGCTATAAGACTGTTCCTGGCCTTTGCTGTCAACCACAACATAAAGGTGTTCCAAATGGATATAAAAAGTGTTTTCCTCTATGGTACAATTCAAGAAGAGGTATATGTTTGTCAACCTCCAGGTTTTGAGGATCCATTTTATCCAGATCATGTCTACAGGTTAAACAAATCCTTGTATGGCCTGAAACAAGCACCTAGGGCCTGGTATGAAACTCTTTCCACCATTCTACTCTCAAATGGTTTCAAAAGAGGTACCATTGATAAAACACTGTTTCTAAAATGGAGAGGAAAGGATTTAATGATTGTCCAAATTTATGTGGATGACATTATTTTTGGAAGCACATGTAATAAAATGTGTGAAGAGTTCAGGCAACTCATGACAGCTAAGTTTGAAATGAGTGCAATGGGTGAGCTGCAATGCTTTCTTGGTCTCCAAGTTCAGCAATTGCAAAATGGAACCTTCATTCATCAAAGCAAATATGCTAAAGAACTTTTAAACAAATTTGATATGAATGATTGTAAACCATGCAGCACACCCATGGCAACAAATAAGCTAGTCATGTCTGATGAAAAGGATGAGCTGATTGACCAAACTCTATATAGAAGCATGATTGGGTCTTTATTGTACCTAACTGCATCTAGGCCAGACATCATGTTTGCAACATGTGTTTGTGCAAGAAGTCAATCCGCCCCTAGAAAATCCAACCTTATTGCTGTAAAAAGGATATTCAGATACATAAAAAGTGCTCCCAAACTTGGTATCTGGTATCCAACTAATGGGAATATCAAGTTTTCAGGATTTTCAGACAGTGACTTTGCTGGATGTAACACCACAAGGAAGTCCACATCAGGAAGGTGCCAGTTTCTAGGTGATTGCTTAGTTTCATGGCAAAGCAAAAAGCAAGCAGCTGTTTCAACATCCACTGCTGAAGCTGAATACATTGCTGCTGCAAGCTGTACAGCCCAACTCATGTGGCTTCAAAATCAGTTGCTGGATTTTGGTATCACTGCCTTAAAGACACCACTCATTTTGGATAGCCAGGCAGCAGAAAATATCATCAAAAATCCAGTTTCCCATTCAACCACCAAGCACATCGACATCAGACATCACTTTGTGAGGGATTACTATGAAAAAGGTTTGATTTCTCTGCATCATGTTCCAACTAAAGACCAGCTGGCAGATGTGCTCACCAAAGCATTAGATACATCCACCTTTGAAAGCTTGGTCTCTAGGATTGGCATGCTAAACATGGAATAACAAGCAAAATCTTGTTTTTCCATGAATAAAAGCATTAAAATGTTTTCAGAAAATCAAAAATCCATCCTTAAAAATAGGTGAAAATGAAGTTTTCATTAAAATCCTTAAAAGTCTGCCATAACCACTGATTGTTCAAAAGTCTTCTCTACTTCAAAGTCTGTCCACTGTTGAAAGTCAACCCCTGTTCTCTCATTTTCCTGATAAGCACTGATGCTCAAAATCAGTGTTTTATCCACTGATGTGCTATCTACTGATAGTGAAAATCACCCACTGCTTCCATTTGTTACCGTTGTAACCACTGCCTTTCATCAGTAGTTTTCATAAAAGTACTGTCCTTCATTTCATCAGGGGTTGGCACGTGGACAGTACATAGTGGTCAGACCTTTTGTAACCGCTGCCACGTCAGCATTCACTTTTTCTCCATAAAACCCCCATTCAAAACCCCAAACAGGGTTTTACTGTCGAATTGAATTCTTAATAATTCTCTTCTCAAAGCAGTTTTTCATCTCGTCTCCTCAAATTTCTTCATAATCTTCTTCGATCATCATCTCCAAAATGACAAAATCGAAGTCATCTGCAAAACCCACTTCCAAATCATCTTCAAAAGAGGCCTCTCAAAAGGCCAAACCCACTGAAATTCCACACAAACCTTCTCACAACCTTCTGGGTCTTCTCACAAAACCCGGCACCACCGAGGCTTTTGATTCCATCATTGATCTCATGTCTGCGTCAAAGTACAAAACTTTGCTTACAACAGATGCACCAATTTACTTGGCGACCCAAAGAGAGTTCTGAAAAAATGTAACCCTTGATAAACAAGGTGAGACTGTCATAGCCATTAACTCTTTTCTAAAGGGTAAAGCTGTCAAAATTACCCCATAATCCATCTCGGAAGTCTTTGAACTCAATGATCAGCAAGGTAAAACTTCTTTTCCTAAAAATGAGTTAAAAATTGATTTCCTTGAAAGGGGTTATGCAGAGTAAATAAAAAGAGATACCTTACAAAAAGGTAATTTTCCACCTGCAACAAGATTTTTGTTTCATACTCTGCTTATGTGTGTTTCAAACAAAACCACCTCTTTTAATGAAATACCATTAAAGATTCAAAATCTGGGGTATGCTATTCTTCAAGAAGAAAATTTCAATTATTCCCAGGAAATCTTTAATGATCTGGTTAAAAATGTTGATAAAAAGCCATTCTTACTTTTTCCAAGATTTTTAAGTTACTATTTTGAAAAGAAACTTGGTAAGAATGATGCTGCTGCAATAAAACAAGGTGAATCTTTTCAAATAAACAACTTAACTGCTGAAACTTTTACAAGAATGTCAACACCTTGCAAAACACAAGCAGAGGTGCTTGAGCAGAATTTAGCAGCTACCACTGCTCCTCAGGTATCTGCTGCTGAGCCCACTGCTCAAGGTGATCAAAGTAGCAAAACAACTGCTTTGAAACCCACACCTATAATCACCAAAAAGCCAAACAAAAAGAGAACTCAAAAACCCCTCAAACCTATCAAAAAGGCAACTCTGGAGGATGAGATACCAGAGCAACTGCCAGTGACAGCACAAAAGTCACCAGAAACCACTGCTGCTTCTTCCTCACAGCAGTTGGTACAAATATCTCAACCCATAACCGAAACTCCTCCTGTTTCTTCTAAAAAAGAACAGGTTGTACATATAGGGACACCACAATATGATGCTCTGGAATCACTTGCTTCCATCATCCACAGCCCAATGCCCGGGGCAAATTCTCTTTCTACACCAAACATCACATCCACAATTCCCCCACCAACTAAACTTTTGTTGGATGCTATTGATTTGAACCAGGAACAAACCAGTCCTTCTCAATCACCTGTCAATGAGAATATACTTCAACCAATGACTGGGTCTGATGTATCAATCATAGTTAACCCACCAACAATGCCTGAGGAGGTTACACCCCTTGAGTTACAAGTAACTCTTGGTGGTAATCCAAGTGAAGCAGCCACTACAAGTGCTGAACCCACTGGTTTGTATTTGGACAGTGGTTACATCAATAAGACTTCCTTGGAGGCAATTCCTTCCATAGCACCTCTGACATCCACCAGTGGATTTATTTTGACCACTGGCAACATCAAAAGATTGTCAAGTGTTGAAGGAAGAAGACCCCAGTACCAAGAAAAAGGGGCATCAGTGGTTAATGTTTGGAGTACACTCCCTACCTCAACCAATGATAAAACCACTGCTAGTGGGAAATCAGATGATCCCATTAAATTGGGTGATGGTTTAAAGTACCTTGAATTGACGGAACGTGTTGAAAAACTGGATACTTCTGTTGCAGAAATCAAAGAAATGCTGCAACAGTTGTTGAAAGTACAAAAGGCGCAATCCACTGTTGTTCCACCTCAAGCACTTGCTCCACCACAAGCACCTGCTGCAAATGAGCTCTGGAATTTATTTCAACCTTTTCTCCAACAACAAAAACAAATGGCTGATCAGCAACATGCAATACATGTACAAGAGCTGAGAAACACCATGGAGTCTAGGTTCAAGAACACACAAGCAGACATCAAGGCTATCATGTGACAACCCTCAATTTTCATGTATTCCGTACAATTTATTTAATAATAATTTAAGTGCTTGGTGACTGTGTTGAAATATTTAACTGCTCTCTGATTACTGAACTATACTTACATGAGCATGTTAACATACTGGTAGTATACAGAAAAGTCACTAAATGGTCCGGTATATTTTCCTATGTGTTAGGAATTTATTTCGTTACAAAAATATATAAATAAGACACTTTACGGAACAATTAAACAATTTAACGGAACAGTGTCCGACCGAATAACTGGACATTACCCGAGACACTAAATTTTTGTCATGGACATTATTTTACTATTTTATGGCTAGTCATGATCCCCGTATGCCATAACACCCGCTAGAAATCAATCCACCACATTACTTACATCCTAACTTACCTTTACTAATTTAGTCACAATTTTTCACTTACACCCCCCCAACGATTTAATTCCCAAGTGGGACCCCACCATATCATCCACCATACTTCTAAATATTTGATTTGATTTTAGTTCATTATTTTATTAAGATATTGGCTTGTGTATGTAAACAAAATATTGGAAATGATCTTATAAGTATGGCAATGCTAGATTCTCCATCATTCCTTAGATTTCAAGTCTCTCACTTCACCTCTCTCTCTCTACTTTCGGCTGCCCAAAACCGAACACACCATCACCACCTCTAAACCTCATCATCTTCTTCATTTTATACCTTCCATTCAAGCTTCAAAGGATCTATGAAGGTTGCAACTTAAGGGGACTTCAAAGGAGCTTGTTCTAGCTTGATTCTTCATCTTTTCTCATCACATTTCTTCACTAGATTTCAACCCTAGCTTTAAGCTAGTAGTAAGTCCCTTGTTACACTCTTGTTAATCTTGTTTCATCTCGTTTTTATGATCTAAGTGTGTAGTATGTTTACATCACTAAAATGACAAGAACATGAGTTATGAATATAAAAGTTACATAAAAGTTTACTTGTGGCTGAATTATGAAGCAGAATCTTGTCAGTTTGAGGGTTGGTTAAAACATGCTTGATGTTTAAAAGTTGTTTTCTTGCTAAATACATTGTTCGGACACTCGTTGATGCGATTTAGTAATGTTTAAACCGTGAAATAACATGCTGATGTACTTTTCCTGCCGCCTTCAACAGGCTGTAAACGGACTTTAAAAACTCGAAAAACGGAATTTCTAAAGCCTAAATCGGGTCTTTTCGAAAAACGAAGAAAATGGCGCTGGAATCGTATTTTTTTGAAATCGTTTACTATTTTAAAAGTCTGTTTTCGTGACAGCAGCTAAGGCTGATTTATACTGCAGAAAGATGGGCTGTACGTTTTCGGTCGTAATTTGAAACCTGAATTGAACCAGCACCTAAAATTCATACCATAGATAGTCACTGATGTATTTGTGACCCTCGAACTGGAATTTTGTCAAACGGACTTACGAGGAATTTTAGACGAATTATTCCGTAAACTGTGATCAGAATGTGACAAATCTGATCACAGTTCGGTAAACGATTTTCTATAAAACTTTGGTAATGAACCGAACCCCGATATTTTTACACAATAAAATATGGAACGTTTATGACATCCTGTAAAAATTTGGGAATTTTTGGAATAATTTAACTATTTTATTTAAATGTCCGAAAACAGCCGGTTCTGAATATTAATGCTGAATTGACATAAGTTGTGACTTGCGTGTCTAAATGTCGAGTATGCTATCGGTGAATGATCTAACATGTTATATGTGTTACGTGCAATATCGTATGTTTGTTTATGAGTGGGGAATGGATGGGAAGTTCATATGGGCATAAATCGTTAAAGTGTGTACCTGTTATGTGGACGAAGTAATGTGCAAATAAACCATACGTAGGATACGTGTTATGCATGAGAAACTGATTGTTATCCGTACCTTATTAGGACGTGATTGACCGACCTTGACTGTTAACTATATTTGAGAACCTAACCGAGCAAACCGAGGTGAGTTCACACTCTTTCTAAGGCATGGGATTCCCAGGGGTTGGGAATGGAATTGAATAACTACTTGTACTATCATTACTATTAAACTACTTTTTACTGTCCTCGGATTGAAGGGCACGTACGTAAAACCTACGTACACTCATACTTACTACTGTCCTCGGATTGAAGGGCACGTACGTAAAACCTACGTACACGATCATAAGACCATCAACTCTATCACTTTAAGTCCCTCAATTATCGACTTAATCGCCGAGGCCTATGGCGAGCGGGTCATTAGTTAATAGCGCTATTAGGTTTAACAAACCTCACACCGTGCCAGTCGGACGGGCGTGTACTAATGGACTATGGGCAAAGGGTCAATGCTGATAGACATTGACTTAGGGCACCTCTTACATTTTCGTAGCAGTCGATACGCGTGGTCTAGTAACACATGGGAAACCCCCACTAATCTTCGCAAACATGTCAGAAAGACCGCGATGCAAACTTATACGATACATGGTTTACAAAACGAACATATGATTTACGAAACGAATGCTATAAGTAAACAACCAAACGTGAACTCACTCAACTTTGTTGTTGACTCGTTGTTACATGCCTTACAGGTCGCTAAACATTTGGAGCTTGCACGAGGAAGGAGTCGTTGTGGTGTGCGGACGGTTATGTCCAATGTTTAATGTTAAAACATTATGAACTTATTAAACCTATGTGTTGGACTTTAAACTTATGAACTGCGAACTTATGTTTTGAACCTTACGTTTATGCTTCCGCTGTCTAAATTAAAAACTTGGTTAGCTAGCTTTTGGTCACCAATCGTATTGTGGTTGTCTTTATTTACTTAAGTACGTTGTTCAGTATGATTGGTGGCTCGATCCTGGTCACGTCACGCCTCCAAGCGGTGGAACTCCGCATGGTGGATTTTGGGGGTGTGACAAATTGCTAATCTTCGCAAACATGTCAGAAAGACCACGATGCAAACTTATACGATACATGGTTTACAAAACGAACATATGATTTACGAAACGAATGCTATAACTAAACAACCAAACGTGAACTCACTCAACTTTGTTGTTGACTCGTTGTTACATGCCTTACAGGTCGCTAAACATTTGGAGCTTGCACGAGGAATGAGTCGTTGTTGTGTGCGGACGGTTATGTCCAGTGTTTAATGTTAAAACATTATGAACTTATTAAACCTATGTGTTGGACTTTAAACTTATGAACTGCGAACTTATGTTTTGAACCTTACGTTTATGCTTCCGCTGTCTAAATTAAAAACTTGGTTAGCTAGCTTTTGGTCACCAATCGTATTGTGGTTGTCTTTATTTACTTAAGTACGTTGTTCAGTATGATTGGTGGCTCGATCCTGGTCACGTCACGCCTCCAAGCGGTGGAACTCCGCATGGTGGATTTTGGGGGTGTGACAGATTGGTATCAGAGCCATTGGTTATAGTGAACTTGGTTTTAAAAAGGGAAAAGCTTTTTGATAAAACCAGACTATAACCTGTACAGTGCTCAACGATCCACAACGACGCTTCGCTCCACGTGCAAGACTCGACACCATAAGTGGTATGATTTATGTTATATTGTCGGTTAGATAGTTCTTACTGTGCATTAGATAATGTGATAATTGCAATTTGAACCATGTGTGCTTACCCTCTACTATCGTCCCACACTTACACACTTTCGCGACACTTTTCTCACCAACATTATTCGTTGTGAAGATCATGGGTGGACGTTTGAACCTAACTCAAGCCCAGCTGACGGCTTTGATCAACGAATGAGTTGCTGAGGCACTCGCAGCTGTCCCTGCAGGAGGTATAACATGCCATATCAACTCACCTTAGGATGTTTAGATCCTACCTTCGCAAACCAACCCTCGTGCTTAACTTTGTCTTTTATTCTCGCGCAACAAGTCAACATGCTCAGCCTCCTGTGTGCACATTCAAGACGTTCATGGACTGCCGACCTACCACTTTCAGTGGCACCGAAGGAGCAGTGGGCCTTCTTCATTGGTTTGAAAAGCTTGAGTCAGTTTTCGAGATGTGCGAATGCCCCGAAGACCGTAGGGTGAAATATGCTACCGGAACACTTGAAGGAGCTGCGTTAACCTGGTGGAAGGCGTAGGTTCAACTACTAGGACTGGCAGTTGCTAATGCCACACCCTGGAATGGTTTTAAAGAGCTGATCAAGGAGGAGTACTGTAGTCGGGATGATATCCACAAGCTAGAAGTGGAATTTTACAATTTGAAGATGACGGGATCTGAGATTGAGGCGTATACTAAGAGGTCAAACGAGCTGGCCATCCTGTGTCCAACTATGGTGGACCCTCCCATCAAACGTATTGAGCTGTACCTCAAGGGCCTTGTACCGGAGATTCAAAGTCACGTAACTTCAGCCAATCTGGGTACCATTCAGCAAATTATCAAGTTGGCTCATCGTCTCACCGACCAGGCGGTGGAGCAAAACAGGCTACCCAAACGTATCAGTGCCACAACTACTTCTGATGTACTTACCGACAACAAGCGAAAATGGGATGGAAACTCCAGTAAGGGTTCTGCTTCGGGTCAGTCTTAGCAGCGAAGGACTGAAGACTACCAGAGTCCGGGTCAGCAATCCTTCGGTAATCAAGGACAGGGTGGGTATCGAGGAAACCACCCAAAGTGCAATAAATGTAACAGACACCATAGTGGTCAGTGCAACAAAGGTCGTTGTCAGAGATGTCACAAGTTGGGTCATGAGGCTAGGGATTGCAGGAGCCCGCGTCCTGCGAATCAGAATCGCCAACAACAACAAGTCCCACAGAACCACCAGCAGCAGCATCAGCAGGGAAATAAAGGATGCTTTCAGTGTGGCGCTGAAGGCCACTTTAAGAAGAACTGTCCCCAGCTTAACCAAAATCAGAACAACAACAACAACCAGGGAAACGGGAACAACAATGGAGGTAACAACGGGGGTAACAACAATGGTAATGGAACAAGGGGTCGTGCTTTCGTGATTGGTCAAGGTGACGCAAGGAACGATCCCAACGTTGTGATGGGTAAGTTTCTTCTGGATGACTTCTTTGTTACTGTCTTATTTGATTCGGGTGCCGATACCAGTTATGTGTCTCTAAAAGTTAGTCAAATGCTTAAACGTACCCCAACACTTTTGAACACCAAACACGCGGTAGAGCTAGCAAATGGTAAAAGTCTTGAAGCCACACACGTAGTTAAAGGTTGTAACCTGGTCTTAGCTGGTCAGATTTTCCCTATCTATCTTATTCCTATCACACTTGGTAGTTTCGACGTTGTTATTAGGATGGATTGGCTATCTCATCATCAAGCGGAGATTGTTTGCAAGGAGAAAATCGTCCGCATTCCTCGTTCTGATAAAGAACCCATCGTGATTCGTGGCGACAAGAGTGGTGCTGTCGAAGGCATCATCTCTTTCCTTAAGGCCCAGAAGTGTTTGCGAAAGGGCCACACTGCCATTCTGGCACTCGTTACTGACACATCAACGGAAGAAAAGAGAATTGAAGACATTCCTATTGTGCGCGATTTTCCTGAGGTATTTCCTGAGGAATTACCTGGTCTTCCTCCTCACCGCCAAGTTGAATTTCAAATCGAGCTAGCTCCTGGAGCAGCGCCAGTAGCTCGAGCACCATATCGTCTAGCTCCATCAGAACTCGAAGAACTGTCCACACAACTGCAAGAACTCTTGGAAAAGGGTTTTATACGTCCTAGCTCTTCGCCCTGGGGAGCTCCAGTCTTGTTCGTAAAGAAGAAAGATGGTACTTTCAGAATGTGTATTGACTATCGCGAGCTTAACAAGGTGACTGTGAAGAATCGTTATCCTCTTCCACGTATTGACGACTTATTCGACCAGCTGCAAGGGTCAAGCTATTACTCCAAGATTAATTTGAGATCGGGATACCATCAGCTGAGGGTCCGAGATGAGGACGTCTCCAAAACAGCATTCAGAACTCGTTACGGCCATTACGAGTTTCTGGTTATGCCATTCGGGCTGACGAATGCACCAGCGGTCTTCATGGATCTCATGAACCGAGTGTGCAAGCCTTACCTGGATAAGTTCGTTATTGTGTTCATCGACGATATCCTGATCTATTCTAAGAGTCAGGAGGAACACGAGCAGCATCTACGACTTATGTTGGAACTTCTTCGAAAAGAGCAATTGTATGCCAAGTTTTCAAAATGTGACTTCTGGCTTCGCGAAGTCCACTTTCTAGGCCATGTGGCAAACAAGGATGGGATTCATGTTGATCCATCCAAGGTTGACTCAATCAAGAACTGGCCTGCACCCCGCACACCAAAAGAAATCCGCCAATTCTTGGTTTTGGCAGGATATTACAGAAGGTTTATCAAAGACTTCTCCAAGATTGCGCAACTCTCACTTCACTGACTCAGAAGGGTGTCATCTATTGTTGGGGTGATGCACAAGAGTCCGCATTTCAACATCTAAAGGATATACTTTGTAGCGCGCCTATCCTCTCATTGCCCGAAGGCACCGATGATTTCTTGGTTTATTGCGACGCTTCCATCCAAGGACTTGGTTGCGTATTGATGCAACGTGACAAGGTCATTGCCTACGCATCGCGCCAACTTAAAGTTCATGAAAGAAATTACACTACTCACGATCTGGAGCTGGGAGCAGTTGTATTCGCGCTTAAGATATGGAGACATTACCTGTACGGTACCAAGTGCACTATTTACACCGATCACAGGAGTCTCGAGCATATCTTCAAGCAAAAGGAGTTGAACATGCGTCAACGCCGATGGGTTGAGCTCTTGAACGATTACGAATGTGCGATCAAGTATCATCCGGGCAAAGCCAATGTTGTGGCCGACGCCCTCAGTCGAAAGGATACCATACCTAGGCGTGTACGTGCTCTACAGCTTACCATCCAATCTAAGTTTCCCGCTCAAATTCGAGATGCTCAGGTTGAAGCATTGAAAGCAGAGAACATCAGGGCTGAGTCCCTACGAGGATCGAGGCAGCGGCTAGAGCAAAAGGAAGACAGCGCCTACTATGTAACAGGGCGTATTTGGGTTCCACTCTATGGCAACTTACGCGAGCTTGTGATGGATGAAGCACATAAGTCTCGTTATTCAGTACATCCTGGTTCGGATAAGATGTACCACGACTTAAAGACCACATACTGGTGGCCTGGCATGAGAGCCCACATAGCAACCTACGTCAGCAAGTGCTTGACTTGTGCGAGCATCAAGTCTGAATATCAGAAACCATCAGGCCTACTTCAACAACCGGAGATCCCGAAATGGAAATGTGAGCAAATTTCCATGGATTTCGTTACCGGCCTGCCCAGATCTCAACGCGGAAACGATACCATTTGGGTGATCGTAGATCGACTAACCAAGTCTGCACATTTTCTGGCTATCAAAGAAACGGATAAGTTTTCTACTCTTGCAGACATTTACCTAAAGGAAGTGGTATCGAAGCACGGAGTGCCAACCTCTATTATATCTGATCGTGACGCACGTTTTACTTCTGAACTGTGGCAAGCAATGCACAAGTCCTTTGGCTCACGTTTAGATATGAGCACCGCTTATCACCCGCAGACGGATGGGCAATTTGAACGCACCATCCAAACCCTTGAAGACATGCTTAGGGCATGTGTAATCGATTTTGGTAATGGATGGGAAAGGCACCTCCCGCTAGTCGAGTTTTCATACAACAACAGCTACCACACCAGCATCCAAGCCGCTCCGTTTGAGGCATTGTACGGACGCAAATGCCGATCACCTCTCTGTTGGGCAGAAGTTGGTGACAACCAAATCACTGGCCCAGAACTTGTGGTAGATACCACCGAGAAAATTGCTCAGATACGACAGCGAATGGCGGCAGCTCGTGACCGTCAGAAAAGCTATGCTGATAAGGGAAGAAAACCACTCGAGCTCCAGGTTGGGGATCGAGTGCTACTCAAAGTCTCACCTTGGAAAGGTGTAGTCCGCTTTGGCAAATGAGGCAAACTCAATCCGCGTTATGTCGGACCATTCGAAGTCATTGAGAAAATTGGCAAAGTCGCCTACAGATTGAATCTACCTGAAGAACTCAGCGGAGTTCACAATGTTTTCCATGTGTCGAATCTGAAGAAGTGTCTGTCAGATGAGACCCTCATAGTTCCTCTGAAGGAACTCACTATCGACGAACAGCTGCGATTCATCGAGGAACCAGTAGAGATTACGGATCAAGATGTTAAGATCCTCAAGCATACCAGGATACCTCTGGTCCGAGTTCGTTGGAATGCTCGTCGTGGCCCAGAGTATACCTGGGAACGAGAAGACCAAATGAAACTCAAGTATCCCCAACTGTTTAAGAAAAACGCAACCACTACTGAGGCTGAAGCTACTGCAGAATTTCGGGACGAAATTCCAAATCAACGGGGGGATGATGTGACACCCAAGGAAAATCAGGAAAACAACGCAACTTAACTAGCTTCCTCAGTAACCACGCGCTAAATTTCGGGACGAAATTCTCGTAACAGGGGGAGAATGTGACAACCCTCAATTTTCGTGTATTCCGTACAATTTATTTAATAATAATTTAAGTGCTTGGTGACTGTGTTGAAATATTTAACTGCTCTCTGATTACTGAACTACACTTACATGAGCATGTTAACATACTGGTAGTATACAGAAAAGTCACTAAATGGTCCGGCATATTTTCCTATGTGTTAGGAATTTATTTCGTTACAAAAATATATAAATAAGACACTTTACGGAACAATTAAACAATTTAACGGAACAGTGTCCGACCGAATAACCGGACATTACCCGAGACATTAAATTTTTGTCATGGACATTATTTTACTATTTTATGGCTAGTCATGATCCCCGTATGCCATAACACCCGCTAGAAATCAATCCACCACATTACTTACATCCTAACTTACCTTTACTAATTTAGTCACAATTTTTCACTTACACCCCCCCCCCCCAACGATTTAATTCCCAAGTGGGACCCCACCATATCATCCACCATACTTCTAAATATTTGATTTGATTTTAGTTCATTATTTTATTAAGATATTGGCGTGTGTATGTAAACAAAATATTGGAAATGATCTTATAAGTATGGCAATGCTAGATTCTCCATCATTCCTTAGATTTCAACTCTCTCACTTCACCTCTCTCTCTCTACTTTCGGCTGCCCAAAACCGAACACACCATCACCACCTCTAAACCTCATCATCTTCTTCATTTTATACCTTCCATTCAAGCTTCAAAGGATCTATGAAGGTTGCAACTTAAGGGGACTTCAAAGGAGCTTGTTCTAGCTTGATTCTTCATCTTTTCTCATCACATTTCTTCACTAGATTTCAACCCTAGCTTTAAGCTAGTAGTAAGTCCCTTGTTACACTCTTGTTAATCTTGTTTCATCTCGTTTTTATGATCTAAGTGTGTAGTATGTTTACATCACTAAAATGACAAGAACATGAGTTATGAATATAAAGTTACATAAAAGTTTACTTGTGGCTGAATTATGAAGCAGAATCTTGTCAGTTTGAGGGTTGGTTAAAACATGCTTGATGTTTAAAAGTTGTTTTCTTGCTAAATACATTGTTCGGACACTCGTTGATGCGATTTAGTAATGTTTAAACCGTGAAATAACATGCTGTGTACTTTTCCAGCCGCCTTCAACAGGCTGTAAACGGACTTTAAAAACTCGAAAAACGGAATTTCTAAAGCCTAAATCGGGTCTTTTCGAAAAACGAAGAAAATGGCGCTGGAATCGTATTTTTTTGAAATCGTTTACTATTTTAAAAGTCTGTTTTCGTGACAGCAGCTAAGGCTGATTTATACTGCAGAAAGATGGGCTGTACGTTTTCGGTCGTAATTTGAAACCTGAATTGAACCAGCACCTAAAATTCATACCATAGATAGTCACTGATGTATTTGTGACCCTCGAACTGGAATTTTGTCAAACGGACTTACGAGGAATTTTAGACGAATTATTCCGTAAACTGTGATCAGAATGTGACAAATCTGATCACAGTTCGGTAAACGATTTTCTATAAAACTTTGGTAATGAACCGAACCCCGATATTTTTACACAATAAAATATGGAACGTTTATGACATCCTGTAAAAATTTGGGAATTTTTGGAATAATTTAACTATTTTATTTAAATGTCCGAAAACAGCCGGTTCTGAATATTAATGCTGAATTGACATAAGTTGTGACTTGCGTGTCTAAATGTCGAGTATGCTATCGGTGAATGATCTAACATGTTATATGTGTTACGTGCAATATCGTATGTTTGTTTATGAGTGGGGAATGGATGGGAAGTTCATATGGGCATAAATCGTTAAAGTGTGTACCTGTTATGTGGACGAAGTAATGTGCAAATAAACCATACGTAGGATACGTGTTATGCATGAGAAACTGATTGTTATCCGTACCTTATTAGGACGTGATTGACCGACCTTGACTGTTAACTATATTTGAGAACCTAACCGAGCAAACCGAGGTGAGTTCACACTCTTTCTAAGGCATGGGATTCCCAGGGGTTGGGAATGGAATTGAATAACTACTTGTACTATCATTACTATTAAACTACTTTTTACTGTCCTCGGATTGAAGGGCACGTACGTAAAACCTACGTACACTCATACTTACTACTGTCCTCGGATTGAAGGGCACGTACGTAAAACCTACGTACACGATCATAAGACCATCAACTCTATCACTTTAAGTCCCTCAATTATCGACTTAATCGCCGAGGCCTATGGCGAGCGGGTCATTAGTTAATAGCGCTATTAGGTTTAACAAACCTCACACCGTGCCAGTCGGACGGGCGTGTACTAATGGACTATGGGCAAAGGGTCAATGCTGATAGACATTGACTTAGGGCACCTCTTACATTTTCGTAGCAGTCGATACGCGTGGTCTAGTAACACATGGGAAACCCCCACTAATCTTCGCAAACATGTCAGAAAGACCGCGATGCAAACTTATACGATACATGGTTTACAAAACGAACATATGATTTACGTAACGAATGCTATAACTTAACAACCAAACGTGAACTCACTCAACTTTGTTGTTGACTCGTTGTTACATGCCTTACAGGTCGCTAAACATTTGGAGCTTGCACGAGGAAGGAGTCGTTGTGGTGTGCGGACGGTTATGTCCAGTGTTTAATGTTAAAACATTATGAACTTATTAAACCTATGTGTTGGACTTTAAACTTATGAACTGCGAACTTATGTTTTGAACCTTACGTTTATGCTTCCGCTGTCTAAATTAAAAACTTGGTTAGCTAGCTTTTGGTCACCAATCGTATTGTGGTTGTCTTTATTTACTTAAGTACGTTGTTCAGTATGATTGGTGGCTCGATCCTGGTCACGTCACGCCTCCAAGCGGTGGAACTCCGCATGGTGGATTTTGGGGGTGTGACATATCAAGGCCCACATATTGAAAACCACTGGCACTGCTCCTCCAACTGTTCTTTTTATTGATCAATTACCCCCAGATAATGCCAAAAAGGGGGAGAAAATTCAGGAGTGGAAGAAGAAGGGAATAGATGATGGTCTTTACATTGAAACTGAAAAGGATGCCATGACTAGAAAGATTCCCTTGCCAGATGGTAGCAAAAAGGTTGATGTTACCCAAAATGCACTTGATGAAGCTATAACAAGTGTAAAAAGGGATAGCGAGGCAAATGATATGTCAAGATAGAATGAGGAGAAAAGAGCTTACATGGAGCTGAATGTGCAGGGTTGTTCAGAGCCAAAGGATGTTAAAAATCCTATGCCAAAAAGAAATACCACTAGAAAAGTGAGGGAACTCAAATCCATACCATCCAGACTCACAAAGCATACTCCAAAACCACCATCCAAAAGCCCCCAACATCATACCTCCACCCAAACAGTTGTTGTAACTCCTGCTGTATCAACATCTGCTGGTACTCCAGTTGTTTCAACATCTGCTATCATTTCAACACACACCACAACCACTGCCTTACAACCACCACCATCACCACCAAAAACAACATCACCACCATCGCCTCCTGCTAAAAAGCAGAAGACAGCAGATGTTACAACATCTGTTGTAATGACAACAGTGGTTGAAACACCAGTTGTTTCAACAACTGTTAGTCAATCACAAACCACTGCCATCAAAAACACCACCACTGATCCATCCAAAGCATCATCAGCCTCTCCTATAATAAAAAGGAGAAGGATTTTCATACCTAATGATGATTCTCCATCACCACCACCAACATCTTCAGAATCTCTATCACTTGTTACAATACCAAAGCCTGTTCCTCTCTCATCAGCTCAAATACAAAAATCATTAGCTCCTGCAGGTGTTCAATTTCCTCTTGAACTCATAGCAGTCAGAGAAGAAATAAAATCTTTCTACTATGAGGATGATCCTACTAAAAGGAGTTTGCCATCTGTTGAAGGATATCCAAGGCCAAATAATATTGAAGAATATCTGAAAGTCAAAGCTAAACAAGCAGAGGATATCTCAAAAAGAAATTCACAAGGGAAATATGATAGAGAAATTCAGCAGAACATTCAATACTTGCTCACACAAGTCAGATCTTTGGAACAATTTGCAAAGAATGTGTGCCAGCAAGTATCAGAAAAGGAAGATGAATCCCTGAGAAAAGATTATGTTGAAAACATCATGGCCCACAAGAAATACAAAGGAGAAAAACACATGTATAAAGACTGGACCATTCCTGAGCTGGAAAGTGAAGCAGCCAGGATTCAAGACATGATCAAGAATAAAGTGAAACATACTCCTCCAGAGTGGGCAAAGTTAAAAAAGAATGTACCTGATAAAAAGATAGAGCTGAGGAGAATGAAAGAGGAATTAGCAGCTGCTGATTATGGGTCTTTAAATCAAGTGTTGAGATGGAAAGAAGATAAAGTCAGGGCTACCTACAAAAGTTTGGAGAAATTGAGAAAGACAGATCCTAATGCTCCACAAAAGCCTGACTATCCTGAAGCAGAGGTTTCAAAAAGACCACCAAAGCTGCAAATCAGGAGATCCACTGCTCCAGCTGGTGCAGCCATCTTTAAAAGAAGGCAACAAAAACACTTGGGTGCTGAAACCATTCAAAAGCTAATAGAAGGTGATGACCTTGTTAAAGAAGGCATAAAGAAAATGATTGTAGAGACTCTTGGTTTGGATCATCCTGCAAGTACTGCTCAGACAGTCATCAATAGGCCAGCATCTCCAAACACCTCTTCAAATAAAAATCTCCCAAGAAACCCACATGACTCAAAGGTACTAAAGTGAAAAACTGACAAACAGACCCATGTACTGACAGTGTTCAAGTCTAGTGGAGAAGTGAAGAAAATAACAAGGGAACAAGCACTTGGCCTAAGTCTTGAAGATTTGCAGGATCTCCTTGATCTTCCACTTAGCAGGGATGATGATGACACAGATGCCTTAGCTTTTGAGTTACAACTCAAAGGGCAAATAAGGGAACTGCTGATGAGGCAATAAAGATCTACCAATAATGAAGAGTTTTGGCATTATCTGTTCCAGGGGGAGATTGTTGGGATTGAACCCTACTAAAGGAACAGATAATTAAAGCCAAAACTGGATCAGAGCAGTGAATCCAGAATAAGCAGATGTTATGTATACAAGTCTCTCCCCTTGAAAGTGATTTCAACATCTGCTGACCTTCTATCTACTGATCGTACAAACTGCTGACCTACAAACTGCTGATCAAGTAAAAGACTAATGGAAGACTAAAGCTCTGCTGTTCAATCTACTGCCTTGAGTCAAGCTCTGCTGATCATGACAAGTACTGCTGGGTTCACATCACTGGAATGATGCAGCAGTAGTTTAGATGTCTTTATGTAATGAAACGTAATAACAGTAGTTAGCATAGCAGAGGTTGTATAGATCAGAGGTTAGAGTTTGTTAGGAGGTTAGATGTCACTTTCATGGTGACGTCAACTTAGATGCCTCAGTGGTTTGCTCGTGCCTATAAATAGAACAGTGCTCTGTACTGTTCTATTAGCTCTTTTACTATCTTCTTCCTGCACGAACAAATACTGTGAGCTCAGGCTGAGGGGGAGTTTGTTGCATACTTGCAAAATTGTAATCGTTGTTGAAATTAAATTCAATCATTCGGTTCAATGTTAAACTTAAATGTTAAAAGCAATTCTCCTGTTTGATAGTGAAAAGTTTGCTTCCATCTTAATTCCGCTGCACAACTCATTCATCTTCATCTTAATTCAAACGTAAAACACAATCAAAACCAAACTCAGATCCTAACAGATTGAATAGTGAGCTGCAAGGCGCGAACACGTTTGGGTTTTTGTTTCCTTTCGACTCAGGGCGTCAGCTACAACGTTAGCTTTACCTGGGTGATACTTGATAGTACAATCGTAGTCGTTCAATAGCTCCACCCAGTGATGATGTTGCATATTCAGATCCTTCTGGTCGAAAATATGCTGAAGGCTCCTGTGGTCGGTATAAATAGTGCATTTAGTACCATACAGGTAATGCCTCCAGATTTTGAGAACAAACACCACGGCTCCCAACTCTAAGTCATGTGTAGTATAATTCCTCTCGTGAACCTTCAACTGTCGAGAAGCGTAAGCTATCACCTTCTCGCGTTGCATCAACACGCAACCAAAACCCTGAATGGAAGCATCACAGTAAACCACAAAATCCTCGGTACCTTCAGGTAGAGACAAGATCGGTGCACTGCAGAGTTTCTATTTCAAAAGTTGGAACGCATCCTCCTGCTTGTTTCCCCAAGAATACACAACACCCTTCTGTGTCAACGAGGTAAGTGGTTGGGCGATCTTCGAGAAATCCTTGATGAATCTTCGATAATACCCAGCGAGACCAAGAAATTCTTTCACCTTAGAGGGATTCTTTGGTGCCGCCCAATTCCTGATAACATCCACCTTAGCAGGATCCACGTGTATCCCTGATTCATTAACAATGTGGCCAAGGAAGTGCACTTCTCGTATCCAGAAGTCACACTTAGAAAACTTTGCGTAGAGCTGCTCCTTCCTCAGGAGTTCCAAAATGAGACGCAAATGTCGCTCGTGATCCTCCTTGCTCTTTGAGTAGATCAGAATGTCGTCAATAAACACGATGACGAAGTCGTCGAGATACGGTTTGCATACCCGGTTCATAAGATCCATGAAAACTGCTGGCGCGTTCGTCAACCCAAACGGCATAACTAAAAACTCATAGTGTCCATATTGTGTTCTAAAAGCTGTTTTAGGAACATCCTCCTCTCGAACTCTCATCTGATGATAGCCCGACCTTAAATCGATCTTCGAGTAAAAACTTAACCCTTGCAACTGGTCAAACAAGTCATCAATGCGGGGTAAAGGATAGCGGTTCTTGACTGTCACTTTGTTGAGTTCCCGATAATCTATACACATACGGAAGGACCCATCCTTCTTCTTTACAAACAAAACTGGGGCTCCCCAAGGCGAAGAACTGGGTCGGATAAAACCACTATCCAACAGTTCTTGAAGTTGATTTGATAGCTCTTGCAACTCTCCTGGTGCAAGACGTTAAGGAGCACGGGCAATCGGAGCTGCTCCTGGCATAAGGTCGATCTGGAATTCCACCTGGCGATGTGGAGGTAAACTGGGTAACTCTTCAGGGAACACATCAGAAAATTCACGAACAACTGGAAGGTCCTCGATCTTCCTTTCTTCAGATTGCGAATCAGTGACAAGAGCTAAAATAGTAGGGTAGCCCTTTCGCAGACACTTCTGGGCTTTCATGGCTGAGATGATGCCGGCCATGGCACCACTACGATGACCTTGAACCGATAAAGATTCTTCACTGGTGAGAGGGATACGCACGATTTTCTCTTTACAGAGAATCTCCGCTCTATGCTTAGATAACCAATCCATGCCAACGACCACATCAAAACTTCCAAGAGTAACGGGGAGTAGGTCAATGTCGAACACTTGAACCAAGAGATCAAGTTTACAGCCAAACAGAACATGAGAAGCTTCTATCGATTTACCATCAGCTAATTCTACTACATGCTTATTATCAAGAGGTGTGGGAGTCAATCCTAACTGACGACTGAACTCCAACGACACATAACTCCAATCGGCACCAGAGTCGAACAAAACAGAAGCAATCAGATTGTTTACAGAAAACGTACCAGTCACAACATTGCCATCGTTACGAGCTTCCCCAGCTCCAATAGTGAACACCCTCCCGTGCGCACCATTTCCACCATTTCCCCCATTGTTGTTCCCATTGTTGTTGTTCCCGTTGTTGTTGCCACCAGCATTCTGATTTAGTTGAGGGCAGTCTCGCCTGATGTGACCCTCAGCTCCACATTGAAAACATCCCTTACGATTTCCACGGTTTTGCTGGGGTTGTTGCCTTTCCTGTTGCTGTGGCTGTTGCTGCTGCGGGGTGTGCTGCTGCTGCTGATTCGGTAGTGAAACCCTACAATCCCGGGCCATATGCCCCACTTTGTTACACCTGTGACATACTCGGGTACACGGTCCCCGATGATGATAGTTGCAATTATTGCACTTTGGTAGTTTTCCCGCGTAAGAACCCTGACCCGAACTGTTGCCCTGGCTTTGATTAACAGAAGACTGACTGAAACTGCGATTGTTGCTATTGTCTGGCCGCTTCCATGATAGATTCGAGTTCGTCACCTTATCTACATCACTCCATTTTCGCTTGCTATCGGTAGCGGGCGTAGTAGCTGTGGTTGTAGCAGCAGTAGTGGCAGAAACACGCGGTGGTAGCGAGCCACGCTCCACCTCCTGATCGGTGATCTTGTGAGCCAAACGGATAATCTGAGCCAAGTTGTCGAGGTTCGCTGCAGTAACCAATCCCTTCACCGTTGGGGCTAACCCTTTGATAAACAGTTCAATTCTCCGATGTGGAGGCCGGGACAAGTTCGGGCACATGTTAGCTAACTCATGAGATCGTTTCACGTATGCCTCAATCTCGGATCCCACCATTTTCAGTTCATAGTATTCGTTCTCAAGTTTCTGGATCTCATCACGAGGACAATACTCCTCCCTCATCAACTCCTTAAAATCGTCCCAAGTGGTGGCATTCGCCATCTCAATACCCAAGATCTGAACCTGGGCATTCCACCATGTCAGGGCACCATCCTCGAGTGTGCCTGTAGCATACTTTACCCTGTCCCCAGCAGGACAGTTACACATCGCAAACACCGATTCTGCCTTCTCAAACCAACGCAAGAGTCCCACAGCCCCTTCAGTCCCACTGAAGGTCTGTGGCTTACAATCCATGAACGTCTTGAACGTACAAGCAGGTGGATTGTTCTGATTCGGATTAGCATGCTGACCTAAGAACGAAAGAAAATGCAACACACGGGTAAGAGTTGTGTACACAACACAAGAGTAAAGGGTAATTGGCACATATCGTACCAGCTTGATAGGCTGCCAAAGCCTCAGCCACACGAGTGTTAATCAAGTTTGTCAGCTCAGCTTGGGTCATCGCAATGTGACCACGTCCGTGACCTAGTCTGCTCATGATTCTATATAAGAGAAGGAGAAAAGGTCAAGCGTCGAGATAAGGAAGGAGTCAAACTCACAACAACTTCTACAGATTACAAAGCACATCAAACAACAAAGCGGAATCCCTTTCACACTTGTTAGATCTCACTGGGACTCGCATGCACCCCACATTATTATTATGTGTGCACCCACAATAATAATGCGATTTGCATGTTTATCTCAGCTCCTCCCAACTCATGCTAAAAGGTTCCTCAAGTTCTAGCAAGAAAACAAAACACCACAAACATAAACCACGAAAGCTAACAGGATATTGCACTGTCACTCTATCAATCACATAACTCAGGTAAATACTCATGAATTCAGTCTGAAATGCTAAGTGTGTGCAATCACATGCAACATTGTACATAAGCGGACACTAGATATACGATGCAATAAGTAAACGAGAGACGAACCTTGCAATCTGGCGCTGAGTGTCATGGTCACTTTCTGAACTGTTCGGTTAAAGTCTGGTTTTATAAAAACGTTTTAAAACCTAGTTCACTATAACCAGTGGCTCTGATACCAAACTGTCACACCCCCAAAATACCACCTAGGGAATGTCCCTGTTAGGCGTGTGACGTACCAACAACGAGCCACTAATTACATTGAACCCATACAAGTTTCTAAATAAAATCCTCAATTATTAATGAAAAATACCATCAACAAGTTTAAATGAAAACAAACATGTTCAGCGGAAGCAAATAGTAAACCAAAGTTAAACTGTTTCAAAACCAATGTATAATAGCAAGAATTCAATCACATGAATCCCTCCAGTCGACCCATGACCACTCCAGCCACTCCAGATAGCAAGTTCCAATCCAAGACATCTAACGACCTGCGAGCATGCAACAAGTTTATCAGACAACGCTGGTGAGTTTACAACTTTTTCAAAAACGTTAGTTACCAAGTGTTTATTCCAGTTCATTACAAATCCAAAAGTAATATTGATAATATCTCGATACTGAACAAGACGGCTCCTGATGTATGTTTTGCCTGTTCCCCAGTGCTCCTATCAAAACACTGGGCATGACTGGGTCATTAGTTCACACCCGTCCTCTCCGGTACGGGGTGGGGTGCCAAACCTAAGTAGCGCTACCAACTAATACCCGTTACCTCTCCGGTAACAAAAAGATGGGACTTAAGAGTAATAGAGTGAGATTATTATCCAATATTCCAGTTTTACCCAAAAGACTTATCCCTCCCCGGGATACCCACTGACTGTCCCAACCACCGGGACGCATGCTCAAGAGTAGTGAACTCACCTTGGGTTTGCTCGGTAAGATTAAAGTACGTGTTCAAGTTGCTCAAAACAATCCTAACATGGTTTATCAATAACAATCAGTTTCGCATTCGTATTGAATCACGTATTTTGTCACATAATGCACAAGTTGCACTTATGAAATACACACATAATCATACACGTTCTAACAGTTAGCTTCGTCATATACCATCCAAGTTAATGTCGTTTAATCACACAGTAGATGTTCGTGCCCAATACATGTTTGCTTTACGAGCCCAAGTTACAATTTATCATTCCACAGTCCACACTAGCTTAAATAACCATATGCGGCCCAACCCGTTCCGATTCGATGATCTTGTATGGGCCTTTAAAGAGCAGCCCACTCGTTGGGGTGTTTTAAGTATTGTGGCCCAACTGCCATACGAGGCCCACTCCAAGATGGGTGTTATTGTTTTAATTCTTTAGCCCAATTATACCTCCCCAATTCCATTAATTAATAACCCACATATAATTCCTAGTTTATAAAACAATCTCAGGAAACAATTACACATGTCATAGACATTCACCACCATGCTCAATTTATCTAACCTGTTTGATATCAAGTGCCGCTAATTATTAATTAACATCCCAACAATTAGCAAGTCCATTTTAGTTGTTGCATCAAAACCCGTGGCCCAACATGAGTGGCCTGCGGATCGAGCAGGCAGCCCGGTTACACAATTATTTCACAACTTCTAAATCCCATTTATCAGTTCCTTCTTTATCAATTAATAGCCATTAACAATCATCCAATACAAAGCTTAATATTAATTTCATATTCTTAGTTACCACTCAAGTCATAGCCAATGTTCATTCATGAATTCACACAAAACAGATTACTATCCCACTTCCACGCCCCCTATCACATTCATGGCTACATGTATTAATATGATACATCACAATTTATAAAAAGATCCCTAACTCTCATATAATCATCGCCCATTAAAATCAATAATAAATCCATATCATACAAATTCAGAATCATTATTACAGATCATAATAAATCACACATACTCAAGAATAATCAACAACAACAACCATGTATCGCTACAACTATGTTTGCATGACAAGAGGATTAGATTCGAAACATTGAGAGGTTATACTAACCGAAGAGGGAAAAGATCTGTACGAGCACAATAATCTTCGGGGGGGGGGGGGGGGGTTGTGTCCACTGTCGTCGCGATTGATGAGAGAAGTGGGGTTGTTTAGGGTTTGCAAGCAACCTATGTATCCTTATACATAATATACGTAAACAAGGAATAAGGAAAGATGGGCTCGGTTTTGGCTTGGGCCTGTGAAGACTGCCTAGCTAAGCTAAACATATACGGATCCCAAAAGGGGAAGTGGGCTCATGTGACTCGGATTGGGTTTCATAAGTATGTGGGCCGAGATGATATGCATCGAACCATTTAGCCAAGAGGTGTGTGTGTCTCAAGTAAGTTTGCGGCCCAAAAGATTATACGGCCCAGTTTAGTTAATACCCAATTTCCTGATAACTAACAAGCACATGAAAACATTCAACGGTTCCACTATAAATAACCAATACACATATAAACGTCTAATGGTGCAAGAGTGTAATATGTAGGTAATTAAATGTAGAAACACGCGCCAAATATTGTGGAATTTAAGTAGCGCCTAACCTCAGAGATTCGGGTTGTCACAAAACAGGTGTTGAAGACTCTTATGATCAAAATAGATTATACACTTGGTTCCATACAAATAATGCCTCCAAAGTTTTAGTGCAAATACAACAGCACCCAATTCCAAATCATGGGTGGTGTAGTTCTTTTCGTGCACCCTTAATTGACGTGAAGCATAGGCTATGACCTTGCCTCTCTGCACGAGTACACAACCCATGCTAGTGTGCGATGCGTCGCAGTACACAACAAACTCTTCAATCCTTTCTGGCAATGTCAGCACATGAGTATTTCTCAATTTTTGCTTAAGAATCTCAAAGGATTCTTGTTGCTTGGGACCCCAATTGAACGTTATATTCTTGCGAGTTAGCGATGTTAGAGGTGCAGCAATCCTTGAAAAGTTTTCAATGAAACGTCTAACCTGCTAGACCCAAGAAGCTGCGAATTTCTGTAGGTGTCTTTCGTGCTTGCCAATTCATAATGGCTTCAACCTTGGCGGGATCCACCTGGATACCACGCTCACTCACAACATGCCCAAGAAATTGGACTTCACGAAGCCAAAAATCACATTTAGAAAACTTGGCGTAGAGCTTCTCTTGTTGCAGAAGTTTGAGAATGCACCTAAGATGTCTTTCATGATCGCCTTGATTATTTGAATAAATAAGTATGTCATCAATGAAGACAATGACAAAATTGTCTGAATATGGCTTGCAAACGCGATTCATGAGATCCATGAATGTTGCAGGTGCATTAGTGAGCCCGAAAGGCATCACCAAGAACTCGTAGTGTCCATATCGAGTTCTGAATGTGGTCTTGTGCACGTCTTCGTTTCTGACCTTCAATTGGTGATAACCTGACCTTAGATCGATCTTTGAAAAGTAACTAGCTCCTTGAAGCTGATCGAATAGATCATCGATCCTGGGTAACGGATACCTGTTCTTGATTGTAACCTTGTTTAACTCGCGATAATCAATGCATAAACGCATTGAGCCATCCTTTTTCTTCACAAACAGGATTGGCGCTCCCCAAGGGGATGAGCTAGGTCGAATAAAACCCTTTTCCAACAAATCATCCAATTGTGTTCTCAACTCCTTCATCTCAGTTGGTGCCAATCGATAAGGTGCTCTTGCCACTGGTGCTGCTCCAGGAAAGATATCGATTCTAAATTCCACTTGCCTATCTGGAGCTAATCCAGGTAGTTCTTCAGGAAAAAAACATCTGGATATTCAGAAATAACAGGGATGCCTTCGATCTTGGGCTTTGGCTCATCTATGGTCACATGTGCCATGTAAATGACACAACCTTTCTTCAAACACCTTGATGCCTTAAGCATAGACACTTGCTTGGGCAACCCATACTGCGTATCTCCTTGAATTGTTAATGGCTCACCATAAGGAGTCTTGATAACCACTTGCTTCTTATCACATACAATTTGGGCTTGGTTACGAGACAACCAATCCATGCCTATCACTATGTCGAATCCTGCAAATTTCAATGGAAGCAAGAATAGCAGAAAAGAGTGATTCCTAATGGATATAAAACATCCATCTAGAACTGTTGATGCAGTCTCTATAGTACCATCGGCCAATTCTACTTCATATTTAATGCTTAGTGTCTTAACAGGCAGATTTAATAGTTTACAAAATTTATTGTCTACAAAAGACTTGTCTGCACCTGAATCAAACAACACTCTAGCATAAACATCCTTGATAAGGAATGTACCTGTTATAACATTGTCATTTTGAACTGCTTCCTGAGCATTCATTTGGAAGACCCGAGCATTGGTCTTCTTAACCTCTTCAGGCTTCTTTGTAAATCTGGGGCAATTGGTCTTGATATGGCCCTTCTCGTTACAACTGTAACAGATTGCGTCCTTCATTTTCTTGCAATCTAAGATTTTATGCTCCTTAGACTTACAGATTCTACAAACTCTAGGCAGCGATTGCGACTGTGCTTCAAATCTGCACTTTCCAAAATGGTGTTTCTTGCAGACCTTGCACTTGGGCTTCTCACCTGACTGTTGGTTGTCCTTTTTGAATCCAGAACCCTTCTTATGCTCAGAGTTCCCCTTACGTTTCTTATCAGAGCGGCGTGAGGTCACGTTTCCTCTTCCCTTCATCAGAATTCTTAAGCGACCTTTGCCTAATCGCATCGAGGGTAAGAGATAAAGACAGATCAACCACTGACCTAAAGGTGGTAGGTCTGGATGCCTTCACATTTCCCTTGATTTCTGGAGCTAATCCTCCAATAAAACGTGCTATGCGCTTTGGTTCCGGTGTGACCAAATAAGGAACCAATCGGGACATGGTGTTGAAACTAGTAAGGTATGCCTGACAATCCAAGTTCTTCATGACCAGAGTCAAGAAGTCGGTTTCAATTCTTTCCACATCATGCTGAGGACAGAAGTTATCTTTGATCAATGCAACAAACTGATCCCAAGACATGTTATAAAGTGGGATTTTCCCTGTGGCTTGAACTAATGACCTCCACCACGCCAAAGCTTCACCTTTAAATGATTGTGAAACAAACTTCACAATATCATGTTCTGCACAACCACTGATATCAACCACTATATCCATCTCATCGAGCCAAGTCATACAATCAACGACTCCTTTTTCTCCTGTGAAGTCTCTGGGCTTGCAGGAGACGAAATATTTGTAAGAGCAAGCCTTAATACATGGTTCCTGTTTAAACATAGTTTGTTTGGATGGAACACTTCTCTGATTCGATGAGTGACGAGCATCGTCCTTCTTTGACTTATGCGTTTTAGAAGGGGGCTTACTATGAGCCACAGATTGAGTCTTAGTGCAAGTACCACTTGATTCCTTGAACTGTCTGTTAAGAGCTCTAGTAACAACATTGTCTATCAATGCTTGAAGATCTGCACCAGTTACTTTTACTCTGGTGGTATCATTTCTCTCCCTTGGATGACTGTTAACCTCTTCTGATTCAGACATGCTGAAGCTTAATTGCTATAAAACAGATTAACAATAGTTTGTTCAGAGGTTTATTATGGAATCATTAATTTCGATGATTCATTAACCATGGTAAACATAGACCATATTTGGTTAATTTGTTAATCCCTTTCATTTTAAATTTTTCATTATAATGTACCCCAGTTATAAAACATTAAGGATATTATTAGTGGCACAAAAGGCCTAGTCACAAGGAAAGTTTTAAATTATAAGCCATGATCTTATAAGATCGAGGTATTAAGGTTTGAATGTAGTTCATCACCTTTTCTTGACAGGGAGTCGTAGACTACAACTGTCTTTTATCTTATAGGACAATAAGTGTGGCCCGTAGGCACTTCATCACTAATGGATATTTCACATATGATCATCTTAATTGATGATTTGAACCCATGATTTCTAGATCATTAGGCTAGATAAGGGATTGGAAAATCCCAATATAAAGATGACAAGTGTGATTTTATCGTATCACTGTTGTCAGGAGTGCTAACATGTTTTCAGATGTTAACAAGGATTTATTTTCATAAAAAGGAATTACCATTATGGCCATGTCTTAAAATGACATATGGGCTAGGTTTTTATCTTTAAGATTTTCTTTTAATATAATTGGCAGATCATTTATAAAATGGAATGTTATTTTGATTTGTTTCATATAATATATATATATATATACATATATGATGACAATGAAATTTTTAAACTAAACATTCCATAAATTAAAAGAAGTACATGGCTGGCCCAAATGGGACTTTTAAATAAATAATATTGTCCTCGCAGGGACAGAAATAAGAAAGATAAGTCCACGCAGGGACCAAATACATAAATAAAATATCTACACAGGGACTTAATTGAAAATATGAATTACAAAACAAATAAATCAGGAATTTCAATAATCCCTCTTCTTCTTCCCCTTTATTAGGTTTGCCAAACCCTTAAGTAGACCCCGCGGCTTCTACGCTCCTCCTGTACCTGTTGCTCCACCTCGTGCAACCGTTGAAGGATTTCCTGCTGCTGCGGTGGTTGAATCTGTGGCGGCTGCGGCGGCTGCTGCTGCTGAGGTTGAGGAGGTGGTGGGTATTGATACCCATATGTTGGGTACCCAGTTAGGTACGTAGCTGGATAGGATCTAGGGTAAAGAGCATTGTAGTTTACCGCTTCAAGGTACGGGTCAACGGCAGGGGCATTGTTGTAATTATAACCCGAGTAAGCTTGTGGCTCAAACGGGTTGTACCCGGCTGCACCTGGGTACGACAGAATAGGGTTATCATAACCCATGTGTGGTGCTGGTGCGACTGGTGCAGAGTCAACTTCAGAAACTAGATTTGAAGGCCTACCCATTTGTGGGTCTTCATACAGCGGCGGGTAGTTGCTGTTTGATATTCGCTAATTTACACATATTTTAGTCCCCCGTTTTACCCCTATTTTATGCGTTTTCGGTCGTAAAACCGTCATTCGGATGCTTAATCATCTACACTTTTGTTTACAGGCCTAAAACAACATACCAGACAAGATGATAGCGAAAACGAGGACTTTCCGGACAAAACGACGAAGCTGCGAACCTTCTGTTAGAAAACTGACCTGGGCATGTGGAACGGTCGTGCGACCTAATGCACGACCGTGCATCTCTGACAAATGATGATCAGCCCGGAAATGAACGAGGGTGCGACTAGGCGTGCAAGGCACACAAGGCCAGCCCGGTGACGAACGGTCGTGCCATAATTTGCACCCCGTGCGGATCCGATAATCAGCCAAAACCTCGGTGATGAACGACCAGTGCAGCAGCTCGTGCAACAAGATCCCGGAATGGAACGGTCATGCGATACGAAGAACGACCGTGCGTGACCTACGACTGGTCAAGATCTGTGACGTCATGCAGTATGGTGCACCATACCTCCAATAATGCATTAAAGTGAACGGTCGTGCAACAGGACGCACGATCGTGCGACTTCGAAAAAATATAAAAACCTGCAGAAACATTCTGCTCGTAACTCTGGACATTTTGGAAGCGATTCTGGCGATTTTCAGGCTCCGGAGGCTTCTGCTTTCACCCGGATTCAAGCCACATTGTCCCGATTAGCTTCGTTATCTTCCAGATTCTTAATCTTATGCTTGTTTATGGTTTGGTTTTCTAATCTTTCCATGATTTTGTTAATCTTTCAAGCATTTAGATTAATGTTTATGTATTATTGTAGCCTTTGGGCAAAAACACAACAATCCCTTGCTTGATTATAGCCATTAGTGTGTTAATCTTTGTTTGTAATGACATTTGGAAGTATTTTCTATGTTAATCTTTGATGATTAGTTTGCAAACTTGTTATTGATATTGATTTCTTGATTATAAGTAATTGTGTTGGATGATTGGTGCTTGGTTAGTTAAGATAGTTGAAAAATGAAGCTTAATTAATCTTGTATTAGTAAACTTTAAACTTGGTTAACTAGTTTAGCTTGGTTAAAATGTGTGCATCATGATACTAAAAATGGTTAGTGATTTAATAAAATGTAATTATTGTTAATCAAGAAAGCTTGCCGTCACGGAAGGACCTTAACGGGTTAAATGGTGTCGTTATGAATTCTTGCCATGATTTGTTAACTTAGTTAGTAGTTTAGGCCAAAATTGCTATCTTGGTGAATTTATTTGTAAGATTTGTAAAAAGAACTCGGTTGTGATTTAATCTAGTTTATGCTTGTCTCGGTGGTTGCATTGTGTTTATCGGTGTCGCTTTCCTTGATTAAGTGCGGTTAGAAAACTCCTAACGGATGACTAGCTTATTTTTAAGAGATTTTCATAGACATTTATCAATTGCACGTTAAAGAACAATTTTAGGTGGTTAAAGTGTGTTTATCGTTTTAGCTTTCTAAATGATTGTCATGTTAGGATTCCCGAAAGGGATACTAATTGTCTCAAAATTGGAAAATTGACCGAATGCTTCTAGTGCCAAAACCGACTTAGGTGACATGCTTTGGTTGTGTATTAAGCAAGGCTATTTATCTATTTTCTATTATGTTTTATAAGTATTTGTTTATGCTTACTTTAGTTTATTAAAAATCACAAAACTTATGTTTTTACCGGTAGTTTAGTGACAAAGGTCTAGTATTATTTCTCCGCCCATTTCCTTGGATCGATACTTGGTTCTTACCGATACTTTACTACATATATGACGGGGTACACTTGCCTCTTTCGTGTGTGTTTTGATGTTAAAGTAATAATCACTTTTATAAATTTAAAACCGATTCGTGTGTAATTTCATTGCAAAATTATGTATATATACGCACACGTCAAGTTTTTGGCGCCGTTGCCGGGGAAATGGCGAGCTTTAGGAACGACCCGAGTCATTGATTTATCGGTGTATATACTTGTTAATATTTGTGAATATTTTCGTGATTATTTATTTGTTTTTTTATTTGTTAATATTTCTTGTTTTAATTTGATTTATTCGTTTTCCAAGTCTATTTTTTGTACACTTGTAAATTTTTGTTCCGTTTATTTGTTCGAATCCGGATTTATTTATTCATTTATTCTTTGAGTTTTTGGCTTTGAAAAATCATTTTTACATTAGCCGATTCGATTATTTTTATTGTTGTAATTTTTATAAAATTTCGGGTCCATTTTCGGATTTTTATAAAATTTTCAGCCCATTTTTAATAATATTCTGTTTCTATTCAGCTATAAAAAAAACAACATTATTTTATTAATAAAATATTCATTGTGTCAAATTTTCGTTTGCAGGTTAATGTTCTCGACCCCCGCTCCAGAAGTTGTTGAACCGTCAGACGAGCCCGAACGTGATCTTAGGAGACGTCTACGCGCAAGAGGTCGGGCGGTTGGGCTACTGCTCGCAAGTGGTGAGCCGGAGCCGGTGGTACCCGCTGAAGCCGAGGGCTCAGGAGGAGACGCAATCCTGGTAGACGATGAGCGACCTTTGAATGAGATAAATCAGCCCGGAAGGGCAGGCCTGGAGCCGAGTATCCTTCAGCCTACTATTGATGCACCTACTTTTGAAATTAGATCTAGTATTATTAATATGGTGCAGAATTCAGTACAGTTTGACGGGCGTGAGCATGAGGATCCCGGACGACATATAGCGGCTTTTCTCCACATTTGTTCCACGTTTAAGATTACAAGTGTTTCGGAGGATACGATTCGGTTGAGGTTGTTTCCGTTCTCGTTACGTGACAAAGCTAGAGCTTGGCTTATGTCACTTCCTGCCGGTTCCATCAGGACCTGGAATCAGTTGGCGGAGCAGTTTATGCAGAAATATTTTCCACCTGAGAAAACGAACAAGCTACGGAACCGAATTGTTTCCTTTCGCCAGGACGAGGGCGAGTCGTTGCATGCGGCTTGGGAGAGATTCAAGGATTTGTTGATTGATGTGCCACATCATGGTTTCTCCAAGAGACAGCTGGTGTTGACGTTCTATCAGGGGCTCAGCTACAACACGCAGGAGCGATTAGACGTGAACGCAGGAGGCGATCTAGGAACTAAGACGCCGACTGAAGCGTACGATATCATAGAAAAAGCTGCGTTGAAATCCAGCTCGCGTTGGGAAGGAGATAGAGGCCGGGCAACATCATCATCATCTCGCGCAGGAGTTCATGCTGTAGACGACTATACGGCCATTACTGCACATATCTCGGCTCTTGCATCTAGATTCGACAGGTCCCCGATGATTGCGCATGCTGGCTCGGGATGTGACCAGTGTGGAGTGTCACACGAGCCTGGGGCATGTTTTCAGGGAGTCGTATATGAGGGCCACGAAGAAGTAGATTTCGTGAGTAATCAGGTGAGGCCGCAGAACAACCCGTACAGTAACACCTATAATCCCGGTTGGAGAAATCACCCAAACTTTGGGTGGCGAGCGAATACAGGCAATCAAAACCCATTGGGGTTCAATCCGCGCACTCCAGCAGGGTCAGGGTCAGCAGTTCCAGCAATACAACCAATCTTACCAGCAGCGTCCATATTCATATCAGAATCAGGGCACTGGGAGTAGCTTCCAGCAGCAGGCCCCTCAGTCTAGTTCGAAGCTGGAGGATATGATGGCTCAGCTTCTTACTAGCTCCTCGAGTGCGAATCAGTTGGCTGAAAAACGCTACCAGCAGAGCGAGGATCGTTTTCTTTCTCATGAGGGAGAAATGAGGAGTCACAAGGCCGCGATTCAGAATATCGAGAATCAGGTTGGTCAGCTGGCACAGATGATGTCTAAAAGACCCCAGGGTGGTCTTCCAGGCAATACAGAACCAAACCCGGGCGGACACAGGGATGTGAATGCTGTCATGACCAGGAGTGGAAAACCTACCGGACCCGTCATATCGGACTCAGCACCGATCACTGAAGCGGTCCCGACTGACACACCGGACGAGGTGCAAGCCAGGCTACGCCTAGCAAGTACAGCACAAGTCCAGGAGCCGGGCAAAGATTACATTCCTCCAGTACCTTATCCAGGCAGGCTGAAGAAGCAGAAGAACGAAGAACAATACGGTAAGTTCCTTGAGTTGTTTAAGCAACTACACATCAATATACCGTTTGTTGAAGCCTTGGCCCAGATGCCAAAGTATGCGAAATTCCTTAAGGATATCCTCTCGAATAAACAGAAGCTCGAGGATATATCATGTGTGGTGATGAATGAAACTTGTTCTGCCGTTCTACAAAACCGTCTGCCCATGAAAATGGGAGATCCAGGTAGTTTTACGCTCCCGTGTCTGATTGGAAACATGTCTGTTAGCCATGCATTGGCTGACCTGGGAGCGAGTATCAACCTTATGCCTTATAAGGTTTTTACTAAACTGGATCTGGGTGAACCGTCACCTACTAGGATGAGCATTCGGTTGGCAGACCGTTCAATCAAGTATCCGCGTGGATTTGTGGAAAACATGCTTGTAAAAATCGATAAATTTGTTTTCCCCGTGGATTTTGTTATTCTTGACATGGACGAGGATTCAAGAGTACCTTTGATACTTGGACGCCCTTTCCTCAATACAGCGAGGACGATTGTTGATGTGGCAGCTGGCCAAATCACGCTCCGAGTGAATGATGAGCACGTGACATTCGATATCAAAAGATCGATGCAGCATCCGCAATGTCACGATGACAAGCTTTATTACGTCGACATTATCGATGCTTGTGTGTGCTCTCATTTTCAAGGTACTGTTGACGAGATTGATTCGGACACACGTCTGTCGTATGGGGACCTGATTGGCATTACGCAGGAGGGCCACGATTTCGAGCAGCCAGTCTATCAGATTGGTGACGATGGTTCCCAGAGTCCGGAGAGATTTCTTGAAATTGTCCATGTAGAAGAAGAGAAAGCAAAACCGTCGGTTGAAGATCCACCATCTTTGGAGTTGAAAGAACTCCCACCACATCTCAAGTATGCATTTCTTGACGAGGAGCGTCGCCTACCGGTCATAATTTCGGCATCATTGGAAAAGGTTGAGAAGAATCAGCTTCTTGAGGTTCTAAGACTTCATAAGAGAGCCATTGCATGGAAAATCATGGATATCAAGGGCATCAATTCTTCTTTCTGTACTCACAAGATTCAGATGGAAGACGAGTACAAACCATGTGCACAGCATCAGAGGCGTTTAAATCCAAATATGCAAGACGTGGTGAAGAAAGAAGTGATTAAGTTGTTGGATGCCGGGATGATTTATCCTATATCCGACTCTGTGTGGGTTAGTCCAGTGCAGGTTGTACCTAAGAAAGGTGGTATGACTGTAGTCTCAAATGATAGGAATGAACTAATTCCTACCCGTACCGTCACTGGGTGGCGAGTTTGCATTGATTACCGCAAACTCAACGATGCTACTCGTAAGGATCACTTCCCGCTTCCATTCATCGACCAGATGTTGGAACGTCTGTCGGGGAAGTTGTATTACTGTTTCTTGGACGGGTTCTCTGGGTACTTCCAAATTCCTATCGCTCCTGAGGATCAGGAGAAGACTACCTTTACCTGCCCCTTCGGCACATTCGCCTACCGGTGGATGCCTTTTGGGTTGTGTAATGCACCAGCGACCTTCCAGAGATGCATGGTTGCAATTTTCCATGACATGATCGAGGATTCCATGGAGGTTTTCATGGATGATTTTTCGGTATTTGGGGATTCATTTGATCATTGCTTGGAAAATTTGAGAAAGATGTTGAAGAGGTGTGAGGAGACGAATCTGGTCCTAAACTGGGAGAAATGCCACTTCATGGTGAAGGAGGGCATAGTTTTGGGACACAAGATTTCTCATGCGGGCATGGAAGTCGATCCAGCTAAAGTCGACGTTATTTCACGACTTCCGCCTCCCACCTCTGTGAGAGCGATACGGAGCTTTCTTGGTCATGCAGGGTTCTACAGGCGATTCATAAAGGACTTTTCAAAAATCGCTAGGCCTATGACCCGTTTGTTGGAGAAAGACGCTCCGTTCATATTTGGAGATGATTGCTTGAGGGTTTTTGACCTTCTCAAGCAAAAGTTGATTGAGGCCCCTATTTTAGTTGCACCGGACTGGAGTCTGCCATTTGAAGTTATGTGCGACGCGAGTGATTACGCTATAGGGGCCGTTCTGGGTCAAAAGAAAGAAAAGCACTTTCACCCGATCTATTATGCGAGCAAAACTCTTCACGACGCTCAAGAGCATTACACCACGACTGAAAAAGAGCTCTTGGCGGTCGTTTTCGCATTTGATAAATTTAGATCGTATTTAGTGCTTTCGAAAACCGTTGTGTATACTGATCACGCAGCCATTAGATACCTCTTCAGCAAACAGGACGCTAAACCGCGTCTAATCAGATGGATCTTGTTGCTGCAAGAGTTTGATATCGAAATCCAAGATAAAAAGGGTGCTTTGAATGTAGCGGCTGACCATCTATCTCGGTTAGAACATGGAGACATCGAGGACTCGCGTTGGGATTCAATCAATGACAGTTTCCCGCACGAGTCTTTGATGGGTGTAGAGATATGCGATGAGTCGCCTTGGTTCGCCGACTTTGCGAACTACCTTGCTTGTAGAATTTTGATTAAAGGGTTGACTCACCAGCAAAAGAGGAAATTCTTTTCAGATATCAAGCATTACATTTGGGACGACCCTTTTCTATTCAAGGTGGGTGCTGATCAGGTGATCAGAAGATGTGTATCAGGGACTGAGGCGACCGATATTCTGCGCCAGTGTCATGAGGGACCTACCGGAGGCCACCACGGAGCCAACTTCACTGCGGAGAAGGTGTTGGATTCCGGGTTTTACTGGCCGACCATTTTCCGTGACGCGCAGAGTTGGGTGAAAGCGTGCGATGCTTGTCAGAGGGCGACGAACATATCGGCACGCGACGAAATGCCCCAGAACTGGATACAAGTTTGTGAAGTCTTTGATGTTTGGGGGATAGACTTCATGGGACCGTTTCCCCCTCACGAGGTAACAAATACATCCTGGTCGCAGTTGACTACGTATCAAAGTGGGCGGAGGCGCAAGCCTTACCCACAAATGACGCCAGGGTGGTCGTGAGATTCTTAAAAAGTTTGTTCGCCCGATTTGGCGCTCCGAAAGCGCTTATTAGTGACCGAGGGACTCATTTCTGTAACACACAGCTTGAAAAGGCTTTGTCCCGATACGGTGTGCATCACCGTTTATCCACGCCCTATCATCCGCAGACGAGCGGGCTGGTGGAAGTCACGAACCGTGGGCTTAAGCGCATCCTTGAGCGGTCTGTTGGTGCAAACCGCAAGGAGTGGTCGGACAAACTTGAGGAGGCATTGTGGGCATTCCGTACAGCTTATAAGACCCCTATAGGGACCACCCCCTTTAGGTTGGTATACGGAAAGGCATGCCATTTACCGGTGGAGTTGGAGCACAAGGCTATGTTGGCTTTGAAAGCCGCGAATTTGGACCTCAAAACCGGAGGTGAAGCCCGGTTTCTCCAAATTCATGAATTGGAAGAATTGCGTCAACAAGCCTATGAAAGCTCCGTACTCTACAAAGAGCGCACGAAGAAACTTCACGACAAACGCTTAAAGGACCACAAAGAATTCAAAGCGGGTGATCTTGTTCTTCTTTACAATTCACGGCTGCGCTTATTTCCTGGGAAGCTTCATTCACGCTGGACAGGACCATACACAGTTAAGGAGGTATTTCCGTATGGTACTGTTGCAGTGGAGAACGCGGATGGCGTTACATTCAAGGTAAATGGTCACCGGTTGAAGTTATACGTTGCCGGGTCGATAGAGTCGGCGGTGGAGGTAATTGAGCTCCAAACCCCGCACACCTCATAAGTGTGGGGAGGAGAGAGTCTACGCTACTGACTCGCGGATCAAAAATGTAGCAAGAGCGTATTTTGCGCTTTAGGGGTAGTATCGTCTTTTTAGGTGTTTTTCTAGTTTTAGCGTAATTTAGGTTAGTTAGGTAGTTTCCGTTAGTTTGTTTAAGTTTCATACGTGCTGGGCGAAGGTTCTGTGGTGCAATATTGTTATAACAGTTGGCGTGTTGAAAAAATGGCAAAAAACGGCCAAAACAGTTGCTGGAAATGGCTTCTGCGGAAAATTATGATCTGCAGCTGTTGCACGGTCGTTCCACGAGTCGCACGACCGTGCGTTTCCGGACACGCCGCAGGGTGAGTCGCACCCCCGGTGCATCTCCGAGAACATGCTGCAGGTTTGAAAAATGTAGGTGACGCACGACCGTGCGAGCTGTCGCACGACCGTGCTAGAGGCAGGGGCAATTTGGTCTTTTGCACATTATAAAAACCCCCATCTGCTTCCAAACCCTTCATTCGCGAACCCTAACCATCTGCAGCCGTTCCAGAGTGATATCACTTCAAAATCGCACGGTTCTTCGCACGATTTCACACCCTACTTCGCACGGTACGTTCCTTCTTGTAGTTTATCTGTTTTTTCTGCTTTCTAGGGTAGATTCATCCGATTCCTCAAGGCTTTTTAGGGTTCTCTTCACAAATACAAACGAAACCCTAACCCTTGTTTGAATCGTGCGTATCATGAACATCCGGTTAAGTTTCCGACCCCTGTTTGTACAAAAAAGTTGTTGATTTTGAAAAAAATCAGGCTATTCGAAGTTCAGGGGTTTGAAATCTGCAGAACAGGTGTCGCACGGACGTTCCTTGGATGGAACGGTCGTGCCATTCCGGCTGTTTCACGATATTTGCTTGTTGGTCGGTGTTGCACGGTGGTGCAGTTGGTCGTATGCCGTGCAGTTCCGACATCTTTGGGCTACTGGTACTCATTCTCGACGACGCACGACCGTGCCATATGCCCAGATCAGATTCACAGCTTCTTCATAATTGGCTGCTCGGCTGTTTTCAATTGAAATTTTTCCTGATTCCATCTTTCTAACGTTATTTCTCATACAGATGGACCATCCTTTTCTGCAATTTGATCCCGAAAATGAACGAGAGGCTCTTTGCATCCCGAGACGGGACGCCTTATGGGCAAGGCGGGGGCAATTCGGACTCCCCCGGTGGCTGGATTGGGAAGTTATGGGGGAGCTAAACCAGAGTGACAGACTTGACAGCATGCTCACTTACCCACTTGCCCGCTTAATATCCATCAACCGACCTGTCTACCTTGAGCAGACAATAGAGTTCTTTTCAACTTATGCCTATGAGAAGCGGGTTGCTCATAGAAGGCCCAAATTCCGCTACAAGGAGCGGATAGCTTTCCGGTTGGGTAGAAAATGGCATAGTTGGACGGTGGGTCGATTGGGGAGGAAGCTCGGGATTTATACAAGAGAAGACATGGACTCCGATGTCTTCACAGATCAGTTCACTTTTCCGACTGATGAGGCACGGAACCAGTTTTGGGCTGAAAATGCTATCGGTAACCCTTATGACCCAAGAATGTCGAAGGCTTCACGACTGAGAGATCCTTTGGTGCGAGTGATGCACCATGTGTTCAGCCACACAATTTGCGGGCGCATGGACAGTCTTGGGAACTGTCCAACACCAGATTTGATTTTCCTCTATGCGCTGGTTGAGAGAGTCCATATCAACCTAGCCGCAAGGATAGCGGACTACTTCGTGAAGTGCTCGGGGCGGAAGCCCAACAGTCAAATCCACGGCGGTCAGTACGTGACCGAAATTGCTTATAATCTGGAGTTGATGACTGACGAGGTACTTCAGGGTCTCACTCTGATAACCGAGGGTGTTTATGTTGACATTAGGTCACTGAAGGCGATGGGAGTGATTGTTGAGTTGCCTCACGGGGATAGATTGAAAGGGTTGAACAACGAGGTCTGGGACCCGTTGCCTCCAGCTGTGGAGGAACATGAGGATGAGGAGATGCACGATCAGGAGCATCCGGAGTAGCAGCACCAGCCACAGACACCACCACATTCACCGCATCACCATGCATTCCACCAGCATCAGGACTGGCCCAAGTTCTATCAACAGTTCCAGCAGATGCAAGTTAACCAGGATCAGATCAGGGTTAACCAGGAACAGCATGGGGTTTATATTGACCAGATCCGGTCTAGACAGGACGAGATTAGGGCCGCTCAGGATCAGATTCGGGCAAACCAGGATAGTTTATATCAGGGAGTGAGTGCTGGGTTTTCATATCTGTTTGGGGAGATGCATCATGCATATCCCGACTACTTTCAGCATCCCCCATAGTTCCCACCGTGGAACCCACCTGGTTACGGAGATGCGGGTCCGTCCTTTACTAGAGATGATGATGGTGATGACGCGTAGGAGTCGGTGGTATTGATTGTTGGTGGTTGTTTTTATTTCAGTACTTTATATTTTTGGGTGTTCATTTTGTTTGTTATTTCAACACCCTCGGATTGTATTTTGTTTTCAGACAATTTACTTTGCTTTATGTCTTGTATTTGTTTGGATATTAGTCTTATATTTATGTACATTATGGTTTATTTATGATTTTTCTGTTTCTGTTCTGTTTTGGTGCACATGTGACATACTTGCAGGTTTTGGGTATCAAATCTTGGAACGGAGCACGTGACAGATACAGCTTCGGAAGTCTCGTTGCATCAACATCATCTTGAGGGAGTACTATCCTTTTCTCTATATTTTGGGTCTCGCATTGGGGACAATGCGAAGTTCTAGTGTGGGGAGGGGATTAACTTTGTTAACTTTGTTTGTCCTCATTTATTAAAAAAAAATAAAAAATAAAAAAAAATAAAAAAAAAATCAGAAAATAAGAAAATTCATTCAAAAATACCTGTATTTTATATATATTTTTAGTAAATAAACCGGTTGGTTGTGCTTTAGAAAGCTTCGGACTTGATAAAAACTCGACAAGCAAAATATTTTTGAAAAAGGAAACCGGAAAGCGTGACAAACAAAGAAAGACTTGCATGATAGTTTTCACACTTTTACCCATTCCGTCCGTTACGTGAGCATATTTGAGCCTTGATATTGTTATATATTTGTTCATTTCGGATATAGGAGTGAGCCGGATGTTATGTGTAATTTAGAACTTGTCATTAGTATGCTTGTTAAGACCATGAACTTGCGGAATTGTGTAGAAGTGATAGAGGCACTTAGATTACCCCTTTGTTGTAAACCTTGTTCTTTGTGTTGTGCTTCCCGTAAACCTTATATTACCCTTTAGGATTAACCATGTCGAGCCTTCCCGTTTACCTTTGTTTACCCACATTATCGCCTACTTAGCCAAATTTAGCCTTTTTATGTTTTAAACCTTTTTAGTGTTGAAACTCGGTCAAAATAATCGTTTAACTAGCGTTTGTTGTAGTTTATTTATCTAGTTTCTTGAAAAAAAAACCAGAAAATAAAACACCCTAAAATAGGGTGAAGTCGACGAAAATCGAGCAATTTTGAATGCTTAAATGTTAAAATATCGTTGATTAGCTCGATTGCGCAATAGTCGCCTTTTTAAGGCATTTGTATGTATAGTTGTATTGTTTGTTGCTAGTTAAATGCTACTACCGAGTTTTAACCATTTTCGCCACTTTAAATATCCATTTCCATACCCTTCGCCCAAGCCTAACGTTATAACCCGTAAATACCTCTTGATTTACACTTTTTCGCATGTTAGTTGGTGGAGACGAGATCTTATGACAAGCTTATGATATTACACATTTCATTGACGAGGCATTGAGTGTTTGCACGTACACATTTTATGTATGTTTCATAAATAAAACCGAGTGTGTGTGAACATTGTGAGTTGTGTGAAGACTAACATGTTGAGTCAATTAAATGTGAAGTCACGGCTTTTTGGTTGTCGCTATATATTTGCATATGCTTGTTGGGTTTGAGTCTTTTGATGTTGTCTTTCGAAAAACCGGCTAACAGTTAGTAGTAGTTTCAATAAAATATTGTGTAAATTATCGTTATTGTTTGATTCTATCTTTTATTGCATTTTAGTTTAGCTTGCTTGAGGATAAGCAAGGTTCAAGTGTGGGGAGATTTGATATTCGTTAATTTACACATATTTTAGTCCCCCGTTTTACCCCTATTTTATGCGTTTTCGGCCGTAAAACCGTCATTCGGATGCTTAATCATCTACACTTTTGTTTACAGGCCTAAAACAGCATACCAGACAAGATGATAGCGAAAACAAGGACTTTCCGGACAAAACGACGAAGCTGCGAACCTTCTATTAGAAAACTGACCGGGGCATGTGGAACGGTCGTGCGACCTAACGCACGACCGTGCATCTCCGACAAATGATGATCAGCCCGGCAATGAACGAGGGTGCGACTAGGCATGCAAGGCACACAAGGCCAGCCCGGTGACGCACGGTCGTGCCATAATTTGCATCCCGTGCGGATCCGATAATCAGCCAAAACCTCGGTGATGAACGACCAGTGCAGCAGCTCGTGCAACAAGATCCCAGAATGGAACGGTCGTGCGATACGAAGAACGACCGTGCGTGACCTACGACTGGTCAAGATCTGTGACGTCATGCAGTATGGTGCACCATACCTCCAATAATGCATTAAAGTGAACGGTCGTGCAACAGGACGCACGACCGTGCGACTTCTAAAAAATATAAAAACCTGCAGAAACATTCTGCTCGTAACTCTGGACATTTTGGAAGCGATTCTGGCGATTTCAGGCTCCGGAGGCTTCTGCTTTCACCCGGATTCAAGCCACATTGTGCCGATTAGCTTCGTTATCTTCCAGATTCTTAATCTTATGCTTGTTTATGGTTTGGTTTTCTAATCTTTCCATGATTTTGTTAATCTTTCAAGCATTTAGATTAATGTTTATGTATTATTGTAGCCTTTGGGCAAAAACACAACAATCCCTTGCTTGATTATAGCCATTTGTGTGTTAATCTTTGTTTGTAATGACATTTGGAAGTATTTTCTATGTTAATCTTTGATGATTAGTTTGCAACCTTGTTATTGATATTGATTTCTTGATTATAAGTAATTGTGTTGGATGATTGGTGCTTGGTTAGTTAAGATAGTTGAAAAATGAAGCTTAATTAATCTTGTATTAGTAAACTTTAAACTTGGTTAACTAGTTTAGCTTGGTTAAAATGTGTGCATCATGATACTAGAAATGGTTAGTGATTTAACAAAATGTAATTATTGTTAATCAAGAAAGTTTGCCGTCATGGAAGGACCTTAACGGGTTAAATGGTGTCGTTATGAATTCTTGCCATGATTTGTTAACTTAGTTAGTAGTTTAGGCCAAAATTGTTATCTTGGTGAATTTATTTGTAAGATTTGTAAAATGAACTCGGTTGTGATTTAATCTAGTTTATGCTTGTCTCGGTGGTTGCATTGTGTTTATCGGTGTCGCTTTCCTTGATTAAGTGCGGTTAGAAAACTCCTAACGGATGACTAGCTTATTTTTAAGAGATTTTCATAGACATTTATCAATTGCACGTTAAAGAACAATTTTAGGTGGTTAAAGTGTGTTTATCGTTTTAGCTTTCCGAATGATTGTCATGTTAGGATTCCCGAAAGGGATACTAATTGTCTCAAAATTGGAAAATTGACCGAATGCTTCTAGTGCCAAAACCGACTTAGGTGACATGCTTTGGTTGTGTATTAAGCAAGGCTATTTATCTATTTTCTATTATGTTTTATAAGTATTTGTTTATGCTTACTTTAGTTTATTAAAAATCACAAAACTTATGTTTTTACCGGTAGTTTAGTGACAAAGGTCTAGTATTATTTCTCCGCCCATTTCCTTGGATCGATACTTGGTTCTTACCGATACTTTACTACATATATGACGGGGTACACTTGCCTCTTTCGTGTGTGTTTTGATGTTAAAGTAATAATCACTTTTATAAATTTAAAACCGATTCGTGTGTAATTTCATTGCAAAATTATGTATATAAACGCACACGTCACTGTTGCTTGAATGTTGCGGGGTGCTGAAGTGAAAACCCCCACGCACGGACATCCGTGCACCTGTTCTTCTTCGCCTCGGTGGTTCTAGAGGCAGTTGCTGCTCTAGTGGCGGCGGTGGCGGTGGCGTGACCGCCTCAAAATGTGGATCCTCTGAGGGATCCTGCTGTTGTTGTGGAGGTGGGTTGTGAAGGGGAGTATACTCCCACTTGTATGTGGCCCATCTTTCAGCAAAGATGTCTGGGCCCCTGTAAGGCGAACCATGGAAGGATGATCCGCTTGATATATCGATGGGATGCGTCGACGTCCCAGTCGGTGGTAGCTCTGGATCCGGATCCACGTCTACATCCATATCCTGCATCTCAGGATAGTGGTCAGCCGGTCCCAAAGGGTTTGGACCCTCTGGTTCTTATACCTGGTTCATCGGATTGAACCGGCTCTGGAAATATGGGGTCGGGTCCTGGAAGGCATGGTGCGAACTCGACTGCTGCAAAGGTGTTAGTGCAGTATGTCTATCACCTCCGTCAATCAAGATCGTAGCAGAAATAGTTTAATTCCAGGCTTATATTGTAATATCTTGTTACTAAAAGGCAAGGTGGCATAATTGTAAATAAGGAGAACCTCCTTATATCCTTGGCCTATAAATAGAACCATTAGGGTTCTCATTTAGAACTTTTTGCCATTTGGAGCTTTGGAGCTTAGGATCTAGAGAGAGAAAGTCTAGAGAGAGAAAGTATTCTCCACGTGACTCAGGTGTTGTACGATTTCAGATCTATTAATAGAATCACAGATTATATTACGTCTCGTGTGTTCGGTCATGTTCGTGTACGGGTTCCGCACGTCACACGTTTGGTTCGCAATCGTTTCGGAGTCAAACCGGTCCTAACAAGTGGTATCAGAGCAGGAGCTCGGTTGCGAAGATCATACGCACAGAATCGTTCAAAATTTGATCAGAATCAGATCCAAAAATCATCCAGATTTGTTCAATTTCTTCATTTTTCATATTCGTCACGTTTTCAATTGAAAAACGCAAAATTAAACAGGTTTTTACGGATAAAATCGGCTAATTTTTGGATATGTTGTGCGAAAACACTTGATCTAAAAGCCTACAAAGTTTCAAATCTTAACTCTAAGTAATTTGTGAGAAATTTGAATTTTTGTGTTCGATAAACGTGATCATGTCAACTGTTGCTGTTACTTTTATTCTAGAAGGTGTTGACCAGTCGGATGGCAATCCGACCGGATGACCATCCGACTCAAGTAACATCCCATCTCATTATGTAGGATCGTATTCTGACCCGAACGAGTCGTTCAGAGGAGTTTTCGTCAATTACAGGTGCGGAAAACAAGTAATCAACGTAGAAACAGCTAGCAATTCACTTAATTCACTGATTTGATTGATTTAACAGCTTGTACATTCAAATCTCGATCCGGCAGCACTTCGGTACGAGTTACAAGGTCTTCTTACTGATTTCGCTTATGAGACACATATATATAGTTGCTGTGGTTCGCTTTTATGGACATGACACATGAGCGAAATCTCATGTGTCCATAAAAGCGAAATCACTTACAAATTTGACCAAATGAGCGAAATCCTATTCTAAAATACATACAACCAATTTTGTCTTATATGAACACATGCAATTCTGATTCCATCTTCACGTGAACATGTTGTAGTATTGATGTCATCATTAGGTCACTTGGATGATGTCATCATCAAGAATGATGACATCATTCTCGTTCCAAACCGCAACGAACCCAAGACTCGATGTAAGACGAAGACGACAGATGTGTGCACCAACAGACTCCCCCTCAGATGTTGACGAGTCTTACATGTTAAGTCTTTGCATCTTCAGTCTTGATCAGTCTTTGAGCTTCACTCTTTCACTCAGCATTAACAGACTCCCCCTTGCAATGTGCTGGCATTCCGTTAGTTCTTCAGCATCATCTGCTTCAGGATCGTAATCTTGCTATCTCTTTCTGAGGTTGTTCCAAGATTGTGCTCTGGTTCTCATCCAGCTCAGGATCATCAATCCAGCTCATACTTAAACCTGCACAAACTCACTCTACCTAAAAGTAAATTTCACGCATTTAACAATTAAATGTATGCACTAACACTGACTCTCTTACATAAACATGTGCACCAACAATCACTCTCCCTCTAACTACTTTCATTATGATGAACCACTTGTTGATTTAAAAAACATATTTTCACAGTTAAGACACACTCCCCCTCACACCAATGTCATCATGTTTAGCACTTGGAATTTTGAAAATCAGCTCTCCAACACCAGTTGTCGAAAATCTTTTTGATTTTTTTTTAAAATTTATGCTAAAACACACCGAAAATCTTTTTGTAATTTTGAGTGAAAAGAAATGCAATAAAGAAATATTTACAAACAATATTTTTGTGAGTTTGTGCAAGAGGATCATTTCAGTTTTTAAGACAAATCACCAACACCGTTAAGCTTCATTTCATTTTAAGTTCTAAACGATTCACTTAGATTGTCAGTATACTGATCCACTTAAATTTTCACACAAAATTCAATTGATCTGAGATATGAGGTTAATGTTTTAAGCTCTTGAACTTATTCGTGTGTCCCACTACTTGAATATACTCCCGTATCCAGATCCCAATATTCAGTCTTACAGGTGAGTATACCACAGATGATATCTGTCAGGGGAATAAATTATAGTACGAGGGCCGTGAGAGCTCAGGTCGATCTTTCGATACGCAGAGAGATGACGGCTTCGACTTTTGGTGTGTCCCCTTTAGAGGATCTTTTGTTTCAACAGCCATGATTAGCATTTTTCAATGTTTCATCATTTTTTAGCTGAGGGTGAGCTATATTTCAAGCAAGCGTAAAGTATTATACGGGGACTAGGTCAGAAATTTCTTTCAGCAGAAGTCCCGGGATAATACCCCAGATATCACTGAGCATAAAGACCTAGTATCTCAGAATAAGGGACCTTTCAAACGAAATTTCAGGGGTTACCTATATATCCAAGTTTGTGTTAACCCACAGAACAAGCAAGTTTGAATTTAGGTTTATATCTCGTCACAATCTACTAAATGTGCAAAAACCTACTGACACATCATCAGTGAGATCGTTTATCACATTTTAATTTTCCATTTCTTTAGCATGTTGTGATAGTCCACTGATGTACTATCATTTCCTCTTTTATGCAACAAAAACTCATTTTTCATTTTATCATGTTTTTGGCTTTTTCAAATTTTCTAATGTTTTTGGATTTTCTGAAAATTTCTTACTCCCCCTAAAATGCAAACACATTTTAGGAAATTTGAAAACAAACTGTACACAAACATGACAACTAATATCGAATTGCTTCAATTCTCCATCCACTTGGCATAAACAATCAGAACTCCCCCTTTCACAAAACTATTTTCTCATTATGATTTCAAAACACTCAAGTTTGTTTTAACCAAAATGATTTGTCCGGAAAATAAGTTTTGTTAATTTTCAAACCACTTGTAGGTTAGGGGTTCATCACATTGTTTTACATTCAACCACTTGTAGCAAATCAAGTACAACTTAATGTCCCTGATTTACCACTTGCATGTATGCAACCTCTGTACTTCTTGTAAAAATATTCACAACATTCAAGCCTATGTAGGAATAAACCTCTACACAAACCATTTTACCAATCAAGATGCCGATTCCTGCTTCGCCCTTACCAACCTGGAAGCTCCGGCAATTCCTGCAGTATGACTTGCCAAAATTTAACTATTACAAGATTCATTCACAAAAACAATTTTCAAGAAAGATGCCGATTCCTGATCCGCGATATAAACTTGGGATCTCCGGCAATTCCTGAGACTTACGGAAAACAAACTTCCACCCAAGTCTTCTCAGACTTGGTGGCTTCCAATTCCTGTTTAGTAGGGTTATATGTTGCCTTTTTAGTTGCATAATAATCTTTAACCCCTTTAACTTTCCCATCAACCATTTTTTCAAAAATTTTCTTAATATTTCCTTTCAGTGATGGAATTTCCACATCATCCACTGAACCTTTCTTTTCCACCTGTGACTCATCTGATTTTGTGGAATCAGATTCATTGCCAGATTTTGCATCAAATTTCTTAACAACCCATTTTTGGTTGTCAAGTTTAACACTTCGCCTGTAAAATCTCTTCGAACACTCACCAACTTCAAATGTTGAATTTTTGAAAACTTTAAATTTTTCAGTTGGTGGTTCAGTTTTATCAACAATAACTTCTTTCAGTTTTCCAGAAACTCCCTGTTTTGTGTTTGTCGCTTTCGGGCAATTCCATGCAATATGACCAACTTCATTGCATCGGAAACAGGTTCTTGTCTCTTTGTTCACATAAGCTCCATTCTTTCTCTTTTCAGCAAGAAACTCCTGGTTTGACTGTTTCCAAAATGAGCTCTTTGCTTCTTCTTCATGACTGGTTCCTGCAACATATGTCATTTTTTCTTTAAGATCACGAACATATTTTTCATTTTTATAGTTTTCAGATGGAATAAAACCAAGTCCTTTCTTTTTGTAGTTATGATTGTGGTTTGGTTTCTTTTGAAAACCAGAACCAGAATTATAACTTTTTTTCTTGTTCAAACGTTGTTGTACTCTTGAAGTGTATTTTTTAGGTTTTCCAGTAAGATTTAAATCTTTAATTTCAGAAATATTAATTTCTGTCATTTTGAAAACCTTTTTAATCATGTCAAACCGAACACTTCTAATTGGGAATTCTTTATCAAAATATAATTTGTCAGAATCATTCAAAGTATATGCAACTTCAAATGTTTCGTCATTCAAATTAAATTTTGACAACAAAAATTCTTTACTATAAACCCGTTTTCCCGACGACTTTGAACTCTTTTCGGATGAACTTGAACTCCCAACTGACTGACACGAACTTTCGGACTCGGATTTTGACTCTGACTCCTCATCCTTATCCAACACCTGATCGACCACTCTTTTTATCAGTTCGGACTCATGATCTGTGTCGGACGCTGTGAATGTGACATCAATATTGTCCGGTAAAACATCAGTTATCTCGGATTCTAGCTTAATATTGACCGCCTTTTTTAGTTCTTCCTCGTTAGATTTCCTAGATGAGTACCCTTCCCAAATCGGAGGCGGACACTTATTATAACATACACCCTGTTTCTTACCAGTATCCTTTTCCTTTGGCTTTTTGATTTTATCTTCATCTTTAAATGCCTCGAAACCTTCAACTGTTGGATAAATTCTATCCATTACATAGTCACAACCTTTGTAACTTTGCAGCAATCTTCTGATTCTTTCATTCTCAGTTGCTTCACTATCCAACTCTTTCTTCCACTTTGCACATTCTTCTATGTACATGTTGATCTCTTTCTGCTTTGTCATCATGGTAGCATTCAACATCTTCAAAGCTTTTTCTCTCTCAGTGTTAGTCTTCTCCAGACCATTTACATGTCTGTTCAATACATCATACGACTTTTTCAAATTCTTTACATCAAACAACAATTTTTCTTTCAACTTTTCTAACTCACTAAACCTTTCATCTTTTTCTATACACTGTTTACAAGACTCTAAACATGTAAGACAAGGTTTTGTGATTTCAACAATCTTCTCAACTTCAACTATCTTTTCAACTTCCACAATCTTCTCAACCACTTTGACCTTTTTCAAATCTTTTGCAGCTTTCTCCTCTTTCAGTTTCTTCAATTTTTCTGCAAAATAAAATTCAAAACTATCAGAAGATAAGTGAGTTTTTCCAATATTAATCTGTTCAATTTCTTCATCACTATCACTTGTCTCTGACGAACTGTTTTCAGATGAAACAGATCCTTTATCTTCACTTTTCTCTTCATCAGATAACACTTTCATCCATTCCTTCAGCATTTCCGGCTTCCGAATAATATGAGCAATAAACGCTTTAACATTTGGATCAGCTGGAATGTACTTGTCCCAGCTAAAACTTTCAATCACTTTCTCGTCATCTTGTTGATGAGTAGAACTGTTCATTCTAGCAATCTTCTGCTGCTCCAAATCTTGTGCCTCCAACTTCTCTATAAACTGTGCAATCGATAACTTTTTATACTGTCCTGAATTTTTCAATATCATTATATATGTACCCCATTCTTGTTGCGGTAACGCATCAGCAAGTTTTTCAACCCATTCTGCTGCATTTTTCTTAATCTTCAACTGTGACATGGTACGTACAAGATGACAATATCTTTCAATAAGACTCTTTGTTGTTTCACCAGACATGCACGTAAACAGTTCAAACTCCTTTTTCAACAAAGCTGCTTTACTCTGTAGCATTTCAGTACTTCCCTCAAATTTCTTTTCAAGGGCTTCCCAAATAGAATAAGCGTTTTCATCATGCTGAAGCAACACAAATATATCTTCTTTTATCGCTTGTTGTAGCAAATTGATCATCATTTTCTCTCCTCTATAACTTTCCCTCTCTTGTTCAGTAAATTCAGAAATGATTTTATCAGCTCCCGTTGTATTCTTTGGCCTCTCATACTCAGTTTCGATACTTTCCCAAGCTTTTAGATGATTCGCCTGAACCCAATTCTCAAACCGTTTCTTCCACCCGTGGTAATCTTCAATTCCCATAAGCTTCGGGGGTTTTTGCATCGTTCCAGTTTCGTTTTCTGCCTTCATGTTTTGAGCAATTGAAGCTGGAGTAGTCGAGGGTGTAGCAAACGCGTTGTAGAACTCGGAATCCATTACTTTCAAATGAACTGGTTCTCCTTGTAACACACCTTTATCACCTTAAACAAAAACAAGCAAATAATCAGTTTAAATGTACTGAATACGTAAAAGTGTGTGACGGTTGACTCAATCTAGGACTCGTGTTGAAAATTCGCGGACTCGTATCAATATAATCCACAAACTAAATGAATAGGCTTGGGCTGACAATACACAATGATGATTGAGCCGATCACTTTATAATGTCGAAACTTGGGCCTTTGAATTACTTGGGCTAACAACACACTTAATAATTTCTCCAATCTTGACTTTAGTGGGCCGAATGGTGAGCTGACTACAAACAATGTCGAACACGATATATGTACACGATATATGTTGCTTTAAAACTTGGGCCAATTGACATAGAAACTTGGGCTGATAACAAATCAAAACATATACCCATGAACCGAAAATATTATCTTTCCTTTTAAAAGTTGATTGGGTCGCAACTTTTTAGCACTTCAAACATTTTTGATTGGATCTCCTCACTACTCGATGATAATCAAATGAACTGACACTATGACATCCACTTAGCCAACAACCTGCCGACAACTTTTAGTACAAATTTGATTTCATTGGACCTTGAACTCCACCAAAAAAAAAACTGATTGAACCAAATTCTTTTTATCAAACGAGCATTTGACCTTTATATGTGGCAGACAATTTCTGTTGGTTTTTATGTGATTGAAAATCACATGCAAGTTACTGACAAAAACTGATATATCCACTATACTGACAAAACATATGATTTCTTTTCCAATTTAAGAGAATCGAGACACTTTATGTGACCAGAAATTTTCATGCGCTGACACACAACCACATGATCTCTTGTTCCAACATTCTGACACATATAATAATGATCATATGAGCGGAATCACACTGTTCAAATGAGCGGAATCACACTGTTCAAATAAGCGGAATCAGGTTTAACTTGTGACAGAAAAGCGAAATCACTTGCTTAGGGTTGACACAAAAGCGAAATAGTGTTCTAAGTGAGGTCACAAAAGCGAAATCATGTATTGTCCGTAAAAGCGAAATCAACTCGGAAGATATTTTGGACCATTTTTACTTTGAATTTGAAGCTCAAACTTTCAGGGATTTATCTATGTTCAATTTTTTACAGTCTGTGAAAATTTGAGCGGATTCCGACCGTTAAATCTTGGTCTGACGAAGAAAGAAAGTGTAGAAGTAAGAATATATGACGAAATCCAGCAAATCTCTGTAGAACTCCTCCTCCTGAAGCTCTGATACCACTTGTAGGATCGTATTCTGACCCGAACGAGTCGTTCAGAGGAGTTTTCGTCAATTACAGGTGCGGAAAACAAGTAATCAACGTAGAAACAGCTAGCAATTCACTTAATTCACTGATTTGATTGATTTAACAGCTTGTACATTCAAATCTCGATCCGGCAGCACTTCGGTACGAGTTACAAGGTCTTCTTACTGATTTCGCTTATGAGACACATATATATAGTTGCTGTGGTTCGCTTTTATGGACATGACACATGAGCGAAATCTCATGTGTCCATAAAAGCGAAATCACTTACAAATTTGACCAAATGAGCGAAATCCTATTCTAAAATACATACAACCAATTTTGTCTTATATGAACACATGCAATTCTGATTCCATCTTCACGTGAACATGTTGTAGTATTGATGTCATCATTAGGTCACTTGGATGATGTCATCATCAAGAATGATGACATCATTCTCGTTCCAAACCGCAACGAACCCAAGACTCGATGTAAGACGAAGACGACAGATGTTCGATACAAGACGAAGTCGACAGATGTAGTGCACCAACACATTAAAAAAGAGTTGACTTTGTTGACCTTTATTCACTCGAACAGCCACCCGAGCGGGCAGCAATCCGAGTCTAGTGTTCTCACCCGAGCGAGTTGTCATTTTGTCAACATAATCAGCTTTTGTTAGTCAACATTTCTCATAATTCATTAATTACATACTTCAGTTGTCATGTGATGTACTAAAAAGGATAGGTATCGGCCCAATCATGTGAATACATTTAAAAAGTTGTCTGCTACATAATGATGTTTGCATGTGATAAATAAATGAAGTTAGTCAGTGATCAATTGCATATGCATGTAATGATGGACACTTTGCATGTGAAATATAAAAAGTATGTCGGCCATTGATAACTTGTTTTGAGTATTTGCATGTGATTTTTGTTGGTGCATATGTCTGTCGACTTCGTCTTGTATCGAGTCTTGTATTAGAAATGATAGTTCTAGATGCGTTGTACGAGGAAAATAGGAAAAGGCATGAAACAGTCATTTCACACGAAATGGACCATTTCGTGCGAAATGGACTTGTGACCATTTCGTGCGAAATGGACTTGTGACCATTTCGTGCGAAATGGACTTGTGACCATTTCGTGCAAAATGGAATGCCTATATATAGTGGACTTGATCATTTCATTTGTAACTTTTGGATTCCGGTAGCGAAGCTCTGCCGAGGTGTCTCCAGGTTGTAAAACGTTCCGAAATCAATACAAGAGACAATTTAAGTGAATCAAGTGCATTACAAGCTGAAATATCACCGATACGTCTATTTCCTCCTTTCGTATCGCACGAGATCTCTTCTGAACGACTTGTTTAGTCGTGCAAACGATCCTACAAGTGGTATCAGAGCTCAGGAAGAAGAGTTCTTACCGATTTCAGCTTGATTTCTTCAAAATTCTGATTTCTACACCTTCTTTTACACATTTTTCAAAATTAAACGAGATTTCACGGTTAAAATGAACTGATTTTTACATATTTCGTGTAAAACACAGTTTTAACAAATCCTTGAAAGAATCAGACGTTAATTTGACCTAATACGTGATCAAACTTGACAAAAACATGGCCGATCAAGTGACGACAGCATCATTTCGTTTGAACTAGACTTTCATTTCGCACGGAATGACTAGATTGGATCTTCATTTCGCACGAAATGACTAGATTGGACCTCCATTTCGTATGAAATGATTAGTTTGGACCCATTTTGCTTCAAGTTGTCATTTCGTTTGAGATAATCATCCATTTCGTACGTATTGGATTTTCGTTTCGTTTGAAGTGCACCCAGGTCATCATTTCGTACGTATTAGTCTGTCATTTCGTTTGAAAGTATCTGTCACCGTGTTCCAGCATGTCACACCCCCAAAATCCACCTGCGGAGTATCACCGCTTGGAGGCGTGACTGACCAGGATCAAGCCACCAATCATATCGAACAAATGTAAATAGTAATGTATTTCAACCAAACCAATATGAAAGGTGTTCAAAACATAAGTATAATTCAATGTTTAGCGGAAGCATAAAAGTAAACCCAATCATAAGTATAAGTATGAAATGGCATAACGTCTAATCAAGCATTCATGATCCATGTCCACAACGACCGCGCCTCCCGTGCAAGCTCCAAAAGTACCTAAGGTCCTGCAAGGCATGTAACAGAGGATCAACAACTAGTTGAGCGAGTTCACAGAAAGTAAATGCGTAATAGTAAGCTCGTATGTAACATGTGGCTCTACTGGGCCGATAGTACGTTCTATTGGTGGGGGCTTCCCATGTTGTATATCCACTAGACTATTCGTAACCTTAAGTATCCTTCCCAATCCGAGGATAGTAGTAAGTATTATTTTACGTAGGTTTTACGTAAGTGCCCTTCCCAACCGAGGACAGTACGTAGCGAGTACGTAGGTTTAGCGCTGGCGTCCTTCCTAATCCGAGGACGGTAGTACGTAGGTTTTACGTAGGTTTAGTGCTGGTGTCCTTCCCAATCCGAGGACGGTACGTAGGCTTTACGTAGAGTTTGGCACAGGCATCCTTCCCAATCCGAGGACCGTGGTAAGTAGTCTAGTGGTGATGTAAGTACAAGTAATCATTCAATCCGATTCCCAACCCACCGGGGAATCCCATGCCTTGGTAAGAGTGTGAACTCACCTTGGTTTGCTCGGTATGCTAAGTAAGTGCTCAAAGTAAATCAATCACGTCCTAATGTATGCATGTATACATAGTTAGTTTGTGTTCAAGTCGTTCACATATAAGCATGTAACACGTAATCACAATCATACAAGTCACGTTCAACGTCTAACAGCAGTTAATTATTCCAGTTAACAATTAACAGAATTAACTCAAGTTACTGTGCTGATTACTTATTTGGCGAAACACAATAGTTGGCGAAACACATGCTTTGACGAAACACGTTTGTTTCGTCGAGGTCTCCTTCGGCGAAACAGAACTTCTAATTCGTCGAAGACCCTTGGCGAAACACATTCTGTTTCGCCGAGAGTTCTGTTTCGTCGGACCGTTCAGTTACGTAAATCAGATACAACCTTAACACAGAAACCCTAATCCATCTTAACAGCCGTCATTAGTAATCATCAAACTTGCAGAAATCATTCGTTCTCAGAATCATCGAGTCATCATCATAATATAATCATCACATCACTTTACATCTAGTATGAACCCTAGTTTACATGTACAACATATAGATTAACATACAACATCATATCATCGAGTCCTATCCAGGTGCTAACATGCATTCAGATTCAGAACATAATAGGAATATCCAGAACCGAGCATTCGATTGCATTAAGTTTCGCATAGCATTGTATATTTCCTACTACATCAACATATCGAAATCTATATCATCAACATACTCTTATAATCACAGCAGTAACACACATCAACCATAAGCACAAGCATGAATCGAGATATCACAGAAACATGAACCGATTAACGAACACATACTAACCGAGATATGAGAAATACGAATCGATCGCTAGGGATATCTTCGAGAAGCTCCTACTGCCGTCACACAGGAGAGAAGGGCTCTAGGGTTTCGGTTGTTATGATAAATATGTGAAACTGAGGCTGTTACACGCTTTTAAAACTCGAAATAACGTTTGGGCCCGAACTGGGCTTCGGTGAAACTGGACCGGCGAAACAGACTTGTTTCGTTGAGAAGGTTGTTGGCGAAACAGACCTGTTTCGTCGAGATGAACTTGGCGAATCTCACTTGTGTTTCGTCGAGCAGTTTCATGTGTTAATCAGTTTATATGATTTCTAATATATTAAGTCTCATGCTATAATATCAACACATAATCAAGCAACCACAACACTTTTATTATCACACGAAGTGTATCGTTACAAATCAGACGAGTCAAACAACTAAACAGTCAAAGTCAACGTGCATTTAATGCGAAAGTGAAAGTCGAAAACTCGAGTTGTCACACAGCAGCTCATGTGATCAATGTATAGTGGCCCAATCATGTGCATATGAATTAGAAAGTGTGGTTCAAATTGTCTTCAAGTTGTCACGTGAAAAGTTCTACAAAGTTCATCGGTTCATGTTGATCAGTTTACATGTGTGGACATGTGAATTCATATTATCGGCCCAATCATTATTCAACATCAATTAAAGTTGTCGGTCACATCACGTGAACTTCTGAATCCATTTATTGCATCATATAATCGGTCCAATACATTTGTTGATATCAAGATTGCATGTGAAGTTGTCAGATTATGCATGTGATCTGATTCAATCTACTCGGCTCTTTTAAGTGTGTATATTGGCATGTGTTGTTGTCAGCCAAATTTACTCGGCCCAATCAGACTTTAAGTGTATCAGGTCAACAAGCGAACTTCATTGTTTGTGGTCCAATCAAATAGAAGTTGAAGTCTATCGGCCCAATATAGTATCTCAAAGTCTACGGCCCAAATTAATAGTTGGTGTATAGAGTTAAGACCATTTGAAGACCATATTTTGTGGCCCGTTCGATCTTGTCCATTCATTCAGTGATTATATCTGAAATACATTGAAAGTGTCCGCGAATTTTTGACACGTGTCCTAGATCGATTCAACCGTCACACACGTTCACATATTCAGTTCGTTTAAACCAATCATTTGTTTTTTTGTGTCTCCAGGTGTTTCAAGAGGTGAACCAGTTCGTTTGAAAGCTTGTTTGAGAAATCCTTCGATACCGAAATATGGAAAACGAGTTCTATAATGCCTTTGCAAGTCCGATCACCATTACTCAGAATACGATGTTAGAAAATGAAACGGGAACAACGCAAAAACCGCCCAAGCTGATGAGTATTGAAGAATATAGTGGATGGGCAGAACGTTTTGAAAATTGGGTTCAAGCATATTACCTAGATGCATGGGAATATACTGAATTTCGATATATTAGACCGGTTAAGGACGACGGACATAAAGTTGACATTAGAGATCTAGAGGTTGATGAGAAAAAGAAATACAAAAATGAAAAGTTGATGGTTAGTCTCTTGCAGCAAGCTATTAAAGATGAAATCTTGATTTTACTACAACACAACGGTAGTGCACAGTCAATATGGAAAGAACTGAAATCGAAGTTTGTTGGGAGTAAAGAGATGATTAAGAACAAAACGCCGCTTATGAAGAAAGAATTTGATCTATTTCGTGGATTAAGAAATGAAATCACCAAGCAGATTATAGAAAGATACTGCAATTTGGTGAAGAATATGAAAAGATTGAGCATCAATAAAGATAAAGAAGAATTGATTGAAAAGTTGGCCGATGCGTTGCCACATGATGTTTGGGGAACGTATCTTATGATGTTGAAAAATAAACCTGATTTTGACAATCTATCGCTGAGTGATTTTATTGAACAACTCAAAGCTCAAGAGATGGAACAAAGAAAGATAGCGAGAATGAAGAATTATGATGGTGAACAAGACATTGGTTTGTATTACAAAGTTGGTGTTAGTGATAAGACCAACATTGCACCAAAGATCGAAACTGCTTTCAATTCTAAAAGCTCTTCTGAAAGTTCATCTCAAGGATCAAATAGCAAAACTGGATTTTCTTCATATCCATCGTTTGATCCAAATTTTTCAGCAACCAAGAGTGCCAAAGTTCTACAATGCAACATTGCACTAAATCTTGAGAACGATCAAAATTACTCGAAAGAAGTAGCTAAAAGCCACATGTCTTTGTTGGTAACTGTGTTAGAGTCATATGGGAGTTTGGTTGCAGGTAGGATCGGAAATCCAATGTTGACAAAAGAGGATTACAATCAGGTTGATGCTGAAGAGATGGAGTTAATGGATATAAAGTGGTGTTTGGCTAGTGTGTTGAGAAGAGCTGAAAAGTTTAAACAAATTACGGGAAGAGATGATTTCCGTGATGCAAATGTTTCTACTTTAGGATTTGATAAATCTAAAGTTACTTGTTTTCGTTGCAGGGAAAAAGGGCATTTCAAGAGAGAATGCACAAACCGCGAAGCAAGTGGAGCTTAAAATCCTTTCAACAACAATGATTATTATCGGAAAGCGATTTATCATCAAGTTGCTCAATAGCCGTATCAACAACAACAACCACAAACTGCTCATGCTTGGAAGGAGATTGAAGAATCAAAGAAAGCTTATCTTGTTAATCAAGATGATGGAAGATCGTCAAAAGAATTCAGTTGGGATAAATATATTTCAGCTGATAGTAAAGCATGTTTGACAGATCAAGATGATGAAAGGCTTCCAAAAGATTTCAATTGGGATGATTTTGATCCTAACAAAACAGCAAATCATAAAGATTTTGTTGCTCAAAAAGTTGAAGATGATACTGATGATTATTGGGCAAATAGTATGAAAGAGCATTTAAAGTATCTACCCGAGAGAGAGGCAGAAAGAGAGGCTGAAAGGGCTCGAATGGCAAAAAGGAAGACTGAAAAACAAGATAATAGTGATGATGATTATAATGTAGAAAGAATGAAAGAGCTTTTAAAATTTCAAGCTGAGAGAGACGAAGAAAGAAGGAAAGGTAAGAAAGATGAAGAAGAGGTTCGAGTGATAAAGCAGAAAGAAATTCCAGCTTTCGAGATTAAAAAGGAAGCTGTTGCAGAAAAGGTGTCTGAGAATTGTGAAAACTGTGACACTATGAAAAAGCAAAACAATGAGTTGATTCATAACATGAACAGGTTGAAAGAATCGTATGATGTCTTGAACAAAGCCATGAATCAATATAACGAGTCAAGCAGTGAACAAGCTACAGCCATGAAGACACTCAATGGAGCATACATGATAAAGCAAGATATGGTCAATTATTACATTGGGATGTATGCTGAGCTTGAACAGAAATTGGAAACTCAAAGAATCGAAACTGAGAGAGTAAACAAATTGTTAAAAAGTTACTCATGTTCTTCTTATGTGATTGACAGGATTTATCCTACAGTTGAAGGCATGAAGGCGTTTGAAAAAGAAACATCTGAGAAAAAAAATTCTGAAACAAAAGAGGATACTGAATTGAAGAGTTCTGGTAAGAAACAAAGTTTTGACTATAACAAGTGTCCACCCCCGCTTGAAAATGGATATTCTCCACGAAATCCAAATTCAGAAAGAGTAAAAAAGGCAACCAACTTACAGTGGGAATCTGAGCCTTCAGATAACTTGCCAGAAAATATTGATGTTACTTTCACATCATCCGACACTGATTATGAGTCTGAGATAATTAAAAATGTGGTCGATCAGGTGTTGGAAAAAGATGAAACGGAGGAGTCAAAGTCTGAGTCCAACACGTCAAATCCTTAAGTCAAAAAGGACAAACGGGTTTATAATAAAGATTTTTTGTTATCACAAAATAATTTGAATGACGAAACATTCAAAGTAGCATATACTTTGAATGATTTCGACAGATTATATTCTGATGAAGAATTTCCAATAAGAGGTGTTAAAACTGAAATGATCAAAAAAGTTTTCAAACTAACAGAAATTAATATTTTTGGAATAAAAGATGTAAATCTTACTGAAAAACCTAAAAAGTACACCTCAAGAGATAAACAAAGATTAAACAAGAAAAAAGGTTACAGTTCTGGTTCAGGTTTTCAAAAGAAACCAAACCATAACGGTAATTTCAAAAAGAAAGGTTTAGGCTTTATTCCACCGAAAAATTATAAAAATGAGAAAATTTATAAACCAAAAACTGTATTTGTTTCAGGAACATCATCTGAAGAAGAAAAAGAGCAATTGTTCAGGAAACAGACAAACAAAGAATTCCTTGCGAAGAAGCAAGAGGGAATGAGGAAGGAAGTTGATCAGAAAAAGGAGACGAGAACCTGTTTTCAATGCAACATAGTTGGTCACATTGCAAGGAATTGTCCAAAGGCAAACTAAACAAAATAGGGAGTTTCTGAAAAACTGAAAGGAAAGATGATTGAAAATGAACCACTAACCAAACAATTTAAAGTTTTCAAAAATTCAAAGTTTGAGGTTGGTGAATGTTCAAAAAGTTTTTACAGAAGAAAAGTGAACCTTAACAAACAAAAATGGGTTGTTAAGAATTCAGATGCTAGTTCTGGCGATGAATCTTACTCGTCAAAGTCAGAGGAGCCACATGTTGAGGTTAAAAGTGAAAAATCAGTTCCGCTATTTGATGATGCAAATTTTCCACCATTGCGGGCTGAAAATTTAAAATCAAAAATTGGAAAAGTTGAGATTTCAAATCAATTCTTTTCTGGAAAGAAAGATTTTGATGTTGAAAAAGCCTTTAGCCCCAAAGTTCAAAATATTTTTGGAAAAATGGTTGACGGGAAGGTCAAAGGGGTAAAGGAATTTTATGAGAAGAAAACGAACAAACCAGGTGAAGATGGGTCATCCCAGGTTAGTAACTGGGATATAACCTATCATGACTAAACTCTGGATTTGCCGGAGCTCCCAAGTTGGTAATCGTGGAGCATGAATCGGCATCTTTCTTGAGAAATTCACATTTGTGATATTTCGACCTACAAGAGGTAGTATTTCTGAAAATTGTTATATTTAAAATTGGTATGGTTGATAAGCAAACCTACAAGTGGTTGAAAAAGGGTTTTCACCTGCGGTTAATCAAGGTCATTAAGTTGAACTTGATTTAACTTTCATTCATATGGTTGAGAAACAAAGTGATGAGTTTATCCCCTAACCTACAAGTGGTTTGTGAATTCAACAAAACTAATTTTCTGGAAAAACCACTTTGATTAAAACAAACTTAAGTGTTTTGAAATCTTAATAGGAAAATAGTTTGTTGTCAGGGGAAGTTCTGATTGTTTATGCCAAGTGGATGGCGAATTGAAGCAATTCATAACAGTTGTCACTTTATTTGTACAGTTTGTTTTCAAATTTTCCCTGAAAATCCAAAATTGAAACGTATTTTTGATTTTAGGGGGAGTAAAATTTTTTAAAAAAATTAGAAAATTTGAAAAAGTCAAAAACATTGAAAAATTCAAAATGAGTTTTGTTGTGAAAAAGAGGAAATGATAGTACATCAGTGGACTATCACAGCACGCTAAAGAATTGGAAAGTCAAATGTGATAAACGGTCTCACTGATGATATGCCAGTAGGTTTTTACACGCTTAGTAGATTGTGTCGAGATATAAATCTAAATATCATACTTACTTATTTCGTGGGGAACATCTCTCGGATATATGGGTAACCCCCGAAATCTTGTTTGAAGGGCTTTCTATTTCTGACATACTAGGTCTTTGTGCATGGTGATATCTGGGGTATTATACCTGGACTTCTGATTTTGCGGGAGCAATAGCCTAGTCCTCGTATAATACTTTGCATTGCTTTAATCTTAAAGCCCGCCCTTAGCATAAAAAATGATGAAACATTGAAAAATGCTAATCATGTGCTGTTGAAAAGAAGATCCCCAAGGGGGACACACCTAAAGTCGAACCATCATCTCTCTGATTTTGCGGAAGCAATAGCCTGAGCTCTCATGGTCTCGCGTTAACCCCTTTACAGATATCACTAGTGTACATTCACCTGTAAGACTGAATATAGGAGTCTGGATACGGGAGTATATTCTGAGGTGGGACATGCGAATAAGTTTAAGTGCTTAAAACATTAATCTCGTATCTCGAAACAATTGAACTTTGTGTGAAAATTTAAGTGGAACAATATACTGACAATCTAAGTGAATCGTTTAGAACTTAAAATGTTTAAAGCTTAACGGTGTTGGTGGTTTGTCTCATAAACTGATATGATCCTCTTACACAAAATCACAAAAAATATTGTTTGTTAATATTTCTTTACTGCATTTCATTAATATCGAAATCTAAAAAGATTTTAGTGTGTTTTAGCATAAATTTTTGAAAAATACAAAAATATTTTCGACAACTGATGTTAAAAGCTGATTTTCAAAATTCCAAGTGCTATACATGGTGAACAAGTTTGGGAGAGTGTGTTTAAGGAAAAGATATGTTTACAAGTGGTCATCTAAAATTATAAATGTTAAATCATTTTGGATGATATTTACGTGAGATTGTTTGAGTTTGAAAGTGTAAAGTAGAGTTTAAATTTGTTAAAATTTAAAATTTGTGAAACTTATGTTTTAGGTAGAGATTGTACAGGCAGAAGCAGCAAAGTTTCGACTCCTGAAAAATATGCGAGAGCCAGGTTACGATCTTAGAACCTGTGGAAGATATAAGAGCCAGGTTTTCGATCAAAAGCTTGTAGATTGTGAATTCCAGACTGCGATCCCAGCTTAGCGAAAGGGGGAGTCTGAAGACATCAAGAGGGAGTTTGAAGATGTGAAGAGCCAGTTTCTGATTCTGGAAAGCTGCTAATGCTGATGAACTTAAGGAATCAAGAGACCTGATCAAGAGAAGATAAAGACAGATTGAGATTCTGGAAAAGAGAAAGAGATTGATAGAGGATGCTTACAATGGAGAATACTTTGGAAGAGAGCACGTAGACTGATAAAGATTGAAGACTCGACATGCTAAAGACTAGTACTGAAGACTCGTCGACATCCAAGGGGGAGTCTGTTGGTGCATATGTTTGTCGACTTCGTCTTGTATCGAGTCTTGTATTAGAAATGATAGGTCTAGACGCGTTGTACGAGGAAAATAGGAAAAAAGGCATGAAATAGTCATTTCACACGAAATGGACCATTTCGTGCGAAATGGACTTGTGACCATTTCGTGCGAAATGGATTGGTACCATTTCGTGCGAAATGGAATGCCTATATATAGTGGACTTGATTATTTCATTTGTAACTTTTGGATTCCGGTAGCGAAGCTCTGCCGAGGTGTCTCCAGGTTGTAAAATGTTCCGAAATCAATACAAGAGACAGTTTAAGTGAATCAAGTGCATTATAAGCTGAAATATCACTGATACGTCTGTTTCCGCCTTTCGTATCGCACGAGATCTCTTCTGAACGACTCGTTTGGTCGTGCAAACGATTCTACAATTTTGTCTTGAAAGTCAAAGATTTATCATTAATGTAAAAGAGTCAACAGGTGGGTCGAACGGACTGCCACCCGTTCCAAAGTTCAAAAATTCATTTGTTGTTAATTGGTGTCACTCGATCGAATGGCAACTCGCTCGAGTTGCCACCCGACTCTAATATCACCTTTTGATTTTTGTTGACCTACCCGAGCGGATTACCACCCGCTCGAGTGACAATCCGTTCCGTTACATTGTGTTTGTGTTGAAAAGTGTTTCGTTGTGTAGTACAATCATACGAGTGGCAATCCGAACGGATTACCACCCGTTCCTAATCAGTTCTTTTTGTTTGTGTACAAGGTGTTTATCAAAGAATCGGATCTCCATCCGGTCGGGCAGCAATCCCACCCGAGCGGACAACCACCCGATTTAAGATACATTTCCACCCGATCGGACAACATCCCCACTCGATCGGACAACACTGTCACCTGATCATTATCACTGTTGACTTTTGTTGACTTACTCGATCGGATATCCGTCCGATTCAAGTTGTTTGATTGTGTCATTTGTTTAAATTGATTGTGTTTGTTTGTTTGCGTGATTCAGGTGATTCGAGATGTTCACATCATGGCTGAAGAATTCTACAACACGTTCTACAACGCGTTTACATCCGAATCGTCTGAGACATCAACTGCCACACCGAAATCAATAACAAAAACAATCAGTGATAACATAAAACATGATAACTTCTATGGAACCTATTCGAAACCACCTAAGCTTGAGAATATAGAGGATTATACTTGGTGGAAAGAAAGATTTCTGAACTGGACCAAGGCATACGCTCACAAGAGCTGGTTCTGCTTAGAGTTTGGATACAGTCGACCGATCAATGACAAGAAAGAAGAGATCCATCTCAATGATCTTTCCGATGAAGACAAACGGAAATTCTCATTTGAGCAAAAGATGATCGCTTTGATTCAACAATCTATCCGAGATGATATATTTTCATTGTTAAATCACGATGGGTCATCAAAATCGGTTTGGGAAGCTTTAAGGGTTAAAGCTGAGGGAGGCAAACAAATTAAAAAGAACAAAATAGCTTTACTAAAAAATGAATTTGATTTGTTTGATAGCTTAAAAGGAGAGTCAGTGAGGCAAATGATTGAACGTTTTTGTCATTTAAAAATTGAACTCGAAAGGTTTGAAATTGTGAAAACACCTGAGGAAATAATTGATAAAATCATAGAAGCGTTACCACGAGCTGATCAGTGGCAAACGTTTGTGTTTATCTTGAAAAATGATGTTTTATATGATTCAATTACTCTTGATGTTTTGATAGAAAAGATAGAAAGTCATGAGCTTGAGTTACAAAAGCAAAGCAAGATGAGCGGTTCTTCGCATCACCAGAATGTCGGTCTTTACTACAAAGGCAATGTACCTTCGGTGAAAGTTGGTGAATCACCAAAGACCGGATTCAGCGTTGAAAAGTCCAAAGAACCACAGAAAAGCTCATCAAGCTACAATCCAGGATACCAATCATCCTTTTCAAAAGCAAGCCCTGAAGAATCCAAAGAAGTTCTCTGCGACATCGCTCTAAAATTGAAAAATTCTCCGACTATGAGCATCAAATCTACTAAACAGCAAATGAGCTTCCTTGCATCTGTCCTGGAATCATATGAAGGTCTGGTAGTAGGAAAAATTGGAAATTCTGAGTTAACCAAGGAAGACTATGACCAGATCGACCCAGCAGAAATGGAACTCATTGACATACGCTGGTGTTTAGCAAGCTGCATTCGAAGAGCTCAGAGGTACATGGAGATTACTGGGAAGCAGTCATTAGGTGGTCCATCAACAAAGCTGGGATTTGATAAATCCAAAGTGACCTGCTTCAAATGTAAGCAAAAAGGTCATTTCAAAAGAGAATGCAAAAATTCTGAAGTTGACGAAACTGAGAAACCTTTCAATGATGATTATTACCGAAAGGCAATTTACCACCGCAGCAAAGAAGAGCCGAAACTGATTGAAAATAATCCCAAAGAGAAATCAAAAGCATGTGCAGTAATCCATGATGACGAAGGGTTTGACTGGAGTGAGATTCTTCCAGAAGAAGATCGTGTTGGTGATCGATTCACAGCTCATGGCAGAACAATATCAGAGAGCAAACATCGTGCCTTTGTGGCTGAAATCAAGGAAAGAAGTCGAGAAGAAATTATGAGTGAGAAAACCGAAAGAGAAAGATTCTTTGCAGGATGCAGGATCAAGAAGATGCAAGAAGAATACGAAGATGCAAAGTACTGTGGAAGATACGACAAGAAGAGAGACTGCTATGTCAAAAAAATGGTGATCCTGTCGTTCACAGAAAAGAAGTGGTTTTCAATGATGTTCTTGCAGTAATTCCTCTGTCCGGCGAATACTATTCGAATGTTACGAAAGATAAAACCTATTTGAAAAGGCTGGACAAGATAATTCGTGACGTGATGACCGCGAGTTTGAAAAAGAGGGACGAGGAAAGAATGAAAAAGAATGTTGAAAATTTGGTTGATGATCTGAAGAAAGTTGCTGAAGAAGTTAAAGTCGAAGCTGTGAAAGTTAAGGATATAAAGATAGAAGAGGAAGAGAAGGTGATAAAAGAAGTTGTTGAAGAACAACAAGACAAGAAGAAAGAAGAAGAAGAAGAAGTGAAGATGGAAATTTCGGTTGAAGTAAATAGTGATGCTGGTGCTGGTGATGAGAAAAAGAAAGATGCTGATCAAATTCAGACAGATGCAGAAGAGAACACCGAAGTGCCAATCACTGAGGTAAATTCTGATTCTGAGATCATAAACAAAAATGTTGAACAGTGCAAGAAATGCATGGAAACGTGCAGTGCTTGTACTGAAAAAGACGAAAAATTCAGAACAAGAGATCTTGAATTTAATAAAATCAAAGAAGTTTTCAAAGAAAAATGCAAATAAATGCTAGAAAATGAAAATGTTTTAAAAGAAAATGATGAAAAACTTTCTCAAAAATGTAAAAATTTAGAAAAAGAAAATGAAATTTTGAAAGAAAAGGTTTCAAAAATGACAGAAGAATGTGTTCAAAAAGAAAATGCATGTCAAGAAATGAAAAAGGAATACGATTCAATAAAATTAGCATATCACATTACAAAAGAGTCATATGAAAATGTGAAAAGTCAAATGAAACTTGTTCTATCCAGATTGAAATACTGTTCTGAAACAACTGATACGCTTAAGCGACAGTATTCAATAAAGCAACAAGTTGTCAATTCTTACATTGAGGATGTTGCTAAGCTAAAGCGTCAAATAGCTGATTTAGAACAGGATAACAACAAGTTACATAGTTAGCATACATCATCATATGTGCTTCAAAGAATTTTCAATCTAAAACCGGATGGAAAAGATTCTGAGCAAAATAAGAAAGGTATTGGCTCAGAGTTTCATCAAGTTCCACCGCCGGAAAAGTTTGCATTTTATGATGATGAGAAGGTCGAAAAAGCTTTCAACATGGTCGATCAATTACCAGATAACATTGACGTAACCTATTCCAAATCTGATGATTCAAGTGATTCAAAAGTGGTAGGTAAGGTCGTTGAAAGTGTGTTGAAAGAAGAGTCGGTTGAAACAGGTAAATCTGAATCACAGGATGAAAATGAAGGTAGTTTTCATGAGGATTATCTGAAAAACTCAAAATCTGAGAAAAATGCGAATGATGATTCAAAAGGATTGGTTTATACCATGATTGGATCGGAAAATTATTCTTAGATATTGTATTCCTGATTGAGAATGTGATTTCAAAGAAGATTGACAAGGTTTTCAAAATGATTGAGATTGAAAAATCTGAAATTCCGAAGTTTGCTGGAAAGTGTCACAAAAGTTTTTATAACAAACCTGGTTACAAGAAGAAAAACATGAAGGCTGGGTTGGGTTATAAGAAGAAACAAAGTTTGAATAAAAATGAAAAATCAAATTATCAGAAAAAGACGAACAGTCTAATGAAGAGTTCTATGCTCAGAAAAAGCAACAACAACAGGTCAAAGATGTCTCAAAAATAACATGTTTTAAATGTGATCAAACTGGACATCTTGCACGCAAATGTCCAAATCTTAAACCTGTTGGTGTTGAGACGAAAAAGAAGTCTGATGTTGTGAATCAGAAGTAAACCAAGATTGATTCAAAGCAAACTTGGAAGCTGAAAATATCAAAGGCTGACTCACAACAAACATGGAAATTAGTGACACCCAGACTTAGAACAACACAAAGTTGGAAAACAACTGTCGATGCAACAAAACCAAACCAGTTTTGGAAACCAAAAGTTGTTGTTCAAAATCAAAATGTTCAAAAAGATTCACATTTTTACAAAAGAGGAACTCCAAAAGGTCAAACATGGCCTGTTAAGAAACAAATGACTTCAGTAAATAATGAAAAAGATGATGTCAAAATTGAAAAAGTGTTTGTACAAAATGACAAAGATTTTCCGAAGTTAAATGATGCATATTGTGTTGAAATGCCTAAGGTCAAACAGACCTGGGCTAAATTGTTCAAGTAATTGAATAGTTGAATGTGAAGGTGCTCAAGAAAATTGAAGACGGTGAGAATGGAAATCGGAGCAGCCTGGCATAAGGAGAAGAGAAGGCTGCTGATCCCTGCGATGGTTAAACAAGGAGTTTGTTTGATTTTTTTGTACATAAATAATATTTCAAAACCCTAAAAATTGAAAATTTAAAAACCAAAAATATGTTTTTATTTTGTCAAAAACTTGAAAAATCAAAAATTGGTTTGTTTTTAAATTTTGTCAAAAATTCAAAAATTTCAAAAATGTTGAGTGAATATGCCGAAACCCTCACGGCGGAACAAACATGATTACTGTCACTAGATTGAAACACGGTTTTCAAACTGTCAAAAATCAATGGGTTGTAAATCATGGGGGTACGATATATTTTCTGCAAAACAGAGCATGAGAAGCAGAAAATGGATGGCGAGACAAAGCTATCTACATCAGGTTGTCAAATTTTCTTTAAATTTTTTGAATTTTAGGGGGGAGTAAGAAATTGTCAGAAAATCCTAAAAACATTAGAAAATTTGAAAAAGCCAAAAACATGATAAAATTCAAAAAAGAGTTTTTGTGTAAAAAGAGGAAATGATAGTACATCAGTAGACAATCACAGTACGCTAAAGAAATGGAAAATTAAAATGTGATAAACGGTCTTACTGATGATATGACAGTAGGTTTTTACATGCTTAGTAGATTGTTTTCGAGATATAAACCTAAATATCAAATACTTACTTATCTCGTGGGGAACATCTCTCGGATATATGGGTAACCCCCGAAATCTTGTTTGAAGGGCTTTCTATTTCTGACATACTAGGTCTTTGTACGTGATGATATCTGGGGTATTATACCGGGACTTCTGATTTTGCGGGAGCAATAGCCTAGTCCTCGTATAATACTCTGCACTGCTATAATCATAAAGCCCACCCTCAGCATAAAAAATGATGAAACATTGAAAAATGCTAATCATGTGCTGTTGAAAAGAAGATCCCCAAGGGGGACCCACCCAAAGTCGAGCCATCATCTCTCTGATTTTGCGGAAGCAATAGCCTGAGCTCTCATGGCCTCGCATTCACCCCTTACAGATATCATTAGTGTACATTCACCTGTAAGACTGAATATAGGAGTCTGGATACGGGAGTATATTCTGAGGTGGGACACGCAAATAAGTTAAGTCCTTAAACTAATCTCGTATCTCGAATCAGTTGAACTTTGTGTGAAAATTTAAGTGGATTAGTATACTGACAATCTAAGTGAATCGTTTAGAACTTAATGTGTTTAAAGCTCAACGGTGCCAGTGATTTGTCATAAACTGATATGATCCTCTGACGCGAACTCAATCAAAAATATTGTATGTAAATATGTTTGTAAATATTTCTTTACTGCTTTATATTTCAGAAAAATACAAAAAGATTTTGATTTCACTTTATTTTCGACAACCGATGTCTGAGAGCTGAGTTCCAAAATCTAAGTATGCTGATCGTGTTTCTGAAAATAAACAAGTTCATTAATTTGAAACTTGAAGTTTTTAATCAAAAATCAAAAAATAGTTTGTGATATCTCCAAGGTCATTAAATTGGACTTGGATGATTAACTGTGAGGGATTTGGATTTTTATACTGTTAAAATGTAATGTAAAAGAGCCAGTTTCCGATTCTGTTCGCTTAAATACTGCCAAATCTATGAAGTTTGTTGATAGGGGGAGAAAATCAAGTAATTCTGGATATTCTCATATTATTATATCTTAGAGCCAGGATCTTGATTTAGAAAGTTTAAATAGAGCCAGGTTACGATTCCTGGACAACTGAAAATGCTTTCACTGTTAAAATATCTCAGTTTACGATGAGAGAGCCAGGTAATCATTTCTGGATGCTTAAAACATTTTCACTTATATATGTTTGAGTATTGCAGATACTATTCCAGATTATGATCCCGATAGCCGATTCTAAGGGGGAGTCTGAAGACGAGCTCAACGCAAGGGGAAGCGTGCAAAGAGCCAGGTAACTTTCCCAGAGGAGCTTGTAACCGGAAAGCCAGGTGTCGATCCAAAAGCACGGAAGCTTGACGAAAGGGGGAGCCTAAAGAGTTTACCGAAAGGGGGAGCTGAAGCTGAAAACAGATCTACCGGGATTCTGTTCGAGTAAGAGGGAGTCTACGTTGATGAAAACGTGTTAAAGTTTCAAGAAGACACAGAGAGAGAGAGAGAGAGAAGACGCTACGAATTTGACTTAATGGTTGAGATTGACTGCGGCAATATCCAAGGGGGAGTCTGTTAGTGCAGTATGTCTATCGCCTCCGTCAATCAAGATCGTAGCAGAAATAGTTTAATTCTAGGCTTATATTGTAATATCTTGTTACTAAAAGGCAAGGTGGCATAATTGTAAATAAGGAGAACCTCCTTATATCCTTGGCCTATAAATAGAACCATTAGGGTTCTCATTTAGAACTTTTTGCCATTTGGAGCTTAGGATCTAGAGAGAGAAAGTCTAGAGAGAGAAAGTATTCTCCACGTGATTCAGGTGTTGTATGATTTCAGATCTATTAATAGAATCACAGATTATATTATGTCTCGTGTGTTCGGTAACGTTCGTGTACGGATTCCGCACGTCACACGTTCGGTTCGCAATCGTTTCGGAGTAAAAACCGGTCCTAACAAAAGGTATAAAGGAATGGTAAGAATGGTCGGACTCGTTGTTCTAATGCAGCTCGAATGAATCATGGTAAGATGGTGAGGTACTGAGCGAGACAGAGCGTCTCGCCGGCTCTAAATAAGTTCTCCAATCCTCGTGAGGACTAGAGCTAAGGTTTGCTGACGGTGTTCGTCGATAGGATGGCCCGGCTTCATGATCATTTCTTGCAGTTATAGGGGCCTTTCCTCTTCCACCTCGGCCTCTAACACGTGGTGGCATATTGTCTTTGATCCTGTCAAAACAAACAAAAGAAACAACAAGGAAAACAATAAAGGACAAAAGCAGATAAGTTTAGGATTAACCCTAAGTCTTTTTTGCCTAGACTAAGAAGTCGAGGAATGTGCAAATTGTGTCATTGAGATTAAACACAAAATACTAGTGTTTAATTCCCTCAATGTTGGCTCTGATACCAACCTGTCACACCCTGATATTTCCACGTATTACCGGTGGGCCCGTTGGGGAGTATTGTGACGTAGTTGATATCATCATAGTCAATTAATCACATTCTAATCCGGTCATCGCTTAATCTTGCGTTTTGTACCGTAAACTTTTCCTTAAAACTAACCGGTATAAGTTATAACTTGAATAAGACCCGTTAGGAATCTAATTGGTTATTAAAACCTTCGTTCCAGATTAGGAGCCCAGTAAAAGCTACTTGTACTTGCTGATTTGATATACGACTGAGAATAAAATTATATTTTAGCTCAGGTAAATACTTTTAACTTATTTTCCCTTATACGGGCTTGGGATACGGTAAATTATTACCGCTTGGTCGGGTATTGAATCTTTAATCGATTAGTGGTTAAATCATTGAGATAACCCGCTTTAATCTGTTTTGTTTGGCACAAAGCCATTGGGGGGTTAATGACCGTGTCCTGGATATCCTCGGCTCATTCATTTGAAATGGCCACGACTTAAGCACGGGGTGTAGGCATACGCCTGACAGTTGCGTATGTAAAAGATATAACCACTTGTTGAGGATAACTCGCCGTGGGATTATATTAGTGGTGTGTCTATTAATCTTGTCTCGGCTCTTCTAACTAAGTCCTGAATGGACGACAAACATATAAATCTGTATACAAGATTATTTTTAAATAATTGTCCCAAGTTATAAAAGATTTTATGCCTTGTGCATCCAAAGCAATTTTATAAATACTTTTTAAAAGAGTCAGTTAATTGTATTTACCAGTGTAAGCTGACGTATTTTTCAAAAAGATTAAGTGCAGGCACTACGCGTAATGGGCTGGAACTCCTGAGTATTAAATTAAGAGTCTTACAAGCTTTTGATACTTAAAATCTGTTGAACAATATTTTGTTCTGTTTTAGATCTGCCTGTGGATTTGCTTAAAATCCGTTGTGTAATATTTTATCATACTTTCAACTCGGTTTGTATAATTACTTTTAGACTTTCGTTGTGCATTAAACAGTGATTAATTGACTATGATGATATCAACTACGTCACGATACTCCCCACCGGTAATACGTGGAAATATCGGGGTGTGACATTTGTCTTCAACCATAATAGGCTTGTTTGGTCTTCGACTTCACTGAATCGTTTCTTTGATCACGATCACCCTGTGGTGGCGTCTTTCACAAGTTTGAGCTTGCGCTAATCTCGTTGCTCACATCATGTACAGATTTAATTATTTATTTATTTGTTTATTGATATTTAATCCACTTTGTTGGTTTATCATATTAAAGCAATCTTAACACAATCGTGTGTTAAGATAATGGTACACAAATTTATTTGATTTTCCAGTGTACCTCTTAACGGTTCATTCATCATCGATCGAACGTTTTGCGATATTTATTGCTTATTCATCTTCGATCGAAAAACATTATTTATTCGTTTCATTTTAAATTGGAAATCCTATGAGATTTGTTTGGAAACAAACATTCCTAATTACTTCATTGAGCCTTTCATCTGATTTCACACAGGTGATACTTGTTCGATTACCGCTATTATTGAATTATTTCATTCACTGCGACACCTTGTGGCGTTGGTATAAACTTGTAGCTTGTGCTAATCACGATCAGCCATTTCGTGCGAAACTATATATGCTTTTTGTTTGACACATCATGTAAGTAGTCTTAATGCAACTATGTATTAAGACGACGATACACCAGGTTCGGTTGTATTTCATTTCGGTGTTGCAACTCAACAATGTCAACACGTTGGTTTTATCTTATTCATTTATTGGTTTAATAGTTGAGCTTGTTGATTCAAGTTTCAATCATACAACAACCAACGCAAGTTACCGTTGGTAGAATATTTTATTGTTCCAAAATTGAGTTGCATATTACGAACATTCATTTGGAATTCTATTGGTCGAAATTCCTCTTTTGTTGGACCCACGTAAACTTGGTCACATTGGTGACAGTATCACTACGCTTCGTTCACTCGACATCGATTTCTGGAACAACTCAGTTGAACCGTTGGGTTCTTATTGATGCCAAATGTCCTTACATCCATGTAATCTGAATAAGTTTTGATTCGAATACGCGGTTAATCACTTTGGCATCATTCGGACTTACCTAGGAACGACACAACTCTGAAGGGATAACATAGTCTAAATTTCGAGGAAGAAATTTCTGTAACAGGGGGAGAACGTGACAACCGGTACTTAAGACCTCTTAACTACGCAATTAACAAACGTTTAGGCGATAATAAATAGTGTTTAAGACACAAATTAACTCAATTAGGCTATTGGAATGCCTAAGAACGCTTATCTGACGTTATAGTGCGCGTATGGTGATTTTCGGGAAATCTGCTGAGCGTTAAACGATAACGAACTCATACCATACAAAATACTGAAAAACGCCGACAAATACGAATTTTATACGTATATTTTATACACATGAATTGGTTTTGCGAAATTATCCTGTTTCCGAACGTCACAAAACGCTTACGTGAACGAAAAACGCGACAGCAGGAACGCACCGACAACGAAACAGAAGCATCAGACTCGTGTATTACCTTAAAAACAGAAGCATCAGGTGAGTTCATAACCCCCACTTTTTACGGTTTTACATTTTTATAAATGTTTTCGGGGGTGGAAAGACATGCAAGTTTTTGCAAAAGAAAACACTATTTCGATTAACAAAAACACATATTTATAAACCATGTTGCAAATGAATTTCAACGAACTCGAAAGGTTTAAACTAAACATACCGGATTTACAAAGCAAACGCGTATTTGCGCAAACGTGCATGATTTTCATAACTAGTGACGGGAAGGTCCTAGTTACTACAACGGGACTGGGTTGGTCTGCGTACGAACAACGAGACAACCCAATGGGTTTATGTCTCCCTTTTCTTTTGAAATACATATTAACTAGGGTATGATTAAGCTATGGAATGAATTCTTGGATCACGTGCGAATATGCGCTAACTTAGGCACCATTAATCCTTTTAAGGACCACGGAACAGGGGGTAGATCTATCGGGTACGTTCGAGCCCCACTCACGGTCCTTGTGCGGCCACTTAGAGTGCTTTTGTGTCCCTGTCGAAGTGAATCGACACTTAAATCGTCTACCGGGTTGAGTGCCTCCTATGTCGGCACACATATTAATGTCTTAGCTACACATTAATGATCATTAGGTTCATAGACGCTTACATACCAACTTTCGATACTCACAACCTTCAAATGTTTTTAATATTCATTTGACGCAAACTCATGATACATGTATTTACAAACTTTGATAACATTTTCAACTTATGTACAAGTAAGAGGACGGGTTGGTCCTTCTTACAAAGACTCTTTTGGGCTCGGCCCATTCTCTCTCGTGCAATGCACAAAGACTCTCGTGGGCTAGACTCACAGTTTTCATATAACATACCGAGAAAATGATTTTATTAAATTTCTCCACAACTTTTAAACTGGTAAACAAAAAGATTTATTTAAATCTTTTTCAAAACAAACTATGAACTCGCTCAACTTTATGTTGACTTTTTCGCATGTTTTTTCTCAGGTTGCATTTTAAAAAATATGAAACGGTTGGAATAGGAGAACCCATGGGAATTTGAGTACTTAGCAGGCATTCAGTTTCTAGAAGTCTTAGCTTATTTGCTTCAGCTGTGGAATGAAGATACCGGTCCAGTTACGCCAAGCTCTGATATTTCGGGGTGTGACAGACTCGATGAAGGGGGAGAGAGCGAGTTGTTAGACTTTAGTTTTGTTGCGGACATTCGGCTCTTGTTTTAGATTGCGATGGCTGTGCGAGTTGTGCGTATAAAGCGGGGAGCGAATAGCGACAAATCGGTAAAGCGGTAAAGTCGAAGAATCGATAAAGCGTAAAATCGTAAACTCATAAAATTCGTTGACACGAAAAAATCGGCGATTGCGGCTTAAAATAGATGGAGTGTCTTGGGTGTTTAGACATCGACTACCCAATGTGGTTAAACTATTCCTGACAAGTTTGAGCACACGCGTTGGCCTAAGGGACTCTGCCCTCACCGGGATGCGGCTACGACACTCATCCTTCCAGCTTTTACACGGCTCAAGCCGTTGGTATAGTCGAGACTTTGGTGTGAGCTTTTAAAAACCATTTTAAGGAGTGGAACGAGTTACTAAGATGCGGGTCTCACCCCTAACTTAACAACTTCGCTCCTAACTGTGGTTGTGGTCACCGAATAAATTCAGGAGTTCCACTAGATAGAAATGGAGATTTCCGTTGGGATGTGGATATCACTCCTGACTCATCGAAATGTTCTCGTGCTAAGAATAATGCGCTGAGTGAGCGATCTTATCGAGAGTTCTTGGTTGTCACACCTAATCTCGACACAATCACTCGGTTGTGATATGCGAGCGTTTTCGAAAGCGTGTGTATTGCGTTAGCCTTAGGAAAGGAAAAAGTAAGTTTTCAGCCTTAGGAAAGGCTCCTTCGTACGAAGCTGTATGTGCGGGAGTTCGTACGAAGATGTAGTTTTCGCGAGTTCGAATGAGGGTATAACAACCTGTAGGTTCGTACAAAACCCCTACTGGGTTCACACGAAGCAACAGACCAACTATTCAAAGGTAGGTACTTAGACTATAGACTAGGTCAATTCTAAGACATCAAAACCCGGACTAGGTCGTGTCTTTCCTAATTCCCTATAGTTATGGCTCTGATACCAATCTGTCACACCCCAACAGATGGTGGAATCATCGGGGTGCGGCACTAGGCGAATCAGATTGCTCAAGAGAATCCATAACAACTATTTAGTGACAATATTTAATGTGTTCATTATCCCATACTAATAAACAATGTATCAGCAAACAGTTATACACATTTCATGTTCTCTTAAACAATACAAATCCGACAACCTAGATTTATTATGGGTTTCTAGACTTCCTAGCTTGATTTCGACTGCGATTAACCTGCAACATACGTTAAAATAACGTCAATACAAAAGTATTGGCGAGTATACAGGTTTGATATAGAATAAAGTAGATAAAAGCGCTGCGAATTTCCACATACATAAATGAGATACACAACATACACACTACAAGACAAATACTACCAGCTAAGTCACTCGATGACTGCGATAGAGATCCCAAAAGGGCATGATTTCCTTAACTAGACCCCGTCGGGTGTGAGATCAACTATAGTACCATACTAGCTAAGGTGGGACGTCACGAGTAAGAGTCCTAACACATATGTATCAAGCATCACGTGTAAATATGTACGAGAATAATTCGCATGTGATAATAGTTTAGAGTATAGACTGCGTTTTGATAATTGTGTTTTAGATAGGAACGTATGTTACACCCCAGAGTGTGTTTAAAGCATTTAAAAGGGGTCAAGTATAATCACAGTAGGTGTTTAACGAGTAAACACAACTTGATTTGATTGAATGGGAGCACGTCTGAGTTAGCCTGTGAACAGTAGCATAAGTCGTTGAACAACGTGTAAAAAGTGTGTCGGATGAGATAGGTGTCGGATGGTGAGTCGAACGGATGAGTACCCATTCGATCGGATGGTCATCCGAGCGGATGACCATTCGGACGGATGGCCATTCGAATGAGACGTGAGTGTTTGTGAATTGTTTCAAAACTTTTGAAGTTTTAGTTGTAGTATTTAAACAAGTCATCCAGTCGGATGGTCATCCGGTCGGATGGTCATCCGGATGGATGGTCATCTGGACGGATGTCCATCCGATCGGATGGCTATTCAATCGAGAGTTTGGTAGTTTGAAGTTTAGCTAAGTTGTTTTCAACATGGAATAACATAAAAGACAAATCACTTGGTCGAATGGTCATTCGATCGGATGGTCATCCGATTGGATGATCATTCGATTGGGTAATCTGTTGTTTTGCAAACTTTGTAAAATTTCCAAGTTTAAAAGTTCGAGTTTTAACGGAGATGGCGTGATGACGCGTCGAACAACAGAAAATACCCCAAGATCCAGCTCCTTCAATCGGATGGGAATCACCCCGTCCGATCAGTTTTACTGTTCTTGACGGAGTTTCAGGTCTGATTCGTTAGTCGGTCATCTCTCCGGTGGAAATCCGTTTTCTAGCCGACTCTCAACTAAGGAATGAGTAGAAAGTCTGAATGAGTCTAGATTCCATCGGTTTTGAAGAAAAATTGAAAACAGTTTGAAAAATGTTGAGTTATTGTTGAGATTTGTGTTATAACGTTTGGAAATCCTTTAGACCTGAACTATTCTTGATGAGGTGACGTCACACTTCAGTTCGTATAAGAAACCAACTAAAAACCACCTTCAAGATGTCAAAATCAGACGATTTCAAGAAGAAAATCAGTAATTTGAGTGGAGAAGATGACGGAGATGCGTGTAGTGATGATGGAAGTACAAGATTTAGGAAGAAAACTTACGGAAATAGCCTTGAATCGAGTGAAATGTGCTTGAGAACGAGCTGGGAGCGAGTTGGGTCGGATAGAGCTGTCACATCAGTGAACAGTGATGTGACAGGTGGGTATTTATAGGGTAAGAGGAGATAACGCGGTGCAAGTGCGTGGGTCGGATGGCCATCTGATCGGATGTCCATCTGATCGGATGGTCATCCGGACGGATGTCCATTCGATCGAATGGTCATTCGATAGACGGCTTGTGCGGGTTGGTTTTCTAACTTTCGTTTCGTTAGACGTGTTTCGTTGCGTTAACCGTTGTGGGTACTTTAAGCGTTATAGCGAGATAAGTAGCGTCGTGTTAAGTTGCGTTTCAGTGCGATAGATTGAGTTGCGTGTGCCAGCGAGTGCGCGTTTAGACAGTTTCATTATTTTTATTATTATTATTTATTACTATTACTGTATAATAGGTCATAGCATAAGTAATTGCGTTCGAGTCTGCGTTAGCGTTTGCGTCGTATCACGACGAGCGAGGGGAGTAGTTTAAGCACTCACGCGATGTCATCGTTAGCGTTAGTGTAGTATGCGTTGTGATGTGCGATATAGCATGTTGAAAGTATGCGATATAAGTGAAGTAGCGATATATGCGATATAGTTACATTATGATCCGAATCTCTGGTGCTAGGCGTAACGAGTGTAACGAGAGTAACAAGCACGAAGGTGCGGGTTGTTACATTGGCAATTCAAGAAGCAATCTTGTGTGTATACCTGTACGTGTGAAGCTGAATATATTGCTGCAGGTACCTGTTGCTCTCAGGTTCTCTAGATACAACAGCAGATGCGCGATTACGGTTTGGATTTCACTCGTACTCCTATAATGATAGACAATAATGCCACTATATCAATCACAAACAATCCCGTAAAGCATAGTAAAACTAAACATATTGACATTCGTCATCATTTTATACGGGATTGTGCTGAAAAGAAACTAATTGAACTTCATCGAGTCGACACATTAGATAACCTAGCAGATCTTTACACAAAAGCTTTTGTCAAAGCTCGTTTTGAACATTTAGTCGAACTCAACGGGATGAGGAATCCTGAATAACTAGTTTTTCATAAGAATTTTTTAAATATTTTATTGTTTTCTTAAAAATAAAAAATTAAAAAAAATAAAAAACCATAAAAATCCAAAAACATTGAAAAATGAATAACTAAAAAAATAGAAAATAAAAAATGAGTTATCACTGTGTGAAAGAGAAAAAATGATAGTACATCAGCAAGTTAGACTGTTACACTGAAATTGAAATTAAATGACTTAAGTGTGATAACAACTTTATCATATGATATACCAGTAGGCAAAAACCATAATATAATCAACTTACCAATGTAATAGAAACCTAACAAACTGAGTATGAGTGAGTAACACATCGCGGGGCTCGAACCCTTGACCTTGAGAGGAGCAACATTTTAACTCTAATGACTTTACCATTTGGACCCAACCACCACCCATAATCTAAACAAAATTTATGCAACTTCTATTTATATTATGCATCTTAGAAAGGGTGTACCTATCTATACACCATTTTGCCTATTTACACACCAAAAAAGTGTTTTTTGTCTTTATATGCACATACTGCAGTGTCGAACTGTGGCCAAAACGCGGCGTTTTGGTCCGGTTAACCAGGCAAACACTGACGGGTCTGTTGACCGGACCAAAACGCCGAGCTTTGGCCGCGTTTTGGTCCTATCAACCAGACAAAAGACTGACACCCGGTCTGGTTGACATGACCAAAACGCGGCCAAATCTCGGCATTTTGGTCCGGTCAACAGACCCGTCAGACACCTGTCAGTCTTTGTCTGGTTAACCGGACCAAAACGCCACGTTTTGGCCACAGTTCGACACTGCAAAGTGTGCATATAAAAACAAAAAACACATTTTAAGGGTGTCTATCTACACACTTGGTGTGTAGATAGTTTAGAAAAAAACGTCTATGTTAACATGGGTAAATGAGTAATATAAAATAATTTGTAAGACTAACATTTGCCGTTAAAATAAAATAATCTCAAAAAGTTTTTTATTTTATTTTACTTGTAAAGATCTGTAGGAATATCTAGTTAATTGATATGTCATATTAATAAAAATAAACAAATATTTTTTTGGATATAAATGAATTTGGTAATTTTTTTTAACGGTAGAATTCTATAATTATTAAATAAGGCCAACATATGATGTAAAAACCTGATAAGTACGTACAAACTTTGGAAAGAAAATTACAATTAATTACACTACAAAAACCCCCAATTAATGAAAATCTTAAAATATAATATCCCTTGTGTTAAAATCTACCCATCTCTCCCATATCAAGTTCTTATATTTCGATTTTTGAGCCACATAAAGGAATTTGATTGTATGTCTTCCACTCTTTTTATCAGTGTTCATGCCTTCAAATTTTTTTAGATTCCTCGCCTTCCAAATTTCCCATATAGTCGTAAAAAAATACCATTTCGATAACTTTTCTCCAATCTTTTGATCCTGTAAATGTGTTTGTGTATGCTAATACTTCGCCGCATGACCTGAACATTGTTGTTGATGGTAATTTTAGCCAAGTTAGCGTCTTCTTCTGCCAAATTTCTTTTGTCATTGCACATGTAGTTATTATGTGTTCGACTTCACATCTTGAGCATTGTCGATTGGTATCATTATTCCACGTTTCCATAATTCTGCTTTGGCCGCTATTCTTCCCAAGTCTGTCCTTCAACATAAATAGTTGACTTTTGGTGGAACCCACCTATTCCAATGCTTCAATTCTTTGTTCGCGTCGGCTCCTGGTGCTTGTTCTCTAACTCTTGCCACTGAAAACCCATTATTTTCATGTGTATTCCACTTCCAAGGATCCTTCCCACTTTTAAATTTGAACAAAGTCAAATCTCTTAACAGTAAGGTGAGCCCACTCTTCCTCAGGTCTAACCCATTCCAATTTCCATTGGTTTTCATGCTCTAACCTTCCTTACTACACAAGTTTTGATGTTTGCTGTTTTATTTTTTGCTATATTGTATAACCTAGGAAATCTTTCCTGCAATATTTTCTCACCCAACCAATTGTCATGCCAAAACTTCACATGTTCCCCATCTCCCAGTTCAACCACCAAAAAAGACCAAAAACAATTGGAAATGTTTATTATGTTTCAAATCTTTAGTTGAATTTGTTGTGGTAATGTTAATTTTATTCACCACAAAAAGACCAAAAATAATGGGAAATGTTTATTATGTTTCAAGTCTTTAGTTGAATTTGTTGTGTTTTAAGCAATTGACTTCTCAAGAACCTGATATCCTTTTTAATGGGTCACTTGAAAATTCTTGGTAATGTTTAAAAAAATAGGGTAAAGTCCTTTATGTATGTAATAATTTACAGATCATGTCCTTTAATTTCAATAAGTATACTGGAAGTCCCTAAAGGCCTAAAGTTAAGAGCTTGATCAATTCATTCGATTTGAGAGAGAGATTATTGGTGTGTTTATCTGTTATTCAATTTGGGTGGTTTTGTAATGGAGGTCAACAAAACAGATTGCTTAGTGGAGGGTAGTTTTTTCTAATAATAAAATGGTCTTAAAAAAAAACTAACACGAATCTATAACGTTAGTTAGTGAAATGGACATAAAATGTTACAAACGTTTAACGAGTAATGTACTTAAAGTTAAGAGTAAATTACAAGTTTTGTCCTTTATCTATATACTTATTTTTAGGCGGTGTTCTTTGTCGCAAAAACTGACGAGTTCTATACTTAATGTTTCAAAATCTAGCATGATATGTCCTTTGAGACTAACTTAGTTAATTTTTTTTGGTTAATTCTGGTCACCCGAATGTATTTTAGTCTTTTTACCCCATTTATTTTAACATCATTTAAAAAATAAAACAACATAATTTAAAATACTATATATTTATACGAATGCGCTCTTAGACAAGACGTCCCGATTACCAGTACTTAAACCATTCCAGTTACTACATGTCTGTCATGTGAACTTACTTTGATGAGATTTAAAAAAAGAGAAATCGAACTCAAAATTCAATAAAAATATTTTGGAGAATAATTGAAAAGTTTTGGAAGATTTGAATAGTTATAGGTTTTAATATTTATACTGTGTAACGTAAAAGAATAGATGATATTCAAAAGCCAAAGCATGATCCACTGATCAAAAAATAAGCAAAAGATTGAACCAATCTCTCCCCAAGGATAATGAATCTTCAACACCTAATCAGAACATGTGTTCAAGAACAAAGCAAACATCTGTTCAATACTTGAATCGCTGTTCAAGAAGAAACAACATCTGTTGAAAGCTAAAGACTATTGAAGACCAATGCACTAATGAAGTCAAAGGTCTGATCAAGATGACCAAACATCTGTATGGCCAAACAGATGTTTGAATAACTGAAACAGAGGATAGCTTAGACAGTGGTTTCCCAATTTAACAATATTTTTCTTTTAACAGTGTTTAGACTAGTTTAAACAGATGATAAGATTTGCTCAGATGTTTGTAACATCTGTGGAATCTTTTCTGTTAGGAATATCAGATGTCACTATCAGGGTAATGTCAGCCAAATCATTGAACAGAGCTTTCGTACTTAGTATAAATAGATCACACATGTTAGTGATCTATCACACACATCACATTTTCTCTATTACGAACTGTTTTGTTACACGATCGTCTGAGGGGGAGTCTGTAGAGTCAATTGAGTTGTAAAACATTTGAATCCTTTGAGATTAATGAAAAACAATCATTGATGATGACTTACAATTTGTGAATTGTATTGTGATAATCAATATTTGTTTGCAAATATCAACTCAGTTCTAACAATTGGTATCAGAGCTTAGTCACCTTTAAACTCGATTTCACAATCAGTTTAACACAAAAAGATCAGCTCAACAAAAGATCAAATAATAGTTCATAGCTCAGAGTTGTATAGTAAAGAACTAATCATCTGTCTTTCACATACTCTGTTTTTCTAAAAAGAACTTGAGGAAATGGCACAAATTGATCCTCACAACACCGGCTTTAGTAATAAACCACATATACTGGTCAGATCAGAATTTAACATATGGCAACGTAGGATGGGGCATATATTAGCTCAACAAAATACAGGGTGTTGGAAGTCTGTCTTTTTCGGACCTCATGTTCCAGTGGTACTAAATGCCAAAAACCCAAACGTATTTGAGCCAAAGAAGACGGAGAACTATTCCGAGCAAGATTATCAAAAATTCGAGCTAGATGCGAAAGCCTTTAGTATCGAGGCTATGCCTCTGCCGAATGATATCCATGCTGGCATGTTGAATTGTAATAGTGGCAAGGAGTTGTGGGATGCACTAAAGGAACAATTTGGTGGGACGAAGGATGATATTAAGAACACTCGAGAAATCCTTAACCAGCAATATGAAACCTTTACTCATGTTAAATGGGAGACCGTGACTCAGCAGTTTGAACGTTTTTCATGTCTTATCAGTAAATTAAAGTTGGTTAACAAGGAATTTACTAAAATCACTTTAAGTAACCGATTTCTAAGATCAATGCCTGAAAAATGGGACACTATAACAACAGTGATGAGAACATCCCCTGATTTTAAGGACATGAGCCTAACCCAGCTACATGGAAAGCTCCTAACCTTTGAGAGGGAGCTTGTCCAAAAGAAAAAAGCCCCAGGAAACTAGAAAGGTGTCTGATAGTTACGTTTTTGGTAACACAACACTTTTGAGTCAGGAAGGTTCATCATCTAGAATGGGAAATGATCAGAGTTTTGATCATTTTATTGATATATCAACAGGTATCAGCTCTAATAAAAATTCCACAAGCTATGCTTTTGTAGCAAATGATGAATCTTATGTTATTGATAATCTATCGTTTGTATTCGATGATCTAAAGCATATAGACCCAATTGACCTAGAGGTGATGGACATTCTGCACCAGGTAGCCCTACTCAGTCTAAGAGCTAACCATTTTACAAAAGGACTGGTAGGACTTATCTAGGAGTAAGTGGGAGGTCAAAAGTGAGGTTAGATAAATCTAAGATTAAATATTTCAAGTGTAATAGGTTAGAACACCTTGCTAGAGATTGCAAGAGTCAAACAAATAACTCTGCACTAATGATTATATATCCTAGTCAAAGAACCCAATCTAATGCACAACAACAATTTTATTCCCAAAATACCCCTGAATCAAATGTGCAAAACATAGATCATTTTGCACAGACCATGAATCCTGTACCTATGCACTATGTTCATGCACCCCAAGCCTCTTAGGTTCAGTATGTTCAAATTCCAATGACACATGTTCAAGCACCCCAAGCTACTCCTGCTTCTGCACCAGCAGAGCCTAGTCAACAGAGCTTTTTTACACAAGGCTATGTTGACTAGAGTAGCTTGCCAGAGAATTTTACAGAGGAAAATTTGCTTTAATTCCAAATGACTGTGATGAACATGAAAAAAATGGTTTTATGGCTATTGAGCATGCTTCAGGTGATGTAGATCCTGTAACAGCCCAGCGTAACCGCACCATGATATTGTTAGCTATGGCCGGGACGAACCACCATCGCCTCACGGATTTAAAACACGTCATGATGGTGAAGGTATCAAGCCCCTTATAAGAAAGCCTTTGTTCCCCTTCACAACCAATGTGGGATTTTACAATCCACCCTTCTTACGGGGCCCAGCGTCCTTGCTGGCACCAGTGGCGAAGCTTGACCCGAATGATCGGGGGGGGGGGGGGTGGTCGAAAACATATATACCAAAAAATTTCTATACGAAAACTACATATATAACACTACTGAGTGAAAAGTTTGGGGGTCGGATGCCCCCCCCGCCCCTTCTATATTTCGCTCATGGCTGACACACCAGTCCGGTCCCTAGCTCTGATACCAATCTGTCACACCCTGCAAAATCAGAGTTGGTGTGATCCGACTGGTATCTTCATTGCACAGCGGAAGTATAAAATGCTAAGCCTTCTAGATAGTTGAACGCCCGCTAAGTACTCGAATCCTCATGGGTTCTCCTATTCCAACCGTGCCATAGTTTGAAAATGTAACCTGAGAAGGAACATGCGAAAAATCAACATAAAGTTAACGAGCTCATAGTTTGTTCAAAAAGATTTGGAATAAATCTTTTTGGTAACCGGTTTAAATATTGATGAGAAAATGTAATAAAATCATTTTCCTTGGCATGTCATTTGAAAACTTTGTATTTGTAAAACTTGTTTAACCGTCAATGTCCACGTACGACAAAGACAACATGCTCGCATGAGCATATAACCCATCTCATGCTAGAGAATGCCTCGCCAAACCGTTTAGTCAAGAGGGTAGGCTAGCAGGCGGTTATAGTTCCGATATGTAGCAAGGACTTCACTGTACAGTTTTAAGAACCCTACGGCTCTTACGGTTGAGTAGAGAACAATACAGTCCTTGTTTTTGTATGTAGGACAATCCAGTCCTTGTATCTATATGTAGGACAACCCAGTCCCGATGTTCGTAAGCAGGACAAACCAGTCCCCTTATTTGTATGCAGGATAACCCAGTCCCGTTGTTCGTAAGCAGGACAAACCAGTCCCCTTATTTGCATGCAAGACAACCCAGTCTCGTGGTAACTAGGACAATCCCGTCACTAGTCATGAAACTCATGCACGTTTTGAAAATACGATGCTAAATGCATTGGAATCTCACTCAATTTTCTGAAAATCCTGTTCGGAGTAATTTTCACGTTTCTTAGGTACTTGGACCTTGGGATCTCCTGCATTAGATACCATCGGAACATGTGGTCCGAAAATAACCGATTTCTAGCAACTAATGTTTTACTATGCAAGTACATAACCCATCCAACGTTGCCAGATGTTATACTCTGATCTGACAAGCATCGGTGTTTTATACAGGGTACCAGTGTTATGCGGATCTTGTGTGTGTTGAGACATTTTGATTGTTTTACAAAGTTTTTGTTTAAACTACTTTGAACGTGAATAAACTTTTTACTCTGTTTTCAATACCTACGAACAAACGATATCGGTAAAATGAGCTGATCTTTTATATCAAATTGATTGTTAAATCGAATTTGATTGACCACGCTCTGATACCAATTGTTAGGATCCGAGTTTGAATTGTTTGTGAATGTTTAAGATGAACTATGAAAGATGATAACAAAAGTGGAAATAATTGCAGCGGAAGAATAAACTTTAAATAAAAAACAATGGAAGATTTGCTTTCATCATGATACTTTAATAGAAAGATTGTAAAATACAATAGTTCACGTATGCATGAGTTACAAACTCCCCCTTAGCCAAATATCACTCTTATTTGCTAATACAAAATGTCAAGGAGAAGTGATAAATAGAACAGTACATGCACTATTCTATTTATAGTACAATGCAAACATCTGTAGCATCTTGGCTGACGTCACCTAGACAATGACATCTAACAACTTCTAACAACCTCTAACATCTGCTAATACTAAAACACTGTTACATTGAAACCTCTAATATACAACATCTGTTGATTCATCATCTGTTGAGCCTTATCCTCTGTTGAGCTTTAGCAGACCTTGTATTATCAAACTTTAGTCTTCAATAGTGGAGGGTGATCAGACCTTTGCTATTGGAAAACTTTAGTCTTCAACAGTGGTTCACTTTAGTAGACCTTGTAATAAGCAGACTTTGTCTTCAACAGACTTTAGCTTTAGCAGACCTTTGGTTGTAGCAGATGTTGATGCCTTTGCCATTAGGAGGAGTATGTTCTTCTAAGCGCTGTTATTTGTTGATCAGATGATGTAGAATATTTTGGCTTTTAATCATCTGTTCTTTTGGCGGGGTTCACATGATCCAACATTCTCCCCCTAGAACAGATGATGCCAAAACCTTTCTTTATTGCTGATCTTTATTCCTCATCAACATCTCCCGATTTGCCCCTTTCTCTTTAGTAGTTCAAAGTTCATGGAGAACATGTCTTCGTAATCCCTTTCAAGTTCAAGGTCCAACAGATCTTGGAGATCATATGCATTCAGACCATATGCACTCTCCATTTTAAGCTTTTGAACATTACCATCTCAACTGAGTAGAGTCAATTCGTGGGTGTCTGACGATGACTTCCACTTTAGAATTTTTGGATCAGATAGTTTTCTGGGTTAAAGAGTTATTGATGATGAGTTTGGTAATTGGGGTCTGCTGACAAGCTTAGCAAGTGTTTCTCTCTTAGTTTGGCAGCTAGTTTGTCAGCAACATGATCTGTGTGAAAATCAAGCTGGCAGCTTATCCCCTCTTTTCTGATTTGTTCAAACACCTGATCATCAGCCTCAGCAGTCTGCTTTTGCCTTTTTACTTGTTTTAAGGCAGCTATAGATAAAGCAGATATTAAGGGCAACTTTTTGGATGTCTGGATCTATTGAGGGTTGACAACTGTTGAAGGATAGACTGCCATTTAGGTACTAAAGGATCTTTTGCTCTAAATTATTCCAGCCTTTTGTAGGTCTCAACTATCTTAGCTTAAGATCATCTGGCAATGGATCTAGCATTATCATAACTTGCAACAACCAACTCTACTCTCATTTTTTTACATCAATGACTTATCTGGATTAACTTGTTTGCCTTTCTTCCAATCTGGTGGAGTAGGCTTAGCTGAAGGATCATTGAGCATCTTGGTGATTCTTTCAATCTCTTCCCTGAGAGCATCTGAAGATCAATCTTTGAATTGAGTTCTAGTTGCCTTGTATGGTTTGTGTGTGATGATGTGTTCAACATAATCCTCCCTCAGTTCCTTGTCAAGCTCAGCAGTGATTGGCTTCTCTGAAATGGATTTGCTCAGGTCCTTAGAAAAGTCTTCAAGTTTGCTGACTTTGCTAAGCTCATGTGATAAGATACAATGAAACTTCCTGTCTTCCATCCCTTTGTTGTTCCTTTTTTCAATGTATTTGGCCTGTTTTGCTTTCAACTTTAGATATTCATCTAAGTTTGTAGGCTTTATATATCCATAAAGAGATGGGAATGATCTTTGTGATGCATCCTCTGTTGTGAAAAACGATTCAATTTCAGCTTTGACAGTGTAAATTTCCAGAGGATACTGAGTCGCCAAGGGAACGATTGATGGTTGTATAGTAGGTGGTAGAGATGTAGTGGATTTGGATGGAAATGATGAGAGTGATTTAGTTTGAATGGGGACAATGAGAAGGGTATTGGTGATTTAATCTCCTCATCATCTTCTTGCACTACAAAAGTTTCTCTTTTGTGTGTGTATTTAAGTTTTGGTGATGGTGGACGTTTTAATGGTGAAGGTGGATGTGTAGGGAATCTTTGTGGTGTGGGAGGTGGTTGAGTTGTTGTTGGAGGTGTAGAGAAAATGATCATGGCAGTTGTTTGGCTAATGGCTGCTGAAATAACTGATGTATCAGCAGTGGTTTGGCTAACATCTGTTGATACATTTGTTGTATTAGCATCTGTTGGGTGAATTGGTGAAGGTGGTTGTGATGAAGCTTTCTTTTGCTTCTTTAGTGGTGGTTGTCATGGTGAAGGTTTTTGAGGTGAAGGTTTGGCCTTAGGTTAAACAGTGGTTTTGGGTTTAGCAGAGGATACAATATTGTAGGTTCAACAGATGTTTTAGGAGGGGTGAAGATTGGCTGTCTGACATTTCTTGTAGACTTCCTTCTTTTTGAAGTACCAATATCCTCTTTTTTCATTTGCTCAGCCTTTTCTTGATCTATCAAACTGGAAGCTTTGGCTTCTTTTGTATATTTCTTCTTCTGCTTTTCCAAAGCAATCTTTTCAGCCTTTTTATTAAGGGTCTCATCAATCCCTTTTTCGTTTCCAGCCTCTGACGCTTTTGTAGAAGATTTTCTACCAGACTCTAGCTTTTGTTGCACCTTTGGTTTTGCTTTTGAATCAGGCTGTAACTTTTTCAATGAATCTTTCTCCCCCCTTTTTGGCATCATCATCATCATCTTGAATGACTGTTATAGGGGCAGAGCCAGTTGTTTTAACCAGATGTTCTCTAATGGCCTTTATGTCTGCTTGGGTTACCTTGTACCTCACATCAACCATAATCCTAATGAGTTCTATGTGGGTGTTATGGTTGATGTCATCCAAATTCCTTTGAGCTTGAATGATGGGTTGCACAGATTTCCAAAGCTCATTGGCAATTTGCTGACTGCTAGGTGTAGGTCCCCTTGTTCATACGGATCATCACAAAATCATCAATCCAATCTAGAGTGCGGAATCCTCTAGATCAGAATAGCACAGAAACGAGTAGAAAACAGAATTCCACTTTAAACCGATCTTTATTGATTATCAATCACAAGAATTACAATCAATCAAGATCCTGATTTCGTCCAAGCTCTATTGCTCTCACGAAATTCCTCTCTAAAACTGTTTTTGGCTGATTAACCTAAACCCTAATGCAAAGCCTTGTTTATATAACACAAGGTTGCAAATTGGGCTAGGTTAAAACCTTATAGGCTGCGAATTGGTCTAAGCCCAATTCGTCCCCCATCACCCAATCTGGGTTTGGTTTAGCCCAAACTCAATTATTTGACTAATACAAAGCTAAACCCGCTAACCGTTTATCGTTTTACTAATTACAAGATATCCAAAGACCAAATCTAAGCTGTTGTCACAAATATGCACCAACAAACTCCCCCTTGACAATAGCTTCATAAAACAACTTTGTCTTCAGCCATCTTGCATTCTTCATGTAATCTTGCACTGTTTTTGGTCTTTGGATAGCTTCAGCTTTAACAACTTCTGTCAGCAACAGACTCCCCCTAAGTTGATGCATCCAATCACCAAATGTTCAAAACGTTAGCACTTGAGTAAACTCCAGTTCAGCATTTGTATAGCAATCTTCAAACCCTTCAACTTTGTTTGCAATGTAGAAAGGAGGTTCTACCATGCATCCAATCAAACTCTCATCTTCTCAACACAGCAACTTCTCAGCAACATACTGCTTCAAACTGTATACTATAAATCAAACAGCTCGAGAAACCATAAGAATTTTTCAACACAGTTAAATAAATTATTATTATTCAAGAGATAGTTAAACTATATCACAGATTAAGCATTTTCAATTCAGCACCAACACGCAAAACTTTTGTCAAACACACAAGAACCTGCATGATTTAAAATTTTCAACTCACTTTCTAAGACCGTCTCCCTCTATCGTAACAATTCCTCCAAGAATAACAGTTTTTCGTACGTTAAGAATTTTAAACGAAAAAGACACTATTTTTGGATTTTTATATTTTCTGAAAGCAAGTAAATAATAAAAGCAATAAACACTCTGTTTTTGTGAGAATCGCCGGCAAGAAGATCATATCAACACAATCAAACTGTTTTCACACTATTAGATAATTCTTTATATAATTTTTCGTGAAAAGCAGTCCAAGACGATTACCAGTATGTTTGTCCACTTAAATAAAATGCATGAACATTTCAAGTACCATTACCATGTGATACATTAAGGTAATATTATTACTGAAATACTAGTGTGTCCCACTTCAGGATGTACCCCCGCGATCAATGTATGCACAAAGATTCATCGTAGTAGGTGAGTATACTGAATTTATCCGTTTTGTTTTTCAACGATAGATAATTGGTGATCAGGTCAGTACTTCCGTACAACAAAGAGACCAAAATATCTAACGAGGGCTAAGACAAATACCATTTTTGGTACGAATTATGCATTTTGCACATTTGAATGACTCTCTAGGAGAGCTTCTTCATTTATGGGTTTTGGCATTTTTAGCTCTTTTAAGATATCTTGGTTGTGCCTAGGTCAGCATGTATCTGGATGCAGCAGAAGGACAACCCTGATACCCCCGGATGAAATAACAGTATAAAGACCTAAAACCTCAGATTTTGGCAATCTATCAACGCAAGATTTAAGGTCATTAAACCATACGCCACTGATGTGTTCCCCACTCATACACAGTTCGTTATGTTTATATCACATTGGTAAGTTGATTATTTCATGCTTTTTGCCTACTGGTACATCATATAATGAAGCTGCTATCACACTTATTCAATTCAATTTCAATTTCAATGTGACAGTCTAACTTGCTGATGTACTATCATTTCTTCTTTTTCACACAGTGATAACTCATTTTTTATTTTCTAATTATTTTAAGTTTTTCATTTTTCAGTGTTATTGGATTTTGTGGTTTTCTATTTTTTTATTTTTTATTTTTAAGAAAACAATAAAATATTTACAAAATTCTTATGAAAAACCAGTTATTCAGGATTCCTCATCCCGTTGAGTTCGACTAAATGTTCAAAGCGAGCTCTATCAAACGCCTTAGTATAAAGATCTGCCAGGTTATCTAGTGTGTCGACTCGATGAAGTTCAATTAGTTTCTTTTCAGCATAATCCCGTATAAAATGATGACGAATGTCAATATGTTTTGTGCGACTGTGTTTCACAGGATTATTTGTTATAGATATTGTGGCATTATTGTCTATCATAATAGGAGTACGAGTGAAATCCAAACCATAATCGCGCATTTGCTGTTGTATCCAGAGAACCTGAGAGCAGCAGCTACCCGTAGCAATATATTCAGCTTCACACGTAGAGGTAGACACACAAGATTGCTTCTTGCATTGCCAAGACACAATCCTGCCTCCTAAGAACTAACAACCACCTGTTGTAGACTTTCTGTTAGACTTGCATCCTCCGAAGTCTGAGTCAGTGTATGCAACGAACTTTAGATCATTATCAGTTGGATACCACAACCCAAGTTTAGGTTTCCCCTTCAAGTAACGAAGAATACGCTTCACCACATTCATGTGTGACTATTTTGGATTAGCCTGATATCTGGCACACAGACATATGGCAAACATGATGTCTGGTCGTGAAGCAGTCAAATACATTAGAGAACCAATCATCGCCCTGTATTGAGTCAGATCAACATCTTTAGTACTTTCATGATCTGGGCCAAGATTGTGATTTTCGCATATGGGTGTGTGGAAAGTAGAGCAATCTTCCATTTTGAATCGAGACAAAATGTCATACACATACTTTGTTTGATGTATAAACATCCCATCCTACTTCTGATCAACTTGTAACCCCAGAAAGTAAGACAGCTCACCCATAGCGCTCATTTCGAACTTGCTCTTCATCACCTGCTCGAACTCTTTACACATGTTTTCATCTGATGACCCAAAGATGATGTCATCCACGTATACCTGTACTAGCAGAAAATCTTCCTTCTTTCTCTTAATGAATAGTGTACTGTCAATCTAACCTCTTTCGAAACCATTCTTGATCAGATGTGTGGACAGTGTCTCGTACCACGCCCTGGGAGCTTGATATAATCCATACAAAGCCTTATCAAGCTTGTACACATGATCTGGATAATCTGGATCAACGAACCCATCTGGTTGTGAGACATACACCACTTCTTGGACTTTCCCATAAAGAAATGCACTCTTCACGTCTAGTTGGTAAACTTTGAAGCCCTTGAATGAAGCGAAGGCTAGGAACAAACGAATTGCTTCCAACCTTGCCACTGGTGCAAACACCTCATTGTAATCTATCCCTTCTTGCTGATTGAAACCTTTGACCACCAATCTAACCTTGTTACGCGTCACGATACCTCGATCATCTTTCTTGCACTTAAACACCTACTTAGTGCCTATTTCCTTTTCCCTTTAGGAAGGTCAACTAACTCCCAAACCTTTAACTTTGCAAACTGGGCCAATTCCTCTTGCATAGCTTCAACCCATGAATTGTCTTTTAGAGCCATATGAATGTTCTTTAGCTCCTCTTGGGAAATAAAGCAACGATACAAGCACTCGTCCACAATCCCAGTCTTCTAAATCGAAACAAATAAACCTGTATTCGCTGCTATGCTTTACCTTGTCTGAACACCTGCAGTAGGATCTCTAAGTATCATGTCAACTGGATGATCTCTATTTGCTTGTGTAGTAGCAACGGTATCCACTTCTAAATTATCACCCAGGTTTGATCCAATCTCCCCCTGAATATTCTGATTCGCAAACGGATTAATGAAATCCTCCCCCTGAATGGGTTCAGACTCACTATCGCTTGAATCATAAACAGCAGCACTTGAGGAAGTTTCCGGAGCATCTGTCATATCAACACTCGATCTAGGCATGAACTCGCCTTCATCGTCTTTACTGATCACTGTTTGAATCAACAGAGAGTCATATGCATTTGAAAATTCAGGAATATTAAATGATTTAAAAACACTATCATAATCATATAATATAGCTGGACCACTCGTTGACTGTTGAGGTTTGTATGTAGTAATTTCAACATTAAAAACAACCTCAATTTTACCAGTTTTTAGATTAAAAACCCTTTTATTCGGTGTGCCAGGTACATAACCTATAAAGTAGCCTTCGTCAGCCACCTCATTGAATTTTTGTTTATCTTTGTTTCGCACAATGGTGCAGGGTAATCCAAATGGTTCAAAGCCTGTTAAGTTTGGTTTTTCATTAAACATAAGTTCATGACATCTTTTGTTAAAATGTTTAACGGTTAAAACTTTGTTTAGGACATAGCAAGCTGTATTCATAGCTTCTCCCCAGAAAGGAACTGGAAGCTTTGTGTAACAACTGTGCTTGTAATCATTGTGAACAGTTCTATTATCAATAAAACAATGTTATTTGATCCCAATGTTTGTTTTGTTATGTTTTACATTTTTCATGTTTTGACTTTTATGTAATTTCAAACTCTATATCACTTTCTGGAGAGTTATACGCAAACTGGTGCGTAAATGTACTCAGTTTAATGCGAAAAATACTCCGGAACATCAACATATACTTAACATACCTTAAATAACCTTTACATAACTTAGAAATAAGTTTTGAAGGCTTTGGTATGGCAAAAACAAGTTAATTCGCTTACAGGGACTAAATATGACAAACTGCGAAAGTATGTCAATTTGAACTGTAACGAACATTCCGGAACATGACCATAAGTTAAACACACCTTAAATATCCTTTACATAGCTTAGAAATAGGCTTTGAGGGGTTCGGTGTGCTAAAATAAACTTTTGGATCATTCAGGGACTAAAAGTGTCAATAAGTGCACAAGTTTGCATTTTCGTGCATAACTTACGTTCTGAATACATCTGGACATCCAAAAATTTATGTAAGCATGACTACATTATATTTTAGTGTTCTCCATAAGAAAAATCCATTCGTCACGTCATTTGGATCGTTTTTCGCGCTTATGCGCATTCCGTCGTAATTAGCCGAACAACGCAACCGTACGGCTAAACGAACCGACATTCGAGATATTTTTGAGAACATTTTAAGTTCCCTTTACTTTAACTTCATTTTAGAGCTTTTAAATGGGGTTAACGGGCCTTAAACGCGTCAGAAAAGGCCTTATTACACTACAGGGACCAAATCTGCCATTTTTGAAACTTTCTGTGAAGAAACTTTGAATCTGGTCCAAATTCAATTTTGCACATGTTTTTAACAATACTATGGGCTGGTTTTGATGGCACATGGTATTACAATACCATGTGTGCTAAGTGTATGGCCAAGATCACATCACGTTTTCCTAGAAACGATCCTAACGGCTAACCGAATACTATAAATACCCCACCCCCCATGCTTCAAAATCACAAGAACTTTGATTTGAGAAACTCTAAGTTGAAACTATTGTTTCATACCTGAGATTTTTGAATCGAGGTTAGCATTCGGGGACCCTTCATAAGTATTCTTTCGTTCTTTTCCTTATTTTATTGCTTTTCGAGTCAGAAAGTCAAACTTTGTTTGACTTTCAGCGTTGACCAATAATGGTCAATGCGAAGTTCGTTTGAACTTCGCAACGTGAGTGTAATCACGTTGGTTATAGTCCCTTGGGACTATGCCTACTGATTACCACGTTGTCTAGGGTCGTAGGGTAAGCGATCTAATAAATCGCTTATGCCTCGAACCCGACCCATTTGGTCGATCATTAGGATCCGACCAAACACATTAGGTGACCATAGTAGGTAGGGAATAACCTTCCGAGGTTATACCCTATGGTCACATCATTTGAATAGTTGTATGATAGGTAGTCTATATGCCTTAGGTAAATTACCATAATACCCTTTTCATGTATAATTGGTAATTAAGCATATGTTGTGACAACTCGAGTTTCCAAGATTCTATCTTCGCATTTAGTGCACGTTAATTTTTTTTATTTAGTTGTTTGTTAATACGACTCGTTGTTTCACAACGTTTACCTTTGTAATACGTTATATCGTATTTCGACTGATATTTGTACTTGGAAATCCATAGTATTTGTTAACATGTGAGTGTATGTTTATAAGGCTTTATACTAATTAACATGTTAAAGAAAGATGGAATTTCTACTGTGAATAAGTATCATGAAATCACCAAGTGGTGAAAACACTTAAGTGTTTTCGTCCAGCCATAGTCAACGAAATCAGAAACTGGGCCTTGGCCCAGTTGGGGGATTGAGATATTTATAGACAATCTTCCCAGACAAGTTTCACACTTATCAAACATAATCTTATCACTTTGTCTCTCTCTATCTCTGATAACCCACAAAAGAGTTCATCCTTTGAAGCAAACCTCTGTTTAATCTTTGGTTAGTAATTTCATGATTCAATAGTTCTTGTTGCATATCGTATGATTTGGATGTTTAATCATGATGTATGTGTATCTTGATATAGGTGATTATGTGATTGATCATTGTGTGATTGTTAGATAATTATCATCTATGAACCTTCTGTATATTTAATGTTTTGATCAACAGTGGGTGTTTGTTAATGAATGATAAACTGATTAAATCGAGATCCTGGTATCATAGGATGTTGGCAAGTTATATTTTACATATCAATGATTGATTTAAATAACTTGTAAATGTTTAATCATGTATCTGTTATGAGTTTATAGAGTTTTTGGGTTTTTATTAAGTTACAGTGAGTTTGGTGAAGATGATAAATAGTCACGAAATCACCCCCCACAAAAAGGAAGTGGACGAAATCACTTAATGTGATTTCGGCCCAAACAGTTCAGCCCAAATGTGGTTTTCGGCCCAAATGTGGTTTTCGGCATATAAGGGTTTTCGGCCACATGTTTGGTTTTCGGCTATAAGGTGTTTTCGGCCATATGTTTGGTTTTCGGCCCACTAGTGTTTTCGGCAACACTTAGGTGATTTCGGCTCTTCATATGTTTTCGGCCATAGGGGATTTCGGCACTTTTGTGTGTTTGGCAACAAGCTACTGTTAATAATTAATGTTATTAATTATGCTTAACTAATCATTGGAATAACTTAGTTAGATTATTTAACTATGTTAAATATGTATGTTAATAACTTTATTGTTTGAGTAACTCTGTTAGTGGACAAACTCTGTTAAGTAGTTAACTTTATTAACTTGTTAACTCTGTTAATTAACTAGCACTAGCACTGGCAGTTTATTTATTCCTGTTATATTTGGTTATTCTGGAAGCTTGTTATCTTTGCTTAATACATTAACCTGGTTAAGTCTGTTAACCCCCATCAAGCATATTAATTGATTTACCAAGTTAGATATTACCAATAACTCAGTTATATGGAGTATGACTGTAAGAACATGAACCAACTGATATGTGTTATTTGACGAGAAATGCATGAACACACTATGTGACATAAATGACATGTGAAATATTACGAACGTGAACTGATTGAGTATACGTGCACTATAGGACTTGACTGATTTACTGTGAGCACTTAACTTAGCATACCGAGCAAACAAGGTGAGTTCACACTCTTTCTAAGGCATGGGATTCCCGGTGGTTTGGGAACGGGATAAGAATTAAAATGGAACCTACATATCCTCCTTGGGTAGGATATGTACCGCCATCCTCCATGGGTAGGATGCCAATATTAATCCTGCGTATTCTCCTTGGGTAGAATACCTACGTTCGTCCTCCTTGGGTAGGACAACAACCTTAACGTACGTAAAACCTACGTACACTCACACTCGCTACGGTCCTTGGATCAAGAAGGGCACGTACAAACACGACTAGTCTAACACATGGGGAAGCCCCCACTAATCTTCGCACAGATGCCTGAAAAGGCCGCGATACGGCCACTAATCTTCGCACAGATGCCTGAAAAGGCCGCGATACGGCCACTAATCTTCGCACAGATGTCTGGAGGACCGCGATGGGAATTAATAAGAAACATGGTTTACAAAACGAACAACTGATTTACGAAACGAATTCTATAACGGAATAACTAACTGTGAACTCGCTCAACTAGTTGTTGATCCTCTGTTACATGCCTTGCAGGACCTTAGGTACTTTTGGAGCTTGCACGGGAGGCACAGTCGTTGTGGATATGGATCGTGAATGTGTTGTTAAACATTATGACTTTTTGTACTTAAACTGATGTTGGGTTTTTCCATTAATGCTTCCGCTACACACTTGTTTATATTTGGTTTTGGAAACACCTATCGTATTGATGAATGACTTTTACTTTATACATTATGTTCAATATGATTGGTGGCTTGATCCTGGTCATGTCACGCCTCTAAGCGGTAGTACTCCGCGTGTGAATTTTGGGGGTGTGACAGATTGGTATCAGAGCCATTGGTTATAGAGAACTCGGTTTTAATAAGGAGAAAACGTTTTTATTAAAACCAGACTATAACCAGAACAGTGCTCAACGATCCACAACGACGCCTCGCTCCACGTGCAAGACTCATCACTCTAGGTAATATGGTACATGTCTTATTGCCTACTTGCTAGAATTGCATAGAACTTTGCTCCGGGTATGCTTAGGTTAACTTAACACTATTGCATGAGAACACTTGTGTGCTTACTCTCTTCTGTCATCGCACTATTCGTGAACCTCCCTTACTTATGTTATCTTTGCTATGAAGATCATGTCTGGACGTATCAACATGACTCAAGCCCAGTTGACGGCTCTCATTAACGAGCGAGTTGCTGCGGCACTCGCAGCCATACAAGCAGGAGGTCAACACGCTCAGTCACCTGTCTGCACCCTCAAAAATCTCAAGGATTGCCGACCTAGTACCTTTAGCGGTACTGAGGGAGTTGTAGGCCTACTCCATTGGTTCGAGAGGCTCGAAACTGACTTTGAGGTGCATGATTGCCCTGAGTCTCGTAGAGTAAAGTTTGCTACTGGAACACTCGAAGGTACTGCATTAACCTGGTGGGAAGCACAGGTTCAAATGTTAGGACTGGCAGCTGCTAATGCCACCCCCTGGAACGAGTTCAAGGACCTAGTTAAGGAAGAGTTTTGCAGTCGGGAAGACATCCACAAACTAGAGGTGGAGTTCCTCTACTTACAAATGACGGGGTCTGAAATTGAGGCTTATACGAAGAGATCAAATGAATTAGCCACATTTTGTCCCACTTTGGTAGACTCTCCCACCAAACACATCGAGCTGTATCTCAAAGGTCTGGTGCCCGAAATTCAGAGTCATGTGACCGCAGCAAATCTTGGCACTATCCAGCAAGTCACTCGGCTTGCTCATCGTCTCACAGATCAGGCAGTAGAACAAAACAAACTACCGAAACGTGTTAAAGCTGCTACTACATGTGCTTCTAGTGACAACAAACGCAAGTGGGATGGAAACTTGAGTAAGGAATTAATTCCGGATCAGTCTCTGGCGCAGCAGCAGAAGATAGATGACTACCAGAGTCCCAGTCAGCAATTTTCTAGTAGTCGTGGGCAGAGTGGATATCGAGGAAATCATCCAAAGTGTAACAGATGCAATAGGCACCACAGCGGTCAGTGCAACAAGGGTCAGTGTCAGAGGTGTCTCAAGATAGGTCATGAAGCTAAGGATTGTCGAAACTCACGTCCTGTAACTCAAGAACAGCAACAACCATGTGATTGGTCAGGGTGACGCAAGGAATGATCCCAACGTAGTTACTGGTAAGTTTCTTCTCGACGACTTTTTATGTTACTGTATTGTTTGATTCGGGTGCGGATACCAGTTATATGTCTCTAAGTTAGTCAAATGCTTAAACGCGCACCAACACTTTTGAACACCAAACATGTCGTAGAGTTAGCTAACGGTAAAAGTCTAGAGGCCACACACATAGTTCAGGGTTGTAATCTTATTCTCGCTGGTCAGACTTTCTCTATCGATCTCATTCCTATAACTCTGAGTAGTTTCGACATTGTCATCGGTATGGATTGGTTATCCCAACAACAAGCAGAGATCCTATGCAAGGAGAAGATCATTCGTATTCCTCGTTCTGGCAAAGAACCTCTCGAAGTTCAAGGCGACAAGAGTGGTGTCGTGAGTGGCATCATCTCCTTATTGAAGGCACAGAAGTGTTTACGAAAGGGCCACATAGCTATTTTAGCACTCGTTACTGATACATCGACGACAGAGAAAAAGATTGGGGATATTCCTGTAGTACGCGACTTTCCTCAAGTGTTTCCTGAAGAGTTACCTGGATTACCGCCTCATCGCCAGGTCGAATTTCAGATCGAGCTAGCTCCAGGAGCAGCACCTATAGCTCGAGCGCCTTACCGTTTAGCTCCAACTGAACTGGAAGAACTGTCTAAGCAATTGCAAGAACTCTTGGAAAAGGGTTTCATACGTCCTAGCTCTTCGCCCTGGGGAGCTCCAGTATTATTTGTAAAGAAGAAAGACGGTACTTTTCGTATGTGCATAGATTACCGCGAACTGAACAAGGTGACGGTGAAGAATCGCTATCCTCTTCCACGCATCGACGACTTATTCGACCAGTTGCAAGGGTCGAGCTATTACTCAAAGATTGACCTGAGGTCAGGTTATCATCAACTGAGAGTCCGGGATGAGGACGTCTCCAAAACAGCATTCAGAACTCGCTACGGCCATTACGAGTTTTTGGTCATGCCATTCGGGCTAACGAACGCGCCTGCGGTTTTCATGGATCTTATGAACAGGGTGTGCAAACCTTATCTTGACAAGTTTGTTATTGTTTTCATTGATGACATTCTAATTTATTCGAAGAATCGGGAGGAACATGAGCAGCATTTACGACTTATTCTGGAACTCCTTCGAACGGAACAGCTGTATGCTAAGTTTTCAAAATGTGACTTCTGGCTTCGTGAAGTCCACTTTCTAGGCCACGTGGTAAACAAGGATGGGATTCATGTTGATCCATCCAAGGTAGATTCGATCAAGAACTGGCCTGCACCTAGTACGCCGACCGAAATACGCCAATTCTTGGGTTTGGCGGGTTATTACAGACGGTTTATCAGAGATTTCTCAAAGATTGCACAGCCGCTTACATTACTGACACAGAAAGGTATTGCTTACCGTTGGAGTGATACACAGGAAGCAGCGTTTCAGCACTTAAAGGATAGACTTTGTAGCGCACCTATCCTCTCATTGCCTGAAGGCACGGATGATTTTGTAGTCTACTGTGACGCATTCATCCGAGGTCTTGGATGTGTGTTGATGCAACGGGATAAAGATATTGCTTATGCTTCACGTCAACTTAAGATTCACGAACGGAATTACACTACGCACGATTTAGAGCTTGGAGCTGTTGCTTTTGCGCTCAAAATATGGAGACATTATCTGTATGGCACCAAGTGCACCATCTACACCGATCACAATAGTCTCGAACATATATCTTCAAGCAGAAAGAATTGAACATGCGACAACGTCTATGGGTCGAGTTACTGAACGATTACGAATGTGCTATAAAATACCATCCGGGCAAAGCCAATGTGGTGGCCGACGCCCTCAGTCGAAAGGATACTACACCTAGGCGTGTACGAGCGTTGCAACTCACTATTCACTCTAGTCTTCCTTCTCAGATACGAGATGCTCAGGTAGAAGCATTGAAACCAGAAAACGTCAGGGCTGAAGCCCTACGCGGTTCCAGGCAACGGTTAGAACAAAAGGCAGACGGAGCCTATTATGTAACAGGACGCATCTGGGTCCCACTCTATGGTAATTTACGCGAGCTTGTAATGAATGAAGCTCATAAGTCTCGCTACTCAGTACATCCGGGTTCGGATAAGATGTACCACGACCCCAGAACTACATATTGGTGGCCTAGCATGAAGGCCCACATAGCAACTTACGTTAGCAAGTGTTTGACTTGTGCGAGAGTCAAAGCAGAATATCAGAAACCATCAGGCCCACTCCAACAACCTGAGATACCACAATGGAAATGGGAGCAAATTTCCATGGATTTTGTTACTGGCCTGCCTAGATCTCAACGCGGAAATGATACTAATTGGGTGATCGTGGATCGACTCACAAAGTCTGCTCACTTCTTGGCTAACAAGGAAACGGATAAGTTCTCCACTCTAGCAGACGTATACCTTAAAGAAGTTGTCTCGAGGCACGGGGTGCCCACCTCTATTATCTCTGATCGTGATGCACGTTTTACTTCAGAACTGTGGCAAGCAATGCACAAATCTTTTGGCTCTCGATTAGACATGAGCACAGCTTATCATCCTCAGACAGATGGGCAATCTGAGCGTACTATTCAAACTCTAGAAGACATGCTTCGGGCGTGCGTAATTGGCTTTGGCAAGGGCTGGGAAAAGCATCTGCCACTTGTGGAATTTTCATACAACAACAGTTACCACACCAGCATTAAAGCTGCTCCATTTGAGGCATTGTACGGGCGTAAATGCCGATCACCTCTCTGTTGGGCAGAGGTGGGTGACAGTCAGATCACAGGTCCAGAGATGGTAGTTGATACTACTGAAAAGATTGCTCAAATACGACAACGCATGACGGCAGCTTGTGACCGTCAGAAAGTATACGCCGATAAAGACAGGAAAATACTCGAGTTCCAGGTTGGGGATCGAGCACTACTCAAAGTTTCACCCTGGAAGGGTGTTGTTCGTTTTGGCAAACGAGGAAAACTAAATCCATGATACGTTGGACCATTTGAAGTCATTGAGAAAATAGGCAAAGTGGCCTACAGACTGAACTTACCAGCTGAACTCAGTGCAGTTCACAACGTCTTTCATGTGTCGAATCTGAAGAAGTGGCAGTCAGATGAGACCTTCATAGTTCCCTTGAAGGAGCTCACTATCGACGAACAATTGCATTTCGTCGAGGAACCAGTTGAAATCACGGACCGGGATGTTAAGGTCCTCAAGAACACCAGAATACCTCTTGTTCGAGTTCGTTGGAACTCCCGTCGTGGCCCAGAGTTCACCTGGGAACGCGAAGACCAAATGGAACTCAAATATCCTCAGCTGTTCGAAAACAATGCAACTACTACTGAGGCTGAAGCTACTACAGAAGTTCGGGATGAAATCCCAACTCAACAAAGGAATGATGTGACACCCCAGGAAAACCAGTAAACGATAACTTACCTAGCTTCCTCAGTAACCGCATGCTAAATTTCGGGACGAAATTTCTTTCAAGTTGGGGATAATGTGACAACTCGAGTTTCCAAGATTCTATCTTCGCATTTAGTGCACGTTAATTTTTTTTTATTTAGTTGTTTGTTAATACGACTCGTTGTTTCACAACGTTTACCTTTGTAATACGTTATATCGTATTTCGACTGATATTTGTACTTGGAAATCCATAGTATTTGTTAACATGTGAGTGTATGTTTATAAGGCTTTATACTAATTAACATGTTAAAGAAAGATGGAACTTCTACTGTGAATAAGTATCATGAAATCACCAAGTGGTGAAAACACTTAAGTGTTTTCGTCCAGCCATAGTCAACGAAATCAGAAACTGGGCCTTGGCCCAGTTGGGGGATTGAGATATTTATAGACAATCTTCCCAGACAAGTTTCACACTTATCAAACATAATCTTATCACTTTGTCTCTCTCTATCTCTGATAACCCACAAAAGAGTTCATCCTTTGAAGCAAACCTCTGTTTAATCTTTGGTTAGTAATTTCATGATTCAATAGTTCTTGTTGCATATCGTATGATTTGGATGTTTAATCATGATGTATGTGTATCTTGATATAGGTGATTATGTGATTGATCATTGTGTGATTGTTAGATAATTATCATCTATGAACCTTCTGTATATTTAATGTTTTGATCAACAGTGGGTGTTTGTTAATGAATGATAAACTAATTAAATCGAGATCCTGGTATCATAGGATGTTGGCAAGTTATATATTACATATCAATGATTGATTTAAATAACTTGTAAATGTTTAATCATGTATCTGTTATGAGTTTATAGAGTTTTTGGGTTTTTATTAAGTTACAGTGAGTTTGGTGAAGATGATAAATAGTCACGAAATCACCCCCCACAAAAAGGAAGTGGACGAAATCACTTAATGTGATTTCGGCCCAAACAGTTCAGCTCAAATGTGGTTTTCGGCCCAAATGTGGTTTTCGGCATATAAGGGTTTTCGGCCACATGTTTGGTTTTCGGCTATAAGGTGTTTTCGGCCATATGTTTGGTTTTCGGCCCACTAGTGTTTTCGGCAACACTTAGGTGATTTCGGCTCTTCATGTGTTTTCGGCCATAGGGGATTTCGGCACTTTTGTGTGTTTGGCAACAAGCTACTGTTAATAATTAATGTTATTAATTATGCTTAACTAATCATTGGAATAACTTAGTTAGATTATTTAACTATGTTAAATATGTATGTTAATAACTTTATTGTTTGAGTAACTCTGTTAGTGGACAAACTCTGTTAAGTAGTTAACTTTATTAACTTGTTAACTCTGTTAATTAACTAGCACTAGCACTGGCAGTTTATTTATTCCTGTTATATTTGGTTATTCTGGAAGCTTGTTATCTTTGCTTAATACATTAACCTGGTTAAGTCTGTTAACCCCCATCAAGCATATTAATTGATTTACCAAGTTAGATATTACCAATAACTCAGTTATATGGAGTATGACTGTAAGAACATGAACCAACTGATATGTGTTATTTGACGAGAAATGCATGAACACACTATGTGACATAAATGACATGTGAAATATTACGAACGTGAACTGATTGAGTATACGTGCACTATAGGACTTGACTGATTTACTGTGAGCACTTAACTTAGCATACCGAGCAAACAAGGTGAGTTCACACTCTTTCTAAGGCATGGGATTCCCGGTGGTTTGGGAACGGGATAAGAATTAAAATGGAACCTACATATCCTCCTTGGGTAGGATATGTACCGCCATCCTCCATGGGTAGGATGCCAATATTAATCCTGCGTATTCTCCTTGGGTAGAATACCTACGTTCGTCCTCCTTGGGTAGGACAACAACCTTAACGTACGTAAAACCTACGTACACTCACACTCGCTACGGTCCTTGGATCAAGAAGGGCACGTACAAACACGACTAGTCTAACACATGGGGAAGCCCCCACTAATCTTCGCACAGATGCCTGAAAAGGCCGCGATACGGCCACTAATCTTCGCACAGATGTCTGGAGGACCGCGATGGGAATTAATAAGAAACATGGTTTACAAAACGAACAACTGATTTACGAAACGAATTCTATAACGGAATAACTAACTGTGAACTCGCTCAACTAGTTGTTGATCCTCTGTTACATGCCTTGCAGGACCTTAGGTACTTTTGGAGCTTGCATGGGAGGCACAGTCGTTGTGGATATGGATCGTGAATGTGTTGTTAAACATTATGACTTTTTGTACTTAAACTGATGTTGGGTTTTTACATTAATGCTTCCGCTACACACTTGTTTATATTTGGTTTTGGAAACACCTATCGTATTGATGAATGACTTTTACTTTATACATTATGTTCAATATGATTGGTGGCTTGATCCTGGTCATGTCACGCCTCCAAGCGGTAGTACTCCGCGTGTGAATTTTGGGGGTGTGACATATGTAACCTAAACCTTTGTCACATAATTGATTATGTAACATGTTTAGGCATATAACACTTGTCATAGGGCTAGTTAGGCGGTCCGAACGCGTTTCACGCGCACGACGCGTTAAAGTAGCATAAGCTTCCTAAACGGGTCGTAATGGGTCGTAAACAATTATGTTAGGTTTCATTTAGTATGTAGGCTTCGTTAAACCAAATGACACGAGTCTCTACACTCGTTTGGTTTACAAACCTTCATGCTACCCAATCTTCCGATTTAGGTCCGGTTTATTAACATAGTTACCTATATTAGGTTTCGTTTGATTCCGAGATCTCTATCATTGTTTAGTTGTCACTCCAAAACTACTGAGCAATCTCAGGTGAGTACATAGACCCCTCTTTTACTGTTTTCCAAACTGTTTTGGGGTGAAACACATGTGCCTACTTGTTACTTTCATGCTTTCCTGTTTTCACATCATATACATGCTATGTTCGTTAGTACATTATAGTACATGATTTACATTACATCTTATGCTAGGTGTGCCCATTGTGTGCATTACTTAGTACGTTGTTTTACATTACATTTCATGCTAGGTATGCCCATTGTGTGCATTACATAGTACATCGTTTTACATTACATTTCATGCTAGGTGTGCCCATTGTGTGCATTACTTAGTACATCGTTTTACATTACATTTCATGCTAGGTGTGCCCATTGTGTGCATTACTTAGTACATCGTTTTTCATTACATTTCACGCTACGTATGTTCATTTGATTACATACTTAGTGCATCGTTTTCACATGCTTACATTTTGGGTATGACATTTGGTTTGTTTAAACATGGAACAATACATTCATTAACATTGATCATGCCATTCGTTAGTGGGTAGTGGTACCATAGGAATTGACAACTCCCGTTCCGGACATCCTGGGTATGGGGATGAAAGGAATGACCGAATTCGATATACATAAATTTTGATAAGCCTTTAATTTGTTTAAGGGTTTATCGCCACAGTCTCAAGGCTTGGATGTATGCATTGTAACAATACCGCATAGATGTTTGTATCAGTATAGCATGCATTTGTTACACAAAACATAACTTTGATTTAAACGATGTTTTACTTCAAAACCTTGTTATTGTGCATCTTACATATGGTTTAGTTTGATACATTTCACTTACCATACATGACATTTCTGGTTACACATTACATGATCTACATTGAACATAAACATTTTGACATTGATTTACACATTTGGTGGTTTACATTGGACATAGACATTTTGATATGGTTTACACAATAACACTTGACAATTGGGTTGTACATGAACAAGTTACATTGGTGTTTGTTTGGGGTAAGTGATTAAGTAACGATGCGTGTGTAATATGATACAAGCATGGTGGATACGCCGCTGGTACTTCCTATATATAAGTGTTTGTATGGTATTACATAGCGTAGCGTTATTTGAATCATTTCAGTTTGATACATATAACATTTTATACAAATAACATACTTTTCATAATACATTGTTTTACAAACAACTTATCTTATTCAAACTCATTTTCTTGGTTATCCATTTAACCTTACACTATTTATATATATCATCTGATCTTATCATTTTTTCAAATGATTTACAAGACAAAGCAAAGTACGGGGTTCATGACTAAACATTTTCTTAAACATAAGTCATGAACCTTATTTTCATAAACCTATGTATCTCACAGGCATTTTTATGCTGACGTACCTATTTTCGCATGTGTTTTCAGGGGCTTTTCCATAGGATGTTGATCAGGACACTAGGGCGGACCTGTGCCTTAGAGACTAAAAACGATGATAGACTTTTTTAATTATGTTATAAACTCTGTATTTCCGGTGTTAAGACAATGTAACTCTTGTTTAATAAATAAAATACAACTTTGTTTGCCATGGTTATGAAACAATTAATTCTGTTACAACACTCCCCGATGTTTCCGCCACGTTTTGTACGTTATACGTGGTCGGGGTGTGACAGAAGAGTTGGTATCAGAGCCAATGGTTATAGGGAACTAGGTTATTAGTAATGCTTTGACCTAGACTATAACTTTTCTAGGACCCTAACACATGTTATCTTGTGTTTAGATCTTAAAACACGTACATCACCTATCCTTAGGTGATTATCAAAACAAGAACCAAATTTTCCGAAACGATTTTTGAAAAACAATCATCTGTTTTTGAATGATTTATTACAAGGTTTTGAACCCTCAATTGTAAGGTTTCGAACCCTCTGTTATATGGTTTTGAACCCTTTTCAGTTTGGTTTTTGGCCTTGTGCCTTCAAATTTTCAAAATCCCGTCAAACGTTTTGGGTTTTAAATAATGTGAACATGTGCAAACTGGAAGGGTGAATGCCTGTATTCTGGGTTTTCTGTCTAGGCAAGCACTTCGTATATATCTCATCAGACGCGAGACCAGTTGTGCTTACCTGGGAATTCTTGGGATGAGTGTTCACTTATAGGCGAGCATGTCTTCATTATACATTATTTTTTGACCCATTTACTTTGATTAGTCACTGTGTGTTGTTTGTTTGCTCTGTGATACGGACGAACGACCACCATCTTTGCTTTTGTTGATTTTGTTTCATCTCATTCTTTTCATCCAATCATCTCACTCGTTTCCTTTCATGTTTTCCTCTTTTAGAATGCCTCCTCGACGCGACAATCTGATTGCGACTGCCGAACTGGCAGAAATTATTGCGGAGCAGATGGCTGCCCAATTTCCAAATCTCTTTGCTCAATGGAACCAAGCCAACAACAACAACAATGTTCCATGCAAATACAAGGATTTTAACCAGGCTAAACCACTCAAGTTTAGTGGTTCTGAAGGAGCAACTGGGCTTCTTCAGTGGTTCGAAAGCATTGAGAATACATTTCGCCACGTGCAGTGCCCGGATAATCGCAAGGTCGAGTTTTCTTCAAGTGTGTTTCAGAAGAGGGCTCTTACATGGTGGAATGGGGTGATGAGAGACCGAGGTGCAGAAGTTGCTCTCGCACAGACATGGGCTGAACTTAGAGCCCTTATGATGAGGGAATTCTGTCCTCGCCATGAACAGCGAGCGTTGGAGAAAGAGTTTGATGTTTTGAAGCAAGATAGTGGTGAGCACAGGGCTTATACTGATAGGTTTGAGGAGTTGAGTTTGCTTTGCCCGACTATGGTTACCCCACTCGAGAAGGCTATCGAGAGATACATCGACGGCCTACCTGACTCGGTACAAGACATTCTTACTGGTAGTGAACCTGCCACACTCCGTCAGGCGATCGAGTTATCAGCGACATTGACTGAGTCGCAGATTAGAAAGGGAAAGCTACACAGGAAGGGTGACAAGGGCAAGAAGCAGTCGGCTGACAAGGGGGATAGCAAGAAGGGTCAAAACAAGAATGGAAAGGACTCTGGTTCTTCGAAGAGGTCAAGGAAGCGTAAGGCTTCCCAAAATTTTGCTATCACTGCCCAAGCTAATCAGGCAGCTCCCAACCAACCCGCACAGCCTCCAGCAAAGAAACCCTATTCAGGGAATGCACCTTTGTGCAATAGATGCAACAGTCACCATCAGCCGCAACATCAGTGCCGTTTCTGTACTAGCTGTGGGAAGTCAGGTCATCTTGCCGATGTTTTTCGGTTTGCTCAGAATTGCGCAGTTCAAAACCCGGCTCAACAAGTTGCACAGCCTCCTGCTCAGCAACAGGGTCAAGCTGCACGACTACAATACCCACCAGGTGCTTGTTACAATTGTGGGGATCTGACCCACTACAGAAACCGATGCCCAAGGCTAGCCAACCAGAATCAGGTTCAGGCTCCGGCTCGAGGCTGAGCCTTTAACGTGAATGCCCAAGAGGCACAGGCTGACGATAATGTGGTGAACGGTACGTTCTTTATTAATAATCAGCCTGCATCTGTACTTTTCGATTCTGGTGCCGACAAGAGTTTTGTGTCATTGTCTTTTGAGCCAATGCTTCGCGTGTCTAGAACAAAACTAGGTAAATCTTTGACAGTAGAAGTTGCTAATGGTGAACCCATTGTTCTTGATTCTGTTCTTCGCAACTGCCAGTTGAACCTTAACGACCATCTTTTTCCTATTGACCTCGCGCCTATGCAACTTGGAAGCTTCGACGTCATTGTGGGAATGGATTGGTTATCCAAGCATCACGCAGAGATAGTTTGTTCTGAGAAGATTGTTCGTGTGCCGCTTTCGACAGGCGAGATCCTGCAGGTTCAAGGTGAGAAGCCTACCGGTGGTCTCAAACTCATGTCTTGTTTTAAAGCTCGGAAGTATCTGCGGAAGAACTATGTGGCTTTCTTAGCACATGTTACAGAAGATAAAGGCAAGGGTAAGTCTATTTCAGATATTCCTGTTGTTCGGGATTATTCTGAAGTATTCCCTGAAGACTTACCTGGTCTACCTCCAGCACGCCAAGTCGAGTTCCGCATTGATCTCGTACCTGGTGCAAATCCCGTTGCCAGAGCTCCATATCGTCTTGCACCATCTGAGATGCAAGAGTTGTCTAAACAGCTTCAGGAGCTCTCTGACAAAGGTTTTATACGTCCTAGCTTTTCACCTTGGGGTGCTCCTGTTCTTTTCGTCAAGAAGAAGGATGGATCCTTTAGGATGTGTATCGATTATCGTGAGCTTAACAAGCTTACCATCAAGAATCGATATCCCTTACCTCGCATCGATGATCTCTTTGATCAGCTACAGGGCGCTTCTTATTTTTCGAAGATTGATCTGCGATCCGGATATCATCAACTTCGGGTGCATGAAGAAGATATTCCCAAGACAGCGTTCCGTACTCGGTATGGGCACTATGAGTTCACAGTCATGCCATTCGGTGTGACTAATGCTCCTGCTGTTTTCATGGACCTAATGAATAGGGTCTGTAAACCTTATTTGGATCAGTTCGTCATTGTTTTTATTGACGATATCTTGATTTACTCTAAGACGCGAGCTGATCACGAGCAACATCTTCGTCTTACTCTGGAACTCCTAAAGAAAGAGCAACTTTTCGCCAAATTCTCCAAGTGCGAATTTTGGCTTAAAGAAGTTCAATTTTTTGGGGCATATTATCAACGAACAAGGTATTCATGTAGATCCCTCCAAGATCAGTGCGATTAAGGATTGGGATACACCTTCTACTCCTACTGAAGTTCGTTCTTTTCTTGGTCTAGCGGGTTATTATCGCCGCTTCATAGAAAACTTCTCGAAGATTGCAGTTCCTCTAACTGCTCTAACACAGAAGAAAATGCCCTTTTATTGGGGATACAAACAAGAGGAAGCTTTTCAACACTTGAAGCAGAAGCTTTGCGATGCGCCTGTTCTATCATTGCCTGAGGGTGATGATGATTTTGTCGTGTATTGTGATGCATCGAAATTGGGTCTTGGCTGTGTTCTTATGCAAAGGAACAAAATCATAGCCTATGCATCGAGGCAGTTGAAGATACATGAGAAGAACTACACCACTCATGATCTTGAGTTGGGTGCAGTTGTCTTTGCTCTCAAGATCTGGAGACACTATTTGTACGGTACAAAATGTGTGGTTTTCACTGACCACAAAAGTCTTCAGCATATCTTCAACCAGAAAGAACTCAACATGAGGCAACGACGTTGGGTTGAGCTTTTAAATGACTATGACTGCGAAATTCGCTACCATCCCGGTAAGGCGAATGTCGTAGCTGATGCATTGAGTCGTAAGGAACGTACTAAGCTTCATTGTGTACGTGTTCAATCTGTTATTCAAGCTCGATCTGATATCCAAGCACGCATTTCTCAGGCTCAACAATCTTGTGTTTCACAAGGTTTGATGGATAAAGAATTTCCTTACCACATAACACCTGCTCTTGAACTGAAGGACAATGGATCATATTATTTCATGGACCGTTTGTGGGTCCCAAGCCAGGATGATCTTCGTACCTTGCTTATGGATGAAGCCCATAAGTCTCGTTATTCTATTCATCCGGGCTCAGATAAGATGTATAAGGATCTTCGTATTCACTATTGGTGGCCTGGTATGAAGAAAGACATTGCCTTATACGTATCAAAATGCCTTACTTGTCTTAAGGTTAAGGCTGAACATCAGCGTCCTTCGGGTTTATTGGTGCAACCAGAGATCCCAGTTTGGAAATGGGAAAACATTACTATGGATCTCATTACTAAACTTCCACGCACCAAGAAAGGTCATGATGCCATCTGGGTAGTCGTTGATCGTCTCACAAAGTCAGCGCATTTCTTGCCAATCCGCGAGGATTTTCCTACTGACAGACTTGCTCAAATCTATGTAGATGAAATTGTGGCTCGACATGGTGTTCCTTTGAACATCATTTCTGACAGAGATGCTCGTTTCACTTCTCACTTTTGGAGAACCATGCAATCTACTATGGGGACCCAACTTAATCTGAGCACAGCTTATCATCCGCAAACGGATGGTCAATCTGAGAGAACAATCCAGACTCTGGAGGATATGCTTAGGGCTTGTGTGATCGATTTTGGTGGTAGTTGGGATTCACATCTTAAATTGATTGAATTCTCCTACAACAACAGTTATCACACCAGCATCAAAATGGCTCCTTTCGAGGCTCTCTATGGTCGAAAATGTCGTTCACCAGTCTGCTGGAATGAGATCGGCGAGGCTCAACTTACTGGACCTGCCCTCATTTTAGAAACTACTGACAAGATCAAGAAAGTTTGTGATAACCTTCAGGCAGCTAGAAGCCGTCAGAAGATTTACGCGGACCCAAAACGCAAGGCCTTGGAATTTCAAGTCGGTGATCGTGTATTACTTAAGGTCTCACCTTGGAAAGGTGTGATCAGATTTGGAAAGAAAGGAAAACTTGCACCTAGATACGTTGGACCATTCAAGATCGTCGAAAGAATCGGAAAGGTAGCCTACAGACTTGAGTTACCTCCTGAACTGGGAAATGTTCATCCAACTTTTCACGTGTCCAATCTCAAGAGGTGTACAGCTGATGAGAACTTCCACATACCGCTTGATGAAATTCGTGTTGGCACAACACTGAAATTCGTTGAAAAGCCAGTGGAAATCATGGAACGTGAAGTCAAGTGGCTTAAACGCAAGCGCATTCCTTTGGTCAAAGTTCGCTGGGAGGCTAAACGTGGACCCGAGTTTACTTGGGAACGCGAAGATCAAATGAAGGCAAAATATCCACATCGGGAGACTGTAACAACTGTGCTTGTAATCATTGTGAACAGTTCTATTATCAATAAAACAATGTTATTTGATCCCAATGTTTGTTTTGTTATGTTTTACATTTTTCATGTTTTGACTTTTATGTAATTTAAAACTCTATATCACTTTCTGGAGAGTTATACGCAAACTGGTGCGTAAACGTACTCAGTTTAATGCGAAAAATACTCCGGAACATCAACATATACTTAACATACCTTAAATAACCTTTACATAACTTAGAAATAAGTTTTGAAGGCTTTGGTATGGCAAAAACAAGTTAATTCGCTTACAAGGACTAAATATGACAAACTGCGAAAGTATGTCAATTTGAACTGTAACGAACATTCCGGAACATGACCATAAGTTAAACACACCTTAAATATCCTTTACATAGCTTAGAAATAGGCTTTGAGGGGTTCGGTGTGCTAAAATAAACTTTTGGATCATTCAGGGACTAAAAGTGTCAATAAGTGCACAAGTTTGCATTTTCGTGCATAACTTACGTTCTGAATACATCTGGACATCCAAAAATTTATGTAAGCATGACTACATTATATTTTAGTGTTCGCCATAATAAAAATCCATTCGTCACGTCATTTGGATCGTTTTTCGCGCTTATACGCATTCCGTCGTAATTAGCCGAACAACGCAACCGTACGGCTAAACGAACCGACATCCGAGATATTTTTGAGAACATTTTAAGTTCCCTTTACTTTAACTTCATTTTAGAGCTTTTAAATGGGGTTAACGGGCCTTAAACGCGTCGGAAAAGGCCTTATTACACTACAGGGACCAAATCTGCCATTTTTGAAACTTTCTGTGTAGAAACTTTGAATCTGGTCCAAATTCAATTTTGCACATGTTTTTAACAATACTATGGGCTGGTTTTTATGGCACATGGTATTACAATACCATGTGTGCTAAGTGTATGGCCAAGATCGCATCACGTTTTCCTAGAAACGATCCTAACGGCTAACCGAATACTATAAATACCCCACCCCCCATGCTTCAAAATCACAAGAACTTTGATTTGAGAAACTCTAAGTTGAAACTATTGTTTCATACCTGAGATTTTTGAATCGAGGTTAGCATTCGGGGACCCTTCGTAAGTATTCTTTCGTTCTTTTCCTTATTTTATTGCTTTTCGAGTCAGAAAGTCAAACTTTGTTTGACTTTCAGAGTTGACCAGTAATGGTCAATGCGAAGTTCGTTTGAACTTCGCAACGTGAGTGTAATCACGTTGGTTATAGTCCCTTGGGACTATGCCTACTGATTACCACGTTGTCTAGGGTCGTAGGGTAAGCGATCTAATAAATCGCTTATGCCTCGAACCCGACCCATTTGGTCGATCATTAGGATCCGACCAAACACATTAGGTGACCATAGTAGGTAGGGAACAACCTTCCGAGGTTATACCCTATGGTCACATCGTTTGAATAGTTGTATGATAGGTAGTTTATATGCCTTAGGTAAATTACCAGAATACCCTTTTCATGTATAATTGGTAATTAAGCATATGTAACCTAAACCTTTGTCACATAATTGATTATGTAACATGTTTAGGCATATAACACTTGTCATAGGGCTAGTTAGGTGGTCCGAACGCGTTTCACGCGCACGACGCGTTAAAGTAGCATAAGCTTCCTAAACGGGTTGTAATGGGTCGTAAACAATTATGTTAGGTTTCATTTAGTATGTAGGCTTCGTTAAACCAAATGACACGAGTCTCTACACTCGTTTGGTTTACAAACATTCATGCTACCCAATCTTCCGATTTAGGTCCGGTTTATTAACATAGTTACCTATATTAGGTTTCGTTTGATTCCGAGATCTCTATCATTGTTTAGTTGTCACTCCAGAACTACTGAGCAATCTCAGGTGAGTACATAGACCCCTCTTTTACTGTTTTCCAAACTGTTTTGGGGTGAAACACATGTGCCTACTTGTTACTTTCATGCTTTCCTGTTTTCACATCATATACATGCTATGTTCGTTAGTACATTATAGTACATGATTTACATTACATCTTATGCTAGGTGTGCCCATTGTGTGCATTACTTAGTACATTGTTTTACATTACATTTCATGCTAGGTATGCCCATTGTGTGCATTACATAGTACATCGTTTTACATTACATTTCATGCTAGGTGTGCCCATTGTGTGCATTACTTAGTACATCGTTTTACATTACATTTCATGCTAGGTGTGCCCATTGTGTGCATTACTTAGTACATCGTTTTTCATTACATTTCACGCTACGTATGTTCATTTGATTACATACTTAGTGCATCGTTTTCACATGCTTACATTTTGGGTATGACATTTGGTTTGTTTAAACATGGAACAATACATTCATTAACATTGATCATGCCATTCGTTAGTAGGTAGTGGTACCATAGGAATTGACAACTCCCGTTCCGGACATCCTGGGTATGGGGATGAAAGGAATGACCGAATTCGATATACATAAATTTTGATAAGCCTTTAATTTGTTTAAGGGTTTATCGCCACAGTCTCAAGGCTTGGATGTATGCATTGTAACAATACCGCATAGATGTTTGTATCAGTATAGCATGCATTTGTTACACAAAACATAACTTTGATTTAAACGATGTTTTACTTCAAAACCTTGTTATTGTGCATCTTACATATGGTTTAGTTTGATACATTTCACTTACCATACATGACATTTCTGGTTACACATTACATGATCTACATTGAACATAAACATTTTGACATTGATTTACACATTTGGTGGTTTACATTGGACATAGACATTTTGATATGGTTTACACAATAACACTTGACAATTGGGTTGTACATGAACAAGTTACATTGGTGTTTGTTTGGGGTAAGTGATTAAGTAACGATGCGTGTGTAATATGATACAAGCATGGTGGATACGCCGCTGGTACTTCCTATATATAAGTGTTTGTATGGTATTACATAGCGTAGCGTTATTTGAATCATTTCAGTTTGATACATATAACATTTTATACAAATAACATACTTTTCATAATACATTGTTTTACAAACAACTTATCTTATTCAAACTCATTTTCTTGGTTATCCATTTAACCTTACACTATTTATATATATCATCTGATCTTATCATTTTTTCAAATGATTTACAAGACAAAGCAAAGTACGGGGTTCATGACTAAACATTTTCTTAAACATAAGTCATGAACCTTATTTTCATAAACCTATGTATCTCACAGGCATTTTTATGCTGACGTACCTATTTTCGCATGTGTTTTCAGGGGCTTTTCCATAGGATGTTGATCAGGACACTAGGGCGGACCTGTGCCTTAGAGACTAAAAACGATGATAGACTTTGTTTAATTATGTTATAAACTCTGTATTTCCGGTGTTAAGACAATGTAACTCTTGTTTAATAAATAAAATACAACTTTGTTTGCCATGGTTATGAAACAATTAATTCTGTTACAACACTCCCCGATGTTTCCGCCACGTTTTGTACGTTATACGTGGTCGGGGTGTGACACTTTGAATCTGAAAGCATAGTCCTAGCAGCTTCAATCAACGTCCTGTTTTTCCTCTCAGCTACTCCATTCTGTTGAGGCGTATAAGGAGCAGAATATTGATGTTCTATTCCCTTGCGAAGGCAGTAGAGATCCAGAATCCGATTCTTGAACTTTGTGCCATTATCACTCCTTATCCTCTTGATCCTTGCTTCATGTACGTTTTCCAATTTTGTAAAAAGATCTATCAGCATCTCCGCTGTCTCATCTTTTGTACCTAAAAAGAAAACCCATGAATAACGTGAGTAATCATGTGTGACAACAAGACAATAGTACTTTCCACCTATGCTCCTTACGTTCACTGGACTGAATAAATCCATGTGAAGTAATTCATAAGGGGCATCTATGAAATTTACTGTTTTTGATTTGTGAGGTTTCTTATTTTGTTTTCCCTTTTAAGATGGAAGACATTTATCTTCCACGTGAAACCTCTGCATTGGAACCCCTTTCACTAGCTCATTTTTAATAATATAGTTCATTTTGCGATAGTGAATATGGGCCATGCGTCTGTGCCACAACATCGATTCAGCTTCAGATGCTTTTGATAGTAAATACGCCACCACAGCAGAAGAATCCTTAGCACCCATGTCCATGACATAAGTGTCATTTCTCCTTGGTGCTCTAATCACTAAACAATCATCCGAAATCACCAAACCTGGTTTCAACACTAATGCTTCAGTCATGGTAAAATGGACCGAGTGACCCTTGTCGCAGACTTGTGATACGCTCATCAGATTGTGCTTAAGCTGCTCAACATAGTTCACTTTGTCCAGTGTGATCTTCCCATTGGTCACTTTTCCTCGACCTATAATCCTACCACCTTTAGCACCAGCAAAGTTCACATGTCCACCATCATAATTTTCAAACTCAGTCAACAATCTCGCATCCCCCGTCATGTTCCTGTAGCAGCCACTATCAACATACCATAAGTTGATAATCCTCCTTAGCAGCTCCTGCACACACCAACCAAGAAATTAGTTAGATTGGGGGACCCAAGCCTTAATGGTCTTGGGTCGTCCAAATTCACCAACTACTGGAACATCCATCCAGTATCCATTACTCTTAACAGGAGTCTTGAATCTCAGACTTGTTGATGGAATTTGATTTTGATTTCCACTAGGTCTATGGTCCTGAGGGTTCCTATATGTGTTTGGACTATTTGACCTTTGAAAATTTTGGTTTTGATACCTTGAGTTTTGATTCCAAGAAGCTTGATTGTTGTAATTTCTAAAGCCATTATTATAAAAAGTTCGACCACCATTATTTTGGTATCGATTTTGATATTGACCTTGACTTCTGAAATTACTTGAATTTCCATAAAAATTGGTCATTCTAGGTGAACTGCTTCTAGGTCTCTCATATCTGCCTGATGTAGATTCAGGCTGAAATCTTGGTTGATTTCTTTGAAAATGAGGAACTTGTGGAGTTCCTTTTTCAGCCTTATCTACACCAACAGCAACACCCTCATGTTGCTTAGGAGCAGATTTCTTTGGAGAGTTCGACATTTTCTCCACATTATCACCACTCTTCTTTGGTGATTTCTCTCTCTTTCTCTCACTAACTTGTGCTTCAGACTTTTTGTTAGGAAAACAGCTAGCTACATGTTCCTTTGTGTGACACTTGAAGCACGATCTCTTTTTCAAAGACTTCTTAGCTGATGTCTTTGAGCTAGATCCCTCATCAGATGATGATGCCTTGGAAGGATCTTGTTCAGTTTGCTTAGATACAGATTTTCAATGTTTTTATTTTTTGCAAACTCTACATTTGATTCGTTTTCAATAACAGTTGTTTCGTTTTTCATGTCACTTCCCTGAACAAAATTAACCTTTTTAACAAAAGTTTGATTTTTATTCTTAGAAGGTGAATTTTTCCTTTTCAAAACTTGTTCCCTGTTATTTACCTTCTTAGCATCATCACTCTCAGACACATCACTTTGACTTGATGTGAAACTACTTGGTGCAGTTGACATAAAGTCTGTTAACTCATCTTCATCAGGCAGGAATGAATAGTCATGAGTAAGAGGAGGAGTGACTTCATTAAATCCCTTGAATCCCACACTAGTCTTATCATTACTCTTCTTTAACCCACCCATCATGTGTTTCATTACAAAAGACGAATCTCTGAATTGATTTAATTTCTTTTCAAGTTCAACGATTTTTAGTTGTGCATCTAATAACTCTTTGCATTTTTCAGAAATTTCTTTTGTTTTCTCACTCATCATGTCATGAGCTAAGTCTATGATTTGAAGTTTTTCGTTTAATTTGTAGGTTAAAGCTTCAATTTCATTTTCATAACCTTTTATCTTCTTCAAATATAAAGACTCGTTTCTTTTAACAAAAAAGTTTGATTATTTAATGTTAGACATCTCATTCACCATACTTTGGTTTTGTCTTGACAACCTGTCAACTTTACCCTGTAATTCACGACATCTTAAACAAATAGATTTAGAACTTACCTCTCCAGTTTGTTTGTCTAAGTTGGCCATGAGAGCCGCAAGGTCAGCTACCTTCTTTCTATATGCAGCATCCTTCTCTTCAGCATCATGTTCAACATCAGACTTTTTCTTTTCTTCTTCAGCTTCAGTAGTCTGATCTTCTGTAACCACTTAAGATTCAGTCACCTTCTTAACTTTACCATCCACTGTTGCTTCAACATTCTCATCTTTAGCTTCAGCATCATCAACTGGTACAATCTCTGCCATGAATGTCTGAGTGACATTCTCATCAGCTTCTAGATGAACACTCCAATTATATGACCCCTCTCATGCAGTAGAGATCAAAGCTTTTGAGCCAGAGTTGTTTGATGCATTTCTGTTATTTGAACTTTGACCCGAAGACTATGTCTTTGGTCTTTGACATTCTCTAGCAAAGTGTCCATAACTTTAGCAATTGAAACACTGAACCTTGGTCTTGTCAAAACCAACAGTCTTTCGCACGAACTTCCTTCCTGTTCTATTCATAAACCTCTTCACTCTCCTGGAAATCATGGCCATTTGCCACTGTAGATCCATCTCTTCTATTTCATCAGGGTCAACCTGATCATAATCTTCATCAAAAGTAGTTGGATCAGATATCTTCCCCTGAATGTAATTCTCGTAAGAGGCAATGAACGAGGCGAGCAATGCTAGATGTTCTTCAGCAGCTTTCAAACTCATAGGCATAGATTTAGTATTGCTGCTCTGATTTGTAGCTGAAGTTCTCTTAGCACCTGTAGATCCTCCTGAAGCAGCTGCGAAACACATATCTCCATCTTCATTCACAGTAACCTGCTCATTCTCACATGACAGAAACGCAGTAGCAGAGTCGCTAGAAGCATTGTCAGACAAAGAAGATGAAAGTCCATTGTAAATCCCTGGATCTTGAACCTGATCATATCCAGTTTCCTTCTTCTTCATATTGAGTTCATAAGCTCTCAGCTTACCAACTACTTCTTCAAGTTCCTTTGTCTTATAATCGGCTTCTCCCTTGATCATGAGAGTGCATATATCCCATTTAGCAGGTAAAGCATCAAGCAGCTTGTCATTTTTCTCTACGTCAGAATAACTATCTATATATTAATTGTCCATTTCTGACATCAAATGGTAGTATCGAGTGATGATATCCTCAAGTGATTCATTTTTCATATACTTGAATACTGCAAACTGCTTCTTTAGTAGATCAACTTTGTTCTTTTTGACATCTGCATTTCCATCATATCGTTTCTCTAATGCATCCCACATTTCCTTTGAAGTAGTGTACTTCTTGAAGGTATGCTTGATGCCATCTGGTAAAGACATCTTGATAGCAGCTAAGGCTCTTTTTTCAGCCTCATACATCTTCTTATCAGCATCTTGCATGTTCACATAGGTAGTGACACGTTGTCTGCCTTCAAAATCGTGTGTTGGGTTTGTGTACCGATCTACAATACAGATCCACATGCGTGTGTCCTGATATTCAATGAAAGATTGAAACCTGTCCTTCCATGTCAGATAATTTTCCACCTTCATCATCTTAGGTGGTTTGTTGGTTGTGCCAACCTCGTGCTCCATCCTCAACAGTTCGTTCAAATTAGACATGTTCGACATTTTTTTGTCCTAAAAATCCAAGGAATCCAACGGTGCAAACGGTTTGTCGAGATGAGCTATGGATCGTTTTCTATGTGCAAAACAGTGAATTTTTATCGATGCTTTCCAAGAAAAATTCCACCCCTTAAATTCACTATCAATTTCGCTGGTTATCACGCTGATTAATTTCGCAGATTAAATTCGCTGGTCAATAATTTCGCTAAAACGACGTCTAGTAACTTCGTCGATCACCATAATAATGTCACTGAGGACATTACACGGTCACCAAAGTTGCCTTTGGATTTTAATTTCGCCGGTCAGTCAATTTTGCAGATCCAGACTACGAAATTGTTAAATACTCCAGTAAGTTTGAAAATTCAATCTGTTCAAAATTTGTAAAGATCCTATCTCTTCTCCAACACAATCATGCAAAATCAAACAACCTAATCAGCATAATATTTTCGAATATATGAAGAACTGATCGAAAAACACGAAGAACAGTCTTCGAATCTTCAAGTCTTTTTAGCTAAATTTCTTCAACCAATCAACCAGAACTATCCCGAAAACCTGCAAATCAGCAAAATCAAACACACAGACTGATCAAACACAAACAAAAAACGCAGAATTATATCAAAAATTCAAAAATTTCAACAACCCTAGTTTTTCAGTTTCAAGATTTTCGAAAATCTTCAGGTTTCTGCAGCCACCAATTCTAAACTGAGCCTCTTCAAGAGCCTAATGCTCTGATACCAATTGTTGGCCCCCTTGTTCATACGGATCGTCACAGAATCGTCAATCCAATCTAGAGTGCGGAATCCTCTAGATCAGAATAGCACAGAAACGAGTAGAAAACAGAATCGTCAATCCAATCTTTATTGATTATCAATCACATGAATTACAATCAATCAAGATCCTAATTTTGTCCAAGCTCTAATGCTCTCACGAAATTCCTCTCTAAAACTATTTTTGGCTGATTAACCTAAACCCTAATGCAAAGCCTTGTTTATATAACACAAGGTTACAACTTGGGCTAGGTTAAAACCTCATGGGCTGCGAATTGGTCTAAGCCCAATTCATCCCCCATCACCCAATCTGGGTTTAGTTTAGCCCAAACTCTATTATTTGACTAATACAAAGCTAAACTCACTAACCGTTTATCGTTTTACTAATTACAAGATATCCAAAGACCAAATCTAAGCTGTTGTCACAAATATGCACCAACACTAGGCTGACTTTGAGAATGCTCCATCATCTGCCTCATCTTGTCTTTATGTTAGCAATTGATGATTCCATTGAAGTCATTCTATCCGTCAATTCTTTGTACTTCAATTCATCACCTAATTTAATAGGATCATCTGAATCCCTACTTGTGGTAGTTTTATTTGTTTTGATAATAGGAGAAGTCTCCAAATCATCAGAAACAAATGCCCCTTTATCTTAGTACTAGGGACTTCCAACTGCAGTAGAGGTTACAATTGTAGCCTCAACAGTTGTTGCCTTCAAGGGAGACTTAAAGATGTAACCACTGTCCAACTGAAAACCAATTGGTTCACCAGTTGTTGTAGCTACTCCACTTGAACTACCACCAAGAGTTTCTTGAAACTCAAGGGGTGTAGCCTCCTCAACTGTTTGTGGGTTAGCAGATTGAAGTTTTTCAGACTCAGTCATAGTGAGAGGGACTGTTTTGAGTCTGAATTTCAATTGCTTCAAACAAAGGTATTATTGTGGATGGAATTGTGGGAGAGGGTTATGGAGTGGAAAGAGACATAGCCCTGGGAGAGGGGATTTGAAACATACTCTCGATTGAGAAGTCTGCTTCTTGTTGTGGTGTCCCTGTGCTTACAACATAATCCTTTTGTGCGGATTCATGAGGAGTTTGTTTGGGTGGAGATCTTTCCAACTGCTGTTAGGAAGTAGCAACAGTGGTTTAAAGTGACATTTGTGTTGTCACTGGGTTAACCTCTGGGATCTCATCTTCCAGAGCACCCGTTTTATGTTTTTGTGTTTTGGTGGGCTTTTTAGGAATGGAAGGTTTCTTATTGGTTTTTGCTGGTGGGGGTTTCACAACACCGGTTGTGGTGTATGATCACCAGGAGCAGTAGGCTCAACAACAGAGGTTTGAGCAACAGATGTGGACGCAGCTAAAGCAGGCTCATCCCCCTTTGTTTGGGTTTTGGAATCTTTTGAATCTTTATCCATAAGTCTAGTAAAAGTTTCACTTGTAAGACTATTTATTTGAAAAGCTACTCCTTGTTCAAAATCTGTTTGTGACACTTGTTTTTACAGGTAGTAGCTAAGAAGTCTTGGATACATAAGAAAAGCATTATTAGCACCGTTTTGAACATTTTTCACATTTTCCACCAAATTAGAAAACAGTGCTTGGGAAAAATTGTAATAAGATTTTGTTAAAATAGCATATCCCAAATACTGAATTTTTAAAGGTATCTTATTTAATGCGGTGGTCTTAGCTGAGAGACAAATTAAAAGAGTATGGAAAAAATATTTCATCTCAGCAGGGAAGTTTGGTTTGAAAATAGTAACCCCCTTTAATTGTCCTTCATACCCTCTTTCAATGAACTCTGTGTGAAGTTCATGTTTTTCTAAGGTGGGCTTACATGCCTGATCATCCAATGCAAATGTTGTGGATATAGAGGATGGAGAAATTTGCACAATTGTTTTTCCCACTTTGGACGTGATAGCATAGGATTGTTTATTTTGTGACTGTATTTCAGCATTAGCCCAAAATTCTTGGAGTGTTTCCCTATCGATTGGAGCATCGGCAGTAAGAATGGCTTTGTATTTGGATGACGTTAAAACGTCAATTATTGAGTGAAAGGAAGTATTTTTGGTTTTTTTCTCAAAGTTTAGAAGATAGTTGTGAGCTTTTTTGATGATCAGAGCCATGATCGGCGAAGAAAGTGAGTAGGGTTTTTAGAAGAAGATAATGAAAACCGCTTTGAGAATTTTGAATTCGATATGACAATGTAAACTCTGTTTGGGGATGAAACAAGGTTTATATAGGTGGAAAAAGTGAAAGCTGACGTGTCATCTATTTCAAAGATCTGATGGCTAACATATGTCCACGTGGCAACCTCTGTTGTGATAATGGATGACAGTTGTTTGGAAACCACTGTTGGGCAACAATAGTGGTTGGGAACAGTGAATGGAACAATGGCTGATTTTAGTCTATCAGTGGATAAACATTAGAGGTTAGGACCAACAGCTGTTTGATCAACAGTGGCCATGAAACAGTGGTAAATGGAAAACAGAGGATACCTTTCAGCAGTTGATGAATTTTTAACCAAACAGATGTTATAAAACAGTTGTTACGAAAACAGACTTTTAAGGATTCTTGAAATTTTTTTCAATCAAAGCTATTTTTAAGGATGGATTTTTGATTTTTTGAAAACATTTTGATGCTTTTTATTCATGGAAAACAAAATTTTGCTTTTAATCCATGTTTAGCATGCCAATCCTAGAGATCTAGCTTTCAAAGGTAGATGTGTCTAAAGCTTTTGTCAAGACACCTGCCAGATGATCTTTAGTTGGAACATGATGCAGAGAAATCAAATCTTTTTCATAGCCATCCCTTATAAAGTGATGTCTGATGTCAATGTGTTTTGTGGTGGAATGGGAGACTGGATTTTTTATGATGTTTTTAGCTCCTTGACTGTCCAGCATGAGAGGAGTCTTTAGAGCGGTTACACCAAAATCTAGCAGTTGATTTTGAACCCACAAAAGTTGGGCTGTATAGCTTGCAGCAACAATGTATTCAACCTCTACTGCGGATGTTGAAACAACTGCTTGCTTTTTACTTTACCAAGAAACTAAGCAATCACCTAGAAACTAACACCCTCCTGATGTGGACTTCCTTGTGGTGTTGCAACCAACAGAATCACTGTCTGAAAAACCTGAAAGCTTGATATTCCCATTAGCAGGATACCGGTTACCAAGTGTGGGAGCACCCTTTATGTATCTGAATATTATTTTCACAGCTATGAGATTTGATTTCCTAGGGGCTGACTGGGATCTTGCATAGATACATGTTGCAAACATGATGTTTGGACTAGATGCAATTAGGTACAACAAAGACCCATTCATGCTTCTATACAATGTTTGATCAACCCAGTCATCTTTTTCATCTACAATGACTAGCTTTTTGGTTACCATTGGTGTACTACATGGTTTACATTCATTCATATCAATTTTTGTTAAAAGTTCTTTGACGTATTTTCTTTGATGAATGAATGTTCCATTATGCAATTGCTTAACTTGGAGACCAAGATAACATTGAAGTTCACCCATGGCACTCATCTCAAACTCTGTTTTCATGAGTTTTCTGAACTCTTCACACATGGAGGTACACGTGGATCCAAAGATGATGTCATCAACATAAATTTGGACAATCATCAAATCATTTCCTTTCCATTTTAAAAACATTGTTTTATCAATTTTACCTCTTGTAAACCCAATGGATAAGAGAAAGTTGGAAAGAGTTTCATACCAGGCTCTAGGTGCTTGTTTCAAGCCATACAAAGCTTTGTTGAGCTTGTAGACATGATCTGGATAAATGGCATCTTCAAAACCAGGAGGTTGGCACACATATACCTCTTCCTGAATCTTACCATACTTGAATGCACATTTGATATCTATTTGGTACACCTTGATGTTGTGGTTAACAACAAAGGTTAAGAACAATCCGATGGCCTTAAGTCTTGCTACATGGCAAAGGTTTCATCATAATCTATGCCCTCTTCTTGTCTAAAGCCTCGAACCACAAGCCTGGCTTTGTTTTTGACAACAATGCCCCTTTCATCACTTTTGTTTTAAAGACCCATTTTATGCCAATTGGACATACATCCTTTGGCAATGGTACAAGTTCCCATACTTGTTTTCTTTTAAACTGTTGAAGCTCCTCTTACAAGGCTTCTACCCAATTGTTGTCTTTTAGTGGCTCTTGGTACTTGACTGGTTGGATGAGTGATAGAAAGCCAACAAAAAGATAAATGTTTTAGGATTGACTTCTTATGAGAACCTCTTCATTGATGTTGCCAATCACTTGGCCTGGTGGATGGGATTTAAGGAAGATTAGAGCTCCCTTGGATGGAACAATGGCATTGAGAGGTGAGGGCTGCAGATGTGAATCATCTGAGCTAACATCTGTTGGCAATTTTGAAGAGCCAACATCTGCTAGAGATGGAGGTGGAGGAATGTAAGTATGGGGGTGAAGCTGTGTTGACTTTTATCCACAGATGATGGACTTTTATCAACAGAGGTTTGACTTGGTGAGATGGCAGAGGTTTGATCAACAACTGTTGATGCAACAGTGGCAGGGTTTTGACAACTGTTTTGAACATCTGTTCCTCTAGTGGTGGAAGTGACTTTGTATTGTGGAATCACAATGTCAATTCCATGATCTTGAGGGAAAGATTGTGGTGTACCTACAGGGTTAGTCTTGACAGACACATCTTCAAATGTAAATTTATCTAAATCAAATAGTTCAGTAGGATTTGCTGGGATTTTCAATGAAGAAAGTTCATTGAACTTTACATTCAAGGTCTCTTCCACACACCTAGTCCTTGTGTTAAACACTTTGTAGGCCTTGGCTGTTGTTAAGTATCCAAGAAAATAACCACAATCCACTTTGGCTGCAAATTTTGAAATTGAATCTTTTAAATTTAAAATGAAGCATGGGTAGCCAAAAATTTTGAAGTATGTGATCAGTGCTTTGATCTTGAACAAAGTTTCATAGGCAGTCTTTTGATGTCTGGGGTTGATTAAAACTCTGTTCTGCACATAGCAAGCAGTGTTTACAGCCTCTACCCAAAAAGGTTAAGGGTAAACCTGAATCTGCAAGCATTGTTCTGGCAACTTCAATCAGTGTTCTGTGTTTCCTTTCAACCACCCCATTTTGTTCTGGTGTTCTTGGGATGCTGTACTGCCTTACAATCCCTTTTAACACATAGAATTCATCCAACTCCTTGTTTCTAAACTCTGTTCCATTGTCACTCCTAAAGACTTTTACTAGCAGATCAAATTGCTTTTCAGCTTGTTTTACAAAGTCCTTCAAAATACCTGCAGTCTCATCTTTGGAGTGCAAAAAGTAAGTCCATGTAAACCTTGAAAAATCATCAACAATAACAAGACAATATCTTTTCTTTTTCAGACTCATGATTTTTACAGGGCCAAACACATCCATGTGAAACAATTGTAAAACTGGGTTGTTTTGAACTCTTCAATGGACTTATATGAGCTTTTATGTTGTTTACCTTTTAAACAGGAAACAAAATGTTCATTACAAGTAAAATGTTTTAGTGGAAGGCCTCTTACAAGGCCTTGTTTTGAGAGTGTGGTGATAGTTTTAATATTTGTGTGTCAAAGTCTCCTGTGCCAAAGTTCTGTCTCTTTGGTAGAGGCAGCTGAGAACAAACAAGCATTAGTAATTGGATTACCCTTTAACATATCAATCACATACACATTGCAACTCCTTTGAGCAACAAGTTGTGTTTTGCTCTCGGCTATGATTTTCTCAATGTTTTTAACCACCTCTGGCCCAACAATCTTACAAGTTTCCTTAGTGAAGAATGACCCATAGCCCTTGTCACTCATTTGAGACACACTAAGAAGATTAAATTTAAGATTGTCAATAAGATTAAAATTTTCAAACTTGAGTTTCCCAGCCTGAACAGTCCCCGACCCCGACCCCAACACCTTCCCCTTTGAATTGTTACCAAAAGATATATCACCCCTCCATGTTTTTTGAAATCTTTGAGTAGGGCTCTACATCCTATCATGTGCCTGGAGCCTCCACTATCTACATACCATAAACTATCTAAGCATGCAGAAGCTCCCAGCACATCAAGTAACAAATTAGTATAGGTGAGTTTCCAAAGCCAAGATGGCTTTGTATGGGGTCACAGACATATCATCCTCAAGTCCAGAATAATGGTCAATGGTTTGGGCAGAATTTGTAACATATGCTGGGGACCGTTTCTTTTCAGATGTTGGTAACCATAAGGAGGCCTGCTCATTTTTGGTTTTGAAGGCCTTTTGTAGGACTCATAACCATGAGGGACCTTTTGATACAGTGGTTGACCGTATCTCCTTGGGAATTGGTTTGCAGGTGGTGCATCTGTTACTTGAACCTCTTTGGGAACAGAGGTTGCATTCAGTTATTTTGTAACAGATGTTTTGACAGGGACAAAGGTCTATTGATTTTTTATGTTGATTTTTGTGAACTCTCCAGTGTTTTTGACTTATACTCTTTTCTTTTGACTTCAAAAGTTTTGAGATAAAAACACTCTTGAGTTTTATGGTTCTTTCTCGCACAGATTGTGCAATGGGATGCAGGCACAATCACACTTGTTTTGTTAATGTTATATGCTTTTAGAAGAAAACAATCTTTAGTGACATGATTCTTCTTTTCAAAGAAATCATAAAACAGGTTTTTGACCTTCTCTGTCTTCTTCCCCTTTTCAGCCTCCTTTTCAACGGAGGTTATAACCTTTGCTGGAAGGTCTTTCAAGGGAATGATTTTAACTTTGGGTGCTTTGACACCCTCAATTGTTGAGAAGTCCATTGGCTTGAAATTTTCAAGAATGTCACACTCATCAGACCAGGTGGGTTTGAATTGATACTTTTCAGTTTCTTAAAAGTTGAGGATCCCTCTAATTTTTCCAAAACAATTTTCTTGCCATTAAGATCTGAGACTTTTATTTCTTGACCAGCCAAAATTGTGGGAGTGATTTCAACTAAGCAAGATTCATTTACAGCAGTGTTTTTCAGAAACTTGGTCATGTTTTCTAAAGCCTATGCCAAATTTCACATTGCTTTTGATCTGCTTTTCAAGCATCAACTCACAACCTTTACAAGATTCTACCCATTTTTCACAAGTGATTTGGGTAGATTCAAGCTCCTTTTTTTGCAACTCTGGTATTTTTCTACCATTGTTTGGAGTTGATCCTTGGTTATGCTTGATTCATGTTTTAGACTGCTGATCTCATTTTCTTTTCCAAACAATTTTGATTTTAACTCTTTAAAAGTTTTCTCAAATTGTACTTCATCATTTAAGATCTTGTTTCTAAGGTTTTCATTCACCTCTTTAATGTTAGCAAAAGCAATAATGCATTTATCTGAACACAAGTCTTTGAGGACTTGAGGTGATACCTTAGCAGCAGCCATCATGGCACAATCACATTCTCCATCACATACACTGGAATCCATGGGTCTAACAGAGGTTCGAACAGAGGTTCCAACAGCTTTTCACCAACTTTTTCTTAAGAAACAGATGTTTCAATAGTTGTTTCAACATCATCACACACCACTTTTGATTTGGACTCTACTTCCTCAACCTCAACCCTTACTTGTATTGTCTCTAGTGCTATAAAACAAAATTCATCATGTTTCTTATCAGAATTAGCAACTAGAGCAAAGTTTTCATCAGTTAGGTCCTCAGGTAAGCTGCTCCAATCAACAAAGCCTTGTGTAAAGAAGCTCTATTGACTGGTCTCTGCCTGAGCAGATGTTTATGTAGCTTGTGGTGCAGGTTGCACTTGAACCTGAGGGACTGGGGCTTGAACATATTGAATTTGAGGAACAGTGGTTTGGACATACTGGACTGGAAAAGTGTTTACAGGGTGTGCAAAGTGAGCAGCGCTTTACATGTGAGGTGCAGGGGTATATTGGGAATAATGGACTGTGTTTTGGGTGTTTTGAGGTCTTGGACTTGGGTGTGTAACTATAGGACCACTGGTTTGGCTCCTACATTCTCTAGCAAAGTGACCAATCCTATTACATTTATGACTCTTTATCTTTGATTTATCCAACCCAACCTTTAAATTCCCATGCAACCCTGGAAATTTCCTGCCAGTTCTCTTATAATACTTGCTAGTTCTAACACTTAGCAATGCTAATTGATGCAAAATGTCCATTTATTCTAGATCTGTGGGGTCAAAATGTTGAAGGGCATTTAATTCAAAGGACAAGTTGTCAGAAACTTGGTTTTCCCCATTAGCTGTAAAAGCATAGTTGGGTGAGTACGAATCAGAATTGAATGCTCCACCAGATGTTATGTCAACGAAATGATCATAACTCTGATCCTTACTCCCACCAGAAGTTTCTTCGTAACTAAAAAGTGTTGTGTTACCAAAAGAATAGTCATCAGCCACTTTTCCTGACTCTAGTAGCTTCTTTTTCTAGTTTAGCTCTCTCTCATAGGTGAGAAGCCTACCATGAAGCTGAGTCAAACTCATCTCCTTGAACCCAACAGAGTTTCTGGTTACAAAGGCTATAATGTCCCATTTTTATGGTAGTGATCTAAGAAAACTACATTCAAAGTTGAATTAGCATACTCTACGTTTACCAGTTTTAACTCACTAATCAAACAACTAAACCTCTCAAACTGTTGAGTTAATAACTCTCCTTTCACATGATAAAATGTTTCATATTGTGGTTCAAAACCTCTCTATTGTTTTCAATGACCTCTTTTGAACCACCAGATTGCTCTTTTAGTGCATCCCATAACTCCATAGCACTGTTACAGTGTAACAAGCCAGTATAGATATCATTGGGTAGTGTCATAGCAACGATGCTAAATGCTTTGGCATCTAACTCAATTTTCTGAAAATCCTGTTCGGAGTATTTTTCAGGTTTCTTAGATACTTGGACCTTGGGATCTTCTTCACTCGGTACCATCGGAACATGTGGTCCAAAGATAACCAATTTCTAGCAACCAGTGTTTTGCTGTGCAAGTACATGACCGATCCGAAGTTGCTAGATGTTATACTCTAATCTGACAAGCATCGGTGGTTTATACAGGGTACCCATGTTATGTGGATCTTGTGTGTTTTGAGATATTTTGATTGTTTTACGAAGTTTTTGTTTAAACTACTTTGAACGTGAATAAACTTTTCACTCTGTTTTTCAATACCTACGAACAAACGATATCAGTGAAATGAGCTGATCTTTTATATTAAATTGATTGTTAAATCAAATTTGATTGACCAAGCTCCGATACCAATTGTTAGGATCCGAGTTTGAGTTGTTTGTGAATGTTTAAGATGAACTATGAAAGATGATAACAAAAGTGGAAATAATTGCAGTGGAAGAATAAACTTTAAATAAAAAAACAATGGAAGATTTGCTTTCATCATGATACTTTAATAGAAAGATTGTAAAATACAATAGTTCACGTATGCATGAATTACAAACGCCCCCTTAGCCAAATATCACCCTTATTTGCTCATACAAAATGTCAAGGAGAAGTGATAAATAGAACAGTACATGCACTGTTCTATGTATAGTACATTGCAAACATCTGTCGCATCTTGGCTGACGTCACCTAGACAATGACATCTAACAACTTCTAATGTCACACCCTCAAAATACCACCTAGGGAGTGTCCCTGTTAGGCGTGTGACCCACTAGCAACGAGCCACCAATTACATTGAATCCATAAGTTTAAAATAAAGTTTCATCATTTAATATTACAATCCAAACATAAGTTATTCGAAACCAGCAAATTCAGCGGAAGCGTTAGCGTATCACAATATAAACATTTTCCAAACAAATGTAAGAACCAATGTTCAATAAATAAAACCAATCGATGTGAACCATGACCACTCATGCACTCCTACGTGTAGAATTTCTAATAACCCTAATCACACAATTTCATGAATATTATACCAATCACAACACTTCGCACACAAACAAGAATAATCAATCGAGATACATACCGCCCGATTATGGTTTCTATCTTCTTTAAATCATAAAAACTCACATGATTCATAATTACAAATCACACAGAATCGCACATAGTCAAAACAATCAATCAGATTCAACACCGGAATGATTATACTAACCGAGAGATTGTAGAGAGTGCACGGGAGCGAGCGAGTGGAGGGTGATTCTTCGGGTGGCCTAGCTGCCGTCGCCTGCTCTAAAGGCCTAGGGTTTGCAACTGTTGTGAAAGGAGTTGTATACTCCCCCATATGATAGTGCGTAATCGAGATTACAAGGAATGGGTTGGGCTTCGACCGGTTGGGCTTGGTGGTGAATGTGTGGGCCGAGATTCACAACATATACAAGTTAGGGAGTGTGCGGTCGAGATAGAAGTGTGCGACCCGGAACTCGTGTAGTTAAACATCCACAATCATAATTCAACTTTATCAATTTACCTAACGAGCACAAAAATTATAATGTACGACGAGATATAATTAGAAGCGGTGCGTAGTTAAAGAACCTTGGAAACTCGAGTTGTCACATCATCCCCAACTTGAAAGAAATTTCGTCCCGAAATTTGATAAGTAAACCAAAAACAGCGAGGTGATAGATCAGGATGACTGTGGATTTTCCACGGGTACCACATCATCCCCAACTTGAAAGGGAATTTCGTCCCGAAATTCGCCAGTGATATCAGAAGTGGATACGACCGTTTGAGCAACTAAGGATACTAGAGCTTACTACGATCCTTGCGTCCCCATGTAAACCCTGGTCCACGTCCTGAGTTCCACGAACTCTCACGATTGAAGTTCCCACTATAATAACGAGTCTTGATGTCCTGATCCGTGATTTCAGTTGATCCCTCAACAATTGCAGTCTGTCATTAAACTTCGACTCTAGTAAGGGCATCACAAACGTTTCATCGAATGAACACTGCCTTAGATTCGAGTCATAAATGATATCATGCACGTTACTCGGCTCGACAGGTAATTCAAGCTTGTACGTCACTTTCCAACACGTTTTCCAGAATTTTGAATGGTCCATCATAACGTAAGTTAAGCTTGCCACGCTTCCCAAGGTGTACCGCACCCTCCCAGGGTGAGACTTTCGACTATAATACGTTCGCCTCCAGTGAACTTCCAGTGTTTCCTAAGCTTATCAGCTTTCCTGACGGTCACGCGTTGCCGCCAAACGATGTTCCCGATCTGGACAATCTTCCCAAGAGTTCCGAGTACAAGTCGTAGACCTGTGATTAGGTTGTTATCCACATCAGTCCACAAGGAAATTGGCATTATCATCCATGCAATGCCTCAAACAGAGTGGCATGCATACTAATACGATAACGGCTACAGTAGAACTCACCCAAAGGTAGGTGTCCTTCCAAATGTTTACTAAGGTCAATCACGCGTGTGACAACTCGTATTTCCGAAATTATCTTTGTACTTTGAAGTAACGTATGTATACGATATGTAATTTTATGAAAGTGAAGGATTATATGAATGTTATGTTGATACGTGCTTTGTGTAATGTATGTATGTATATAAACGGCCCAAGCGCACAACACTCACCCGACCGCACAAGCCATTTTGGCCACAACTTGTATTCGGATCAAGGGCAGCCCAAGTTTGGGTTCGGCCCATCCCCATTAGTCGATTAACACATGGGGTGTTAGTACCCATCTCACATTTTACTAGAACACACACAAAACCCTACTCCCTCTTCCTTCTCTATTGAAGCCGACGGCAACACATCCCTATTTCTCGAAGCTTTTTGTTCAGATTTCCTTTTCATGCTACTCAAACTGGTTAGTGTTTTACTATAGTTTGCTCCCTTACAATGTGTATCGATTTCCATGATTTCATGTTAAGCAACATTGTGATTGTTATGATATCGTGTAATAGTTAGGGTTCTTGTTAATGAAATAAATTATGTTAGATCTTCTTGAGGCTTAGTACAAACGATTCATGAGAACGTTAATCTAATTATTTCAGAAACATGATGTGTTGATATGTTAATCGGCTCACATAAGTATATTAAACCGAACAGGTGTCAATCGGGTGTGATGTGCCTATATTTGAATGATTGTTATGTGGATGAACGTGGCATTAAATCAATGGAATTGGATGTTTGTTGGCTGATATTGAGGGATGTATGCATGTGACTTTTAATCGGTTGTGATGTAACAGTTGTTGGCCATTTGTTGTGTTTCTTGATAATGGTAAATTGTAAACAAGTGATGGATATGAATGTCTAGTAGGTTAATAATTGTGTCAGATCCACTAAAGAAGGGTAGGTGCAATAAGCATTAGAACTTACATAGTTGTTGCCATGCCTACACGTGATGGTATGATGACCATGTGAGGTGTACAAAGTGATGAGTGCATGATATGAGAGGATGTTGTTATTATTCAGAAATCGTTGATTGATTTTTGTGAATTGAATATTATGATAGATGATGATCATGATGAGAAGTTAGTTGGAATCCATATGAAATAATTGATAATTCATTTATTTAATTGATAATAGCATGTTGATCGATTATTGCATGACTAGGAAACTGTAATTTAAATATTGCAATGTAATTGGAAATTTAGTAACCGATTGCATGATTGAAGGAAAGATAATACTGATTTCCATAAATTGCGAGTAATAAGTCTGATCGCACAAGGCCTCCTAAGTCGCACAAGTCTGATTTGGTCGCACAAGAGCAATCACACAACCCGGTCGCACAAGATACCAATAGTCGCACAAGAATATTGGATCACACAAGCTATGTTTTCTTGATAACTGTTGGGCCTCAAAGCCCAAAGACCAATCACACAAATAACACCAGTCGCACAATATTATTTGAACAGCATGAATCACACAAGTTGATTGTTGGTTGAATGTTTGGGCCGTGTTTATGCTTATAGACTTGTTGGGTTTCGTGTTATTGGGCCGGGTACTAATGGGTATCAACGGGTGACTCGCACAAGGCCGTTAGACTTGTGCGAGCCCAATCTTTTGATCACACAAGTTCGGATATGCTAGGACTGTACAACGTGATGTGTGATTTCCATGATCTATATGTGTTCGTAACTTGCTATCTCTGTGTAAACATACGTGCTTTACTTGAACCTAAACCTGACTTGTATGGTAACCATGTTAGGACGTGGTTGACCACTAGCTGCTAGACTTGACCTCTCTGTGTATCTGCCGAGCAAACCAAGGTGAGTTCACACTCTACAAAGCATGGGATTCCCAGGGGTTGGGAATGGGGTTAAGGAATATGGATTCCTCGTCCTTTCTTGGGTAGGACAGTAATGGTTCAGGAATGTAATTCCTCGTCCTCACGGACAGATAACTTTACTAGACCAAAACTCTATCACAAAGTCCCTCCTATTTTATATCGACTTAATCGCCGGGCCAATGGCGAGCGGGTCATTAGTTAGATAGCGCTATTTAGGTCTGACAAGCCTCACACCGTGCCGCAGAGGACGGGCGTGAACTAATGGATCTGGGCACGTCAATGATGATAGACATTGACAGTTCAGGGCACTTAAACATGACTTTAGTAAGCAGTCGATATGGTAACGAGTCTAGTGTATACATGGGGTAGCCCCCACGGCCGAAATGCCAGAGAACTATCATGGGGTAGCCCCCACGGCCGAAATGCCAGATAACTATCATGGGGTAGCCCCCACGGCTGGATTGCCAGAGTTAATGGGTTAAACAAATCACGTTTTCAAATATGGGGTAACCCCCACGGCAGGGATGTCAGTTAAAGGAACTATTTTTGGAACAACTAAAACCAACACCCAACTGTGAACTCGCTCAACATTATTGTTGACTCGTTAGTACATGCTTTGCAGGTCAATAGGTACGTAGCTGGAGCTTGCACAAGGAAGAGTCGTTGTGGGACATGGACAGCCGTGTGCCATGTTAAACCTTTGGATATTTAAACTTATGTTTTGTTTTTAAACATTATGCTTCCGCTCATAACTTAAACTATGGTTGTTTTGGACACTAATTGTGTTGGTTGGACTTTTACAATTAATTACTTGCTTGTTCAATATGATTGGTGGCTGGATCCTGGTCATGTCACGCCTCCAAGCGGTGATACTCCGCGTGTGGATTTTGGGGGTGTGACAGATTGGTATCAGAGCCATTGGTTATAGAGAACTTGGTTTTAATAAGGGAAAACATTTTTGTTAAAACCAGACTATAACCTGTACAGTGCTCTACGATCCACAACGACGCTTCACTCCACGTGCAAGGCTCGACATTCTAGGTGATATGGTTTATGTTTTATTGCCTACTTGCTAGAGTGCGTAGAACTTTGCTCATGGTATGCTTAGATAAACGTAGCAACTATAGTTTGAAAACACATTTGTGCTTGCTCCCTACTGTCACTATATACTTACACACATTCGCGACGCCTTTCCTATTTGTGTTTCCTTCGATGTGAGATCATGAGGGAGCGTGTGAACCTAACTCAAGCCAGCTGACGGCTCTTATCAACGAACATGTTACGGCAGCACTCGCAGCCGCTCAGGCAGGAGGTACAACCTGCTATTCCGAACCTAGCCTAGGATGATAGATCCTACTCTCATGACCCAACTCTCGCGCTTAACCCTGTCGTTTCTTCCTCGCGCAACAAGGTCAGAACGCTCAGCCGCCTATATGCACATTTAAGACGTTTACGGACTGTCGTCCTAGTACTTTCGGTGGCACTAAAGGAGCTGTTGGACTCCTCCATTGGTTTGAAAAGCTCGAGTCTGTCTTAGAGATGTGTGAATGCCCTGATGCTCGCAGGGTGAATTACGCCACTGGTACTCTCGAAGGCACTGTGCTAACTTGGTGGAACGCGCAAGTTCAGATGCCGGGGTGGGCGGCTGCTAATGCCACCCCATGGAATGATTTTAAGGAACTGATCAAACGTGAATACTATAGTCGTGATGACATCCACAAGCTGGAAGTGGAGTTCTTTAACCTGAAGGTGATGGGGTCAGAGATAGAAGCGTACACGAAACGATCCAACGAACTGGCAGTGTTATGTCCAATTATGGTGGATCCTCCCATCAAACGCATTGAGCTGTACCTCAAAGGCATGGTACCAGAGATTCAAAGTCATGTGACTTCTGCTAACCTTGCTACTATCCAGGATGTTACTCGTCTTGCTCATCGTCTCACAGATCAAGCAGTGGAATAGAACAAGCTGCCTAAACGTATCAGTGCTACTACTACTACTACTTTTGCTAACGTCCTGTGACAACAAACGAAAGTGGGATGGAACCTCTGGTAAGGGTTCGACTACGGTTCAGTCCCAGGCACAGCAGCGAAAGATCGATGGCTACCAGAGTCCTGGTCAGCAATCTTCTGGTAGTCAAGGGCATGATGGAATCGATGTAATTTGCATCACAGCGGGCCGCGCAACAAAGATCGTTGTCAGAGATACAACAAGCTTAGTCATGAAGCCAAAGATTGTAGAAGCTCACGTCCTGCAAATAAGAACCGACAACAGCAGCCACAAGCTCCACAGAATCAGCAGCAACAGCAGGGTAACAAGGGATGCTATCAGTGTGGTGCTGAAGGTCACTTCAAGAGACACTGTCCACAGTTGAACCAGAACCAGAACCCCAACCAAGGAAACGGGAACAACAATGGAGGCAACAACGGGGGTAATAACGACGGCAATGGTGCCACGGGTCGAGTGTTCGTGATTGGTCAGGATGATGCTAGGAATGACCCCAACGTTGTAATGGTTTCGACATCGTTATTGGTATGGATTGGCTACCTCAACATCGAGCAGGGATTCTTTGCAAAGAAAAGATCGTCCGCATTCCTTGTACTGGTTAGGAACCTTTGATAATGCATGGTGACAAGCTCCTGGAGCGACACCCATAGCTTGAGCACCATATCGTTTAGCCACATCTGAACTAGAAGAGCTGTCTACGCAACTACAAGAACTCTTGGATAAGGGTTTTATTCGTCCTAGCTCTTCGCCCTGGGGAGTTCCCGTGCTATTTGTGAAGAAGAAAGACGGTACGTTCAGAATGTGCATCGACTACCGTGAACTGAACAAGGTGACTGTGAAGAATCGCTATCCTCTTCCACGCATTGACGACTTGTTAGACCAGCTGCAAGGGTCGAGCTACTATTCAAAGATTGATTTGAGATCAGGATATCACCAACTGAGAGTCCGAGAAAAGGACGTCTCTAAAATAGCCTTTAGAACCCGTTATGGACACTATGAGTTTTTTGGTCATGCCTTTTGGGCTAACAAACGCACCTACGGTCTTCATGGATTTGATGAATAGAGTGTGCAAGCCTTACCTGGACAAGTTCGTCATAGTTTTCATCGACGACATCCTGATCTATTCTAAGAGTCAGGAGGAACACGAACAACATTTTCGACTCATTCTGGAACTCCTTCGAGCAGAACAGCTATATGCCAAGTTTTCAAAATGCGACTTCTGGCTTCGTGAAGTCCATTTCTTAGGCCATGTGGTGAACAAGGATGGGATTCACGTTGATCCATCCAAGGTAGACTCAATTAAGAACTGGCCTGCACCTCGTACACCAACAGAGATTCGCCAATTCTTGGGATTGGCAGGTTATTACAGGAGGTTCATTAAGGATTTTTCCAAGATTGCACAGCCTCTTACCTCACTAACGCAGAAAGGCGTTGTTTATCGATGGGGAAATGCACAGGAATTAGCATTTCAGCACTTAAAGGATAGACTTTGCAGTGCACCTATCCTTTCATTGCCAGAGGGCACAGACGACTTTGTGGTTTACTGCGACGCATCAATTCAGGGTCTTGGTTGTGTATTGATGCAACGGGATAAGGTTATAGCCTACGCCTCACGTCAACTCAAAGTTCATGAAAGAAACTACATTACACACGACTTAGAGCTGGGAGCCGTCGTTTTTTTTGGCACTTAAGATATGGCGACATTACTGTACGGTACTAAGTGCGCCATCTACACCGACCACAGGAGTCTCGAACATATCTTCAAACAGAAGGAACTGAATATGCGACAACGACGATGGGTCGAACTACTGAATGACTACGAATGCTCGATCAGGTACCACCCAGGAAACGCCAATGTTGTGGCTGACGCCCTATGTCGAAAGGACACTGCGCCCAAGCACGTACGAGCTTTACAACTCACTATACAGTCTAGTCTTCCTTCTCAGATACGAGATGCTCAGGTAGAAGCATTGAAACCAGAAAACGTCAGGGCTGAAGCCCTACGCGGATCAAGGCAACGCTTAGAACATAAGGAAGACGGTACTTACTACGTCGCAGGACGCATTTGGGTCCCACTCTATGGAAACCTACGAGAGCTTGTGATGGACGAGGCACACAAGTCTCGCTACTCGGTACATTCTGGTTCGGATAAGATGTACCGCGATATCAAAACTACATATTGGTGGCCTAGCATGAAAGCTCACATAGCAACGTACGTTAACAAGTGTTTGACTTGTGCGAGAGTCAAAGTCGAGTATCAGAAACCCTCAGGCCTACTCCAACAACCAGAGATACCACAATGGAAATGGGAGCAAATTTCCATGGATTTTGTTACTGGCCTGCCTAGATCTCAACGTGGTAACGATACTATTTGGGTGATCGTGGATCGACTCACAAAGTCTGCTCACTTCTTGGCAATCAAGGAAACGGATAAGTTCTCCACACTAGCAGACGTATATCTTAAGGAAGTTGTCTCGAGGCACAGAGTGCCTACCCCTATTATCTCGAATCGAGATGCACGTTTTACTTCAGAACTGTGGCAAGCAATGCACAAGTCTTTTGGCTCACGGCTAGATATGAGCACGGCTTATCACCCGCAAATGGATGGGCAGTCTGAACGCACCATCCAGACCCTTGAAGACATGCTTAGGGCATGTGTGATTGACTTTGGCAACGGCTGGGAAAAGCATCTGCCACTTGTGGAATTTTCATACAATAACAGCTACCACACCAGCCTTAAAGCTGCTCCGTTTTAGGCATTGTACGGGCGTAAATGCCGGTCACCTCTTTGTTGGGCAGAGGTAGGGGATAGTCAGATTACTGGTCCAGAACTTGTGGTAGACACAACAGAGCGAATTTCTCAAATACGACAACGAATGGCGGCAGCTCGTGACCGTCAGAAAGTATACGCCGATAAGGGAAGAAAACCACTAGAGCTCCAGGTTGGGGAGCGTGTACTACTCAAAGTTTCACCCTGGAGGGGTGTGGTTCGTTTTGGTAAACGGGGCAAACTTAACCCACGATACGTTGGACCTTTCGAAATCATCGAGAAAATAGGCAAAGTGGCCTACAAACTAAACTTACCAGCGGAACTCAGTGCAGTTCACAACGTTTTCCACGTGTCAAATCTGAAGAAGTGTCTGTCAGATGAGACCCACATAGTTCCTTTGAAGGAGCTCACTATCGACGAGCAGTTACGATTCGTCGAGGAACCAGTTGAAATCACGGACCGGGATGTTAAGGTCCTCAAACATACTAGAATACCTCTCGTTCGAGTTCGTTGGAACTCACGTCGCGGCCCAGAGTTCACCTGGGAACGCGAAGATCAGATGAAACAAAAGTATCCCCAACTATTTGCAAACAGTACAACCACTACTGAGGCCGAAGCTACGGAATTTCGGGACGAAATTCCAGATCAACGGGGGGAGGATGTGACACCCCAGGAAAACCAGGAAAACCATACAACTTAACTAGCTTCCTCAGTGAGTACGTACCAAATTTCAGGACGAAATTTCTTTCAACTTGGGGATAATGTGACAACTCGTATTTCCGAACCTATCTTTGTACTTTGAAGTAACGTGTGTATACGATATGTAATTTTATGAAAGTGAAGGATTATATGAATGTTATGTTGATACGTGCTTTGTGTAATGTATGTATGTATATAAACGGCCCAAGCGCACAACACTCACCCGACCGCACAAGCCATTTTGGCCACAACTTGTATTCGGATCAAGGGCAGCCCAAGTTTGGGTTCGGTCCATCCCCATTAGTCGATTAACAGATGGGGTGTTAGTACCCATCTCACATTTTACTAGAACACACAAAACCCTACTCCCTCTTTCTTCTCTATTGAAGCCGACGGCAACACATCCCTATTTCTCGAAGCTTTTTGTTCAGATTTCCTTTTCATGCTACTCAAACTGGTTAGTGTTTTACTATAGTTTGCTCCCTTACAATGTGTATCGATTTCCATGATTTCATGTTAAGCAACATTGTGATTGTTATGATATCGTGTAATACTTAGGGTTCTTGTTAATGAAATAAATTATGTTAGATCTTCTTGAGGCTTAGTACAAACGATTCATGAGAACGTTAATCTAATTATTTCAGAAATATGATGTGTTGATATGTTAATCGGCTCACATAAGTATATTAAACCGAACAAGTGTCAATCGGGTGTGATGTGCCTATATTTGAATGATTGTTATGTAGATGAACGTGGCATTAAATCAATGGAATTGGATGTTTGTTGGCTGATATTGAGGGATGTATGCATGTGACTTTTAATCGGTTGTGATGTAACAGTTGTTGGCCATTTGTTGTGTTTCTTGATAATGGTAAATTGTAAACAAGTGATGGATATGAATGTCTAGTAGGTTAATAATTGTGTCAGATCCACTAAAGAAGGGTAGGTCCAATAAGCATTAGAACTTACATAGTTGTTGCCATGCCTACACGTGATGGTATGATGACCATGTGAGGTGTACAAAGTGATGAGTGCATGATATGAGAGGATGTTGTTATTATTCAGAAATCGTTGATTGATTTTTGTGAATTGAATATTATGATAGATGATGATCATGATGAGAAGTTAGTTGGAATCCATATGAAATAATTGATAATTCATTTATTTAATTGATAATAGCATGTTGATCGATTATTGCATGACTAGGAAACTGTAATTTAAATATTGCAAAGTAATTGGAAATTTAGTAACTGATTGCATGATTGAAGGAAAGATAATACTGATTTCCATAAATTGTGAGTAATAAGTCTGATCGCACAAGGCCTCCTAAGTCGTACAAGTCTGATTTGGTCGCACAAGTCGGACGCACAAGAGCAATCACCCAACCCGGTCGCACAAGATACCAATAGTCGCACAAGACTATTGGATCACACAAGCTATGTTTTCTTGATAACTGTTGGGCCTCAAAGTCCAAAGACCAATCACACAAATAACACCAGTCGCACAAGATTATTTGAACAGCATGAATCACACAAGTTGATTGTTGGTTGAATGTTTGGGCCGTGTTTATGCTTATAGACTTGTTGGGTTTCGTGTTATTGGGCCGGGTACTAATGGGTATCAACGGGTGACTCGCACAAGGCAGTTAGACTTGTGCGAGCCCAATCTTTTGATCACCCAAGTTCGGATATGCTAGGACTGTACAACGTGATGCGTGATTGCCATGATCTATATGTGTTCGTAACTTGCTATCTCTGTGTAAACATACGTGCTTTACTTGAACCTAAACCTGACTTGTATGGTAACCATGTTAGGACGTGGTTGACCACTAGCTGCTAGACTTGACCTCTCTGTGTATCTGCCGAGCAAACCAAGGTGACTTCACACTCTACAAAGCATGGGATTCCCAGGGGTTGGGAATGGGGTTAAGGAATATGGATTCCTCGTCCTTTCTTGGGTAGGACAGTAATGGTTCAGGAATGTAATTCCTCGTCCTCACGGACAGATAACTTTACTAGACCAAACCTCTATCACGAAGTCCCTCCTATTTTATATCGACTTAATCGTCGGGCCAATGGCGAGCGGGTCATTAGTTAGATAGCGCTATTTAGGTCTGACAAGCCTCACACCGTGCCGCAGAGGACGGGCGTGAACTAATGGATCTGGGCACGTCAATGATGATAGACATTGACAGTTCAGGGCACTTAAACATGACTTTAGTCAGCAGTCGATATGGTAACGACTCTAGTGTATACATGGGGTAGCCCCCACGGCCGAAATGCCAGAGAACTATCATGGGGTAGCCCCCCACGGCCGAAATGCCAGATAACTATCATGGGGTAGCCCCCACGGCTGGATTGCCAGAGTTAATGGGTTAAACAAATCACGTTTTCAAATATGGGGTAACCCCCACGGCAGGGATGCCAGTTAAAGGAACTATTTTTGGAACAACTAAAACCAACACCTAACTGTGAACTCGCTCAACATTATTGTTGACTCGTTACTACATGCTTTGCAGGTCAATAGGTACGTAGCTGGAGCTTGCACAAGGAAGAGTCGTTGTGGGACATGGACAGCCGTGTGCCATGTTAAACCTTTGGATATTTAAACTTATGTTTTGTTTTTAAACATTATGCTTCCGCTCATAACTTAAACTATGGTTGTTTTGGACACTAATTGTGTTGGTTGGACTTTTACAATTAATTACTTGCTTGTTCAATATGATTGGTGGCTGGATCCTGGTCATGTCACGCCTCCAAGCGGTGATACTCCGCGTGTGGATTTTGGGGGTGTAACACCTGTGTCATTTCAACCATCAAACAAATGCCAAACCAATGAAAAATTGTATTTCATACTTTGGACTTGTATAAATATGTGTATCTTTTGCACATATCAACTCTTGTTCGATTTCAAACTCTAAATCGCTTTCTGGAAGGTTATACGCGCACTAATGCGTAAATATAACCAGTTTAATCCAACGAACACTCCGGAATAGTGAAATAGGCTTAACATACCTTGAATAACCTTTACATAGCTTAGATATAAGTTTTGGAAGGTTTGGTGTGGTGAAATCAAAGTTTAATCGCTTACAGGGACTAAAGTTGACAAACTGCGAAAGTATGCCAATTTGAACTGTAACAGACCTTCCGGGACATGAACATAAGTTAAACATACCATAAATATCCTTTACATAGCTTAGAAATAGGCTTTGAGGTGTTCGGTATGCTAAAATAAACTTTTGTGTCATTCAGGGACTAAAAGTGTCAAAAAGTGCACAAGTTTGCATTTTCGCGCATAACTTACGTTCTGAATACATCCGGACATCCAAAAATTTATGAAAGCATGACTATATTATATTTTAGTGTTCGCCATAAGAAAAATCCATTCGTTTCGTCATTTGGATCGTTTTTCGCGCTTATGCGCATTCCGTCGTAATTAACCGAACATCGCAACTGTACGGCTAAACGAACCGACATCCGAGATATTTTTGAGCACAATTTAAGTTCCCTATACTTTAACTTCATTTTAGAGCTTTGAAATGGGGTTAACGGGGCTTAAACGTGTCAAAAATGCATCGAAAACCAAGTTTAGGGGCTGCAGGGACCAAAACTGTAAATCTGCCAAAGTTGTTACCTTACGGACCTCAACATTGGCAGCTTTGAGGTCCGTAAAGCAAGTTCAGACCAGATGCAGAGTACTTAACAGCCTGTTTTCAGCTGTTTTGCACTCCTAATCTCTCTTCCACATGTTGATACCTTATGGTGGGTGGCCAATTGAGGTACCATAACATTCCGACAAGTGTACGGCCTTGATCGTGCCCCCTTTTCCAAGAAACGATCTTAACGGTTACCCGAAAACTATAAATACCCATCCACCCCAACCTCATTTCTCACAAGAATCTTGATTTGAGAGCTCTAAGTTGAAACCATTGTTTCATACCTGAGTTCTTGGATCGAGATTAGCATTCGGGGACCCTTCGTAAGTATTCTTTCGTTCTTTTCCTTATTTTACTGCTTTTCGAGTCAGAAAGTCAAACTTTGTTTGACTTTCAGCGTTGACCAGTAATGGTCAATGCGAAGTTCGTTTGAACTTCGCAACGTGAGTGTAATCACGTTGGTTATAGTCCCTTGGGACTATGCCCACTGATTACCACGTTGTCTAGGGTCGTAGGGTAAGCGATCTAATAAATCGCCTATACCTTCGAACCCGACCCAGTTTGGTCGATCATTAGGATCCGACCAAATACATTAGGTGACCCTAGTATAGGGCATAACCTTCCGAGGTTATACCCTATGGTCACATCGTTTAAGTAGTTGTATGATAAGTAGTTTATATGCCTTAGGTAAATTACCAGAATACCCTTTTCATGTATAATTGGTAATTAAGCATATGTAACCTAAACCTTTGTCACATAACTGATTATGTAATATGTTTAGGCATATAACACTTGTCATAGGGCTAGTTAGGCGGTCCGAACGCGTTTCACGCGAACGACGCGTTAAAGTAGCATAAGCTACCTAAACGGGTCGTAATGGGTCGTAGACACTTAGGTTAAGTTTCATTTAGTATGTAGGCTTTGTTAAACCAAATGACACGAGTCTCTACACTCGTTTGGTTTACAAACCCTAATGCTACCCGATCTTCCGATCTAGGTCCGGTTAATTAACATAGTTACCTATATTAGGTGCCGTTTGATATCCGCGATCTCTAGCATTGTTTGGTTGTTACTCAAGGACTTCTGAGCAATCTCAAGTGAGTACATAGACCCCTCTTTTACTGTTTTCCAAACTGTTTTGGGGTGGAACACATGTGCCTACTTGTTACTTTCATGCTTTCCTGTTTTAACATCATATACTGCTATGTTCGTTAGTACATTATAGTACATGATTTTATGACATTTCATGCTAGGTGTGCCCAATTGTGTGCATTACTTAGTACATCGTTTTACATGACATTTTGACATAGACATTTGACATAGACATTTCGGCATAGACATTTTAACATGATTGACATTGATCATGCATTTCCCACAAAACATAACTTTGATTTAATCCAAGATTTACTTCAATACTTTGTTTTTGTGCATATGGTTTAGTTGAGACATTTCACTTGCCATACATGACATCTTGACATAGACGTTTGACATGGATATTTGACATAGACATTTTGATATGATTTACATCTTGACATGAACACTTTGACATATTACCCAATACATTTGACAATTGATTTAAACATAGACTTCTTACATTGGTTGGTTTGGTATGATTAAGTGATTAAGTAACGATGCGTGTGTAATATGATACAAGCATGGTGGATACGCCGCTGGTACTTCCTATATATAAGTGTTTGTATGGTATTACATATTGTAGCGTTATTTGAATCATTTCAGTTTGATACATATAACATTTTATACAAATAACATACTTTTCACAAGACATTGTTTTACAAACAACTTATCTTATACAAATCCATTTTACTATGGTTATTCATTTAACCATACATTATTCATTTATTTATACATATCATCTGATCTCATTGTTTTTCAAATGATTTACAAAACAAAGCAAATTACAAGGTTCATGACTAAACATTTTCTCAAACATAAGTCATGGAACCTATTTTCACAAAACCTATGTATCTCACAGGCATTTTTATGCTGACGTACCTATTTTCACATGTGTTTTTCAGGAACTGTTGCATAAGATGATCAAGATACATATAGGCAGTCTTGGACTTTAGTGACAATAAAAGATGCAAGACTAGTTAATTATGTTGTATTTCTTTGTTTGTTTAGACATTGTAACACTTTTAATTAATAAAACGAAACTTCAATTGCCATGGATTTGAAACAATTAATTCTGTTACAACACTCCCCGACATTTCCGCCACGTTTTGTATGTTCCACGTGGTCGGGGTGTGACAGGGGGTGTGACAACGCGCCTGCTCACAGCATGTCTTCGTTTGCCAGGATGGTTCGTTATTCCATCCGGTTGTCCTTCAGTGATAAGCAGCGCTCATGTCTAGTCGTGAGCCAAGGGTGTTGTGTATTGCCGGTCATAAATCAGGTATAGCTCAAAATCAAAGGTAACAGGAGTTGGCACCTCGTGCTAAACAGCCGTCTCTCTCAGAGGAACATTCACAGCTGTGAAGACTCGTCAGTCTCCTTGATTGTAAGAAAGTGTGCTGGTAACTTGAATCCATCAATGATCACCCAGGTGATAATTTTTCTGTTTCGAATTGTAAATAGACTAGCGATAAAATCCATGGCAATCTGTCCTCTTTTCCATACATGTGTTTCTGGGTGCTAATACCCCACCTTGACTTTCCCACATGTCAGACTTCATTCCCATGCGTGGCTACGTGGGCCTTCAGGCCCGGTCACCCATACATGGTCTTCAGGTTTAATACATCGTATCAAAACTCAGATGAATAGGATATCAAGGCCCGTGTGCTCCGCCTGCACCAGTCCCCTAAGGTTGCTATATAATGAGGTCCATATTCGTTCCATGAAGTAGCAAATATCGTCCGACCTGCCAAAGGTTGCTTCCCCATGCCCCACATGGGTCAATCTTGAGAACTCTCTTCCTCTAGTTCTTCAATTTGAACAAGGCGAGTATGATCAGGTATGTTAGAGTGGTTAGGGAGATGCAAAGCTCGTGCACGTCCAGGTTTCACGGTCATATTCCTTCAAAAGTTCCATCCAGCGATGCCATTAACTGATTTAACTCTCTCGTAGCCAGGGCACACGGGAGGCCCTTGTGATCGGTCTAAGTGGTGCATTCGATACCATCCAAGTAATGCCTCCAATTTAAATCCAAAGACTACGGCTTCCACTGAAGGTCGTGACTCGTGCAGTTCTTCCTGTAAGTCCACCACGTAAGCCATCGCCCTCTCATGTTGCATCGGTGTGTAACTGGGAATCTGATTCGAACCATCATGGTATACCGCCAGATCATCAGTACCCTCGGTTAGAAATGATGCTCAGTGCGTTGCAGGGTTGGGTTTCAAAAGCTGAAGAGACGTCCCCTGTTTTATTTCCCATGAATTCACAGCTCCCCACTGTGCTAGGGAGGTTGAAGTTGCGCGATCTTCGAAAAAAATCCTGTGATGAATCTGCGATAGTATCTAGTGAGACCAAGAAACTGTCGTATCCTTGAAGGGATCTTTGATGTTGATCAGTTTCTAACAAAATGGACCTTAGCAAGATCCACGTGTATTCCCACTTCGTTGTTTCTACGACCAAAATGCGTCTCTCGAATCTAAATGTGTCATTTAACAAGACTTCGCACGTGATGGCTCCTCCCACAGGAGCGCTAAAATAGGATACATATGCCACCCATGTTGTTCCTTTCTCCTGGTAATGATTCAAAACGTCATCAACAGACACGGTCGATTCTTGTGGTCCATGAAGCTGCTGGTGTGTTGATTAACTTGATGATCATGGTATACAAAGTCGCAATGGCCGCATTGCGTTCGATATGCCGTTCTAAGAGTATTCTCCCCTTGGACTTCCCTCTGATGATAGTTCATTCGTTAGCCAACCCTCGAGTGGGAGCTTGACCCTCGTAACCGGTCAACAGGTCGTCAATACATGGTCGAGGCAAACGGTTCTTGACTACCACCTTGCTGAGTTCTGGATAATCAGTACACATGTCCAACGATAAGGCTTATCTTTACGGATATAACTGGGGCTCCCAAAGCGAAAAACTAGGTCCGATAAAACTCCTGTCCAACAATTCCCGTGGTTGAGTAGACAGTTCTTGCAACCCTCCCGGTGCAAGACGATAAGGCGTACGAGTAATCAGGGTTGCCTCTAGTGTGCAATCAAACTGAGATTCTGTCTAATAGTTGTGGAAGTAATCCCGAAAGTTCTTCGAGTAGCTCATCGGAAGAAATCACAAACAATTGATGAATTCTCGATCCTCCTTTCCCCAACATTAACATCAATATCTGCGCGATCTCTGGATAACTAATCCACACTAACTGCTGCATCAAAACTATCAAGGGTAGTAGAAGGAAGTCGATGTCGAACGCTTGTCCCACAAGGTCGAGTTCGCATCTCAACGAACATATGAGGTTTCAATTGACTTGCCATCGCCCGGTTCCACAACAGGTTCGGTTTCGAGAAGCATCAAGGTTAAGCTGAACCGAGAAGAAGCGAATTGCTACCCACACGAGCTACCAAACTGCTACTATCCTGGCGTCGCCCATGCCAATCCTAAATGCCCTTCCACACGCACCACTACCAGTGTTGTTACAGTCACGTGAATTCCCAACACTATCATCGCTCCCTTGGTTGTTGTCATTTGACTTAATAACAGTCAATCCTTGTCAAAGTCACCTTTGTTTCCATATGGTAGGCTACAATTACGAGTACCTTGATGTTGTCGAGACTGTTTCCCCTAATGCCGTTGCTTGAAACGAAGCCCTACATTCTTCCACCAACAGAGTCCATCTTTTCACATTCTGTGCCACGTTCTAAGGCGCTACTCATTGTGCTGGCAGTTACACATTCCACACCACAGCTAATTGTCATCGTTTATGTCCCGATTAATTCGTAAAAGTTGACTCCCATAAGTCGCTGACTAGGGTTAAGGATTCGATTGGAGTCAATTCGCTGGTGTTCGTTTCCGGTAATCAGGGTCGTCCAAATACTGAGGTCGGTAAAGTACTACGCTCATCCCCTTGTCCATCGATCCAGCAAGTTGACTGAGTAATACACGGTATGTTGCGATAGTGTTGTAGAGGTGATCGCACTTCGGGATTTAAGACGTCAACACGTTAAGTTCCAGCAAACGAATAAAGGTGAGAAAGATATAGACCAATCATTGTCGTTGCAACATCCAACTCGGGGATGTTCGTACAAGCACCTAACATTCTACACAGTTCGCTAGGCATTCAGATGGGTGTTCAGGTAATACTCGATAGCATCGAGATTCGAAAGGATGCAGTGAGAAGTGAAAAGATCGTGTTCGAGTAGTAGACAAGCACTGCTACGGCTCCTATGGACTGTTGTGTTTCACATCAATCAATTAACGGAACGGAACCCCTTTTTCACTTGTTAAGCCTCACTGGGACTCGCATGCACCCCACATTATTATTATGTGTGCACCCACAATAATATTGTGATTTGCATGCTCATCTCAGCTCCTCCTAACTCATGTCAAATGGATCCTCAAACTCAAGTAGCAAGCAAAGAACATCACAAAACGCGAGTCATGAATGTCTAAGGAAACACCACACTACCCATCACATAACACATGCAAGTAATGAATTTATACGGTTGTGCTAAACGTGCAATCACATGCAATATCATATGTAAGTGTTCACTAGTTATGCAGTACAGTAAGTAAACGAGAGACGAACCTTGCAGTCTGGAGCTGAGTGTCATGGTCGATTTCGGATCTGTTCAGTTATAGTCTGGTTTTATAGAAACGTTTTTAAAACCAAATTCACTATATCCAGTGGCTCTGATACCAAACTGCCACACCCTCAAAATACCACCTAGGGAGTGTCCCTGTTAGGCGTGTGACCCACTAGCAACGAGCCACCAATTACATTGAATCCATAAGTTTAAAATAAAGTTTCATCATTTAATATTACAATCCAAACATAAGTTATTCGAAACCAGCAAATTCAGTGGAAGCGTTAACGTATCACAATATAAACATTTTCCAAACAAATGTAAGAACCAATGTTCAATAAATAAAACCAACCGATGTGAACCATGACCACTCATGCCCTCCAGCCAGCAAGTTCCTGTTCCAAGATACCTAACGACCTGCGAGCTTGTAACAAGTATATCAGACAAAGCTGGCGAGTTCACAGTTTAAGAAAACGTTTGTTACCAGTTGTATGTAAAACAGTTCGCTGAGAAATGCAAGTAATATTGTTAATATTTCAATTCCGAACAAGACGGCTCCTGAAGTACATGACTGCCCTTTCCCACGTACTCCTATCTAGTACTGGGCCCGACTGGGTCATTAGTTCACATCCGTCCTCTCTAGGAGCGGTGTGAGGGTGCCAAACCTAAGTAGCGCTACCAACTAATACCCGTTACCCTCCAGGTAACAACATAAGGGACTTACAAGAATGATAGGTGAGAATATTAACCAATATACCCGTTTTTACCCAAAAGACTTATCCCTCCACGGGATACCCACTGACTGTCCCCAACCACTGGGACGCATGCTCGAATGTAGTGAACTCACCTTTGGTTTGCTCGGTAAGATTAAAACACGTATTCCAAGTTGGTCAATTAGTTCCTATTGTAATTACAAATAACAATCAGTTTCACATGCTCGTAAATCACGCATCCCATGTATGATTAATTCACGTTCACATTGTTTGTACATCACACATTTATAGTACTTGTAGCATGTAATTCGAGTCATACAAACAATCTATCATCACAACAGTAAGTAACTCAAGTTCGCAAATCTCTTAAGTTTTGTGTGACCCAATGCCACCCATTGGCCCAGCTATGGCCCAGTTAATTCCCGACCCAATTACAAGTGCCCCCAAGACACCCAGCCCGCATAACATGCGGCTGGCCCAACTCATCCAGCAGCCCAGCCCGGATGAGTTACCAACCCCCTTTAATTAGTCCATAACAATTGTTTAGTCATCGGCCCACACTTCCAAACTATGCGGCCCAACTGTTCACATTTTTTTTTATTAGTCCAAATCCTATACCCGATTCATTAAATGGTTGTTTTAGTATCTGATACTTTCCACATACAATTTGCAAACACTATGTCAACACATATCATCTCATTAGTGACCAGTGAGGATCGACCAATTAGTATTATCATTCTGTTAACATATCTTAGCATACAAATGGGTAACCAATCAACAATTTATTCATTTATACAAGCAGCCCATTTATGAAGCATCAAGCCTAAAACTAATTGGTCTAACTATGTGTGTGTGTGTCCAACAGGTATGTGCGATCATGCATAAACAACACATAAAACATGCAGTTCAATAGTATACGACATTCTACTGTGCGATTACTTACCGTGCGACTCGTTCCGTTGAGTATGCGGCTAGGTGCGTGTGCGAGTTGTGTTAGTTAATGCCGTAAATTACGGGTGAATCGGTTACAAGTTGTTATCACTTACTCCCTAATTTCTCGCAAACACAATCATCGTCAGTTTCACGTTCAATTCGGATCAAACAACATAATTATCGCAAAGGTTATTCATCATCATTGACCCTTATCATCTAGACTTATATCCTGACTAAAAATGACATGTTCATCTTTAACAACAGTTCATTAACATGGAATTCCTAAGATATGAACTAGCCATTGCTAACACCCACCAAGGTTCACTAGATTTATTCCGTACTCGCAAGTTGTCCATGCTACGATCATACCCACTAACCCGTGCATCCGTAATCCACTAGTTATCACCGAACACCCATATGTGCAAACTTCTTATATATTAATTTAACAGTCATGTATTATTATATACTGATTAACAATCATGTGACGTCATGAATATTCACAAACCACAACTAGTTAGTTTTTATTATAATAAATTCCTCCACTAACATGCACTCCTACGTGTAGAATTTCTAATAACCCTAATCACACAATTTCATGAATATTATACCAATCACAACACTTCGCACACAAACAAGAATAATCAATCGAGATACATACCGTCCGATTATGGTTTCTATCTTCTTTAAATCATAAAAACTCACATGATTCATAATTACAAATCACACAGAATCGCACATAGTCAAAACAATCAATCAGATTCAACACCGGAATGATTATACTAACCGAGAGATTGTAGAGAGTGCACGGGAGCGAGCGAGTGGAGGGTGATTCTTCGAGTGGCCTAGCTGCCGTCGCCTGCTCTAAAGGCCTAGGGTTTGCAACTGTTGTGAAAGGAGTTGTATACTCCCCCATATGATAGTGCGTAATCAAGATTACAAGGAATGGGTTGGGCTTCGACCGGTTGGGCTTGGTGGTGAATGTGTAGGCCGAGATTCACAACATATACAAGTTAGGGAGTGTGCGGTCGAGATAGAAGTGTGCGACCCGGAACTCGTGCAGTTAAACATCCACAATCATAATTCAACTTTATCAATTTACCTAACGAGCACAAAAATTATAATGTATGACGAGATATAATTAGAAGCGGTGCGTAGTTGAAGAACCTTGGAAACTCGAGTTGTCACATCTAACAACCTCTAACATCTGCTAATACTAAAACACTGTTACATTGAAACCTCTGATATACAACATCTGTTGATTCCTCATCTGTTGTGCCTTATCCTCTGTTGAGCTTTAGCAGACCTTGTATCAGCAGACTTTAGTCTTCAACAGTGGAGGGTGATCAGACCTTTGCTATTGGCAGACTTTAGTCTTCAACAGTGGTTCACTTTAGCATACCTTGTAATAAACAGACTATGTCTTCAACAGACTTTAGCTTTAGCAGACCTTTAGTTGTAGCAAATGTTGATGCCTTTGCCATTGAGAGGGGTATGTTCTTCTAAGCACTATTATTTGTTGATCAGATGATGTAGAATATTTTGGCTTTCAATCATATGTTCTTTTGGCGGGGTTCACATTATCCAACATTCCTATCAAGGAATGAACTTATAAGTTTCTACTAAAATGATGTAGCTAAACTACATGTCACCGAGCTCTACCGACTGATTATCTGAATAATTCGATGGGAAGATGTTAACTTGATGGAAACGATAACTATACTTGTTTAATCCCATTTATTGTCGGTGATAAATACTAAGTCTTGAGAACACTTAATTTCCAAGAGGTTTAGAATATATATATATATATATATATATTTATATAAAAATTTAAATATATTTATAGAATCGTGTTGGTTGTTCCGAATGGTAGTGCGTGTATGTAACCATATGTTTATTCAGAAACAATACACGTCGTAAACTTGTATAATGCATTTGTACGGTTTCCAAGTAGTCGTCATGTACGTAGATAGACATATGTGAACGTAAATATATATGTATATAATTGTCGTGTAGCCGAAGTAATAATCCTGCGTCTTGTGGATAATTAATGAAATTGTAAGTCCCAAAACTATCAATCGGATATCAATAACACTAATCAAAGTGCGGAAAACTGAGAAAAGTGAAGAAGAACAAGAACAATCAATCAATTATATGATCAAAGTGCACACGGTTTCTAAGAACCGACTGGTACACAATCAAAAGAAGTCAAAAGTACTAAAGAATAACTAGTTTCTCTCTAAAGTGCTAACCATAATAATGAACTAAATATGTCATTATATAGGGTCTACTATGAAGTCGGCCCACATAGCCTAATCCAAGCCCAATACAACTAATTTATCCCAAATGGCTTATACAAATACAATCTAACCCACTAGAAACTAAGCCCAATAGCTTATTAATTGCATTTTATAAAGATAAGCATAAACCTACTAAATTATATGGCCTTACAATATCCCCCTAGGTTTATGTTATCTTTATCAAACTGCTATCGATATCATGTCTTTGTAGGAAGATACTTCATCTTTTCATCTTCAAACTTGGGCTCTTTTGTTCTTTTTAATCATGATCAGCTTTGCTTGAAAATCTTGTTGAAAAGAATGCAAGCAGAGGATTCTCAGCAACTCTCTTCTTTGTCAATGTCTTCTCTTTCAAGTAGGTTCACATGTATCTCTTCAAATGTACTATCAATGTCAGATGATGACTTGTATCTAGTTCTTCTGACTCAGGCACATCTTGTTGTTGTGATGCTTCATGCTTTGTCAGCAGCCAACAACATCTCAATCTTCAACAACCTCTGTTTCTTGATTTTAATCAAATTCTGCACATGCTCAGAAACTCATAAGCAAACATTTCTAAACAACAGAGGGAAATACCACATGAACACTTGGTACATCCAAGTATTTGTACCTGAATTTCATAATTCAAATTTCGTTCAATTTATGATGATCAATCAAATCTTCAAGAACGGTTAATAATTTTTTAATAAAAAGAATTATAATAATTTTATATATAAAACCTTTTAATTTAATTAATTTTGAACTCAACTAATATTATAATTATTTTATTATTATTAATTAAGTAATGATTACCTAATTATTATTATTATTATCAAAAGAAACTAAACAACTGTTTCTTCTTCGTTTAACCGATCGTCCAAAACCCTAATTCTTAATCTCAGCCGCCAAGAACAAAAACAATGGTGATGATGGACGAACGTCGTCGGGAACGGTGATGATGATGATCGAAATGGTAGATCGTTAGAGATGGCGTGCGGTTTCGGTGTGCGAGTTCGGTGTGCGGGGGTGGTGAATGTGCGAGTTGAATGTACGGGAGTGGTGTGCAAGGTTGTGGTGTACGAGATTACGTTATGATGAAGATGAAGACTGAAGAGGATGATGACGGAATCGAATTGAATTTGGATGATGAACGATGGTGATCGGTGGTTAGAGGTTAGAGGTTGAAGGTGACCGGTGTAGCGGTGGTTACCGGAGGTGATGATGGAGATGAACTGTAACAGAGGTGATAATGGTGAACGATAACAGAGGTGAACGGTAACGGAGACGAGAGGTTGTGTCGAAGAAGGTGATGGCTAGTGGTTAATGTGGTTGCAGGTTGGTGATGGATGTCCAACAGTGGTAATGAGATGGAAAGAATGATGGTGATGAACGTCGCACAGTAATATTGTCGCACACTTGAAGTAATATTGTCGCACAATGATTGATCCAGACCAGGTCGCACAATTCAAATTTTGTCGGTCGCACACTTTTAATTTCTCAGCCGTACACTATATGTTGAACATGAAAATTAGTCGCACACTTCAGTATTTGGTTGCGCACCTTTCTGAATTGATTATAGACACACACTTTAAAATAATTCAGCTAATCAAATCCCGAAAATCAAGGAGTTGATTTGAAATTCTATCTCTTTGATTATTTCTACCAATAAGCTCCTAAAAACAAGGAAACACAATTAAATGTTCCCCAAATCAGATCAAACCACAAATTTTTTACTGTTTATCGAGATCTTCAACACTATTCTTCGTGTTCTTAATTGTTCTTCGATGAACACTTCTGATTTTGCTGGAAAACTTCAACAAAAAAAATCTAAAAACAAATTCAATCCTTTCAAATCTTCTTCGAATCAGCAACTACCAAAGTCTTCGTTCTTCAAATAATATCCGATTCAAACCGAGCCTTTCGAAAGACTTCTTAGGCTCTGATACCAATTGTAAGTCCCAAAACTGTCAATCGGATATCAATAACACTAATCAAAGTGTGGAAAACTGAGAAAAGTGAAGAAGAACAAGAACAATCAATCGATTATATGATCAAAGTGCACACGGTTTCTAAGAACCGTCTGGTACACAAACAAAAGAACTCGAAAATACTCAAGAAGAACTAGTTTCTCTCTAAAGTGCTAACCCTAATAAAGAACTAAATATGTCATTATATAGGTGTAACGTAAAATCACGTCCAATAATGTGAAGACACGTGTCCTAAATCCTAGATGTGTAAAAGTTAACTTTGAAGGACTAAAGTTGACAAACAGTGAAAAGATGTATGCGGAGGGACTAAAAGTGTCAACATGCTAAACCTATGCCTCTGAATGAAATTTTACGGTATTCATATATAATAACGAGCCACAGGTTGGATATACGGAACCGTTTGTGAATTAAATCATAAGTTGGTAATTTGAAAGGATAAAAGCGTCAACATGTTTAATTATACATCTGAGTGACCTTTTAACGAAACCCGAAGCTTAACGATGTTCGATTACATTCTCGGGAATAATTATAATCTATCTTGAAGATCAAAATGCCAAATATGAAACTTAAAATGACATAGAGGGGCTTATTATGTCAAAAATGGAAGTGTATGAAGGTTTTAAGGGACCGGGGACTAAAATTGCCAACTTTTGAAACCTGGTAGAGCTCTAGTGCGACGCGACAGCCACCCCCTAAGCTGTCGCGTGACATGACGAGCTAAAATTCGCAGAACAGTTGTGACACCTACAGGTTTCACTTCCATGGCCACCACACTTACCACCATTCACAAGAACTCGAATCTATGGATCCTTGGATGGTTTTTAAAACCATTTTAAACACCTGGGATGATCTCTGGAGTGTCCTAACACCTGGCATGATCCAAGAGTTCCATGTTCAACTATAAATAGAGCCATTGAGGTGCCTTCATGTAGGATTGGTTTTGACACCAAACGATTGCGTAACAACACATTCAACGTGCGGAATCCCTGAACGTGCATGACCGAACACACAAGAACGTACTATAAACGATGATTCTATTAACAGATCTGAAAACGTATAGCACCTGAATCATGTATACTGCACTTTCTCTCTCTAGCTTCTCTCTCTAGCACTAGAGCTCTCCAAAGTGCAAATGGTCAAAAGTTACAAATCTAACACTAAAGGTCCTATTTATAGGCCAAGGGATATAATGAGAAATCTCATTATTTACATAAATGCCACCTTGCCTTTCTAAACTAGATATTACAATAAAACGCTAGAAATAAACTGTTTCAGCTACAATTTGAGATGACGAAGGCGGTAGACATAAATGCACTAACAGACTCCCCCTTGGATATTGCCGCAGTCAATCTCAAACATTTAGTCAGACTCGTAGCATCTTCTCTTTCTCTCTCTGAGTCCTCTTGAAGGTTTGACGTCTTTAGAAACATAGACTCCCTCTTGCTCGAACAGAATCCCGTTGGATCTGTCTTCAGCTTCAGCTTCTCCCTCTCTGTAGACTCTTTTCTTCATCAGCCTCCCCTTTTCGTCAAGCTTCCGAGCTTTTGGGATCGACATCTTGCTTTCCGTATACAAGCTCCTTCAGGATAGTTTCCTGGCTCCTTTAATCCATGCTTCCTCTTGCGTTGAGCTCGTCTTCAGACTCCCCCTTAGACTCGGCTATCGGGATCGTAGTCTGGAATCTGCAATCCTCAAACATTTATACGTAAAACATTTTACAGTGAAAACATTTTCAGTTGTCCAGGTATCGTAACCTGGCTCTTTTAAACTTTCTAAATCAAGATCCTGGCTTTAAAATATAATAATATGAATATATCCAGAAATACTTGATTCACTCGCCCTATCAACAATTCTTCAAAGATTTGGCAGTATTAAGCGAACAGGATTGGAAACTGGCTCTATTCAATAGATTTTAACAATATGAGCATCCAAATCCTTCACGGTTAATCATCCAAGTTCAACTTAATGACCTTGGAGATATCACAAACTGTTTTTTATTTTTGATTTTAAAACTTCAAGTTTCAAATTAATGAACTTGTTTATTTTCAGAAACACAATCAGCATACTTAGATTTTGAAACTCAGCTTCCCAGATATCGGTTGTCGAAAATAAAGCAGAAATCAAAATCTTTTTGAATTTTTCTGAAACATAAAGCAATAAAGAAATATTTACAAACATATTTACACACAATATTTTTGTTTGAGTTTGCGTTAGAGGATCATATCAGTTTTTGACAAGTCACAAGTACCGTTGAGCTTAGTTACACATTAAGAATTAAACAATTCACTTAGATTGTCGATATACTGATCCACTTAAATTTTCACACAAATTTCAACTGATTCAGGATACGAATTAGGTGTTTTAAGAACTTAAACTCATTCATGTGTCCCACCTCTTGAATATACTCCCGTATCCAGATCCCAATATTTAGTCTTACAGGTGAGTATACATAGATGATATCTGTAAAGGGTTAAATTGCGAAGGCCGTGAGAGCTCAGGTCAGAACTTCCGTTCAGCAGAGAGATGACGGCTTCGACTTTTGGTGTGTCCCCTTTAGAGGATCTTTTCTTCAACAGCACATGATTTACATATTTTTTCAATGTTTCGTCATTTTTTATGCTGAGGGTAGGCTATATTTCAAGCAAGCGTAAAGTATTCTCCGGGGACTAGGCCATTGCTTCCTCAAAATCAGAAGTCCCGGGATAATACCCCAGATATCACTAAGCATAAAGACCCAGTATCTCAGAAAGAGGGGTACTTCAAACGAGATTTCAGGGGTTACCTATATATCCAAGTAGTGTTCCCCACGAAATAAGCAAGTTTGAATTTAGGTTTATATCCCGAAAAAGTTTACTAAATGTATAAAAACCTATCGGCATATCATCAGTGAGACTGTTTAACGCTATTTAAACATTACATTTCTTTAGCATACTGTAACTGTCTACTGATGTACTATCATTTCCTCTTTTTACACAAAAACTCAATTTTGAATTTTATCATGTTTTTGACTTTTTCAAATTTTCAAATGTTTTTGGATTTTCTAACAATATTACTCCCCCTAAAATGCAAAATCATTAAAAAAATTTGACAACCAATACTGATAGCTTTGTCTCGCCATCCGTTTTCTGCTAAAAGTGCTATGTTTTGCAGAAAAAACAGTAATACCCCCATGATTTACAACACATTGATATTTTACAGTTTGAAAACCGTTTTTCAATCTTGTGAAATTAATCATGTTTGTTCAGCCGTGAGGGTTTTGGCGTATTCAATCAATATATTTTTGAAATTTTTGATTTTTTGACAAAGTAAAAACATATTTTTCGTTTTTAAATTTTTCAATTTTTAGGGTTTTTGAAATAATGTTTATTTATTTACAGAAAACAACCAAACTTCCTTTTTCAATCAACACAGGATTCAGCAGCCTCCTCTGCTTGTTGTACCAGGCTGCTCCGATTTCCATTCTCACAATCTTTAGTTTTCTTTGGAAGCACCTGCACATTCAAATTACTCAATTACTTGAACAATTTAGCCCAGGTCTGTTGGAACTTAGGCATTTCAACACAATATGCATCATTCAACTTCGAAAAATCTTTGTCATTCAGAACAAAGATTTTTTCAATCTTAACTTCAACTTTTTCATCTTTTACCGAAGACTCTTGTTTCTTAACACTCCATGTTTGTCCTTTCGGAGTACCTCTTTTGTAAAAATGTGAATCTTTTTGAACCTTTTGATTTTGAACAACAACTTTAGGTTTCCAAAACTCTTGGGGTTTTGTCATATCAACATTTGTTCTCCAACTTTGTGTTGTTCTAACTCTGGGTGTGTGAGAATTCCAGGTCTGTTTTGAATCGAACCTATTAGAGTTTGATTTCCAAGTTTGGTTCAAAGCAAACTTGTTTGTGTTGTACCTCCAAGTTTGTTTTGAATCAAATCTGATTGACCTGTGTTTCACATCCTCAGATTTCTGTTTCTCAATATCATCAGACTTCTTTTTGTCAACATCCGCAGGTTTTAGATTTGGACATTTTCGTGCAAGATGTCCAATTTGATCACATTTAAAACATGTTCTTTTTGAAACATCTTTGACCTGTGGTTGTTGCTTTTTCTTTTTAACATAAAACTCTTCATTAGACTGTTGTCTAAATTGAAGTTCTTTTTCTTCGTCAATACTTTTTCCTTGAACAAAATTCATCTTTGTCTGAAAATTTTGAGTTTCATTTCTTTTCCAATTTTGTTTCTTCTTATAACCCAACCCAGCCTTCATGTTCTTCTTTTTGTAACCAGGTTTGTTATACAAAGTTTTGTGACCCTTACCAGCAAACTTTGGAATCTCAGACTTTTCAATTTCAACCATTTTGAAAACTTTATCAACCTTTTCTGAAATCACATTCTGAATCAGGAATACAACATCTAAGAATAATTTGTCCGATCCAATCATGGTATAAACCAATCCTTTTGAATCATCATCCGGATTTTTCTCAGATTTTGTGTTTTTCAGATATCCATCATGAAGATTTCCTTCATTTTCATCTTGTGATTCAGATTTACCTGTTTCGATAGACTCTTCTACTAAAACACTTTCAACAACTTTACCAACCACCTCTGAATCACTGATATCATCAGATTTGGTATAAATCACATCGATGTTGTCGGGTAACTGGTCAACCATGTTTATTGCTTTTTCCACTTTCTCGCCATCATAGAATGTATAATTATTCTCCAACGGTGGTGGAACTTGATGGTATTCAGACCCAACTCCCTTTATGTTCTTTTCTGACTCTTTTCCATCGGGTGTGATGTTGAAAATACGTTCCAGAATATATGACGATGAATGGTAACTTTGCAGTTTATTGACCAACTTTTCTTTATCTGCCAATTCTTGTTTAAACTTAGCAACATCATCAATATACTGATTTAAAACTCTTTGTTTATCTTCAAATCTAGCTTCAAGAAATTTAGTGTTTCTCTGACATGCACACAATCTATCATGTAGACTTTTGACTTTACCTTTTAAAACGTCATACGCTTCTTTTACAGTATGATATGATAATTTCATTCCATCATATTCCTTTTGCAACTCTTGGATTTTGTTATCTTTTGGAACACATTCGTTGCAAACAGCTGAACATTTTTCTTTCAATGTTTTATTTTCTTTTTCAAGATCATCACATTTTTGTTTTAACTTTTCATTTTCTTGTTTCAAAAACTTTTCATTTTCAAACATTTCATGACATTTATCTTTGAAAATCTTTTCTATTTTAGTGAATTCTATATCTCTTATTTTAAACTTTTCATCTTTTTTGTAACATCCCAAAAATATAAAACTTTAAATTAAAGTTATAAAGTATAAATAAACAAGAAATTATTTAACTAGGAAATTATAACCTGGTTAATTAAAAGCCTAGAAATAACCCGAAATATGGTTAGAATGAACAAACTAAAGGTTAGACAAAAGTGGAGGGGCTCATGTTGTCAAAATTGAAACTTGTATTGCAATATTGAATTAAAAACAAAACCAAACACCCATCTGGGATGTCTGGTCGATCAGAGCAAGAGAAGGGGCGACCCCCACTTTCAAAGCCCTAGAAATCACAAAAACCACAAATTCAAGGCATAAATCAAGTCCAAATCGATTTCTAAGCACGAATTGGTGATTACCTCACTGAAGGGATCACAAGGTATGTGAAATTCTAGTGTTTTGATTCATCTCAAGTTCTAGGTTAATTGTGAAAAATCAGAATTCAGCTTGATTTTGTATTGCATGTGTGTAATTAGAAGAGATATGGTGTTTAGAGATGAACCCTAGGTGAAATCTTGTTAAAAGATTTCATGGTAATCATAGAGTTTATAACCACCATTGTAGGTGGCTAATGAACTTGAAGAGAGCTTGATAAGTCCTAAAATATGATCTTGTTCTAACATAAATCTGAATTTAAGAATAAATTCAGAAATATTGATGTTAAGATTTGTCTAGAATAGACTAATTAAAGTAATTTGGATGATAATTACAAGTCATGAAATTGGTTTAGATCATGTAGAAATCTGACCCGCTAGGTGTTTGATAAAACGCCTAAATGAGGGTTAAAGGTTGGGTAAAACGCGGATTTGAATATGTTAAGAAATAATACGTTAAAGCTTATGAAAGAGTTCTAATCTGGTTATGAATTGAACTCTTTAGGCAAGGAATCCGGAACGTCAAGTGGACATGCCGGAGGTGATACGCGCGGAAAAGGTGTGCTTTAAAGGTGCGTGACTTCAGTCTCGTTAGATTAAGTAAATGTTTGGTCTTTGTGTAATAATGATGTCGTAGTGTAAAGGACGCGTTGATGTGTCGTTAACGTGGCGAAGTTCACTAGACCATCAAACGGGTCAAAATAAAGATTTGTAATTGAGTTTGGCTTGTCAACAAAGTGATGGTCTTCATTAGATAGCCAAACGGGTCAGAATAAAGATTTGTAATTGAGTTTGGCTTCTCAACAAAGTGATGGTCTTCATTAGATAGCCAAACGGGTCAAAATAAAGATTTGGAATTTGGTTTGGCTTATCAATAAAGTGATGGTCTTCACTAGATAGCCAAACGGGTCAAAATAAAGATTTTAAAGGAATCACGGGAGTAGAGACTTGAAATTTTCATACCCCGCTAGGTGTTGGACGGTACCACACCAACAAATTAGTTATGATAATTAAATCTACGAACCCGTGTTAATGGGTCGAACACTAAGGTTAATAAATGTGTCGTTTGGAACGGAAATGTTGAATTCCGAGGAAATGAGTTTTTAGTTCCAAGGCAATATAAAGCCATGAATAATGCAAACACACCCAGATGTACAAGCCCGGAAACATGGGTAATAGCATCTAAAAGGTGTTAGAATAATAAATCGGAATGTACACTCATAACTAGAATGGGTCGAATAAATGATAGCATGGTAACTTTTAACAAGTATGATTGTTGGATCAATTGATGGTATAATAATCGAAATGAACATGTCCGGAATGAATTTACAGACATACAGGGAGGAAATAGCCTAAAACGGAATACGGTTAAGGGCGAAATCCATAAAATAGCCGAAGGACAAACTTACAGCATCCACCGTAAATTACGGTATCCACCGTAATTTACGGTGGAGATTAAAAGACTTACGGTGAACCTCTACTGTGTTACGGCAGAACCAGAGTTATTCAGGGTCTACCGTAACTTACGGTAGACACCGTAAGTTACGGTGGAGCCCTGAAAAACTTGTATTTTTAATTACTTTTGATGTCGGAACTTGTATACATATATGCTATACTAATGTCAAACTAATATTTTTTTAGTTGTTTGACCATAGGTATGGATAAGATCCTCTCGGATGCTGATCAAGTACGTAGTTAAGAACCGAACACGCATTTTGAAGCTTCCGCAACAAACTTAATCTTGTCTAAACTTTAATCATGTTGTAAATGCTTTTGTTAATCATGTTTGAATCCTTTAAACTAGTTGTTAGATGACTAGCAAGGGTAAACTTTAAACTTGTCATGCTCTATCTTACATTGTTTTGGATATTTTAACAAGTATGTATGGTCTTTAAACACGAAAAGTTTTTGTAAACTCTGATTTGAATACATAATTGATATAATTATTTATTTAATTATGTCCAAATATTAAGGGTGTTACAAGTTGGTAATCAGAGCCCAAGGTTGTTAACAAGTGTGTTCGGTTCAAGCTTGATCAAGCATCTGGTAAGAGTAAATTGTTATAAAGTAGAGTTACTAAGTATAAAAAGGGAAGTAATGAATGGAAATGCATGGGAAGAGCGTGGTAACACACTCAAACCCGAAAAGTGCATTAAATAAGAACGGTGAAAACAAGTTATGAACTTGAATAAACCGAAGTAAATAAACCATATGTCATAGATGAAATGTTTAACGCTTAATGTAAACATTTCAGTTAAAGATGACGGATAAAGGTAATGATGATGCGGTGCCAAGAGTCACCGAGCAAACGAGAGAAGTGATTGCTGAGGAGGTAGGAAAAGCAATCGAAAACAGTTTGTCGGGTTTCATCGACAAAATCCAAAACACGGTATTATCAGTGGTGGAAGAAAGAATCAAGAAATTGGAGGATAATACCAATTTAGCAAATGAGAAGTCGGGAGGATGAAAATCTTGTTCTTATAAAGAGTTCATGGCGTGCAAACCGCCCATTTACAATGGGGAGGTTGACCCGATAATATGTCAGCGGTGGCTAAGCGATATGGATGGGGTATTCGAAAGGACTCATTGTGATCCAGACGACTACGTAGCCTATGGCACGGGTCAGTTAAGGGGTCAAGCGAAAGACTGGTGGGATAACAAGAAGAAAGAAATTGGAAGCGAAGCGGCTAAAGCTATGACATGGGACGAGTTTAAGATGCCGTTTCTTAAACATCACAGTTCCAAGGCAGTCATTAACAAGATCAAGGAAGAATTCATGCAGCTTCGACACAAGGGTGAATCTATTGATAAAATCACGGGAATGTTCATGGATAAGATGAAGTTTTGTGATGAACTGATAACGAATGAGTAGAAGAAAATATATTATTATTATAATATGTTAAGCGCCGAGTATAGGGAGTTTATGACTCCTTCAAAGTATGAGACTCTCACCGAGATTATAAACGTTGCTCGGGAACGGGAGATAGAGTTGAAGAAACAGATTGAAAGAGGTGAAAGAAGGGCGCAAATAGTCAATCCAAGCCCAACAAAAAAGGCGCGCACAACAGAATCCTCTAAGAAACAAGAAGGGAAAAGCGGGTCATCGAACTGCAAGATATGTGGGAAGGGGCACAAAGGTGAGTGCCGGTTCAAGGACAAACCGTGTCCTATATGTGGGAAGACGGGGCACACGGCTGCATTGTGCCCGGGGAAGGTGTCGGTGTGTTACAAATGCTACCAACCGGGTCACAAGAAACCTGAGTGCCCGGAGTTGGTTGGAAAGAAAGACGACAAGAATACACACACGGAGACACCAAGAACAAAGGCGAGATCTTTCCAGTTAACAGCAATGGAGGCAAAAACAGAGCCCGATGTGGTCTCAGGTATATTTGCCATAAATTCAATTCCTGCACATGTGTTATTTGATACGGGTGCAAATAAATCTTTTGTCTCACATGGATTTATTCGACATCCTTCTTTTGTACTAACAAAATTGCCTATGCCATTAGAGGTAGAAATAGGTGATAACAAAAGTTTCCTTGTATGCGATGTATGTCGAGATTGTAAAATAAGCATTGATGATGAAGAATATTTAATAGACTTGATCCCTATGTCAATGGGAGAATTTCAAGTAGTGGTCGGGATGGATTGGTTATCCCGACATCATGCAAAAGTGATATGTTTCCACAAGGAGATAAAATTGACATCTCCAAGTGGGAAGCATGTTACTATCTATGGCGAAAAAGGGGGTAGTCTCGTTACGCGCTCAATATTAAAAGCTCACAAACTTATGAGGCGCGGATGTAAGGCATTCATGATATACGCAAACGAACCTGATAAAGAGACACCAATGATTGAAGACGTACCAGTGGTACGTGAATACGCTGATGTATTTCCGGACGATTTACCGGGAGTACCGCCAGAACGGGAGGTAGAGTTCGGAATTGAATTGATTCCGGGCGCGAAACCTGTGGCCAAGGCGACGTATCGGCTCGCGCCATCAGAATTGCAAGAATTGATGTCCCAAATCCAAGATTTGCTTGACAAGGGATTATTCGGCCAAGTGTGTCTCCATGGGGCGCAACAGTATTATTCGTGAGAAAGAAGGACGGGAGCATGCGTATGTGCATTGATTACCGGGAGTTGAATAAACTCACGGTAAAGAATCGATATCCGCTTCCAAGAATTGATGACCTATTTGACCAATTACAAGGTGCAAGTTGGTTCTCAAAAATCGACCTCAGATTGGGGTATCATCAGTTGAAAGTCAAAGAGGAGGATGTACCGTAAACGGCTTTCCGTACATGGTACGGACATTACGAGTTTCTCGTGATGTCCTTTGGGTTAACTAATGCACCCGCGGCTTTCATGGATCTCATGAACCGGGTTTGCAGACCCATGCTAGACAAGTCAGTGATAGTGTTCATTGATGACATCTTGATATACTCCAAGAATGAAGCAGAACACGCAAGTCATTTGCGTGAAGTGTTGGAGGCGCTCAGGAAAGAGAAATTGTATGCAAAATTTTCAAAATGTGCCTTCTGGTTACAAGAGGTGCAATTTCTTGGGCACATCATTAGTGCAAACGGGGTGTTAGTAGATCCATCAAAGATAGAAGCCGTGTCAAGATGGACTCCACCAAGGAATCCTTCGGAAATCAGAAGCTTCTTGGGGCTTGCGGGTTATTATCGGAGATTCATACAAGATTTCTCCAAAATTGCTATGCCGTTGACCAAACTAACCCGTAAGGATGAAAAGTTTATTTGGGGCGAAGATCAAGAAAGGGCGTTCCAAACGCTCAAGGAAAAATTGACCCATGCACCCGTATTGTCGTTACCGGATGGAACGGAGGATGTGGTAGTTTACTCGGATGCATCGCATTTGGGACTTGGCTGCGTTTTGATGTAGCGGGGCAAGGTTATAGCCTATGCCTCGAGGCATCTAAAGACTCATGAGAAGAGATATCATACCCATGACCTCGAGTTGGCAGCAGTGGTGTTCGCCTTGAAAATATGGAGGCATTATTTGTATGGAGTGAAGTGCACTATCTTTACCGACCACAAAAGCTTAAAGTATTTCTTCGATCAGAAGGAATTAAATATGAGGCAGAGGCGGTGGTTAGAAACTGTCAAAGACTTTGATTGTGAAATACATTACCACCCCGGGAAGGCTAATGTAGTGGCAGACACGTTGAGCCGAAGGACAGATTATACGCCTATTCGAGTATGATCGATGCAACTAATTGTGACATCGGGTTTGCTTGAACAAATCCGGAAATCTCAAATTGAAGCAATCAAGGAAGAAAATGTGAAGAGGGAAAGGATAGTTGGGCAGCTAAAAGACCTGGAGGATGATAACCAAGGATTGAAAACTTGATTTGGGAGAGTTTGGGTTCCAAATACGTGTGGGGCCAAGGTGCGTCTACTTGACGAGGCCCATAAATCTCATTATTCAATTCATCCGGGGGCGACCAAAATGTATAATGACTTAAAACAAAACTATTGGTGGCCCGGAATGAAAAGAGATATTGTGAAATATGTGGAGAAGTGTTTGACTTGTTTACAAGTCAAAGCGGAGCACCAAAAGCCATATGGTAAGTTGCAACCGCTGGATATCCCAGTTTGGAAATGGGAACAAATCACGATGGATTTGTTAACCAAATTGCCCAAAACCAATCGCGAATTTGATGCTATATGGGTAGTCGTGGATAGATTGACAAAAAGTGCTCACTTCATTCCGATTCGTGAGACTTATACATCCGAGAAGATGTTGGAGGTGTACACCAATGAAATAATAGCACGTCATGGAGTGCCGATATCCATTGTATCAGACAGAGATACTCGGTTTACTTCGAAATTTTGGCGCGAATTCCAAGAGAAAATGGGAACTAAATTGTTCATTAGCACTGCTTACCATCCACAAACGGATGGGCAAAGTGAGAGAACGATACAAACGTTGGAAGATATGTTGCGGGCTTGCATTATCGACTTCGGGGGTAGTTGGGATGTCTATCTACCCTTGGTCGAATTCTCATATAACAACAGCTATCACACGAGCATTAAAATGGCCCCTTACGAAATGTTATATGGAAGAAAGTGTCGAACCCCGGTATGTTGGGGAGAACTGGGTCCACGAGGACTAGCTCCTACTGATATAATCCGAACTACAAATGAGAAGATCGACTTGGTCCGAGCTAACCTAAGGGCGGCTCAGGATCGACAAAAAGCGTACGCAGATAAACGGAACAGACCAATTGAATTTCAAATTGGCGATAAAGTAATGCTAAAAGTATCGCCATGGAAAGGAATTATACGGTTCAGAAAAAGAGGAAAGTTGAGTCCGAGGTTCATTGGGCCATTCAGGATCACTGAACGGGTTGGTAAGGTAGCATATCGTCTTGAACTACCCGAGGAGTTGAGTGGAATTCATAGCACATTCCATGTGTCACATCTCCGAAAATGCTTAGCAGACGAAACTGCTCGTATCCGCTATGATGACATCGAGGTGGATAACAGCCTCAACTATGCAGTGAGGCCAATTGCAATTTTAGATCGAAAAGAGAAGAGTCTGAGGAACAAAGTAATTAAGCAAGTGAAGGTTAAATGGGAGCACAGGAAGGGTGCGGATACCACGTGGGAATCCGAAGAAGAGATGCAACGGCTCTACCCCATACTTTTTGGTACGTAAAATTCGGTTTCGGGGACGAAACCCTATTTAAGGGGGGTGGACTTGTAACATCCCAAAAATATAAAACTTTAAATTAAAGTTATAAAGTATAAATAAACAAGAAATTATTTAACTAGGAAATTATAACCTGGTTAATTAAAAGCCTAGAAATAACCCGAAATATGGTTAGAATGAACAAACTAAAGGTTAGACAAAAGTGGAGGGGCTCATGTTGTCAAAATTGAAACTTGAATTGAAATATTGAATTAAAAACAAAACCAAACACCCATCTGGGATGTCTGGTCGATCAGAGAAAGAGAAGGGGCGACCCCCACTCTCAAAGCCCTAGAAATCACAAAAACCACAAATTCAAGGCATAAATCAAGTCCAAATCGATTTCTAAGCACGAATTGGTGATCACCTCACTGAAGGGATCACAAGGTATGTGAAATTCTAGTGTTTTGATTCATCTCAAGTTCTAGGTTAATTGTGAAAAATCAGAATTCAGCTTGATTTTGTATTGCATGTGTGTAATTAGAAGAGATATGGTGTTTAGAGATGAACCCTAGGTGAAATCTTGTTAAAAGATTTCATGGTAATCATAGAGTTTATAACCACCATTGTAGGTGGCTAATGAACTTGAAGAGAGCTTGATAAGTCCTAAAATATGATCTTGTTCTAACATAAATCTGAATTTAAGAATAAATTCAGAAATATTGATGTTAAGATTTGTGTAGAATAGACTAATTAAAGTAATTTGGATGATAATTACAAGTCATGAAATTGGTTTAGATCATGTAGAAATCCGACCCGCTAGGTGTTTGATAAAACGCCTAAATGAGGGTTAAAGGTTGGGTAAAAAGCGGATTTGAATATGTTAAGAAATAATGCGTTAAAGCTTATGAAAGAGTTCTAATCTGGTTATGAATTGAACTCTTTAGGCAAGGAATCCGGAACGTCAAGTGGACACGCCGGAGGTGATACACGCGGAAAAGGTGTGCTTTAAAGGTGCGTGACTTCAGTCTCGTTACATTATGTAAATGTTTGGTCTTTGTGTAATAATGATGTCATAGTGTAAAGGACGCGTTGATGTGTCGTTAACGTGGCGAAGTTCACTAGACCATCAAACGGGTCAAAATAAAGATTTGTAATTGAGTTTGGCTTGTCAACAAAGTGATGGTCTTCATTAGATAGCCAAACGGGTCAGAATAAAGATTTGTAATTGAGTTTGGCTTGTCAACAAAGTGATGGTCTTCATTAGATAGCCAAACGGGTCAAAATAAAGATTTGGAATTTGGTTTGGCTTATCAATAAAGTGATGGTCTTCACTAGATAGCCAAACGGGTCAAGATAAAGATTTTAAAGGAATCACGGGAGTAGAGACTTGAAAGTTTCATACCCCGCTAGGTGTTGGACGGTACCACACCAACAAATTAGTTATGATAATTAAATCTACGAACCCGTGTTAATGGGTCGAACACTAAGGTTAATAAATGTGTCGTTTGGAACGGAAATGTTGAATTCCGAGGAAACGAGTTTTTAGTTCCAAGGCAATATAAAGCCATGAATAATGCAAACACACCAAGATGTACAAGCCCGGAAACATGGGTAATAGCATCTAAAAGGTGTTAGAATAATAAATCGGAATGTACACTCATAACTAGAATGGGTCGAATAAATGATAGCATGGTAACTTTTAACAAGTATGATTGTTGGATCAATTGATGGTATAATAATCGAAATGAACATGTCCGGAATGAATTTACAGACATACAGGGAGGAAATAGCCTAAAACGGAATACGGTTAAGGGCGAAATCCATAAAATAGCCGAAGGACAAACTTACAGCGTCCACCGTAAATTACGGTATCCACCGTAATTTACGGTGGAGATTAAAAGACTTACGGTGAACCTCTACTGTGTTACGGCAGAACCAGAGTTATTCAGGGTCTACCGTAACTTACGGTAGACACCGTAAGTTACGGTGGAGCCCTGAAAAACTTGTATTTTTAAATACTTTTGATGTCGGAACTTGTATACATATATGCTATACTAATGTCAAACTAATATTTTTATAGTTGTTTGACCATAGGTATGGATAAGATCCTCTCGGATGGTGATCAAGTACGTAGTTAAGAACCGAACACGCATTTTGAAGCTTCCGCAACAAACTTAATCTTGTCTAAACTTTAATCATGTTGTAAATGCTTTTGTTAATCATGTTTGAATCCTTTAAACTAGTTGTTAGATGACTAGCAAGGGTAAACTTTAAACTTGTCATGCTCTATCTTACATTGTTTTGGATATTTTAACAAGTATGTATGGTCTTTAAACACGAAAAGTTTTTGTAAACTCTGATTAGTATACATAATTGATATAATTATTTATTTAATTATGTCCAAATATTAAGGGTGTTACATTTTTCAGTACAAGCACTGCACGTTTCCATGCATTTCTTGCACTGTTGTTCAGCTTCATTATCAATTTTATCAGAAGTATCAGTTTGAGTAGTTACCTCAGTGATTGGCACTGTGGTTTCTTTTGCTTGTGAACTCTGACTTTCCTCAAACACCTGCTGTTTCTTTTCAACAGCTTCCTCAACCTTGTCATCAGTTTTCTTCACCTCATTTACCAACTTCTCACTGTCATTCACAATCTCCTCAATTGTCTTCTTCTTCTTCTCCAGACTAGCAAATATCACATTTCGAATGCCTTCTTCAACCTACTCTTTATACCTTGGAATCTCTCTAAGGCCTTTACACCAGACGCTTACAGTAGGTATAGCAGCAACTAATGCATCAAGGTCAACCTTTTTCAGATCAACCGTCGGGTTTCCCTGAGGATCAACATAGCATTCCTTTTCTTTGCTCCACCTGCCTGTGAGTGTTGCTTCTTTGTAAGCATCATACACATCATCCAATCTAAGACGTGCATGTCTTTCTTCACGAGTAAGTTTCACTTCAGCAACCATTGCTTTAACTTTTCCAACATCTTTATCATGTTGACTCCAATCATATCCTTCATCATGATGGATTATACATCTGGGTCCTTCTGTCTCATCAAAGTATTTATCCCAATCAAAATTTTGAAACACAGATTGTACAGATCTTTCATATTCTAAACTTTCTTCACTTTGATCACGAAGTGACAAAACAGCATGTCTCTTTTCTCTAGAAGATCCTTCTTCAATCTGCTTTCTGGTTGGTTGCTCATTATTCTTGTGATATATGGCCTTTTGTAGTAATCCTCATAAAAAGGATTTACGCTTTCATCGGCTCTGTTGTTTATACATTCTCTCTTGAAGTGCCCCTTTTGTTTACACTTGAAACAGGTAACTTTGTTCTTGTCAAAACCTATCTTCATTTCCGGGCCTTCCAGACACCTTTTCCCAGTAATCTCCATGAATCTTTGAGCTCTTTGAATGACACTTGCCATGCACCAGCGAATGTCCATGAGTTCCATCTCTTCTGGATCGACTTGATCGTAATCCTCCTTCGTCATGTTTGGATTCCCGATCTTACCTGCAATTAAACCTTCGTAAGATACCAGAATAGAAGCTAAGAAGCTCATGTGCTGTTAAGCAAATTCATTGTTCAGAAGTGGAGAATTCTTCCAATCAAAGTTGGAATTTGATTTTGACGATCCTGATGCAGATGATGAATGATATCCTGGATCATAACTTGAAGATGTGTTCTTTGATGAATCACCAGTCTTTTCTGCAGTAAAACTAGATTTGATCCTTGGAGATTCATTGTTTTGTAGCAACCCTCTGCGATAGTACAAACCAACATTCTGTTGATAGTTAGAACTAGACACTTTGTTTTGTTTTTCAATCAACAGATCATGTCCCTCTATCTTTTCAATCAGAGTATCTAATGTCATTGTATCAAATTTATCATCATTTTTCAACACAATCACATAGGTTTTCCAATCGTCTTCATTTGGTAAAGCCTCAACAGGTTTATCTACCATCTCTTCTCTCTCTTTGAGGATTTTAAATCTTTCCATTTCAATCTTCAGATGACAGAAGCGTTCAATCATTTGACGAACTGTTTCATTCTTCATGCAACTAAACATGTCAAACTCTTTCTTTAACAACGATATTTTGTTTTTCTTGATATCTTTCCCACCTTCAGCTTTCAACTTTAACGCTTCCCATATTGACTTAGAAGTTTCACCATACTGAAGTAATGAGAAAATATCCTCTCTGATAGATTGTTGAAGTAAAGTTTTCATTCTCAATTCAGCTGAATGTTCCTTTTTATCATCTGCCGTGAAATCTTTAAGTGTGATTAATTCACCTTTTTCATTTTTCGGTTTTTCATATCCAATTATTAAACAAATCCAGCTATCATATGCATAAGCCTGCACCCAGTTTTCAAATCTCTCATACCACCAGTGATAATCTTTGATATTCATGAGTGTTGGTGGTCTTTGATGATTCCCATACACTTTATCATGATTCAAACTTTCAGATATCACTTTTGTAGCATTCTTTGGTGTTACTGGAATATCTTCAGATGTAAGCGCATTATAAAACGTGTTATAAAACTCTTCTTCTAAATCCGACATCTTTGCTTTGCTTCTTGATTCTTTCACTTTGATTTACTAACAACCTTTTGATCACCTGAATCACGTACAAACAAGCACAATCAGTTTAAACAATATCAAACAAATGAATCGGACGGGTATCCGATCGAGTGAGTCAACACAAGTCAACAGTGAAAATAATCTCGTGACAACGCTGTCCGTTCAGGTGAAATTGCTATCCGTTCGGATGAAGTTGCTATCCGTTCGGATGAGATTGCTATCCGTTCGGGTGAGATTGCTATCCGTTCGGGTGAGATTGCTATCCGTTCGGGTGAGATTGCTATCCGTTCAGATTACCTGATGCTGTCCGAACGGATGACCTGATGTTGTCCGAACGGGTGAGATTGGAGTTGTCCGAACGGGTGGGGATGTTGTCCGAACGGATCACTTCTCAATGTATGGCACTAAACGACAAATGTGTTGTCCGATCGGATAGTCTTCAACGATGAACTTTGATATTCAAAATATATTCACATGCATACTGACAATATCACATGCACACACAACAATCAATTAATTTGTAAATGGCCGACAATATTACTTATGCAAATCTGATTATTTGACTTTTAAAACACTATCACATGCAAACTATTAATCGCTGTACTGAAACAATTAATACAGATCACATATATGTAAGATCACAAGCACTAATATTATCAAAAGCAAAAAGCCGACATTCTCATTTAATGAATTCTCATGCAAACACTCAAATAATCTGAATAGATTTTAATGCAATCAAGTTTAATGGCCGACAACTTATCAACTACACATGCAAATACTGAATCAAATCATGTGCTCTCTCAAATTCAACTAATTTCTATATGACCTCAATTTCCACTTAATCGAAAACAACAATCAATTATTATAGATCCAAAGTAATCACGTGAACTAACAGGCAGACCTGAAGTGTTGACTGACAAAAGCTGATAATGTTGACTTAAAGTGAATTTAACATGTGTAATGATATGACACGGATTGCTATCCGGTCGGATAGGAATCCGCTCGGATAGGTCAACTAAGGTCAACACGGATTACTGTCCGCTCGGATGGTAATCCGAACGGATGGGTCAACTAAAGTCAACTTAGATTGCTATCCGCTCAGATAGTAATCCGCTCGGATAGGTCAACTAAAGTCAACTCGGATAGTAATCCGCTCGGATTGTAATCTGCTCGGGTGACACAGCTCCTGCAGTCTGACAATTCACATGAATTTAACAATGGTTGTTAATCAATTAATGAACATGCAAGACTGAATGAATCAGAAGTCCACGTGATGCATGAATTTAATGTTCACATAAATCGAATATTTGCAGAATGATCACGTGATCACAGAAAGCATTAATGACTCACATGTATTGTTGATAATGTTGACTGACTGACAAAGACAACAATATTGACTAAGAGACTTGAATGGGAGATGTAATGCCACTGATTGTTATCCGATCGGATAAGCAGTCAACAAAAGTCAAACAACTTTAAATGAATTTCAGTAAGTGAATTTGAGTCGGATGGTCATCCGATCGGATTGCCATCCGATCGGTGAGCACTAAGAACAATAACAACATCAACAGTAAGCATATTTCACAAACTTTCGAACCACAAAAATTTAAATTTCTCACAAACGGCTTAGAGTTAAGATTTGAAATTTTGTAGGCTTTTAGATCATGTATATTCGCACAACATATCCAAAAATTAGCCGATTTTAACCGTAAAAAGTTGTTTAATTTTGCGTTTTTCAGTAATAACGTGAAGAATATGAAAAAGTGAAGAAAGTTTTGACAAATCTGGATGAAATTGACTCTGAATCTGATGAATTCGTGTACGAAACAGTGTGTTTGATCCGTGCAGTCGAGCTCCTGCTCTGATACCACTTGTAGGATCGGTTTTGACACCAAACGATTGCGTAACAACACGTTCAACGTGCGGAATCCGTGAACGTGCGTGACCGAACACACAAGAACGTACTATAAACGATGATTCTATTAACAGATTTGAAAACGTATAGCACCTGAATCACGTATACTGCACTTTCTCTCTCTAGCTTCTCTATCTAGCACTAGAGCTGTCACACCCCCAAAATCCACCATGCGGGGTATCACCGCTTGGAGGCGTGACTTGACCAGGATCGAGCCACCAATCATACTGAACAACGTACTTAAGTAGATAAAGACAATCACAATACGATTGGTGACCAAAAGCTAGTTAACCAAGTTTTTAATTTAGACAGCGGAAGCATAAACGTAAAGTTCAAAACATAAGTTCGCAGTTCATAAGTTTAAAGTCTAACACATAGGTTTAATAAGTTCATAATGTTTAAAACATTAAACACTGGACATAGCCGTCCGCACACCACAACGACTCCTTCCTCGTGCAAGCTCCAAATGATTAGCGACCTGTAAGGCATGTAACAACGAGTCAACAACAAAGTTGAGTGAATTCACAGTTGGTTGTTTAGTTATAGCATTCGTTTCGTAAATCATCTGTTCGTTTTGAAAACGATGTATCGTATATGTTTGCATCGCGGTCTTTCTGACATGTTTGCGAAGATTAGTGGGGGTTTCCCATGTGTTACTAGACCACGCGTATCGACTGCTACGAAAATATAAGAGGTGCCCTAAGTCAATATCTATCAGCATTGACCCTTTGCCCATAGTCCATTAGTACACGCCCGTCCGACTGGCACGGTGTGAGGTTTGTTAAACCTAATAGCGCTATTAACTAATGACCCGCTCACCATAGGCCTCGGCGATTAAGTCGATAAATGAGGGACTTAAAGTGATAGAGTTGATGGTCTTATGATCGTGTACGTAGGTTTTACGTACGTGCCCTTCAATCCGAGGACAGTAAAAAAGTAGTTTAATAGTAATGATAGTACAAGTAGTTATTTAATCCCATTCCCAACCCCTGGGAATCCCATGCCTTAGAAAGAGTGTGAACTCACCTTGGTTGCTTGGTTTGACTCTCAAATATAGCTAATAGTCGAGGTCGGTCAATCACGTCCTAGTATGATTACCACTTAGTTTATTAGTGATTTCAAATAGGACACAAAGTTCCTACACGTATTTATCACATAACATGCATCACTCTAACGGTTCATGCCCATATAACCTTCCCATCTATTCCCCACTCATAGACAAACATACAACATTGCACATAACACTTTTATTGACATATAACATGTTCTATCATTCTCGGATAACCTACTCGACATTTAGACACGCAATTCGCTCCTTATGTCGTTTCAGCTTTATTAATCAAAACTGGACTGTTTTCGAGCATTTTAATAAAATAGTTAACCTTTTCCAAAAATTCTCAAATTTTTACAGGAAGTCATATGTAATCCAAAATTTATTGTGTAAAAATTTCGGATCTCAGTTCATTACCAATTTTGTATAAAAATTCTTTTACTCGACTGCAATCAGATTTGATACTTTCTGATTGCAGTTTTACGGAAAAATTCACTAAAAATCAATCGTAAGTCGGATCGTCGAAATTCCAGTTGGAGGGTCACAAACAAAACCGTTACTATCTACGGTAAAAATTTCATGAGCTGACTCTGCTCAGGTTTTAAGTTTTGACTCTGATTACAACACACTTTTTCAGCAGAATTATTTCAGCTTGAGCTGCTGTCTAAAAATAATTCTTTAAAAATAGTAAACGACCTCGAAAAATTACGATTCCAGTTCCATTAGTTCAGATATTCAAAATTACACAATTTATACTCCAGAACTTAAATTTTTCGATTAAAAATGAACCCGTTACAGCCTGTTGAAGCAGGCTGGAAGTTTCAATCAGCAAGCTGTTTTTATTGTAGAAGTTACTAAAAACTCATAAACAAAGACCCTAACCAAGTTTTATCAATGTTTTAATGTTCAAACACTATGCATGCATTTACCAAGCTCAAACCAACCAGATTTCAACTTCAAACAAACATTTTATGAAAGGTTTTTATGCAGAATTTTAAGTTCACACTTTAGTGTTTAAGCTTTTAGGTGACATGAACATTCAAACAAACATAACAAGAATCAAGGTGGAACAAGAGTGTGAAGGGACTTACTACTAGCACAAGGCTAGGGTAGTAATCTTAGGATGAGATGATGGTGAAAAGTTGGTGACAAAGCTTGAATCAAACTTCCTTGAAAGCCCTTCAATCTTACACTTCTATGGATGAACTTCAACCTTTGAATGAGAGCTTTTAGTGGAAGAAATGGAGATGGTGAAGAATGATGGTGGTGATTTCGGTTATGAGAGAGGGGGGGGGGGGGTGAGCCGAAAATAAGAGGGAGGAGGGAGAAGGTTGAGTGTGGGTTTGATGGTGATGATGAACTTCCTTGGAATTATGAGCTATCTAGAACCTAGTGTCATCATGCATAATATTCTTGGCCAATAGAAGTAAAGATCACCTTTACCATAATCTAAACAAGATATTTATGTAATCATGGCAGATTTTCGGTGGGGGGGGGGGGGTAAAGTGAAAATTTTGTTAACTAATAGGTATTTAAATAAGAAGGTTAAGGGTATTATCAAGAATAGTGGGTGTATGCCATGTTTCTATAGTGCGTAGGGATTTATTGTGACCATAAATAATTAAGAAAGATAAAATAATATTTCTGAAAATATTTTAGTGTCCCGGAAAATGTCTGGTTGTTTCGGTTACGTATCGTTCCGTTAAAGCGTTTAATTTCACCGTATAGTGTCCTTATACATATATTTTTGTAACGAAATTTATTCCTAACACACAGGAAAATATACCTGACTATTTAGTAACTTTTCTGCATACTACTAGTATGCTAACACGCACATGTAAGTATAACACAGTAATCAGAGAGCAGTTAAATGATTCAGCACAGTCATCAAGTACTTTTATTATCATTAATAAACTGTATGGTTACATGCAAATTTGAGGGTTGTCACAAGAGCTCTCCAAAGTGCCAAATGGTCAAAAGTTACAAATCTAACTAAAGGTCCTATTTATAGGCCAAGGGATATAATGAGAAATCTCATTATTTACATAAATGCCACCTTGCCTTTCTAAACTAGATATTACAATAAAACGCTAGAAATAAACTGTTTCAGCTACGATTTGAGATGACGGAGGCGATAGACATAAATGCACTAACACTTCATTTCTTGCACCTTTTACAAATTCATCTCCTCTCTCTTGCTCTGGCATTCTTAGAGGTTCCTGATAAAAAAGGAAGCTCCCCTTAGTCTAATCTTCGAGCTAGGACCTGTTGTAAGTGTCCTTAGCCTCTAAACGGTTTTTACGCATTTAAAAGCCGAAAGTCAAAGTTGCCGCTAAACGACTTTGACTTTCGGTTTTGACCTAAACGGTCCAGCCATTATTCGAGGCGAATATGGCTATGTGATCGTAATCAGGTAGGTGTTAATCCCTCGAAATGGCACCTCCTAATTACCACGTTTACTTAGTTAATTGTCGGGTCAATGTTATTAAAATAAAAAGGCAAACAGGTCAAATTTTAATTAAATTCAAATCTAATAATGTAGAAGTTATAAAATATGTTTTATCAGTCTAATAACTTGGTAAACATTAATAGATCAGGTATAAACATGTTCAACCCGACAATTCTAAGTTTAAGCTCGGTTCGCAACCGAAAGTCGCAAAAGCTTGACTTTTTTTTTTACTTTCAGTTCTGACCCAAATTAGCTTAATTCCTTTATGCATTAGGGTTCCTTTGTGACCATATTATGTTGTAGTATAACCCTCTGAGGTTATATTAAATGGTCACTTAGTAATCTGAGATTATATGCTTGTTTCCGTTATTATACTTCATGTTGACTAATATGCCCTTTTATCTAAAAATAAGGTTTTCATTATAAATGTACATGCAAATGAACTAAGTACTAATTAGTAAACATATTTGTCATATTTTGATGTTTACAATCTGGTCATAAACTGAAGTTATGTAATTAATCGAAAATATGCTCTAATAAGGACTAAAATGCCCTTTAGCATGCAAATCAAGTTTTAAGCATAATTTTGACATAAACTACTTACCTATTATTGTGATATCATATTTAAGATTTATCAGGATGTTAAGTCAGACTATATACTGACCTTAACCTTGGGTTCTTGTATAAAGCTTTTAAATGACGATAATACCCTTTTTGCAAATAAAATGAGTTTTAAATATAATAAACATGCAAAACCTTTTTGCTACTAATATATTATGAAAAATAAAATATTTTCACCATTCAAAGCTGGTCACAAACTCAGAATTACTTAAACTTCGAAAATATCGTCATTTATCGACTTTTATGCTAATTAAGTGCATAGTATGGTTTTAAACCATATTTAGTACCCAAGACTTGTTACCTACTGAATTTATAAATTATCTAAAATATTTTTACAGTAGGTATGAGTCATGAACTCAGAATCTCAAATAAGTCCCTAAAACTATGTGTGAAATGACCAAAATGCCCCTACGGTGCATAGTTTGGCCATAAAACATAAATCACACATATGTATGATATCCTACTGATATAATATCATAAATAAAATATTTTTATTGAATGTTTATGACCAAAACTTTAGTTTACATACAAACCCCTTTTATAAACCTTAAAATGTCCAAAACGCCCTTATGAGGCTTATTTAGGTTTTAAAAACCTTATGGGCATATATATATTGATATCCTACTGATTTCACAATATATTTTAAGTATAATAATATACGGGACTTGTATATGACTCATCCGGTTACCTGTTTATGCTTATATGCGTTCGGTTCGGTTTATGTGACTAGTTTGCATAAACAAATCGAAACGGGTTAAACCATGACATTTAAACTTCAAAATCCAGAATGTATATAGTTTACCCATATTATACAAGTTTTCATACTTGTTGGGTCTAAATTACATTCCATTCCGGTCACCGCTTAATCTAGCGTTTCGTACCGTAAAGCGTTCCTTAAACTAACGGGTCTAAGTCCTCGACTTAAATAAGACCTGTTAGTATTCTAATAGGTTAATATTACCTTCATTCCAGACTAGGGAGCCCAGTAGAAGTTACCTTCACAAAGTCTTAGTAATTATACGGCTGAGTAGAAATTTTTGGATTTAAAACTCATGTAAATACTTTTAACTTATTTTCCCTTATACGGGCTTGGGATACGGTAAATTATTACCACTTGGTCGGGTATGGGATCATTTGGTCAGATTGTGACTAATATATCCGCATAACTCGTTTTAATCCGTTTTGTTTGGTAACATAAACATTGGGGGTTAACGAACGTGTCCTGGATATCCACGGCTCATTTAAGTTACTAATGGCCACGACCTATGCACGGGGTGTAGGCATACACCCGACAGATGCAAATGCTAAAAATGAAAATTACCCACAAGTTGGGGATAAATCCTTAGTGGGTTTTATAAGTGGTGTGTAAGTTAATCATGTCCCGGTTTCTAAACCGGGCCCTAAATGTATGACAAACATGTAATTCTGTATACACGATTATAAATGTAATTATCCAAAGTTATAAAGCAATTTTCGTGCTTTGAGCATTCAAACAATTTTTCATAAACGTTTTCAAAAGAGTCAGTTAATTGTATTTACCAGTGTAAACTGTCGTATTTTCAAAAAGACTAAGTGACAGGTACCTTGCGTAATAGGCTGGAGCTACTTGGGGTTTAATAAGAGGATATTGCAAATCCCTAGATGCCTTAAAGTCTGTTGAACTTCATTTTATATTTTATTTAAGATCCGCCCATGGATCCTTTTACAACCGTCTGTATATTATTTTATTCGTACTTTGAACTTTCGGGTTGTAATAGTAATTTCTTTCCATGCCTTCCGCTGTGCTATACCTGTGTTTAATTGACTATGATGATATCTGTGACAACTCGTATCTCAGAACCTTTCTTGATACTTTGGTGTAACATGTATGAACGTTCTATGATTAACTTATGTGTTTGTTGCAATGTAATGTCATGAGTTTGAATGTTATATTACATGTTAAGTGAATGAGTGTTATGTATGTATGTATAATGTAGTCGCACAATGTGAACCCGATTGCACAACGTGAGTCAAAGCGCACAAGCCCTCTTGGGCATATCACTCTCGGTCCACACCCTTTGAATCCGAAACCGATGGGCAGCCCATGATGGGTTCGGCCACCCAACTATTTAAGATAAGACATACCCATTAGTGGGGGGTTTGTTCTCTCATTAGTTGCAAACACTTAACATACATCAAACCCTAGTTCTCTCCTTCCTCTCCCTCTCAAACCCGACGGCAACACACCCCTCTCCACCGAAGCTTTTGTGTTCGGATCAATCCTTGCTCTCTTCTCTAACCGGACGTAGTTGACCACATATAGCTCGAGTGACCATTTTGCTTATCTGCCGAGCAAACCAAGGTGAGTTCACACTTTCTACAAGGCATGGGATTCCCGGTGGTTAGGGAATGGGTAAAGAGATTAAATAGAACCTGCATATTCTCCTTGGGTAGAATATGTACCTCCGCTCCTCCATAGGAAGGACGACAACATTGAACCTGCGTAATCTCCTTGGGTAGATTAAGTACCTCCGCTCCTCCATGGGAAGGACGACAACATTAACTTACTAGACAAAACTCTATCATGAAGTCCCTCATTTTTATATCGACTTAATCGCCGGGCCAATGGCGAGTGGGTCATTAGTTAATAGCCCTATTAGGGTTGACAAGCCTCACACCATGCCGGTAGGACAAGCGTGTACTAATGGATCTGGGTACTTAGTCAATGATGATAGACATTGACGTAGGGCACAACTTATTGTTCGTCAGTTGTTGATATGGTAACGGTCTAGTGGTTTACATGGGGAAGCCCCCACTAATTATGAATATGGTTTGGGAAACAAGGATACTGGTTAACTCGTGGTTTACGAAACAACTTATGGTTTTCAAAACAAACTGGTGAAACTAAACAACCAACTGTGAACTCGCTCAACTTTGTTGTTGATTCGTTGTTACATGCCTTGCAGGTCGTTAGATGCTTTTGGAGCTTGCACAGGGAGGCGTGGTCGTTGTGGGACATGGACAATCGTGTGCCATGATAAACATTTGAAACATTTGAACTTACGCTTTGGTTTTTAAACAATATGCTTCTGCTTGAAACTTAAATTATGTTTTGATTTGGACACCAATTATATTGTGTTGGATTTTACTTTCACCTACATGCTTGTTAATATGATTGGTGGCTTGATCCTGGTCAGTCACGCCTCCAAGCGGTGATACTCCGCATGTGGATTTTGGGGGTGTGACAGATTGGTATCAGAGCCATTGGTTATAGTGAACTTGGTTTTAAAAAGGGAAAATCTTTTTGACAAAACCAGACTATAACCTGTACAGTGCTCAACGATTCACAACGACACTTCGCTCCATGTGCAAGACTCAACACACTAGGTGATATGGCTTGTAATGGTATTGCTTGCCTGTTAGTTTAAGTAGTGCATTGATCATGGTATGCTTAGCTAGTGTAGCAACTGCTGTTCGAAACCCTGTGTGTTTACTCTCTTCTGTCACTTTACACTTATGCACTTTCGCGACACCTTTCTTACTTGTGTTTCCTTCAATGAGAAGATCATGAGTGGACGCCTGAACTTGACCCAAGCCCAGCTGACGGCTTTGATTAATGAACAAGTTGCTGCGGCACTTGCAGCCGCTCAGGCAGGAGGTATACCCTGCCATTTCAACTCACTCTAGGATCTCTAGGTCCTACTCTCATAAACCAACTCTTGTGTTAAACTTTGTCCTTTCTTACTCTCACGACAGGTCAACCTGCACAGCCTCCTGTGTGCACATTCAAAACCTTTATGGACTGTCGACCTAGTACCTTCAGTGGTACCGAATGAGCTGTAGGTCTCCTCCACTGGTTCGAGAAGCTCGAATCTGTTTTTGAGATGTGTGAATGCCCTGAGGCTCGTAGGGTGAAATATGCCACTGGTACTCTCGAAGGTGTAGCGCTCATGTGGTGGAATGCTCAGGTTCAGATGCTGGGGTTGGTTGCTGCTAATGCCACCCCATGGAACAACTTCAAGGAACTGATCAAAGAGGAGTACTGTAATCGTGATGACATCCACAAGCTAGAGGTGGAGTTTTTCAATTTGAAGATGTCGGGGTCCGAAATCGAGGCATACACGAAGAGATCAAACGAGCTGGCTATCTTGTGTCCTACTATGGTAGACCCTCCCATCAAACGTATCGAGTTGTATCTCAAGGGGTTAGTGCCAGAAATTCAGAGCCATGTGACTTCAGCTAACCTTGGAACCATTCAGCAAGTCATCCAGCTAGCTCATCGTCTCACTGACCAGGCGGTGGAACAAAACAGGCTACCCAAACGTATTAGTGCTACAGCTACTTCAGAGGCTCCTAGCGACAACAAGCGCAAGTGGGATGGAAATTCAAGCAAGGGTTCAACTTCTATTCAGTCTCAGCAGAGAAGGACTGAGGATTATAGGAGCCCCAGTCAGCAGTCTTTTGGGAGTCAAGGGTAGGGTGGATACAAGGGGAATCACCCTAAGGGCAATCGATGTAACCTGCACCACAGTGGGCAGTGCAACAAGGGTCGCTGCCATCGATGTAACAAGCTTGGTCACGCAGCGAAGGAATGCAGGAACCCATATCCTGCAAATCAAAATCGTCAGCAGCAACAACAGGCTCCACAAAACCAGCAGCAGCAACAGCAGGGCAATAAAGGATGCTTTCAGTGTGGTGCTGAAGGCCACTTCAAAAGGAACTGCCCCCAGCTGAATCAGAATCAGAACAACAACAATCAAGGGAATGGAAACAATGGGGGTAACAATGAAGGCAATGGTGCAAGGGGACGTGTTTTCGTGATTGTTCATGGTGATTTCTATGTTTCGGGTAACAATGGAGGAACGATCCCAACGTTGTTACGGGTAAGTTTCTACTGGATGATTTCTATGTTTCTGTTTTATTTGATTCGGGTGCCGATACCAGTTATGTGTCTTTAAAAGTTAGTCAGATACTTAAGCGTACACCAACACTTATGAACACCAAGCACATAGTAGAGTTAGCAAATGGTAAAAGTCTTGAAGCCACACACATAGTTAAGGGTTGTAATATTGTTCTTGCCGGTCAGACTTTCTCTATCGATCTTGTCCCCATCGTTCTTGGTAGCTTTGACATTGTCATTGGTATGGATTGGTTATCTCAACATCGAGCAGAGATTCTTTGCAAGGAGAAGATCGTCCGCATCCCTCGTTCTGGTAAAGAACCTTTGGTGATTCATGGCGACAAAAGTGGTGCTGTGGTGGGCATCATTTCTTTCCTTAAGGCCCAGAAGTGTTTGCGAAAGGGCTACACTACCATATTAGCTCTCGTTACTAACACCTCGAAGAAAGAGAAGAAGATAGAAGATATTCCGATCGTACGCGACTATCCTAAGGTATTTCCTGAGGAACTACCTGGTCTTCCGCCTCATCACCAGGTCGAGTTTCAAATCGAGCTAGCTCCTGGAGCAGTGCCCATAGCTCGTGCACCTTATCGTTTAGCTCCATCAGAACTAGAAGAGCTGTCTACGCAACTACAAGAGCTTTTGGACAAGGGTGGGGGTTTCAATCATCCTAGCTCTTCGCCCTGGGGAGCTCCAGTCTTATTTGTGAAGAAGAAGGACGGTACCTTCCGTATGTGTATCGACTATCGCGAGCTCAACAAAGTGACTGTGAAGAATCGCTATCCTCTTCCGCGTATTGATGACATGTTCGACCAGCTGCAAGGGTCGAGCTTCTACTCGAAGATTGATCTGAGGTCGGGATATCACCAGCTGAGAGTCCGAGATGAGGACGTCTCCAAAATGGCATTTAGAACTCGTTATGGGCACTACGAGTTTTTGGTCATGCCTTTCGGGCTGACGAACGCACCAGCGGTCTTCATGGATCTCATGAACAGAGTGTGCAAGCCTTACCTGGATAACTTTGTTATAGTATTCATCGACGACATCCTGATCTACTCTAAGAGTCAGGAGGAACACGAGCAACATCTGCAGCTTATTTTGGAACTTCTTCGAGCAGAACAGCTGTATGCAAAGTTCTCGAAATGCGACTTCTGGCTTCGTGAAGTCCATTTCCTAGGCCACGTGGTAAACAAGGATGGGATTCATGTTGATCCATCCAAGGTAGACTCGATCAAGAACTGGCCTGCGCCCCGTACACCAACAGAAATCCGTCAATTCTTGGGTTTGGCGGGCTATTACAGAAGGTTTTTCAAGGATTTCTCCAAGATTGCGCAGCCCCTCACTTCCCTAACTCAGAAGGGTGTCACCTACCATTGGGGTGATGCACAGGAATCTGCTTTTCAGCACTTAAAGGATAGACTCTGTAACGCACCTATCCTCTCATTGCCTGAGGGCACAGACGATTTTGTGGTTTAATGTGACGCATCCATCCAGGGACTTGGTTGCGTGTTGATGCAACGTGATAAGGTCATTTCTTACGCGTCACACCAACTTATGGTTCACGAAAGGAACTACACTACGCACGATCTGCAGCTGGGAGCTGTTTTTTTTTCGCACTTAAGATATGGAGACATTACCTGTATGGTACCAAGTGCACTATTTACACCGATCACAGGAGTCTCGAGCATATCTTCAAGCAAAAGGAGTTAAACATGCGACAACGTCGATGGGTTGAGCTCTTGAATGATTACGAGTGCGCGATGAAGTACCATCCGGGCAAAGCCAATGTGGTGGCCGACGCCCTCAGTCGAAAGGATACTATACCTAAACGAGTGCGCGCATTACAACTTACCATCCAATCTAGTCTTCCTGCTCAGATACGAGATGCTCAGGCTGAAGCATTGAAAGCAGAAAATATCAGGGCCGAGTCCCTGCGAGGATCGAGGAAGCGGTTGGAACAAAAGGAAGACGGCGCATACTACGTAACAGGATGCATTTGGGTCCCGCTCTATGGAAACTTGCGCGAGCTTGTGATTGATGAAGCACATAAGTCTCGTTACTCAGTACATCCTGGTTCGGATAAGATGTACCATGATTTAAAGACCACGTATTGGTGGCCTAGTATGAAAGCCCATATAGCAACCTACGTCAGTAAGTGTTTGACTTGTGCGAGAGTCAAAGTCGAATACCAGAAACCATCAGGCCTACTTCAACAACCAGAGATCCCAAAATGGAAATGGGAGGAAATTTCCATGGATTTCGTGACTGGTCTGCCTAGGTCCCAGCGCGGAAATGACACTATTTGGGTGATAGTGGACCGATTGACTAAGTCTGCACACTTCCTGGCTATCAAAGAAACTGACAAATTCTCTACTTTAGCAGACGTTTATTTAAAGGAAGTGGTTTTGAGGCACGGGGTGCCAGTCTCTATCATATCTGATCGTGATGCACGTTTTACTTCTGAGTTGTGGCAAGCTATGCACAAATCTTTTGGCTCACGTTTAGACATGAACACCGCTTATCACCCGCAAACGGATGGACAGTCTGAACGCACCATCCAAACCCTTGAAGACATGCTTAGGGCATGTGTAATCGACTTTGGTAACGGCTGGGAAAAGCATCTCCCATTAGTGGAGTTTTCGTATAACAACAGTTACCACACCAGTATCCAGGCTGCTCCGTTTGAGGCGTTGTACAGACGTAAATGCCGATCACCTCTTTGTTGGGCAGAAGTAGGTGACAGCCAGATCACTGGCCCAGAACTCGTGGTAGACACAACAGAAAGGATTGCTCAAATACGACAACGAATGGCGGCAGCTCGTGACCGTCAGAAAAGCTACGCTGACAAGCGCATGAAACCACTCGAGTTCCAGGTTGGGGATCGAGTGCTACTCAAGGTCTCACCTTGGAAAGGTGTAGTTTGTTTTGGCAAACGAGGCAAACTCAACCCGCGATACGTTGGACCTTTCAAAATTATAGAGAAAATAGGCAAAGTGGCCTACAAACTGACCGAGAAGTGAAGATTCTCAAGCGTACCAGAATTCCTCTTGTTCGACTTCGTTGGAACTCCCGTCGTGGCCCAGAGTTTACCTGGGAACGAGAAGACCAGATGAAACACAAGTATCCCCAGTTGTTTGAGAACAACGAAACCACTACTGAGCCTGAAGCTACTGCGGAATTTCGTAATGAAATTCCAAACCAACGGGGGAAGGATGTGACACCCCAGGAAAACCATGCAACTTAACTAGCTTCCTCAGTGAGTACGTGATAAATTTCGGGACGAAATTTCTTTCAACTTAGGGATAATGTGACAACTCGTATCTCAGAACCTTTCTTGATACTTTGGTGTAACCTGTATGAACGTTCTATGATTAACTTATGTGTTTGTTGCAATGTAATGTCATGAGTTTGAATGTTATATTACATGTTAAGTGAATGAGTGTTATGTATGTATGTATAATGTAGTCGCACAATGTGAACCCGATTGCACAACGTGAGTCAAAGCGCACAAGCCATCTTGGGCACATCACTCTCGGCCCACACCCTTTAAATCCGAAACCGATGGGCAGCCCATGATGGGTTCGGCCACCCACCTATTTAAGATAAGACATACCCATTAGTGGGGGGTTTGTTCTCTCATTAGTTGCAAACACTTAACACACATCAAACCCTAGTTCTCTCCTTCCTCTCCCTCTCAAACCCGACGGCAACACACCCCTCTCCACCGAAGCTTTTGTGTTCGGATTAATCCTTGCTCTCTTCTCTAACCGGGCGTGGTTGACCACATATAGCTCGAGTGACCATTTTGCTTATCTGCCGAGCAAACCAAGGTGAGTTCACACTTTCTATAAGGCATGGGATTCCCGGTGGTTAGGGAATGGGCAAAGAGATTAAATAGAACCTGCATATTCTCCTTGGGGAGAATATGTACCTCCGTTCCTCCATAGGAAGGATGACAACATTGAACCTGCGTAATCTCCTTGGGTAGATTACGTACCTCCGCTCCTCCATGGGAAGGACGACAACATTAACTTACTAGACAAAACTCTATCATGAAGTCCCTCATTTTTATATCGACTTAATCGCCGGGCCAATGGCGAGCGGGTCATTAGTTAATAGCCCTATTAGGGTTGACAAGCCTCACACCGTGCCGGTAGGACGGGCGTGGCCTAATGGATCTGGGCACTTACTCAATGATGATAGACATTGACGTAGGGCACAACTTATTGTTCGTCAGTTGTCGATATGGTAACGGTCTAGTGGTTTACATGGGGAAGCCCCCACTAATTATGAATATGGTTTGGGAAACAAGGATACTGGTTAACTCGTGGTTTACGAAACAACTTATGCTTTTCAAAACAAACTGGTGAAACTAAACAGCCAACTGTGAAATCGCTCCACTTTGTTGTTGATTCGTTGTTACATGCCTTGCAGGTCGTTAGATGCTTTTGGAGCTTGCACAGGGAGGCGTGGTCGTTGTGGGACATGGACAGTCGTGTGCCATGATAAACATTTGAACTTACGCTTTGGTTTTTAAACAATATGCTTCCGCTTGCAACTTAAATTATGTTTTGATTTGGACACCAATTATATTGTGTTGTATTTTACTTTTACCTACATGCTTGTTCAATATGATTGGTGGCTTGATCTTGGTCAGTCACGCCTCCAAGCGGTGATACTCCGCATGTGGATTTTGGGGGTGTGACAATATCAACTACGTCATGATACTCCCCACCGGGCCCACCGGATTATGTGGAAATATCGGGGTGTGACAGGTTGGTATCAGAGCCAACATTGAGTGAGTTAAACACTAGCCTTTTGTGTTTAATCTCAATGACATAGTAGCACATTCCTTAGACTTCCGACTCTAGGAAAATGACCTAGCAATAATCTTGATCTTTATTTTGTTTATATATATTGTTTTCTTGTTTTTGACAGGTTCAAACATAGGATGCCACCACGAGTTAGAGGAGGAAAAGGCAAGGGTCCTATGAGAGGAGGGCCATCTAGCCAGGCGGGGCCTTCACACCGCCGCACACCATCAGCGTCCTTTAGCTCTGATCCCTATGATGATTGGAGACATTCGCTGGAACCCGCTCGGTGATCTGTCTCGCTGAGCACTTCAGCATCTTACCACCACTCCTTTGGGCCACAACAACCACAAGAGCCCCAACACTCACAACATTCGCAGCATTCGCTACATTCACATTGTAAGGGTATAATCTGGTATAGGTTTGCGTCTGTCTTGGGTTAGTACATATGGGTTGGGTGCGATATGTTATATGGGCTCGATGGGATGTTTAGTAGACTTTGGGGTATAGGATACATGTTAAAACAAATTATCCTGTCAAAAATGTGCTTAGGAAACCAGAGATGTCAGGCAGGATGGCCAAGTGGTCAGTAAAGTTGAGTGCTTAGGATACATGTTATATGAACCTAGAAGTGCCATAAAATCTCAGGCTTTAGCCGACTTTGTGGCTGATTTTAGTAGTGACATTCAGGATGAGGTAGATCTAGAAGTTCAACAGCTAGGAGAATCCTCAGGATCCTGGATATTATATACTGATGGTGCATCTAATGTAAGAGGAGTAGGATTAGGAATACTACTAAAATCGCCACAGGGGGACATATTACCCCAGGCTATTAGGTGTGAATTTCCTGCTACTAATAATGAAGCAGAGTATGAGGCTTTGATTGCAGGATTAGAGTTGGCTAAGAGCATGAGTATCAAAAATTTGCAAGTGTATGTTGACTCTTTGTTAATTACTAACCATTTTAATGGATCCTATGCAGTTAAGGGTGAGAAGTTAATCGAATATCTTGATATTCTCAAAAAATTAGCAGGATATTTCGATGTTTTTATACTTGAACAGGTACCAAGGGAAGATAATGCTGAAGCTGATGCCCTAGCAAAATTGGGATCATCGATCAGGATACCTGAAGGGACGCAAATACCAATATTACATGTCTTATATCCTGCAACGAATCCTCAGGATAAAGAAGTAGCTAGTATACAGAATCCTGGAGCAGAACATCCTGAGGAGGATCCTAAATCCTGGACGGCTCCAATCATGAGATATCTCAAAGAAGGACACATCCCTGGAAATGAAAATCCTAAGGCATTTAGGATGAAGGTATCACGGTTCACTATTATAAATAATATTTTATACAAGAAATCTCTTGCAGGACCGTATTTGAGATGCTTGGAGGATCCTGAAGCCAAAGAAGTACTTCAGGATATACATGAAGGGGATTGTGGTAACCATGCTGGGGGCAGATCGTTATTCTCAAAAATATTAAGGACAGGATATTATTGGCCAACAATGAGGAAGGATGCAGCAGAACATGCTCGAAGATGTGACGCATGTCAAAGACATAGTAACATACTGCATCAACCGGCTGAACCATTATATCCTATTGTTTCCCCTTGGCCATTTATGAAGTGGGGTATGGATATAGTGGGAAAGCTACCAAAAGCTCCGGGAGGAAAAGTCTTTATGCTAGCAATGACGGATTATTTCTCTAAGTGGGTTGAAGCAGAAGCATTCGTTCAAGTAAGAGACCAAGAAGTAGTATCCTTCATCAAGAGAAATATCCTGACCAGATTCGGAGTACCAGCCGAGATAATTTGCGACAATGGTTCTCAGTTCATAAGTAAGAGGACTACAGACTTTTGCAAGAGTTGGGGAATCAAAATGATTACGTCTACTCCGGTACATCATCAAGCAAATGGACAAGCAGAATCCTCAAACAAAATAATTGTCAATAACTTAAAGAAAAGGCTTGGAGCTAAAAAAGGAAGATGGGCAGAAGAATTACCCTTTGTTTTATGGGCTGATAGGACAACGGTAAAGAATGCAACAGGCCAAACCCCATTTTCGTTGGTGTTTGGAGCAGAAGCAGTGATTCCAACGGAGATGACAATACCTACTGCAAGATCTATCTTAAGTGATCCTGAGCAGAATCCCGAAGCCTTGAGTCAGGATTTAGACACTATAGATGAAAAGAGAGATGCGGCAAGGCTAAGGATGGCAGCATATCAACAGAGAATATCCAAGGCATATAACAAGAATATTAGAACCAGAAGATTTAAGGTTGGAGATTGGGTGTTAAGAAAGGCTTTCCAAAATACTACTAATCCTGCCGATGGCAAGTTAGCTCCAAAATGGGAAGGACCATGTGAAGTTGAATCAGAAGCAGGGAAAGGAGCATATAGACTCAAGAATATGGAGGGGGATATGCTACCGAGATCTTGGAATGCTATATACCTTAAGCTCTATTTCAAGTGAGTCTAGAATTTAATTTCTAACTCAAGATGGTATGAATTCTACTTCTTTTAAATAAGTTTGGTTTAATTTGTTCTTTGTAACCTGATACTGACTTAAGCATCGGATGGGTGTTAGCCAAGCTAACACCCACCTTAGTTTACATTTGTTTTGCAAGATATGTTTCAGGATATAGCTCCAGGATATGCACTCAGGATAACTCAGAAGATTAGAGGATTGGCCCCCTCTCTCACGTTTAAGGGATACTGATCCCTTCACAGGTTTAAAGGTATTCACCTTTCTTCCGAATTGGGTTTAAACACCCCGCCTGGAGCGCAAGTTATTCAAGGATAGTTCAAGGTGGCGGGACCAGTCCATGTAAAAGTGGCTGACAATTTCGTTACCATTGGCTATATCCTGAATCCTAACGGTATATGAGGATTGATCACCCTCTCTCACGAAAGGGTATTTTCATACTCTCTAAGGTTTAAAGGTTTTCACCTTTCTAAGTCTTGGAGTTTATACACTCCCGCCTGTAGCGCATGAAAAATTGGGATTTTCCCCAGGATAGAAAGGATTTATCTCCAGTACATCCTTGGGTTATACCCTCGGGATGTGAAAAATTGCTTATGCCATGGAAACTGACATTAAGTAGATTTCTAAGATACTTGAAGACATTGTACACAGGGGACATTCCTGCCAAGATGGGGGTGTAAAGCTAAAAGAATGAAGTTTGCGACTAATGCACTAAGTACCTTGCACTGGGGACATCTTCATTGGAAGAGTTGCAAAGGGATTGAAGTTCGGTAATAGGTTTATATCCTATGTCTGGTATGATCTTTCCTTTGTAAGCCTCATTTAAGTTTTTAGTAACATTATGTTAAGTATCCTGACATATATCCTCAAATTCCTTTTAAGGATATTTGATTAGGATGTTTGAAACTAGTATTGGCTTGGAACTTTGATCGTCATCAAAACTTGGTTTTGAAAAGATAAACTATTTTTTACTTTCTAAAGAAATTTTTATAAAGTTAAAGGAACGTCTGGAAGATCTATTTAATAAAAGGCTTCTGCAGTATGTTTCTGAGCATACTGGTCAGGATATTTTGTAAAATAACAGTATGAAATTTTTACAAAGCTAAGACTTACACTAAACAATGCAAGGTGACAGAAAATAAGTCAAAAGATAGTTATATTATTAACAAGTCAAAAGTTGTGCTTTTGGTTTCACTTTAAACTAAGGCCCATCCGCCAAAAGCACAATTAGTTTTTACCATATTTGTGTAACGGTTGCAGGATCTGTCTCAAAACAGGACCCGTCCACCTACAACCGTTACTATGTTCAAAACAAGTTATACTAATCGATGACCAAGGGCTTCATCCTAAAACCTAGGACCCATCCACCTTTGGTCATCACATTGTTCTAGTGCAGGAAATGTAAATTGTTCAAAGACAGGAAAAGTAAATTGTTTATGCAACCACAACCATGAAATTAAAAAAGTGGGCTCCGGCCTTGGCACGTATATCCATCATCGCCCACTCTGCTGCCTAAGGGGCAGCACCCTCTTGAACAGCAACCTCCTTGCCAGCATTCGCCCCAGCATCACCCTCGGGATTCTTCTCAGCACCATCACCGGCATTGGCAACCTCCTCTGCCACCTTAGAAGGCTCTTCACCAGTATGTTTTGCAGGATGAGCAACGGGATGACCTCCGAGGCCCTGTAGTTTCTCCTCCCAAGCCTTTACATTCCAGGAAGGGCATTCAAAACCCAGATCCATGGCCTCATAAGCCATCCTTATCCTGGCTTGGAGAAGAGAGACGACCACCGAAGCTTTTAGGCTATCCCGGTATGAGCTCATATTCTGCTGATATTGGAGAAGAGCGGCGTCTAGCTTGGCTTAAGCATCCTCATTAGCTTTGTGGAGGGCGGCTTGATGTTCCTGAGTCATTGCCTTGCATTTGTCTTCATAATGCTGGGATTTGGCAGCTGCAATGGTTCCTTGATCAGCTATGGTGGCTTGAGCTTTCTCCAGCTGAATCTGCAACATCTTGTTAAGACCGCTAGCGTCTTCGTATAAATGCATGAGGCGATCCAGACCCTGTCGATAAAGACACAGGTATTAATGTGAAAAATAAGCAGGATAAAGACTAACATACTTGTACAGGATATCGGAAAGAAAATTCTACCTGTTTGAGAAATGAGGTGGCTTCGTTAAACCCATGATTCTCAAGGGAGAATGTTTCAGAAACAGCTGGGGAGTCAGTCTCCTTTCTCTTCCGAGAGCTGGATGCCCTGGTCCTGGATGCCGGAGGACCTTTGGGGGCTGAAACAGTCTTTGAGGAGGTAGGCTTTGGTGTAGCAGATGGCTTTGTCTTGGATTCTTGTTTGGTGGGTTCAAGGCTGGAGTAGCAATCTAACTCATCAAGTTCGAAACCTTCAAGGTTGACGACTGGTACTACATAAGGGAAGATATTTTTAAAACTCATCATATTTTTGAAAAGTAATTAACATATGAAGATGTGCTTACCAGACATTTCTGAGCTTGATTTTTTATGAGGATCTGTGAGAGACAGGGAAAAAGTTCTTTCACTGGCTGGAAGACGGTAGATTTCCTTGATCTTGGATTCGGATTCTGCGCTAGGAGGCACTAAATCTCTGAAATTCGCTGCATAAAAACATCAGAATATAAGTCCGGGATACAGTTTGAAGATATGATTGGGGATATTCCTAAAACCCTAAATCCTACCCTTGGTTAACCATTTAACCGGTAGATCGAAACCCTTATCAATGGAGTCTCTTTTGACAAAAAAGAATTTTCGTCGCCATCGATCCTCATTCTTGGTGGCTTTAAGGACCAAAGGGTTCTTGATGGAGAACAGAAGATAACGGTGATTGCCATGGGATCTCAACCGGTATGCTACGGGAAGGTCCTCAACAAGTAGGTTAGGAAAATGACGAGATTTGATTTGATCCAACACTATCAAGATTCGCCAGACCATTGGCATAACTTGGGCATAACTAAGGCCGGTGAAGTCGAAAAAGCTGGAGATAAAGGGTGGAAATGGATACCGGAGTCCAAGAGAGAAAGGATAGGCGAAAAAACAAACCCACTCGTCGGATGATGCATCCGATCGGGCTTCCTTGTCAAAGGGGCGAAAGACCGTTCCGGTGGGAAAGGCACCGGAGTCTTTGAGAGCAGCAATATCAGCATTATTGAAGCAGCAAATCTCCTTTGCTGGATCGGTGATAAAGTTTTGACTTATGAGGGTTGAGGCTGACCGGTCTGAGCGGGATTTCGTTCGTGGTGCCATTGAGCAAATTAAGAAAAATTAAAGAAAGGAGATTAGAAAAGAAGATACCTGATGCTTGCTCGCAGATAAGGATAACCGAGACAAGGAGTCCCTCGGTTAATATAGGATGAATATAGGGGGGTAAAAAGTAAATAATGCCTTGGAAGTTGCACCGCTGTCATTTCAAGAGTCTAGTCATATTAATTACCTTAAGTTATGAGATAAGATTTTTGAAATATATCCGTTGGATTGGTATCCCAACCGATATATTTGGGGACAATTGTTAGGGGTCATTTTCTTAACATACGTATCCTGACCAATATCCTGCCTTTGTTTGTTTATTTGTGATCAGGATGCTGGAAGAGGATATTGCTAACATCTTGGGCGATATCCTGAGGCTTATTGAATTAACCACGTGCAGGTTAAGGGTTGAGGCTTGCTAACGGTCAAGAGGACTTCTTCTCCTCAAGACTCGGACGAATTTGTTGAGAAAGAGACGTTGAGCCCGAAAGACCAGGTCTACAACGTTCCAAGAAGGAATATTCGGTGGATCCCGCAAGTTTAGGGTAGTTGGTTATTTTATCTTTACTATAAATAGATGAGGTCGGATCAGCTTAGAACACAACAATTCTTCACTAACACTCTCGAACACTTTCACTCTCTAGCTAATTACAAACACCACACTTGTATTTCATTGTAACACTTAGTCGATCCGTACCACATCCCGCACTGTATCCTGATTTTTGAAGCAATTGAAGAACAAGGCAGCTGCGATTGTCAGCTCCCGAGGTTTTATGCCGGCGATCTAGATTGATCAAGGGTTTTCCTCGTACATCTCGTGTCATTTACTTTATTTTCGCTCATTGTTTGATCATAGATACAGCTCAATATCCTGAGCCGTATCCTGAGTACTGTTTTTCCAAATAACTTAACAAGTATATTTCCAACACACTTTCTAGCACACTACCTCACTTAACTAATTTGATCACTTAATTACTTCGGTAATTTTTGACCAAAACAGTAACCATAAAGGATATTGATAAGTTGTTTTATTTTTGAACTATCTGTTACTTATACATTTAATTGTCTTTTCAGAAATGGATCAAATTAATCAATTGGGATTGACTGAAAAAACTGCTATTAACCAGGATCTAGATAACATAATTGGAACTAACAACAGGATTCCTAGGCTGATTTCGGGGGGGATCCTTTTCAGAATGGAAATTCAGATTTATCCAATATATGATAATCAAAGATCCAAAGGCCTGGAGGTCCATTTGCAACGGACCAACTGTGATTACCTATGTCGTGAATAAAGCTGAGGGAACTACTGCACCTAAGCCTGAGTCTCAATTTACTGAAGAGGATCGTGAAAAACTCGACATTGATATCAAGGCTCTCGCTATGCTACACTCTGCGCTGGCACCAGAAATTGATATTGGAGTTCGAGATTGTAAAAATGCAAAGGAAATGTGGGAAGCTCTCTTGGCTATGTATGAAGGAAATGAAGAAATGAAGGAAAGCAAACGGGAGATGCTCACTCAAAAGTTTAATATGTTCAATCACTTACCAGGAGAAACTTTGGAAAATCAAATTCAAAGATTCGTTGCTTTGATCAGTGATATGAAAACTCATGATATCAGGTTGGAAAATTCTATTATCAATAAGAAACTGCTCAATGCTCTTCCAAGAAACTGGGATACAAACATGACCCTTATCAAAAGAACCAGGGATTTGGCCAGAATGACTCTTTCTGAACTGATATCATTGTTGAAGTCCTATGAGATGGACGATAAACAAAGGCTCTACAACCACACTGCAAGCTACAACAATGCAGGTGTTTTGACAAATGCTGCATTGGTATCTCAGCAAGGAGTGGGCTCGCTTCAAACACCTTCCACTATTATGTATCCCGCAAACCTTGGAACCTACGTCAATCAATCTAGTTACTTTTCTGCTCCTGTTCAACAAGTGAATCCAACTCAATCTGCTCCACAGCCTGCAAATCAATCCTCTTCTACACCCACTCAACTTCTTTCGAACATTACTACTTCTTTCGCAGCAACAAATTCTTCTGTGGCTACTTCGAAGGAATTTGAGCAAGCTATGGCCTTCATGACAGGGGTCATGAACTGTTATCACGCGTTTATCGCTGGAAGGATGGCTAATAACATTGATTCTACTGAACTGCTGGAAATCCATCCTGATGACGTTGAAGAAATGGATATTACTTGGCAGATGGCCATGGCAATTTTTAGAGCCAAAACCTTTGTGAAGAAAACTGGTAGAAACAAATGGGAAACAACTGATCATGAGCTTGGTTGGAACAAGTCTAAGCTCAGATGTTATAACTGCCATGAGCCTGGGCATTATGCTCGAGAGTGCAAGCAACCAAGAAGAGAGAGAGCGGATCCAAATGTCACTATTACTGTTAGTTCAGCTGCACGACCATCCCCGAACGTTGTGTCGACCTCAAACATCACCGTCTCTCATCCCGCTCAGGTTTCATCCTCAAACACTGCTGCTAGAAATCAAACAATCACTTCAGAATCAGTTGCAAATCCTGGAAGTGCTTTAGTGGTTCAGGAAGGAGGGGGCTTTGATTGGACACAACAAATGGATGATTTGCAGCTTACTTCAGACACTTTGTATCAGTCAAATCAAGCTCTCGTGGCAGAAGTGAAAGAAGACACTGAATCAGAAACTGAAGATATTGAGGGAACAATCTATCAAGCCCTCATGGCTCAAATGAACGGCTACACTCCTTCTGAAGCTGAGGTATGTGTAGATGATATTTGTTGTACTTCTAAGTGTAGGGAGAAGGTAAAAGGGTTTAAGGAGCAGGCCGACTCACTTGTTATGCAACTTCAATATACCAGATCCAGTAGTTATGAAGTCAAAAAGAAACTGGATGGGTATAAGGATATGGTGGAGGCGCAAAAGCGCGATATTCAAAAGTTGCATAACGATTTGAGCAAAGCGAACTGTCGATATCTTCACTTCAAAGAGCTATCTGAATAATTAACTGTTGAATTAAATGACTTAAAATAACTTTTGAAAATACAGAATTCAATTTTAAAAAGTTTGATGTTTCTAGTGAAAAAGTCGAAAAGATGATCAATCAACAGTTAAAATACAGCAAAAAGGGAATAAGGAATAAAGGATTGGGATTTGTATGCATATCTCCACCATACAATCACAATTACTCCTCAATTCCAATGACTGAACCCAAAATGGAATACGGGAAACTAGAGGATAAGAAACCTGAACCTGCCAAGTCTCGAAAAATAAAAATCACCAGGCCTGATAACACTGAAATTATTTTGGAAAAGCAGGCTTATCAACAAACGTTTGTTAAATCAGAAAATGTTTTAAATCACACAGAAACCTTGAATTTTGAGAAAAATGTAAGTGTTGATAAACATTTTCAAGTGTTGGAAAACGCAGAATCTTGTGTTTCACAAAAGTCACCTTAAAATAAATCACTAACACAAGAGTCTGAGGTCAGAGAATCTAGAGTGAACGTAGACAACATTGAGTTTGCCATGATAAAAGGTTTGACTGAATTTATGAAAGAATTTAAAAATGGCAAACAAAGTGAATCTGCTTCCCAGGTGATACAACTTGTGATACTTCTGAGACAACCACTCCTGAGAAATCTGAAATGGTTGAATCAGTCGATGTCAACAACGGATCACCTGAAGGAGCAGAGTCACCTCAGAATAAAGTAGAGTCTAATGAACCTTCTGAATCATCAGTTTCATTTGATCAACATGTGATTCCTTTGAAAAGACTGATTGTGACAACTCAGAGTCAGTTGATTAAGTAGAGTCAACAAATGAATGATCTGAAACAGTTGAATCAGATTCGATCAAAGAAGAATCAGAAGCAACATCGGGAGCTTCTGTTGAGTTAAATGGTGATGAAACCACAGAAGCCCCTACTAAATCTTTAAACAAAAATAATTCTGATCCTTCTGAATCGATGATGTCACTAGAAGCTGAAAGCATTTCTACTGCATCAAGTGACACTGTTTGTGAGCAAATGAGCGATACTAACCCTGTTGCTTCAAATGCAGACCAAGTAATTATTGAAGATTGGGTAGATGAAGATGATGAGGATGACGTTGCTTTAGTTGTTTTGAAAAATAAAATTCAGAAAAACAATTCTTTAATTTCTGAAAATTCAAACAATATTTCAATTTCTTCTGATGCTTTGGATAGTGTGGGCTCTGTTTTAAAGAGCGATGAATGTTCTGACATTTATTTTGGTTCTATTTGTGTGAATTTGAATTCAGTGGTTTTACCTAATAAAGCTGATAAATCTAAAAATATATTGGTAAAAAGGACTAAAAGAGGAAGTGAAACAAAATATGTTCCACCAAAATCAAGATCAAACAATCCAATTAATTGTCATTCTGTTTCTAAGAATAAAGTTAAACATGTCTCGTTTGCATCTTAGGAACCACACAGGTCCTCAAGTTCTGAAAAGACTGATGGATGTCAGGCAAAACCACATGTGAAACGACAAATATGTTACACGTGTGGAGTTGCTGGACACATTGCAAGAAATTGTCATCATCGTCCTGATAAACTCAAAGAAGGAGAGCATCATAAGGCTCCAAAAGGGAATTTCAAGCCTTCAAGACAGGAGAAGACTCAAAAATCTAAACCTGTTAAGAAGCTGAATTCCAAGGTGAAGCCTTCTGATGGAGACTAGAACAAAGCTAAACTAACGAAGATAAAAGCAAAAAGTCACACTCCAAACTCTACACATGTTTCGCCTAAGGCATCCAATAAATTGGAAAGGCCTAGGCAAGTTTGGAAACCTAAGAATTATGTTCCAGATAACTCTCCTAAATCATCGTGCATCAATAACAAACCTATCTACTCTAAGGAAAAGCTGATTTGGATGCAAGTCACATATGCTAATGAACAGGGTGTACCCACTACAACTATGGCTTGGGTACCAAAATCTAATTAATCCCACATATTGTGCAGGAATGGCTATGGAGGGCTGTCATTCGACTCTGGTCATTAACAGTGGCTATTCCAAGCATATGACTGGCGACTTATCCCAACTTACTGATCTTGAAGAGTTTAATGGAGGATATGTTGCTTTTACAAGAGGAGAGAAAGGAAAGATCACGCAACGAGGCACAGTCAAGAATGGTGATCTCTGTTTCAAAGACGTCAACTACGTTCTTGAGTTGAAGCATAGCTTGCTGAGTGTTGCTTAAATATGCGACAACGGTTAATCAACTCACTTCACTGACAAACAATGTCTTATTCTAAAACCAGGAATGGTCATTCCTGATGAATGGATACTGTTGAAGTCTGAACGAAAGGGCAACGCTTATGTCATTGACATGAATAAACCACCTACTGAAAGCGTTGCCTGTTTGTTCACCAAAATATCTGAGCACAATGCTATGCTGTGGTATCGTCGTTTAGGACATTCAAACATAAAAAATCTGAATCGTCTTGCAAAACTGGGGTTGGTAAGGGGCCTACCGGTAAAGGATTTCATAACTTTCGAAAAATGTGTTTCATGTGCTAAGGGCAAACAGCATCGAAAACCTCATTTTCCCAAAACTGTCAACACTGTTAACAGTGTGATGCAGCTGCTTCACATGGATCTTTTTGGTCCAATGAATGTGCTCAGTCTGTCTGGAAAGTCTTACTGTCTTGTAATTACTGATGACTACTCACGTTTTACTTGGGTTTTCTTCTTAGTTAACAAAAGTGAGACTGCAGAATTGATCAAAAGATTCATAATCTTTATGGAAAATCAGACTGGCAAGAAAGTGAATGGAATTCGAAGTGACAATGGAACCGAATTCAAGAATGCTGAATTGAATTTATTCTGTGCTAAAAGGGGAATTGCTCGCCAATACAATGCTGCTAGAACTCCTCAGCAAAATGGAGTGGCCGAAAGAAGGAATAGAACCCTAATTGAAGCGGCTCGCACGATGCTTTTTGATTCTAAGCTCCCAATGTTCTTCTGGGAAGAGGCTATTAATATTGCATGCTATGTTCAGAACAAAGTAATTATTAACAAGGCACACATGAAGATGTCTCATGAAGTAATGTTCGGCGAAAAACCCTCTGTTGGGCACTTTAGAGCTTTTGGTTATCCATGCACTCTTTTGCACCTGGAATCCATACCAAAGTTTGACGATAGGGGGATGAATGCTATTTCATCGGATATGCGGGAAAAGCTGCTCATGAAAACAAGACTGCATATAGAGTGTACAACAAGAAGACCAGACAGATCGTTGAATCTTACGATGTGCAGTGGCTCGAAGAAAACCAGACGGATGCTGGAAACGGGCCATTTACTCTCTATAACTATGATTATCTTTTTAAATCCTTTGACATTCTTGATGATCCTCCTGTTGCTCATGCAGGTACTTCTAATACTTCAAATGCTGTTTCTCGACCCTCATATGTCACACATAATGCTGAAGAAGAGGGGGATGTTGAATTTGAGGGGGATTCTACGGCTGTGGGGGATCACACCCCCGTAGCCTCATCTTCAACATCAGCACCAGAGATTCAAGTGGTTCCTGATTACATCGACATTCTCAATGATGGAAGGGAAGCGTTGGATTCATCTGATTATGAGGACACACCCAACGATCAAAATGACATGTTTGATGGTCCCATTCCTGACAAGTTTGTCGCAAATGGTTCAGAGGAAGAGAAATGTTGGTACATACATCTGTCGTCTTCGTCTTATATCGAGTCTTGGGTTGCGTTGCGGATCTGAACTAGTGACATCATATATGTGACATCACAAGTGACATCACACATATGATATCCCATCCTACATCAGCACATGAAACGAAAGTTAAATGTTCATATAAGACAAAACAGTGAGTTAGCATGAAAGTCATGATCGCTTGAATTGTAATTTGTTGTTATCGCTTGAACTTGTAACCGTTTGAAAGTGTATGTGTCTTTCAAGCGGTCTAGCATGTAGTATATATATAGGTCATGTGTTGTCATTTGAAGCGATCAGGGAGAAAGACTAGATTCGACACCGAGGTGCTGCCGGTATTCCTTGTGATTGTAATTGCTACTAAATCAATACACAAGATGTTTAAAGTGATTTTCAAGCTGTTTCGAAGTCAGTTTCTTATTTTCCGCATCTGAAACTGATAAAATCTCTTCTGAACGACTCTTTTGGGTCACAAACCGATCCTACAAGCAAAACATTGACCAAATTGATTCGGTAGCGGTTGAACACTTGGCGAACTTGCCACCGACTGGAACTGTTCCAGAAGTTTCCATTCCTGTAAGTGTCCAGCGTGATCATCCCATTGAAAATGTGATTGGACTAGTAGGAGCTGGAGTGTTGACCAGAAGTCAGTCAGGAGTGATCAACAATTGCTTGTTCTCATGTTTCATCTCACAAATAGAGCCAAAGACAATCGATATGGCTCTTTTGGAACCTAGCTTGGTAGATGCAATGCAGGATGAGTTAAATCAGTTCAAGAAACTAAAAGTCTGGAAGTTGGTGACTTTACCTGCTGGAAAGAAATCACTCAGAACTAGATGGGTCTATCAAAACAAGAGAGACGACAGTGGAGTGATTGTTCACAATAAAGCAAGTTGTCCAAGGGTTCAGACAGATTGAAGGCCTTGACTATGACGAAGTGTATGCTCCTGTGGCCCGACTGGAGGCAATCAGAATCTTTCTGGCGTATGCATCCTTAATGGGGTTCAAGGTCTATCAGATGGATGTTAAGACGGCATTTCTCTACGGCAAAGTAAAGGAAGAAATATATGTGTCACAGCCACCGGGTTTTGTGAACAAACAGAGTCCTCGGCATGTTTATAAGCTTGATAAGGCTTTGTACGGATTGCATCAGGCTCCTCGTGCATGGTATGCCACTCTAACGGATCATCTGCTCGCTCATGGATACACTCGTGGAGTAATTGATCAGACACTGTTCATTAGAAAGGTGGGAGAGGATCAAATATTAGTGCAGATCTATGTGGACGACATCATCTTTGGATCCACTAGTGAAGCACTGTGCAAGAAATTCAAGGAAGTTATGAAGAAGCAATTTGAAATGAGTGCTTTGGGAGAGATGAGTTTCTTTTTGGGTCTACAGATTCGTCAAGATTCCAAGGGAATTCTCATTCATCAGGGAAAATATGTTGATGATATCATCGCAAAGTTCAAACTTCAGGATGCTAAACCTGCAAATACTCCTATGGCAGAACGACCAGTGATGACTGAAGATCTGGAAGGAGAAGTTGTTGATGCTACACTGTACCAGTCGATGATTGGCTCGTTGATGTATTTGACAGCCAGTATACCAGATATCATGTTTGCTGTGTGTCAGTGTGCACGTTATCAGGCTGCTCCTAAACTCTCTCATTTAAATGCTGTTCAGAGAATCTTTCGATATCTTAAGGGCAGGCCTCGGCTTGGACTTCTGTATCGAAAAGAATCTCCATTTGATCTGTGTGCTTTTTCTGACAGCAATTTTGGAGGCACTGGTAGGGACATGAAGTCTACGTCAGCTGGATGCCAGTTTCTGGGGGATCGCCTCATCTCCTGGCAATTCAAGAAGCAGCAAACTGTCTCACTGTCGACTGCAGAAGTCGAGTATGTGGCCGCTTCAGCTTACTGCTCTCAGGTTATCTGGATTCAACACCAGCTGGTGGATTACGGTTTGAATTTTTCCCAAACTCCCATTTATTGTGACAATGATGCAGCTATCCAAATAGTGAAAAATCTGGTATATTTTTCAAAAACCAAGCACATTGCCATAAAAATTCATTTCATTCTTGATTCTTTCAACCAGAGTCTTATTAAAATGGATCAACTTCATACTGACGATAATGTCGCAGATATTTTTACAAAATCGGTTGATAAAGCACGCTTTCTTGCTCTTCTTAAACTTCTAAAAATGGTCGATTTCGAGGATTGAACGCGGTCACACAAAAATATTTTTCTTCGTTTCAGTAGATTTGTTTCTTAAAATTGTTTTTCTTTTAGTTTTATTTTCAATTTTAAGCAAAAATTTAGGGGGATGTAGTCTCTCAGAAAAATACAAAAACATTTGAAAAACCAGAAAAATACAAAAATAGTTCTTTGCTATGCCTTTGCTACAACCCGGGAAATGAAATAAATTTTCACTATGTGGATTAAGGCTGGCTCATGTAAGACCAATAATGAAAGGGTCTGACTCTAGAGCGAAGTGTTGGTAGGCTTTGTCATGATGGTTGGATTCTTTGACTGGTTCTACGTAGAACACTAATATTTATTCTATGACCTCAGGAAAGAACTTCACTTGGAATTAGGACATGGCTATTTGAATGCGTGTGTGACGTCCCGATACACACAATTTCGTTCTAGTTCTGAAATCTTTTCTGACCAACTCGTGTATCTCCTTGGTTTTGCGTGAGCAAAGACCTGGAGGTGCTAGGCAACGTCAGCTTCTGTTTTGCGTGAGCAAAGACCTAGCTATACGTTGTCGCTTTGTGGATCAAATACACCCGAAAGAGGCCCTCTAGTACCCAAAATAAACCCGAAAAACCTATATCAAACTGAGAAAATCTCATTTGATCTGTACATTATATCCATCTCTGCTGATCTATTCTGTTCTCTTCTCAATCCAGTCCAGTCAAGGTTTCAGAATCCTAGAACGGGCTTGTAAAATATGTGGTAGGGAAACTACTCGTATGATAGCTTGTTCAAATCTAAAATTCCGAGATTTGATAGTGATTGATTTGAGTGCTCATATAATTTTAAATGAAAACATGATAAATCAGTTGCAGTCCGTTATTTGATAAAGGCCTAGGGAGATAAGTTTAACAGGAAAAATATACTCGCAATCGCTCGGATCTACCAGAGTAAATTAGTGTTGATAAATGTAGTCGGGCCCGAAACTCTGTGATATGATCCCGTAAGAAAAGTGCATGCAAAAGTGGTGTATATATTGTTTATTTTCTGTAAATATTTTGTGTCATTTGTTTGTGTGTAAATAATTAGATTGTAGCATATAAATTTTATAAAATTGTGACTGTGTTTTTATGAATCGAGAAAGACCGATATTTCATAAAATAATTCTTGCATGTAGTTTTATAAAAGGTTTGTCCTCAGGATTCGAGATGGGACCACCGTAAACTTGGTGGGCCCCATAAAATCTAAAACTGTTTTGGAAAGGCGGTTGGGCCCACCGCACACTTGGTGGGCCCCCTTGGTTGAAAAAAATGTGATTAGGGTTATATGGGAAGGTGTGCGACGGTCATTCAAACTATACAATCATTCACTTAAAATTGATTTTTCTCTCAAATATCATTAAAAGGCTCCGATCGCACACCCCTTGTCTGCTTGTCTGTCTTCGTCTTCTTGAACAGTCATGTCGAATCAGAAAGGCAAGAGTAAAGGTTAGTGGTTTTACTGTTTTGATGAGTGTTGTTTGAGTAACCTGATTCTGATATGGCGAGTTAAATGCTTATTTAATGTTTAAGATGTTGGTGGATATTGATTTATGTTGAGAATCCAAGTTATGTTAGAAGTTAGGGTTATTGCCATTATCAGATGTTATAAAGTTGACTCAAAAATCTTGATCGGAACCCTAATCTTCATCGGAAAACCCCTGTTAGAAACCCTAAAACATCATCGGAAATTGCAGGTTCGCCGGAGAAGATGACCGGAGAAGGCGCGTGAACTGCACGCGCCATCTGATGGAATCGCACATTTGATCTTGGACATTTTTTCCCCTGAATATTATGTGTGAAAAGTCACCTTTGCCCCTCATTTGACCAAACAAGTGTGCGATTAATCCCCATTGACCTTGTTTGACCATACAAGTGTGCGATTGACATTCACTGACCCACTATTGACCAGACAGATGTGCGATTGACCTTGTTGGCCACACAAAGTGTGCGATTGGGGCAAATTTACCCAGTTAACCTCAGATTTATTGCTAAGTTACAAAAGGGTCCCTCGCACACTTGAGGTTCAATCGCACACCATCTGTTAAATCGCACACTTCTATATTTTTGGGCCTGATCCATCATCTTTGGGCCTGTTTTAGAAACTGTGATCCGAATAACTGTTTTATTATGATTTCCTAAATTTTCAACATGATGATATATCTCAGTTCGTGTTTTAATTTTTTGAAATTATTTTGACAACATTTGGGCTTAGTTTGACCAAGTTTACGGTCAAACTCGGAATTTCAAGTTTCGGAGTATTATTCACAGTTCTAATTTGTCTCGTTTTGGTGCAGATACAGGACATAAAACATTAGTTCCTCACATTTCTACTTGGGAGAAGTCCATGAATGTTGCATGTTACTTGTCAGACCCTCCAAAGGGATTCGAAATTTACAAGTCGATGATTTTGGGTCTGAATACATGCAGATTAGCACACTCGCTTCGGGAGAATCCTGTGATACGTGAAGATTGGATCAAGGATTTTTGGGACAATGCCACAGCAAAGAAAGGAGATGTGTCCATTAAATCCAAGGTTCAGGGGAAGGAAGTATCGGTTTGCGAGCAAGACATTCGTGAGGTTTTACTGTTTGGTGACGAGGCTAGTGATCCGGTTGAGTATTCAAAAGAAAAGGTCATGGAAGTATTAGTAAAGATGAGCTATGAGGGAGCGTGTCCTCCTCCCACGACTAAGAGGTTGATGCATCCATATTGGAGATTTCTGGCACACATCTACTTAGTGTGTATAAGTGGGAACAAGAGCGGGCTAGACAAGCTGACGTTGAGACAAACATCTGGAGTAGTTTCAGTGGTCGAAGGGTGGAAGGGTGGAAGTACAACTGCTCGAAGAGCGTTTTTGATGACATGTTGGCCAACGTGAAAACGATAAACGAAAAGTATTGGTATAAGTTCCCTAGATTCTTGCAGCTAATTCTAGGGAAGAAATATCCAAAGTTGCCAATTACTGTGAAGATTTATGATGTCAAGATGATGAATCATCTGGTATTTTCGATGCTGAATCAGAAGTTGAGGGAGAATGTTGAGACGAAGTATCAAAACAAGCGAAAATTAGAGAAGTTTGGAGCTTTTGCTGAGATTCAAGAAGAGGCACCTGCTCAGATCAATGCTATTGTAGTTGAAGAGCATGATGTAGAAATAATCGAAGCTCCTGTTGGAACAAAAGACCCAGTTAAGAACGTGGATCTAACTGGTATTGAAAGTGAAGAAGATATTATGGATGATAGAATGGTTGACGATGAGGAAGTGAATGAAGATGTTAATGAAGAGGAAACAAAGATACTGGTTGAAGGCCTCACAGCAGAACCTGAAGATGTTAATGAACCAGTTAACATGAACCCTCCTCATGTTGAACCGGTCACTATAACTGATACTGCTGATGCTGATCATCCTCGAGAAGATCCTGCTGCTGATCTTCCTCCTAGGAACGAAGCAGAAGAGATCCTAGGATCATCGGTGAGGTTAATGTTGAAGTTGAGACAACTACAGACACATCTAACCCCACTGGCACTTTACAACCTAAATTTAATTACATACTGTCAGAGCTCAACCCAAAAATCATTGAATTTATATCAAATGAACGAGCTGCTATGTATATGCCTGTTCCTAAACCCGGTGAAGGTTCGAGAAGTGGTCCATCTGACGCTGATGTTATTAGAGCTGTTGAGCTGCTGCAAGCTGCTGCTAGTCAAGTTGAAGCAGCAGCTAAGTTAAAACAAGTTGTAAACCCTGAAGCTGCAGAAAGTTCTGATAGTGAAGATTTGTTTGAAGAAAATGAGACTACTATTCTGATACGAAGAATCTCTGCTCTTGAAGAAGACAAAATATTCAAGGATGCTCAGATTGCAAGTCTTATGGAAGAATTGGTAGTTAAAAATCAGAAAATCAATGAATTGGAAACAAATCTGGGAGCCCTTAGTGCTGCGGTTATGGATATGAAGCAGAAACTTGAAGGAAAATTTCCAAAAGAATTTGCTAATCCTCCTAAAGAATCCAGTGCTGAAGAAAGAGACAACAACAAAAAGAACATGAGGATGCCATGAATAGGTACTTCGAAAATCCTCCTCGTACTACAAATCAGAAACCAAGAAAGAAGATGGTTGTCATGAGGAATGTAGGGGCTGAGAGGAACTTGCAGTTTGGTGATCAACCTGATAGATATGTGATCACTACAGAGAAAAGCAAGCGTGGAAACAGATCAAGGATTACTAGATGGGCATATAATGATGAAAAGGGGATGTTTATCATGCTGAGGAAGAATGGAGAGGTGGAGTATCACGATAACTCTGAGGCGTTTGAGTCATGGACGGCGGTTGATCTGAGGGATTTGAGTAAAGCAGGATATCATAATCAAACCAAGAATCCAAACTGCAAAATTGGATGGAATTTCTTCAATAAGCTGCAACAACAAGCTCGGGTTAACTTTCGAGATATGAAATTGGCCCAATCAACCATTGAAGAAGATGAAGAAGTGTTGGATCCTGCCACCGGGAAGCCATACAAGATAGTCAAGTGGCCTGCAACGAAGCAAACTAATACATTGCCATTGTTAAAGCAACTTCCTGACAACTCTTTGCAGAATTTGAAATTTTGGATGTATGATCCAGTTTCTGGATAGGAAGTGATTGTTTGTGAAGACGCTGAATACAGATTTATTGATACTCGAGATCTAATGTGCTTTGGTGAAAATGACATTAATCTTATGGCGAAAACGCAGATTCAAAGCGATCCTTAGTACGAAGTGTGTGCTAAAAGCTGGACAGGAGCTTTAACTCAGATTATGAACTTTAAATTGTGGTCACGGCAGCGTACAAGGGTGGAAACACAGCTGTTCGGTCCATATGTTGGAAGGAGTATTCCAATCGTACCTGATTTGCAGAGGAAGAAGAAAGAACAAGCTAGGAAGCAGTAAAAAAAGCAAAAGTGAAGCTGAAGACGCCAACATAACACAAACCTAGGGGGATATTGTTAGGGTATAATCTAGTATAGGTTTGCGTCTGTCCTGGGTGAATACATATGGGTTGGGTGCGATATGTTAGATGGGCTCGATGGGGTGTTTAGTAGACTTTGGGGTATGGGCTTGACCCAATGTAATAGGGTCTCCTATGTTAGTATAAATAGGGGATTCCTTAGTCTTTTGTGGTTGTTGATTCTATTGCAAACATTGTGCTTTTATGCGAATTGAATACCAGATGGATCACTTTGAATCCGTGTGTTCTTGTTACTTGAATCAATACATTTTCTTTTCAATCTTCCACATCTTACTTGTAATTCTACTACTTGTTTGGTGTTTGATATCCGATTGTATAGTGTTGGGACTTACACACACCATTCTCATCATTCTTCTCATCATTCTCACCACTCCTATTCCCAGGGTCACTTTGACCCTAACGATTACATCAGCTCACCAATAGGTCATTACCTGTTGGGTCCTGAGGATCACTTCTCTGAAGATATGGATATGGATGAAGATCCAGATCCAGCAATGCTGCCATCAAGGATGCCCACGCATCCCATCGACATTTCCAGTGGTTCTTCCTTTGCGGGATCTCCCTACCAAGGTCCCGATGAATATGCTGAATGGTGGGGACAGTGGAAATTTGAAAACACTCCTTCCTACCACAACACCCCACCACAACCTCCATTTGAGGAGCCATACTTTCAGGCGGTGACACCACCACCACCACCAGTAGAGGAACAACCTCCGCCACCACCAAAACCACCAAGGCGGAGGAGAAACGCATGCATGTCAGTGCGAGGGGGTCCATGATTTAGCTCCCCTCAAGCTTTAAGCAACTATCCTCCCATCCCTAAAGATCCACAAATGGGTGGATCTTCAAATGCTGTGCCGGAAATTGACATCACACCGGATACCTTTGCACTACAACCACCTCCGATAGGTTTCGAAAACCCAATCCCTACTTACCCAGATATGACTGGGTATAACTTGTTCGAGCCCCAAGGTCCTACAAGTTATAACTACCAACCACCTTCTTACGACCCATTCGTCGAAGTAGTCAACTATAATGCTCTCTATCTTTTAAATGGATCCGTTGGTTTTTCGGTGCAGTCATTTGATTTGGTAATAGTAATCAAAAAAATAACAAATAGAAAAGAATAATGGCTTGGGCTGTGTATCTACGCCAATCTACGATAGAAGAGAAGGTTCCATCGGAACAATTATTTATTTCAGTGTACCTCTTCGCTTTTTTCAAAAAGGGGGGGCAGTATGGGGAGAAATGACAAGAAGATATTGGAACATTAATTTAGAAGAGATGATGGAAGCAAGAGTTCATTTTGGCCATGGTACTAGGAAATGGAATCCTAAAATGGCACCTTATATCTCTACAAAACGTAAAGGTATTCATATTACAAATCTTACTAGAACTGCTCGTTTTTTATCAGAAGCTTGTGATTTGGTTTTTGATGCAGCAAGTAGGGGAAAACAATTCACCTTTCCCACCAGCATACCCAACTGGGTATCCTGTCTATGGGTATCAATACCCTCCTCCCCAACCACAGCCACAACCTCAACCTCCACCCCAACAACAACAACAACCACCCCAACAACAACTAGAAATTTTACACAGGGTGCAAAATGTTGAACGTAGGGTGGATAGAGGTGAGAGAAAGACCCATAAGTTTCCTTAGGGTCTTGCAAAATTTATCAAGGGAAAAAGAAATGACGATTGAAGATTTTACTTTTATTTTGTATTTTGAATTAAGTCCCTGCGTGAACATTTCTTTTAGTATTAGTCCCTACGTGGACATTATCTTTATGTATCAGTCCTTGCGAGGACTTGTTTTCTTTTAGTCCCTGCGTGGACAATTTATGTTATTTGAAAGACCGGTTTAGTGAAGTTTTGTAATCGTTAGTATTATTAATGAAAAATTTCTTTTGGAATTTACATTGTTATTCTATATATATGTATATTCATTACATCATTGTCCAAACAATCATTTCAATTTTTAATTGATCTGCCAAGAAATTCCAAAAGATCTTCTTAATGGTATAACCTAGCCTATATGTCAATATGAACATGGCTATGATGGTAAAACCCTCTTAAGACAATACGTCCTTGTTAACATCCAGAACATGCTAACACTCCTGGCAGTGTGGCTTGAGAAACCATACCAGCCTTCAAAGTACTTGGATTCTTCCAAGCCTTTACATAGCCTAAATAATTAATGTGAATCATGGCTAATATCATCAAATATGATGTCTATATTAAAAAATCCATTAGTGATGTTATTTGTTTTGCTTACGGGCCAAGCTATATCATTTTTATAAGGATGGCAGTAGCAGTCAATGACTCTCTGTCTAAAGGTGAAGAACTATGATTCAAACCTAAAAGCCCGTAATCTAATAAGATCTTGGCTCATAATTTAAATTATCCTAGAGACAAGGCCTTTTGTGCCATCCAAATGTCCTTCGAGACGAGCCCTCGTGCTATATAAAAGAGCCTATACGACAATGACAGCTGTGACTTATGTCCCCTGTCTAATACATATAAAGGATTATATCCTGTTTAAATGCCTTTGATGGTTCAATTGTAACCTAAGCTAATTATAATAAAATAATTTCAAAATACACGTTCCTCAGAAATATTAAATCTATTAGCCTATATGGTTTACTTATACCATGGCTAGTTAATCATCGAACAAGATGATTCGCTATATGACAACTAAACAAATTATTGTTACTTGGTATATAGCATCCAAAGCTTCACCATGGCTGGTTCAGACGAGGCACACAGTCACCCAGTTGATAGGAATAATACTACAAGACTGAATATCACTGGCGCTGAATTGCAAGCCATGATAGACACAACCGTTACAAAAGCTGTGGATAAGGTACTTAAGGAATCGAGTGATGCTCATTCGAAAACTCATTCTAAATCCCTTTCAAAACCGCATACATCAAAGAAAGATGAATCTAAACATTCATCCAATCAGAAGTGTGAACCACACAAGCAGATTGTGTTTGATCAGGCACCACGTTTCAACAAAGGGTGTACCTACAAGTATTTTGTCTCCTGCAAACCGAGAGACTTTACTGGAGAGAAAGGAGCCATTGACTGCATGAAGTGGCTCGACAAAATGGAAACAGTGGTGGATATAAGCGGTTGTCCTAAGGAGGATGTGGTTAAATATGTTTCACAGTCATTCAAGGGCGATGCCCTAACTTGGTGAAAGGCTCTGGTTCAATCCACCGGAAAGATTCCTCTGTACAACCTCTTTTAGGCCAAGTTTGTTAAGTTAGTTAAAGAAACATATTGTCCACAACATGAAGTGGAGAAGGTTGAAACTGGTTTCTTGACTCTAGTCATGAAGGATCTAGACTGCAGATCATATGTTATCAGTTTCAATTCTATGTCCAGACTTGTTCCTTATTTGGTCACTCCTAAACCTAAGCGTATCACGTGCTTCATAGGTGGTTCAGCTCCCGAAATCAAAGGTAACGTCAAGGCTTCAAATCCTAGCACCTACAGGTCAGCTGTGGACCTATCCTTGTCCCTTACACTCGATGTGATAAGGAGTAGGTCTAGAAAGACCTCGGATAAAGGGATGAGAAAGAGAGAAGATGAACAATCCCACCATTCCAACAAGAAAAAGAAAGGAAACTTTGGGTTCAAAAAGGACCCCAATCAATCGGGTGAAAAGCCCTTGTGCAAGACTTGTGACAAGAGGCATTTTGGGAAGTGCACCAAAGATCCCCAAGCTAAGCCCTCTAGGATCTGTAAGAAAAAGGGGCACAAGTTGTTGGAATGTAGGAATCTGAAGGATGCAACCTGTTATGGTTGCAATGAAAAGGGGTATATCAAGATGAACTGCCCAAAGAATGCAAAGAAGCTTGAGGAGGCTAAGAAATCGAGTGCAAGGGTATTCCAAATGAATGCCAAAGAAGCAGTGAAGGACGACAAAGTTATAACAGGTACCTTCCTCATAAACGATATTTATGCTAGAGTTTTATTTGATTCAGGTGCATATAAGTCCTTTGTAGACCTTAAGTTTAGTAAACTGTTAAATCTGCCTATTAAAACTCTAGATATTAAATATGAGTTAGAACTCGCTGACGGTACCTTAGAAACTGCTTCGACTCTTCTTGATGGATGTTTTATTTCCATTAAAAATCATTCAATTCCGTTATCTCGTTTGCCAATGAAATTGGCGAGGTTTGATGTAGTTTTAGGCATGGATTGGTTAGCACGTAACCAAGCCTAAATCGCCTGCGATAAGAAACTACTCAACATCAAAACCCCATCTGGTGAATCCATCACCATTCATGGAGATACGCACTATGGATTGCCCGATAATGTGTCTATACTTAAGGCATCCAAGTGCTTAAAGAACGGATGTGTCATCTACATGGCACAGGTAACACTAGATGAGCCGAAACCAAAGATAGAAGACATTCCAGTCATCTCTGAGTACCCAGATGTCTTCCCTAATGAGCTACTTGGATTACTTCCCGAGAGGCAGGTAGAGTTTAGGATCGACATCATGCCTGGGGCAGCACCGGTTGCATGAGCTCCTTACCGCTTAGCACCAACCGATATTAAAAACTAAGAACCCAATTAGATGAACTTCTGGAAAAGGGTTTCATTCAACCCAGCTCATCACCGTGGAGAGCACACATACTGTTTGTTAAGAAGAAGGATGGTTCAATGCGTCTGTGTATTGATTATCGCGAGCTAAACAAAGAAACAATCAAAAACTGCAATCCATTTCCCAGGATCGACGATCTATTTAATCAGCTACAAGGGGCAAACTTCTTCTCAAAGATTAATCTAATGTCGGGGTATCATCAACTCAAAGTTAGAACTGAAGTTGTACCTAAGATCGTGTTTAGAACGAGGTATGGCCACTATGAGTTCTTAGTGATGCCTTTTGGGCTCACTAACGCACCCGCAGCATTCATGTACCTCATGAATCGAGTCTGCAAGCCGTACCTGGATAAGTTTGTCATCGTCTTTATAGATGACATACTTATTTACTCTCGTAATCAGCCTAATCACTAGAAACACCTTCAGTGCATCTTAGGACTTCTACCACAGGAGAAGCTTTATGCTAAATTCTCCAACTGCGAATTCTAGCTTCGCGAAGTCCAATTCCTTGGACATGTTGTGAGCGAGAGTGGTATCCAAGTGGATCCTGTGACATTTGTGCTCTGTAAAAACTGTACGATGTAGAACAATATCAATTATCAATGAAACAATGTGTTTTGGTCTCAATATTTATGTATTTATGTTTGACAATTTCACGTTTTGACTCTAGTTCGATTTCAAGCTTTTAATCGCTTTTTGGAAAGTTATACGCAAACTGTTACAAAAACGTAATCAGGTTAACGCAACAAACACTCCAGAACAGTGACATAAGCTTAACATTCCTTAAATAACCTTTACATAACTTAGAAATAAGTTTTGAAGGGTTTGGTATGCCAATTCAAGTTTATTCGATCGCAATGACTATTTACGACAAACTGCAAAAGTTCGTCGATTCATATAGCAACGTACACTCCGGAACAAGATCCTAAGCTAAATGTACTCTAAATATCCTTTACATAGCTTAGAAATAAGCTTTGAAGGGTTCGGTATGCGAAAATGCGCTTATTTGATCAATAGGGACTAAAAGCGTCAAAAACTGCAGAAGTTTGCATATACGCGCATATCTTACGTTCTGACCATATCCGGACATCCAAAAATTTTTGTAATCACTAAAATATTATATTTTAGTGATAGGAATGAAAAAATACCATTCGTCGCATAATTTGGATCGTTTTCGCATCCGTTTGAGTTTCGTCGTAATTAACCGAACAACGCGATCGTACGGCCAAACGAACCGACATCCATGATATTTCCAAGCATATTTCAAGTCCCCTATGCTTTAACATCCTTGTAGAGCCTTGAAATGGGGTTAACGGGGGTTAAATGCATCAAAAATCACGTTTATAGCATGCAGGGGCCTGTTTTGCCAAAAAATGAAACTTCTGTCTAGGGTTTCTGGCGGGGCGCGACAGCCTAAGCTGTCTTTGTCACAGGGCACAACAGATGATACTGGGCAGATTCATTGAATTGTTCAAATCAGCTGCTGAACCTGTTTTTAATACTAGTTTTTGCATACTATGAGCTGGTTTATGTGTTCCCCAAGTTGCCTAATCAGTGAATAACAAGTGTAAGGTCAAGATCATGCTTTGATCCATTCAAAAATACTTGGCATTGATCCAAAGGTCCATGATTTTCTATATAAACCCAAGCATTCACTTCAACTAGCTCATTTGCCCTTTTCTTCTCATACCTGCTCTAAGTGGAGGCAATCAATTGTTGCGGGCCACCTACCTGAGCATTTTTAGTCTTCTTCTCAAGCATTGGACTGTTGTAAGTGTTCCTTCATGCTTGTCTTGTTTATTTAAACAAGAAAGTCAAACAGTGTTTGACTTTCTCCTTTGACCATGATTTGGTCAAGACAAAGTTTAATTGAACTTTGCAACGTGAGCGTAATCATGATGATAATAGTCCCTTGTGACTATACCTACTGATTACCACGTTGACTAGTCGAAGTGACGAGTCAAAGTTTCGGTCAAATTGCACGATTATGTGCATTTTGCGACGAAACTATTTTCGGGTATCAAAACACTTTGTTTTGATATCAAATCCGTTTTCTAACATAGTTAAACATGTTTTAACATGTTTAACTCGTCACTTTTAGTTTAGTGCTTGTTTAGGGTCGTAAGTTAAGCGGTCTAAACCACCGCTTAGACTTTCGAACCCGACCCATTTGGTCGATCATTAGGATCCGACCAAACATATTTTGTGACCATAGTTGTATATAGAATAACCTTCCAAGGTTATACCTTATGGTCACTTAGTTTAATTAGTTGTATGATAGGTAGTTTATATGCCTTAGGAAAATGACCAAAATGCCCTTTTCATGCATAATTTGAATTTAAGCATATGTAACTTAATTTTTGACACTTAAACTGATTATGCAATGTTATTAAACATGTTAGGGCATATAATATTTGTCATAGGACTAGTTAAGCTATCCGAATGCGCTTTTGCGTAAATGACCCGTTAAAGTAGCGTAGACTACCTTAACAGGTCATAACGGGTCGTAACCACTTAGGATAGGTTCCGAATCAGAATGTAGGCTTTTTTAAACCATATAACATGAGTTCTGATACTCATTTGGTTTACGAAACCTCATTCTACCCGATCTCCCGATTTAGGTGTCGATTTATTAACATAGTGATCCAATACTAGGTGCCACTTGATTCCTTGATTGCCCAAGCTTGTTAGTTCACTTAATCGAGGATACCTTGCAATCTCAAGTGAGTACATAGTTCCCCTATTTTACTGCTTTCAATTGTTTTGGGTGATTCATATGTGCTAAACGATTTCTAGTTTTGAAAACAAATACTTCGGTTTATATTAAACACAACGATTTCATTAATGTGAACGAACTTGTTGGTACATTAATACATAACACGAATGACATTCATTAACAATGATCAAGCCGACCAGTAGTATGTTATGGTACCATAGGATCTGACAAATCCCGTTATCGGACTATCGGCATGGTTATGTATGGGGGTAATGTGTATAACGACAGAACCTGATGATTGTTAACTTACCCTTTGGTGGTTTGTTAATACGAGTTGAACGATTGGAACGATTGAATGATTAGTTTTGATAACACGAACGAGTTGAATGATTAGTTTTGATAACACGAACGATTTGAGAACAAGTACAATTGAACGATGGGTTTTTGGTTTGTGATTAGATAACAGGACGGGTTTAATGTGATAAAAGCATGGTAGATACGCCTCTAGTACTTCTTATATATAAGTGATTTTATCATATTACATTCCGTGGCATTATTTAGTTCACTCGAATGATTGATTTCAAACGATGATACGCAACGATGTTTACTAAATGATATAAACCATACGAGTTTTATTACAAGAACGATTTACAATTTGGTTTACAAAAGCAAATGTTTTTGGGTCAAGATTCATGGCAACGAGGTTTTATAAACTATAACCAATTTGTTTTCAGTTGGTTAATCATATTGCAATACAAAACATTTTACAAAACAAGGTTTTCAATTATCGACTCCAGTAGTCGTACGAGGTATTGCAATACTTATACAAGCCATGAATCTGACACACTCACAAAACCTATGTGCTCGCCGGCATTTCTTTGCTGACTTTATTTTCACATATGTTTCAGGTGATGTTTGATGATGTTGATGATGACTAGGATTCATGCTCACATAGGATCGGACGAGGCCTTAGTGACTTAATAACAATGATAGACAATATGCTGAACTTGTTTGTTCTATTTCAAGACAATGTTAAACACTTAATATTTAAATAAAACGAAACTTTAATCCATGTGTTGTGAAACAATAATTCTGTTTCTCCACTCCCCGACGTTTCCGCGGCGGAATCGTTGTTTTGACACGGTCGGGGTGTGACAGAAGAGTTGGTATCAGAGCTCATGGTTATAGGGAATTATGTTATTAGTAATTCTTTGACCTAGACTATAACCTTCGTAGTACCCTAACGCGAGTTTACTTGCGTTTAGATCTTAAAACAATACCGTCACCTATCTTTAGGTGATAACCACAACAAGAACATAAATTACAAATCCATTTTGAAAATCAATCACCTATTCTTAGGTGATTTGTTTTAGGCCTTGAGCCTTCCAAGTTTTCAAAATCTCGTCAAAGTTTGGGTCTTATAATGTGAACACATGCAATCTGGAAGGGTGGGTGACTGTACCTCGAGTTTTATGTATAAGGCTAGAGTGTTCATACAATGGTTCGAGAGTCTGGAAAGCACGTTTAGACATGTTCAATGTCTGAATGAGTGAAAGTTCGAGTTCGCATCTAGTGTTTTCGAGAAACGTGCTCTAACATGGTGGAACAGTGTGATGAGGGATAGGGGTACCGATGTGGCAATGGCACAGACCTGGGAAGAGCTTCGGACTCTCATGATGAGAGAGTTCTGCCCCTGACACGAAATAAGGGCATTGGAACGAGAGTTTGATGATCTTAAACAAGATGGGGGAGAACACCGTGCCTATACGGATCGTTATGGGAGCTGAGTTTACTGTGTCCTACTATGGTTACCCCGTTGGAGAAAACAATCGAGAGGTATATTGATGGGTTGCCTAACTCTGTGCAAGACATAGTTACTGGTAGTAACCCTACCACTATTCATCAGGCTATCTAGTTGGCCGCAACCCTGACTGAGTCTCAGGTTAGATAGGGCAAACTAACCCGCAAGGGTGATAAGAAACTATCAGCCAACACCGCTGAAGACAAGGGGAAAGACAAGAAAAAGGGTGAATCGTCAAGGAGGTCAAGGAAGCGTAAGGCTTCCCAAAATTTTGTTGTTACCGCACAACCCAATCAGAATACTCAGAACCAACCGGCACAACCTCCTGTAAGGAACCCATATGCTGGTACTGCACCTTACTGTAATCGGTGCAATGGTCATCATTCCGCTCAGTTAGTATGCCGACAATGTACATCATGTGGTAGACTTGGCCACAAGGCCAATATATTTCGGGCTGTCCCGAATCAAGCTGCACAGAATCCTGCTCAAGCTCAGGGAAACGCTGCTAGACATCCATTCCCACCTGGTTCATGTTTTAACTGCGGAGAAATGGGTCACTTCAGGAACAACTGCCCGAAACTTGTGAACGCGAACACCAATGCAATCCCGCTCCTTAACGATACGTTCCTTGTTAACCATCAACCTGCATCTGTTCTTTTCGATTCTGGTGCCGATAGAAGTTTTGTGTCGTTAGCATTTGAGCCTTTACTTGCGATGCCTAGAACTAAACTAAGGAAGCCTTTATCAGTCGAAGTTGCTACTGGTGAACCTCTCGTACTCGATTCTATCATTCGCAATTGTCAATTGAACCTCGATAACTATCTTTTTCCTATTGACCTCACACCGATGCAACTTGGAAGCTTCTATATTATCGTAGGAATGTATTGGTTAACCAAACATCATGCTGAGGTAGTTTGTTTCGATGAGATTGTTCGTATTCCTCTTTCATCTGGTGAAGTTCTAGAAGTTCGTGGCGAGAAACCTTCAAATGGTTTGAAACTAATGACGTGTACTAAAGCCCAAAAACACCTACGAAAAGGTTATGTGGCCTTTCTGGCACATGTCGCAGAGGAGAAAGGCAAGAGGAAAAGTATTCAAGATATTCCGATTGTTTGAGATTATCCAGAGGTGTTTCCTGATGAACTGCCTGGTTTGCCTCCAGTTCGTCAAGTCGAGTTACATATTGATCTTGTACCTAATGCCAATTCGATTGCTAAAGCACCTTACCGTCTTGCACCGTCTGAGATGCAAGAATTATCCAAACAGCTTTAAGAGTTATCTGACAAAGGATTCATCCGTCTGAGTTATTCACCTTGGGGTGCTCCAGTCCTGTTTGTGAAAAAGAAAGATGGATCTTTCCGTATGTGTATCGATTACCGTGAGCTCAGTAAGCTCACCATCAAGAATCGATATCCCCTACCACGAATTGATGATCTCTTTGATCAGCTGGAAGGCGCTATATGTTTCTCCAAAATCGATCTGCATTCTGGGTATCATCAGCTTCGTGTACTCGAAGAAGATATTCCCAAAACTTCTTTCTGTTAGGTCCAGAGTTTTACGCTTATCTTTATTGTATTTAATTTTGTTTATTTGGTTTAGATTAGGTCTTGGGCTTGGGCTTAGGCCATGTGGGCCAATGGGGTAGAGGCTCCTATATATAGTCTTGTCTAGATAGAATATTAGAGTAGAGCTCTCCATTTTAGCAACAATGTAATCCCCAAAGGAGAACCTTGTACCCGACAATCCTAGAGATTGTGTGCAAGGTTCTCGAAGATCGTACCAGACAGTCCTTGAGACTGTGTGCGATCTAAGCAGCGACACCAAGTTTTGTTATGAAATATTTCTTTTTGTTCATTCGGTTTGATCTTATATTCCGCGTTCGATCGAACCGTTGAGTGATATCACGGGTTTTTCGGGACTAACAAGTGGTATCAGAGCCATTGAAGTCTTTCAAAGGCTCGGTTTCGATATCACTCGTAGATCAAGAAGAAGTTTTTGCACAGTGTCGGGGATGTGTGTTCGTAAATGCTCAGATCTTCGGTTCATGAAATCTGGTACATTTTGGTCACCGGAGGTGAGTTATGGAGGTCCGTTGATGATGAAGTACAGGTTGGTCGAAGAAAATGACCAACAAACGGTGATGATGAAGACAGTCGTTAACAGAGGTGGCTGTACGGTGAGCCGGAGGGTGTCAGAGGTGAGCAGAGGTCGCCGGAGAAGATGTAGGTAGCCGAAATTCAGTGAAGGTTGGTATGATGAACGACGGGGAGGATGATGTTGGCCGGAGATGATGAAGGTAGCCGGTGAAGATGATGAGCGAAAACTCGAAAACTCGAGCCTATGATTCGAAACGGTGTATGTCGGAGATGATGAAAGGCTGATGATGATTATGATGATTCGAAATGGTTTCAGATGTTGATGTTGTAGTAACAGATGATATCGAATGAACAATCAAATGAAGTTTTGTTATCCTGATGATGATGAAATGACGTCAGCAGTCAGGAAATATTGGTTATGGCGGCTGCAAAGGATGTCTCATCAAAAAACCCTAAAAGCTGTTAGCCATCAGATGGGGTGTGTGATCTATGGTCAGGAAATAAAGTGTATGTTTTGAATTCAACGCAGAATTTGTGTGGGGACCATTGGTGATGCAGCAAAATGGTCACTGGCGGCTGTTTGAGATCGCATCAGCTAGGTTTTGATGGTGGGCCTGTCTCGAAGTCATCGTCATGCTAAAATTGGGCCAGCTACCAATGGATAAATTATGTCTAAAGAATATGGGCCTGGTGGTGATATTTATATTCAGAGTGGATGCGGAAGTGGGCTTATTTCCAAAAGAGGATCCTAGTTGTATTTTTTTTTACAGCAGATTAAAGGAACCAGCCCAGCAAATATTGGTCCTACACTCTCTGTGAACTCAGGAATCCAGGTATGTGTGACTTGAATACTAGACGGATCACTTGTATCCGTGTGTTCTTAGCGACTTCGATTTAAAAGATCTTCAGTGATCAAGTTTATTGTTCCATCAATCATCCGCAATCATCCGAGATGCGTCCGAAGTCTTCCGTCAATCGTCCGACATCCAAGATACTTGTGTCTCATCCGAGATCGTCTAAACCGCAATAAAGAGAGCATAAAACTAGGGGGAGATTGTTAGGTCCAGAGTTTTACGCTTATCTTTATTGTATTTAATTTTGTTTATTTGGTTTAGATTAGGTCTTGGGCTTGGGCTTAGGCCATGTGGGCCAATGGGGTAGAGGCTCCTATATATAGTCTTGTCTAGATAGAATATTAGAGTAGAGCTCTCCATTTTAGCAACAATGTAATCCCCAAAGTAGAACCTTGTACCCGACAATCCTAGAGATTGTGTGCAAGGTTCTCGAAGATCGTACCAGACAGTCCTTGAGACTGTGTGCGATCTAAGCAGCGACACTAAGTTTTGTTATGAAATATTTCTTTTTGTTCATTCGGTTTGATCTTATATTCCGCGTTCGATCGAACCGTTGAGTGATATCACGGGTTTTTCGGGACTAACAAGTTGGTAGATAGCTAACAATCATACGTCGTTAGATAGCCAACGGCGTATGATTTTATGGTCTTAAATCTTGCGTTGATAGATAGCCAACATCTGAGGTTTCGGGTCTTTATATTGTTGAATCATCCGGGGATATCTTGGCTGTCCTTCTGTTCAGAACTAATATTGTACATGACCCCAGGAACAAAAGTCACTTGGAATTAGCTCATTTCTATTTGAATGTCTGTATGTTGTCCCGATACACACAATTTTGATCTGATTCTAAAATCTTCTCTGAAAAAGTCGTGTACCTCCTCTGCTGCATCCAGATACATGCTGACCTGGAGGTGCTAGGCAACGACAGCTTCTGCTGCATCCAGATACATGCTGACCTAGCTGTACGTTGTCGCACTATAGATCAAATACACCCGAAAGAGGCCCTCTAGTGCCCAAAAGACCCGAAAGAGGAACATATAGATAGATGTAGAGTTTAGGGGGAGAAAACTCAGAAAATACAAAAAGAGTTTGCTGTAAATATGTATTGTTTTAGGGGGAGAAAATGAGAAAAATACAAAAACATTAGAACCTGTTTCTAGGCTCGGTGTGATATCAAAGATTCAAGATTTTCGTTTTTTTTGGATTTTTGTTCATCGCGTTCTTCGTGTTCTTGAAGTGTTCATTGGGATTCTATTGAAAACTATCCATATTTTGGTGTTTTGATAATTCTTTTTTTGTGTTAAAGGATTATTTTTTTTTAAACTGATTTGGAAATTTTTTTTAATTTTGATAAGATTTTAAATCTTTGATTAATTTCCAACAGTTTCCGAAAAAAATTGCTTCTAAAAGATATTTTCAAAAGTTGTTTGGTTGACAAGATCTTGTTTCAAAATCATATTGAGGTTGCGAGCTACAACAGGGAAAGGAAATAGAGGTCTCGACTCATCATCCTTCACAGGTCTCGAGTCATTCGTTACAACTAGTCTCGACTCTTTTTTTAAGGAAACAGAGGTCTCGGTTTCAACTTCAACCGTTTCGACTCATCAACTTTCATAGTCTCGACTCATCATCATCGCAGTCTCGAGTCAATCTGGTTTCCATATTGAGGTCTCGAGTCATCTATTTTGAGGTCTCGACTCGCAACCGCTTTCAAGGTCTCGACTCACAAGAGGTCTCGACTCTTCACGGTTTCAAGGTCTCGACTCATCACCTCACGGTCTCGACTCTTCTTCCCAAACGATCTCGAGTCGCAACCTCGGTTCCGACTCGCAACCGCCTTTCACGGTTTCGACTCAGTGGTCTTGACTCATCAACATCATATCACGGTCTCGAGTCCCATCTTTTCACGGTCTCGAGTCCTATCTTTTCGAGGTTTTGAGTTTAGTGATTTCGAGTTTCAGCGGTAATCATCATCTTCTCCGGCTGTCGTTCTGTCATCTTTTTGTTCGATAACCAATGCCGGAAACCTGCAACACCATCGTTCATCATCGTCTTTGTCGACTTCCGTCCTCCGCTGAAAACCTGCAACTCCGATCACTGTTCATCTTGACATCATCACGTTTCCATCATCGTTGTTCTTCATCACCTGTCGTACTCCTTTATCTTCTCCATTGATTCCCGTCTCGCATCATCATCTCATCCTGTCATCGTCATCCTGTCACACTCATCAAATCACTGTCATCATTTTCTTCGACAATCTTCCAATCACCATGCCATCTTCGTGAACCACCTTTGCCATTACCCATCTGCAACGAACAAGACAACTACCACCATTTTCTCCGTCCACCTCTGACCAAACCGCCACTATCCTCTTCACCGTTCAACATTGGTAGTGGCGCCTGAAAGTGTAATTAGGGTTTCGTTTTCGTTTGTCTTTAAACGAGGAAGAAGACGGGTGTTCGATTGACTTGGATTATAATATAATAATCATTAATCATAACGTCATCATTACATTATCATTATTTATAATAATAATAATAGTTAATAATAATAAACCTTTATATTTATTAATTTTAGTAAAGTAACTTAAAAAAAAAAAGGTGAATTTGTTTGGTTGTGAAAAGTTTTGACAGGTTTCGAGGTGTAGTTCTGAAAGCAGGTTCGTTCGCTTGCAAAGGGTTTGAGTTAGCGAGTACACAGGTTCTCGCTTTGGGCTTGTGTTGAGGAAATAGTTAAAAGTACACGGGTTCTCGTTTGGTTTGTGTTCTGAGGAGAAGAACAAAAGTATCAACCACCCACTAAAATTATGACATTCCGTGAAGAGATACTTTCTGTCTTTTGCACTCCTGAATGCAGAGAAAGAGTTGAAGCATATAAGTTACATAACGCTGAGTTAATCCAAGATTATAAAGATACTAAAAATAAAAACTTTACTTTGGCTAAAAATGAAAAACTTTATAAAGAAAAAATTGAAGCCCAAAGGAAAGATATCATTCAGTTGAAAGAAGATCTCAGCGCTAAGAATTGTAATTTTTTAGATGCTCTAGCAACAATTAGTGACTTGACCAAAGAGCTAGAAGACTTAAAGTTGAAATATCAGGTTAACGAAATTAATATTAAAAAGTATGACACTTCTAGTAATTTGGTCAAGAACATTTGTGACATACAACTAGCATACAAAGAAAAGAAAGGGGCTGGTTTGGGATACACTAAAACTCCTCCTCCATACAATCATAATTATACTTATATGCCTTTCACGGAAGAGGAGTTAATTAATGAGGGCAAGATGACTTATGGTCCAAAAACTGATAAGTCATCAGTCAACAATGGATTTGTTGGTAATCAACAGTCAGCCCCATCAATAAACTTTGTCTCTAAAGGAAATGTTGATCCTAACAGATCGTTTACATGTGCAGAAGAAAAGGTAGACTTGAAATGTGAAGACACACTTGGGGGAGAACAAGCTTTAAATTCTGATTTACCTAAAAATTGTTTTGATGAAACTAATCCTGATCTTGTTTTGGGACAAAGTATTTTTAGTATGTTTCTTTCTTTGGCGTCTAATGGGCCTGATGTTTTGGGCAAGACTGATGATGGTTGTGTTGAATCTGTGAACATTGAGTCTGGTGATGAATTTTCTTCAGTTAATGATTGTGAATGTGATGTTTCTAACCCTTCAGTTAATGATAGTGTTACAGGTGAGGTCCCTGAGGATACATTCAGTGAAATCACTGAAACTACTTCTCAAGAAAATCAAGAATATCCTGATTCTTCTTCTGAATCGGTCTCAGTGGGTGTCCCTAATGTTGAATCTAGTGGGACCCCATTGGAAACCATTGATACATATGTTGAAGAAACATGTGTTACTGAAATTTCAACTTCTTCTGAAATTAAAACTGAGTCAGAATCCATTGACAAAGAAACGAATGTTGAAGTAAACAAGCAGTCATCAACAAATGTTTTTGAAAATAAAACTAAAACTGAATCACCGACTTTTCAAAATGATGATGGTCACAGTAAGAAGGATGAGTCTCATTCTCTATTTACATCTCATGCTTGTGCTAGTTCTGATCAACAGGTACAGAAGAAATCAGAAAAGACACACGGAACACAAGCAAAGCAAGCTAAGCAAGCTCGGTCATCTAGACCCATCAGAACAGATACTGCTGTTGGCTCTCTGAATCTCCATACATTGAAGCGACAGACATGTTTCAACTGTGGAATTCCTGGACACATTGCTAGAAATTGTGTTCATCGCCCAAACGTGCAACAAAATGCGAATATTCACTCTTGTGCTGGTGTTTGTGAGCCGGTTCACAACACACAAAAGGATCCAAAACGAGCATATCAAAATCAGGGATATAAGAAGTCTGCTCATCAAGGACAATCACAATCTCGTAAGGCTCGTGACAAGGTGAAGAAAAGCTCAAATCAGGGAGAAAATACGAAGAATGGTGCTCAGAGCAACAAGACTTCTGCAAACATCAAATACAAGCACCCAAATTCATCTTCGTCTAAGAGTAATGTGCAGGCACATCCAAAGAAAAAAGGACCGGTTTGTCCTTCAGGACCTGCTAGAGCAAATCAAGCTGCTCAAAATGTCTTTCCGATGAAAAGACAAACCTGCTACAACTGTGGCATTGCGGGTCATATTGCAAGAAACTGCACACATCGTCCCTACATACCATATTATATGCAAAATCGGAGGGTTACACCAAAGGACAACTACCATTCTAAGCCGATGAAGGTATCGTCACCTAAGGCAATGAAGAATGTGAATCCCAAGGTTAAACCTTCTGATGGGGATTGGAACGCTGCCAAAAACAAACGCAAAGCTTCTCAGGAACAAAAACGTTTTTCTAAAACTGACAAGTCTGAATCAGCTAAAGTTGCTCAACCGAAGGCAACAAACACGTTTGTTAAACCGAAACAGATTTGGAAACCCAAATCCAAAGCAGCGACTTCTCCAATCCTTGAGACAAAAGGGGACTTATGTTTAAAAGAAGTGTCTTATTTTGATGCTTCAGGAAATCCCAGGACCACGATGGCCTGGGTACCCATGTCTTACTAATCTCCTTACCTTTCAGGAACAACTAAGGAGGAGCTGTTGACAATCTCTGGAATGTTGATAGCGGTTGTTCCAGAGATAAAAATGGGTAACATTTCATTGTTGCAAAAAGTTCAAATTTTTTTTACAGATGATATGTTTCCTTTGGAGGAGATTAGAGAAGTAAGATAAGATCAGCAAAAGGTACCGTTTAAATTCAGTACGTTGATTTGCATTTGATTAGTCTTCAATCTAATGACGGAACGGTTAAGCAAAAATATTTTTTTTCTTTTCTTAGTTTATTATTTTGTATATAAAGTGTTCTTTCTCTAGTAAATGGTAAATTTGTGCAAAAATACAAGATTTATGCACAAATTTAGGGGGGGAGAGGAACATATAGATAGATGTAGAGTTTAGGGGGAGAAAACTCAGAAAATACAAAAAGAGTTTGCTGTAAATATGTATTGTTTTAGGGGGAGAAAATGAGAAAAATACAAAAACATTAGAAAAATGAAAAAGCCAAAAAGAAAGATTGCATGATATGGGAAGTGAAATAAATGTTCGTGTTAAAGGGTTTGACTAACACATGTAAGGTGCCATAGCTGAAAAGACTAGGATCTACTGTGATATGTCGATAGGCTTGACGCTCAACATGATAAAAGATACTAAGTGATATAAACATAACGAACTATGTACCATGTGGGTAATATACCAACAGCGTATGATTTTATGGTCTTAAATCTTGCGTTGATAGATAGCCAACATCTGAGGTTTCGGGTCTTTATATTGTTGAATCATCCGGGGATATCTTGGTTGTCCTTCTGTTCAGAACTAATATTGTACATGACCCCAGGAACGAAAGTCACTTGGAATTAGCTCATTTCTATTTGAATGTCTGTATGTTGTCCCGATACACACAATTTTGATCTGATTCTAAAATCTTCTCTAAAAAAGTCGTGTACCTCCTCTGCTGCATCCAGATACATGCTGACCTGGAGGTGCTAGGCAATGACAGCTTCTGCTGCATCCAGATACATGCTGACCTAGCTGTACGTTGTCGCGCTATAGATCAAATACACCCGAAAGAGGCCCTCTAGTGCCCAAAAGAAACCCCAAGAAACCTATATCAAATTGAGAAAAACTCATTTGATTTGTATATTATACCATCTCTGCAAAAGATCTATTCTGTTCTCTTCTCAACCTATTCCCAGTTAAGATTTCAGAAATCTGGATTGGACTTGTGAAATATGTGGTAGGGAAGATACTTGCATGATAGAGTGTGTTGTTTATATTTCCAGGATTTGATTAGTATTTATCTGGGTGTTCATTGTTAAAGAAATCAAAACATGATAAAACAGAGTATATGCAGACCTGGACACAGTCAGGATATCTTAAAGGATGACATCAGTATACTCACCTGCTACGATGAATCGTTGTGCTTACCTTGATCGCGGGGGTATGCCTTGGAATGGGACACACGGGTATAATAGTATAATATTACCTAAAGCATATCACGAAGTTGAAAAATTGAAAGTTGAGCGTTAAAGTTTAAGTGGACAAACAGATTGGCAATCGCATAGACCAGTTTGATTAGGCTCGTACTGAAAAGTGTTCCTTAGTCTGCCTGAGAACGAATTTTGATCCCATTGCAATTGTAATTGTATATTATGGTAGTTGTTTATATTTTGAGTTTTTATTTGTTTTTTTTTTTTTTTGGTTCTCAATATTAAAAAAAAAAAAAAAATTGGAAAAATTCAAAAAAAAAATACAAAAATAGTGTCTTGCTTTTCTATAAAATCAAAAATCCAAAAATAGAGTGCTTATTTGTTTTTCTTAAAATTAAAAATGTAACCATTCTTGAAGATTTGACTGATCATCAAAAGTTAAAAGAATTTAAATTGTGAAATTTCATGTACCTAGTGTTCATGTGGTACTCTCCCTGTTGCATAAGAAATGTTTGCTTATAAGTTTGTGAGTATGTGCAGAACTTGATTTCAATCAAGAACAGGGGTTGTTGAAGACTGAGATGCTGTTAGCTGTTGACGAAGCATGGAGCAGCACAACAACAAGATGTACCTGAGTCAGAAGAATCGGATACGCAACGCCGTCTGACAGTGAAAGTACATTTGAAGAAGTACCATGAACCTGTTTGAAAGACAAAGATTGAAGAAGAAAAGAGCTGCTGAGAATCCTCCTCTCACATTCTTTTTAACAAAGACTTTCAAGAAGATGCTGATCAAGATCCTGATATGAAGCTAACCACAAGAGCTGAAGAAAGAGACCCAGTGCTGAGAGTTCAGAAGTCAAGAACTTCCACAACATCTGCAGCATAGTGACAACCATAGACTACGTTGAAGACGTTGCTGATTTCATGTTATGAAGATAATTTGATGGCATCAGTCTAGGGGGAGATTGTTAGGCCCTAAAGTGTGAGACTGATGCATCAAATTAATACAACGAGCTATGGTTATGAACTGGGTCTTACCGGGTTAGTTTATGTTAGGTTGTGGACCTTTATAGGTCTCTTGGGCCAAGCTATAGGCCATGTGGGCCAAGCAGGCCCAAGGGAAGCCCATGTGGGAAGTGGGCTTGTCTATGTATATAAACAAGTTTTCAACTTGTTTTAGGGTTTGAACCTTATTGTTACAATTCTAGAAAGCTAGAGAGAGGCGATTGGTTGTGAGCTTGTACCAGACGATTTTGCTAATTCATAGTAATAGAATCGTGTGCAAGTTTAAAGGTTATTTCGGTGTTCTTGTTCCTTTCGTTTTGATTTCTTGAATCACCCATTGATTGGATTCCGCACAATCAATTGGGTTGTTTGATATCATTGAAAGATCCGGTTAAACGGGACTTACACTTTTCGCACGAGATATGGTCACTACGAGTTCACTGTCATGCCTTTTGGTTTAACGAATGCTCCAGCTATTTTCATGGACTTAATGAATAGGGTTTGTAAACCTTATTTAGACAAATTCATCATTGTATTCATTGACGATATTCTTATTTATTCAAAGTCTTGAGCCGATCACGAACAACACCTTCGTCTGACAATGGAACTCCTGAAGAAGGAACGACTCTTTGCCAAGTTCTCCAAGTGTGAATTTTGGCTTAAAGAAGTTCAGTTTTTAGGTCATATTGTCAACGGACGGGGTATTCATGTAGACCTTCCAAAATCCCTGCTATTAAGGATTGGAACACACCTACTACTCCTACAGAAGTTCGCTCTTTTCTTGGTCTTGCTGGTTACTATCGTCGATTCATTGCGAACTTCTCCAAGATCACGGTTCCTCTCACTGCTTTGACTCAGAATAATAAGCCTTTTGAGTGGGGACCTAAACAAGAGGAAGCTTTCCAAACATTAAAACGAAAACTCTGTGATGCTGTTGCCATATCTTTACCCGATGGCAACAATGATTTCGTTGTCTATTGTGACGCATCGAATTTAGGCATTGGTTGTGTTCTTATGCAATGAGGTAAAGTTATAGCTTATGCGTCGACACAATTGAAAATTCACGAGAAGAACTACACAACTCATGATCTTGAGTTAGGCGTTGTGGTTTTTGATCTCAAAATCTAGAGACACTATCTTTATGGCACGAAATGTGTGGTTTTCACAGACCACAAAAGTCTCCAACACATTTTCAATCAGAAGGAGCTAAACATGAGGCAACGACGCTAGGTTGAACTCATGAACGATTGTGACTGCGAGATTTGCTACCATCCTGGTAAGGTGAATGTCGTAGCTGATGCACTAAGTCGAAAGGAACGAGTTAAGCTTTATTGTGTTCGAATTCTATCCGTTATCCAATCACGTGTCTCTCAAGCTCAACGTACTTGTGCTACACAAGACTTGATGGGTAAGGAATTACCACGTCAACTTGAGCTTAAACTCGAAATGAAAGTCAATGGGTTACTTTAATTCAAGAATCGTTTATGGATTCCAAAACAAGACAATCTTCGCACTTTAGTGATGGACGAATCCCATAAGTCTCGTTATTCAATCTATCCTGGTGCTGACAAAATGTACAAGGTTCTTCGTACTCAGTACTGGTGGCCCGGTATGAAGAAACATGTTGCTTTATATGTGTCTAAATGCCTAACTTATCTCAAAGTCAAGGTTGAACACCAACGTCCATCTGGTTTGCTTGTACAACCAGAAATACTGGTATGGAAGTGGGAGAACATTGCGATGGATCTCATTACTAAGTTACCCCGCACGTCTAGAGGTCATTATGCCATTTGGGTAGTCATTGATCGTCTCATAAAATCAGCATACTTTTTACCGATTCGTGAGGATCTATCTGCTGATAAACTCGCCAAGATTTATGTTGATGAGATTGTGTCTCGTCATGGTGTTCCTTTGGACATCATATATGACCGTGATGCTCGATTCTCATCTCACTTTTGGAAAACCATGCAGTCTCCTATGGGAACCCAACTAAATCTAAGCACTGCCTATCATCCCCAAACGGATGGACAATCCGAGAGGCCAATATAAGCATTGGAGGATATGCTTAGAGCATGCGTGATAGAATTTGGTGGTAATTGGGATTCGCATCTACCGTTGATCGAGTTCTCTTACAACAATAGTTATCACGCTAGCATCAATATGGCACCGTTCGAAGCTTTAAACGGTCAAAAATGTCGTTCACCTATCTGTTGGAATGAGATCGGAGAAGCTCAACTTACTGGACCTGAACTCATTCTGGAAACAACTGACAAAGTCAAGAAAATTCGCGATAATCTTCTGACAGCTAGAAGCCGTCAAAAGAGTTATGCGGACATGCGACGCAAGCCCTTGGAATTTCAAGTCGGAGACCATGTCCTACTCAAGGTATCCCCTTGGAAGGGAGTGGTGAGATTTGGAAAGAAAGGAAAACTTGCACCACGATACGTTGGACCATTTAAGATTGTTGAAAGAATCGGAAACGTTGCCTATCGACTTGAGCTACCTCCTGAACTTGGGAATATTCACCCAACATTCCACGTATCCAATTTATGAAAGTGTTTAGCCGATACTGATCTCTACATCCCTCTCGATGAAATCCAAGTTGATGACACAATGCGCTTTGTCGAGAAACCTGTGGAGATAATGGAACGTGAAGTCATGCGACTGAAGAACAAGCGTATACCGATAGTCAAAGTTCGGTGAGAGTCCAAACGTGGCCCAAAGTTTACTTGGGAACGTGAGGACCAAATGAAGGCGAATATCCACATTTGTTTCCATAAGTTTCCTCTAGTTAAAATTTCGGGACGAAATTTCCTAAAGTCAGGGAGACTGTGACATTTGTGCTCTGTAAACACTGTTCGATATAGAACAATATCTATTATCAATGAAACAACGTGTTTTGGTCTCAACATTTGTGTGTTTATGTTTGACAATTTCACTTTTTGATTCTAGTTCGATATCAAGCTTTTAATCGCTTTTTGGAAAATTATACGCAAACTGTTACGTAAACATAATCAGTTTAATGAGACAAATACTCCGGAATAGAGAAATGAGCTTAACATACCTTAAATAACCTTTACATAACTTAGAAATAAGTTTTGAAGGGTTTGGTATGCCAAAAACAAGTTTATTCGATCATAGGGACTATTTGCGACAAACTGCAAAAGTCTGCCGAATCATATAGCAACATACACTCCGGAACAAGATCATAAGCTAAACATACCCTAAATATCCTTTACATAGCTTAGAAATAAGCTTTCAAGGGTTCGGTATGCAAAAATGCGCTTATTTGATCAATAGGGACTAAAAGCGTCAAAAAACTGGAAAAGTTTGCATATACGCATATATCTTACGTTCTGACCATATCCGGACATCCAAAAAAAATTTTAATCACTAAAATATTATATTTTAGTGATAGGAATGAAAAAATACCATTCGTCACATAATTTGGATCGTTTTAGCATCCGTTTGAGTTTCGTCGTAATTAACCGAACAACGCGATTGTACGGCCAAACAAACCAACATCCATGATATTTCCAAGCATATTTCAAGTCCCCTATGCTTTAACATCCTTTTAGAGCCTTGAAATGGGGTTAACGGGGGTTAAATGCATCAAAAATCAAGTTTATAGCATGCAGTGGTGTTTTGCCAAAAAATGAAACTTCTGTCTGGGGTTTCTGGCGAGGCGCGACAACTTAAGCTGTCTCTGTCGCGGGGCGCGACAGATGATGCTGGGCAGATTCATTGAATTGTTCAAATCAGCTACAGAACATGTTTTTAATCCTAGTTTTTTGCATACTATGAGTTGGTTTATGTGTTCCCCAAGTTGCCTAATCAGTGAATAACAAGTGTAAGGTCAAGATCATGCTTTGATCCATTCAAAAACACTTGGCATTGATCCAAAGGTCCATGATTTTCTATATAAACCCAAGCATTCCTTCACTTAAACTTTCTCATTTGCTCTTTCTTCTCATACCTGCTCTAAGTGGAGGCAATCACTTGTTGAGGGCCACCTGCCTGAGCATTCTTAGTCTTCTTCTCAAGCATTGGACCCTTGTAAGTGTTCCTTCATGCTTGTCTTGTTTATTTAAGCAAGAAAGTCAAACAGTGTTTGACTTTCTTCTTTGACCACGATTTGGTCAAGACAAAGTTCATTTGAACTTTGCAATGTGAGCGTAATCACGATGGTAATAGTCCCTTATGACTATACCTACTGATTACACGTTGACTAGTCGAAGTGACGAGTCAAAGTTTCGGTCAAAATGCACGATTATGTACATTTTGCGACGAAACTATTTTCGGATATCAAAGCACTTTGTTTTGATATCAAATCAGTTTTCTAACTTAGTTAAACATGTTTTAATATGTTTAACTCGTCACTTTTAGTTTAGTGCTTGTTTAGGGTCGTAAGTCAAGCGGTCTAAACCACCGCTTAGACTTTCGAACCCGACCCGTTTGGTCGATCATTAGGATCCGACCAAACATATTTTGTGACTATAGTTGTATAGGGAATAACCTTCCGAGGTTATACCTTATGGTCACTAAGTTTAATTAGTTGTATGATAGGTAATTTATATGCCTTGGGAAAATGACCAAAATGCCCTTTTCATGCATAATTTGAATTTAAGCATATGTAACTTAAGTTTTGACACATAAACTGATTATGCAATGTTATTAAACATGTTAGGGCATGTAATACTTGTCATAGGACTAGTTAAGCTATCCGAATGCGCTTTTGCGCAAAAGACGAGTTAAAGTAGCATAGACTACCTTAACGGGTCATAACGGGTCGTAAGCACTTAGGATAGGTTCCGAATCAGAATGTAGGCTTTGTTAAACCATATCACATGAGTTCTGATACTCATTTAGTTTACGAAACCTCATTCTACCCGATCTCCAGATTTAGGTGTCAATTTATTATCATAGTGATCCAATACTAGGTGCTACTTGATTCCTTGATTGCCCGATCTTGTTAGTTCACTTAATCGAGGATACCTTGCAATCTCAAGTGAGTACATAGTTCCCCTATTTTACTACTTTCAATTGTTTTGGGGGTGATTCATATTTGCTAAACGATTTCGAGTTTTCAAAACAAATACTAAGGTTTATATTAAACATAACGATTTCATTAATGTGAACGAACTTGTTGGTACGTTAATACATAACATGAATGACATTCATTAACAATGATCAAGCCGACCAGTAGTATGTTATGGTACCATAGGATCTGACAAATCCCGTTATCGGACTATCACCATGGTTATGTATGGGGGTAATGGGGGTAGGCAGAACCTGATGATTGTTAACTTACCCTTTGGTGGTTTGTTAATACGAGTTGAACGATTGGAACGAGTCAGAACACAGGTTTGAATGTATTCAACGAGACAACCAAAAGTTAGTTCTCACAATTAAAACACGAACGATTTGAACAATTTGAACGATTTGAACGATTGAACGATGGTTTTTAACACGAACGAGTTGAACGATTGGTTTTGATAACATGAACGATTTGAGAACAAGTACCATTGAACGACGGGTTTTTGGTTTGTGATTAGATAACGGGACGGGTGTAATGTGATAAAAGCATGGTAGATACGCCGCTGGTACTTCTTATATATAAGTGCTTTTATCATATTACATTCCGTGGCGTTATTTAGTTCACTCGAATGATTGATTTCAAACGATGATACGCAACGATGTTTACTAAATAATATTAAACCATATGAGTTTTATTACAAGAATGATTTACAATTTGGTTTACAAAAGCAAATGTTTTTTGGGTCAAGATTCATGGCAACGAGGTTTTATATACTATAACCAATTTGTTTTAAGTTGGTTAATCATATTGCAATACAATACATTTTACAATACAAGGTTTTCAATTATCGACTCTAGTAGTCGTACGAGGTATTGCAATACTTATACAAGCCATAAATCTGACACACTCACAAAACCTATGTGCTCGCCGGCATTTCTTTGCTGACTTTATTTTCACATGTGTTTCAGGTGATGTTTGATGATGTTGATGATGACTAGGATGCATGCTCACATAGGATCGGACGAGGCCTTAGTGACTTAGTAACAATGATAGACAATATGCTAAACTTGTTTGTTCTATTTCAATACAATGTTAAACACTTAATATTTAAATAAACGAAACTTTAATCCATGTGTTATGAAACAATCATTTTGTTACTCCACTCCCCGACGTTTCTACCGTGGTTTCGTTGTTTTGACGCGATCGGGGTGTGACAGAAGAGTTTGTATCAGAGCTCATGGTTATAGGAAATTAGGTTATTAGTAATTCTTTGACCTAGACTATAACCTTCCTAGGACCCTAACGCGAGTTAACTTGCGTTTAGATCTTAAAACAATACCGTCACCTATCTTTAGGTGATACCCACAACAAGAACACAAATTACAAATCCGTTTTAAAGATCAATCACATATTCTTAGGTGATTTGTTTTAGGCCTTGAGCCTTCAATGTTTTCAAAATCTCGTCAAAGTTTGGGTCTTATAATGTGAACACGTGCAATCTGGAAGGGTGGGGTGCCTGTACCTCGAGTTTTCTGTCTAAGGCTAGAGTGTTCGTACAAATCCACATAATCGGACCAGTCACTCTTACCTGGGAACTCTTGGAGTGAGTGTCCACTTATAGGCTAAAGCATGTCTTCGCGATACATTATTTTGACCCATTTGCTTTGATAAGTCACTGTGTGTCGTTTGTTTGTTCGAGGTAACGAACGAATGATCACTTTCCTTATGTTTCGTCGATGTTTTCAATACCTCTTTTGTTTATCCAATTGTCAATCTCACTCGTTTCTCATGTTTCCTTGTTCTTTTTAGAATATGCCTCCTAGACGTGATCAAACACAGGATGCTGCAATCGCAGCCCTAGTCGCTCAGCAGATTGCTGCTGTAATTCAGAACCTCATAACTTAGATTAATCAAGCGAATAACAATAACAACAATAACAATGCTCAGTGCAGTTTTAAAATGTTTAATTCGGCTAAACCACTGAAATTTTATGGGTCTCAAGGAGCAACTGCGCTCCTACAATGGTTCGAGAGTCTGGAAAGCACGTTTAGACATGTTCAATGTCCGAATGAGCGAAAGGTCAAGTTCGCATCTAGTGTTTTCGAGAAACGTGCTCTAACATGGTGGAACGGTGTGATGAGGGATAGGGGTGCCGATGTGGCAATGGCACAGACCTGGGAAGAGCTTCGGGCTCTCATGATGAGAGAGTTCTGCCCCTGACACGGAATAAGGGCATTGGAACGAGAGTTTGATGATCTTAAACAAGATGGGGGAGAACACCGTGCCTATACGGATCGTTATGAGGAGCTAAGTTTACAGTGTCCTACTATGGTTACCCTGTTGGAGAAAGCAATCGAGAGGTATATTGATGAGTTGCCTGACTCTGTGCAAGACATAGTTACTGGGAGTAACCGTACCACTGTTCGTCAGGCTATCGAAATGGCTGCAACCCTGACTGAGTCTCAGGTCAGAAAGGGTAAACTAACCCGCAAGGGTGATAAGAAACAGTCAGCCAACACCGCTCAAGACAAGGGGAAAGACAAGAAAAAGGGTGAATCGTCAAGGAGGTCAAGCAAGCGTAAGGCTTCCCAAAATTTTACTGTTACCGCACAACCCAATCAGAATACTCAGAACCAACCGGCACAACCTCCTATAAGGAAACCATATGCCGGTACTGCATCTTACTTTAATCGGTGCAATGGTCATCATTCATCTTAGTCAGTATGTCGACAATGTACATCATGTGGTAGACTTGGCCACACGGCCAATATTTGTCGGGTTGTCTCGAATCAAGCTGCACAGAATCCTGCTTAAGCTCAGGGAAACGCTCCTAGACCTCCATTCCCACCTGGTTCATGTTTTAACTGCGGAGAAATGGGTCACTTTAGGAACATTTTCCCGAAACTTGTGAACGCGAACACCAATGCAAATCCCGCTCGCGGGCGAGCATACAACATCAACGCTAACGAGGCCCGTGCTGATAACGAATTCATTAACGGTACGTTCCTTGTTAACCATCAGCCTGCATTTGTTCTTTTCGATTCTGGTGCCGATAGAAGTTTTGTGTCGTTAGCATTTGAGCCTTTACTTGCGATGCCTCGAACTAAACTAAGGAAGCCTTTATCGGTCGAAGTTGCTACTAGTGAACCTCTCGTACTCGATTCTGTCATTCCCAATTGTAAATTGAACCTCGATAACCATCTTTTTCCTATTGACCTCACACCGATGCAACTTGGAAGCTTCGATATTATCATAGGAATGGATTGGTTAACCAAACATCATACTGAGGTAGTTTGTTTCGATAAGATTGTTCGTATTCCTCTTTCATCTGGTGAAGTTCTAAAAGTTCTTGGCGAGAAACCTTCAAATGGTTTGAAACTAATGACGTGTACTAAAGCCCAAAAATACCTACGAAAAGGTAATGTGGCCTTTCTGGCACATGTCACAGAGGAGAAAGGCAAGAGCAAAAGTATTCAAGATATTCCGATTGTTCAAGATTATCCAGAGGTGTTTCCTGATGAACTGCCTGGTTTGCCTCCAGTTCGTCAAGTCGAGTTTCATATTGATCTTGTACCTAATGCCGATTCGATTGCTAAAGCACCTTACCGTCTTGCACCGTCTGAGATGCAAGAATTATCCAAACAGCTTCAAGAGTTATCTGACAAAGGATTCATCCGTCCGAGTTATTCACCTTGGGGCGCTCCAGTCCTGTTTGTGAAAAAGAAAGATGGATCTTTCCGTATGTGTATCGATTACCGTGAGCTCAATAAGCTCACCATCAAGAATCGATATCCCCTACCATGAATTGATGATCTCTTTGATCAGCTGCAAGGTGCTACATGTTTCTCCAAAATCAATTTGCGTTCTGGGTATCATCAGCTTCGTGTACTCGAAGAAGATATTCCCAAAACTTCTTTCCGCACGAGATATGGTCACTACGAGTTCACTGTCATGCCTTTTGGTTTGACGAATGCTCCAGCTATTTTCATGGATTTAATGAATAGGATTTGTAAACCTTATTTAGACAAGTTCATCATTGTATTCTTTGGCGATATTCTTATTTATTCAAAGTCTCATGTCGATCACGAACAACACCTTCGTCTGACAATGGAACTCCTGAAGAAGGAACGACTCTTTGCCAAGTTCTCCAAGTGTGAATTTTGGCTTAAGGAAGTTCAGTTTTTAGGTCATATTGTCAACGAACAGGGTATTCATGTAGATCCTTCCAAAATCGCTACTATTAAGGATTGGAACACACCTACTACTCCTACAGAAGTTCGCTCTTTTCTTGGTCTTGTTGGTTACTATCGTTGATTCATTGCGAACTTCTCCAAGATCGCGGTTCCTCTCACTGCTTTGACTCAGAAGAATAAGCCTTTTGAGTGGGGACCTAAACAAGAGGAAGCTTTCCAAACACTAAAACGAAAACTCTGTGATGCTCCTGCCTTATCTTTACCCGATGGCAACGATGATTTCGTTGTCTATTGTGACGCATCGAATTTAGGCCTTGGTTGTGTTCTTATGCAACGAGGTAAAGTTATAGCTTATGCGTCGAGACAATTGAAAATTCACGAGAAGAACTACACAACTCATGATCTTGAGTTAGGCGCTGTGGTTTTTGCTCTCAAAATCTGGAGACACTATCTTTATGGCACGAAATGTGTGGTTTTAACAGACCACAAAAGTCTCCAACACATTTTCAATCAGAAGGAGCTAAACATGAGATAATGACGCTGGGTTGAACTCTTGAACGATTATGACTGTGAGATTCGCTACCATCCTGGTAAGGCGAATGTCGTAGTTGATACACTAAGTCGAAAGGAACGGGTCAAGCTTCATTGTGTTCGAATTCTATCTGATATCCAATCACGTGTCTCTCAAGCTCAACGTACTTGTGCCACACATGACTTGATGGGTAAGGAATTACCACGTCAACTTGAGCTTAAACTCGAAACGAAAGAAAATGGGTTATTTTATTTCAAGAATCGATTCTGGATTTCGAAACAAGACAATCTTCGCACTTTAGTGATGGACGAATCCCATAAGTCTCGTTTTTCAATCTATCCTGGTGCTGACAAAATGTACAAGGATCTTCGTACTCAGTACTAGTGGCCCAGTATGAAGAAAGATGATGCTTTGTATGTGTCTAAATTCCTAACTTGTCTCAAAGTCAAGGCTGAACACCAACGTCCATCTGGTTTGCTTGTACAACCAGAAATACTGGTATGGAAGTGGGAGAACATTGCAATGGATCTCATCACTAAGTTACCGCGCACGTCTAGAGGCCATGATGCCATTTGGGTTGTCATTAATCGTCTCACAAAATCAGCACACTTTTTACCGATTCGCGAGGATCTATCTGCTGATAAACTCGCCAAGATTTATGTTGATGAGATTGTGTCTCCTCATGATGTTCCTTTGGACATCATATCTGACCGTGATGCTCGATTCTCATCTCACTTTTGGAAGACCATGCAGTCTCCTATGGGAACCCAACTAAATCTTAGCACTGCCTATCATCCCCAAACAGACGGACAATCCGAGAGGACGATACAAACATTGGATGATATGCTTAGAGCATGTGTGATAGACTTTGGTGGTAATTGGGATTCGCATCTACCGTTGATCGAGTTCTCTTGCAACAATAGTTATCACACTAGCATCAATATGGCACCGTTCAAAGCTTTATACGGTCGAAAATGTCGTTCACCTGTCTGTTGGAATGAGATCGGTGAAGCTCAGCTTACTGGACCTGAACTCATTCTGGAAACAACAGACAAAGTCAAAAAAATTCGCGATAATCTTCTGACAGCTAGAAGCCATCAAAAGAGTTATGCGGATATGTGGAGCAAGCCCTTGGAATTTCAAGTCAGAGACCATGTCCTACTTAAGGTATCCCCTTGGAAAGGAGTGGTGAGATTTGGAAAGAAAAAAAAACTTGCACCACGATACGTTGGACCATTTAAGATTGTTGAAAGAATCGGAAAGGTTGCCTATCGACTTGAGCTACCTCCTGAACTTGGGAATATTCACCCAACATTCACGTGTCCAATTTACGAAAGTGTTTAGCCGATACTGATATCCACATCCCTCTCGATGAAATCCAAGTTGATGACACAATGCACTTTGTCGAGAAACCTGTGGAGATAATGGACCGTGAAGTCAAGCGACTGAAGAACAAGTGTATACCGATAGTCAAAGTTCACTAGGAGTCCAAACATGGCCCAAAGTTTACTTGGGAGCGTGAGGAGCAAATGAAGGCGAATATCCACATTTGTTTCCCTAAGTTTCCTCTAGTTAAAATTTCGGGACGAAATTCCCTAAAGTAGGGGAGACTGTGACATTTGTGCTCTGTAAACACTGTACTATGTAGAACAATATCAATTATCAATGAAACAATGTGTTTTTTTCTCAATATTTGTGTATTTGTGTTTGACAATTTCACGTTTTGATTCTAGTTTGATTTCAAGCTTTTAATCGCTTTTTGGAAAGTTATACGCAAACTGTTACGTAAAAGTAATCAGTTTAATGAGACAAACACTCCGAAACAGCGACATAAGCTTAACATACCTTAAATAACCTTTACATGACTTAGAAATAAGTTTTGAAGGGTTTGGTATGCCAAAAACAAGTTTATTCGATCGCAGGGACTATTTGCGACAAACTCCAAAAGTCTGCCGATTCATATAGCAACGTACACTCCGGAACAAGATCATAAGCTAAAGATACCCTAAATATCCTTTACATAGCTTATAAATAAGCTTTGAAGGGTTCGGTATGCGAAAATGCGCTTATTTGATCAATAAGGACCAAAAGCGTCAAAAACTGCATAAGTTTGCATATACGCGCATATCCAAAAAATTTTGTAATCACTAAAATATTATATTTTAGTGATTGGAATGCAAAAATACCATTCGTCGCATAGTTTGGATTGTTTTCGCATCCGTTTGAGTTTCGTCATAATTAACCGAACAACGCGATCGTACGGCCAAACGAACCGACATCCATGATATTTCCAAACATATTTCAAGTCCCCTATGCTTTAACATCCTTTTAGAGCCTTGAAATGGGGTTAACGGGGGTTAAATGCATCAAAAATCAAGTTTATAAAATGCAGGGGCCTGTTTTTCAAAAAATGAAACTTCTGTATGGGGTTTCTGGCGGGGCACGACAGCCTAAGCTGTCTCTGTCACGGGACGCGACAGATGATGCTGGGCAGATTAATTGAATTGTTTAAATCAGCTGCTGAACCTGTTTTTAATCCTAGTTTTTGCATACTATGAGCTGGTTTATGTGTTCCCCAAGTTGCCTAATCATTGAATAACAAGTGTAAGGTCAAGATCATGCTTTGATCCATTCAAAAACACTTGGCATTGATCCAAAGGTCCATGATTTTCTATATAAACCCAAGCATTCCTTCACTTCAACTTTCTAATTTGCTCTTTCTTCTCATACCTGCTCTAAGTGGAGGAAATCACTTGTTGAGGGCGACCTCCCTGAGCATTCTTAGTCTTCTTCTCAAGCATTGGACTCTTGTAAGTGTTCCTTCATGTTTGTCTTGTTTATTTAAGCAAGAAAGTCAAACAGTGTTTGACTTTCTGCTTTAACCATGATTTAGTCAAGACAAAGTTCATTTGAACTTTGCAACGTGAGCGTAATCACGATGGTAGTAGTCCCTTGTGACTATACCTACTGATTACCACGTTGACTAGTCGAAGTGACGAGTCAAAGTTTATGTCAAAATGCATGATTATGTGCATTTTGCGACGAAACTATTTTCGGGTATAAAAACACTTTGTTTTGATATCAAATCAGTTTTCTAACTTAATTAAACATGTTTTAACATGTTTAACTCGTCACTTTTAGTTTAGTGCTTGTTTAGGGTCGTAAGTCAAGCGGTCTAAACCACCGCTTAGACTTTCGAACCCGACCCGTTTGGTCGATCATTAGGATCCGACCAAACATATTTTGTTACCATAGTTGTATAGGGAATAACCTTCCGAGGTTATACCTTATGGTCACTTTGTTTAATTTGTTGTATGATAGGTAGTTTATATGCTTTAGGAAAATGACCAAAATGCCCTTTTCATGCATAATTTGAATTTAAGCATATGTAACTTAATTTTTGACACTTAAACTGATTATTCAATGTTATTAAACATGTTAGCGCATATAATACTTATCATAGGACTAGTTAAGCTATTCGAATGCGCTTTTGCGCAAATGACGCGTTAAAGTAGCGTAGACTACCTCAACGGGTCGTAAGCACTTAGGATAGGTTCCGAATCAGAATGTAGGCTTTGTTAAACCATATCACATGAGTTCCGATACTCATTTGGTTTACGAAACCTCATTCTACCCGATCTCCCGATTTAGGTGTCGATTTATTAACATAGTGATCCAATACTAGGTGCCACTTGATTCCTTTATTGCCCGAGCTTGTTAGTTCACTTAATCGAGGATACCTTGCAATCTCAAGTGAGTACATAGTTCCCCTATTTTACTGCTTTCAATTGTTTTGGGGTGATTCATATGTGCTAAACGATTTCGAGTTTTCAAAACAAATACTATGGTTTATATTAAACACAACGATTTCATTAATGTGAACGAACTTGTTGGTGCGTTAATAAATAACACGAATGACATTCATTAACAATGATCAAGCCGACCAGTAGTATGTTATGGTACCATAGGATCTGACAAATCCCGTTATCGGACTATCGCCATGGTTATGTATGGGGGTAATATGGGTAACGATTGTACCTGATGATTGTTAACTTACCCTTTGGCGGTTTGTTAGTACAAGTTGAACGATTGGAACTAGTCAGAACACAGGTTTGAATGTACTCAACGAGACGACCAAAAGTTAGTTTTCACAATTAAAACACGAACGATTTGAATGATTTGAACACTTTGAACGATTTGAACGCTTTGAACGATTTGAACGATTTGAATGATTCAACGATGGTTTATAACACGAACGAGTTGAACGACTGGTTTTGATAACACGAACGAGTTGAGAACAAGTACCATTGAACGATGGGTTTTTGGTTTGTGATTAGTTTATAGGACGGGTGTAATGTGATAAAAGCATGGTAGATACGCCGCTTTATATATAAGTGCTTTTATCATATTACATTCTGTGGCGTTATTTAGTTCACTCGAATGATTGATTTCAAATGATGATACGCAACGATGTTTACTAAATGATATAAACCATACGAGTTTTATTACAAGAACGATTTACAATTTGGTTTACAAAAGCTAATTTTTTTGGGTCAAGATTCATGGCAACGAGGTTTTATAAACTATAACCAATTTGTTTTAAGTTGGTTAATCATATTGCAATACAAAACATTTTACATAACAAGGTTTTCAATTATCGACTCTAGTAGTCGTACGAGGTATTGCAATACTTATACAAGCCATGAATCTGACACACTCACATAACCTATGTGCTCACCGGCATTTCTTTGCTGACTTTATTTTCACATATGTTTCAGGTGATGTTTGATGATGTTGATGATGACTAGGATGCATGCTCACATAGGATCTGACGAGGCCTTAGTGACTTAATAACAATGATAGACAATATGCTAAACTTGTTTGTTCTATTTCAAGACAATGTTAAACACTTAATATTTAAATAAAACGAAACTTTAATCCATGTGTTGTGAAACAATGATTCTGTCACTCTACTCCCTGATGTTTCTGTCGCGGTTTTGTTGTTTTGACGCGGTCAGGGTATGACAGATCCCGCTAAAATAGAAGCAATCATTAACTGGGTAGCATCTAAGACACCTACTGAAATTCGCAGCTTCTTGGGATTGGTAGGATATTACAGAAGATTTATTGAAAACTTCTCAAGGATAGCCGCACCTCTAACTAATTTGACCCGCAAGAATGTGAAATCTAATTGGGATTCTAAACAACAGGAGTCTTTTGAGATCCTCAAGCAGAAGTTGAGTAACACTCCAGTGCTAACCTTGCCTGAAGGTATAGATGAGTTTGATGTCTACTGTGATGCTTTGCACACTGGCATGGGTTGTGTGCTTATGCAAAGAGGCAAGGTAATTGCCTACGCATCACGACAGCTAAAGGTGCACGAAAAGAATTACACCACCCATGATCTGGAGTTGGATGTTGTTGTATTTGCACTAAAGCTTTGGAGACATTATCTGTATGAAACTAAATGTGTGATATACTCAGATCACAAAAGTCTCCAACATTTGTTTAACCAAAAGGATCTTAACATGAGGCGACGCCGGTGGATGGAGACATTAAATGATTAAGACTGCAAGATTCGCTACCATCCTAGCAAAGCGAATGTGGTCGCTGATGCATTAAGTAGAAAGGAAAGGGTCAAACCTATACGGATTAATGCCAAGAGTATTGAGCTTAAGAACAGTTTAAACGAAAAGTTGTTAGCTGCACAGAAAGAAGCTGTATTGGAAGCTAACCTCCCAAAGGAAGGATTAGGTGCAACTATCGATCAGCTATCACCTGGAAATGATGGAATCCTCATATTAAATGGTCGAATCTGGGTTCCTATTCATGGGGGACTTAGAGATATAATCCTCCAGCAAGCTCATAATTCCAGATACTCAGTTCACCCTGGAGGTGACAAAATGTATCAAGATTTAAAGGAAAATTATTTGTGACAACCCTCAAATTTACATGTAACCGTACAATCTATTAATGTTAATTAAAGTACTTGATGACTGTGCTGAATCATTTAACTGCTCTTTGATTACTGTGTTATGCCTACATGTATTTGTTAACATACTAATTGTATACAGAAAAGTTACTAAATAGTCCGGTATGCCTTCCTGAGTGTTGAAAATTAAAAACGTTACAAAAATATATATATATATAGGACACTTTTCGGATTAATTAAGCACTTTAACGGAACAGTGTCAAACCGAACAACCGGACTTTACCCGGAACATAAAAATATTGCCAAAAACATTGTTTTTACTTTTCTGAGCTAGTTAGGGTCCCCGAACACCCTAACACCCTTAATATTAATTAACACACTTATATCCTAACTAAACACCATTGGATTCCAACTAGTTTGTAACTTAACCATCACCACCCAACCCTTACCCCCCCCCCCTCATGTCAACGGTCACCACTAGGGGTGACACACCCTTGCCTTTTGATTATTTAATTGGTACAATGTTGGAAGATATTAGACATAATGTATGTTGGACAAAGAGCAAGATTGGTTTATAAATAAACTCAAGAGATAATCACCTTCTCTCATTCAACACTTCACCAAGCAAACAACTCTTCCCTCTACACCACCATTCTCGGCCGCCACCCTACCACCATCATCCACCCACTTCCAAAGCTTGTTCACTCATTTTACATACGCTCAAAGGTGCTACGGGTCATACAACGAAGCTCGGTGCTCTCGGAAGTGGAAGGACCTTCTCCATTCTCTATTAACCACCACATTTCTTCACTCGAACTTCCCTAGTCTTGAACTAGTGGTGAGAACTTAGATCCGTTCATTTTTCATGTCATTAGAGTGGTTAATAGTTGTTTGATGATGAAAATCCATGAACACTAAAGAACCATGAACAAAGTCTTGCATATAAACTAACTTGTAATGAAATATTGATGAAACATAATGAAGTGATGATAAACTGAAGTTGTCTTGATTATGTTACTGATTACTTGCCGATCTACTTGTAATATTGATGTTTGATGTTGTTGTGATCACTAAACATGTTAACGGAATCAATCGAACACAAGTTAGAAAGATAAAAGCTGAAACAGTAGGCTGTTTGGTGATTACAGCCAACTTCAGTTGGCTGTAACAGAACCGTAACTTAACGAAAAATGTATTTTCTAAAGTCTAGGTTTATGTATTATGAAATACGGTTCTAATAGCACTGGAATCATAATTTTTAGACTTCGTTTACAATTTTTAAAGTGTTATTTTGTAACAGCAGCTAGAGCTGCATTTTTCTGCTAAAAATATGCGTTTTGTTTTCTGTCACAACTTGAGTTCTGTGTAGAGTTAGATCATGAAACTTGTACTGTAGATGACCACCGATATATTTGTAATTCTCTCACTGGAATTTCGTAAATCGGACTCTTGATGAATTTTAAATAAATTATTCCGTGGACTGTGGTCAGAAAAAGATAAATCTGATTTCAGTCCGGAAAATGAATTTTTATAAAATATTGGTAATGAACTGGACCCCGATATTTTTACACAATAAAATTTGGATCGTTTAAGATGTTCTGTAAAAATTTTGGAATTTTTGGAATAAGTTAACTATTTTATTAAAATGTCCGAAAACAGCCCAGTTTTGAATATTAATGCTGAAAAGACATAAGTTGTAAATTGCATGTCTAAATGTCGGGTAGGTTATTTGTGAATGATATAACGTGTTATATGTGTTATGTGCATTATCGTATGTTTGTTTATGAGTGGGGAATGGATGGGAAACTTATATGGGCATAAACCGTTAAAGTGATGCATGTTATGTGATAGATACGTGTAGGAACTTTGTGCTCTATTTGAAACCACTAAATGACTAACTGGTAATCATACTAGGACGTGATTGACCAACCTTGATTGTTAGCTATTTGTGAGAGTCAAACCGAGCAACCGAGGTGAGTTCACACTTTTCTACAAAGCATGGTAAATTCCCGGTGGGAATGGGAATGGGTACAGGAATAGGGATTCCTCGTCCTTTGGGACGCGTTCAGGAATGTGGATTCCTCGTCCTTGAGACGTGTTCAGGAATGTAAATTCCTCGTCCTGCTGGGATGGATTAGACTTACAATACTAGAACTCTATCAGCGAAGTCCCTCCCTTTTTATATCGACTTAATCGCCAAGGCTATGGTGAGCGGGTCATTAGTTAATAGCGCTATTAGGTTAACAAACCGCACACCGTGCCAGTTGGACGGGTGTGTACTAATGGACTATGGCACGTCGGTGATGATAGACACCGACGCTAGGGCACAATTGAATTTTGTTAGTAGTCGATATGATAAACGAGTCTGGTAGTTTAAAATTTTGGGGTAGCTCCCCACGGCCGGAGTGCCGGGCTGAATAGCCAGGAAGGTGGACATGGGATGGTTAACTAATAAACGTTTTCGAACTATGGGGTAACCCCTACGGATGGATAGCTGAATGAGATTAAACTACGTTTTTGGAAACAACTCTAAAATGGACAACCAACCGTGAACTCACTCAACTTTGTTGTTGACTCGTTATTACATGCTTTGCAGGTCATTAGATGCTATGGAGCTTGCATATGGAGGTGGTCGTTGTGGGATGCGAACTGATAAGTCCCGTACTCAATAAATAAACTTTATGAACTTATGAAACTTATGTTTTGGGACTTTAAACTTATGAACGACAAACGTATGTTTTGGTTTAACGTATTATGCTTCCGCTGATTAAATTGAACTTGGTTAACTTCCTTTTGGTCTCCAATCGTATTGTGGTTGGTTTTATTTACCTAGTTATGTTGTTCAATATGATTGGTGGCTCGATCCTGGTCACGTCATGCCTCCAAGCAGTGGTACTCCGCATGGTGGATTTTGGGGGTGTGACAGATTGGTATCAGAGCCATTGGTTATAGTGAACTTGGTTTTAAAAAGGGAAAAGTTTTTGATAAAACCAGACTATAACCTGTACAGTGTTCAACGATCCACAACGACGCTTCGCTCCACGTGCAAGACTCGACACAATAGGTGGTATGATTTATGTTACATTGCCAGTTAGATAGTTCACACTGTGCATTAATTAACGTAATAATTGCTATTTGAACCTTGTGTGCTTACTCACTACTATCGTCCCACACTTATGCACTTTCGCGACACTTTTCTCACTTACGTTGCTTCGTATGAAGATCATGAGCGGACGCGGAGGACGTATCAACCTCAGTCAAGCCCAGTGGACGGCTTTGATCAACGAACGAGTCGCTGAGGCACTCGCAGCTAACCCTGCAGGAGGTATAACCTGCCATACCAACCCATCTTAGGACGTTTAGATCCTACCTTCGCAAACCAACCCTCGTGCTTAACCTTATCTTTTATTCTCGCGCAACAGGTCAACATGCTCAACCTCCTGTGTGCACATTCAAAACGTTCATGGACTGCCGACCTACTACTTTCAGTGGCATAGAAGGAGCAGTAGGCCTTCTCCACTGGTTCGAGAAGCTCGAGTCGGTCTTCGAAATGTGTGAATGCCCTGAGGATCGTAGGGTGAAGTATGCTACTGGTACTCTTGAAGGGGTAGCGCTCACATGGTGGAACGCTCAGGTTAAGCTGCTGGGGTTGGTTGCTGCTAATGCCACCCCATGGAATGACTTCAAGGAACTGATCAAGGAAGAGTACTGCAGTCGTGATGACATCCACAAGCTAGAGGTGGAATTTTTCAACCTGAAGATGACGGGGTCTGAGATTGAGGCGTATACGAAGAGGTCGAATGAACTGGCCATCCTGTGCCCTACTATGGTGGACCCTCCCATCAAACGTATTGAGCTTTACCTCAAGGGCCTTGTACCCAAGATTCAGAGTCACGTGACTTCGGCTAACCTGGGTACCATTCAACAAATCATCAAGTTGGCTCACCGTCTCACCGACCAGGCAGTGGAACAAAATAGATTGCCCAAGCGTATTGGTACTGCTACTACTGATACCCCCAATGATCACAAGAGAAAATGGGATGGAAATTCGGGCAAAGGCTCTACCTCTGTTCAGTCTCAGTCTCAGCAACGAAGGACTGAGGACCATAGGAGCCCCGGTGAGCAGTCTTCTGGGAATCAAGGTCAGGGTGGATACAAGGGGAATCACCCCAAATGTAATCGCTGTAACTTGCACCACAGTGGGCCATGTGGTAAAGGCAACTGTCATCGATGCAACAAGCCTGGTCACATGGCAAGGGATTACAGGAGTCAGCATCCGACGAATCAGAACCGACAGCAACAGCAAGCCCCACCCAATCAACGCCAGCAGCGGCAACAATAAAGGGTGCTTTCAATGTGGTGCTGAGGGCCATTTCAAGAAAGACTGTCCCCAGCTAAATCAGAACCTGAACAACAACAATCAGGGGAACGGAAACGGCAATGGGGGAAACAACAACGGTAATGGTGCAAGGGGTCGTGTTTTCGTGCTAGGTCAGGGTGACGCAAGGAACGATCCCAACGTTGTGATGGGTAAGTTTCTTCTGGACGACTTCTTTGTTACTGTTTTGTTTGATTCAGGCGCTGATACTAGTTATGTATCCTTAAAAGTTAGTTAAATGCTTAAGTGCACTCCAACACTTATGAACACCAAACACACGGTAGAACTAGCCAACGGTAAAAGTCTCGAAGCCACACACACAGTTAAAGGTTGTAACCTTGTCTTAGCTGGTCAGACTTTCTCTATCGATCTCATCCCTATCATACTTGGTAGTTTCGACGTCGTTATTGGGATGGATTGGCTATCTCATCATCTCGTCCGCATTCCTCGTTCTGGTGAAGAACCTCTCATGATTCGTGGCGGCAAGAGTGGTGCTGTCGAAGGCATCATCTCTTTCCTTAAGGCCCAGAAGTGTTTGCGAAAGGGCCACACTGCCATTCTAGCACTCGTTACTGACACATCAACGGAAGAGAAGAGAATTGAAGACATCCCTATTGTACGTGACTTTCCCGAGGTATTCCCTGAGGAATTACCTGGTCTTCCGCCTCATCGCCAAGTTGAGTTTCAAATCGAGCTAGCTCCTGGAGCAGCACCAGTAGCTCGAGCGCCATATCGTCTAGCTCCATCAGAACTTGAAGAACTATCCACGCAATTACAAGAACTCTTGGAAAAGGGTTTCATACATCCTAGCTCTTCGCCCTGGGGAGCTCCAGTCTTGTTTGTGAAGAAGAAAGATGGTACTTTCAGAATGTGTATTGACTATCGCGAACTTAACAAGGTGACCGTGAAGAATCGTTATCCTCTTCCATGTATTGACGACTTGTTCGACCAGTTGCAAGGGTCGAGCTATTACTCTAAGATTGATTTGAGATCGGGATACCATCAGCTGAGAGTCCGAGATGAGGACGTCTCCAAAACAGCATTCAGAACTCGCTACGGCCATTACGAGTTTCTGGTTATGCCTTTCGGATTGACAAATGCACCAGCAGTCTTCATGGATCTCATGAACCGAGTGTGCAAGCCTTACCTGGATAAGTTTGTCATTGTATTCATCAACGATATCCTGATCTATTCTAGGAGTCAAGAGGAACACGAGCAGCATCTACGACTTATGCTGGAACTTCTTCGAGCAGAGCAACTGTATGCCAAGTTTTCTAAATGTGACTTCTAGCTTCGCGAAGTCCACTTTCTAGGACATGTGGTAAACAAGGATGGGATTCATGTGGATCCATCTAAGGTTGACTCGATCAAGAACTGGCCTGCACCCCGTACACCAACAGAAATCCGCCAATTCTTGGGTTTGGCGGGATATTACAGAAGATTTATCAAAGATTTCTCCAAAATTGCGCAACCTCTCACTTCACTGACTCAGAAGGGTGTCATCTATCGTTGGGGTGATGCACAGGAGTCCGCATTTCAGCACTTAAAGGATAGACTTTGTAGCGCGCCTATCCTCTCATTGCCTGAAGGCACGGATGATTTTGTGGTTTATTGCGACGCTTCCATCCAAGGACTTGGTTGCGTGTTGATGCAACGTGACAAGGTCATTGCCTACGCATCACGCCAACTCAAAGTTCATGAAAGAAATTACACTACTCACGATCTGGAGCTGGGAGCAGTTGTTTTTGCACTTAAGATATGGAGACATTACCTGTATGGTACCAAGTGCACCATTTACACCGATCACAGGAGTCTCGAGCATATCTTCAAGCAAAAGGAGTTAAACATGCGTCAACGCCGATGGGTCGAGCTCTTGAATGATTACGAATGCGCTATCAAATACCATCCAGGCAAGGCCAATGTTGTGGCCGACGCCCTCAGCCGAAAAGATACTATACCTAAGCGTGTACGTGCTTTACAGCTTACCATCCAATCCAACCTCCCCGCTCAGATTCACGATACTCAGGTCGAAGCATTGAAAGCAGAGAACATCAGGGCTGAGTCCCTATGAGGATCGAGACAACGGCTAGAACAAAAGGAAAACAGTGCCTACTATGTAAACGGACGCATCTGGGTTCCACTGTATGGAGACCTACGCGAGCTTGTGATGAATGAAGCACATAAGTCTCGTTATTCAGTACATCCTGGTTCGGATAAGATGTACCACGATCTCAAGACTACATACTGGTGGCCTGGTATGAAAGCCAGCATAGCAACCTACGTCAGTAAATGCTTGACTTGTGCTAGAGTCAAGACTGAATATCAGAAACCATCAGGCCTACTTCAACAACCAGAGATCCCGAAATGGATATGGGAGCAAATTTCCATGGATTTCGTTACTGGCCTGCCTAGATCTCAGCGCGGAAACGATACCATTTGGGTGATCGTAGATCGACTAACCAAGTCTGCACATTTCCTGGCTATCAAGGAAACGGATAAGTTTTCTACTTTAGCAGACATCTACCTAAAAGAAGTGGTGTCAAGGCACGGAGTGCCAACCTCCATCATTTCTGATCGTGACGCGCGTTTTACTTCTGAACTGTGGCAAGCAATGCCAAGTCTTTTGGCTCACGTTTAGATAAGAGCACCGCTTATCACCCACAGACGGATGGGCAATCTGAACGCACCATCCAAACCCTTGAAGACATGCTTCGGGCATGTGTAATCGACTTTGGTAATGGCTGGGAAAAGCACCTCCCGCTAGTGGAGTTTTCATATAACAACAGCTACCACACCAGCATCCAAGCCGCTCCGTTTGAGGCATTGTACGGACGCAAATGCCGATCACCTCTCTGTTGGGCAGAAGTTGGTGACAGCCAAATCACTGGCCCAAAACTTGTGGTAGATACCACCGAGAGAATTGCTCAGATACGACAACGAATGGCGGCAGCTCGTGACCGTCAGAAAAGCTATGCTGATAAGGTGTAGTTCGTTTTGGCAAAAGAGGCAAACTCAACCCACGGTACGTTGGACCCTTTGAAATCATTGAGAAAATTGGCAAGGTGGCCTACAGGTTGAATCTACCTGAAGAACTCAGCGGAGTTCACAACGTATTCCACGTGTCAAATCTGAAGAAGTGTCTGTGAGATGAGACCCTCATAGTTCCTCTCAAGGAACTCACAATCGACGACCAGCTGCGATTCGTCGAGGAACCAGTAGAGATTACGGATCGAGATGTTAAGATCCTCAAGCGTACCAGGATACCGCTTGTCCGAGTTCGTTGGAATGCCCGTCGTGGCCCAGAGTATACCTGGGAACGAGAAGACCAAATGAAACTCAAGTATCCCCAGCTGTTTAAGAAAAATGCAACCACTACTGAGGCTGAAGCTACTGCAGAATTTCGGGACAAATTCCAAATCAACGGGGGGATGATGTGACACCCCAGGAAAACCAAGAAACCAACGCAACTTAACTAGCTTCCTCAGTAACCACGCGCTAAATTTCGGGACGAAATTCTCTTAACATGGGGAGAATGTGACAACCCTCAAATTTACATGTAACCGTACAATCTATTAATGTTAATTAAAGTACTTGATGACTGTGCTGAATCATTTAACTGCTCTTTGATTACTGTGTTATGCCTACATGTATTTGTTAACATACTAATAGTATACAGAAAAGTTACTAAATAGTTCGGTATGCCTTCCTGAGTGTTGAAAATTAAAAACGTTACAAAAATATATATATAGGACACTTTTCGGATTAATTAAGCACTTTAACGGAACAATGTCAAACCGAACAAACGGACTTTACCCGGAACATAAAAATATTGCCAAAAACATTGTTTTTACTTTTCTGAGCTAGTTAGGGTCCCCGGACACCCTAACACCCTTTATATTAATTAACACACTTATATCCTAACTAAACACCATTGGATTCCATCTAGTTTGTAACTTAACCATCACCACCCAACCCTTACCCCCCCCCCTCATGTCAACGGTCACCACTAGGGGTGACACACCCTTGCCTTTTGATTATTTAATTGGTACAATGTTGGACGATATTAGACATAATGTATGTTGGACAAAGAGCAAGATTGGTTTATAAATAAACTCAAGAGATAATCACCTTCTCTCATTCAACACTTCACCAAGCAAACAACTCTTCCCTCTACACCACCATTCTCGGCCGCCACCCTACCACCATCATCCACCCACTTCCAAAGCTTGTTCACTCATTTTACATACGCTCAAAGGTGCTACGGGTCATACAACGAAGCTCGGTGCTCTCGGAAGTGGAAGGACCTTCTCCATTCGCTATTAACCACCACATTTCTTCACTCGAACTTCCCTAGTCTTGAACTAGTGGTAAGAACTTAGATCCATTCATTTTTCATGTCATTAGAGTGGTTAATAGTTGTTTGATGATGAAAATCCATGAACACTAAAGAACCATGAACAAAGTCTTGCATATAAACTAACTTGTAATGAAATATTGATGAAACATAATGAAGTGATGATAAACTGAAGTTGTCTTGATTATGTTACTGATTACTTGCCGATCTACTTGTAATATTGATGTTTGATGTTGTTGTGATCACTAAACATGTTAACGGAATCAATCGAACACAAGTTAGAAAGATAAAAGCTGAAACAGTAGGCTGTTTGGTGATTACAGCCAACTTCAGTTGGCTGTAACAGAACCATAACTTAACGAAAAATGTATTTTCTAAAGTCTAGGTTTATGTATTATGAAATACGGTTCTAATGGCACCAGAATCATAATTTTTAGACTTCGTTTACTATTTTTAAAGTGTCATTTTGTAACAGCGGCTAGCGCTGCATTTTTCTGCTGAAAATATGCGTTTTGTTTTCTGTCACAACTTGAGTTCTGTGTAGAGTTAGATCATGAAACTTGTACTGTAGATGACCACCGATATATTTGTAATTCTCTCACTGGAATTTCGTAAATCGGACTCTCGATGAATTTTAAATAAATTATTCCGTGGACTGTGGTCAGAAAAAGATAAATCTGATTTCAGTCCGGAAAATGAATTTTTATAAAATATTGGTAATGAACTGGACCCCGATATTTTTACACAATAATATTTGGATCGTTTAAGACGTTCTGTAAAAATTTGGGAATTTTTGGAATAAGTTAACTATTTTATTAAAATGTCCGAAAACTGCCTGGCTTTGAATATTAATGCTGAAAAGACATAAGTTGTAAATTGCATTTCTAAATGTCGGGTAGGTTATCTGTGAATGATATAACGTGTTATATGTGTTATGTGCATTATCGTATGTTTGTTTATGAGTGGGGAATGGATGGGAAACTTATATGGGCATAAACCGTTAAAGTGATGCATGTTATGTGATAGATACGTATAGGAACTTTGTGCTCTATTTGAAACCACTAAATGACTAACTGGTAATCATACTAGGACGTGATTGACCAACCTTGATTGTTAGCTATTTGTGAGAGTCAAACCGAGCAACCGAGGTGAGTTCAAACTTTTCTACAAAGCATGGTAAATTCCCGGTGGGAATGGGAATGGGTACAGGAATAGGGATTCCTCGTCCTTTGGGACGCGTTCAGGAATGTGGATTCCTCATCCTTGAGACGTGTTCAGGAATGTAAATTCCTCGTCCTGCTGGGACGGATTAGACTTACTAGACTAGAACTCTATCAGCGAAGTCCCGCCCTTTTTGTATCGACTTAATCGCCGAGGCTATGGCGAGCGGGTCATTACTTAATAGCGCTATTAGGTTTAACAAACTGCACACTGTGCCAGTTGGACGGGTGAGTACTAACGGACTATGGCACGTCGGTGATGATAGACACCGACGCTAGGGCACAATTGAATTTTGTTAGTAATCGATATGATAAACGAGTCTGGTAGTTTAAAATTTTGGGGTAGCTCCCCACGGCCGGAGTGTCGGGCTGAATAGCCAGGGAAGGTGGACATGGGATGGTTAACTAATAAACGTTTTCGAACTATGGGGTAACCCCCACGGCTGGATAGCTGAATGAGATTAAACTACGTTTTTGGAAACAACTCTAAAATGGACAACCAACCATGAACTCACTCAACTTTGTTGTTGACTCGTTATTACATGCTTTGCAGGTCATTAGATGCTATGGAGCTTGCATATGGAGGTGGTCGTTGTGGGATGCGAGCTGATAAGTCCCGTACTCAATAAATAAACTTTATGAACTTATGAAACTTATGTTTTGGGACTTTAAACTTATGAACTGCAAACTTATGTTTTGGTTTAATGTATTATGCTTCCGCTGATTAAATTGAACTTGGTTAACTTCCTTTTGGTCACCAATCGTATCGTGGTTGGTTTTATTTACCTAGTTATGTTGTTCAATATGATTGGTGGCTCGGTCCTGGTCACGTCACGCCTCCAAGCGTTGGTACTCCGCATGGTGGATTTTGGGGGTGTGACATTATTGGTGGATTGGTTTGAAGAAATCCAAAGCCACACACGTAGCTAAATGTTTGACGTGCTCTCAGGTTAAAGCCGAACATCAAAAGCTGTCAGGATTACTACAACAATTAGAACTTCCCACGTGGAAATGGGAGATGGTAACCATGGACTTTATCACCAAGTTACCTAAAACAAAACATGGAAATGATACAATATGGGTCATAGTTGATAAACTGACCAAGTCAGCTCATTTCTTACCCATCAAGGAGACTCACAGCTCCGATAAGCTAGCAAAAATATATGTGGACGAGATTCTGTCCCGTCATGGAGTGTCCATATCTATTGTATCTGATAGAGATACTAGATACACTTCTCATTTTTGGAAAAGTTTCCAACAATCTTTAGGCACTCGTTTGAATTTCAGTACTACTTACCATCCTTAAACGGATGGACAAAGTGAGCGTACGATTCAAACCCTAGGAGACATGCTTCATGCACGTGTCATTGATTTAGGAGGTAGTTGGGATGACCATCTCCCTCTGATTGAGTTCTCCTATAATAACAGTTACCATACCAGCATTTAAGCTGCGCCTTTCGAGGCTTTATATGGGAGAAAATGCAGAACGCCCGTCTGTTGGGCAGAAGTTGGGGAGGCCCAGCTATCAGGACCTGAGATAGTCCTGGAGACGACGGACAAGATTGTTTAGATTTGTGATTGTGACAACCCGAACTTTCAATGTTAGTGTCATTATTTCCTTCGTTGTGCTTTGTTTGAATTAGACACGTTAATGTTTTGTGTTAACCTTAAACATATGTGATAACTGATTGCGTTGTGGGCCGCGAGTAGTTTGGGCCACGTCTCCTTGAAGCCCAAAGAAAACCCAAACGAGTCTAGCGACCCAAGGTTTATGTCGGCAGCCTTATCATTGGTTTTGGCAGCCCAAGTAAATGGGCTTGAGCCCATTATCGGCCAAAGAGTGAACCGACCGCCCCAAACATGTATTATATGTATACGTAATGTGTTATTTGATGAGATTAAACTCTAAACCAAAACAAACCCTACATTCCTGAAGATTACATATGGCAACAGGAGACTTTTCCCCTCCCTCGAGACATCATTCTGTTGAACCTAGTGTGCGGTTAGTAAAATCCATAATCATGTTAATCCTTATTTGATGATCTTGTGTTATATATTATATATATATATATATATGTGTGTGTGTGTGTGTGTGTGTGTGTTGATAAATCTTGTGTGATAATCCCGATTAGAAAGTGTTAGGTGAATCGTATGTGTGAATATTGTAAGCAAACATGGTAGGGTTACAAATATATATAATCAAACAAGTGTTGTGTGCATGAGGGCGATGGCATTAATTATGTGGTAATGAATGAAAATTGGTTAGTATTAGAACATGGAACCCTAAGGTCATATGAATACATGTTGCACAATGCATCTCAAAAATAATAGTGTGATTAAATGTTTCTGCGTGACCATTCTGGATAGTGATGACTTAGGGATTTCTTATGCATGATTTATTAGGTGTATGGACTACATGGTATAATTTCTGGATTAACGTATGGAAACTTGTTAGAATGTAATGTTTATTTTGCGATGATGAACTGATTTATCTTTGTTGATAAGTAGAGGTATCTTGTTAATTGTTTGGATTGTTAGTTATATGATAAGAAGTTACTGTTAATGATAATAAGATACATGGGCTGGCATGTTAATCAGTTTACACGTTAATTAGTTGGGATAAACAAAGAGGGAAAGCAATAAGTTTATTGTTTGGGCCGCACCTCTTCTCTGATGAGTGTTGGGCCGCACAACGGTTACAACAAATGGATGGGTTAGAAACTAAGTGGGTCGCATTGAAATAAAAAATTTCTTATAACATAAACTCATGGGCTGTCAATGGTATGGGCTAAAGGGTTAAAACAAAAAAATAAACAATCAGGATTGGGCCTCTTATGGCTGCTGGGCTGCACAAGCAAAGACGAGATACCCGGCTTGTACATTGGGCCGCATGATAATTTGGTCAGCCGACCATGAACTTGATGAAACCATGGACCAATATGAAGTCTGAATGTGTGATTATGTGAATAAATGATGTAAGGGTGTGGTATTGAAACTTGGATAGTTAACATGCTTTTATATGATAATATGTGAAATACATGGGTGTAACTTGCGTGATATGAGTAAGAAATATGTGACCTAAGCCTGTGTAAAACTGATTGCTATCGGTAACTCTTTTAGGATGTGGTTGGGTCAACTGAATAACAAGTAACAAATCTTACCGAGCAAACCTAAGGTGAGTTCACACTCTTAAGGCATGGGATTCCCGGTGGGTTGGGAATGGGATTAAGAAGCTAAGATGAAACCTGTATATTCACCACTAATAGACTACATTTAATCCTGCGTATTCTCGGATTGGGAAGAATACGTACCTCCGTCCTCGGATTGGGAAGGACGCCTACACTAAACCTGCGTATTCTCGGATTGGGAAGAATACGTACCGCTGTCCTCGGATTGGGAAGGACGCCTACACTAAACATGCGTATTCTCGGATTGGGAAGAATACGTACCTCCGTCCTCGGATTGGGAAGGATGCCTACATTTAACCTGCTTATTCTCGGTTGGGTAGAATACGTACCTCCATCCTCGGTTGGGAACGACGCCAATATATATAACTAGTCTAGTGGTTTACAACATGGGGTAGCCCCCACTGGTTATGGTTTGGGAAACACTGGATTGGATAACTCATGGTTTTTGAATGAACTCGTGGTTTTTGAAACAACTATAAATTGGATAACCAACTGTGAACTCGCTCAACTTTGTTGTTGACTCGTTGTTACATGCCTTGCAGGTCGTTAGGTATTTATGGAGTTTGCACGAGCAGGAGGAGTCGTTGTGGGACATGGACCGTTGGGTGCCATGTTAAACTTTATGAACTTATGACTTATGTTTTGGTTTTACATTTTATGCTTCCGCTGTTTAACTTGAATTTGGTTAACTTGTTTTTGAACACCAATTATATTGTGTGGTTGAACTTTTATTTAATTAACTATATTGTTCAATATGATTGGTGGCTTGATCCGGGTCAGTCACGCCTCCTGCGGTGATACTCCGCTTGTGGATTTTGGGGGTGTGATTGGTATCAGAGCCATTGGTTATAGCGAACTTGGTTTTAAAAAGGGAAAAGCTTTTTGACAAAACCAGACTATAACACAACGACTCTTTGCTCCACGTGCAAGACTCAACACCATAGGTGATATGGTTTATGTTTATTTTGCCTATCTATTAGTTTGCTTAATGCATTGGTTATTGTATGCTTAGTCAACGTAACGACTGTTGTTTTAAACCCACGTGTGCTTGCTCTCTTCTATCTTCCCACACTTAAACCCACGCGGCTCTCTCTCTCTCTCTACGTATCTCTCTCTAAAACTTCAGAGTGTATATGTGTGTAAAGGTACAAGAGAGAGGGGTGTGTAGGTGCGGTTGTGATTCGCCGGAAAAAGTGGTCGGAATCCGAGTTCCGGTGGCCGGGTTTTGAGAGAGAAGGGAGGAAAGTGATAAGGGGCTAGGGTTTTGAAATGAGAAGATAAGAGGAAGAGAAGTTTATATATCTAGGCTTTTGTGGTGGGTTGGGCCCAAGGCCCACTAGTGCGGTTGTAATTGTTTGCGCGGCCCAATTGCGTTTCTGTAGCTCGTTTTCGCACCCGAACTTTGTGGAATGTCGTACGACATAATTTTAGAATTAAAATACGTAAAATAGGGTTAGTAGCGACGTTTGACACATTCGTTTTTCGGTTGCATTAAAATCGCATAAAATGCTTCGGTTGTTGTTGGTAATCCGTTTTTCGATCCGATTTCAACTGCGGATAGCAAAATTCGATTACAAAGCTAAATATATCATAACATTTCAGTTTTAAGATAATACATGAGTCTGATGCTTCCGTTTCGTTGTCAGTGCGTTCCTTCTGTCGCGTTTTTCGTTCACGTATGCGTTCTGTTGCGTTCGGAAGCAGGATAATTTAGCAAAATGACTTCATGTGTTTACAATGTACGTATAAAACCCGTGTTTTTTGGAATCGTCAGTATTTCGTTCGGTGTCAGTTCGTTATGATTTAACGCTCCTCAGGTTTCCCGCAAATCATCATTCGCGTACAGTAAAGCCGAATAGATGTTCTAAGGCATTCCAAAGGCCTGTTTAAGTTAATATGTAACACCCCGTGTTTCGAAAGTCAAAGTCAAAGTCAAGATTGAATTCAAAGGGAGACAAGATTGCTAATTGCGATATGTCCCTCCTTGCTCAATTCCTGTTTTGACTTCTTTGACTTGTAGTTAGTCTAAGTTTATTATCGCTTTGGTTGTATTATGTGGAGTATCTATTAATAATCGCATAGTAATCGCTATTTATCGCTATTAATCGCATGTTTAATCGATTTATCGCAATCGCAATCGCACTCGCAGCTCGAATTACGTATTCTGGTTATTGTTCTTGTATGTGTGTGTGCCCTTTATATGTTAATTGTGCATGTTATTTATGTTGTTATGGTGATTAATCGAAACGTAATCGAAAATGCAATCACAATCGAATCGCAAACGCTAAACGAATATGAACTAAGGATGATTGTATATTGATATAGTAGTTGGGATTAAAAGTAATTTCACTAGGAAACTCTACCGCATCGCAACGCTCGCAATCGCAATCGAAACAGCAAAACTCGTCTCGCCTTGCGCACCAATCGAGTGGCCAGCCGATCGAGCTGCCACCCGATCGGGCTGCTACTAGATCGAGCAGTCACCCGATCGGGTTACCACCCGATCGACCAGCCCTCTCTTCCCCTTTCCTTTTATGGTAAGCCTATAAATACCCCCTATCAACATTAAACTTACCATTTCTGCACATCTCGTCCGACCAGCGCTTCTTACCCACTTTTTCTCAGATTTCTCGCGATTGTTGTAAGTTTTCCATCTAAATCTTGTACTTTCTTGATCTACACGCACTCCTACACCTTTCTATCTTTTGAATATTGACTTTTAACCATGAAATCACTAGATTTGAGGTGTTCTAGGATGGATGACGTCATCATGGTGTTCTTACGAACTCCATGTTTTGACTTTAATCCGCCAAGAACAACTTAGATCTGAACGATTTCCACACAAATAAACAAAGATCTTGCATAGATCTAAACATATTTATGGTGAAAAAGGAGTGAAAGATGGTTTCTAACTTTCTTTCAACTCTTTTACACTCAATGCACTCAAAACCGATAGGATCGGACCTTGCTCTAACCTTCTACACTTCTTGGCGATGTGTTAAATCAAGATCTGAGTTCTATCCACGAGATTACCGATTTCGGGTTAAACATGGAACACCGTCTCGAACAGTTAACTGGTCGGATTTGGGTGATTCCTGTCCGATCAGATTACTAAGTCGTAACGAGGTTTCTATTGTCTAATACATTATCAAATCATCTCGATAAAACGACAAACTATCAAAATGACCAAGGAAGAAGATGATCAGGTCGACCAGGTTGGAGTGTTGCCCGATCGGACTACTATCCGATTGGATTGTCAATCGGCCATGTAATGTTCTGACTTCAACATTTAAACAATTTTCAACATGTTCAATACACAATGGTTGCCACCCGATCAGACTACCATCCGATCGAGTGACAAACTACTGTGAACTTGTTCTCACTAAAAGTGTCCAACCAATCGGTTTGTCGTCCGATCGAACGGTCGTTCGATCGACCGACCTGAAGGTAGAGATACTTCTATATTTTCAAAATGCTACAACAAAAACTTCAAAAGACAAGCCATCATACACAAACACATCTTTCCCAAGCGAAGTAACAATCCACTCGAAAGGTCACCCGATCGGATGACCATCCGAGCGGATTGTCACCCGATCGACCGGCTACCCGATCGGATTGCCATCCGATAGGATTGCTGTTCGACCCACTGACACTCTGTTTCGTTTTACGCACCACATATCGTTATGCTATCGTTCTGATCAGGCTAATTTCCGCTCTAAGCGCTCCCTTCAATCCACCAATCGATGTGAGTATACTCGATCCCTTTTTGCTTTACGCACTTTTGGGTGTTACATACGTTACTTACTCTAAATCACATCAAACACACTACACAATACTTTAACGCTAACCGTTACTGCATGTTATACGTGACTTAATTAATGCTTGTTTGTTATGTTTACACACGGAATGCTGTCTACCTGCCTTAGCAACGGTAGTACTATTAGTTTGGACTCAGCACCTGTTCACTCAGGGGTTGTTAAGGACAATTAGTTACATGGCTCACAGTGGTGAGTGTGTATCGCGAACTGCCCTGGGCAGTCAACCGGAAGTCATTGGTATCGTTAGGTTCATGTCGATAACTAACATGCCTCATTTTACACTGTGTACGTGCTGGTTATGCGTAACGATTTCGAACTCTATTATATCTACTAAAATTGTATGCTCACCTTTACACTACGTGTATTGACTTTTACTTTAACGTATGTGACAGGTGCTTAGGATGTTTAGATGCTTTGCTTGCTGTGAAATCGAGGCTACGAAAGGTCTAGAACAATAAACAATTGTCTGTATTTGAAATCTGAGTTGTCAAAACAGAACAATTTGACTAGATCTTGTCTGTAATAATTATGTTATCTTTTATGACATGGTATGGGACATGTTGTTTTAAATAATTGGTAATTATAGTTGTTATGGAAACTTCTGGACAATCTGTTTCGCTCAGTGCCATGCCCCGATGTTTCCGCCATCGGTTGGGGTGTGACAGATTGGTATCAGAGCCATAACTATAGGGAATTAGGCAAGACTCGACCTAGTCCAGGTCGATGTCTTAGAAACGACCTAGTCTATAGTTAGGAACCAACAGACCGACTTGTGCATACCCTGTAGGGATTATGTACGATAGAAATAGCAAGTAAGCTTGTACAAACCGGAGAAATTGCTATTTCTCGCTATTCTCGCCTACGCTACACAATCACTGCACTTTAATTCTCAAAAATGAACGGGCAATTAGGCAGAGATTAGGTGTGAAAGCCGCAAACTCTCGACTAGATTGCGTGTTCGCCCCGCATTTTATCTATAAACACGAGAATTTGCATAGAATCAGGAGTGAAATCCATACTTTGGCGCATAATTCTCCTTTATTTTATCAAAACAGGAACGAAGTTGTTAAGTCAGGGGTGAAACCTGAACCTTGATGACTTGTTCTGACCTTTACTTGGTTTTACAAAACTCTCACCAAAGTCTTGAAGGACTCCAACGACTTGAAGTCACGATATGACTGGAAGGATGCGTGCTGATCGCCCAGATTCAAGGCAAAAGCACAGTCCTGAAGGTCAAAGTGTGTACAAAAAGTCCTTGTGAATAGTCGAATCACTTTGGGTAGTCAATGTCGATCAGCCTAAGACAATCTATATTCGATTTCAAGCTCGCAATTGCTGATTTTTGTCATTTTATGTGGATTTTTTATGTGTTTTATTTGGTTTTATGCTTATTTGTTAGCGTTTTGAGATAATTATTGGTTTTGATCTAACGCTTCTTGCTCCGCTCATCACACAACACACTACACAACCGCTAACAAATCGCTACTACCATGAGGAACCATCGTACGTTATGTTGCTTGCTATGCTATACGCTTATACTATAGTACTTGCTATGTTCATCGCAATGGCTATTCTCGAACGCTCGCGGAGTGGAATGATAGGTTTCTGTATTCTGATTGCTTCATGTGCTTATGTGCCTATGTGCTTTTGTGCTTATGTGCCTTACGTACTTATGTGCTTCTGTGCTTATGTGAATCTGTGGTTATGTGCATACGTGATTACATGATCGTGTTCCTAAGCTTTAGTAGTATTAGACGAGTGAGGTGAGATCCGATTGTACTGTGTCTGAGACCCATGACGATGTCTGTTGCAGAAAATGTCAACTGGACCCCGTCACCCACGAATCACTCGCCAAGAACAGAGGGACAAGCGCCTTGCTGCTATCGTCGCAAAGCAAGTGGCAAAGGTCGTCCCTCAGATCGTGAGTGAAATATACGAGAATGTAAGTAAATCGTCTGAAGAGTCCAGAACCGAAGCTCCTAAAGCTACCCCCAAAACTGCCTTTAGTTTCAAACAGTTTAAAGCATGCGGACCGAAAGAGTTCACTGGCGAAGATGGCCCTACGGCCTTGTTTCAATGGTTCGACTCGATCAAGGTCACTCTGCGTCAGATTGGATGTCCTGACGATCTCCGCACTCTGAATGCTACCGGCGTCTTCCAGTCCCGCGCACTAGACTGGTGGACGGCCGAGAGGAACAAACGCGAAAATGACGCAGCTTATGGTCTGTCATGGGACGAGTTGAGGAACGTTATGCTCGAAGAGTTCTGCCCTCCCCATGAGCTCCAAAAGTTGGAGGACGAATTCTGGCATCTGAAGCAGAAGGAAGGTGACAACGCTGCTTTAACTGCTCGCTTCAAGCAGCTCAGTATTATCTGTCCCGATCAGGTGAAGACTAGCGACATGACGATCAAGAAGTACATTCGAGCTCTACCAGACTGTGTTGCAGATTTTGTGCATGCTGCAAAACCAGCGACAATCGAAGAAACTTACCTGCTTGCCGCTGAAATCAACGACAAGCGCGTCAAGGCTGGTTTTTGGGATAAAACTTCAAAGAACCTGCACCAGGCTACCACTGCCGCACCAACCGCTGAAACTGCCACCGCTCGATCATCAAAGTCCTCACGCCGCAAGAAGAACAACAACAGCAGCAGCTCCAGCAACAAGAACTGTGTTTTCACTATCACTGTTGCTCCACTCCAAGCCGTACCGGCTCAGCAGCAACCACAACATCGATCAGCACCAGTTATCTATGCACCGCCTGCAAAGCGTGCATACACTGGTCCCCACCCTGCTTGCCCGACATGTACTTATCACCATCCAGTGGGTATCGCCTGCAGATTTTGCGTACATTGCAACATGTACGGCCACTTCACTGCTAACTGTCGTACTGGTCCCAGACAAGCACCAACCTAAGCTACTGCTCATCAAGCTCTACTTCCAGCTCCTCAAGGACAACAAGCGGCTCAGGCACCCGCAGTCAACGCAAGAGTCTGCTTCGCCTATGGTGATCCTAACCACTTCGCGAACATGTGCCCGAACAGGGTTGTGAAACAAGAGCCCCAGCAGCAGCAGCAACAGCCTCAACAGCAACAGCAACAAGCCGCCCGCGCCAGAACTTTCAACATCAATGTGCGCCAAGCCCAGGCTGACAAAAATGTGGTCAATGGTACGTTCCTTGTGAATGGTATTTATGTTTCATGTTTGTTTGATACTGGAGCCGATAACTGCTTTGTGTCGTTTGAATTCGAGAAACTTCTTAATCGTAAGCGCTCCCATCTCCCCTCGACGTTCGATGTTGAAGTCGCCACCGGAAGAACTGTCGCCGTTAATTCTGTTCTTCATGATTGTACTCTTGAGCTCAACAATCACATCTTCCCAATCGATCTTATTCCGATGCAACTCGGAAGTTTTGACGTCATAGTAGGCATGGACTTTCTTCGTGAAAACCATGCTGAAGTTGTGTGCTTCGATAAGATGATTCGATTCTCGCTCGTAAATGGTGATTTATTGTGTGTTTATGGTGAACTGCTTCGAAAGGTCTCAAACTCATGTCGTGTGTCCAAGCTAGCAAGTATCCCCGCAAGGAATACAGAGCTTTCTTGGCTAACATTGTAGTAGCGGAGAAGGAAAAGAAAGGAAAGACAGAAGTGAAAGATGTCCCTGTGGTTCGTGAATTTCCCAATGTGTTTCCTGATGATCTTCCTGGAGTACCGCCAAGTCGTGATATCGACTTTCGTATCGACCTCATTCCTGGAGCGAACCCTGTTGCCAAAGCTCCTTACCGACTCGCTCCATCCAAGATGCGCGAACTCTCGAGTCAGCTTCAGGAATTACTTGATAAAGGATTCATTCGCCCGAGCACCTCTCCATGGGGCGCACCGGTCCTTTTCGTCAAAAAGAAGGATGGGTCGTTCCGGATGTGCATCGACTATCAGGAATTGAATAAGTTGACAATCAAGAATCGCTATCCCCTACCTCGCATTGATGATTTGTTTGACCAGCTACAAGGTGCTACATGTTTCTCGAAGATCGATCTACGCTCAGGCTATCACAAGTTACGCATTCAAGAGGAGGATATACCCAAATCCGTTTTTCGCACTCGATACGGCCACTATGAGTTCGTTGTTATGCCTTTTGGTTTAACCAACGAACCCGCGGTTTTCATGGATCTGATGAATCGTGTGTGTAAACCTTACCTCGACCGCTTCGTCATCGTGTTCATCGATGATGTCTTGATCTATTCCAAGTCGAAAGCCGAACACGCGCAACATCTACGTTTGGTTCTCGAACTACTCCATGGAAATCGACTATATGCCAAATTCTCCAAGTGTGAATTCTGGCTGGAGGAGGTTCAATTTCTTGGCCACATTGTCAATAGTCAAGGTATTCACATCGATCCCGCGAAGATTGAAGCAGTCAAGAGTTGGATTACACCTAAGAACCCTTCTGAAGTCTATTCTTTCCTCGGATTGGCGGGCTATTATCGACGATTTATCAAAGGATTCTCAAAGATCGCTGTGCCGCTTACCGCTCTCACGCATAAAGACAAGCCTTTTGTTTGGGGAACTGAACAAGAGTCTGCTTTCCAAACCCTCAAGCACATGCTCTGCAATGCTCCCGTTCGCTTTACCCGACGGAAGCGACGACTTTATTGTCTATTGTGATGCCTCGAACCTTGGTCTTGGCTGTGTTCTCATGCAACGGGACAAGGTCATTGCTTACGCATCTCGTTAGCTCAAAATCCACAAGAAGAACTATACAACCCATGATCTCGAGCTAGACGCAGTTGTTTTTGCGTTAAAGATTTGGCGACACTACCTGTATGGTACCAAGTGTACGATCTTCACCGATCATAGGAGCCTACAACACATCTTTGACCAGAAGGAACTTAATATGCGTCAACGCCGATGGCTAGAACTTCTTAACGATTACGACTGTGAGATTCGTTATCATCCTGGCAAAGCAAATGTCGTTGCTGACGCCCTCAGCAGACGGAGTTATCTGCCCAGCATTCGTAATACCCAAGCCCAATACGATCTCGAAACCCTCATCCGCGAAGCTCAACATGCCTGTTTTAATGACCGCACTCTGAAGAAGGACGAATCTATCACGATGGAGCCCAGCTTGTGAATAAGTCGAATGGGATATTCCACTTTCTGGATCGAATTTGGATCCCTAAGCGGACCAATTTGCGACAGACTCTGATGGACGAAGCCCACAAATCTCGGTACTCTATTCATCCCGGTGCCGATAAAATGTACCAGGACCTTCGCTACAAGTACTGGTGGCCGGGCATGAAGAGGGATATCGCTCTCTACGTTGGGAAGTGCCTGACTTGCTCAAAAGTCAAGGCTGAACACCAAAGGCCCTCTGGCTTACTCGAACAACCCCCGATCCCTATGTGGAAGTGGGAGAGTATAGCTATGGACTTCATAACGAAACTTCCGCGCACGCCATCAAGTCACGACAGTATCTGGGTCATTGTTGACCGTTTGACCAAATCTGCTCACTTTTTGCCAATACGGGAAGACTACAAGGTAGAAAGATTAGCCCGAATCTACACCGATGAGATCATTTGTCAACATGGGACGCCTCGCGACATCATCTCAGACCGTGATGCTCTGTTTACCTCGTGACTGTGGGAAATATTTCAAGCGGCTCTCGGTACTACGCTTAATCTGAGTACCGCATTCCACCCTCAAACCGATGGTCAGACTCAGAGAACGATACGTACCCTTGAAGACATGCACCGTTCGTGTGTCATAGATTTCGGTGGTAATTGGGACGCTTACCTGTCGTTAGTCGAATTCTCGTATAATAACAGTTATCATTCCAGCATTCAAATGGCACCATTTGAGGCTTTCTACGGAAGAAGATGGTGATCGCCTATTGTATGGCACGAGATCGGGCACTCGCAATTAACCGGTCATGAGCTACTGCAAGAAACGACTGACAAAGTCCTCCAAATTCAAGACAATCTGCTGAAAGCTCGGAGTCGACAGAAAAGTTACGCCGATAGACGACGCAAGCCCCTTGAATTTGACGTTGGCGACTACGTACTCCTAAAGGTATCACCTTGGAAGGGTGTGGTCAGATTCGGCAAGAAAGGGAAACTAGCGCCTTGATATGTTGGACCTTTTAAGATTCTGGAAAGGATCGAAAAAGTCGCCTACAGACTTGAACTACCGGAAGAACTTAGTAATGTCCACCCGACTTTCCATGTGTCAAACCTCAGAAAGTGCCTGGCTGAGCATGATTTAATTGTACCCCTTGATGATCTCCAAATAAACGAAACACTACACTTTGTGGAGAAGCCTGTCGAAATCATGGACCGCCAAACCAAGCAGCTCAGACGCTCGCGCATTCCTATTGTGAAAGTCCGATGGGAAGGTAAATGAGGCGTAGAGTTCACTTAGGAACTCGAAAGCGACATGAAGGCAAACTATCCGCAATTGTTTGTTACGGCTTCGGCCTAATTTCGGGACAAAATTCCCTCAACTAGGGGAGGCTGTAACACCCCGTGTTTCGAAAGTCAAAGTCAAGATTGAAGTCAAAGGGAGACAAGATTGCCAATTGCGATCTGTCCCAACTTGCTCAATTCCTGTTTTGACTTCTTTGACTTGTAGTTAGTCTAAGTTTATTATCGCTTTAGTTGTATTATGTGGAGTATCTATTAATAATCACATAATCGCTATTTATCGCTATTAATTGCATGTTAAATCGATTTATCACTTATCGCAATCGCACTCGCAGCTCGAATTACGTATTCTGGTTATTGTTCTTGTATGTGTGTGTGCCCTTTATGTGTTAATTATGCATGTTATTTATGTTGTTATGGTGATTAATCGAAACACAATCGACAACGCAATCGCAATCGAATCGCAAATGCTAAACGAATATGAACAAAGGATGATTGTATATTGATATAGTAGTTAGGATAAAAAGTAATTTGACTAGGAAACTCTACCGCATCGCAACGCTCTCAATCGCAATCGAAACAACAAAACTCGTCGAGCCTTACGCACCAATCGAGTGGCCAGCCGATCGAGCTGCCACCCGATCGAGGTGCCACTCGATCGAGCAGTCACCCGATCGGGTTACCACCCGATCGACCAGCCCTCTCTTCCCCTTTCCTTTTATGGTAAGACTATAAATACCCCCTGTCAACATCAAACTTACCATTTCTGCACATCTCGTCCGACCAGCGCTTCTTACACACTTTTTCTCAGATTTCTCGCGATTCTTGTAAGTTTTCCATCTAAATCTTGTACTTTCTTGATCTACACGCACTCCTACACCTTTCTATCTTTTGAATCTTGACTTTTAACCATGAAATCACTATATTTGAGGTGTTCTAGGATGATGTCATCATGATGTTCTTACGAACTTCAGGTTTTGACTTTAATCCGCCAAGAACAACTTATATCTGAACGATTTCCACACAAATAAACAAAGATCTTGCATAGATCTAAACATGTTTATGGTGAAAAAGGAGTGAAAGATGGTTTCTAACTTTCTTTCAACTCTTTTACACTCAATGCACTCAAAACCGATAGGATCGGACCTTGCTCTAACCTTCTACACTTCTTGGTGATGTGTTGAATCAAGATCTGAGTTCTATCCACGAGATTACCGATTTCGGGTTAAACATGGAACACCGACTCGAACAGTTAACTGGTCGGATTTGGGTGATTCCTGTCCGATCAGATTACTAAGTCGTGATGAGGTTTCTGTTGTCTAATACGTTATCAAATCATCTCGATAAAACGACAAACTATCAAAATGACCAAGGAAGAAGACGATCAGGTCGACCAGGTTGGAGTGTCGCCCGATTGGACTACTGTCCGATCGGATTGTCACCCGATCGGGTTGCCACCCGATCAGCTTGCACCTTGGCCCCACACTTAACATCTATTTCAAACATTTGAAGTTGGGAACGTTGAACGAACTACCGTCCGATCGGATTACCACCCGATCGGATTATCACTCGGCCATGTAATGTTCTGACTTCAACATTTAAACAATTTTCAACATGTTCAATGCACAATGGTTGCCACCCGATCGGACTACCATCCGATCGAGTGACAAACTACTGTGAACTTGTTCTCACTAAAAGTGTCCAACCAATCGGTTTGTCGTCCGATCGAACGGTCGTTCGATCAACCGACCTGAAGGTAGAGATACTTCTATATTTTCAAAATGCTACAAAGAAAACTTCAAAAGACAAGCCATCATACACAAACACATCTTTCCCAAGCGATGTAACAATCCACTCGAAAGGTCACCCGATCGGATGACCATCCGAGCGGATTGTCATCCAATCGACCGGCTACCCGATCGGATTGCTGTTCTACCCACTGACACTCTGTTTAATTTTACGCACCGCTTAGCGTTATGCTATCGTTCTGATCAGGCTAATTTCCGCTCTATTCAATCCACCAATCGCTGTGAGTATACTCGATCCCTTTTTGCTTTACGCACTTTTGGGTGTTACATACGTTACTTACTCTAAATCACATTGAACACACTACACAATACTTTAACGCTAACCGTTACTGCATGTTATACGTGACTTAATGAATGCTTGTTTGTTATGTTTACACATGGAATGTTGTCTACCTGCCTTAGCAACGGTAGTACTATTAGTTTGGACTCAGCACCTGTTCACTCAGGGGTTGTTAAGGACAATTAGTTACATGGCTCACAGTGGTGAGTGTGTATCGCGAACTGCCCTGGGCAGTCAACCCGCAGTCATTGGTGTCGATAGGTTCATGTCGATAACTAACATGCCTCATTTTACACTGTGTACGTGCTGGTTATACGTAACGATTTCGAACTCTATTATATCTACTAAACTTTTATGCTCACCTTTACACTATGTGTATTGAATTTTACTTTAACGTATGTGACAGGTGCTTAGGATGTTTAGATGCTTTGCTTGCTGTGAAATCGAGGCTAGGAAAGGTCTAGAACAATAAACAATTGTCTGTATTTGAAATCTGAGTTGTCGAAACAGAACAATTTGACTAGATCTTGTATGTAATAATTATGTTATCTTTTATGACATGGTATGGGACATGTTGTTTTAAATAATTGGTAATTATAGTTGTTATGGAAACTTCTGGACAATCTGTTTCGCTCAGTGCCATGCCCCGATGTTTCCGCTATCGGTTGGGGTGTGACATAATTTGTGTTTTAAAACACTATTTTTAATTGTATTAATGTTTGTTATTCGCGTAGTTAGAACCGGAAAATTACCAACTGTCACATATTCGGACTCCATATACATAATAAACTCGGACAACATCCAGAGTCCGAATTTAACTGATAAATACGGACAAGGCATCTCAATTGGACTTTTGACTTCTTTAACCAGAACTGATAAAGCACAGTTACACTACAGGAACTGCACTTACACTGTTATGCAGGGGACTTGGGGAATTATGGATGAATTCCAACTGTTGATGACAAAGATTCATTATTGGATGTCTTCTCTTGAAGGTATATCAGTCTTTACGTATCTTTAAATATTTCATAGCGTTATGTTATTGAGTTAGCATTGTTCCTATTGTGGTGGAGTACACTTTGTCAGTGAGATAACTGCTTTGGCAAAACACAAAACCTACCCACACATTAACCTCAAAGAAATGATTATTGATCAAATAAGTGTCATTTGATCAGTTAACCCCATTACCTGACTTACGTGTTCTTTGTTTCATGGGAGATTCTTTTTTAGACTGTTTTAAGGATTTAAAATCAAACTCTTTCAATATTTTTGGGAATGAATGTTTTTCGAATCAAACTTATGCCATGATAATGATTTCTTTTTCACTATGTTGTTTCAGTCATTCTTCAAGTGCGAAAACGATCATTAAATGGGTTTTCTTATCTGTTAGTGTAGGATACCAAATAAGTAGAGGAATCAATTTCGACCCATTTTTCATAAATGAGTTGACTTAATGGGTGAATCAGGTCAAACGGGACGAAAGTAATCCGAACAATATTTCTATGCATAATTGTTTTAATATTATTGTATTTGTTTTTCTTTAACAACATTTTTTTACAGTAATCCGTGTTCGACGGGACTCGAACCCTTGACCTCAAGGGAAACAACACCTTAACTCGAGTAGCTTTACCATTTGGACCTAACCCTTTCCTATTTTGTAGAAAATAATATTGTATTTGTATTCATATATAGGACATTAATTTTTTTTATAAAGTTAACTAGTATAATTCTCCCGCGCATTGCGGCGGGTATTCGGTTGGTATCGATTTGATTCATTACGGTATTGACACTTGGTACATCAACAGAAAGATAAAACCCAAAAAATAAAGTCTTGATTTGAACCAAAATTGTATCGCCATGTGTTTTACATCATCTGAAAATCGAAAAATATAAAAACTAATATCGGTATAACAGTTCCAATAGTACACATACTGGTACTGGTGTTGTTCTGTCAAAATCAACAGTACATCGACGTTGCTAGGATAGTATCAGTTTGGTTCGACACTTGCTATAGGTTACAATATATGTAATATACTCTATACTCCTACTGAGGTTGTTCGAGCGATATGGGTTAGGTTCATCATAGTAACGAACAACAAAATCAATTATCTATGACTCGTCCGATATTGAACATAACTTTTATTGAAAAGTAATTAATAATAAGCATCGCAACGGTATAAAGAATTATGCTATACCATTAGAATAACAAAACGGGTAAAGACGTCAGTTTATAAAGAAAAGAAAACTAAATATGATGTAGCTTGATAACATGTACTTTTGTATTTCGATAACTTGTACATTACCACTTATAACTCAGTTTCAGTTTTTTTTTTTTTTTTTTTTTTGAGATGTAGATAAAATAGACACGTCAAAATGGCATACTTGAAATTTTATATATTATCCCATCTTAAAAAGTGATAACCAAAAACAAATATATTTGCAATTAACTAATATAATAATATATATAATAATATTTTTCTAGTATTCATCAAGACTATGTTTTAGAAAATATAAAATATAATATAAAGTTATAACAAAAACAAAATATATTTGCAATTAACTAATATAATAGTAGGGGAAGATTCATTTAAGAATAAAATTTAATTGAGAAGAAAAAGAACAAAGGGTAATTTTGTAAATATTAAATATTTTTTTCACTCATCTTATTTATTATCATCTTTGACTAATTAATTAGTCATAAAGACTATCATCATTCACACTAACTTTTTTTGCCTACACACATCAAAAGTTATCCTACATATTTCGAAATTTATCCTACAGGTTGAAATTTATCCTACATAACTCGTAATTTATCCTATACACTTCGTAATTTATACTAGACTTTAAATTATTTTATTTTATTTTTTTGAAAAAATATATATTTTGAAGTTAAGTTACAAAAAATTTATTGTAGTTAGCTATTTAAAAGGAAAACTACAAATTAATGATCTACTATTATAGTGGATAGTTCAAGTGAGAAGAAATTTTTCGCGGCATGATCTCGATCGGCATTGATTCGCTTTGTCTCCGTACCGACACAATACATGCATTAGGTATAACAATCAACATCTGCTCTACATCGACCGAAAACCATAAAACGAACACGGTGCCAATACTGATGTTGTTCGGCCCAGCTCAATATGGTACAATACAGTACAGTAGTGATACAGTATCAATTTATTGAAACTAAAAATACATATATAAATACAAGTACCAAATTGTCACACCCCGAAATTATCAGAGCTGGCGTGACTGGACTGGTATCTTCATTGCATAGCGGAAGCAAATAAGCTAAGACTTTTAGAATGCGAACGCCCACTAAGTACTCGACTTCACATGGTTCTCCTATTCCAACCGTGCCATGATTTCTGGAAAGTAACCTGAGAAAGAAACATGCGAAAAATCAACATAAAGTTGAGCGAGTTCATAGTTTGTTTGTAAAAGATTTAAAATAAATCTTTTTGAATAACCTGTTTGTGACATAATATTGAGAAAACTAATTTAAAAATCATTTTCTTGCCAAGTCATATGGAAGCTTTGTATTTGTAACGCATTATGTTCGTAAAACCTGTATTTGTAAACTCTCGTACTTGTAATGTCCGTATAACCGTCAATGCCCACCCTGACTTTGACTCCATGCCCGCATAAATCCTATGCTTTGAATTTGTATAAAATATGGTATTTAATTTGTATAAATCAAGTATTTCTGCAAGTATGTATAAACCTTGAAATGTGCCTGTATGTATAAATGTCTCTGGTATGTAGCAATAAGGAAAAAGAGATCACCAATGGGTTGCAAAGCCACTGGTATGTGTGAAACGGTGCAGGAAGTACTCAAACCTAGCAAATTTGTACCGGGCCTCCGGCTGTAAGACACAGTCACCACTATGGGCCTCCCCGGTCTCATGGGTGTGGGCTCGCTACACCCAAATAGATCTATCACTCATGTCCCTCGGTCCTAACAACGAGGATTAATGGCCTTAAGTGTTGTACCCACCTTTCACATGATCTAAGCGTCTAAACCCCCCTTAAGCTAATCATACCATGTATAAAAGCGTCTGTAATAATTGTAACATGTATTTTACCCCAGCCTCTAAGGCTAAACCTCCCCAGCCACTAAGGCTGAACCTCCCCAGCCTATAAGGCTAACTCCCCAGTCTCTATATATTATCACCAGACGATCCATCCCTAGTCATGAAAATCATTCACATTTCGATAATACGCTTTTGTTTTGTAAAAACCGGTATATTTAATATGATTCATTCGTAAACCATTCGAGTTCCTTGAAATCCGTTCGTAACATGTCTTAAAAATATGAGTTTTCATTCGTTCAAGACTTTGTATGTTCTTGCAAAACGTGCATGCCTTTCCACCCCGAAAACATTTATAAAAATGTAAAGCCGTAAAAAGTGGGGTTATGAACTCACCTGAATTTCCTTGTGCAAAGCTAGCAATCTACGACTTCGTGATGTCGTTTCCAATATGAGATTCGCTAGCGTGCATTAATATTCCTAACACGGAATATTTTATAAGTTTCTAAATAAACGCGGTAACTAAACTACGTGTCATCGAGCTCTACCGAATCGTTAATCGAACGATTCAACGGTAAGTAGTTAACTTATCGGAAATGATTAAGTCATATTTGATAAGTATCGTTTTATTGTCGGTAATAACCAATAAGTCTTGACAAGACTTGATTCTCGAGAGATTTGAAAGTAAATAAATATTTATATCAAATATATAAATATATCGTTAAGGTCGCTTGTCGACCCGAGAAGTCGTTTGTGCATTTAGAAATATTCGTTATGAAAGTAATATATAATAAAGCTTTATTATACATCTTACGTCTTGTATATATTTGCCAAAATATACGTATATGCCGTTTCGGCGCTTGAAATAAATATAAAAAGTTATATTTATTTTATAAGAGAATCGTCGAGTTGTCGTGTTTGAAAATAAATATGGCTATATTTATTTTATAAAAGAATTCGACTTGCTTGTGCCGGAAATAAATATATAGTTATATTTATTTATAAAGGATTCGTTTTGCACGATATTTAAAATAAATATTTAAGCTATATTTATTTTTATAAAAAGAATTCGTGTCGTATAATATTTCAAATAAATATATAAACTATATTTACTTTAGTAAGACAATCGTCGCGTCGTTTGATTGCTGAAATAAATATACAAAATATTTATTCTTATGAAAAGAAGTCGTATCATCATTCGACATTTGAAGCAATATAAATCATTACGTTGATTTTGTAAAAGTGTTGTCGAATTTTTCAAAGTTTACAGTAAATATAATCACTATATTTATTAGTTGTAAATAATGTCCGAATCGTAGTTTTTGTATCTTGTAAAAGTGTCGTCGAAAGAGGTTTTATATTTGTATTTGTTTTTCTAAAAGTGTATTTGAAACCGAATGTTCGTTTTATAATAAAACGCATTTCATTTTACGGATTTTCTAGAAAAACGGACAGAGTTTCCTCTGTTTTTGGACGCCCCCACAACACAAGTTGTCGCTATTCTTTCAAAATTCAACAATTAATCAAACAATATAAACAATATTTAGATAATATTTTGTCGAATATGCCGAAATATAACTATACTTTAATCGATCGGTTTATATAAAAACAACGTTATTAGTCGTGACTTAAACTTTTACCATCTTTAGTGTCGAAATGTCGAACGGGTTGACCGAGTTGATCGGCTGAGTTGACCGAGTCAACCGGGTTGACCGGCTGAGTTGACTCGGTTGACCGAATTGGACTGAGTCGAGCTGAAATACACCGAGTCGAACCGAGTTAAGCCAAAATCTGATCCGCTAATCCCGAACCTGAAAACTCGAGTCAAACATAAACTGAACCTACCCTTGGAACACCTAAACTGAACCGTAACAGGGATGACCCGACTAAGAACGACCCGAGGTTGAACCACTGACCTGAAATAGCACCACCACCAGCTTTATCGTCGTGAATCCGTCGAACCAAGACACAGACCGCCGGTCCTTGACGTCGACCGCCGGACCGAGTCTCCGACCGCCGGTCCGCTGGCCTTTCTCTCTCTCCGCTCTCTCTCAGTCTCGTCGGAAGCACCACCGTGCGCCGCCACCACAGTGGTGGCCGGCCGTTAATCGAAGGGGGGGGGGGGGGGGGGGGGGTTGTTTGTGATGTGGTGGTTGTAGGTGTCGGTCTATCGACAGAACGGACCGTCGGATAAACGAAAAGACCGGCGGTCCGTGGCTTCTCCGGTGACCGATCAGAAAGCAGGGGGTGGCAGGTGGGTGTTTGGGGGTTTGTCGGAGGTGTAAGAAGACCGGTGGCCGGTCGGAGCTCTCCGATCACCGGTGCTCGGTCACGAGAGAGGAGCAGAGGGTGAGGGTTAGGGGTGTCGGCTGAGAGTTGTCTGATAGTTGAAAATCTCCTTTTTGTGTTGCAGTGTGGAACCGAGAGGGAGAGGAAGGACCTGATGCTTGTTGGTGTGTTTCATTTTGTAGGAAATGTGTGTGTGTAATCCTTTTTAAGATAAGGTTCAAGACACACAAAATGAGAGGAAAATCAAACACATCGGCTGATGAAATGTGTAGAGATTTAGGGTTAATCTCTAATTTATACTTAGATTTCCCTAATGGGCTTGGGCTATGGCCCAAGGCCCACAAGCCCGCTTTCTATAATTAAAACGGCCCGTAAGCTCCTACGATCCCGTTAACGCACCCGATTAGCGTAAAAAAATATCGTAAATAAATTTTTAGAATCAAATTATGAAAAATAGCGTCAGTAGTCGCGTTGGGCGTGTTCGTTTGTCGATTACGGTAATAATCGTGAAAAATTGCATCGTTGCCGTCTTTAATCCGTTTTTCGATCCGGTTTCGACTGTAGTCACTAAAATTTAATTACGAAGCTAAAATATATCGTAAAAATTTAATATTTGGCGGCATTGTCAGTATTCTGTTCGGTTTCAATCCGTTGTCGCTTATCATTCAGCAGATTTTTCCGTAAACCACCGTTCACGCCCTGTAAAGTTGGTTAGCTATTTCCAGGCACTCCAAGGCCTAATTAAGTCAATCTTCGTCTTAATCACTATTTATTATCGCGTTAATTGCCTGTTAATCACGTAATTAAGAGCCGTAAATCACCGGTTGTCACACAAATATTGATGTTGTTCGTTCGGTACAATAGCGACACGGTGTCTACTTTCAATAAGATTTACCGAAAACCATAAATATGAATAGTGGCACTTATGTTGTTCAGTCGGTTTTCTTTTCGGTATGGTAGCAACACATCATCCATTTTCAAAAAGATTTTTATCAGAATGTTGGAAAAAAAAATATATAGATGCGTATTTAGATTATTTTTAAAAAATTAACGTACGCAAGTTATTAAAAATTATATTAAATGAACAATACTTAAAACAAATGCTTTAAAAAGCTATTTTTTATTCATGGTCCCTCTACTTTAATATATATATATATATATATAATAAATATCTTTTAGTTGAATTAAAAGATTATAACAAACTAAAATAAACATATTTAGTTTAAATAAATAATAAACACTACTAAAAACTCTATAATAATTATTTGAGTAAACTGCCAAAATAGTCACTGAGGTTTGGTCACTTTTTTCACTTTAGTCTAAAACTCAAACCTTTTAAATCTGGGTCCTGTGGTTTCAATTTTGTTTACATTTTCATCCAAAATCAAAATCTGTTTAAATTTTTCAGTCAACATCCAGTTTTTTTTTTTGTCTTTTTCCTCCCTTCTAATGAAGGGGAAAATGATCTTTTAACGTTTTATTATAACAATTTAAAAAAATTTACCATTTTGTCCTCATTAAAAGATAAGGAAAAGACAAAAAAAAAAAAACGAGTAAACTGCCATTTTGGTCCCTTTGGTTTGGTCACTTTTGCCACTTTAGTCCAAAACTCAAACCTTTTGCATCTGGGTCCCTGTGGTTTCAGTTTTATTGCCATTTTGGTCCAAAAATGAAATCAGGTCATATTTGTATTATAAAATCATGCTATTTTGTCCTTTTCCGCAGGGGCAAAATGATCATTTCTTTTTTATAAATTAATACCAGATTTTATAAGACAAATATAACCTGATTTGCTCTTGAGAAAAAGGACAAAATTGCAGGATTTTATAAGACAAATAAGACCTGATTTCATTTTTGGACCAAAATAGCAATAAAACTGAAACCACAGGGACCCAGATGCAAAAGGTTTAAGTTTTGGACTAAAGTGACAAAAGTAACCAAACCTCAGGGACCAAAATGGCAGTTTACTAAAAAAACTGAATGTTAACTGAAAAATCTGACTAGATTTTGGTTTTGGATGAAAATGGCAACAAAATTGAAACCCCAAAGACCCAAATTCAAAAGGTTTAAGTTTTAGATTAAAGTGCCAAAAGTGTCCAAAACTAAGAGACCATTTTGGCAGTTTACTCTAATTATTTATTTATCTTACTTACTCTTCATCAAGACTTTCTAATAATAAGTATAGTATAATAAAATGTTGATTACAAGTGTTCATGTGCTCCCATACAATAGAAATTTTGTGGGAATGCTTTGGTTTTAAAATTTTCTAATGTGACAATACTTTTAATTAAAGGGAGGTTGAGGCAAGTGTAATGGATTACAAGATAGACATTATCATTAGTGTGTCATCCTCTTATGCAATACATTTCATTATTGATACTTAAACGGTAAGCGTTATAAAAGGTCATTGTTGCGATTGTTATTACATGTACCAACACATGCCACCAGACCATCTTTTTAAGACCACTTTTCCTTTAGTTTTAATATCGAGTATAGAGATCAAGATTTGGCTCATATTGAAGAACATACATGATGGCTTTTAAAGCCAAAAGAGAAGACCAAGCTGGCACATTTGGTGACAAAAAGAGAAGGTTAAGCAATCATGAAGTGAAATCAGTAGAGAAATATTTGTAGCTGATAAACAAATGCTATTTTCGTTTAGAATGTAAAGAAAGATTGTACGCAAAGTTTAGTTAAATATTGTGTTATTTATCAAATTTGAAATTTTAAAAGATGATAATTTAATGCAGTACTAAATTTGAAAGATTTATATGTTTTGTAAGTAAAATCCTAAGATTTTAAAACTTTAACCTTAGTATTAATGTTTTAGATTTTGTAGATATTTCTTTATTTATTTATTTATTTATTTATTTATTTATTTTTACTACAATCTTATTATTGATAGAACCTCACATTAAACATCGCCACTCAAACAACCACAACACACCGCGTGCATGGTGGCTGCCAACCGATGAGAACTTAAAACAACTCATGTAGGATGTGGTACCGTAAATAATTTACTAAGTAGTTACTTTGTCTAGGAACTTGTTTAGTGGCAATTGTTTTCATCCAGCCAACTTTTGGCGTCTCTTAAAAGGCAAGTGGTACAAGCAATTTTATTTTGTGATTGAATTGAAATTCTTAACAAGAACAGATAAACAACAAACTAACAATTTCTTTGTGAAGATCCAGAGATTAAGGCCGTATCCTGTTACCTCAGTTAGATCTTGGTGATACGTCGAAGATCTTAACCTGCAAGATGAACAAACCGTTAGGCTCGCCGCAGAGATGAGAGAGCTCCTCTGCGACCACCCTCCGGCGTGAGGATAAGTTTTTGATAGAGAGAGAAAGTAGAACGAAGGTTCAGAAAATCGTACTTGGGTTGTACTTGATAGGGGTATTTATAGTGGTCAACTGTGATGACGTCATCCGGCTGGACGCACCTATTAGTGGTCCGTCTGTTGAGGATTGGGGACGGAGCTTTTGGGATATCCGTCCCTTATGATTCGGTCCGGCCCTTATGAGGAAGGTCCGTCCTCGGATTTGCATCTTCACTTTGGCATTTTCTTTTTATTTATGCACTTATGTCTTATATAAAGTAAATTGTTCAAACACGGGTAGATAACCTAGTGTTAAAATATAGACAAGATAACAATGATGCACCGGAGCTCTCGAAACATTGATTGCTTCCGGTATTGTGGTTCAAGAATGGTGCATAAACTATGAGGCTGAGAGCCTGAGAGGGCATATGGTTGCAATAAATGGACGATCGTCATACCTAGAGGCGTGTCAACACGATGCCATTTTCATACTCTCCTTTAGATTTAGCATGACAGACAACAACGCTTGATATACAGAACAAAGATATCAAGGATAATCAACCACGACACATATTCATCTAGCTTGAAGTCGATCGGCTATGTTGATGCCGGGATAAAAAAAAAACACATCACAAACAAATACACAATCGCGACTGACTAAAAATAAGCCCTCACAAACATTTTATGACGTCAAGATATTAAACCACATCAATAACGTCCGTCTTACCGGACTCGTAGGCCATAACGCCCTCACAAACATTTCATGACGTTAAGGTACTTCAATCATGCCTATAACCGTCCGCCTAACCGGACTCGCTCATTAGGGTCCGTTTAATGGACCCGCCCCCTAATGTCGGAGTAATCAGACATGTTCATTAACAGTGGCGGAACTAGAAGAAATATCCAGGGGTATCCCAATATTTTTACTGTACATTTATAGAACATAATTTTTTTTTACCTACATTACGGGGTGGAGTCGATCCTGAAAATTCAAGTGCTCTGGGCGAGCCAAAAAAGGCCCTTAGGCTTTACCGAATTAAATCTTATAAATTAGTTATTTTTAATGTTATTAGTATTTAGGTTAATGAATCAATATTAAGCATTTCACATTTGGGCTAGGCTTTATGAATTAATATTGGCAATAAGTTTTTAGGTTTTAGATTGGGCTAGGTTTATTTTTAATTTTTAGATCGGACTTACATCAATATTATCATTATTAACATTCGAAGTTGTTTCATTCAGAATTGTATCATCATCACCAAAATTCTGAATAACCTAACAAAATTCAAAATATCGAAGCACAAACTAACCAAGAATCAAACTATCAAAGCACAAGAAGAAAAGAATAATCATAAACAATCTACGAATTTTGATCAGTCGATGTTGGTTTGAATTTTGATCAGTTCTGCGACTGCACTGCTGCTTCTACTTGTTCGAAAATCGAAATTATGATCAGTTCTGCTTGACTGTTTGTTCGATTTTTTTATTTGTCTCACACAGGTTACACTTTGTCGAATTTTGATCAGTTTTTGCACTTTTTCGTTGCGGATGTTATGGAGTTCAGATGCTTGTGCCTTGTACGACGTTTGGTTTCCACAAATCTGTTGTCACGCCCCTGCCTCATATTCAAAGAGTTATTATTTGTTTTGGGCTAAAATACTAGTCGAGTTGGGACTTGGGCTTACATAACAATTAGGCTTACATTCAAAGGTCTATTATTTCTTTTGGGCTAAAGTATCTTTTTTGTTACTGGTATCCTCTTAGTTGTTTAGGGGTATTCTCTATATAAAACTGACAAAAATAAATAAATAAATTACTGATACGAAGTTGAGCCGTAGCCCATGCTACGGCTCGTTGAATGCTAGTTTCTGCCCTGCCTGAAACCGACCCTACCCGTAGGGTATAGATAGGGTACGCATTTTGATCTTAATACCTGGAACCGGAATTGATCATACCCGATTAATACCCGAAACCGGACAAGAACTGGAACCTGAACCGATTATACCCGGCTATACCCGATACATGATTCTAAAATCTATCTTGTAAATTCATGTTAGTGCATTTATTTTATTTTTTTTCACATTATACAATGCATATTTAATATTTAATAATAATAACAATAAATAAAAAAGACGTGAAAATAGGGTAATAAAAACGCAATAAAGTATTAGAAAACCTAAAAATAGTGTATTAAAAAACTCGAAAATAGAGTATAGAAAACCGGAAATAGGGTAAGTTTTAATACCCGATTTCTTAAGAACCAGACAAGGCCGGCTTGGAGGGGGTGCGGGGTGGGCGACGACACGGGGCCCAAACCCTTTGGGGCCCAATTTTTTTTTTATTTTGTATAGAATTTACGTTGTATAACCTAGAATATATATATATACACACACACACTTACTGACTCGAAAGATGACACAAACAAGCTCTTGTCGCGGTGGTTATTGCCTTGCTTAAACAACAAGGAGACGCGGGTTCTAATCCCAACATCTCTAAATTCTCTATTTTAGCTTATTTTTTAGTTTTTTTAGTTGCGTATGACATTTAATGCGTAATTTTGTCAACAACATATTTTCATTTAATTAATAAATTACTTACTACACTTAGCTAAAAATGACTATTTAAATTATTGGGCCAGGATATACTAGGAAGTTTATTTGGGTAAGAAGGCTAGTAAGTAATTTTGACTATCTATTAAATAATTAATGGCTAAGTTTAAATGGGTGAAACTGAACAAAAAAAGAGCCGCGTGAGTTTGTTTGAGGGTATTCTAGTCCATCCAAGTCAATAGTTTATCTCTCCTCCAATTCCCCATTGTTTTTAAAATGTTGATAACTTTTTCATAAGATAATACTTTTTTTATAAAAATTGCACCACAAAAAACGAGTGTTTTTTAATCTTTAAAACGAGCACACTATTGCTATACTTTTTTTTTTGAAAACTTAGATGCGTAAAACGCAATGGATAGAACAACACACTATAACTCAGGTTCTAAAACGCAATCGGGTTTCATATGGTCGTGTTTAGGTTTTAACATGGTCATGTCTCTATTCTAACATCATCATGTTTATGTTTTAGCATGATCATTTTCTTTGCACTCAAATTCCGAAAACGTACACTCTAGGTCTAAAATGCAATGGGTTTCACATGGTGATGTTTCTCTTTTAACATGGCCATGCCTTTGTTTTAACATAGTCATGTTTCTGTTTTAACATGGCCATGCCTTTGTTTTAACATGGTCATGCCTTTGTTCCAACATCCAGGTTCTAAAATGCAATGGGTCTAAAACGTAATGAGTTTCACATGGCGATGTTTCTCTTTTAACATGGCCATGCCTTTGTTTTAACATGATCATGTTTCTATTTTAACATGGCTATACCTTTGTTTTAACATGGCCATGCCTCTGTTCCAACATCCAGGTTCTAAAATGCAATGGGTCTAAAACGTAATGGGTTTCACATGGTGATGTTTCTCTTTTAACATGGCCATGCCTTTGTTTTAACATGGTCACTGTTCCAACATCCAGGTTCTAAAACACAGTGGGATTTAACATGGTCATGTTTATGTTTTAACATGGTCATGTCTTTGTTCCAACATGATCATGATTCCCTATTAACATGATCATGTTCTTTGATGTTCTTTTACACTCCAGTTCTAAAACACAATGAAACCCAAAATCAAGATTTTACACTGCAGATTGTAAAAAGCAATGGAGTTTTAACATGGCCATGTTTATATTTTAACATGGTCATGCTTTTGTTCCAACATGACCATGCTTCTATTTTAGCATGATCATGTTCTTTGCACTACATGTTGTAAAACGCAATGAAACACAAAATCAATATTTTGCACTGCATGTTTTAAAAAGGAGTTTTAACATGGCCATGTTTATGTTTTAACATAGTCATGCTTTTGTTCCTACATGACCATGCTTCTGTTTTAGCATGATTATGTTCTTTGCTTGTAAAACACAATGAAACCAAAAATCAATATTTTGCATTGTAGGTTCTAGGTTCTAAAAAGCAATGGAGTTTTAACATGGCCATGTTAATGTTTTAACATGGTCATGCTTTTGTTCCAAGATGACCATGCTTCTATTTTAGCATGATCATGTTCTTTACACTCCAGGTTGTAAGACGCAATGAAACCTAAAATCAATATTTTGCACTGCAGGTTCTAAAAAGCGATGGAGTTTTAACATATGTTCTAAAAAGCAATGTAGTTTTACATGGGTATGCCTTAGTTCCAACATGATCATGCCTCTGTCTTAAGCATGATCATGTTCTTTGCACTGAAGGTTCTAAAACGCAATGGGTTTTAACGTGGTCATGCCTTTGTTCCAACATGATCATGTTTTTATTTTTGCATGGTTCCTTTAATCCATAATAACAAAAATGAAAAGAACTCTAACGAAAACATAATGAGGTGAAAAAACGCAATTGAGGTTTGATAATCTAAAACGCAATGAAAATAAAAAATAACACAACTTACAAAAAAACTCCGATTAATGACAGTGGACGGAGAAAGAACTCCGATACACCGTGGGGAAACTTGTTGCTGTGGTGGTGGGTGGTGGAGCGGTGGCGGTGGATAGTGGAATGGTGGTTTCAGATCTGAAAAACCTAACGGGTGGTTGAAGGTGGTGGTGGTGGTTTCAGATCTAGTTTCCGGCAAGATGGTGACGATCGTAGGTGGTGGTGGAGGTGTTGGTTGTAATGTGGTAGTCTATGGTTTTGAAAATGGTGGATTTGAGTATACGAGGAAGATAAATGAATTTTAGATGCTGGGTTGTTTGAAGATGGTGAATTTTGACTAAAATGCCCCTCCTTATGTTTTTTCATCTTTGCCACATGTCATCCTCTTATTGCTTCCTATCATTTTTACCAAAATAAACTTTCTATTTGATCTTCCCCTTAAATTACTTTCACATAAATTTTAGTGATTAAATAACCTTTTTTTTTGTTATTTTCAGAGACAGCCCTGGAACTAGAACCAAACTCTACCTGGAACGGGATCGCGGGAAACGATTTAACAAGATCGTTAAAGTTTTCCCGCTGAGTTTATGCTTCAACAATAAGCATCAATTAACAAGATCGTTTTGTCCCGCTGAATTTATGCTTCAACAACAAGCACTAAAAATTACCGCGGGACGTGAGAAGATGACCAAAGTGGGCCAAATATTTCAAAGTGGGTTAGGTAGGGGGCCGAGCATCCATCAGCCCTTTAATTGTCTCGTTAGTGCCTTATTGGCCCAAACCGTTTTACTTGATCATTTTAAGACTTTTATTTTTGCAACTGACAAAATAATATGTGCAAGTAGGAAACGTTAAAGTTCTATACATATATTAAGATTAATTTGAACACGCAATTGACATACGAATTTAGTCAAAAGACATAATAATAAAGAGGTAAGTAGTTGTTAGGCATGATGGTATATTCCAACAAGAAATTGACCCTGGTTTAGTTAATATTTAGTCGCATTATTCAAATTATATGACATAACAAATCTTATGCACCAAATCTTAAAATAAAGTTAAATAGTGTTGAAATTATACTCCATGATATTACACGTTACACTTTTATTATGTTGTTACATTTTTATTATATGATATAAAATAATATATCTTGTTGTTTTTTTTTTGATGTGGTTATATTGTCCTGGGTACTTGGACAATATTAGGTGGGCAACTTATAATATGCACATTTCAAGACTTGGGCTTGCTGGACTGGAGATGGGCTTACAAAGCTGGACTAGAGATGGGCTTTGGATAGTGTTACGGAGCTTGTGTTGGACAACTATATAACTGTTCTCATCTGTAGAGATGAGATCATTCAGTCATAAGATAGATATTTGTACAGTTCTCTCTCTCTCTTAGGGTTTCACTTTTATTCCAGATCTGGATAGAGGTGCACAAAATAACCGGTTAATTAACCGTAACCGATTATTAACCGAAACCGTAACCGGTTAATAACCGATTTAGGAATAACTGGTTAGTGGTTATTTTTAACCGTAGGTTAGTAACCGGTTATAAGTGTTTAGTATAATAACCGGTTATTAACCGGTTTTTTTTTTAACCGGTTTTTTTAACCGATAGACTGGTTAACCGAAAAAATAACCGAAAAATTCAAAAAAAAGGAAAAAAAACCAGTTAATAACCGAAAATAACCGGTTAATTAACCGAACCGGTTAAAGTAATTAACTGGACCAGTTAAAAAAATAACCGGTTAAAGTAATAACCGGTTAAAGCATTAACCGGTTAAAGTCAAAAAGTCAAATTAACCGGTATAACTGGTTAACCGAACCGGTTATTAAAATTAACCGGTTTGTGCACCTCTAGATCTGGATTGTTTTTGTGAGATCTAGTGTTTTAGATCATATATTCATCGTGTAGATCTTATTTCAGAGTGTTTGCAGGTCATCAATGATTTGCTAGTGAGTTGAGAGATCTTAGTTTTTGTTGTGTCTCATTGTTGATTGAATCAGTGTTAATAATCTTTTTTTCTGGTAGATGCATGTGTTTTGACATGGTATCAGAGCCATAAAGGGCTCTCGGGGTGATTATTGTTCTGTTGTGAATCTTGGTGTTGGTTTTATATCGGATTTGTCTGGATCTGGGTGATTAAAATCAGATCTAAGGAGTCTTGGTGGTACAATCGAATTTGCCGATTCCAGATCTTGACTCTTGGTGGTTTTGAAGTTCGTGCCAGTGTGGAAGATTGAAACCCTAGATCTAGGGTTTGGGATTCTTGAAGGTTACCGAAGGGAATTCTCGTTGGTCTCTGTAATCCTTGAAGATTACATGGCAAACCAGCAGAATCTTGTTGTTGTTCTTCTATCAGAAACTTGTAGCCCTAAGTAAAGGCCACTAGTTTGATTTGCTTGGAGTTATACGCATCAGGTGTTACTATTCCTTTCTTAAGCTTTAATTTATGTCTTTCACTTGCATTTAGGTATTGATTGTTGCCGAAGTAGTTGGGTCGGTGGTTGTTTGGGACACATAGAGGGTTCACTCTGTTGCATCTTTGTGTAATTTGTGTTGATAACTGTTTGTTAGTTGAAATATTTTTTTGCCATTATCTTTATCTTGTTGTGTTTAGGTCCTAGTTTTGTGTAAAGACCTGGGCAGGCGCCTTTTGAGTGATGAACCTACTATCTGGACCCTGGCACAGATTTGCTGTTTAGGGTTTTGTGTTGTTATCTCTGTGGATCTTGTTTGATATTTTGTTGCTATAAGATTTGTTTGTTTAGTTGTTTTGATGGCTGATTTGGTTTATCTTTTTGGTGAAACTTTGCTCAGTAACTTAGAACCTGATAATCCGTTATATTTACATGCTAGTGATTCTGCAAATTTGAGTGTGGTTAGTATAAAATTAAAAGGAACAGAAAATTATACTATTTGGGCTAATGCTTTGACACTTGCATTGATAGTTAAAAATAAACATGGTTTTATCGATGGATATGTGGTTAAACTAGAAGATAATAAAATATTGGCATCACAATGGGATAGATGTAACTCTGTTGTTTAACTTAGGATATTAAACTCATTTTCAGAAAAATTGTATCTTGGTCATGTTTATTATAAAACTGCTTCTGAAGTTTGGAAAGAATTAACTGAAACTTATGATAAGGTTGATGGGTCTATTGTTTTTTTTATTTGTATCAAAAGATTAACTCATTTTCTTAAAATGGTTTATATATGGCTGAGTATTATCACAAGTTAAATATAATACGGTGGCAGACCGAGAAAATTTTTCATGGGGTGCGGAACATTTTTAAAAGTTTTAAGCCCCTTGGTGTATAAGTAAAAAAATCAGTTCGTATCGAGTCGGGTCGGTCATGTAAAACAAAAGAACATCAAACTAAATTTATATAATCATCAAAAACACGTCAAACATTGTTACAAACATAATTAAAACGTCGCCCTATGGGTTTTCATTTTTTGAAACTATCCAAACATAATGTTTCAATTTTAATCATCATTTTTTTATCCATAAGTTCAAGCCCTAGAAATCATATGTAATCACCCTAAAAATCATCTAAACAACATAATCACCCTAAAAATCATTTAAACAACCATAAACAACGTCAAAACACACAAAATTTCAAACCTATTTAAGAATTTTATTACCATTTTTCTCCTATAATATCAACTAAAATCATAAAAAAAAAACACATAAAAACTTACCCTTTATCGGATTCTGGTTGGTTTGGTATTGGACGGCGGCGATTTGGTGTCGGACAGCGGTGGTTCGTGGCTGCTGATGACGTGCTGTTGTGGCTGCTGCTGTGTTTCCTGACCGCTAGCAGGAGACGACACAAGAGAGGGAGGGCGGAAGGAATTCTAAATGACTATTGGGCTTATTTTAATAAAAAAGCAACTTGGGATGTGTCTCTTCATATATTCATACAAATACTAACTTGAAACACAACAATAAAATTAACCAACACAGCTTTTGAAAATTAACTATATTATTCATTCAATACATATAAAAAAACATCCATTCTCACAAGTAACTAAATAATCTAAATTTTGGGTTCTGTTACCATCGCGCTGGATTCTAAATTTCATCTCCTTCAATTCCCATCAACAAATTCGTCCACTAACTTTACGATATCCATTTTATATTTTTATGGTAATACTTTAAATTCCGTTTCATTGATTTATCATATGTTTTTTTTTACATAATTTTCATATTTTTCATTGTCAGCCTTTATATTTTCGTCCATATTTTTCATCCACAGCCTTTATATTTTAGGCCCCTAGGTATATAAGTAAAAAAATCAATTTGTATCGGGTCGGTTCGGGTCATGTAAAACAAAAGAACATCAAACTAAATTTATACAATCATCAAAAACACGTCAAACCTTGTTACAAACATAATTAAAACGTCGCCCTACGGGTTTTCACTTTTTGAAATCTATTCAAAACATAATGTTTCAATTTTAATCATCATTTTTTGATCCATAAGCCTAGGGCTGTAAACGAACCGAACGTTCAGCGAACAGTTCGTGAACCGTTCGGCGGGAAGTTCGTTTATGTTCGTTCATTTAATAAACGAACGAACATGAACAAGAAATTCTGTTCGATTAGTTAAATGAACGAACATGCACAGAGGTCTCGTTCGTTCGATTGTGTTCGTGAACGTTCGGTAAGGTGTTCGTGAACGTGTTCGTGAACATTCGTTGATTTGCGTTCGTTTATGTTCGTATGTTTGTGTTTTAATTGAAGATCTTTGTAGTTTCTTATATTTTGTTTGTACTTTTTATATTATTAAACTTTTTTTATTTTATTACCCTAACAATTAAACTTGGAAACTCAGTTTCACCTTGTTTATGCATCATTTCCCTTTCATTTCTCATTATTTACATCGGCGAATACGATCGACCTCCGTTCCACAATAAGGGATTCAAGGTCGAGTGATACTCTCTTGGCCATCTATCTTTATCCTTCGTCGCCTTCGCCAAATTTATTTGTGTTCGTTTGTGTTCATGAACTGTTCGCGAACACGCTCATTTCCTTAATGAACGAACACGAACATAAAATCTCGTTCGGTAAGTGTTCATGAACCGTTCGTGAACACATTTATTTTCTTAACGAACGAACACGAACAAGGCTTTGTTCGTGTTCGTTTACAGCCCTACATAAGCCTATCGCTCCATAACATAATGTTTCAAATTTAATTTTCAACTATTTAAGCCCTAGAAATCGTGTGTATCACCCTAAAAATCATCTAAACAATATAATCACCATAAAAATAATCTAAACAACCATAAACAACGTCAAAACACACGAAATTTCAAATCTATTTAAAGCTAGCAGTCGATTGGGTTTTTTTTTTTTTTTTTTTGTAAACTGGACTGATTTTGTTTAGTTAAAGATGTATTTGGGTTGGGCATGATTGTAAACTGGACTGATTTTGTTTAATTAAAGATGTATTTGGGTTGGGCATGAATTTTATTAACTTATTGGCTTGATGGATTGAATTCAAGTTTTATTAAAGGGGTTAGTTGGCTAACTTGTTTGCACAATTGGGTCGGGTTTCAATCCGTGTTCACAATTTTTTTATATAAATTCATAACATTTTTTTCTAAAGGGGTGCAGACGAATATTTTCAAGGGGTGCGGTCGGAATTTTCCAAGGGGTGCGGATGAAAATTTCCAAGACGTGCAATCGGGATTTTTCGTGGAAAATACCACTAATTTTTTTTCAAGGGATGCGACCGCTCACCCACACTATAGGGTAGGTCCGCCCCTGATATAATGTGGAAATAGTTAGATCAGATTTTACAAATACCTGTTTGCACTTGTAATGCTTCAAAACAATAAATTGATTTTAATCATTTAATTAAGTTAATGCAATTCTTATGGGTCTTAATAGTGTTTCTCAGTCTGTTAGGTCAACTTTTTTGATTAAAGATCCTTTATCTAGTTCGAAGGAGGCTTTTTTCAATATATCCAAGGAAGAATCCCATAGGAACTCAAATGTTACGGTGTCAAGAGAACAAAATGTTGCAATTTTTGCTAAAAGTAATACCATTATTGATAATAAGAAGAAATTTAGTAAGAATCTGACGTGTCGGAGCGTGTACGGATATTTTAATATATTTTTAGTACCTTTTTTTACCCTTTTATCAAGCTTTATACGATATAAAACTATCACTCTCTACAACACGATAGGGCAAGTGCACCCATCGTTGGCGTAGCATAGTGATGGTAAGATACCGAGGTCGTCCAATGAAACAAGAGCTTTTAATTACGGAATATCGTCGACGTCTAATTTAACCAATTATAGAGAAAAGTTTTTTTTTTGTTTTTAAATAAATAAAAAAAAGATAAAATAAATAAAATAGATCGACAAGATAGAATCACTTTGATCCGACTTGTCATTTATGTATCCTTTGATGATTTCCTCGCTTTGGGTTTTTAAGTGATTATCTTAATTATTGTGGCATGTCCCTCTTTTTGAGGCAACGCTACCCTTAGCCATATTAGTCTGAGTTAGCAGGGATACAGTCTCACAAGGCCAGATTATTGAAAGATAACTAAGTAAGTTATTAATGCAAAAAGTGGCATGTCCCTCTTTTGAAGGCAACGCTACCCCCTGGCATATTTGTCTGAGTCAGCAGGGATACAGTTCCACAAGACCGGTTTAAAGTTTTAATAGTAGTTAATTTATAAGGGATTACAAGCCGTTCTTACTTCCCACGATTTGATGCTATCTGCCTCAAGGGAAGTCCTAATAGGCTTGAATTAGGTCCTCGTAGGAGCTATACACTGAAGGAGGCAATGACTTTACCCAACCACCATTCAAACTCCCTTCCAGACAGTTAACGTGCTTTATATAGATCGTAAAGACACGAATGAGTGAATCAACAAAACATGAACAAATGATTAAGTAAAGTTCACCTTCAATATAAAAAACTAGTTATTAAAGTCATTAATACAAACCCAAATAAAAAGTTACCAATGCTAGGAAATCAAAAGTAATACATAAATGATTGTCACACCCCGAAATATCAGAGCATTGGCGTGACTGGACTGGTATCTTCATTGCACAGCGGAAGCAAATAAGCTAAGTCTTTTAGAAAATGAACGCCACTAAGTACTCGACTCCACATGGTTCTCCTATTCCAACCGTGCCTTGTCTTAGATATGCAACCTGAGAAAGAAACATGCGAAAAATCAACATAAAGTTGAGCGAGTTCATAGTTTGTTTGTAAAAGATTTGAAGTAAATCTTTTTGAATAACCGGTTTTTGAAATATTGATGAGAAAATGAATCTAAAAATCATTTTCTTGTCATGTTGTATGGAATCTTTGTATGAAAACATGGTATGTAACATGTAGAATGTATGAATATTTGAATGTAACTTGTAAAATGTATGAATGATTGAATGTATCATGTAGAATGTATCTGTAACTGAGTACTGTGAATGTTTGAATGTATCCTGTAGAATGTATCTGTAACTGAGTACTATGACTGTTTGAGATCGCTAGTGGTTTGCAAGGCCACTAACATGTGTCACGACATAGGAAGCCACCAAACCTAGGCATTTTTGTCGACTTTGACTGAGACACAGAAGCACTCATTGGTAGAAGTAGGCCAAGAGTGGGGTTGCCTGAAACCCATTAGATCTAACCCTTTGTTCCGCGGTCTGAATGTATACGTTGATTAATGGTGCTTATGGTACCCTATTCGAGACATGATCTATAATGTTTCACTTGAATGTTTCACTTAAATGTTTCACTTGAATGTTTCACATGAATGTTTTTGTACTCATCATTTCCCCAATTTAGAAAACAAGTAAGCGTTGTATGCACTTTACAAAAATACGCTTTGTTTGAAAAACTGGTATAGTTATCATAAACCTTTCGTAAACCATTTGTGTCAGTAAAAAAAAACTTGTTTGTATAATGGTTTAGAAATATGTAATTCATGTTTATTGAACACTTTGAATGTTTTGTAGAATGTGCATGTCTTTCCACCCCGAAAACATTTATAAAAATGTAAAACCATAAAAGGTGGGGTTATGAACTCACCTGAATATTCCTGTGCAAAGCTAGCTATATACGACTTCGTGATGTCGTTTCCAAGGCTCGACTTGCTAGCGTGCATTCTACAGTATTCCTAACACGGAATATCTAATAAGTTTCTAATTAATGTGGTAACTAATCTACGTGTTACCGAGCTCTACCGAATCGTTGATCGAACGATTTGACGGTAAGTAGTTAACTTAATGAAAATGACTAAGTTAAACTGCCGTGAGAAGTCGTTTGTGTATGTAGGAATATTCGTATGAAAGTAACATATAATAAACTTGTATTATACATATTGCGTCTTGTATATTTTGCCAAAATATATGTATATGCCGTTTCGGCGTTCGTAATAAACATAAAATATTATATTTATTTGCGAAAGTAACATCGAGTTGTTTGAAGTTTGAAATAAATATAAAACTATATTTATTTTTATAAGAACTTTATCGAGTCGTTGAATAGATAAACTGTATCTATTTTGTAAAAGAATTCGTGTGTTTGAAATAAATATAAATCTATATTTATTTTATAAAACAAGATCGTGTTGTTTGATATTTGAAATAAATATATAAGCTATATTTATTTTATAAAAGAGTTAGGGTTGTCTAATATATTTAAAATAAATATACAAACTATATTTATTTTAATAAAAGAATCGTCGTTTCGTAAGTTGTAAAGTGTCGTTGTAAATAATTATTCACCCGTGTTTATTAAAGTTTCTCGGATACAAGAGTTGCATTTTTAATAAAACGCGTTGTATATTATGGTTTTTCTCGAAAAACGGGCAGAGTTTCCTCTGTTTTTAGACGCCCCCGACAACACAAGTTGTCGTTTTAATTTCAAAATTTCAACAATGTAATCAACGCAATGTAATCAAATATATCTCGTCAAGCATTTCAAAATATAACTAAATTGTAACGAAATGGTTCGAGCTCGTTCACGTTAATAAACTACGGAATAATTAATGAAATAAATGTTTGCGTCCTAAATTCTTTACCGAGTCTTCGTGACGAAATGTCGAGTGAGCTGGCTGAGTTGACCGAGTCAACTCACTGTTGACCGGGTTTGACCGAGTTGACCAGCTGAGTTGACCGAGTCACTGGGTTGACTCGGTTTTGGCTTGTTGACCGCGACTGACCCGCACCAAGACCTGACCAGGTCTGACCCGAACCGAATACCCTGCCGTGCTTGAATCTGGACCCGACACTTGAGCATAACATCATCATCATCAATATTTGCAAGAACCAAAGGGAATGAAAGATGTTTACCGGGTGACTCGTTGGACCGAGATAGGGACCGCCGGACCGAGACAATAACCACTGGACCGAGATGTTAACCACTGGACCGAGATGCCACCTCCGCTCACTACCACCATCGCCGGCTCCTCCACCGCCGCCGCCGTGAGCGGCGGCGCCGCTGCCTTTCCGCCACATCTCTCTCTCCTCAGTCTCGTTTCTCTCTCTCGTCTCTCTTCGTTTCTCTCTGTTGCAGCCTCCACACGCCACCACCATCTGGTGGTGGCTGCCGATAAGCAGAAGACAGAAGGGGGGGGGGTGTCTCGCCGTCGGAGAAAAAGGAGCCGGTGAGCGGCTCCGACCGTCGGACCGAGTGGCTCGAGAGGGAGAGGGGAACAAGAAGGTAGCAGGGTGTTGATTGAGTGTTTGTTTTGGGTTTCTTCCATAATCAGAGGAGGAGATGAGGTCTTGCTATTTGTTTATTATGTAGTCGAGAGAGAGAGGAGTAGAGATAAATGTCTGTGTATTTGTTTGTGTGGGTATAAAAATCGAGAGAAGGAGGGTTAGGCAGAGGGTAATTTTGTGTGAGTGTAGAAAGGAAGGGGGATGGTGTTATATAGAGATTTGGGGATCTTGGAAGATCTTGTGGATCTAACGTGAATCTTACCAAAATATTTTGTATAGATTTAAAAGGATTTAGTATAGATTTGTCAAGATTTTGTTTAAGATCTTAAGGAAAGATCTAGTATTGTATGTGTAGGTTTAGGCTTGTGGGTGTTGGGCTTGGGTCCAGGGCCCACAAGCCCCTATCGTGTGTACGTGGTCCGTAATTCCTACGAGTCCCGATATCACAACCCAAAACTCCGTAAGCATAAAAATTTCCGTGTAACATCCATATTTGTCGGTGTCGTCAGTATTTCGTACGGTATCAGTCCGTTGTCGCGTAATATTCAGCAGATTTTCCGTAAATCACCACACGCGCACTGTATAGCTGAACAAACGTTCCTGGGCACTCCAAGGGCCTAATTAAGTTAATTGGCGTCGTAATCACTATTTATTATTGCGTTAATCACCTGTTAATCGCGTAATTAAGGGCGTAAATTTACCGGTTGTCACAGTCTCCCCCTGTTAATAAAATTTCGTCCTCGAAATTTAGCCTACGTCAACTCCTTTGAGTTACGTTATGCGTAGAAAATATGAATAGTACCAAAGTGAACGATCATGAAATCGAATCAAGGCTTATTCGAATGATGTGAATTCAAGGACGTATCACAAGATACAAATGAATTCTAGAAATGATTGCATCCAATAAATGAATTTAGATTTCAACAAGCTCAAATGTAATAGTTTGCATGAAACGCTCGATCATGATCAGCGCAAGCTGCAGGTTATACCGACGCCACAAGGTGTCGTAGTGAATGAAACAATTCAAATGTAGCGGTGATCGAACAAGTATCACCTGTGTTTTGCATAAAACGCTCAATCATGATTAGCCCAAGCTACAAGTTTATACTGACACCACAAGGTGTCGAAATCAACAAACGGCTTAATGGAGTCGTAGACCAAACAAATCTACTACGACTCAGAACAATGAAACGCTTGTTAAAACGAATTTGAATATGATGTTTCCAATACATCATATGGTGTCTTGAATTGAGTATGTGTAATGAACAAGTTCAAACAATTGAATTTGATTTCGGCGCAAGCCGACAGTAATTACATGTATCGACAAGAAAGCTTTTGGCATGGTCACAATGAAAAACCATGTATGTAACTTGAAAAGAAAAGTATTTCCAAGAAAATGTGCTGACTTGATAACAAAGAAGCCAACAATTTCAATAATGCGGGTCATTCGAATCACAAGCGAAATAATATTTGAACTTTGATGAAACGCTTATTTGAAACGAAACCACATGCATAACAAACGATGCATGCGTAACATATGAATTTTCAAGAAACGAAGCAAATGAATATTCGCTATACTGAAAGAAATGATTGTGACACAATGACCGTTAAGAGGAGTAGAGATACGAAAATCTATTCGGTAAGTGTGAAAGTCGAAATTTCAATAAAAGAAATTTAAGGACTTTACCTGGGGTTGCATGTGATAACCAGTCGTTAGGTGACATTACCATAGCGTATTCGTCGTTACCAAGTTAGGGGGAATACCGTGACTTGCGTCTTTTCCTTAGCATGACTCGTGTCGTTTGCAGGACCGCGTGCCAACTGCAGCTTCCTGATCGATAGTCGCGTGTGACGTACTTCAATCTCCGTTGATGTATAGCTTAAGTCTCACGTATGCCTGTGCGCTAGCGTTTCGTTTTGCGTAGAATGTGATGCACTCCGACATCTGTTGACGTAAAATTTGAGTTCTATGTATTCTCGTGCACTAGCGTTTCGTCATGCGTAGGCTGCCTGCTCGGGAAGTTAAAACATCATAGACAATATGTATAATTGTGTGTGCCTGAATTAATATTTGCAGTTCCTACGTGATGACCTTTAATGAACTTCAACATAAGTTTCCGAAGGTCTTAAATGCATGTTTCCTAAACTCTCAGGGTTTTATGTACTGTATGCGACTGTTTTGTGTACCGTGTGTAAAACACCACTTTAGTGTATGTTTGAAAACAAAGTCTTGACTGTTTGTTTTTCGGCAACGGTTGGAGACCATATTCGAGTACTAGGCGTCCTGTATGTATTCAGGCTTTAATATTCTAAGTTCCCAGAGGAAAGTGAGGTTATCGTGGTACGTTTTGAAAACAAGGGTTTTTGTTAACAAACGGCGGAAATACCAACTTAAACTTAAGCTTTTATACAGAAAACTCACTTGATTACAAATGATTACACACTGAAATTTAGAGAGAGAATTGGACTATCAGATGATGTCTGGTGTGTCCGAAACTCTAATACAAGCTGGACTTATATAGGACTGGAAAGTATTATCCCGGGTGCTCAGTGGGCTCCATTGGCTGATAATTTCAACTTTCGTGTGCCTAATAGTACAACTTTATATTACCTACTACACACTATGATACAAAAGACTTTTATCTTAAAGTCTTCACACGGGCCTTTTCTTTAGTAAAGTGGCCTTTTATTTCCTTATACGACAAAGTTGGTAGTAATGATTAAAGTCGAGACTGTGCAATGTGTCCTTCCCATAGAGTGATGCGTTCATTAATGAGAATTACATCATTGCATTCGTCACACCTGCAATTATTGATGTATATTTTATTATGGTAGGCTCCCTTGCTTCTTTTGGTGCACATGGACTTTCTAGAGTATGGTCCCATTTGCTGCATCTTTGATGATGCGGACTGCATTTTTTAGTCTTCTGAGTTGGGCTTCGTTGTTGGGCCTATTGTCATTGTAGCTATTATCCCTTGTTGAGTAGGCTTTGTATCGGGCCAGGTTGAGTTCTGCCATGGATACCAGGAAGGATAACTCACCAAGGGCCTTGTTGTTTTGTTGGTTGAATAATTGGCATCGCCTGTTGTTTCTTGGGTCATTAAGCAGCCAAGGTTTGTTTGTGATTGGCGCCATTTCTTCGCTGGTAATTTCTTCGTATTCTTCAATTCTTGCAAGGTCAGGCCCTGTAATAGCAGATTGAGTTGCTGGTCCTCCATAGAGGTGTCGTATCCCATTTGTTTTCCATTCTTGACTTCCTCGTATGCATTCTTCCACTGAATCAGTCCTTGAGTATTTTTGGAGCAATCTGTCCATTCCTGCGATTGTAAAAGATTAGCAATTCTAGACAAGTTATCTGCAAGGATGTTCTGCTTTCCATTAATGTGTTCAAAGTTTATCTGAACACCAGATCCCGTGACAAAATCTGTAAAGTTCAACCATCTGACCCTTGATGGTTTGTTATTTGTTGACTTATTGTAAAAACTGATTATTGCTTGACAATCTGTTCTCAGGGTGATTTCCTTTTTGTCCAAGTAGTAAATTTTAAAGGCTTTTAAACCCTCCATTGCCACATAGATTTCAGCATCAATGGTGGATTTTACTACTGGGAATTTGCCACTTGCGTATGCACAAACTTGTTCTTCCCTTCTTGCATCATTCTTTTTCTTTTTCCATTTACACACCGCTCCCCATCCTTCCATGCTACCGTCTGTTTCTATGATCACATAAGAATCTGCTTGGGGTATCTTCATATCTGGGAGCTCTTGAACCTTCATTTTTATCTCCCTGACCAGTTTCCAATCCGAATCCTTCATTCTTTTGTCACCATGGGGTGATGTTTTTTCATACAAAGGTGCTAGCAACTTTCCCAGGTTTGGAATATAGTTTCTAGCATAATTTAAGATCCCAAGCCAAGATCTTAATCCCTTCTTTTCTTTTAGCTCTTCATCCTTAAATTCTGCAATCTTCTTTATGATATGTGGTTGGAGCTTGATTGTTGAATTTCCAATAACTACCCCAAGGAATTCAATTTCCCTTACTGCTATCTTCATTTTGTTTGCGCTTAGCACTAGACCATTTTCTTCACAGATTTCTAGCATTCTTTCAAGATGTTTGGCGTGGTCAGCTTCAGTTTTTGAGAATACAAGAATATCATCTATATATACAGCTATAAAATCCTTTGTGCCTTCAAAGCAGTGATCCATCTTTCTCTGAAAAATGGCTGGTGCATTCTTTAACCCAAACGGCATTACAAGCCATTCATACAATCCTTCAGGAGTTATAAAAGCTGTCCATGGAATTGATTCCTCAGCCATAGCTACCTGATGAAAACCACTTTTCAGATCAAACTTAGAGTAGATTTTTGCATTTCCTACCCTTTGAATGATCGTGTTGATGCCTGGTAACGAATATTGATCCTTGTAGGTGTTATCATTTAGTGTTCGGTAATTAAACACCATTCTTTCTTTGCCTTTAACTTCTTTTCCCGTTTTTGGATCAATAGATGTTCCAGAATTTACCATTATCGCCATTGTTCTATGACGACTTTTGCTTCTTCTGATTACGCCTAGTTTCAGCAGGGCGTCAGTATGTTTCTTGAATTGATCTTTCATTGCTGGTGTAACATGTTTCAATGTCTTATCCTGAATTGTAATGTCAGGATTGATTATATCAATTCTGCACTTTACTTTGTTCTTCTGCCAGTGCTTTAGGGGTTCTTCACCAATGTATCCTTGGTCTTCTAGCCTTTGCAAGAGTTTTCCAAACTTTGTTTGAAACGCTGGACTAGTATGCCCTATGTTGAAGTATGCAGATTCTTGGATTGCCTGGTATTCTTCATAATTCATGCATAGTTCCTCAATGGCATATTTAGCTGCTTCTGTGGCTTGTTCGGTTTTAACCATGGTTACATTTTTGTAGAATGTAACAATATTTCCTTCAATTCTTACCCCTCCATATATGCTTCTTATGAAATTGCATCCCAGAAGCATATCTATGCCATCATCAGTTCTCATTGGCATACAGAAGGTGAATGGGATTCTAAAAGCATGACCAGCTATGGTCATCTGCCCCTGCTTCAACTTTTCTTCTGCAATTTGCTGCGAGTTTATACCTTTAAAATTAATTCTGTATGGGCTTTCTTCAAGGGCTCCTTTTGGTATAACTTCACTATTTGCACCGCATGAAGTGGCTCCTGTGTCTAAGATGGCTCTTAGACTAAATTCCTTTTCTCCTGGTATGTTGAAGGTGATAACCATATTATACAATTTGTTGTATATTTTGGTTTTCTTTTCTGGTTCACCACTTGCTTTTAGAGCCTTCTCCTCATATATAATCTTTACCCCATCTTCATCAAAGACTTTGCTGCTTTGTAATTCTTCCTTTTTATCATTTTCAGCTGTTTGGAAAGGCTTGAGTTGTTCAAATTCTTCTTGAAGAATTTCGTCCAACTCCTCTTCTTCTACTTGTCTTCCTTTAAGGTTTTCATTTTCTTTAATAAGGTAAGCATTATAAAGAAGAAGTTCTTTAATAAGGCTATCCCTATTATCATAACCAATCATCTTCTTTGGTCTTGGGGTTACTTTGAAGCTTAGATAGTAGTCCGAACATAACGGGCAAGCCTTTATTTGGCACTTCAGACAATTACTTCTAGCTCTTGCTGTTGTTTTCTCTTTGCAGTATGAACAATTTATGCTAGCGACAGTTTCTTGGTTCATTAGCAGTACATGTTCACAGCTTTCTTGTTGTTCCTGGAGTTTTACTTTAAACCTCCATTCTCTCCTTAATTTCTCTTCTCCGATCAATACCCCTGCCAGTTCTTCTAAGAAATTTCCAGACAACACATTTGATATGTAGTCTTTAGACTTTCCTTCTCCTTCAGAAAATGAACAGATTGCATCGCTTTCTGGTTCATCTTGATCAACTGATAGCACATCCCATTCCTCTGGTAAGTCTAGATTTTCCATGACGGCTGCTCTTGCTATATTTCCTTTATTACTTCTGCATTCTCGAGCAAAATGGCCTTCTTCTCCGCATATGAAGCATTTGCATTTTCTTTCTTTGTCTTTATGCTTTGTTTTGAATATCCTAACATGGGAAGCATGCGGCTTTCCTTTGTAGGTTGTTGATTTTCTTAGGCCATATTTCTTTGTTTTCTCATAATAGCCTGGTATTGGGATTTTGCTACAAAACTGAAGATTTTTAATTTCTCTTTGAACTGCTGCCTTTCTGCAGATTTCTGCGAGGTATTGGTATGAAAAATGTATCCTTGGAATAACACTAACATTACTTCCAGGATACTTTGCATTCCATGCTTCTTCCAATTCTTTCCCAATAATTGGAGGCATCTTTCTGAAGACTTTGTCTGATAGTTCTGGAGACAAGTATAGCCTTCCTGACTGTGCTGCAAGCCTTTTGAAATCATTCAGGTAGAGAAATATATCTTTCATATTTCTGCATGAGAGCCTTTCTATTTCATTATAGGCCCTATCCTGTTCTTCCGTATTTCCTTGGTAAGGGTCTTGTAGAAGAAATATTCTTCTAATGTGGGATAAAATATTTTGCGTATCATCTGCTATCCCTTCCAACGTGTTGTATTCATCTATGTACGCTGTTCGCCATTGGATCCATGCCTTTTTCTCATCCTCCCCAAGAAGGTTTTCTATATAGTTTATTTTGGCTCTATTACTTGGCCAAACCTTCCCTGGATCATCAACCAAATTCAGAGTAATTGACTCCCATCTTGATATTGTATCTTCATAGGCACCAATGTCTGTTGGTAAAACTAACATAGCCCCTTGATTTGTCTGCGCCGACGGGAGGTTCCACATATTGGATCCTAAGCCATTTGTCATGGCTTCTGATCTTTCCCTGATTTTTGCTCCATCAAACACAGAATCTTGTTTCGTTTGTTGGGTTCTCATTCTGGCCGGAGGGTAGGTTACCGGGCCCATGACTGGTTCTTGTGGTGGTCTATAACCTGATGTTACTGACGAAAACCCACCTTCTTTTCTTGACTCACTAACCATTCTTCTTAATGTTGGGTATTCAAATTCATCTATGTCTTCTTGTATAGTATATCCTGAGTGAACAACTTCTTTAGTCAAACCAGACGGCTCATCTTTCAGCTCGCTCTGTTGACTACAAGAAGAGGTACCTTGCATTTTAGCTTCCAAATAGGACACTACAGATTGCTCTGTACCTTGCATTTGGTTACTAAAATAGGATGCTACCTTTTCATCTTCTTGACTTGATTCTGGATATTCCTCCTGTGATTTCCAATAATTTTTGGCAGATTCCTTGTAACACTGATTGATTTGCTCTTTTTCTGTTAAAGAGAAATAAGGATTTTCTTCAAGAAAAAATTTTAAATCCTTATTTTCTTCATCTTCACTTGATAAGTAGCCTACTGCTACTATTTCTTCCTTCATTTCCCTGGTTGGTTCATTATCACCCCATCCGGTTGGGATGATATCTTCTATTCTTCCAGTATCTACTGGTGGCGTGTATTTGACCATGTAATCATATTTTCCACTTGGCTCCCCAAGCGTATCATAACCTTTCTCTTTTGAGTACCTCTGTTTGGCTTTTTGTCTTTTGATCACTTCTTCTTGATATTTTTGCTCTTCTTGCTTTTCTGATTCTATGGCTTGAAAAGTCTTTTGTATGGCCTGCCCCCTTTTTGAATGGTCTCGGACTGCATAGTAACTTCTGTTTTGTTCAATAGCCTGTTGGTCATGGCGGAATCTTCCTAGGCTTTCTGCAAAATACATTGCAGCTAGCTCTTCCTCATCTTCCCTAAGATCTTCCTGATCATCTCTATTCCACATGATTTCTTCATTTGCTGAAGATGCTCTATGGCCATAAAATCTCATGGATATAGAACCATCTATTCTAGTTCTAGTATCCACTTTCTCAGGCTTCTCCACTTTTGGCTTCCTGTTTGGTTTGAGTATCCATTTTTGCCCCTGCAATCTTTCTGTGGACCATGCTTCTCCTGCAATTGCTTGGACTCCATTTGAGGCTAAATATTCAGAAACGTTCTGAACATTATATCTGAAGCCTGTTACACTTGTATTAGTTAATCTTCCAATTAAGCCCCTTGTAATTAGGAGATTTGACTCTCCATTATTCCAATCTTCATAGCCTCTTGTTTGGATAGCCAGTTGTATATGATTATAAAAATCATGTATACTTAGCATCATATTTGGTGCTATGTATACCAACTGCGTTCCTCTTCCCATATCAACTTCCATGGTTCCAATGATAGCTCTGTCATCATTCCATCTTGTATCTCTTAGGACCACGAGAACATTTGTTCCAGCATCCCTCCTATGGAGAGCATGTACCCTTATCATCACCATTCCTAAATGGATATGCTGCATTCCGGAGTCCCTTAAGGCTCTATATGAGGTTTCATTGATAAACCCCATATCAAGCTGTTGATTTTCACCAACCACCAAGATTCTTTCTTCATTGTAGTGTTGATATACTCTGTGCCTTGGTTCTGACCATCTTGAATCGTATAGTACTTCAGCAGGTACTATATTGGCTCGTCTGCTTTGTGATAGTTGGAGTTCTTGGTCAGGGTCAATTTGGCTTTCCAAACTCCTTCTATATTGTCTGCTTTGCATTGTATTTGGCAGTCTTCGTTGAGCTTCATGCCTGAATCTACTCGCCCTTCGGTAACTTCTTATCTGATCTTCTTGGTTAGGAATTGTGCTGCTACTTCCTTCACCTGTTCTGACTGGAAGCTGAAAACTTCTTGTTCTGTTCATTTTGATAATTTTGCCTTTTCTTGTTCAAAGATCTTCTTTGGATCTTCAAACACGTAAAAGGGACCTTTCTTCTTTTGAACCAGGGGATCTCCTCCTATCTTGATTCTTTCAAGCCCTTTACTTAGTTTTTCAAGAGCCTCTGACGTGTCTTCTCTTTGCTCCTTTTGTTTAAGTAAAGTTGTGAGACTTCTTTTTATTTCTCCAAGTTCCTCCCGACTTTGCTGGACGTCTTCTGCAACTTTGGTTAAAAGTTGTAATAGAAGATTGTTTTGTTTAATAACTGTTGCTTGGTTGGTAGCTGTTCCAGTGGTAACTTTTGCAAATCCAATTGCTGGTGGATCGATTGCTTCTACGGCTTTGACTGCTTCTTTGAACGACTCTGTTTGTTCTGTCGTTCTATAGCTCATGAAGTGAGCACGTGTTTGACCTCCTGAAGAAGTTTTTCAACTTCTTTGATTTTGTCGTTGAGATTTTCTGATTTTTTGTATGGTTTACTTTCTTCAATCTCCTTTGCGAGCTGTTGTATTTTTGTGGTGATTTTGTTTTGGTTTTTGAGGATCTCTCTGAACTGACTCTCTTGTTTATTTTGAGTTTCAGAAATTTGATGGAAATTTTTAATTGACACACAACTGAGTAGACTTAACCGATCAAAGTTAAATTCTAGTTGGTTTTGCAAAGTAATTATACTATCAGAAATATAGTTTAGGTGCGGATTTTCTGAAAAAGTACAATGTTTTTGATTTTTCTGGTGAAAACATATAAAGTTTATATTATCAATTGACGCTTGATAAACAGATTTTGGAAATTCAAGATTTAAATATTCAAGACCTGCAGTTCGTGAACTTGAATACCATTCATTAATAGATGCTTCAAATCTTTCAGACATAAAAGTGTTTTTTTTTTTTTTTTTTTTTTTTTTTTTCTCACTTCAAGGTTAACACGCCTCTTTCACCTCCATGGGTTACTTCTCTGCGTTTAGGCTTGAATCTTTTGAATAATTATTTAAAACATATGTCTGAATAAGTTGTAACATGAATTAATAAATAGTACCTCTAGTTCTTGATCATGCAGATCTTGATAGTAAACATAGCCAGCCATTTATACCTTAATAGAGCCTAGGTATCTCTACAGAGAACCCTATTCGCTGTAACCTATAGCTCTGATACCAATCTGTCACACCCCGAAATATCAGAGCATTGGCGTGACTGGACTGGTATCTTCATTGCACAGCGGAAGCAAATAAGCTAAGTCTTTTAGAAAATGAACGCCACTAAGTACTCGACTCCACATGGTTCTCCTATTCCAACTGTGCCTTGTCTTAGATATGCAACCTGAGAAAGAAACATGCGAAAAATCAACATAAAGTTGAGCGAGTTCATAGTTTGTTTGTAAAAGATTTGAAGTAAATCTTTTTGAATAACCGGTTTTTGAAATATTGATGAGAAAATGAATCTAAAAATCATTTTCTTGTCATGTTGTATGGAATCTTTGTATGAAAACATGGTATGTAACTTGTAGAATGTATGAATATTTGAATGTAACTTGTAAAATGTATGAATGTTTGAATGTATCATGTAGAATGTATCTGTAACTGAGTACTGTGACTGTTTGAGATCGCTAGTGGTTTGCAAGGCCACTAACATGTGTCACGACATAGGAAGCCACCAAACCTAGGCATTTTTGTCGACTTTGACTGAGACACAGAAGCACTCATTGGTAGAAGTAGGCCAAGAGTGGGGTTGCCTGAAACCCATTAGATCTAACCTTTTGTTCCGCGGTCTGAATGTATACGTTGATTAATGGTGCTTATGGTACCCTATTCGAGACATGATCTATAATGTTTCACTTGAATGTTTCACTTGAATGTTTCACTTAAATGTTTCACTTGAATGTTTCACATGAATGTTTTTGTACTCATCATTTCCCCAATTTAGAAAACAAGTAAGCGTTGTATGCACTTTACAAAAATACGCTTTGTTTGAAAAACCGGTATAGTTATCATAAACCTTTCGTAAACCATTTGTGTCAGTAAAAAAAAACTTGTTTGTATAATGGTTTAGAAATATGTAATTCATGTTTATTGAACACTTTGAATGTTTTGTAGAATGTGCATGTCTTTCCACCCCGAAAACATTCATAAAAATGTAAAACCATAAAAGGTGGGGTTATGAACTCACCTGAATATTCCTGTGCAAAGCTAGCTATATACGACTTCGTGATGTCGTTTCCAAGGCTCGACTTGCTAGCGTGCATTCTACAGTATTCCTAACACGGAATATCTAATAAGTTTCTAATTAATGTGGTAACTAATCTACGTGTTACCGAGCTCTACCGAATCGTTGATCGAACGATTTGACGGTAAGTAGTTAACTTAATGAAAATGACTAAGTTAAACTGCCGTGAGAAGTCGTTTGTGTATGTAGGAATATTCGTATGAAAGTAACATATAATAAACTTGTATTATACATATTGCGTCTTGTATATTTTGCCAAAATATATGTATATGCCGTTTCGGCGTTCGTAATAAACATAAAATATTATATTTATTTGCGAAAGTAACATCGAATTGTTTGAAGTTTGAAATAAATATAAAACTATATTTATTTTTATAAGAACTTTATCGAGTCGTTGAATAGATAAACTGTATCTATTTTGTAAAAGAATTCGTGTGTTTGAAATAAATATACATCTATATTTATTTTATAAAACAAGATCGTGTTGTTTGATATTTGAAATAAATATATAAGCTATATTTATTTTATAAAAGAGTTAGGGTTGTCTAATATATTTAAAATAAATATACAAACTATATTTATTTTAATAAAAGAATCGTCGTTTCGTAAGTTGTAAAGTGTCGTTGTAAATAATTATTCACCCGTGTTTATTAAAGTTTCTCGGATACAAAAGTTGCATTTTTAATAAAACGCGTTGTATATTATGGTTTTTCTCGAAAAACGGGCAGAGTTTCCTCTGTTTTTGGACGCCCCCGACAACACAAGTTGTCGTTTTAATTTCAAAATTTCAACAATGTAATCAACGCAATGTAATCAAATATATCTCGTCAAGCATTTCAAAATATAACTAAATTGTAACGAAATGGTTCGAGCTCGTTCACGTTAATAAACTACGGAATAATTAATGAAATAAATGTTTGCGTCCTAAATTCTTTACCGAGTCTTCGTGACGAAATGTCGAGTGAGTTGGCTGAGTTGACCGAGTCAACTCACTGTTGACCGGGTTTGACCGAGTTTGACCAGCTGAGTTGACCGAGTCACTGGGTTGACTCGGTTTTGGCTTGTTGACCGCGACTGACCCGCACCGAGACCTGACCAGGTCTGACCCGAACCGAATACCCTGCCGTGCTTGAATCTGGACCCGACACTTGAGCATAACATCATCATCATCAATATTTGCAAGAACCAAAGGGAATGAAAGATGTTTACCGGGTGACCCGTTGGACCGAGATAGGGACCGCCGGACCGAGACAATAACCACTGGACCGAGATGTTAACCACTGGACCGAGATGCCACCTCCGCTCACTACCACCATCGCCGGCTCCTCCACCGCCGCCGCCGTGAGCGGCGGCGCCGCTGCCTTTCCGCCACATCTCTCTCTCCTCAGTCTCGTTTCTCTCTCTCGTCTCTCTTCGTTTCTCTCTGTTGCAGCCTCCACACGCCACCACCATCTGGTGGTGGCTGCCGATAAGCAGAAGACAGAAGGGGGGGGGGTGTCTCGCCGTCGGAGAAAAAGGAGCCGGTGAGCGGCTCCGACCGTCGGACCGAGTGGCTCGAGAGGGAGAGGGGAACAAGAAGGTAGCAGGGTGTTGATTGAGTGTTTGTTTTGGGTTTCTTCCATAATCAGAGGAGGAGATGAGGTCTTGCTGTTTGTTTATTATGTAGTCGAGAGAGAGAGGAGTAGAGATAAATGTCTGTGTATTTGTTTGTGTGGGTATAAAAATCGAGAGAAGGAGGGTTAGGCAGAGGGTAATTTTGTGTGAGTGTAGAAAGGAAGGGGGATGGTGTTATATAGAGATTTGGGGATCTTGGAAGATCTTGTGGATCTAACGTGAATCTTACCAAAATATTTTGTATAGATTTAAAAGGATTTAGTATAGATTTGTCAAGATTTTGTTTAAGATCTTAAGGAAAGATCTAGTATTGTATGTGTAGGTTTAGGCTTGTGGGTGTTGGGCTTGGGTCCAGGGCCCACAAGCCCCTATCGTGTGTACGTGGTCCGTAATTCCTACGAGTCCCGATATCACAACCCAAAACTCCATAAGCATAAAAATTTCCGTGTAACATCCATATTTGTCGGTGTCGTCAGTATTTCGTACGGTATCAGTCCGTTGTCGCGTAATATTCAGCAGATTTTCCGTAAATCACCACACGCGCACTGTATAGCTGAACAAACGTTCCTGGGCACTCCAAGGGCCTAATTAAGTTAATTGGCGTCGTAATCACTATTTATTATTGCGTTAATCACCTGTTAATCGCGTAATTAAGGGCGTAAATTTACCGGTTGTCACAATGATTTTGTCTTCACCAAGTGATGTAAGAGATTAGCCAAGCATGACCTTTGTTTGACAAAAACTCTTACTATCGATCTTGGATCCCGATACTACACACACACTCTAAGGATGGATGATGGATTAAAGTGGTGGATGATGGTGGTATTGTGGTGGTGGAGTGGTGACAGGTGTGAGAGAAGTGGTTTGCCAAGGGATGGTTTGCAAATGAGCCAAGCACCTCCTTTTATACTTGAAAACAGTAGCTTCACACGGCCCCGTGCCTAGTTGGCACGGCCCCGTGTCCTTCCCTTCTCTGTCTTCATTTAATGCTGGTGTCAGCTCTTCTACACACACGGCCCTGTGTGTCAACGGCACAGCCCCGTGTCTTCTGTACTTGTTGTACGAACCCAGATTTGCAAATTTGAGAGTTGACCACGGCCCGTGCTTAGGGGACACGGCCCTGTGTCCCTTGTCTTTTTCTGTTTGTCTTTATTCTCTAGGAATCTTTAATGAGGGTAAAGCCTATGCCCGACTGGCACGGCCCCGTGCTTGGGTTCTGGTATTGTTATTTTAGTCTTCGGGGTGAAACTTGGAGGGTGGGTATAGTGTGCCAACTTCTTTTCTTCGTATTTATGTTGGTTTTGGCTGTTAATTTGTTCCTTTTGTCCGTTTAAGCTCTTTTAATCCTGAAAATCAAATGTAAACAAAGAAACACACTTTTTCCAACATTAGTACTAAAAAAGGTTGTTTTTATACCTCATTTGATATGATTTATATGTTGTATTTTGTGCATATCTAATACCCCCACACTTGAATCTTTGCTTGTACCCAAGCAAAAATCTTTATATTATTGCTTACACTCCCAAATAGAATGGGTAGAAGAGAAGTTTGGGGTCTTGTGTATAGAGTGTCGGGAATCCAAGTTCATTATTTATTCTTGTTTTTATCTTATTTACAATCCTATTCTACATGATTTATTTGGAACTTTTTAAGAAAAATGAATATCTATAAGCATAACATATATTTAAAATAAATATCTTATACTCGTATTCGTTTATTAGATCGATCATTCACTCTCGTATCTCTATTATTCCCAGTTATTCTTTGTCTTATATACAACCCTCGTTTACGATCGATCTGCTTACACATTTGAATCCTAAAATACTTTCTTACTGTTTAAAACTACATGCCATTCTTGTTTATGTGCCAAGACGCTTAATTGGCCGTTACCTTCAAAACCGTTTTATTTAAGATACCTACCTTTCTCGCTTCTCACCAATAAACAACCTTTTTACAAAACCGAAATATTTCATTGACCTTTAAAACCAACTGTGCGCCACATTTTCATCAAAATACGGGCCGTTTATACAAAATTTTCCTTTTTAGGTATCACATTTTAAAATACCTCTTCATTGAATTATTCAAACCTGTTTAAACTCGCGCGGCTATACACACACATGCACGTTTTACTTATGCTTAATGTCTCAACTCATTGTAGTCAAATAAACTCCTTTTACAAACCTATCATTTCGTCCTTCAAGATTCATACTTTTCAAAACATTTCAAAACTTCCAAGTCTCGATTTTAGACAATTATTCTTTTAGCCAAAATGCCTTTAATGTCTTCTTCTTGAATAAATTTCGGGACGAAATTTTCTAAAGGAGGGGAGACTGTAACGCCCTGCTTTTTCGTACTTTCCTTAATTTGAAAGTTTGTTTCGTATTTCTTTTTTTCGGAAACTCTTTCCTTTGTAATCATATCTCATCTTGAATTGTTGTAAATCCGAGACTTCGATCATAATGAAATTGATCTTTATGTGGAATATACATTACTAATACATGTTTATACATCGATTCATACACACGTTTATTAACATAGTTCGTATCACAAATTAACTCGTAAACAATTCTTGTGTAATCGTAATTCTTAAAGCATTTCATTCATACACGATACTTGGTTATTCAATCGCGAAAATTATAATCATTCGACGCTTCATTATAAATTTCATCATTGTTATCTACTTTGTGACATTAAACTTTTATAAACTTGTTCTTTTTACCAAGTAAACACTAGCATATGATGTCCATACTTCAAAAATACCATGCCACACCTTAATATATGTTAATTAGATAATAAATGGCACCAAATAAACAAATATATATCAATTAACTAACAAAAATAAAATAAAATAAAAAGTGGATAGCCCCCCTTGGGCTGGGTTTAGTGGCTTGTTTCAAGGTTAATAACCCACTGATCTTGTCCAAAGCCCAACCCATTGAAACCCTAATCCCTTCCCTATATAATGAACACTTCCCCATCCTTTATCCCACTTTTACAAGCCTCCAAACACTTCAAAAACCCTCCCAAACTCAGCTGAGTTTCAGCAACATTTCAGAAAATTCCAGCCATAAAAAGTGAGTTTTAACTCACTTCCACTTCAATTTTCTTCTTCTACAAAACCCTAATCCCTTCCATATATAATGAACATTTCCCCATCCTTTATCCCACTTTTACAAGCCTCCAAACACTTCAAAAACCCTCCCAAACTCAGCTGAGTTTCAACAACATTTCAGAAAATTCCAGCCATAAAAAGTGAGTTTTCACTCACTTCCACTTCAATTTTCTTCTTGCTTCTTCTTCTACAACACTTGGATAACCTCTAGGAAGGTTCTCACAAGTTTGCTTCGGCAAACTAATGTGAAACCTCACCATTTTTTAGGTCCAAAGTGCACCTAAATTCTGCTCATTTTTATTTTCATGTTTTGGAAAAAAACTCATGTTTTCTTCATACATTCCTATGTCTTTATTCCACTAATCAAGACTATGATTATGTGTGCTTAAAAAGAATGTTGTAACATACAAATTCAGAGGTTTTAATCCTCTAAACTCAATGTTTTTAAAAGGGTTTTAACCCACAAGTGATGAACAAGTCTTGAACTTGTGTATGTGTGATTATTTGGATAGCTTGGGCTATCGTACTTACAAATCCACACATCACTTGATGTTTTCCTTATTAGCTAGTGTGTATTTCATTTCCATAATAATAATCCGTTCATGACCATCCTTGTTGTCTCATGACAATTTGTGCATTGGTGAATACAAAAGAGGTTTTAAAATGGAAGATTTATCTTCCTACCTCTATGCATGACTTCTATGATAATCTTGTTATATTATTGGACCATAACTTATGATATATACTATATGAAATATATAATATCCATAGTAACCGAACCTTTGATGATAATCTAATGATTATTTGTCAAAATACTAAGTTACATCATCTAAGGACCTAGTTCTCGTTACGATTCTAATAGGTATTAAACCTATAAAACCATTCTAACCCCTATGGGCTTTCATAGTGTCAAGAACGAGTACTAAGTCTAGGTGATTACTTTTGTATATTTACTTTTGCTATACTTTTGAATTCCGAATCCCGACTCTAAACATACCTTGAACTCCAATCCGTATACATTCGACCTCCTAAACTCATTTGCTCTTCAACACTTGGATAATTGGAAGAATTAGCAATTTTGTGAGTATACTTGACCCATTTTACCGTTTTCACACTTTTGGGTGTAACATGTTTTCATATACGAAACACACTTAGTATACATATTCTTATGCAAATATACAAACAAACAATCCAATACATGCTTACTATTTGTTATGCTTGATTCGTGTTTTCTAGGTGATTTTTATGTGATGAACTTGTCATTAGCTTCGTACAAGCCTCCACTTAACATGTATAGCGCTATAGGAGTAACGCACCGCCCATATTCTTGAGGTCATGTTAAGTTAATCATTCATTCATACTTGCGTAAACAGAGGGTTCACTTGTAAATCGCATGCCAGTTTATACGTTAATCTTGATAACTAGGCTTGCCATGTAGATTGTTCACTATCATTTTTATATTTATATGCTACTACACAAAACTTGTATACTCGCCAATACGTTTGTATTGAACTACGCTTTTAAACATGTTACAGGTTGATGATGACGTTGCTATGAAACTGAAGTAGCGATGATGCCTAGATACACATATAGACGCCTTAGGTTTTAATACGTTGTATCAAGTATGTACTTGTTTGTTGTATTGTTTCTTGTATTGAACATGTTGTATTTCAACTCCCATGTATTGCAACACTTTTGCTTTGAATGAAATCAATTTATCTTTAATTCTATTGTCACAATTAGCGTTATGTCTGATGAGCAATCTATCTTCGTCTCACTCCGATGTTTCCGCCATCGGTTGGGGTGTGACAATGTAAGGGTATTTTAGTACTTTTATACCTCAGAGATTGTTTATATAAAAAATCGAATTAACGAAAAACCAAACAACAATGTCTTTCTTCCTTCACTATAAGTTTTTTTTTTCATTTGTATATATTAAAGAATTGTTTTTATTTTTTTAACCTTTTATTGTTATTTTGTTTTTTTGTTATTTTTATGATTATTATTTAATAAAACTCATATTTAATATATAAAACTAAATATGTCTTTTTCTAAAAGTTTTTGTTTTTTTACAAATAACTTTTTAAGATTGTTCGCTTTTTAAACCGTTTATCTATGTGACATTTGTGCTCTGTAAACACTGTACGATGTAGAAAATATCAATTATCAATGAAACAATGTGTTTTGATCTCAATGTTTATTTATTTGTGTATGACAATTTCAAGTTTTGATTCTAGTTCAATTTCAAGCTTTTAATCTCTTTCTGGAAAGTTATACGCAAACTATTACGTAAACGTGATCAGTTTAACGCGACAAACACTCCGGAACAGTGAAATAAGCTTAACATACCTTAAATAACCTTTACATAACTTAGAAATAAGTTTTGAAGAGTTTGGTGTGTCAAAAATAAGTTTACTCGATCACATGGACTATTTGCGAAACTACAAAAGTTTACTGATTCGTATAGCAACGTACACTCCGGAACATGATTATAAGCTAAACATACAGTTGGTGCATACGTCTGTTGACTTCGTCTTGTATCGAGTCTTGTATGTTTGTAGATAGACCAGGGCACGATATTCGAGGAAACTGTCAAAAATAGGATTGAAGGTAATTTCGCACGAAATTACAGGATGTAATTTCGCACGAAATCATAAGGTAATTTTGCACGAAATTGTTATTTTGTGTGAAAGTGATTTCGTGTGAAAGTGATTTCGTGTGAACAAGTTCATGCGAAATCACCTTGCCTATAAATAGGTGTCTGGTCTTTGTCATTTGGTACGAAATTACGAAGGTGTATTCCGGAGCCGAAGTGCTACCGAAGTGTCTATTCACTATAAAACTTTGTCAAATCAATCAGAAAGACATTTAAAGTGAATATCTAGCTGAATCGAACTCGATATGTCTGTTTCCGCCTTTCATATTGAGTAGAACGCCTCTGAACGACTCATTTCGGGTCGGTAAAACGATCCTACATGTGGTATCAGAGCTCAGGAGGAGGAGTTCTACCGTATTCAGCTTGATTTCATCAGATTTTCTAACTTCTACACCTTCTTTTCAAAATTGAACAAAATTTCACGGTTAAAATGGTTTGAATTTCACACATTATATGCGAAATTGTGTTTTAACAAAGCCTTGAGAGAATTGGACCTAAAATCGAGCTTAAACCTGATCAATTTGACAAAAGTTTGACCGAAATGATGACATCAGCATAATTTCGTTTGAAATTGCACCTAATTTCGTACGGAATTATAATTTCGCTTGAGATATTCCATACGAAATTACAATTTCGTTTCAAAGTTGTGATTTCGTTTAAATTTGTTTGTAATTCCGTACGAAATTAAATTTCGTTTGGTCGGTTCAAACGAAATCCCTAATTTCGTTTGAAGATTCTAATTTCATTTGTGTTGTTATTTCGCTTGAAACTGTTGTGCAGGTTATTTCGTTTGTGGAGGGTATTTCGCTTGAGAAGTTATTTCGCTTGAAAGGTTTTCGTTTGAAGATTCTAATTTCGTCTGAAAGTGTCTGATTTTGAAAATTGTTACCGAATCATGGAAGAGGAATTCTACAACGCATTTGCTACATCCCCGACTACTCCAGCTGCTATTGCTCAAAGCATGAACATGGAAAACGAAACTAGAACTTTACAAAAACCCCCGAAACTCATGGGAATTGAGGAGTATTATGGTTGGAAAGATCGATTCGAAAACTGAAGCTAATCATTTGAGATCTTGGGAATGCATTGAGAAAAAGTATGTTAAACCGCGTACAGATTTTGGAGTTATTAAAACTATTTCTGAATTTACGGACAAAGAACGAGACATGTATAAAGCCGAAAAGATGATGATCAGTTTGTTACAGCAAGCTATTAAAGAAGACATCTTCATTTTGCTTCAGCACGACAATACTTCACGATCGATCTGGGATGCGCTTAAAACTAAATTTGAGGGTAGTGAGAAGATGATCAGGAGCAAGAAAGCATTACTAAAAAAGGAGTTTGATTTGTTTACAAGTTTACCGGGTGAATCGTCAAAGAAGCTGATTGAAAGATATTGCCACTTAGTGCGATCTATGTCTTTATTAGAAATTGTCAAAGATCAAGAAGAATGGGTCGACAAATTAGCTGATGCTTTACCTCAAAAAGAATGGGGTACATATTTGATGATCTTAAAGAATACTGGAGAATATGACAAGTTGACTATTTCCCAGTTCATTGAAAAGATTGAGGGTCAAGATCTGGAACAACAAAAGATTGCAAGAATGAACAGTCCGAGTGGTCAACAAGATGTCAAAATGTATTACAAAGGAAGTGTTCAAGAGGTTGAAGCAAGTCCGAAAGTTCAAACTGCTTTTAGTGCTGAAAATTCATCTGGTTCAGTAAATCAAAGTTCAAACAGCAGCAGTGGATTTTCATCATATCCAAGTGTTAATCCAAAGAGTTCAACTTCAAGTCATGAGTTTCAAAGTTGAAACAGCAGTAATGGTCAAGTGTTGAATTGCAATATCGCGTTGCATCTTCAGAATGGTCAAAATTTCTCTGAAGAGGTTGCTAAAAGTCACATGTCATTACTTGCTACAGTGTTGGAATCTTATGAGGGATTGGTTGCAGGAAGGATCGGAAATCCTATGTTGACAAAAGAGGATTACGATCAGATCGATGCAGAAGAAATGGAGCTCATGGACATTAAATGGTGTCTTGCGAGTGTTTTGAGAAGAGCTGAAAAATTCAAAATGATTACAGGGAGAGATGACTTTTTGGATGCAAATGTTTCTACTTTGGGTTTTGATAAATCTAAAGTTACTTGTTTTCGATGCAGGGAGAAAGGACATTTCAAGAGGGAATGTAAAAATCAAGAAGCAAGTGGAGCACAGAATCCGTTTGGAAAAGATGATTACTATCGGAAAGCCATATACCAAAAAGTTGCTGATCAACCGTACAAACAAAAAGAACCACAAAATGCTCATGCCAAAATGATCGTAGAAGCAAATAAGAAAGCTTACTTTGGCATAATCGATCAAGATGATGAAAAAGTGGCAGAGGGTTTCAGTTGGGACAAATACATTCCACCTGATTCAAAAGTAGTAGCTCTCACTGCACAAATCATCCAAGAGCCAGTGTTTGATCAATCATCATCTGATGATAGTGATGATGAAGAGGAGACACAAATAAATATTGGAAAATCTATGTTATCTCCTGAAAGTTTTCAATTTTATTTTGCAGATAGATTGGAAAAGCTGAAGGAAAGACGAGCAGCAAATGAACAGAGGAAGATGAAATGTGAAAACGTTGCTCAAAAAGAGAAGTCTGAACAAAGTGAAAAAGTTAAAATCGCTGAGAAGATAATTGAATCAGAAAAAGTGGTTGAAGTTGAGAAAGTTGTTGAAATTGAAAAGATAGTAGAAATTGAAAAGATTGTGGAGGTGATGAAACCGTGTCTAAAGTGTTTGGAATCTTGCAAACAGTGTGAAGAGAAAGATGAAAAGTTGAGTGAGCAAGATAAGATGAAAGAAAAATTATTGTTTGATCTCAACTACGTGAAAGAATCATATGATGTATTGAATAGAACGGTAACTGGTATACAAAAGACAAATTCTGAAAGAGAAGATACATTGACAATGATGAATGCGGTGATGATGTCAAAGCAGAAAGTGCAAAATGGAAACAAGAGTTGGAGACAGAAAAGATAGAAAATGAAAGAATCAGACGATTGTTACAAAGCTATTCTAGTTCTGATTATTTGATTGATCGAATTTATCCAACTGTTGCAGGTCTTGAAGCTTTTCAAGATGAGAAGCCAAAAGAGAAGGATACTGGTAAGAAACAAAGTGCAAATTATAACAAGTGTCCGCCTCCGATCTGGGAAGGATATTCTCCCAGAAAACCGAATGAGGAGCAAGTCAAAAAGGCTGTCAATATAAAGTTAAAATCCGAAACAACTGATGATTTACCAGAAAACATTGACGTCATATTCACATCGTCTGACACTGATCATGAGTCTGAGTTAATAAAAAAGGTGGCCGATCAGGTGTTGGAAAAAGATGAGGAGTCAGAGTCAAAGTCCGAATCCAAGAGTTCGAGTTCATCAGTTGATAGTCCAAAGTCGTCGGTTAAACGGGTGTACAATAAAGAATTCTTGTTATCAAAATCTAATTTGAATGACGAACCAATCAAAGTGGCATATACTTTGAATGATTCAGACAAATAATATTCTGATGAAGAATTTCCAATAAGAGGTGTTAAACCAGAAATGATAAAAAAGGTTTTCAAACTAACAGAAATTAATATTTCTGAAATAAAAGTTAAAAATCTTTCTGAAAAACCCAATCCTTACACCTCAAGAGTTCAACAACGTTTAAACAAGAAAAAGGGTTACAGTTCTGGTTCAGGTTATCGAAAGAAACCAAACCATAACGGTAATTTCAAAAAGAAAGGTCTTGGTTTTATTCCACCGAAAAATTATAAAAATGAGAAAACTTATAAATCAAAAACTGTATTTGTTTCAGGAGCAAGTTCAAAGGAAGAAGAAAAGAGCTCATTCTGGAAGCAATCAAACAAAGAATTCCTTGCTAAGAAGCAAGAGGAAATGAAGAATGGAGCTTATCAAAGAAAGGAAACAAGAACCTGTTACAGATGTCAAGAAGTTAGACACATTGCCTGGAACTGTTCTAAGGCAACCAACATCAAACAGGAAGTTGTTTCTAAACTTAAAGAAAAGATTGTTGAGACAAATGAACCACCAACTGAAAAATTCAAAGTGTTTAAAAACTCAATATATGAAGTTGGTGAATGTTCAAAGAAAAGATTTTACAAAAGAAGAGTTAATCTTGACAACCAAATGTGGGTTGTTAAGAAATCTAAGGTGAAATCTGGCGATGAATCTGATTCCACAAAATCAGAGGAGCCATAGGTTGAGGTAAAAGATGAAAAATCAGTTCCTCCAATGGATGATGTGAATTTTCCACCATTGAGGACTGAAAATTTCAAACAAAAGATTGGTAAAGTTGAGATTTCAAATCAATTCTATTCTGAAAAGAAAGAATTTGATGTTGAGAAAGCGTTTAATGGAAATGTTAAAAAGATTTTTGGGAAAATGGTTGATGGAAAGGTCAAAGGGGTAAAAGATTTTTATGCAACAAAAAAGGCAACTTATTACCCGACTGCAGATGATTTGATTACACCCAAAGCAGGTCAGGCTTGGGTGTCTGTATTTTTCACTTGATAAATTTGACTTGCCGGAGCTCCTAAGTTGGTAATCGTGGAGCATGAATCGGCATCATTCTTAAAATTTTGTATTTCTAAAATTGTTAAATTTTACAGGTTGTGGATTTGCCGGAACTCCCAGGTTGGTAAGTGTGGAGTAGGAATCGGCATTTTTCTTACAAGTGGTATTTCAGTTTGGTAGTGGTAGTTGTTCTTAACATTATCATATGTCATTTTACATCTGGTAAAGTTGAACCTATAAGTGGTTAATCAAGGTCATTAAGTTGAACTTGATTTAACTTTCATCTCATGATCTGAAAATAGAACAAAATGATGAACCAAACCCCACATTTTTACAAGTGGTAAAATCAACAAAACTTATTTTCCGGAAAAACTATTTTTGATTAAAACAAACTTAAGTGTTTTGAAATCTTAATGGGAAAATAGTTTGTTGTAAGGGGGAGTTCCGATTGTTTATGCTAAGTGGATGGTGATTTGAAGTAATTCACATCATGTTGTCACTTTCTGTGTACAGTTTGTTTTCAAATTTCCTTTAAATGCTTTTGCATTTTAGGGGGAGTAAGAATTTTTAGAAAATCCAAAAACATTTGAAAATTTAAAAAAAACTCAAAAATATGATAAAATCAAAAATGAGTTTTGTTATAAAAAAAGAGGAAATGATAGTACATCAGTGGACTATCACAGCACGCTAAAGAATTGGAAAGTTTAAAAGTGTTAAACGGTCTCACTGATGATATGCCAGTAGGTTTTTGCACATTTAGTAGATTGTGTCGAGATATAAACCTAAATTTCAAACTTACTTATCTCGTGGGGAACATCTCTCGGATATATGGGTAACCCCCGAAATCTTGTTTGAAAGGTCCCTCTTTCTGAGATACTAGGTCTTTATGCTTAGTGATATCTGGGGTATTATCCCGGGACTTCTGATTTTGCGGAAGCAATGGCCTAGTCCCCGGAGAATACTTTACGCTTGCTTGAAATATAGCCCACCCTCAGCATAAAAATGACGAAACATTGCAAAATGCTAATCATGTGCTGTTGAAGAAAAGATTCTCTAAAGGGAACCCACCTAAAAGTCGAAGCGGTCATCTCTCTGATTTTGCGGAAGCAATAGCCTGAGCTCTCACGGCCCTCGCATTTAACCCTTTACAGATATCATCTAGGTATACTCACCTGTAAGACTGAATATTGGGATCTGGATACGGGAGTATATTCTGAGGTGGGACACGCGAATAAGTTTAAGTCTCTAAAACACTAATCTCGTATCTCAAAACAGTTGAACTTTGTGTGAGAATTTAAGTGGATCAGTATACTGACAATCTAAGTGAATCGTTTAGAACTTAATATGTTTAAAGCTTAACGGTGTTAGTGATTTGTCTCAGAAACTGATATGATCCTCTTACACAAACTCGCAAAAATATTGTCTGTATATATTTCTTTATTGCATTTCATTTTATATCATAATCCAAAAAGATTTTTAGTGAGTTTTAGCATAAATTTTGAAAAATCCAAAAAGATTTTCGACAACTGATGTTGAAGAGCTGATTTTCAAAATTCCGAGTGCTAAACATGATGAACAGGTTTGGGAGAATTTGTTTAAAATGAATAAAACTAAATGTTATTTCTTCAAGTGGTTCATCAGAGATTAACATTGTCAAATCATTTGTTGAATGATTAATACCTGCAAGTGAAATATAAGTTTGTAAAATTTTAAATTTGTGAAATTTATTGTGAGGTAGAGATATGTGCAGGTTAGCCAAGTTCCTGATTCTGAGTAGAATATGAACCAGGTTACAATCCTGATTTTATGAGAGCCAAGTTCTGATCCTGGAACTGTTGCTGATGCTGATGAACTTAAAGAATCAAGAGATCTGATCAAGAGAATTAGAGAATATAGAGCCAGTTTCAGATTCTGGAAGAGAAAAGAAAAGAGAAGAGAAGAGAAAGATTGATTTACACTGTCAGATACTTCAAGAAGAGTAAAAGACTGATAAATACTGAAGACGTTGAAGACTCGACATTTAAGACTCGTCAACATCCGAGGGGGAGTCTGTTGGTGCCTATGTCTGTTGACTTCGTCTTGTATCGAGTCTTGTATGTTTGTAGACAGATCAGGGCACGATACTCGAGGAAACTGTCAAAAATAGGATTGAAGGTAATTTCACACGAAATTGTGATTTCGTGTGAAAGTGATTTCGTGTGAACAAGTTCATGCGAAATCACCTTGCCTATAAATAGGTGTCTGGTCTTTGTCATTTGGTACGAAATTACGAAGGTGTATTCCGGAGCTGAAGTGCTGCCGAAGTGTCTATTAACTATAAAACTTTGTCAAATCAATCAGAAAGACATTTAAAGTGAATATCTAGCTGAATCGAACTCGATATGTCTGTTTCCGCCTTTCATATTGAGTAGAACGCCTCTGAACGACTCATTTCGGGTCGGTAAAACGATCCTACGCATACCCTAAATATCCTTTACATAGCTTAGAAATAAGTTGAGGGGTTCGGTATGCGAAAATACGCTTATTTGATCACAGGGACTAAAAGCGTCAAAACTGCGAAAGTATGCATATACGTGCATATCTTGCGTTCTGACCATATCCGGACATCCAAAAATTTTTGTAATCACTAAAATATTGTATTTTAGTGATGGGAATGAAAAAATACCATTCGTTTCGCAATTTGGGTCGTTTTCGCGTTTGTTACGATTTCTGTCGTAATTAACCGAAAAAACGAACCAACATCCGTGACATTTTTTAGCATAATTCAAGTTAAATATACTTTAACTTCATCATGGAGCTTGAAAATGGGCTTGACGGGTGTTAGAAGTGCCAAAACGAGACAAACAAAGCTTAGGGGCTGAAACTGTCAATTTTCAAAACATGCTGATCTGCAGAAGCCATACGGACCATATGGCAAGGACTCTTACGGTCCGTAAGGTATCTCCAGCACAACAGAAACCATAGTCCTTCAAACAGCCTGCTGCACTTGATTTTATTCATTGTTTTTGCATCTTGTAGGCTGGTTTGTGTGCTCTCCAAGTCCCCGAATCAATGCCTAACAAGTGTATGGTCATGATCATGCTTTGATCAACTCAAAAACACATGGCAATGATCCAATGGTGCTTGAATTCCTATAAATAGCAATGCCTTTCAACACTCTAATTTGCTCATTCACTTTTTCTTCTCATATATGCTCTATTGAGGCTACCACACTTGGTTGGAGGCCTCAAATCTGAGTTTTCTTAGTCATCTTTCCAAGCTTAGGACTCTTGTAAGTGTTATTTCATGCTTGTTTATTTATTTCAAGCAAGAAAGTCAAACAGTGTTTGACTTTCAGCTTTGACCATGATTTGGTCAAGACAAAGTTCGTTTGAACTTTGCAACATGAGCGTAATCAAGATGGTTATAGTCCCTTGCGACTATACCTACTGATTACCACGTTGACTAGTCAAAGTTTCGGTCAAAATGCACGATTATGTGCATTTTAAGACGAAACTATTTTTGGGTATGAAAACAGTTTTTTATATCAAATCAGTTTTCTAACTTAGTTAAACATGTTTTAACATGTTTAACTCATCACTTCTAGTTCGGTGCTTATTTAGGGTCGTAAGTCAAGCGGTCTCGACAACCGCTTAGACTTTCAAACCCGGCCCATTTGGTCGATAATTAGGATCCGACCAAACATATTTTGTGACCATAGTTGTATAGGGAATAACCTTCCGAGGTTATACCTTATGATCACTTAGTTTAATTAGTTGTATGATAGGTAGTTTATATGCCTTAGGAAAATGACCAAATTCCCCTTTTCACGCATAATTTGAATTTAAGCATATGTAACTTAAATTTTGACACTTAAACTGATTATGTGTCACACCCGAAATATCAGAGCTGGCGTGACTGGACTGGTATCTTCATTGCACAGCGGAAGCAAATAACTGTGCCATAATTTGAGAAAGTAACCTGAGAAAGAAACATGCGAAAAATCAACATAAAGTTGAGCGAGTTCATAGTTTGTTTGTAAAAGATTTGAAATAAATCTTTTTGAATAACCGGTTTTTGAAATATTGTTGAGAAAACAAAATTAAAATCATTTTCTTTGGCATGTTATATGGAGACTTTGTATTCGTATAACTTCGTATTTGTAACGCATTATGTTCGTAAAACCATGTATTTGTAAACTTTTGTGTTTGTAAAATTTGTAAAACCGTCAATGCCCACCCTGACATTGACATCATGCCTGCATAATCCTATGCTTTGAATTTGTATAAAACATGGTATGTAATTTGTAAAGACGTATCTGAAACTGAGTTCTGTATATGTAAGGAATACGAGATCGCTAATGGTTCGCGAGGCCACTAACATATGTAACGACATAGGAAGCATCCAAACCATAGGCAATTTTTTTACTTGTCGATTCACCACTAGAGACACAAAAGCACTCTTGGTAAAAGTGTGGCCAAGAGTGTGGCTGCCTGAAACCCATTAGATCTAACCTTTTGTTCCGCGGTCTAGGTATATAGTTGATTAATGGTGCTTATGTTACCCTATTCGTGACATGATCTGTTGTGTCATTCCTTAGTTTAACGTACCCCTTTGTACTTGTATTTTTTATAGTTTAGAAAACTAGAATACGTGTGTATGCACATTTCGAAAAATACGCTTGTTTGAAAAACTGGTATAGAACATAAGCTTTTCGTAGACCATTCTTGTTTATTAAAATTCACAACCATTTGTGATAGTTAAAGCTTGTCTGTGAAACGGTTTAAAAATACGTAGTTTATGTTTATCGAAAACCTTGTATGCTTTGCAAAACGTGCCTATGTCTTTCCACCCCGAAAACATTTATAAAAATGTAAAACCGTAAAGAAAGGTGGGGTTATGAACTCGCCTGGATTTCCATGTGCAAAGCTAGCTAATTATGATTCCGTAATGTCGTTTCCAAGACGTGACTCGCTAACGTGCATTCTACAATATTCCTAACACGGAATATCTTATAAGTTTCTAAATAAAAGCGGTAACTAAACTACGTGCCACCGAGCTCTACCGAATCGTTAACCGAACGATTCGACGATAAATTGTTACCTAAATGAAAACGATTAAGTTGTACTTGTTAGTTCGTTTATTGTCGGTAATAATTTAATAAGTCTTGGAAAGACTTAGTTCTCGGGAGATTTAATATATATAAATATTTATATAAAAATATATAAATATATCGATAAGATCGCTTGTCGTCCCAAGAAGTCGTTTGTGTATATAGGAATATTCGTATGAAAGTAATATATAATAAACTTGTATTATATGTATATGCCGTTTCGGCGTTTGAAATAAATATAAAAATTTATATTTAATTTACAAAGTATCATCGAGTTGTTGAATGTTTGAAATAAATAGATAAACTATATAAATTTTATAAAAGAATTCGTGTTGTACGATATTTGAAATAAATATATAAACTATATTTATTTTTATAAGACGAATGCGTGTTGTTTGGTATTTGAAATAAATACATAAACTATATTTATTTTTATAAAACGAATGCGAGTTGTTTGATGTCTGAAATAAATATTTAAACTGTATTTATTTTATAAGAGAGTTAGTGTCGTTTGATATTCAAAATAAATACATAACTATATTTACTTTAATTAAAGAATCGTTGTTTTCGTATGTTGTAAAGTGTCATCGAAAGTAACTATATGTTTGTATTTGTTTTTCTAAGAGATTATTTGAATCCGATGGTTCTGTTTTATAATATAAACACGTTATTTTTACAGATTTTCTCGAAAAACGGACAGATTTCCCTCTGTTTTTGGACGCCCCGACAACACAAGTTGTCGTTATTTTCAAAATTCAACGAAAACATTTCAACAATATATGTATATGTATGAAATAAAACAAGGTTTATAAATACGACTAATATACGAATCTGTTAAATTTATTTATAACGTTTCCTTAATCAATTCGGTTTCGAGAGCTCATTTCACGTGACATAAACTATAAAAATAACGAAATAATCGCGCTGATTATCTTTACCAAATTCTCATGTCGAAACACTAACTGAGTTGACCGAGTCAACCGGGTTGACCAGCTGAGTTGACTGAGTCAACTCGCCTGGTTGACCAGGTTTGACCGAGTTGACTCGCTGAGTTGACTGAACCGCATTCAAAACTGACCCGAGCCTTCCTGTTGACTGCCTTTGACTCTGTTGACTCGGACCCGAACTGAGTTGACTCGTTTTGGTTGTGTGTTGACCGAGTCAAACCGAGATGTGTGACACCTGGGTCACTGCGACCATCAAAACAAATACCAAACCAATGAAATATTGTATTTCATACTTGGGATTTGTACAAATATGTGTATCATTTGCACATATCAATTCTTGTTCGATTTCGGGCTCTAAATCGCTTTCTGGAAGGTTATACGCGCACCGATGCGTAAATATAACCAGTTTAATGCAACAAACACTCCGGAACAGTGACATAGGCTTAAAATACCTTAAATAACCTTTACATAACTTAGAAATAAGTTTTGAAGGCTTTGGTATGGCAAAATCAAGTTTAATCGCTTACAGGGACTAAATTCGACAAACTGTGAAAGTATGCCGATATGAACTGTAACAGACATTCCGGAACATGACCATAAGTTAAACACACCCTAAATATCCTTTACATAGCTTAGAAATAGGCTTTGAGGGGTTCGGTGTGCTAAAATAAACTTTTGGGTCATTCAGGGACTAAAAGCGTCAAAAAGTGCACAAGTTTGCATTTTCGCGCATAACTTACGTTCTGAATACATCCGGACATCCAAAAATTTATGCAAGCACTAAAATATTTTATTCTAGTGTTTGGCATAAGAAAAATCCATTCGTCGCGCAATTTGGATCGTTTTTCGCGCTTATGCGCATTCCGTCGTAATTAAGCGAACATCGCGATCGTACGACCAAACGAACCAACATCCGGCATATTTTTGAGCATGTTTCAGGTCCACAATGTTTAGGCATCCTTGTGGAGCCTTGAAAATGATTTAACGGGCTTCAAACGTGTGGAAAATGGACTGAAACATGTGCAGGGACCTATTCTGCCATTTCTGTTTGAAAACTGCAGATAGGGGGCTAGGCGTGACGCGAGGGACCCTAGGCGTCACGCGAGGCCCTTTCAGATCAGAAAAAGTCATTTTAACAGCTGTTATGCACTCTAAACTCAATTACACTTGCTTGTTCCTGATCATGGGGGGCCAATATGATGCACATGGGGTTACCAACAAGGGTAGGGACAAGATCAAAGCACGGTATTCGAGGAACGATCCTAACGGTGGTCCAAATCCTATAAATACCCCTTTGATTCATTTGCAAAACCCACTTGAAATCTGAGAATTCTCTAAGTTGGGGTGTTTCATAACCTCATACCTGAGAATACTTGGATTATCAATCTTGCGGGGACCCTTGGTAAGTGTTCTTTCGTTCTTTTCATTCATTTTAGCGTTAAAGTCAAACTTTGTTTGACTTTCTGCATTGACCAGTTTATGGTCAATGTGAAGTTCGTTTGAACTTCATAACGTGAGTGTGATCACGATGGTTATAGTCCCTAGTGACTATACCTGCTGATTACCACGTTATCCAGGCTCAGTGACGAGTCGTAGTTTCGGCCAAAATGCGCATTCTTGCGTATTTTGTAACCAAACTACTCTTAGGTATCAAAACCGTTTGTTTTGATACCAAACCTGTTTTCTAAACTTAGTTAAGCATGTTTTAACATGCTTAGCTCGTCACTTTTAGTTTAGTGCTTATATAGGGTCGTAAGGTAAGCGATCTAAACAATCGCTTATACTTTCGAACCCGACCCGTTTGGTCGATCATTAGGATCCGACCAAACACATTAGGTGACCATAGTATATAGGGAATAACCCTCCGAGGTTATACCTAATGGTCACGACGTTTAGTTAGTTGTATGATAGGTAGTTTATATGCCTTAGGTAAATTACCAAAATACCCCTTTGACGCCAAAATTCATTTTGAATATATGTAACATAACTTTTGACATCTAAACTGATTTGGCAACAATATTAGACATGTTAAGGCATATTTTACTTATCATAGGGCTAGTTAGGCGGTCCGAACGCGTTTCACGCGAACGACGCGTTAAAGTAGCATAAGCTACCTAAACGGGTCGTAATGGGTCGTAAGCACTTAGGTTAGGTTTCATTTTAGTATGTAGGCTTTGTTAAACCATATTACACGAGTCTCCATACTCGTTTGGTTTACGAACCCTCATTCTATCCAATCCTCCGATTTTAGGTCCGGTATATTAACATAGTTACCTATATTAGGTGCCGTTTGATATTCGTGATCTCTAGCATTGTTTGGTTGTTACTCAAGGACTACTAAGCAATCTCATGTGAGTACATAGACCCCTCTTTTACTATTTTCAAACTATTTTGGGGTGGAATACATGTGCCTACTTGTTATTTTCGTGCTTTCATGCTTTCATATCATATGCTTGTTATGTTCACTAGTACATTATAGTACATGATTTCATTACATTTTATGCTATGTATGTCCATTGTGTGCATACTTAGTACATCGTTTTACATTACATTTCATGCTATGTATGTCCATTGTGTGCATACTTAGTATATCGTTTTACATTACATTTCATGCTATGTATGTCCATTGTGTGCATACTTAGTACATCGTTTTACATTACATTTCATGCTATGTATGCCCATTGTGTGCATACTTAGTACATTGTTTTACATTACATTTCACGCTATGTATGTTCATTTGATTACATACTTAGTGCATTGTTTTCACATGCTCACATTTTGGTATGACATTTGGTTTGTTCAAATGGGACAATATACATTCATTAACATTGATCACGCCGCTCGTTAGTAGGTAATGGTACCATAGGACTTGACAACTCCCATTCCTGAACCCTAGGTTTGTTTGGGTGGAAGGAATGACCGAATTCGAAAAACATAACACATATAGACCTTTAAATTCGTTTAGGGGTCTATCACCACAGTCACAAGGCTTGGATGTATGCATTTCACAATACCGCATAGATGTTTATATCAGTATAGCATGCATTTGCTCCACAAAACATAACTTTGATTTAAACCATGTTTTACTTCAATACCTTGTTTTTGTGCATTTTACATATGGTTTGGTTGATATATTTCACTTACCATACATAAACATTTTGACATTGATATACACAATTCATGATTTACATTAGACATAAACATTTTGACATTGATATACATAATTCATGATTTACATTAGACATAAACATTTTGAAATTGATATACACAATTCGTGATTTACATTAGACATAAACATTTTGACATTGATATACACAATTCATGATTTACATTAGACATAGACATTAGACATGGTTTTCACACAAACATTTTTGACATTTGATTATACATAAACATTTTTACTTTGGTGGTTTGGTTTGAGTAAGTGATTTAAGTAACGAGGCGTGTGTAATATGATACAAGCATGGTGGATACGCCGCTGGTACTTCCTATATATAAGTGCTTGTATGGTATTACATATCGTAGCGTTATTTGAATCATTTCAATTTAGACATATAACATTTTATACAAATAACATACTTTTCACAATACATTGTTTTACAAACAACTTATCCGATATAAACTCATTTTACTTGGTTATTAACTTAACCATGTATTATTCTTTTATACATATATATCATTTGGTTTATTTATCACTTTTCAAAATGATTTACAAGACAAAGCAAATTACAAGGTTCATGACTAAACATTTTCTTAAACATAAGTCATGAATTATATTTTCACAAAACCTATGTATCTCACAGGCATTTTTATGCTGACTTACCTATTTTCACATGTGTTTCAGGATATGATGCATAGGATTTATCAAGATACACTTAGGCGGACTTGGGCCTTAGTGACAATAAAAGATGCAAGACTAGTTATTTATGTTATGTTTCTTTGATTGTCAAGACATTGTAACTCTTTTAATCAATAAAACAATATTTCAATTTCCATGTGTTATGAAACAATGATTCTGTTACAACACTCCCCGACGTTTCCGCCACGTTTTGTTGTTTTACGTGGTCGGGGTGTGACAGAAAAGTTGGTATCAGAGCTCATGGTTATAGGGAATTAGGTTATTAGTAATGCTTTGACCTAGTCTATAACCTTCCTAGGACCCTAACGCGAGTTACTTGCGTTTAGTCATAAGACAATACCGTCACCTATCCTTAGGCGACGACCACAATAAGAACACAAATTTCAAAACCGCCTTGAAAACCAATCATCTGTTCTAGGATGATTGATTACTAGGTTTTGAACCCTCTGTTATAAGGTTTTGAACCCCTTTGATTTTTCAAATCTCGTCAAAGTTTGGGTCTTATAATGTGAACATGTGCAAACTGGAAGAGTGAATGACTGTACCCTGAGTTTTCTGTCGAAGGCTAGAGTGTTCGTACAAATCCGCAGTATCGGACCAGTCACTCTTACCAGGGAACTCTTGGGGTGAGTGTTCACTTATAGGCGAGCATGTCTTCAGTGATACATTAATATGATCCGTTTACTTTGATTTGTCACCATCTCATTTGTTTGCCTTAGGTAAACAAACAAATGATCGCGAATTCTTATGCATTGCCATTCTGCATTGTTTATCCGATGACGTTTCACTTGTTTCTTCCAATATCTTTCATTTTCTTCTAGAATGTCTCTTCCTCTCAGCAACGGTCAAATGTCCGAGCGAACAACCAAATTTGCCCAGCGAATAGGCGAAGTGATTCTGAAGACTATGGAGTTAGGCATTGCCATGTATCGTCTCCTGGAGGAAGCCACTCAAGAGTCACCAAAGGAGGCAGAGGCCAAGCCTTCACCTAAACCAAAGAAACGTAAAGCTTCAAAGAATCCCGCAGCGGTTGCACCAAAACAGGCAAGACCTAGCCAAGTGACAGCACCACCAGCCAAGAAACCAATCAAGGAATCAAAGACCATGGATGAACAGACTGGATCCCCTAAGAGGTCAAAGAAGCGAAAGGCTTCTCAGAACTTTGTCGTGGTCGCTCACAATGGCCAAGCCATCCCCAACCAACCAGCTCAACCCCCTGCTAGGAAGCCATACAATGGAACTGCACCCTTGTGCAACCAATGTAACCTTCATCATCATGCTAGTGTGAAGTGCCGCAAATGCCAAATTTGTGGACTTATAGGTCATATAGCAAGGGTTTGCCCAACTATAGCTGCACCAAATCAAGCTGGTGACAATCCTGCTCAAGCTCGTTTCTCGCCAGGGTCCTGTTACAACTGTGGCGAGATGGGCCATTTCCTAAGGGATTGCCCAAAGCTTGCTAATGCAAATCTGACCCATAGATAAGCATTTGGCTGATTAGAAAATGCTACTGCCTTGAATAATTTGAATCTTATGCTTTTGTATCTTTTGTTGAACCCTGAAACAATCTATTTTGTTTATAAATAAATCGTTGTTCACAATTCTGATATACAAGTGTAGTTATATGTGTGTATGACTTTTCCTATGATACCTACATCAAGGAACTATATTCCTTACAAACTACTCTTGCGAATTTTCCCATTCTTGCGTTTGCTCATGATTCCCTTGGAAAAATTCTAAGTACTCGTTTCACTCTAAGAAACAAAGTACAGAAAATAAAGTGACATTATGAGTAATCGTGCTTTTGCACATCTATGCCTTTGAATCCTTGGTTAGATAACCAAGGATATTTTCAATTCTCATACCCATTACGTTCTGATTTTTTTTCAACATGCATAACATAAGCTTTCAAAACAACCTACGTGATTTCAAAACATTCTATATATAGTTCGAAAACATTTTTTTATATATAGTGTATTTACTTAACATAACAAATGCACAAAGCTTTGTCTGTATTTTCAAAAACAACCTTCATGATTTCAAAATGTCTCATATAGTCTGAAAACAATATTAATACAATATATTTTCTTATCAAGTGCATGATTTCAAAAGTATCATTTATGTTTTCCAAAAACCTTATACATAATTTCAAAATTCATCTCGCATGATTTTAAAACATTTTTATAAATATACTTACCTAGTACACCTACTTTATGATTTCAAAAGTATTATGCATAAGGTTTCAAAAACATTGAACACATTTTTTTTAAGAACCCCATGCATAGTTTTCAAAAATATTTTTCCTCATACATTGACTTAACCTTCAAATTTCGCTTCATATGTCGCTTTGGTATATCTAGCATCTCAACTTCATAAGCATTTTTACTTCATGTTTTGACTTAAGCACATCCAGTGCAAGGTTTCAAAACATCTTCGACTTCTAAAATCCATATAGGATCTTTTTATCTTCACATTAGACCCTTGTGGATGATTATCTTTCAAATCAGAGTCCTTAATTGGATTCCTTGTGTACCTTAATTCGAACATTTCGGTTCTTTATAATCGAAATCGAATTTTCTCTTTAAAAGATCTTTCTATCTTTATAGTTAGATTCTTAGAAATATTTAAAGCACCAATCAAAATCCACTGATTGGATACCTGGTGTGCTTTGAATACATGTGCACAGTTAGCAGAACAAATTAACAAAATGATAACAAATCAAGTTAAACAATTTTGTGGTTATGTGATTATGTGTTTATGCATTATGTGTTTTCTTTTATGCCATTTTTTTGTGTTTTTGTATACTCTGGATATTCGTTATCCAAATCCTCGTAGAATCTTTCATATCTTCATATGAGGGATTCGTAGTAGGATATTAAAAAAGGTACTACCCTAAATCCTTATTGGGCTTCTACGTGTTAGCTAAGACCCTTGGATTATATAGTACCACTCCATGATTCATAAGAGACCCTCCTAGTGGTCTAGTAAAAAAGATTGAATCAGAATCTGGCTAAAAATGACATGCGCTGATGTAGCTAAACAGACTCCTTGGTAGTCTATTTAAATCATTTATTGATTTAATTAAAAGGACCCTATGGTGGTCTAGTCACAATCATCACAAGCTCGTTCATTGCTTTCTTCCCCTACACATTATAAGATGCACTACGTGACTATGCAAGGAATTACGTAATTATGGATGCATACATAATTGCGAAGTTCAGTGCATGGAAACCTCGGTAAGACTTATTATGTGTAAGAACCGATAGTGACAACCATAACGAAATGTGAACAATGTAATAGAGGTATGGTGGACGCACCAATGACGCTTTATATACTTGTATATAAGTGTCCCTCTCACATGGAAAGCATGATGTTATTGTAAAGTTACTATAAGTTCAGGACTCTAACCAGTGTTGTTTGATCTTTTTAACTTCATGTTTCAACCTCTCACAAGTTTCATCTGAATAAATTTCGGGACGAAATTTCCTAAAGTAGGGGAGACTGTGACACCTGGGTCACTGCGGCCATCAAACAAATACCAAACCAATGAAATATTATATTTCATACTTGGGATTTGTACAAATATGTGTATCATTTGCACATATCAATTCTTGTTCGATTTCGGGCTCTAAATCGCTTTCTGGAAGGTTATACGCGCACCGATGCGTAAATATAACCAGTTTAATGCAACAAACACTCCGGAACAGTGACATAGGCTTAACATACCTTAAATAACCTTTACATAACTTAGAAATAAGTTTTGAAGGCTTTGGTATGGCAAAATCAAGTTTAATCGCTTATAGGGACTAAATTCGACAAACTGCGAAAGTATGCCGATTTGAACTGTAACAGACATTCCGGAACATGACCATAAGTTAAACACACCCTAAATATCCTTTACATAGCTTAGAAATAGGCTTTGAGGGGTTCGGTGTGCTAAAATAAACTTTTGGGTCATTCAGGGACTAAAAGCGTCAAAAAGTGCACAAGTTTGCATTTTCGCGCATAACTTACGTTCTGAATACATCCGGACATCCAAAAATTTATGCAATCACTAAAATATTTATTCTATTGTTTGGCATAAGAAAAATCCATTCGTCGCGCAATTTGGATCGTTTTTCGCGCTTATGCGCATTCCGTCGTAATTAAGCGAACATCGCGATCGTACGACCAAACGAACCAGCATCCGGCATATTTTTGAGCATGTTTCATGTCCACAATGTTTAGGCATCCTTGTGGAGCCTTGAAAATGATTTAACGGGCTTCAAACGTGTGGAAAATGGACTGAAACATGTGCAGGGACCTATTCTGCCATTTCTGTTTGAAAACTGCAGATAGGGGGCTAGGCGTGACGCGAGGGACCCTAGGCGTCACGCGAGGCCCTTTCAGATCAGAAAAAGTCATTTTAACAGCTGTTAATAGCTGTTATGCACTCTAAACTCAATTCCACTTGCTTTTTCCTGATCATGGGGGGCCAATATGATGCACATGGGGTTACCAACAAGTGTAGGGACAAGATCAAAGCACGGTATTCGAGGAACGATCCTAACGGTGGTCCAAATCCTATAAATACCCCTTTGATTCATTTGCAAAACCCACTTGAAATCTGAGAATTCTCTAAGTTGGGGTGTTTCATCACCTCATACCTGAGAATACTTGGATTATCAATCTTGCGGGGACCCTTGGTAAGTGTTCTTTCGTTCTTTTCATTCATTTTAGCGTTAAAGTCAAAATTTGTTTGACTTTCTGCATTGATCAGTTTATGGTCAATGCGAAGTTCATTTGAACTTCATAACGTGAGTGTGATCACGATGGTTATAGTCCCTAGTGACTATACCTACTGATTACCACGTTATCCAGGCTCAGTGACGAGTCGTAGTTTCGGCCAAAATGCGCATTCTTGCGTATTTTGTAACCAAACTACTCTTAGGTATCAAAACCGTTTGTTTTGATACCAAACCTGTTTTCTAAACTTAGTTAAGCATGTTTTAACATGCTTAGCTCGTCACTTTTAGTTTAGTGCTTATATAGGGTCGTAAGGTAAGCGATCTAAACAATCGCTTATACTTTCGAACCCGACCCGTTTGGTCGATCATTAGGATCCGACCAAACACATTAGGTGACCATAGTATATAGGGAATAACCCTCCGAGGTTATACCTAATGGTCACGACGTTTAGTTAGTTGTATGATAGGTAGTTTATATGCCTTAGGTAAATTACCAAAACACCCCTTTGATTCCAAAATTCATTTTGAACATATGTAACATAACTTTTGACATCTAAACTGATTTGGCAACAATATTAGACATGTTAAGGCATATTTTACTTATCATAGGGCTAGTTAGGCGGTCCGAACGCGTTTCACGCGAACGACGCGTTAAAGTAGCATAAGCTACCTAAACGGGTCGTAATGGGTCGTAAGCACTTAGGTTAGGTTTCATTTTAGTATGTAGGCTTTGTTAAACCATATTACACGAGTCTCCATACTCGTTTGGTTTACGAACCCTCATTCTATCCAATCCTCCGATTTTAGGTCCGGTATATTAACATAGTTACCTATATTAGGTGCCGTTTGATATCCGTGATCTCTAGCATTGTTTGGTTGTTACTCAAGGACTACTAAGCAATCTCATGTGAGTACATAGACCCCTCTTTTACTGTTTTAAAACTGTTTTGGGGTGGAACACATGTGCCTACTTTTTATTTTCGTGCTTTCATGCTTTCATATCATATGCTTGTTATGTTCACTAGTACATTATAGTACATGATTTCATTACATTTTATGCTATGTATGTCCATTGTGTGCATACTTAGTACATCGTTTTACATTACATTTCATGCTATGTATGTCCATTGTGTGCATACTTAGTACATCGTTTTACATTACATTTCATGCTATGTATGTCCATTGTGTGCATACTTAGTACATTGTTTTACATTACATTTCACGCTATGTATGTTCATTTGATTACATACTTAGTGCATTGTTTTCACATGCTCACATTTTGGTATGACATTTGGTTTGTTCAAATGGGACAATATACATTCATTAACATTGATCACGCCGCTCGTTAGTAGGTAATGGTACCATAGGACTTGACAACTCCCATTCCTGAACCCTAGGTTTGTTTGGGAGGAAAGAATGACCGAATTCGATAAACATAACACAGATAGACCTTTAAATTCGTTTAGGGGTCTATCACCACAGTCACAAGGCTTGGATGTATGCATTTCACAATACCGCATAGATGTTTATATCAGTATAGCATGCATTTGCTCCACAAAACATAACTTTGATTTAAACCATGTTTTACTTCAATACCTTGTTTTTGTGCATTTTACATATGGTTTGGTTGATATATTTCACTTACCATACATAAACATTTTGACATTGATATACACAATTCATGATTTACATTAGACATAAACATTTTGACATTGATATACATAATTCATGATTTACATTAGACATAAACATTTTGACATTGATATACACAATTCGTGATTTACATTAGACATAAACATTTTGACATTGATATACACAATTCATGATTTACATTAGACATAGACATTAGACATGGTTTTCACACAAACATTTTTGACATTTGATTATACATAAACATTTTTACTTTGGTGGTTTGGTTTGAGTAAGTGATTTAAGTAACGAGGCGTGTGTAATATGATACAAGCATGGTGGATACGCCGCTGGTACTTCCTATATATAAGTGCTTGTATGGTATTACATATCGTAGCGTTATTTGAATCATTTCAATTTAGACATATAACATTTTATACAAATAACATACTTTTCACAATACATTGTTTTACAAACAACTTATCCGATATAAACTCATTTTACTTGGTTATTAACTTAACCATGTATTATTCTTTTATACATATATATCATTTGGTTTATTTATCACTTTTCAAAATGATTTACAAGACAAAGCAAATTACAAGGTTCATGACTAAACATTTTCTTAAACATAAGTCATGAATTATATTTTCACAAAACCTATGTATCTCACAGGCATTTTTATGCTGACTTACCTATTTTCACATGTGTTTCAGGATATGATGCATAGGATTTATCAAGATACACTTAGGCGGACTTGGGCCTTAGTGACAATAAAAGATGCAAGACTAGTTATTTATGTTATGTTTCTTTGATTGTCAAGACATTGTAACTCTTTTAATCAATAAAACAATATTTCAATTTCCATGTGTTATGAAACAATGATTCCGTTACAACACTCCCCGACGTTTCCGCCACGTTTTGTTGTTTTACGTGGTCGGGGTGTGACAGAAAAGTTGGTATCAGAGCTCATGGTTATAGGGAATTAGGTTATTAGTAATGCTTTGACCTAGTCTATAACCTTCCTAGGACCCTAACGCGAGTTACTTGCGTTTACTCATAAGACAATACCGTCATCAGCATCGCCATCGTCGCCGGAGTACAATCGCCGGAAGTACGAGAAAAACAAAACACAAGAAAAAGTATGAGTTGTCAAGATCGAGGCAGATCTGTAGTTAGAAGGTGGAAAGGAACAGGAAAACGTGGACTTACCGGAATTTGTTCACTTGAGTCCGGCTGCCGACACCTCGAATCACCACTTCCGCCGCTCAAATCAGCAAACCGACACCGGGAACAAGCTCAAAAGGTGTGGTTTAGGGGGGGGGGTACGAACTGTCACGATCCGGAAAAAGGTCGCCGGAGCACCGCCACCGATGGTGGAGCCGCCGCGGCTCCGCCGCTGTGCCTCGCCGGCCGGAGTCCGGCCCTGTTCTGCCGAGAGAGAGAGAGAGCACTGTGGGTGTGTTTGTGTGTGTTTGGTTTGAAAATGAGAGGAGAAGGTTTTTAACACCTTATATACTTGGGGTTTCTTTGGTGGGCGTTGGGCCCAAGGCCCACAAGCCCAATATCATGTTTCAAGTGGCCCGTCAGCTCCTACGAGCCCGTTTCCAAAACCCGAATTCATCGTAACATAGTAAAATAAAATTTTAGATTTAAAAACGTGTAAAATAGTGCCGGTAGATGTCGTTTGCGAGTTCGTTCGTCGATAACGTAAAGTCGCGTGATTTTCGTCGTTTTTAGACCGTTTTTCGATCCGGTTACGACTACACTAGTTAAAATTTAATTACGAACTAAATATATCGTAAAAATTTAATATTTGTCGGCGTTGTCAGTATTTTGTTCGGTTTCAGTTCGTTACCGTTTAATATTCCGCAGATTTCCCGCAGACCGTTATACGCGTACTGTAGAACCGAATAGGCGTTCCTAAGCTTACTGAGGGCCTAATTAAGTTAATTTGCGTCGTAAACACTATTTTTTGTCGCTTTAATCACCTGTTAATCATGTAATTAAGGGCGTAAACTTCCGGTTGTCACATTCTCCCCTTGTTAATAAAATTTCATCCTCGAAATTTAGACTACGTTAACTCCCTAGAGTTATATTATGCGTTGGTAATACAAATATTACCAAAGTGAATGAACATGAAATCGAATCAAGACTTTACTCGAATTATGAATTCAAGGACTTACTATAGAAATCAGAACCCAACGGTTAACAGGAATATGTTTTAGAATTTGATGTCAAAGGAAACGAGACATACTGATACAGTCACCAGTGTGACTAAGTTAATAGGGGTCCAATAAAAGAGGAATTTCGAGCAATAAAATTCCAAACGAACATTCACAACATGCAAATGAATTCTAGAACGATAACATCCACTAAATGGAACTTAGAATCAACAAGTTCAATGAAATAGTTTTGCATGAAACGCTCGATCATGATCAACCCAAGCTGCAAGTTCTACCGACGCTACAAGGTGTCGTAGTGATCAAAATACTTCAACAATAGCGGTGACCGAAGAAGTTCATCGTGTTTGAAATCAAATGAAATCGCAATGAAGCAAATCTGAAAATTTGTTTCAAACGACATTATAGGATTTTCAATTGAAATGGAACATCAAAGAAATAATGTTTTCTATCGAAAATGAAGAAGCAATGAATATCACGAAACATTCGATCGATAATGAAAGAATTGTTAGGAGGCACACCGAAATATAACATGAATTTGTGTACCATTATCTTAACACATGATTGTATTAAGACTGCTTTAATATGATATATCAAAGTGGATTCAAAATAAATAAATAAATAAATAAATCCGTATATAAGGTGTGTAAACGAGATTAGCGCAAGCTTCAATGTAGTGAAAATACCATCACAAGGTTTTGAAATCAATGACGGGTAGTCCGTAGGACGACCCTTAATGGTTATAAAGTATAATTTAATCCTACATTTATCCGTGTAATTATCTTGAATTAGATAACTACGGTTGCTTGTGTTTCAGGTACATTTGGGGCCTAAAAGTGGGGAAATAAAGCTTCGAATAGACGCGACTGGATTGGAGATTGAAAGACGGAGAATAAATGGAAAAAATAAAATTTTGGAACGGAAGAACTAAGAATATCACATGATAGAGGATGAAATTACGGGAACGAAGGCGAAAACGGTGAAGAAAACGAAGTCGAAACGAAAAAGTTATGCTGAAAACAAGTTTTCAGGTTGAAGCCTGTCGTAAGCTACGGCAAGGGCCGTAGCTTACGGCGCCGACTGACAAAAATTGTCACCGTAAGCCAGTTTTAACCCACCGTAGGCCATTTCAAGCCACCGTAAGCTACGGTGGCCACCATAGCTTTCGGTGGAGACTGGCGTGAAACCTGTAACTCCCTCATTTAAGGTTGTTTATGGTGCCTTTTCATCATCCAATCATTCCCAACGGTTTTGGAGCTGTTCTAGGGAGATTTTGGGCACTTGTTCTTGGTTCAAAACAATCTCTAAACAATTTGTTGGTGTTTTTGATTCACATGAACATTAAGACTCGAGTGATGATGATTGTCCAAGCCATGAGTGGCTAAACTCTCTATGACTGTCTTTAGTTGAAGGTTTGTAAGAATTTATGCTTTGATTTTCGTATTTCTAGAATAATAAACTTGTCCTTATGATTTGTTTGTTATGGTGTGTGATTGATTGTTAGTAAATTGTTGATTCTTATGTTAATATAGTTTGAAACCATACGTTCTTGGTGCCGTTGGCAATCGAGATATCATGGGTAGAATTAGTATTGAGTAAGGGTTAATTGGTCATCGGGTAACAACCTCACGTTCTAGGAATCTGAGTACTTAGTTCCCTTTTATCACAACAATCAATCATACATGAACTATGTCTATGTAGTTCTTTCTAGTGAATGATAACATAAATGTTAAAGCAAACCGGAAACTAAAGATGGTCATTCGTCTTGTAACACCTGTGCCTTCACGGCCATCAAACAAATACCAAACCAATGAAATATTATATTTCATACTTGGGATTTGTAAAAATATGTGTATCGTTTACACATATCAACTCTTGTTCAATTTCAAACCCTAAATCGCTTTCTGGAAGGTTATACGCGCACTAATGCGTAAATATAACCAGTTTAATGCAACGAACACTCCGGAATAGTGAAATAGGCTTAACATACCTTAAATAACCTATACATAACTTAGATATAAGTTTTGGAAGGTTTGGTGTGGTGAAATCAAAGTTAAATCGCTTACAGGGACTAAAGTTGACAAACTGCGAAAGTATGCCAATTTGAACTGTAACAGACATTCTGGAACATGACCATAAGTTAAACATACCATAAATATCCTTTATATAGCTTAGAAATAGGCTTTGAGGGGTTCGGTGTGCTAAAATAAACTTTTGTGTCATCCAGGGACTAAAAGTGTCAGAAAGTGCACAAGTTTGCATTTTCGCGCATATCTTACGTTCTGAATACATCCGGACATCCAAAAATTTATGTAAGCATGACTACATTATATTTTAGTGTTCGCCTTAAGAAAAATCCATTCTTTTCGTCATTTGGATCGTTTTTCGCGCTTATGCGCATTCCGTCGTAATTAAGCGAACATCGCGTTCGTACGACCAAACGAACCATCATCCAAGATATTTTTGAGCATGTTTTGAGTTCCCTATACTTTAACTTCATTTTAGAGCCTTGAAATGAGGTTAACGGGGTTCAAACGCATCGAGAATCGCTTAAAAACACAACAGGGACCATTTCTGCAAAAATCTGCCAAAACAGGGGCCTAGCGTGACGCGACGGGCCTAGGCGTCACGCGAGCCCCTGTCTGGACCAGATTCAGTGTTTTTATCACAAGTTCCAGCCACTTTAATCCTCCACCACATGTTTGCAACTTGCTTAATCACTAAGATTAGGAGCATATGTGGCTCCATAACCTTTGTGACAAGTGTACGCACGAGATTAAGGCACGATAATCGACAAACGATCCTAACGGTGGTGCATATCCTATAAATACCCACCCCCCATTTGTTCAAAACCCACAAATCTGATTAAGAGAGCTCTAAGTTGGAACCTTCGTTTCATACCTGAGCCATTTTGATCTGGGTTAGCATTCGGGGACCCTTCGTAAGTGTTCCTTCGTTCTTTTATCGCTTTTCGAGCCCGAAAGTCAACTATGTTTGACTTTCGGCATTGACCAGGTTTTGGTCAATAAGAAGTTCGTTTGAACTTCATAACGTGAGCGTAATCACGATGGTCATAGTCCATAGTGACTATACCTACTGATTACCACGTTATCTAGGCTCAGTGACGAGCCGTAGTTTCGGCCAGAATACGTATTCTTGCGTATTTTGTAACCAAACTACCCTTAGGTATCAAAACCGTTTGTTTTGATACCAAACTTGTTTAGTTAAGCATGTTTCAACATGCTTAGCTCGTCACTTTTAGTTTAGTGCTCGTCTAGGGTCGTAGGGTAAGCGATCTGATAAATCGCTTATACCTCGAACCCGACCCAGTTTGGTCGATCATTAGGATCCGACCAAACACTTTAGGTGACCATAGTGTAGGGAATAACCTTCCGAGGTTATACCTTATGGTCACGACGTGTAAGTAGTTGTATGATAGGTAGTTTATATGCCTTAGGTAAATTACCAGAATACCCTTTTCATGTATAATTGGTAATTAAGCATATGTAACCTAAACCTTTGTCACATAACTGATTATTTAACATGTTTAGGCATATAATACTTGTCATAGGACTAGTTAGGCGGTCCGAACGCGTTTCACGCGCACGACGCGTTAAAGTAGCATAAGCTACCTTAATGGGTCGCGATGGGTCGAAAGCACTTAGGTTAGTCTCATTGTAGTATGTAGGCCTTGTTAAACCATATCATATGAGTTCCAACACTCATTTGGTTTACCAAGCCTCATCCTATCCGATCTCCCGATTTAAGTCCGGTTTATTTATATAGTTTAGATTTGCCGACTGATTCCGTGCTCTCTCTAGCTTTGTTTGGTTGTTGTTCAAGACCTCCAAGCATTCTCAGGCGAGTACATTCTTCCCCTATTTTACTGTTTTCAATTGTTTTGGGGTGACTCATATGTGCTAAATGTTTTCGATGTTATAACGATGGTTTCAAAAACGATTAAGGCGATTTATACAAAACTAATAACGATTTCATAAAGTGAACAAACTTGTTGGTTGTATTTACATAACAAATGACATTCATTAGCAATGATCAAGCCGACCAGTATTAGGTTATGGTACCATAGGATCTGACAAATCCCGTTATTTACTGCACCCGTGGTTATGTGTGGGGGTAGTGGTAGCGACTGAATCTGAAATTGTTAATTTACTCTTTGGTAAGGGTTTATTAATGCGAGATGTTAATTTATCCTTTGGTAAGGGTTTATTAATGCGAATTGTTAATTTATCCTTTGGCAAGGGTTTATTAATGCGAGTCACGAAGGTTTGGATGTTATTAGCGAGACGATCATTTAAGTAGTTTCACGACCTAAAACGAATTAAACGATTCACGATTGGGTTTCACACGATGTTTTAACGATTGGGTAAACGATTGGCTTCAAAACGATATACGATATTATTTTGGTTTGGTTTGGTTAAGTGATTAAGTAACGATGCGTGTGTAATATGATACAAGCATGGTGGATACGCCGCTGGTACTTCCTATATATAAGTGTTTGTATGGTATTACATATTGTAGCGTTATTTGAATCATTTCAGCTCGAGACATAGAGCATTTTATACAAATAACATACTTTTCATAAGACATTTATTTACAAACAACTTATCTTATTACAAACTCATTTTACATGGTTATTCATTTAATCATGCATTATTCTCTTATTTATACATATCACCTGAACTTATCATTGTTTTCAAATAATTTACTAAAACAAATGTTTTTGGGTTAAGAGTCATGACTACGAGGTTTTACAAATTATAACCTGCTTGATTTGAGTTGGTTAATTAAGTTGCAATATTATACTCTTTTCAAAACAAGGTTTTTAAATAAAGTATTGCAACGTCTAAACTAGCCATGATTTCGACACTCCTACAAAACCTATGTACTCGCCAGCATTTCTTTGCTGACCTCGTTTTTCACATATGTTTCAGGTATTGTTGAATGATATCGATTGATAAGATGCATGCTCACATAGGACTGGACAAGGCCTTAGTGACTCAATAACAATGATAGACTATGTTTAACTAGTGTATTTAGATTTCAAGACGATGTAATTATTCAATGTTTAATAAAACGAAACACTTTTTGGTATCCATGGTTATGAAACATTAATTCTGTTGCAACACGCCCCGATGTTTCCGCCGCGATTTGTTGTTTTACGCGGTCGGGGTGTGACAGAAAAGTGGTATCAGAGCCAATGGTTATAGGGAATTAGGTTATTAGTAATGCTTTGACCTAGTCTATAACTTTCTTAGGACCCTAACGCGAGTTTACTTGCGTTTAGTCATAAAACGATACCGTCACCTATCCTTAGGCGACGACCACAACAAGAACATAAAATTCAAAACCGCTTTGAAAACTAATCATCTGTTCTAGGATGATTAATTACTAGGTTTTGAACCCTCTATTGTAAGGTTTTGAACTCTCTATTATATGGTTTTGAACCCCTTTGAGTTTTCAAAACTTCGTCAAGGTTTTGGGTTTTAAATGATGTGAACATGTGCAAACTGGAAGGGTGAATGCCTGTATTCCGGGTTTTCTGTCTAGGCAAGCACTTCGTATACATCTCATCAGACGCGAGACCAGTTGTGCTTACCTGGGAATTCTTGGGATGAGTGTTCACTTATAGGCGAGCATGTCTTCGCGATACATTATTTTTACCTATTTACTTTGATTAATCACCGAGGTCGTTTGTTGCTTTGTAGTAACAAACAAATGACCACTATCCTTGCTTTCTTCAGATTTGTTCATCTCATTCTTTTCGTCTAAATTCTCTCACTCGTTTCCTTTCATGTTTCCTCTTTTAGAAAATGCCTCCTCGACGCGAAAGCCAGATAGAGACTGCCGAGCTGGCAGAAATCATTGCGCAGCAAATGGCTGCTCAATTCCCAAACCTCTTTGCTCAATGGATCCAAGCCTACAACAACAACAATGTTCCATGCAAATACAAGGATTTTAACCAGGCTAAACCACTCAAGTTTAGTGGTTCTGAAGGAGCGACTGGGCTTCTTCAGTGGTTTGAAAGCATAGAGAATACTTTTCGCCACGTGCAGTGTCTTGACAATCGCAAGGTCGAGTTTGCTTCGAGCGTATTTCAGAAGAGGGCTTTGACATGGTGGAATGGGGTTATGAGAGATAGGGGTGCTGAGATTGCCTTGGCACAGACATGGGCTGAACTAAGAGCTCTTATGATGAGGGAATTCTGTCCTCGTCATGAGCAGCGAGCCTTAGAGAAGGAATTTGATGATTTGAAGCAGGATAGTGGTGAGCACAGGGCTTATACTGATAGGTTTGAGGAGCTGAGTCTGCTTTGCCCGACAATGGTTACCCCACTTGACATAGCTATCGAAAGGTACATCGACGGCCTACCTGACTCGGTACAAGACATCCTTACTGGTAGTAACCCTGCCACACTCCGTCAGGCGATCGAGTTATCAGCGACATTGACTGAGTCGCAGATTCGGAAGAACAAGTTACACAGGAAGGGTGACAATGGCAAGAAACAGACAGCTGACATGGAGGATAGCAAGAAAGGTCAAAACAAGAAGGGTAAGGAAGGTGAGACGTCAAAGAAATCAAGAAAGCGAAAGGATGTCCAGAACTTTGCTGTTACAGCACAGACTGCTCAGAACCCGCGGAACCAACCAGCTCAGCCACCTGCAAAGAAAGCATATGCCGGTACCGCACCTCATTGTGCCCGTTGCAACGGTCATCACGTTGCACAACAAGATTGCAAGAAATGCACAACGTGTGGTAGACTTGGGCATTTGGCCAATAATTGTCGTTTGGGACAAAATCAGGCTGCTCAGGTTCAAGCTCCGGTTCAAGGGAATGCTGTGAGATTCCCACTGGGTTCATGTTTCAACTGCGGAGAGATTGGTCACTTCCGCCACAACTGCCCAAGACTGGTGAATGCAAATGCTAACGCAAACCCAAATGCGAACGCCAACGTCAATGTGAATCCAGCACATGGTTGAGTGTTAAACATCAATAAGGCCGGCTATCAACGATGCAGCGATGAACGATTAGCATTTTGTATTTTTCCTCTGGTTGTTATCTTGTAACATTTAAAAACAATGCGGATGTTATATAAATAAAATTTGTGGTTTTATTTTTAACTAATGCAATTGTATGAATGTTTGATTCAACCTTATGATGTTAACACAAAGACAAAACTACTCGTGTGGTTCTGTCATTTTTACGATCACTTGTGATCTCCCTTAGAACCTTAAACACTTGTTTCTTTTAAATCTAAATTATCTTATCGTCTTGCACCGTTCGAGATGCAAGAATTATCAAAACAGCTTCAAGAGTTGTCTGATAAAGGATTCATCCGTCTGGACTTTTCACCTTGGAGAAATTCCTGTTCTCCTTGTGAAAAGAAAAATGAATCTTTTCGAATGAATATCAATTAACGTAAGCCTAGTAAGCTTACCATCAAGAATCGATATCCCCCTACCTTAAATCAACGTTTTCTCCGATCAACTACATAATGTTTCATGCTTTTCCAAGATCGATTTGCGTCTTGGATATTATCAACTTCGTATTCTCGAAGAAGATATTCCCAAAACGGTTTTTTTGCACGGAATATGGCCATTACGAGTTTACAGTCATACCTTTTGGTTTGACAAATGCTCCAGCCATCTTCATGGACTTAATAAATAGAGTCTGCAAGCCTTATTTGGATCAGTTCGTCATTGTTATTAATGACCTCTTGATCTATTCATGTCCGGAGCCGATCACGATCAACACCTTCGTTGATTTCGGAGCCTGATTGGATTCCTTGTACACATTAATATGTACATTACAACTCAATTAGGCCAAGCCGAATTCCTTTTTAGATCTTCCTATTTTCATAGTTAGATTCTTGAAAATATTTAAAGTGCCAAGTGAAATCCACAGATTGGATTCCTAGTATGCTTTAAATACCCATGTCCAAAGATAACAAATTTAAACGATTTTACGATTAAACGATTCTGCGATTTAACGATTTTACGATTAAACGATTCTGCGATTTAACGATTTTGCGATTAAACGATTATGCAATTATGTGACTATGTGTTTATTCATCTCATGTTTTCTCGTCTGCATTTTAGTGTTTTTAATACTCTGGATATTCGTTATCCAAATCCTCGCAGGATCTTTCATATCTTCATATGAGAGATTCGTAGCAGGATATTCAAAAGGTACTACCTTAAATCCTTAATAGGGCTTCTACGTGGTAGTTAAGACCCTTGGGTTATATAGTACCATTCCTGTATTAGATGATAGACCCTTTAGTGGTCTAGTAAAAAAGATTGATCCACAATTTGGTTAAAGAACGACATCTAGTGATGTAGCTGGACAGACTCCTTGATAGTCTATTTAAATCATCTATTGATTTAGTCTAAAGGACTCTATGGCGGTCTAAGTCACGCTCATCACAGGATTGTTCATTTGGTTTTACCCTACACATTATAAAATAGACTGTGTGAACTGTGCAAGGAATTCTCTAATTATGGATGCGCACATAATTATGAAATTTAGTGCACAGAAATCTAGTAAGGTTTATTATGTGAAAGAACCGATAGTGACAACAATAACAAAATGAGAACGATGTAATGGAGGCATGGTGGACGCACCAACGACGCTTCATATACTTGTATATAAGTGTCCCTCTTACATTTCAAACATAATGTTATTAAGGTTACTAGAAGTTCAAGAACCCTAACCATTGTTATTTGATCTTTTCAACTTCATGTTTTAAACTCTTACAAGTTTCCTCTAAATAAATTTCGGGACGAAATTTCCTAAAGTAGGGGAGACTGTAACACCTGTGCCTTCACGGCCATCAAACAAATACCAAACCAATGAAATATTATATTTCATACTTGGGATTTGTAAAAATATGTGTATCGTTTACACATATCAACTCTTGTTCAATTTCAAACCCTAAATCGCTTTCTGGAAGGTTATACGCGCACTAATGCGTAAATATAACCAGTTTAATGCAACGAACACTCCGGAATAGTGAAATAGGCTTAACATACCTTAAATAACCTATACATAACTTAGATATAAGTTTTGGAAGGTTTGGTGTGGTGAAATCAAAGTTAAATCGCTTACAGGGACTAAAGTTGACAAACTGCGAAAGTATGCCAATTTGAACTGTAACAGACATTCTGGAACATGACCATAAGTTAAACATACCATAAATATCCTTTATATAGCTTAGAAATAGGCTTTGAGGGGTTCGGTGTGCTAAAATAAACTTTTGTGTCATCCAGGGACTAAAAGTGTCAGAAAGTGCACAAGTTTGCATTTTCGCGCATATCTTACGTTCTGAATACATCCGGACATCCAAAAATTTATGTAAGCATGACTACATTATATTTTAGTGTTCGCCTTAAGAAAAATCCATTCTTTTCGTCATTTGGATCGTTTTTCGCGCTTATGCGCATTCCGTCGTAATTAAGCGAACATCGCGTTCGTACGACCAAACGAACCATCATCCAAGATATTTTTGAGCATGTTTTGAGTTCCCTATACTTTAACTTCATTTTAGAGCCTTGAAATGAGGTTAACGGGGTTCAAACGCATCGAGAATCGCTTAAAAACACAACAGGGACCATTTCTGCAAAAATCTGCCAAAACAGGGGCCTAGCGTGACGCGACGGGCCTAGGCGTCACGCGAGCCCCTGTCTGGACCAGATTCAGTGTTTTTATCACAAGTTGCAGCCACTTTAATCCTCCACCACATGTTTGCAACTTGCTTAATCACTAAGATTAGGAGCATATGTGGCTCCATAACCTTTGTGACAAGTGTACGCACGAGATTAAGGCACGATAATCGACAAACGATCCTAACGGTGGTGCATATCCTATAAATACCCACCCCCCATTTGTTCAAAACCCACAAATCTGATTAAGAGAGCTCTAAGTTGGAACCTTCGTTTCATACCTGAGCCATTTTGATCTGGGTTAGCATTCGGGGACCCTTCGTAAGTGTTCCTTCGTTCTTTTATCGCTTTTCGAGCCCGAAAGTCAACTATGTTTGACTTTCGGCATTGACCAGGTTTTGGTCAATAAGAAGTTCGTTTGAACTTCATAACGTGAGCGTAATCACGATGGTCATAGTCCATAGTGACTATACCTACTGATTACCACGTTATCTAGGCTCAGTGACGAGCCGTAGTTTCGGCCAGAATACGTATTCTTGCGTATTTTGTAACCAAACTACCCTTAGGTATCAAAACCGTTTGTTTTGATACCAAACTTGTTTAGTTAAGCATGTTTCAACATGCTTAGCTCGTCACTTTTAGTTTAGTGCTCGTCTAGGGTCGTAGGGTAAGCGATCTGATAAATCGCTTATACCTCGAACCCGACCCAGTTTGGTCGATCATTAGGATCCGACCAAACACTTTAGGTGACCATAGTGTAGGGAATAACCTTCCGAGGTTATACCTTATGGTCACGACGTGTAAGTAGTTGTATGATAGGTAGTTTATATGCCTTAGGTAAATTACCAGAATACCCTTTTCATGTATAATTGGTAATTAAGCATATGTAACCTAAACCTTTGTCACATAACTGATTATTTAACATGTTTAGGCATATAATACTTGTCATAGGACTAGTTAGGCGGTCCGAACGCGTTTCACGCGCACGACGCGTTAAAGTAGCATAAGCTACCTTAATGGGTCGCGATGGGTCGAAAGCACTTAGGTTAGTCTCATTGTAGTATGTAGGCCTTGTTAAACCATATCATATGAGTTCCAACACTCATTTGGTTTACCAAGCCTCATCCTATCCGATCTCCCGATTTAAGTCCGGTTTATTTATATAGTTTAGATTTGCCGACTGATTCCGTGCTCTCTCTAGCTTTGTTTGGTTGTTGTTCAAGACCTCCAAGCATTCTCAGGCGAGTACATTCTTCCCCTATTTTACTGTTTTCAATTGTTTTGGGGTGACTCATATGTGCTAAATGTTTTCGATGTTATAACGATGGTTTCAAAAACGATTAAGGCGATTTATACAAAACTAATAACGATTTCATAAAGTGAACAAACTTGTTGGTTGTATTTACATAACAAATGACATTCATTAGCAATGATCAAGCCGACCAGTATTAGGTTATGGTACCATAGGATCTGACAAATCCCGTTATTTACTGCACCCGTGGTTATGTGTGGGGGTAGTGGTAGCGACTGAATCTGAAATTGTTAATTTACTCTTTGGTAAGGGTTTATTAATGCGAGATGTTAATTTATCCTTTGGTAAGGGTTTATTAATGCGAATTGTTAATTTATCCTTTGGCAAGGGTTTATTAATGCGAGTCACGAAGGTTTGGATGTTATTAGCGAGACGATCATTTAAGTAGTTTCACGACCTAAAACGAATTAAACGATTCACGATTGGGTTTCACACGATGTTTTAACGATTGGGTAAACGATTGGCTTCAAAACGATATACGATATTATTTTGGTTTGGTTTGGTTAAGTGATTAAGTAACGATGCGTGTGTAATATGATACAAGCATGGTGGATACGCCGCTGGTACTTCCTATATATAAGTGTTTGTATGGTATTACATATTGTAGCGTTATTTGAATCATTTCAGCTCGAGACATAGAGCATTTTATACAAATAACATACTTTTCATAAGACATTTATTTACAAACAACTTATCTTATTACAAACTCATTTTACATGGTTATTCATTTAATCATGCATTATTCTCTTATTTATACATATCACCTGAACTTATCATTGTTTTCAAATAATTTACTAAAACAAATGTTTTTGGGTTAAGAGTCATGACTACGAGGTTTTACAAATTATAACCTGCTTGATTTGAGTTGGTTAATTAAGTTGCAATATTATACTCTTTTCAAAACAAGGTTTTTAAATAAAGTATTGCAACGTCTAAACTAGCCATGATTTCGACACTCCTACAAAACCTATGTACTCGCCAGCATTTCTTTGCTGACCTCGTTTTTCACATATGTTTCAGGTATTGTTGAATGATATCGATTGATAAGATGCATGCTCACATAGGACTGGACAAGGCCTTAGTGACTCAATAACAATGATAGACTATGTTTAACTAGTGTATTTAGATTTCAAGACGATGTAATTATTCAATGTTTAATAAAACGAAACACTTTTTGGTATCCATGGTTATGAAACATTAATTCTGTTGCAACACGCCCCGATGTTTCCGCCGCGATTTGTTGTTTTACGCGGTCGGGGTGTGACACGTCTCTAATTTGTTTACAACCAAAACTTTCATTTTTGCAATTACATTAGCAATCTTAGTTTTAAAATCAATTCAATCAATCCAACTCTTGAAATTTACTTTTATTGCATTTAGTTAATTTTAGTTAACTTAGATAAATCTTCAAATAACACATATTCCACAAACTCCCTGTGTTCGATACCCACTTGCCACTAGCTATTTAGTTGTAATTGGATTAAATTTGATTGTGACCACGACATCACGTCAAATTTTGGCGCCGTTTCCGGGGAGTAGTGCGCAACGTGTGTTATTTTAGATCTTTTTAAGTTTTTATTTTTCTGGTTTACGCTGGGTGTGCTAGTGTGCAGGTATTGACAGGTGCATGCGTACTAGGAGCTCTCACAAGCTTTCACCATTGGCATTTGATCCAGAAATTGAACGGACATTGAGAAGAAACAGAATTTTGCTACGAGAAAACAAAATCAGCGGTTCACCAACAACACCTACTACACTAATTACACCAATTAGATACATGGATCCACCACCACCACCTACCACGGGTCAACCTACACCATCCTTTACACCATCTTCAACACAACCTTCACCAAATACTACCATTCCTATATCCACACTAGAAATCAAACCAACCAACGCGACATTACCTGAGAACACTCAACCTGAATACTCATTTAGCTATCAAGCTATATCATCCACCGTTCCAGCTTGCTCAACATTTTTCCCAACCTCCGGTCAACCTTCATCATCACAACAAATACCACCACCTAACTTATACCAAACCGGTCCATCTATTGTTCATTCTATTCCATTTCAACCGGGAATGCAATTTCAACACACTTCGGGTGTAATACAAGATGGGTTCGATGATGGGTATGGAGATGGGTTGAGGGATATGATGAAGAAGGATATATGTATGGGGGTGATGGAGATCAAGGGGAGTGCACTTATGTTCAAGGTCAAAATCAAAGAATGCCAAGTGTTGGTAGGATTCCTCCTCAACAAATCATACCTCACCAATCGCCACCACAAGGTCCACCGGTGCAAAGGCAAGTTCAACAACCTCATGCGGGGCCTAGATTTCAACCACCACCTCTACAACAATTTGGGCCTCCACGAATGCAAGCTCAAAGACCAATGGGTCCTATATGTCCCAGAGTTCGGTTGGGTGTACCAAGAAGACATCTACGAGAACACGCAAGAGGCATAGAAGCACATTTTAGACCGGTGATCACTCATAATCCTTCACCAATAGTTATCCCTCAAAACGATCAAGGGAGGACATTCGAAGTGCGAACGAATTCGTTACAAAGTTAACTAAAGTATAAAGGCTTAGTCACGGAGGAGCCTTATTTTCATTTGGAGGCTTACGATTCGATTTGTAATACTATTGGGGGTCAAGGATTCTCGGCCGATGATGTCAAATTGGTACTATTCCAATTTTCTTTGGAAGACAAAGCTAAAAAGTGGTTCTACACCCTACCGTCGGCATCTATCTACACATGGGCGGAAATGCAACAAATCTTTTTAGATGAATTTTATACCGCTCAAAAGACAAATGATGCTAGAAAAGGATTGAGAAGTTTTCAACAACAATCTGGTGAGCTGTTTCATGAAGCCTTCGAACGGTTTAACATGATGATCAAGAATTGCCATCATCATGGAATAGAATTATGGGAATTGATGAATGCTTTCCATGAGGGGTTAAGTGCCGAAGATGCTCGTGATCTAATGTCCATTACAAATGGCACTTTTGGCATGAATTACGAGCATGACGATTGGGAATTCTTGGAGCAAATGGCGGTCACTTCAAAGAGAAAATCTCAAGCATCAAGGAGAGCACGACCGGCCATTACCCGAACTCAAGTGCACGCGGTAGACGATGGTAATGTTCAAACTTCTAATCAAATTTATGATGTGTGTGCGCTTTGTAATGAGTTAGGACATGCGGCTGAAAATTGCCAAGGAATGGAAGGGCAATATGAAGAGGTGAATGCATTGCAAGGACAAGGTGGGGGTGGTATAAATTACAACATGAATTCCAACACTTACCACCCCGGTTTGAGAAACCACCCTGTGACAACCCTCAAATTTGCATGTAACCATACAGTTTATTAATGATAATAAAAGTACTTGATGACTGTGCTGAATCATTTAACTGCTCTCTGATTACTGTGTTATACTTACACGTGCGTGTTAGCATACTAGTAGTATGCAGAAAAGTTACTAAATAGTCCGGTATATTTTCCTGTGTGTTAGGAATAAATTTCGTTACAAAAATATATGTATAAGACGCTATACGGTGAAATTAAACGCTTTAACGGAACGATACGTAACCGAACAACCAGACATTTTCCGGGACACTAAAATATTTTCAGAAATATTATTTTATCTTTCTTAATTATTTATGGTCACAATAAATCCCTACGCACTATAGAAACATGGCATACATCCACTATTCTTGATAATACCCTTAACCTTCTAATTTAAATACCTATTAGTTAACAAAATTTTCACTTTACCCCCCCCCCCCCTCAACCGAAAATCTGCCATGATTACATAAATATCTTGTTTAGATTATGGTAAAGGTGATCTTTACTTCTATTGGCCAAGAATATTATGCATGATGACACTAGGTTCTAGATAGCTCATATTTCCAAGGAAGTTCATCATCACCATCAAACCCACACTCAACCTTCTCCCTCCCCCCTCTTATTTTCGGCTCACACCCCCCCCCCCCCCTCTCTCATAACCGAAATCACCACCATCATTCTTCACCATCTCCATTTCTTCCACTAAAAGCTCTCATTCAAAGGTTGAAGCTCATCCATAGAAGTGTAAGATTGAAGAGCTTTCAAGGAAGTTTGATTCAAGCTTTGTCACCAACTTTTCACCATCATCTCATCCTAAGATTACTACCCTAGCCTTGTGCTAGTAGTAAGTCCCTTCACACTCTTGTTCCACCTTGATTCTTGTTACGATTTGTTGAATGTTTATCACACACAAAAGTTTAAACACTAATTATATGAACATAAAATTCTGCATAAAAACCCTACATAAAAAAGTTTGTTTGAAGATGAAATCTGGTTAGTTTGGGTTTGGTAAATGCATGCATGATTTTTGAACATTTATTCATCGATACACCATGGTTAGGGTCTTTGTTTATGCGTTTTTAGTCACTTCTACATATAAACAGCTTGCTGATTGAGATTTTCCAGCCCCTTCAACAGGCTATAACGGGTTCATTTTTAATCGAAAAATTTAAGTTCTGGAGTCTAAATTGTGTAATTTTGAATATCTGAACTAATGGAACTGGAATCGTAATTTTTCGAGGTCGTTTACTATTTTTAAAGAATTATTTTTAGACAGCAGCTCAAGCTGAAATAATTCTGCTGAAAAAGTGTGTTGTAATCAGAGTCAAAACTTAAAACCTGAGCAGAGTCAGCTCATGGAATTTTTACCGTAGATAGTCACGGTTTTTTTTGTGACCCTCCAACTGGAATTTCGACGATCCGACTTACGATTGGTTTTTAGTGAATTTTTCCGTAAAACTGCAATCAGAAAGTATCAAATCTGATTGCAGTCGAGTAAAAGAATTTTTATATAAAATTGGTAATGAACTGAGATCCGAAATTTTTACACAATAAATTTTGGATTTTATACGACATCCTGTAAAAATTTGAGAATTTTTGGAAAAGGTTAACTATTTTATTAAAATGCTCGAAAACAGTCCAGTTTTGATTAATACAGCTGAAACGACATAAGGAATGATTTGCGTGTCTAAATGTCGAGTAGGTTATCCGAGAATGATAGAACATGTTATATGTCAATAAAAGTGTTATGTGCAATGTTGTATGTTTTTCTATGAGTGGGGAATAGATGGGAAGGTTATATGGGCATGAACCGTTAGAGTGATGCATGTTATGTGATAAATACGTGTAGGAACTTTGTGTCCTATTTGAAATCACTAATAAACTAAGTGGTAATCATACTAGGGCGTGATTGACCGACCTCGACTATTAGCTATATTTGAGAGTCAAACCGAGCAACCAATGTGAGTTCACACTCTTTCTAAGGCATGGGATTCCCAGGGGTTGGGAATGGGATTAAATAACTACTTGTACTATCATTACTATTAAACTACTTTTTACTGTCCTCGGATTGAAGGGCACGTACGTAAAACCTACGTACACTCATACTTACTACTGTCCTCGGATTGAAGGGCACGTACGTAAAACCTACGTACACGATCATAAGACCATCAACTCTATCACTTTAAGTCCCTCATTTATCGACTTAATCGCCGAGGCCTATGGCGAGCGGGTCATTAGTTAATAGCGCTATTAGGTTTAACAAACCTCACACCGTGCCAGTCGGACGGGCGTGTACTAATGGACTATGGGCAAAGGGTCAATGCTGATAGACATTGACTTAGAGCACCTCTTATATTTTCGTAGCAGTCGATACGCGTGGTCTAGTAACACATGGGAAACCCCCACTAATCTTCGCAAACATGTCAGAAAGACCGCGATGCAAACATATACGATACATGGTTTTCAAAACGAACAGATGATTTACGAAACGAATGCTATAACTAAACAACCAACTGTGAATTCACTCAACTTTGTTGTTGACTCGTTGTTACATGCCTTACAGGTCGCTAATCATTTGGAGCTTGCACGAGGAAGGAGTCGTTGTGGTGTGCGGACAGCTATGTCCAGTGTTTAATGTTTTAAACATTATAAACTTATTAAACCTATGTGTTGGACTTTAAACTTATGAACTGCGAACTTATGTTTTGAACTTTACGTTTATGCTTCCGCTATCTAAATTAAAAACTTGGTTAACTAGCTTTTGGTCAGCAATCGTATTGTGATTGTCTTTATCTACTTAAGTACGTTGTTCAGTATGATTGGTGGCTCGATCCTGGTCATGTCACGCCTCCAAGCGGTGATACCCCGCATGGTGGATTTTGGGGGTGTGACAGATTGGTATCAGAGCCATTGGTTATAGTGAACTTGGTTTTAAAAAGGGAAAAGCTTTTTGATAAAAACCAGACTATAACCTGTACAGTGCTCAACGATCCACAACGACGCTTCGCTCCACGTGCAAGACTCGACACCATAAGTGGTATGATTTATGTTATATTGTCGGTTAGATAGTTCTCACTGTGCATTAGATAATATGGTAATTGCTATTTGAACCTTGCATGCTTACTCTCCACTATCGTCCCACACTTACGCACTTTCGTGACACTTTTCTCAACTACGTTATTTCGTTGTGAAGATCATGGGTGGACGTTTGAACCTAACTCAAGCTCAGCTGACGGCTCTGATCAACGAGCGAGTTGCTGAGGCACTCGCAGCTGTCCCTGCAGGAGGTCAACATGCTCAGCCTCCTGTGTGCACATTCAAAACATTCATGGACTGCCGACCTACTATTTTCAGTGGCACCGAAGGAGCAGTGGGCCTTCTTCACTGGTTTGAAAAGCTTGAGTCAGTTTTCGAGATGTGTGAATGCCCAGAAGACCGTAGGGTGAAATATGCTACCGGAACACTTGAAGGAGCTGCGTTAACCTGGTAGAAGGCGCAGGTTCAACTACTAGGACTGGCAGTTGCTAATGCCACACCCTGGAATGGTTTTAAAGAACTGATCAAGGAGGAGTAATGTAGTCGGGATGACATCCACAAGCTAGAAGTGGAATTTTACAATCTGAAGATGACGGGGTCTGAGATTGAGGCGTATACTAAGAGGTCAAACGAGCTGGCCATCCTGTGTCCAACTATGGTGGACCCTCCCATCCAACGAATTGAGCTGTACCTCAAGGGCCTTGCACCAGCAATTCAAAGTCACGTAACTTCAGCCAACCTGGGTACCATTCAGCAAATTATCAAGTTGGCTCATCGTCTCACCGACCAGGCGGTGGAGCAAAACAAGCTACCCAAACGTATCAGTGCTACAGCTACTTCTGATGTACTTACCGACAACAAGCGAAAATGGGATGGAAACTCCAGTAAGGGTTCTGCTTCGGGTCAGTCTCAGCAGCGAAGGACTGACGACTACCAGAGTCCGGGTCAGCAATCCTCCGGTAATCAAGGACAGGGTGGGTATCGAGGAAACCACCCAAAGTGCAACAAATGTAACAGACACCATAGTGGTCAGTGCAACAAAGGTCGTTGTCAGAGATGTCACAAGTTGGGTCATGAAGCTAGGGATTGCAGGAGCCCGCGTCCTGCAAATCAGAATCGCCAACAACAACAAGCCCCACAGAACCATCAGCAACAGCAACAGGGCAACAGAGGATGCTTTCAGTGTGGCGCTGAAGGCCACTTTAAGAAGAACTGTCCCCAGCTTAACCCAAATCAGAACAACAACAACAACAACCAGGGAAACGGAAACAACAATGGAGGTAACAACGGGGGTAACAACAATGGTAATGGAGCAAGAGGTCGTGCTTTCGTGATTGGTCAGGGTGATGCAAGGAACGATCCCAACGTTGTGATGGGTAAGTTTCTTCTGGATGACTTCTTTTTTACTGTTTTATTCGATTCGGGTGCCGATACTAGTTATGTGTCCTTAAAAGTTAGCCAAATGCTTAAGCGCACTCCAACACTTTTGAACACCAAACACTCGGTAGAGCTAGCAAATGGTAAAAGTCTTGAAGCCACACACGTAGTTAAAGGTTGTAACCTCGTCTTAGCTGGTCAGACTTTCCCTATCGATCTTGTTCCTATCACACTGGGAAGTTTCGACGTCGTTATAGGAATGGATTGGCTATCTCGTTATCAAGCGGAGATTGTTTGCAAGGAGAAAATCATCCGCATTCCTCGATCTGGTGAAGACCCTCTTGTGATTCGTGGTGACAAGAGTGGTGCTGTCGAGGGCATCATCTCTTTCCTTAAGGCCCAGAAATGTCTACGAAAGGGCCACACTGCCATTCTAGCGCTCGTCACTGACACATCCACGGAAGAGAAGAGAATTGAAGACATTCCTATTGTGCGCGATTTTCCTGAGGAATTGCCTGGTCTTCCGCCTCACCGCCAAGTTGAATTTCAAATCGAGCTAGCTCCTGGAGCAGCACCAGTAGCTCGAGCACCATATCGTCTAGCTCCACCAGAACTCGAAGAACTGTCCACACAACTACAAGAACTCTTGGAAAAAGGTTTTATTCGTCCTAGCTCTTCGCCCTGGGGAGCTCCAGTCTTGTTCGTAAAGAAGAAAGATGGTACCTTCAGGATGTGTATTGACTATCGTGAACTCAACAAGGTGACTGTGAAGAATCGTTATCCTCTTCCACGTATTGACGACTTGTTCGACCAATTGCAAGGGTCGAGCTATTACTCTAAGATTGATTTGAGAGCAGGGTACCATCAGCTGAGAGTCCGAGATGAGGATGTCTCCAAAACAGCATTCCGAACTTGTTACGGCCATTACGAGTTTTTGGTTATGCCATTCGGGCTGACGAACGCACCAGCGGTCTTCATGGATCTCATGAACCGAGTATGCAAACCTTACCTGGATAAGTTCGTTATTGTGTTCATCGACGATATCCTGATCTATTCTAAGAGTCAGGAGGAACACGAGTAGCATCTACGACTTATGTTGGAACTTCTTCGAAAAGAGCAATTGTATGCCAAGTTTTCAAAATGTGACTTCTGGCTTCGCGAAGTCCACTTTCTAGGCCATGTGGTAAACAAGGATGGGATTCATGTTGATCCATCGAAGGTTGACTCAATCAAGAACTGGCCTGCACCCCGCACACCAAAAGAAATCCGCCAATTCTTGGGTTTGGCAGGATATTACAGAAGGTTTATCAAAGATTTCTCCAAGATTGCGCAACCTCTCACTTCACTGACTCAGAAGGGCGTCATCTATCGTTGGGGTGATGCACAAGAGTCCGCATTTCAACATCTAAAGGATAGACTTTGTAGCGCGCCTATCCTCTCATTGCCCGAAGGCACCGATGATTTCGTGGTTTATTGCGACGCTTCCATCCAAGGACTTGGTTGCGTATTGATGCAACGTGACAAGGTCATTGCCTACGCATCGCGCCAACTTAAAGTTCACGAAAGAAACTACACTACTCACGATCTGGAGCTGGGAGCAGTTGTTTTCGCGCTTAAGATATGGAGACATTACCTGTACGGTACCAAGTGCACCATTTACACCGATCACAGGAGTCTCGAGCATATCTTCAAGCAAAAGGAGTTGAACATGCGTCAATGCCGATGGGTTGAGCTCTTGAACGATTATGAATGCGCAATCAAGTATCATCCGGGCAAAGCCAATGTTGTGGCCGACGCCCTAAGTCGAAAGGATACCATACCTAGGCGTGTACGTGCTCTACAGCTTACCATCCAATCTAACCTTCCTGCTCAGATTCGTGATGCTCAGGTTGAAGCATTGAAAGCAGAGAACATCAGGGCTGAGTCCCTACGAGGATCGAGGCAGCGGCTAGAACAAAAGGAAGACGACGCTTACTATGTAACAGGGCGAATCTGGGTCCCACTGTATGGAAACCTACGCGAGCTTGTGATGGATGAAGCATATAAGTCTCGTTATTCAGTACATCCTGGTTCGGATAAGATGTACCACGACTTAAAGACCACATACTGGTGGCCTGGCATGAAAGCCTACATAGCAACCTACGTCAGCAAGTGCTTGACTTGTGCGAGAGTCAAGTCTGAATATCAGAAACCATCAGGCCTACTTCAACAACCGGAGATCCCGAAATGGAAATGGGAGCAAATTTCCATGGATTTCGTGACCGGCCTGCCCAGATCTCAACGCGGAAATGATACCATTTGGGTGATCGTAGATCGACTGACCAAGTCTGCACATTTTCTGGCTATCAAAGAAACGGATAAGTTTTCTACTCTTGCAGACATTTATCTAAAGGAAGTGGTATCAAGGCACAGAGTGCCAGCCTCTATTATATCTGATCGTGACGCACGTTTTACTTCTGAACTGTGGCAAGCAATGCACAAGTCCTTTGGCTCACGTTTAGATATGAGCACCGCTTATCACCCGCAGACGGATGGGCAATCTGAACGCACCATCCAAACCCTTGAAGACATGCTTAGGGCATGTGTAATCGATTTTGGTAATGGCTGGGAAAGGCACCTCCCGCTGGTGGAGTTTTCGTACAACAACAGCTACCACACCAGCATCCAAGCCGCTCCGTTTGAGGCATTATACGGACGCAAATGCCGATCACCTCTCTGTTGGGCAGAAGTTGGTGACAGCCAAATTACTGGCCCAGAACATGTGGTAGACACCACCGAGAGAATTGCTCAGATACGACAGCGAATGGCGGCAGCTCGTGACCGTCAGAAAAGTTATGCTGGTAAGGGAAGAAAACCACTCGAGCTCCAGGTTGGGGATCGAGTGCTACTCAAAGTCTCACCTTGGAAAGGTGTAGTCCGCTTTAGCAAACGAGGCAAACTCAATCCGCGTTATGTCGGACCCTTCGAAGTCATTGAGAAAATTGGCAAAGTCGCCTACAGGTTGAATCTACCTGAAGAACTCAGCGGAGTTCACAATGTTTTCCATGTGTCGAATCTGAAGAAGTGTCTGTCAGATGAGACCCACATACTTCCTCTGAAGGAACACACTATCGACGACCAGCTGCGATTCGTCGAGGAACCTGTAGAGATTACGGATCGAGATGTTAAGATCCTCAAGCATACCAGGATACCTCTGGTCCAAGTTCGTTGGAATGCTCGTCGTGGCCCAGAGTATACCTGGGAACGAGAAGACCAAATGAAACTCAGATATCCCCAGTTGTTCGGAAACAGTGCAACCACTACTGAGGCTGAAGCTACTGCAGAATTTCGGGACGAAATTCCAAATCAACGGGGGGATGATGTGACACCCCAGGAAAACGAGTAAACACCGCAACTTAACTAGCTTCCTCAGTAACTACGCACTAAACTTCGGGATGAAATTCTCTTAACAGGGGGAGAATGTGACAACCCTCAAATTTGCATATAACCATACAGTTTATTAAAGATAATAAAAGTACTTGATGACTGTGCTGAATCATTTAACTGCTCTCTGATTACTGTATTATACTTACATGTGCGTGTTAGCATACTAGTAGTATGCAGAAAAGTTACTAAATAGTCCGGTATATTTTCCTGTGTGTTAGGAATAAATTTCGTTACAAAAATATATGTATAAGACGCTATACGGTGAAATTAAACGCTTTAACGGAACGATACGTAACCGAACAACCAGACATTTTCCGGGACACTAAAATATTTTCAGAAATATTATTTTATCTTTCTTAATTATTTATGGTCACAATAAATCCCTACGCACAATAGAAACATGGCATACACCCACTATTCTTGATAATACCCTTAACCTTCTAATTTAAATACCTATTAGTTAACAAAATTTTCACTTTACCCCCCCCCCCCCAACCGAAAATCTGCCATGATTACATAAATATCTTGTTTAGATTATGGTAAAGGTGATCTTTACTTCTATTGGCCAAGAATATTATGCATGATGACACTAGGTTCTAGATAGCTCATATTTCCAAGGAAGTTCATCATCACCATCAAACCCACACTCAACCTTCTCCCTCCTCCCTCTTATTTTCGGCTCACACCCCCCCCCCCCCCTCTCTCATAACCGAAATCACCACCATCATTCTTCACCATCTCCATTTCTTCCACTAAAAGCTCTCATTCAAAGGTTGAAGCTCATCCATAGAAGTGTAAGATTGAAGGGCTTTCAAGGAAGTTTGATTCAAGCTTTGTCACCAACTTTTCACCATCATCTCATCCTAAGATTACTACCCTAGCCTTGTGCTAGTAGTAAGTCCCTTCACACTCTTGTTCCACCTTGATTCTTGTTACGATTTGTTGAATGTTTATCACACACAAAAGTTTAAACACTAATTATATGAACATAAAATTCTGCATAAAAACCCTACATAAAAAGTTTGTTTGAAGATGAAATCTGGTTAGTTTGGGTTTGGTAAATGCATGCATGATGTTTGAACATTTATTCATCGATACACCATGGTTAGGGTCTTTGTTTATGCGTTTTTAGTCACTTCTACATATAAACAGCTTGCTGATTGAGATTTTCCAGCCCCTTCAACAGGCTGTAACGGGTTCATTTTTAATCGAAAAATTTAAGTTCTGGAGTCTAAATTGTGTAATTTTGAATATCTGAACTAATGGAACTGGAATCGTAATTTTTCGAGGTCGTTTACTATTTTTAAAGAATTATTTTTAGACAGCAGCTCAAGCTGAAATAATTCTGCTGAAAAAGTGTGTTGTAATCAGAGTCAAAACTTAAAACCTGAGTAGAGTCAGCTCATGGAATTTTTCCGTAGATAGTCACGGTTGTTTTTGTGACCCTCCAACTGGAATTTCGACGATCCGACTTACGATTGATTTTTAGTGAATTTTTCCGTAAAACTGCAATCAGAAAGTATCAAATCTGATTGCAGTCGAGTAAAAGAATTTTTATATAAAATTGGTAATGAACTGAGATCCGAAATTTTTACACAATAAATTTTGGATTTTTTATGACATCCTGTAAAAATTTGACAATTTTTGGAAAAGGTTAACTATTTTATTAAAATGCTCGAAAACAGTCCAGTTTTGATTAATAAAGCTGAAACGACATAAGGAATGATTTGCGTGTCTAAATGTCGAGTAGGTTATCCGAGAATGATAGAACATGTTATATGTCAATAAAAGTGTTATGTGCAATGTTGTATGTTTGTCTATGAGTGGGGAATAGATGGGAAGGTTATATGGGCATGAACCGTTAGAGTGATGCATGTTATGTGATAAATACGTGTAGGAACTTTGTGTCCTATTTGAAATCACTAATAAACTAAGTGGTAATCATACTAGGGCGTGATTGACCGACCTCGACTATTAGCTATATTTGAGAGTCAAACCGAGCAACCAAGGTGAGTTCACACTCTTTCTAAGGCATGGGATTCCCAGGGGTTGGGAATGGGATTAAATAACTACTTATACTATCATTACTATTAAACTACTTTTTACTGTCCTCGGATTGAAGGGCACGTACGTAAAACCTACGTACACTCATACTTACTACTGTCCTCGGATTGAAGGGCACGTACGTAAAACCTACGTACACGATCATAAGACCATCAACTCTATCACTTTAAGTCCCTCATTTATCGACTTAATCGCCGAGGCCTATGGCGAGCGGGTCATTAGTTAATAGCGCTATTAGGTTTAACAAACCTCACACCGTGCCAGTCGGACGGGCGTGTACTAATGGACTATGGGCAAAGGGTCAATGCTGATAGACATTGACTTAGGGCACCTCTTATATTTTCGTAGCAGTCGATACGCGTGGTCTAGTAACACATGGGAAACCCCCACTAATCTTCGCAAACATGTCAGAAAGACCGCGATGCAAACATATACGATACATGGTTTTCAAAACGAACATATGATTTACGAAACGAATGCTATAACTAAACAACCAACTGTGAATTCACTCAACTTTGTTGTTGACTCGTTGTTACATGCCTTACAGGTCGCTAATCATTTGGAGCTTGCACGAGGAAGGAGTCGTTGTGGTGTGCGGACGGCTATGTCCAGTGTTTAATGTTTTAAACATTATGAACTTATTAAACCTATGTGTTGGACTTTAAACTTATGAACTGCGAACTTATGTTTTGAACTTTACGTTTATGCTTCCGCTGTCTAAATTAAAAACTTGGTTAACTAGCTTTTGGTCACCAATCGTATTGTGATTGTCTTTATCTACTTAAGTACGTTGTTCAGTATGATTGGTGGCTCGATCCTGGTCATGTCACGCCTCCAAGCGGTGATACCACGCATGGTGGATTTTGGGGGTGTGACACACCCAAATTTTAGATATGGAAATCCCTCAAATCAAGCCAACCCGAATTTTCAAGGAAGTCAAGGTAACTTTGCTCCACGCCAACCGGTCAATAATCAAAGTGGGTTCTCGGGTCAAAGTTCTTCAAGTGGAAATGAAGTTATGGAGATGCTCAAGGCAATGCAACTAGAGATGCAGCGAAGAAATCAAATGGATGATGTTCGCATGCAAAAAGATGAAATCCGGGACAAAGCTATCCAATCATTGACCACTCAACTGGGTCAACTTGCAAGTGATGTGGCATTATTGAAGAAAGCAAAAGGTCAATCACCTAGTGACACGGTGATAAATCCCAAGAACATAAAAAGGATTAACATCAATGTGGTAAGCACAGTTCCAAATACTAAATTTAATGAAATATTGCTAACTTCTTCGTATCAAGTGAATGCAGGTTTGGAAAAAGATGCCGAAGTCGAGAATGATAAAGAGTATGGAGCGCCAATCGTTCCTATTCGAGTGGGGAAACTAAAAATTCCTCATGCATTACTGGATTATGGGGCGAGCATGAGTGTGTTACCAGGTGATTTATACGACATGTATGATTTTGGTCCGCTTCAGGATGTAGACACCATGGTGAGTTTGGCGGATGAAAGTTGGAGGCGTCCACGGGGAATGGTTAAGAATGTTATAATTCGGTTGGGAGAATTCGAATACCCGGTGGATTTTCTAGTTTTAGATTATGCTACTACCATGATGGCGTCACAACAAAGGGTGATTTTGGGTCGACCGTTTCTTTATACGACAAATGCTCAAATCGATTGTAGAGAAGGAATCATTACCATGACCGAAAAGAACCGTAAGTTGTCATTTTATGTTCAGACTAAGATGATTAGTTACGATTTTGTTGAGGCGAAGGGTAGCGGGGTTAGTGAAAAGGTGTTTCAAAGAATAAAAATAAATAACGCACTGGATCGTGAAGAAAAGCATGCGGGATCAAGTAGGAGTGTATTTGATTACCCACTGACTCGAAATAAAACAGATGCATTTTACTCAATGGCACGATGTAATGATGGAGATGGTAGGAATCGTTTCTTTGAGCCACCATAAACGGGGGTGGCACGGTCTGGCTGAAGACCCGAAAACTTAGCGCTGCTCGGGAGGCAACCCAGGGTTTTTCACTGATCTTGCTATTTCTTTATTTTTCTATGTTTCAGGGCCATGGCGACATTCAAGTGTGGGGAAGATTTGCAGATATTTGTGTGATGGTGGTGATAGGAAGTCAGATTATCTACAACATCTGTTGTGTCAAACATCACCAGGTCAATGTACTCGATCCTTAGTCTTGTTTTGTTATTTAGCTTTGAAATATTGGTAGTTAGTTTGTTTGCTTTTAAATTAAAAATAAAAAAAAAAAAAAGAAAAAAAAAGAGTTTGGTGTGTTTGGAGCGATCTTCCCTTCAAAACCACACATTGGGGACAATGTATCCCAAGTGTGGGGATGAGAGGAAATTTTGAAAAAAAATATGAAATTTTTTAAAATCAAGCGAAAAATGGTCCAAATTGAACAGTTGAGTATTAAATTGCATGACACACCGGCAACCCATATCCCCTTGTTCTTTCTTGGTGAGAGTTTGAGCCACTTATTTGAATTGTTAGAAATATTTTCTTTGATGAGAATGACAATGGGTGGGGGTGCATTAGAACTTGTGCTTTAATTCGGTTTGAGGCTTTAGCTTGATATGTATGTGAAGAGGATAAGGGCATTTAGGTAGCCTCGTCAAGGTGTGTGCGAGTGTGGGAATTGGGGGGTTGGACCTCATAAATTATATATATGAGCATGGTAGCGAGAGGGGAGGGGGTTTGGACTTTAGTAGCCCATTTGAGCTTTGAGCCGATCTTTTGTTAACCCGTGCCTACTTTCTATTAAAAATTAACCCGTATTTGACCCGGTCTATTAGTTTAATCATCTTGTTCTAGTATGCTTGTTTGTTATGTTTGTTAAATCGAAAGAAAAAAAAAGATATGAAAAAGAAAAAAAAGAGAGAAAAAGCAATGAAAAATGAAAAAAAAATGAATGAGATAGTTTATATATAGTTGTTTATATTTTGTTTTCGTTAGAATAAAAGACCGGGTTGAATCATTAGCTACTTTTCATATATTTCCATATCCTACCCATTTGCCTTGCCACGTTTCAACCTTTAAGTCCCTTTGATTCATGTGCATGTTTTAGCAAATCATCTAGGCGAAGGACCGATTCAACTACAAGCTTATTGTCGTGCAACCACACGTTTGTTTTGAGTGTGATCTAGCTTATATTCGCTAGTTATTACTTGCCATCGAGAGGAGAGTTATTGTGAGGGGTGTGTTATGTGCGGTTTCAAGAAAGAGTTAGTAAATGAGGACATTTGTTTGCTTGGTTCGTACTTGATCGCTTGAATAAATTGTATTTTGTTGAACGGGTTGCTTGGGACAAGCAACGGTTAAGTGTGGGGATGTGACGGGTAGTCCGTCGGACGACCCTTAATGGTTATAAAGTATAATTTAATCCTACATTTACCCGTGTAATTATCTTGAATTAGATAACTACGGTTGCTTGTGTTTCAGGTACATTTGGGGCCTAAAAGTGGGGAAATAAAGCTTTGAATAGACGCGACTGGATTGGATATTGAAAGACGGAGAATAAATGAAAAAATAAAATTTTGGAATGGAAGAACTAAGAATATCACATGATAGAGGATGAAATTACAGGAACGTAGGCGAAAACGGTGTTGAAACGAAAAAGTTATGCTGAAAACAAGTTTTCAGGTTGAAGCCTGCCGTAAGCTACGGCAAGGGTCGTAGCTTACGGCGTCGACTGACAAAAATTGTCACCGTAAGCCAGTTTTAACCCACCGTAGGCCATTTAAAGCCACTGTAAGCTACGGTGGCCACCGTAGCTTACGGTGGAGACTGGCGTGAAACTTGTAACTCCCTCATTTAAGGTTGTTTATGGTGCCTTTTCATCATCCAATCATTCCCAACGGTTTTGGAGCTGTTCTAGGGAGATTTTGGGCACTTGTTCTTGGTTCAAAACAATCTCTAAACAATTTGTTGGTGTTTTTGATTCACATGAACATTAAGACTCGAGTGATGATGATTGTCCAAGCCATGAGTGGCTAAACTCTCTATGATTGTCTTTAGTTGAAGGTTTGTAAGAATTTATGCTTTGATTTTCGTATTTCTAGGATAATAAACTTGTCCTTATGATTTTTTTGTTATGGTGTGTGATTGATTGTTAGTAAATTGTTGATTCTTATGTTAATATAGTTTGAAACCATACGTTCTTGGTGCCGTTGGCAATCGAGATATCATGGGTAGAATTAGTATTGGGTAAGGGTTAATTGGTCATCGGGTAACAACCTCACGTTCTAGGAATCTGAGTACTTAGTTCCCTTTTATCACAACAATCAATCATACATGAACTATGTCTATGTAGTTCTTTCTAGTGAATGATAACATAAATGTCAAAGCAAACTTGAAACTAGAGATGGTCATTCGTCTCTAATTTGTTTACAACCAAAACTTTCATTTTTGCAATTACATTAGCAATCTTAGTTTTAAAATCAATTCAATCAATCCAACTCTTGAATTTTACTTTTATTGCATTAAGTTAATTTTAGTTAACTTAGATAAATCTTCAAATAACACATATTCCACAAACTCCCTGTGTTCGATACCCACTTGCCACTATCTATTTAGTAGTAATTGGATTAAATTTGATTGTGACTACGACATCACGTCAATCAACAAATGACTTAATGGAGTCGTAGACTAAACAAATCTACTACGACTCGAAACAAATGAAACGCTTGTTAAAACGAATTTGAATATGATGTTTTCAATACATCATATGGTGTCTTTAATTGAATATGTGTAGTGGATAAGTTCAAACAATTGAACTTGGTTTAGGCGTAATCCAACAACAAATACGTGTATCGACAAGGAAATTTCGGCATGGTTACAACGAAAACCATGTACGTGTCTTGAAAAGAAAGAAGAGTTTCAAGAAATACGTTGACTCAATAGCAAGAAGTCAACATTTACAATAATGCAGATCACCCTGATCACGAAGTAATAATTAAATATAGCGAAGAAATATTTGAACTTTTGATGAAAATGATCATTCGAAGTGAAACCACATACTTAACAAACGATGCATGTGCAACATATGATTTTTTCAAGAAATGAAGCAAATGAGTGCTCGCTATAATGAAAGAAATTATCGTGAAACAACGACCATTAAGAGGAGTAGAGATGTGAAACTCTACTTACTAGATGCAAAGTCGGAATTTCAATAAAAGAAATTTAAGGACTTTACCTGGGGTTTCATGTGATGACCGGTTGTTAAGTGACATTACCATGGAATGTCGAAGATATCGTATTCGTCATTAATAAGATAGGGGGAATACGAAGACATGCGTCTTCTCCTTGGCGTGATTTGTGTCATTTGCAGGACCGTGTGGCAAATCGTCGCATCCTGATCGATAGTTTCCCCTGGTGACGAAATCTAGCATCGTCATTGAATTGCGCCATCATGTCTTTCCAAATACCTTGCCTCGAAAGTCGTATGTAACGTACTTCAACCTCCGTTGATGTATAGTTGCGTTTCATGAAATTTGCACGCCCGTGCTTTGTTTTGCGTAGGTTACCTGCTCAGTTAGAAAAAATAGCATAGACGACGTAATAATGGCGTTTGCGCGAGTTAATAGATGTGGTTCCTACGTGATGACCTTTAATGAACTTCAACATAAGTTTCCAAAGGTTTCATATGCATGTTTCCTAAGCTCTCAAAGTTTTGTGCACTGTATGCGCCTGTTTTGTGTACCGTGTGTATAAAAACCACTTTAGCGTGTGTTTGAAAACAAAATTTTGACTCATGGTTTTCGGAAACGCTTGGAGACCATATTCGAGTACTAGGCGTTCTGTATGTATTCAAAGTCTTAAGAATCTAAGTCCCCAGAGGATAGTGAGGTTAGAGCCTAGGTATCTCTACAGAAACCTAATTCGCTGTAACCTATAGCTCTGATACCAATCTGTCACACCCCAAAATATCAGAGCTGGCGTGACTGGACTGGTATATTCATTGCACAGCGGAAGCAAATACGCTAAGACTTCTAGAAAATGAACGCCCACTAAGTACTCGAATCTCCAATGGTTCTCCTATTCCAACCGTGCCATAATTTGAGAAAGTAACCTGAGAAAGAAACATGAGAAAAATCAGCATAAAGTTGAGCGAGTTCATAGTTTGTTTGTAAAAGATTTGAAATAAATCTTTTTGAATAACCGGTTTCTGAAATATTGTTGAGAAAACGAAATTAAAATCATTTTCTTTGGCATGTTATATGGAGACTTTGTATTTGTATAACTTCGTATTTGTAACGCATTATGTTCGTAAAACCATGTATTTGTAAACTCTTGTGTTTGTAAAATTTGTGTAACCGTAAATGCCCACCCTGACATTGACATCATCCTGCATAATCCTATGCTTTGAATTTGTATAAAACATGGTATGTAATTTGTAAAGACGTATCTGAAACCGAGTTCTGTAAATGTAAGGAATACGAGATCGCTAATGGTTCGCGAGGCCACTAACATATGTAACGACATAGGAAGCATCCAAACCATAGGCATTTTTTTTACTTGTCGATTCACGACTAGAGACACAAAAGCACTCTTGGTAAAAGTGTGGCCAAGAGTGTGGCTGCCTGAAACCCATTAGATCTAACCTTTTGTTCTGCGGTCTAGGTATATAGTTGATTAATGGTGCTTATGTTACCCTATTCGTGACATGATCTATTGTGTCATTCCTTAGTTTAACGTACCCCTTTGTACTTGTATTTTCTCGTAGTTTAGAAAACTAGAATACGTGTGTATGCACATTTCGAAAATTACGCTTGTTTGAAAAACCGGTATAGAACATAAGCTTTTCATAGACCATTCTTGTTTATTAAAATACACAAGCATTTGTGATAGTTAAAGCTTGTCTGTGAAACGGTTTAGAAATACGTAGTTTGTGTTTATCGAAAACCTTGTATGCTTTGCAAAACGTGCATGTCTTTCCACCCCGAAAACATTTATAAAAATGTAAAACCGTAAAGAAAGGTGAGGTTATGAACTCACCTGGATTTCCATGTGCAAAGCTAGCTAATTATGATTCCGTAATGTCGTCTCCAAGACGTGACTCGCTAGCGTGCATTCTACAATATTCCTAACACGGAATATCTTATAAGTTTCTAAATAAAAGCGGTAACTAAACTATGTGCCACCGAGCTCTACCGAATCCTTAACCGAACGATTCGACGATAAGTTGTTACCTAAATGAAAACGATTAAGTTGTACTTGTTAGTTCATTTATTGTCGGTAATAATTTAATAAGTCTTGGAAAGACTTAGTTCTTGGGAGATTTAATATATATAAATATCTATATATAAATATATAAATATATCGATAAGATCGCTTGTCGTCCCAAGAAGTCGTTTGTGTATATAGGAATATTCGTATGAAAGTAATATATAATAAACTTGTATTATATATATTGTGTCTTGTATATATTTGCCAAAATATATGTATATGCCGTTTTGGCGTTTGAAATAAATATAAAAAGTTATATTTATTTTACAAAAGTATAATCGAGTTGTTGAATGTTTGAAATAAATAGATAAACTATATAAATTTTATAAAAGAATTCGTGTTGTATGATATTTGAAATAAATATATAAACTATATTTATTTTTATAAGACGAATGCGTGTTGTTTGGTACATGAAATACATACATAATTATATTTATTTTAATAAAACGAATGCGAGTTGTTTGATGTCTGAAATAAATATTTAAACTGTATTTATTTTATAAGAGAGTTAGTGTCGTTTGATATTCAAAATAAATACATAACTATATTTACTTTAACTAAAGAATCGTTGTTTTCGTATGTTGTAAAGTGTCGTCGAAAGTAACTATATGTTTGTATTTGTTTTTCTAAGAGATTATTTGAATCCGGTGGTTCTGTTTTATAATATAAACACGTTATTTTTACGGATTTTCTCCAAAAACGGGCAGAGTTCCCTATGTTTTTGGACGCCCCGACAACACAAGTTGTAGTTATTTTCAAAATTCAACAAAAACATTTCAACAATATATGTATATGTATGAAATAAAACAAGTTTTATAAATATAACTAATATACGAATCCGTTATATTTATTTATAACATTTCCTTAATCAATTCGGTTTCGAGAGCTCGTTTCACGTGACATAAACTATAAAAATAACGAAATAATCGCGCCGATTATCTTTGGTAAATTCTCAAGTCGAAACGCTAACTGAGTTGACCGAGTCAACCGGGTTGACCAGCTGAGTTAACTTAGTCAACTAGCCTGGTTGACCAGGTTTGACCGAGTTGACTCGCTAAGTTGACTGAACCGCATTCAAAACTGACCCGAGCCTTCCTGTTGACTGCCTTTGACTCTGTTAACTCGGACCCGAACTGAGTTGACTCGTTTTGGTTGTGTGTTGATCGAGTCAACTCAGGTTTGACCGAGTCAAACCGAGATGGACCAAACCAAACCCGAAGCCTGACTTATTGTACCGAACCGAGAACTGAAGTCGAAGCTGAACCAGTCCCGAACCTAACTCAAACCAAGACCCGCCTTGACTCAAGCTGAAGCCAAACTTCCCAAACAGACATCAGAACTGAACCCCTTTCACCATCGGTCGTCGCCAGCCAGAAAACGAAGCTCCGGCGGCCTCTTCCGCCATCAGCATGCCTCCGCCACCACCTTCATCCTCGTCAGCTGTCACCATCACCAACATCATCAGCATCGCCATCGTCGTCGACGTACAGTCGCCGGAAATACGAGAAAAACAAAACAAAAGAAAAAGTATGAGTGGTCAAGATCAAGGCAGATCTATAGTTAGAAGGTGGAAAGGAACAGGAAAACGTGGACTTACCGGAATTTGTTCACTTGAGTCCGGCTGCCGACACCTCGAATCACCACTTCCGCCGCTCAAATCAGCAAACCGACACCTGGAACAAGCTCAGAAGGTTTGGTTTGGGGGGGGGGGTACGCGCCGTCACGCGCCGGAAAAAGGTCGCCAGAGCACCGCCACCAGCGGTGGCGCCGCCGCGGCTCCGCCGCTGTGCCTCGCCGGCTCCGTCGCTCGCCGGCCGGAGTCCGGCCCTGTTCTGCCGAGAGAGAGAGCGAGCACTGTAGGTGTGTTTGTGTGTGTTTGGTTTGAAAATGAGAGGAGAAGGTTTTTAACACCTTATATACTTGGGGTTTCTTTGTTGGCTTTGGGCTTGGGCCCAAGGCCCACAATCCCAATATCATGTTTCAAGTGGCCCGTCAGCTCCTACGAGCCCGTTTCCAAAACCCGAATTCACCGTAACATAGTAAATAAAATTTTAGATTTAAAAACGTGTAAAATAGTGCCTGTAGATATCGTTTGCGCGTTCGTTCGTCGATAACGTAAAGTCGCGTGATTTTCGTCGTTTTTAGACCGTTTTTCGATCCGGTTTCGGCTACGGTAGTTAAAATTTAATTACGAACTAAATATATCGTAAAAATTTAATATTTGTCGGTGTTGTCAGTATTTTATTCGGTTTCAGTTCGTTACCGTTTAATATTTCGCAGATTTCCCACAGACCGTCATACGCGTACTTTAGAACCGAATAGGCGTTCCTAAGCTTACTGAGGGCCTAGTTAAGTTAATTTGCGCCGTAAACACTATTTATTGTCACATTATGCAACAATATTAAACATGTTTAGGCATATAGTACTTGTCATAGGACTAGTTAGTATATTCGAATGCGCTTTTGCGCAAATGACGCGTTAAAGTAGCATAAACTACCTTAACGGGTCATAAGCACTTAGGATAGGTTCCAATTCAGAATGTAGGCTGGTTTAAACTATATCATATGAGTTCCAACACTCATTTGGTTTACGAGACCTTATTCTACCTGATCTCCCAATTTAGGTGCCGATTTATTAACATAAGCATTCCAATACTAGGTGCCACTTGATTTCCTTGATTGCCTAGCTTTGTTAGTTCACTTAATCTAGGATACATTACAATCTCAAGTGAGTACATAGTTCCCCTATTTTACTGTTTTCAATTGTTTTGGGGTGATTCATATGTGCTAAATGATTTTGAGTTTTCGAAACAAATACTATGGTTTATATTAAACATAACGATTTCAATAATGTGGACGAACTTTTTGGTGCGTTAATTCATAACACGAATGACATTCATTAGCTTTGGCTAAGCCGACCAGTAGTATGTTATGGTCCCATAGGATCTGACAAATCCCATTATCGGACAATCGCCATGGTTATGGGGTAATGTGGGTAACAACAGAACCTGGTGAATTTTAACAAACCCTTTGGTGGTTTGTTAAACGATTATACCCTTTGGTGGTATATGCGAGTCAGAACACGGGTTTGAATGTATTCAATGAAAATGACCAAAAGTTAGTTTTCACAAATAAAACACGAACGATTTGAACGATTTGAACGATTTGAACAATTGAACGATGGTTTATAACATGAACGAGTTGAACGATTGGTTATGATAACACGAACGAATTGAACGACTTTGGACGAATGATTTCAAACGATGACACACAACGATGTTTACTAAATGATATAAACCATACGAGTTTTATTACAAGAACGATTTACAATTTGGTTTACAAAAGCAAACGTTTTGGGTCAAGATTCATGGCAACGAGGTTTTATGAACTATAACTAACTTATTTTAAGTTGGTTAAACATATTGCAATAACAAAACACTTTTCAAAGCACGGTTTTCAATTTATAGACTCTTGTAGTTGTACGAGGTATTGCAACATGTATACAAGCCATGAATTTGACACACTCACAAAACCTATGTGGTCGCCGACATTTTTATGCTGACTTTATTTTCACATATGTTTCAGGTGCAGTAGTTTGACGATTATAATGATCTTGATGCATGCTCACATAGGAATGGACGAGGCCTTAGTGACTTAATAACAATGAAAGATAATATGTTTGTGTTTGCTTTTAATTTCAAGACAATGTAATAACTAATTCAATAAAACGAAACTTTAATCCATGTGTTGTGAAACAATGATTCTGTTACAACACTCCCCGACGTTTCCGCCGCGGTTTTGTTGTTTCAACGCGATCGGGGTGTGACAATCTATTTTTAATATATCATTTATTGAAATCATTCATATGTTTAAAACCGTTCGTTTGTACTTCAAAATTCGTGCATTATTAAATCTTTTGTTTACTAAAATCGTTCATTTGTTTAAATCGATCATTTTTAACTTCCTTTTTTTATTTTTTTTATATAAACGTCTTTCTTAAAATGTTTGTTAGGGATAGAATTTTATAACATGTGGATCACGGATCCTCAAGTGTAGCCTGGATCATGGATCCTCAATTTAATATGGATCGAGGATCCTCAGGAGATGATACAGAAAGGCTAAGGATCCAGGATCCTCATTATTAATCTAAACTAACAATTGTTTCCATTGTTTTTAAACTTGTTTTGCAGGTGTATTCGAATGAGACTTGGTCATACTGAGATTCTACGGGAATATGCTTGACATTTTTGCACGTGCAATGGCTCCATGACCGTTGTGGTGATCGTGGGGGAGCTAGCACCAAATTCAGATAGTTTGTTACTTAGATATTTCCTAATTTTAAAGGGGATAACAAGCTTTATTTAGTAATAATTAGTTACATACATACACAACTCTCGAACTCTCTGCAAACTCTTGGCGATTACACACACTAACATTCTAGCAATCATTGTATCAAGCTTGTTATCATCTAAAGTTGTAAACTTTCTTTGTTTAATATAGTTGGTGATCGGTAGTTACCATCACCCGAGGTTTTTTATGCTGGAGATCATTCATTGATCAAGGGCTTTTTCCTTGTACAAATCCTTGTGTTGATCATTCATTTCATTCATTTGTTGTTTACACATTTGTTCAATTAACCAAGCATCTAAGCTCACAAAAATCAGATTTGGTTACATTATCCTTGTGTGATTTTTGACCAAAACAGTTTGGCACCCACCGTGGGGCAATCGGTGCTTCATTCTTGAAAAATCTTGTTTATTTCATTCATTTCTGTCCATTACTTTCAACCACATGGCTTCTGATGCGAAGAACACTTCAAGATCCATGCCGGTGATCACCTCTTCACAGGGCATTCCACCTTTGCCTCCTGTTCCTTCTGGATCCTAGAAAAATGCTGAGAATGCTGCGAAGAAACATACCCCCGTTTTCACAAAAGCAACTACTACTGTTTCTTCTGGTCCTACTAACAATGATCTTTATTCTTTGATTTTGCAGATAAAGAATTACATGCAGCAGTAGGACAAAACTAATGACAGGATCCTTCGTGAGATTGATGAAATCAAGAAATTGAAGAGATCAACGGAGGATCATTCTCCATTGGTGCCTAGATCACTGGATTTCAGCACTCCAGCAACAACTGCCCAACATTCCACAGCGTCAGGTGTCCAGTACCACGGAGGATCATCAAGTATACATTATGGATCATCGGCAATGACACAGGCTCAAGGTGTCACACCCCGACCACGTAAAACAACAAAACGTGGCGGAAACATCGGGGAGTGTTGTAACAGAATCATTGTTTCATAACACATGGAAATTGAAATACTGTTTTATTGAATACACGAGTTACAATGTCTTGATAATCAAAGAAACATAACATAAATAACTAGTCTTGCATCTTTTATTTTCACTAAGGCCCATGTCCGCCTAAGTGTATCTTGATCAATCCTATGCTTCATTTCCTGAAACACATGTGAAAATAGGTACATCAGCATAAAAATGCCGGCGAGTACATAGGTTTTGTGAAAATAAGATTCATGACTTCCGTTTAAGAAAATGTTTAGTCATGAACCTTGTAATTTGCTTTGTCTTTGTAAATCATTTGAAAAACAATAAGTTCAGATGATACGTATAAATAAGAGAATAATGCATGGTTAAATGAATAACCATGTAAAATGAGTTTGTATTAGTTAAGTTGTTTGTAAAACAATGTATTGTGAAAAGTATGTTATTTGTATAAAATGTTATATGTCATAAACTGAAATGATTCAAATAACGCTACGATATGTAATACCATACAATCACTTATATATAGGAAGTACCAGTGGCGTATCCACCATGCTTGTATCATATTACACACGCCTCGTTACTTAATCACTTACTCAAACCAAACCAACAATGTAAAATGTTCATGTCTAATGTAAATCATGTAATGTATAACCAATGTCAAAAGTGTTTATGTGTCAAATGTAAACCATGTAATATGTAACCAAAATGATATGTATGGCTAGTGAAAATGTATCAACTAAACCATAGATGAAATGCACAAAACAAAGCATTGAAGTAAAACTTGGTTTAAATCAAAGTTATGTTTTGTGGAAATGCATGATCAATGTAAATCATGTAATATGTAACCAAAATGATATGTATGGCTAGTGAAATGTATCAACTAAACCATATGCACAAGAACATAGTATTGAAGTAATACTTGGTTTAAATCAAAGCTATGTTTTGTGGAAATGCATGATCAATGTAAATCATGTAATATGTAAACCAAACTGATCTGTATGGCTAGTGATAAATATCAACTAAACCATATGCACAAAAACAAAGTATTGAAGTAAAACGTGGTTTAAATCAAAGCTATGTTTTGTGTAAATGCATGCTATACTGATACGAACATCTATACGGTATTGTTATAATGCATACATCCAAGCCTTGAGACTGTGGCGATAAACCCTTAAACCACTTAAAGGTTTATCTAAATTATGTATATCGAATTCGGTCATTCCTTTCATCCCCTTTCCCTGGGATGTCCGGAACGGGAGTTGTCAATTCCTATGGTACCACTACCTACTAACGAATGGCATGATCAATGTTAATGAATGTATTGTTCCATGTTAAACAAACCAAATGTTATACCAAATTGTAAGCATGTGGAAACGATGCACTGAGTATGTAATCAAATGAACATACGTAGCGTGAAATGTAATGTAAAACGATGTACTAAGTAATGCACACAATGGGCACACCTAGCATGAAATGTAATGTAAAACGATGTACTAAGTAATGCACACAATGGGCACACCTAGCATGAAATGTAATGTAAAACGATGTACTAAGTAATGCACACAATGGGCACACCTAGCATGAAATGTAATGTAAAACGATGTACTAAGTAATGCACACAATGGGCACACATAGCATAAGATGTAATGAAATCATGTACTATAATGTACTAACAAACATAGCATGTATATGATGTGAAAACAGGAAAGCTTGAAAGTAACAAGTAGGCACATGTGTTCCACCCCAAAACAGTTTGGAAAACAGTAAAAGAGGGGTCTATGTACTCACTTGAGATTGCTCAGAAGTCCTAAGATAACCACCAAGCAACGCTAGAGATCACGGAAATCAAACGGCACCTAATATAGGTAACTATGTTAATAAACCGGACCTAAATCGGAAGATCGGATAGAATGAGGTTTCGTAAACCAAACGAGTATAGAAACTCGTGTAATATGGTTTAACAAACCCTACATACTAAAACGAAACTTAACCTAAGTGCTTACGACCGATTACGACCCGTTTAGGTAGCTTATGCTACTTTAACGCGTCGTTCGCGTGAAACGCGTTCGGACCGCCTAACTAGCCCTATGACAAGTGTTATATGCCTAAACATGTTACATAATCAGTTATGTGACAAAAGTTTAGGTTACATATGCTTAATTACCAATTATACATGAAAAGGGTATTCTGGTAATTTACCTAAGGCATATAAACTACCTATCATACAACTACTTAAACGATGTGACCATAAGGTATAACCTCGGAAGGTTATTCCCTATACACTATGGTCACCTAATGTATTTGGTCGGATCCTAATGATCGACCAAACTGGGTCGGGTTCGAAGGTATAAGCTATTTATTAGATCGCTTACCCTACGACCCTAGACAACGTGGTAATCAGTAGGCATAGTCCCAAGGGACTATAACCAACGTGATTACAATCACGTTGCGAAGTTCAAACGAACTTCGCATTGACCATTAGCTGGTCAACGCTGAAAGTCAAACAAAGTTTGACTTTCTGACTCTAAAAGCAATAAAATAAAGAAAAGAACGAAAGAATACTTACGAAGGGTCCCCGAATGCTAATCTCGATCCAAGAACTCAGGTATGAAACAATGGTTTCAACTTAGAGCTCTCAAATCCAGATTCTTGTGAGAAATGAGGTTGGGGTGAATGGGTATTTATAGGAATACCCGAACCGTTAGGATCGTTTCATGGAAAACGTGCCTTAATCCCACCCGTACAAGTGTCGGGACCTTATGGTAGCTCAAATTGATCCTTATCAGCTGACTAAGCATTTTAGAATGTGTGGTGGAGGATTAAACAGCTGCAATCAGCTGTTTGATTCATTTAATCTGGTCAGAAGGGCCCATGCGGCCCGCTTCAGGATGTCCATAAACTCAGGCGGGCCGCCTGAGGGTCACAGATCAGACATAAGTTTCAAAAATTACAGTTTTGGTCCCTGCACGTGTTTAAGCCCATTTCCGGCACTTCTAAGGCCCGTAAAGCCAACTTTAAGGCCCTAAAATGATGCCTAAACATTGTGGACATGAAACATGCTCAAAAATATGTCGGATGATGGTTCGTTTGGTCGTACGAACGTGATGTTCGCTTAATTACGACGGAATGCGCACAAGCGCGAAAAACGATCCAAATGACGCGACGAATGGATTTTTCTTATGCCAAACACTAAAATAAAATGTTTTAGTGCTTACATAAATTTTTGGATGTCCGGATGTATTCAGAACGTAAGTTATGCGCGAAAATGCAAACTTGTGCACTTTTTGACACTTTTAGTCCCTGAATGACCCAAAAGTTTATTTTAGCACACCGAACCTCTCAAAGCCTATTTCTAAGCTATGTAAAGGATATTTAAGGTGTGTTTAACTTATGGTCATGTTCCGGAATGTTCGTTACAGTTCAAATTGGCATACTTTCGCAGTTTGTCAAGTTTAGTCCCTGTAAGCGAATTAACTTGTTTTTGCCATACCAAAGCCTTCAAAACTTATTTCTAAGTTATGTAAAGGTTATTTAAGGTATGTTAAGCCTATGTCACTATTCCGGAGTGTTTGTTGCATTAAACTGGTTATATTTACGCATCGGTGCGCGTATAACCTTCCAGAAAGCGATTTAGAGTTTGAAGTTGAACAAAAATTGATATGTGCAAATGATACACATATTTTCACAAATCCCAAGTATGAAATATAATATCTCATTGGTTCGGTATTTGTTTGATGGCCGTGGAGGCACAGGTGTTACACAAGGATCCTACTTCTAACTCTCAGGATCCTCTCTTTAGCCTCAAGGATCCTCCTTCCAGCATCAAGGATCCTTCTATAGTTCAGGAGGATATATAGGGACTCAGTCAGTTCAAGGATCCTATTCTCAGTACCCAGGATCCTCATCTCAGGTTCAAGGATCCTCATCACAAGTTTACGGATCCATGGAGTATCCTCCAAGACCTTCAATTCCAATGCATACTGGATCCAACATCTTTCAGGATAAAGGATCCTTAAGGAGTCAACAACCCAGGACTTCAGAGATTCATGTGGGAGACTTCATCCCCATGCAGACTATTGCTTCATCTGGTCCCACGATCATACCAGAATCACATCAATTTGGATTCACATCGGGAATCCCAGCCTCGAATCAATCAGGAGGTAATACTTTAAATACATCTTATAATACTAATCATGGCTTTGTGCAGGAACCATGAATCAACCAAGTTATGGCAAGAGAGTTGCAAAAACTCAAGGATATGATATCCAGTGTCCCGGGAGTGATCAAGCCCATTCCTAAGATCCCGGATGGCAGTCATAGAGTGTCATGCTTTACACCACCTATATGTGATGTAGAGATACCAAAGAGGTTTCAAACACCAAACATGAAGCTCTATGATGGTACAACCGATCCAGAAGAGCATGTAGCTTAGTACAGGGAAATAATGGAGATAAACCCCATTCCTAAAAGGTTAAAAGAAGCATGTCTTTGCAAGGGTTTCGGATCCACACTAATAGGATCAGCTCTTAAATGGCTGCTAAGTCTCCCCTTACTCTATTACTTCATTTTCTAATCGGGTTAACCTGTTCAATAGCCAATTTTCATGTAGTAGGAGATTTGAACGATTAACTAGTGATTTATATAGAGTAACTCAAGGTCATAATGAATCACTAAGGGATTACATAACTAATTTCAGTAGAGAATCCTTAGAGATTCCCAACTTAGATATTGCAACAGCTGTAGAAGCTTTTAAAATGGGTCTAATTAAGGATTCACAATTCTATGATGATCATGTTATGACACCATGCAGGAACCTTGATGAGGTAAGAAACATGGCCTTGAGGTTCATCCGATTAGAGGATGATAAAAGGATCTAGGAGAGACTTTCAGGATCCTCAAAACAAGAAAAGCAAGGATCCTATTTCAGAAATAACAAGTCAAAGTCATACAATAAGTCTGACAATCAGAATGTGCATGCTGTGGAACAAGAGGAAGATGATGAAGATTATCCTCCTATTTCTTAGTATTGCTTTGCTGTTGATAACAATGAACTGATCCTTGCTATGCGGAATTTAGGTGATAAAGCTAGGTGGCCTAGAAAGAATGACAAGCCAGCTGCCACCAAAGACAAATCGAAATGGTGTGCCTATCATGAAGATTTTGGTCATCTCACGGATGAATGTATAACACTCAGGAAATAGACTGGTTACCTCTTAAGCAAAGGATACTTGAAGGAGCTATTTGGAATAAAGAAGTCAAGGATCTAGGATCCTGAAAAAATTCCAGAGAGGGCTCCTGCTCCTCCAGCTGATGCCCAAATTATCAACTTCATCTCCGATGGATCAGACATATGTGGCACTTCCTTTTTAGCAGCTAAGAGCCATGCAAAAGAGACAAAGATGGAGAATGGGGATATGCCTATTCGAACTTCCATCCTTACACAGGAGAAAGTCATATCCTTTGATGAGGATGACCGTGTGGACATTCAGGATCCTTATCATGATGGTCTTGTTATTGCATTGTTTATTTCTAACCATTTTGTTCGCAGGATTCTCATAGATGGGAGAAGCTCAGTGAACATTATCCAACTAGATGTCCTCAAGAGAATGAACATTCCTGAATCAGAAATTATCCCAAGATCATCAGTTCTTGTGGAATTCAGTGGAGAAACCAAGAACACATTGGGGGACATCAAACTTCCTATTTATATAAAGGGAGTTAATTCTATTAAAAAATTTTGTGTTATTGATTGCTTATCTTGTTGTAAGTAAAAGTCTACTTGATGCTGAGTCCAGGAAACATGAAATGTCAGGAAGGATGACAAAGTGGGTAGTCAAGCTTAGTGCATACGATATTAAATATGAACCAAGAACTACCATTAAATCTCAGGCCTTGGCTGACATTGTGGCTGATTTCAGTAGTGATCTACAAAGGGAAGCTGGATTGGAAGTTCAACAACTTGAAGAGACTAAGGATCCTTGGATATTCTTCATAGATGGGGCTTCAAATATCAAGGGAACTGGACTAGGCATACTACTAAAATCTCCACAGGGGGACATTATGCCCCAATCAATTGCTTGTGAGTTTCAAACTACTAATAATGAGGCTGAATATGAAGCCTTAATAGCTGGTTTGCAAATTGCCAAGCACATGAGGATCAGGTATCTTGAGGTACATATAGATTCTTTGCTAATTACTAACCACTACAATGGTTCTTATGCTGTTAAAGGTGAAAGACTAATCAAATATCTTGAGATAGTCAAGAAATTGGCAGACTCTTTTGTTTCTTTTAGTTTGACACAGGTACCCAGGGAACAAAATGCAGAAGCTGATGCTTTAGCCAACCTTGGATCATCATTGAAGATTCTAGAGGATGTTAGGATACCAATTATCCATATCTTAACTCCTGCTATAGAGGATAACACAACCATGGAGATAGTGGAGGATTCTGCAATCATACCTAGTGATGGTGCACAGTCAAGTTCAGGATCCTGGATCCTTCCAATCCTGAGATACATACAACATGGAGAGATTCCTACTGGATAAAATCCTAGAGCTTTCAAAGTCAAGGTATCTAAATTTACAATACTAAATAACATATTATATAAACGATCTCTTGCAGGTCCAAATCTAAGGTGCATCGAGGATCCAGAAATTCAGGAAGTTCTGAAGGATTTTCATGAAGGAGATTGTGGAAACCACACTAGGGGCAGAGCACTATTCTCAAGGATCCTCAGAATAAGATACTATTGGCCCACAACGAAGAAGGATGGTGTGGATTATGCAACGAAATGTGATGCTTGTCAAAGACATAGCAATATCCTTCATCAACCAGCAGAGCTCCTACATCCTATATCCTCTTCCTGGCCATTTATGAGATGGGGAATGGATATAGTTGGCAAACTTCCCAAGTCACCAGGAGGAAAAGTATTTATACTTACTATGACTGATTACTTTTCTAAATGGATAGAAGATGAAGCCTTTGCACAAGTCAGAGAAAAAGAAGTGATATCCTTTATTAAAAGAAACATTATTACTAGATTTGGCATACCTTCTGAAATTATTTGTGATAATGGATCCCAATTCATTGGGAGTAGAAGTACTAACTTTTGTGACAACTGGGGGATTAAGATAATAACATCAACACCAGTCAATCCACAAGTTAATGGTCAAGCAGAATCATCTAACAAGATCATCATCAACAACTTGAAGAAGAAGCTTGGATCCAAGAAAGGAAAATGGGCAGAAGAGCTACCTTATGTGTTATGGGCTGATAGAACAACTCCCAAGAATGCTACTGGTCAGACTCCATTTTCTTTGGTGTTTGAAGCTGAATCTATAATCCATATAGAGATGGTAGTCCTTACCGCAAGAACAAGCATCCGTGATCCTGAAGGAAATGCTGAAAACTTGGATCAAGATTTGGATACCATAGAAGAACTCAGGGATTTAGCAAGGATAAGATTGGCTAGCTATCAACAAAGGATGGCTGGAGCTTATAACAAGAATGCCAGGATCAGAAAGTTTCAAGTTGGTGACATGGTGTTGAGCAAAGCATTCCAAAATACCACAAATCCTGCTGATGGCAAATTAGCACCAAAGTGGGAAGGCCCTTATCTAATTGAAGCTGAGGCAGGAAAGGGGGCATATCGTTTATTAACAATGGAAGGTGATCTATAACCAAGGGCTTGGAATGATGTCCATTTAAAGAAATACTTCATGTAAGAAGGATCCAGGATCCTTGGTTATCCTCATACCCAGTACATATTAAGGATCCTCAGAGGATATATGATCCTCATTCTGGTAATGATTTCATTATTATGTCTCTAGTTCTTTAATCTATTTGATTATAAGGAGAAGGATCCAGGATCCTTTATCCTTTTTCATTAAGTTCTGAGTTTTGCAGAAGTTGGTGTATCTTTGAAAAAGGATCAAGTATTCAGTAAAATATCCTAAGTCTTTGGGTTTATCCCAGTTTTTGGGCTTGTCCCCAGTTTAAGGTATCTATTACCTTCTACGAATCAGGATCTTACACCTTCGCCAGTTGCGCACGATTATCCTAGTGCAGTTAAAGGCAATTGGACCAGTACCCGGTTTAGGGGCTGACAATTTCATTGTACTAGCTGTATTTAGGATCCTAAGTATAATGGTAGACGTACCATACATCCGTTCCTAAGGTTTCTAACGTTTTCACATTAGCTAAGGTTTTGGCATCTTCATGCCACTAAGTTTGGATAGTCGTCAGTTTGGGCCATACTCCAGTTTACACAAGATCTTTTGGACTTGTCCCCAGTTTTGGGCTTGTCCCCAGTTTGTTGGGCTTGTCCCCAGTGTCACACCCCAACCGATGGCGGAAATATCGGGGCGCGGCACTGAGTGAAACAGATTGTCCAAGAGAAATTCCATAACAACTAAATTACCAGATAGTTAATATTATGTACCATAACATAACCCATCAAATAAATCAGTTATTAGAGACATATATATCTCTAGGCAAATCATTGTTCCGACAACTCAAAATATAAATTGTTTGTTTGTTTCTAGACTTTCCTACTTGATTTCACAAAAGCAAGCATCCTAGCATCTCAAACACCTGTCACATACGTTAAAATAGAGGTCAACAGACATAGTGTAAAGGTGAGCATACAAGTTTAATAGTAATAGTAGCGAAAGCGAGTTTACGCATAACCAGCATGTAACATGTATAATGTGAAGCACGTAGGTTATCAAAAATGAAATATGCACAGACGTGACTGCGAGTTGTAGAATGCGCAACGCATATCACCACTGTGACATGCGAGAAAAGCCCTTAACAACCCCCGTCCACGACAGGTGCTAAGTCCAAACTATAGTACTATCATTGCTAAGGTGTCAGGAAACAATCACTGTGTAAACATAACATACAAGCATTCATCGAGTAACACGTATAACATGCAGTAACGGCTAGCGTATAAAAGTGTTTACGTTGTGTGGTCGATGTGATTTGATATAAGTAACGTATGTAACACCCAAAAGTGCTTAAGGCAAAAAGGGATCGAGTATACTCATAGATTGTGTTTAGTAAATAAACACTCTCTTGGATTGAAGGGAGTGCTGAGAGATTAGACTGAACAGTTAACGATAGCATAAGCGAATGAGCGTCGCGTTAAATGGTGAAGAGTGAATCAAGTGAAGAATGGTCATCCGATCGGATGACAATCTGAACGGATGGTTATTCCATCGAATGACAATCCGTTCGGATGGTTATCCGTTCGGATGGCCATTCGGTCGGATTGACATTCGTTTGGGATGGATGTGTTTGTGTATCATGTGACTTTGAAGTTTTCGTTGTAGCATTTTGAAAACAGAGAAGTATCTCTACCTTTCAGGTCACCCGGTCGAACGATCGTTCGATCGGATGGCGATCCGTCGGTTAGACATTCTCAGAGAACAAGTTCACAGCAGGAGTGTCATTCGATATGATGGTCTTCCGATCAGATGGCAATCATTTAGAAACTGGTGATCTTTGAAAATTCGGTAAAAAGTTTAAGTGTTAGAATCATAAGTCAATCTGATCGGATTATCATTCGATAGGATGACAATCTGATCGGACGGCGGTCCGTTTGGGTGACTGGTTCATTTTGAAATTCGTTAAGTTTGAAAGGTTTTGCGGTTTGATCGAGACGGTATGACAACGTATTGAACAACGGAACCTCGTCATGTCCAAGTCGTCTGACCGAAGTGGGAATCACCCCAGTCCGATCAGTTTACTGTTCTTGACAGTTTTTCATGTTCAATCCGAAATCGGTTGTCTCTATGATAGGAATCAGATCTCAGACTGACACTTCACTAGAAACGACGAGCTCCGATTCTATCGGTTTTGAGGGCATTGAGTGTAAAAGAGTTGAAAGAAAGTTGTGAAACCATCTTTCAATCCTTCTAACCATGAAACTGTTTAGATCTATGCAAAAATAGTGTTGAATCATGTTGAAATCCTTTATATCCGAGTTGTTCTTGGTGGAATGAGGCCAAAGCTTGAAGTTCAAAAGAACCCCATGATGACATAATCCTTGAACACCTCAAATCCGTTGATTTCACAGTTAAAAGTGAAGATTCAAAGGTGAAGATGATGAAGAAGTGTGTGAAGATCATAGAAGTACAAGATTTGAGTTGAAAACTTACAAGAATCGCGAGAAATCGAGAGAAAAGAGAGCTTGAGCACGCTGGTCGGGAGAGAGAGCTGTTACATCACTGTTTGTGATGTGACAGGGGTATTTATAGGATTCCAAAAGAGGAAAGTGCGCACATGTGACGGATCGGATGACACATCGATCGGATGGCCATCCGATCGGATGGTCATCCGTTCAGATGCCCATTCGATCGGATGGTCATTCGATCAAAGTGGTCCGGCGAGTTAGGTTTCGGTGTTTCATTTCGTGTGTTGAGCGTTGCGATGCGTTTCGAGTGAGCGATGTGATAGTATTACTCATTAGATACACAAATAACCTAACTACTATATCTAACATACAATTAACATAAATAACTTGCGTTTAGCATGTGCGATTAGATTGCGTTGCGATAGAGTTGCGAGTGCATTTTTTATTAAACACCACAAACATATCTTCTACACACACAAGTAACACATAATAGCATACACACGTAAAACAATATCCAGAACACATAATTCAATTTTCAAATGCGATAGCGATGCAATTAGTGATTAAACATGCGATTATATTTGTTATAGATACTCCACATTAAACAACTAAAGCAAACAATTAATAGAATTCGATTACAAGTCAAGAAGTACAATCAATAATTAAGCAAGGAGTGACATATCGCAATTAGCAATCTTTTCTTCCTTTGAGTTTGACTTGTACTTTGACTTTCAAATTGCGGGTTGTTACATCCTCCCCTACTTTAGAAAATTTTGTCCCAAAATTTAAGGAGTAGGCGTAACAAACAGTTGCGGATACTTCGCCTTCATGTCACTTTCGAGTTCCCAGGTGAACTCGGCGCCGCGTTTGCCTTCCCAGCGAACCTTCATAATGGGAATGCGTGAGCATCGGAGTACCTTGGTTTCTCGGCCCATGATCTCGACAGGCTTCTCCACGAAGTGTAATGTTTCGTCCACTTGTAAATCCTCAAGGGGGACATGTAATTCCTGGTCGGTTAGGCACTTTCTAAGGTTCGAAACGTGGAAAGTCGGGTGGACATTACTAAGTTCCTCCGGTAGTTCGAGTATGTAGGCCACTTTACGAATCCCTTCCAGAATTTTAAAGGGTCCAGCATATTGAGGCGCGAGCTTTCCTTTCTTGCCGAATCTGATCACCCCCTTCCAAGGTGCAACCTTTAGGAGTACGTGATCGCCAACATCAAATTCAAGGGGCTTGCGGTGTCTATCGGCGTAACTTTTCTGACGACTTCGAGCTTTCAGTAGATTGTCTCAAATTTGGAGAATTTTTTTCAGTCGTTTCTTGCAACAGCTCTGGACCGGTAATTTGTGCATCTCCGATCTCGTGCCATACAATAGGCGATCGACATATTCTTCCGTATAATGCTTAAAACGGTGCCATTTGGATGCTAGAGTGATAACTGTTATTGTACGAGAATTCGACTAAAGGTAAGTGCGCATCCCAATTACCACCGAAATCTATGACACACGAGCGAAGCATGTCTTCCAGGGTAGGAATCGTTCTTTCAGTGTGACCGTCGGTTTGGGGATGGAAAACGGTACTTAGATTAAGCGTAGTACCGAGAGCAGATTGAAACGTTTCCCAAAGACGTGAGGTAAACCGACCATCGCGGTCAGATATGATGTCACGAGGCGTCCTGTGTCGACAAATGATTTCGTCAGTGTAGATTCGGGCTAATTTTCTACCTTAATGTCTTCTCGTATTGGCATAAAATGAGCGGATTTGGTGAGACGGTCAATGATAACCCAGATGCTATCGTGACCTGATGGCGTGCGTGGGAGTTTCGTTATAAAGTCCATAGCTATACTCTCCCATTTCCACATAGGGATCTCGGGTTGTACGAGTAAGCCAGAGGGGCGTTGATGCTCAGCCTTGACTTTGGAACAGGTCAGGCATTTCGAAACATAGATAGCGATATCCTTCTTCATGTCCGGCCACCAATACTTGTAGCGCATGTCCTGGTACATTTTGTCAGCACCGGGATGATTAGAATACCGAGATTTATGAGCTTCGTCGAGCAGAATCTGTCGCAAATTGGTACGCTTAGGAATCCAAATTCGGTCTAGATAATGGAATATACCATTCGATTTATTCTCCAATTGTTCGCCATTATTGATGATCCTTTCTTTCTTCAAAGTGCGTTCAGTAAAACAAGCATGTTGGGCGTCGCGGATTAGAACTTTGAGATTATGCAGGGCTTGAGTATTACGAATGCTATGCAAATAGCTTCGTCGACTGAGAGCATCGGCAAAGACGTTTGCTTTGCCTGGATGGTAACGAATCTCACAGTCGTAATCGTTGAGGAGTTCTACCAACCAGCGTTGGCGCATATTCAGCCCCTTCTGGCTAAAGATGTATTGCAGGCTCTTATGGTCGGTGAAGACCGTACACTTCGTACCGTAAAGGTAGTGTCGCCTAATCTTTAACGCAAAAATAACTGCACCTAGCTCGAGATCGTCGGTTGTATAGTTCTTCTCATGGATCTTGAGCTGTCGAGAGGCGTACGCGATAACCTTGTCCCATTGCATGAGAACACAACCAAGACCAAGGTTAGTGGCATCGCAATAGACTACAAAATCGTCGTTTCCGTCGGGCAGTGAGAGCGCGGGAGCGTTACAGAGCATAGCTTTGAGGGTTTGAAAGGCCTCCTCTTGTTCAATTCCCCAAACAAAAGGTTTGTCCTTATGCGTAAGCGAGGTAAGCGGTACAACGATTTTCGAAAAGTCAGCGATGAATCGGAGATAGTAACCCGCCAATCCGAGAAAAGAACGAACTTCGAACGGGTTCCTTGTTGTAACCCAACTATTAACAGCTTCGATCTTCGCAGGAACGACATGAATTCCTTGACTATTGACGATGTGACCGAGGAATTGAACCTCCTCAAGCAAGAATTCGCACTTGGAGAACTTGGCATAGAGACAGTTTCCCTGGAGTAACTCAAGAACCAAACGTAGATGTTGCGAGTGTTCGGTTTTTGACTTGGAATAGATCAGGATATCATCGATGAACACGATGATGAAGCGGTCGAGAAAGGGTTTACACACGTGATTCATTATATCCATGAAGACTGCGGGAGCATTAGTCAAACCAAAAGGTATAACAACAAATTCGTAGTGATCATAGCGGGTTCGAAAAGCGGTTTTAGGTATATATTCCTCCTGAATTTGTAACTGGTGATAGCCTGAGCGTAGATCGATCTTTGAGAAATACATAGCACCTTGTAGTTGATTAAATAAATTATCGATTCGAGGCAAGGGATAGCGATTCTTAATAGTCAGCTTATTCAATTCCCTGTAGTCGATGCACATCCAGAACGATCTGTGACAACCGGTAATTTACGGCTCTTAAGTACGTAATTAACAGGTGATTAACGCGACAATAAATAGTGTCTACAACACGAATAAACTTAATTAGGCCTTTGGAGTGCCTAGGAATGCCTGATCGACTTTACAGTACGCGCATGACGGTCCACAGAGAACCTGCTAAACGATAAACGTTAACGATCTGAAACCGTACGAAATACTGATGACACCGACAAATTTGGAAGTTATATGAATATTTTTAGACTTATGGAGTTTGGATCGCGATATCGGGTCTCATAGGAATTACGGGCCACTTACACATGAGATGGGCTTGTGGGCCCTGGGCCCAAGCCCAAAACCCACAAACCTAAACCTGCACACAATATATTAGAATCTATACAAGATTTATAAAATCTATATAAAATCTTAACTGGATTTACTAGAATCCTACAAGATTTGAAAATCTCTAAAAAAAATCTATAGTGTATCTCAACAAAAGATTTGTCTCAAAAGTTGAAACTACAAGATCTTGCAAGGATCTCAACACCCCTATAAAAGACCCATACCCCTCCCTTATCCTTCAATTGCAGACAATACAAACACATAGAGGAGTCATTCTTCTCTACTAGAAACCCTTAGTCTCTTTGCCTGCATATTAAATACACCCACAAATTAGACATCAGACCATAACCTTCTACACCCTCCCCTTCTCTCTCGATGATATGCACAGACAACCCAAAGCCAATATCACAACTCACCTCTCATCTCCCTCTCGGTTTTTAATCCGACGCACACACAAGACCCAAGTCGGACTCCGGCTCCGGGTCTGGTTGATCTCCGACCGATGACATCCACCCACCCCCCCTCCGACAGCAACACCACAAGCTCCTTGATGTTGGCCGGCGACAAGACGCACGAGACAGAGAGATATCGGAGCTGCAGGGAGAAAGAAAAGGAGCTGGAGTAAGGGCGGCGACGGCATAGGGACGGTGTCGGGTGGTGGCTCGATCAGAGAGAGGCGGTGCCGGCCGGAGGTAACAGACGATTATGGTGGTATCTCCGGTGAGTGAATATATTTCAGGCAAACTCACATCTTTTCTTTATTACACGAATCTAGACCAGAAATCGTGGGCTTTGGTATTGATGGCGGTTGACGGCTACAGTGACACCGGTCCGATGAACCGGCGCCGGTGACGGTGGTGGAGCTTGTGATGGTTCAGTTCAAGTGAGGGTTGGTTCTGTCCTTATGCTGTCTGATTTGGTTGGAGTTTTGATTCAACCGGTTCAATGGGTACGGGTATGGTTCAGCAGGTTCAGGTCGGGCACGGTCAACTGGTTAGTGGCTCGGGTCAAAGCTGGTAAAAAATGGTCAAGGCTCGGTTGGTGATGGTCAACGACATCAGATTCTGCTTGGTTCAGTGTTCGGGTCAGATTTCGAGTCCGATTCGACTCAGTCAAACCCGAGCCAACTCAGTCAACACGGTCAAACCGAGTCAACTCAGTTGACTCGGTCAACCCAGTCAACCGTTTCAGCTAACGACGCGAGAGTTTTGGTAAGGAAATTTTGTGACGCAAATAATTATTTATGCTAATTATAAGTTATATTAATTTCGTGAAACGAGCTCGAACCGAATGCATTTAGTGATTTAATTTCGTTTTTGGGGCACTTGACGAAAAGTTTTTGCATTATGGTTAAATTGTTATTGAATTTTGAAAATAAATCGACACTTTAGATGTCGGGATCGTCCAAAAACAGAGGAAACTCTGCCCGTTTTTCGAGAAAAGTCCGTAAAACGATTCGTGTTTTAAACACTTTTTATAAAAGTAAAAACAAGTGTATAATTTTCGATAACACTTTATGATATACGAAAACAACGATCCGGATATTATTTACAATAATAAATATAGTATTTATGCTTATTCCAAACTTCGAAATTTCAACGATTCTTTTATAAACTTAAATATAGTTTATATATTATTTCGACTATCAAACGACACGAATTCGTCTTATGAAAATAAATATAGTTTTTATGTTTATTTCAAACATTCAGCAACTCGATGATATTTTTATAAAATAAATATAACTTTTATATTTATTTCAAAACGCCTAAACGGCGTACTATATATCAACGAACGACTTCGCGGGACGATTAACACTATCCTACCAAAATATTTATATTTTTGTATAAATATCTATATATTCGAATTTCTCGAAAACTAAGTACTTTCTAGACTTAGTAAACTATTAACGACACTAAGCGAAACTAAACAAGTATAACTTGATCATTTTGGTGAAGATAACAACTTATGTCGAATCATTCGATTAACGATTCGGTAGAGCTCGGTGACACGTAGTTTAGTTACCGCTGTTGATTAGAAACTTATAAGATGTTCCGTGTTAGGAATATTTTAGAATGCACGCTAGCAAATCTCATATTGGAAACGATATCACGAAGTCGTAATTAGCTAGTTTTGCACAAGACAATTCAGGTGAGTTCATAACCCCACCTTTTTACTGTTTTACATTTTTATAAATGTTTTCGGGGTGGAAAGACATGCACTTTTTGCAAAGCATACAAGAATTACATATTTCTAAACCATTTTACAAGCAAGTTTTAACTGACACAAATGGTTTACGAAAAGCTTATGTTTTATACCGGTTTTTCAAACAAGCGTTTACACACGAATTCTAGTTTTCTAAACTACGAGAAAATACAAATACAAGAGTATACAAACACATTAGAATTGATACTTGACATAAAGAATACAAGAACTGAAAAATTGATACTTGATATGATGAATACATAAACAAGAAGCACTCTTGGTGATAACTAGTACCAAGTATGATGCGTTTGAGGAATGATACGAGAAATAGTGTCACGAATAGGGTACCATAAGCACCATTAATCGTGTACATACTTAGACCGCAGAACAAAAGGTTAGATCTAACGGGTGTCAGGGCAGCCCCACTCTTGGTGACAACTAGTACCGAGTAGTGTTTTTGTGTCTCAGTCGTGAATCGACTACTAGAAAAATGCCTATGGTTTGGTGACTTCCTATGTCGTGTCACATGTTAATGGCCTTGCAACCCATTAACAACATGATACATACAAGAGTACTTGATTTATACAAGACAACAAGATACATACAAGAATACTTGACTTATACAAGAAAACATGATACATACAAGAATACTTGACTTATACAAGATACATACACAAACACTCGAATTATACAAGATACATACCATGTTTTCATACAAAGTTTCTGTATAACATGACAAGAAAATGATTTTAAATTCGTTTTCTCAACAATACTTCAAAAACCGGTTATTCAAAAAGATTTATTTCAAATCTTTTTCAAACAAACTATGAACTCGCTCAACTTTATGTTGACTTTTTCGCATGTTTCTTTCTCAGGTTGCATTTCTAAGACAAAGCACGGTTGGAATAGGAGAACCATGAAGAGTCGAATACTTAGTGGGCGTTCAATTTCTAAAAGACTTAGATTATTTTGCTTCCGCTGTGCAATGAAGATACCAGTCCAGTCACGCCAATGCTCTGATATTTCGGGGTGTGACACGATCCATCCTTCTTTTTGACGAAAAGGATAGGTGCGCCCCAAGGAGAGGTGCTAGGGCGAATGAAGCCTTTATCAAGTAGTTCCTGGAGTTGACTCGAGAGTTCGCGCATTTCAGAAGGAGGGTTCCGATAAGGCGCTCTAGCAACAGGATTTGCTCCAGGAATGAGGTTGATTCGAAAATCGATATCACGAGTGGGAGGTAAACCAGGTAAATCATCAGGAAAGACGTTAGGAAACTCACGAACCACATGCACCTTGTCTATTGCCTTAACTTCCTTTTCCTCCGCTATTACGATATATGCCAAGAAAGCTTGGTATTCCTTGTGGAGATACTTGCCAGCTTGGACACAGGACATGAGTTGTAGCTTCCTCGTTGCGACTTTGCCATAAACACACAATTGATCACCATTCGTGAGAGAGAAACGAATCATTTATCGAAGCAAACAATTTCAGCATGATTTTCCTGAAGGAAATCCATACCTACTATGACATCAAAGCTAGCTACCGAGCTGTATTGGGATGAGATTGATTGGAAAAACGTGACCGTTGAGATCGATAGTACAGTCACGCAGAACGGATCTAAATGTGACGGTTCTTCCAGTTGCAACTTCTACGTCGAATGTTGATGGGAGGTTAACGCGTTTAAGGTTTAGGAGCCTTTTGAATTCGGATGATACAAAACAGTTATCGGCTCCAGTATCAAATAAACACGAGGCATATATACCATTTACGAGAAACGTACCATTAACCACGTTGTTGTCTGCCTGAGCCTGGCAGGCGTTGATGTCGAAGACGCGCCCGCGGGCTGCTTGCTGAGCTGGCTGTTGTTGCTGATGCCGTTGGTGTTGTTGCGGTGCTGGCTGCTGCTACTGCTGTTGTGGCTCTTGCTTAACCACTCTATTGGGGCAGACGTTTGCAAAGTGGTTGGGATCACCACACGCAAAGCAAGCTCGTACGTGAGCAGCGGGTGCAGGAGCTACTTGCTGTCCTTGCGGAGCTCGTAGTGCAGGAGCTTGAGCTTGAACTGGTGCTTGGCGAGGACTGGTACGGCAGTTAGCGGTGAAGTGGCTGTACTGGTTACAGTGAACACAAAACCGACATGCGATACCAACCGGGTGATGATATGTACAAGTAGGGCATAGTGGATGTGGGCCAGTGTATGCATGCTTGGCAGGCGGTGCATTGGCCACAGGCGCCGCTACTTGGCGGTGTTGAGGTTGCGGTTGAGCCGGTACAGCTTGGAGTGGTGCGGCCGTAACTGCACAGTTCTTGTTGCTGGAGTTGCTGTTCTTTCTCTTGCGGCGGGAGGACTTTGAAGATTGCGATGCGGCGGGTTCAGCGGTGGGAGCAGCGGTGACTTGGTGCAAATTCTTGGACGTCTTATCAAAGTAACCAGCCCTGACTCACTTGTCATTGATCTCAGCAGTGAGCAGGTAGGTTTCCTCAATAGTTGTCATCTTCGCGGCCTGCACAAAGTCTGCGACATAATCCGGCAGAGCGCGAATATACTTCTTGATCGTAATCTCGGGGGTAGTTACTTGACCAGGGCAGATGATACTTAGCTGCTTGAAGCGAGCAGTTAAACCAGCATTATCTCCACCATCCTGCTTGTTATGCCAGAATACGTCCTCCAGCTTTTGGAGTTCATGGGGAGGGCAGAACTCTTGCATCATGATGTCCTTCAACTCGTCCCACGTCTGCCTAAAAGCTGCATCGTTCCCCCGTTTGTTTCTCTCGGTTGTCCACCAATCCAGAGCCCAGGATTGGAAGACGCCGGTAGCGTTAATAGTGCGAAGGTTTTCCAGACAGCCACTTTGGCGCAGGGTGACTTCGATCGAATCAAACCATTGAAACATGGCCGTAGGCCCATCTTCGCCGGTATATTCTTTGGGTCCGCATGCTTTGAACTTTTTGAAGCTAAAAGCTGCTTTAGGAGTATCAGTCCTAGACTCTTCCGAGGACTTGCTAGTGTTCTCGTTCAGCTCACTAACAATTTGCGGGATGACTTTCGCCATTTGCTTGGCGACTAGTGCAGCGATGCGTTTGTCTTCGTGGTTACGTCGAGCGGAGCGAGCAGTGTATGATCCAAATGACGACATTGTCTGCAACAGACATCGTCACAGGACTCAAACACAGTTTCGATTAACCCTAGTATAGTCTAACGAATTCACAGGAGCTACTTTATAAAGCACAGGAACACATCAAAGCACAAAATCACATAGGCATAAAATTCACAGAATCACATAAGCACAGAAACACACAAGCACATAGTCCACAAAAGCACGAAAGCATGCATGTGGCCTACATATATTGCACGTATTGGCCTTCATATATTGCACGTATTCACCTATCTTTCACAGCAGCGTATAGCGATCGAGAGTTGCGATTGTGAATAGCGAGTAGAGATTGCGAATAACACAAGCGATTTGTTAGCGTGGTGTGTGTTAATGTGGTATGAGCTGTGTGTGGTTTGGCGGAGCGAGAAACGTGGAATCGAAACCATCAGTACCACCATACTGTTTATCTCAAAATGCTAACAAATAACACATAATGGCATATAAAACACATAAAATCGATAAATCACAGAGTTACCGACGACGAGAACCAGAATTGAAACACATAAAATCGAAGAGAGGGGTTGTCTGGGTACGAGACATCGACTGCCCAAGGTGATTCAACTATTCTCAAGGACTTCGAGTGCACGCTTTGACCTAATAGACTGTACTCTATCACCGGCACACGGTGAATGGCACGCATCCTTTCGGTTACTCACACAACTCGAGTCGTCGGAATCCATCGAGACTTTGGTGAGAGTTTTGTAAAAATTTATAATGAGTAGGGCGTGTCGTTAATATGCGGGTCTCACCCCTAACTTAACAACTCAGCCAAGACAATCTTTTTAGTAGATGGAGGGTGAGATTCCCGTTGAGGTATGGATTTCACTCCTGACTCAACGCAAATTCTCGTGTTGTTAGTAAAAATAGCGTGTCAAACGAGTGATTTGGTCGAGAGTTTGCGGTTTTCACACCTAATCTCAACCAGATCATCCGTTTGTGTGTGTGTCCAGCCTTAGGAAAGGCTGATCTTGCGCGGAACTGTAGTATGCGATGTTCGCGTAAGAGTGCAGTGTTCAGCGAGTCCGGGCGAGAAATAGCAAGTAAGCTCGTGCAAAACCCATACCGGGTATGCACAATTCGGACTGTTGGTACTTAGACTATAGACTAGGTCGTTTCTAAGACATCGGCCTGGACTAGGTCGAGTCTTGCCTAATTCCCTATAGTTATGGCTCTGATACCAATCTGTCACACCCCAACCGATGGCGGAAACATCGGGGCGCGGTACTGAGCGAAACAGATTGCCCAAGAGAAATTCCATAACAACTAAATTACCGGATAGTTAATATTATGTCCCATACCTTAACCCATCAAATAAATCAATTATTACAGACATAGATATCTCTAGGCAAATCATTGTTCCGACAACTCAAAATATAAATTGTTTGTTTGTTTGTTTCTAGACTCTCCTACTTGATTCCACAAAAGCAAGCATCCTAGCATCTCAAACACCTGTCACATACATTAAAATAGAGGTCAATACACATAGTGTAAAGGTGAGCATACACTTTTAATAGTAATAGTAGCGAAAGCGAGTTTACGCATAACCAGCATGTAACATGTATAATGTGAAGCAAGTACGTTATCGACGATGAAATATGCACAGACGTGACTGCGAGTTGTAGAATGCCCAACACATATCACCACTGTGACATGCGAGAAAAGCTCTTAACAATCCCTGTCCACGACAGGTGCTGAGTCCAAACTATAGTACTATCATTGCTAAGGTGTTAGGCAACAATCACTGTGTAAACATAACATACAAGCATTCATCGAGTAACACGTATAACATGCAGTAACGGCTAGCGTATAAAAGTGTTTGCGTTGTGTGGTCGATGTGATTTGATATAAGTAACGTATGTAACACCTAAAAGTGCTTAAAGCAAAAAGGGATCGAGTATACTCACAGATCGTGTTTAGTAAATAAACACTCTCTTGGATTGAAGGGAGCGCTGAGAGATTAGCCTGAACAGTTAATGATAGCATAAGCGAATGAGCGGCGCGTTAAATGGTGAAGAGTGAACCAAGTGACGAATGGTCATCTGATCGGATGACAATCCGAACGGATGGTCATTCGATCGAATGACAATCCGTTTGGATGGGCATTCGGTCGGATTGACATTCGTTTGGGACGGATGTGTTTGTGTATGATGTGACTTTGAAGTTTTCATTGTAGCATTTTGAAAACAGAGAAGTATCTCTACCTTTCAGGTCGCCCGGTCGAACGGTCGTTTGATCGAATGGCGATCCGGCGGTTAGACATTCTCAGAAAACAAGTTCACAGCAAGAGTGTCATTCGATCGGATGGTCTTCCGATCGGATGGCAATCCGTTAGAAACTGATGATCTTTGAAAATTCGGTAAAAAGTTTAAGTGGTGGAATCATAAGCAAATCCGATCGGATTGTCGTTGGATCGGATGGCAATCCGATCGGACGGCGGTCCGTTTGGGTGACTGGTTCGTTTTGAAATTTGTTAAGTTTGAAAGGTTTTGCTGTTTGATCGAGACGGTATGACAACGTATTGAACAACGGAACCTCGTCATGTCCAAGTCGTCTGACCAAAGTGGGAATCACCCCATTCCGATCAGTTTACTGTTCGTGATGGTTTTTCATGTTCAATCCGAAATCGGTTGTCTCTTTGATATGAATCAGATCTCAGACCGACACTTCACTAGAAACGAGTAGAAGGCCTGAACGAGCTCCGATTATATCGGTTTTGAGGGCATTGAGTATAAAAGATTTGAAAGAAAGTTGTGAAACCATCTTTCAATCCTTCTAATCGTGAAAATGTTTAGATCTATGCGAAAATAGTGTTGAATCATGTTGAAATCCTTTAGATCCGAGTTGTTCTTGGTGGAATGAGGCCAAAGCTTGAAGTTCATAAGAGCCCCATGATGACATCATCCTTGAACACCTCAAATCCGCTGATTTCACGGTTAAAAGTGAAGATTCAAAGGTGAAAATGATGAAGAAGTGTGTGAAGATCATAGAAGTACAAGATTTGAGTTGAAAGCTTACAAGAATCGCGAGAAATCGAGAGAAAAGAGAGCTTGAGCACGCTGGTCAGAAGAGAGAGCTGTCGCATCACTGTTTGTGATATGACAGGGGTATTTATAGGATTCCAAAAGAGGAAAGTGCGCACATGTGACGGATCGGATGACATATCGATCGGATGGCCATCCGATCGAATGGTCATTTGATCGAAGTGGTCCAACGAGTTAGGTTTCGTCGTTTCGTTTCACGTGTTGAGCATTGTGATGCGTTTCGAGTGAGCGATGCGATTGTCTTACCCATTAGTTACACAAATAACCTAACTACTATATCTAACATACAATCAACATAAATAACTTGCGTTTAGCGTGTGCGATTAGATTGCGTTGCGATAGAGTTGCGAGTGTGTTTTTGATTAAACACCACAAACATATCATCTATACACACAAGTAACACATAATAGCACACACACGTAAAACAATATCCAGAACACATAATTCGAGTTGCGAATGCGATAGCAATGTGATTAGCGATTAAACATGCGATTAAATCTCGATTTGTTATAGATACTCCACATAAAACAACTAAAGCAAACAACTAATAGAATTCGATTACAAGTCAAGAAGTACAATCAATAATTAAGCAAGGAGTGACAGATCGCAATTAGCAATCTTTTCTTCCTTTGACTTTGACTTGTACTTTGACTTTCAAAATGCGGGTTGTTACACCCAGATTGTTGGGCTTGTCCCCAGATACTAATACTTGCTTTGGCAGTTGGCTTAGTCCCAAGTGATACCTTATTGCAGGTTTTAAAGCTAAACAGTTAAGGATCCAGGATCCTAACTTTCTATCAGATTTTATCCTTTGTTGGTACAGTTGTAAGTGTTAAGGATATAGGATCCTAACTTGGATTCTCTGGTATGATCCTTATTAATTTTGACTTTATTCTTGGTTTGTTAATTATACCCTTATTCTTTGACAACAGGATATATGATCCTTGATCATATAGTGTTTTATCTTTTAACTTAAACCAATTTCAATACACATTTGATATTCTAACAGTTACAAATCCTAAGATTTTAGAATGGAAATTGATACATAAATGTATATGAAATAACATCAGAAGACAAAACCGATAACACAGAGATAGCCAAAAGTTAAAGTTTTATTTATTTAATAGTTTAACCCTTTAAAAGGTTGTCAAAATTGCCAACCCAAGCTTCTAACAACAATGCGTGGCCCGTCCACTTGGGTTGGCAAAGGGTGTCCATACTAAAAGTTCTAAGTCATGCAGGAAATCAAAAGATGAGGGGCATCAAAGGCTTCATCCTCCATAAACAGAAGGACCCATCCACCTTTGCCACCCCCTATTGTCCTAAGGATTAGTGATCATTAACCCTAACAGCTATTGTTCAAAGTTATTACAGACCCATTGTTTAAAAAACCATAACCATCAAAATAAACTACCAAATCATAAAAAACGGGCTCCGGCCACATATAGAAATATCCATCATCGCCCATTTGTGCAGCCTACGCCTTCGCTGCTTCATCCACCTTTACTTCACCACCTTTACCACTGCCACCAGCTGCTGCCTCCTAAGGATCCTTGACATCACCGCCTCTGGCTTCAAGAGCTAACACCTCCTCAGGCTCATCCTCATCTCCAAGTTCAGCCAGCCTTTGCTTCCAAGCCTCCAAGTCCCATTCAGACCTATCAAATGAAGGATCAGCAGCTTCCTTGGCCATCTGCAACTTGATCTTCAGCATGGCGATGGTAGCAGAGAGTTTGGCCCCTTCCATGATCTCGCTTCTATATTTTTGGGCTATGATCTCGGCAAGAAGAAGCTCCTTTTGTAGCATGTTGATGTCCTTTTCCAGTGAGGAGATCTTCTTGTCCTTGGCAAGTGCAATCTTTTGGAGATCAAGGATCTTCTGCTCAGCTTCAGCCACATGCAGATCAAGGAGGATCTGAACCTCAGCAAATTTCTACACAAAAGGAATTCAACATTCAGGATCCTATATCCATAAAGGAAGTACAAATTTCAGGATACAATATCCTCACCTTGGAGACATACTCTTGAAGCTGACGTTCCATGAGAGGGAGGCCTTCAGTGGATTCAACAGTCTTCTTCCTCTTGGTTCCCTTACCCCTGGTGCTCATGCCCTTGGGCTCCGGGTTGCTTTGGCTTGCAGCCAGCTCTTTTTTGATTGACAGAGGGGATGCAATGTCCTGAAGATCAGCAACGCTAAACCTGGAAGCAGACTTTGAGGATTTAGCAGCATCTACAAGCATAACACACAGATGATTATTCATATTCTGATTTTATTAAACATTTATACATACACATATACGGATACATACTTGACATGGTGTAGGAAGTGGATGAAATTTCTTCTGGATCCTTTGACTTTGGTGGAAATGTTCTGATGGCAGGATCAAGCTTCTAGAAAGCTTCAACTCTTTCCTTGGTGACAGGTGATTCTTGAATATGTGACAGGGTGATAGCTGCATAGACAAAAAACAAGGATAAGTTGTCCTTAACAGAAAAGAAAGATTCTTACCGTTGTCCTAGCCTAAGGATCCTATATCCTACCATCTGTGTTCCATTTCTTGGGAAGATGACTTCCGTTTGGAATTGTAACATCTGTGCTTGTAATCATTATGAACAGTTCAGTTATCAATAAAACAATGTTATTTGATCCCAATGTTTGTTTGGTTGTGTTTTACATTTTTCATGTTTTGACTTTTATGTAATTTCAAACTCTACATCGCTTTCTGGAGGTTTATACGCAAACTGGTGCGTAAACGTAATCAGTTTAATGCGAAAAATACTCCGGAACTTCAACACATACTTAACATACCTTAAATAACCTCTACATAACTTAGAAATAAGTTTTAAAGGCTTTGGTATGGCAAAAACAAGTTAATTCGCTTACAGGGACTAAACTTGACAAACTGCGAAAGTATGCCAATTTGAACTGTAACGAACATTCTGAAACATGACCATAAGTTAAACATACCATAAATATCCTCTACATAGCATAGAAATAGGCTTTGAGGTGTTCGGTGTGCTAAAATAAACTTTTGGGTCATTCAGGGACTAAAAGCGTCAAAAAGTGCACAAGTTTGCACTTTCGCGCATAACTTACGTTCTGAATACATCCGGACATCCAAAAATTTATGTAAGCACTAAAATATTTTATTTTTGTGTTTGGCATAAGAAAAATCCATTCGTCGCGTCATTTGGATCGTTTTTCGCGCTTGTGCGCATTCCGTCGTAATTAAGCGAACATCGCGTTCGTACGACCAAACGAACCAACATCCGACATATTTTTGAGCAAGTTTCATGTCCACAATGTTTAGGCATCATTTTAGGGCCTTAAAGTTGGGTTTACGGGCCTTAGAAGTGTCGGAAATGGCCTTAAACACGTGCAGGGACCAAAACTGTCATTTCTGAAAGTTAGTTCTTATCAGACATGGCCATGCGGCCCGCGTAAGTTTTATGTGCATCTTTACGCGGCCCGCATCAGGCTCCCAGAACAGATAATACTGATTAGTCAGCAGATTTCAGCTGATTAAACCTCATCCACACACTCACACTTGCCCTTTCAGCTCATGAGAGACCATTTTTAGTTACCACAACTTTCCAACAAATGTACGCACGAGATTCGATCACATTTTCCAAGAAACGATCCTAACGGTTCGGGAAATCCTATAAATACCCATCACATTTTCACTCATTCCTCACAAGAATCTGATAAAAAAGACTCTAAGTTGGAACCATTGTTTCATACCTGAGTTATTTTGATCTAGATTAGCATTCGGGGACCCTTCGTAAGTATTCTTTCGTTCTTTTATTGCTTTTCGAGTCCGAAAGTCAAACTTGGTTTGACTTTCTGCGTTGACCAGTTTATGGTCAATGCGAAGTTCTTTTGAACTTCGCAACGTGATTGTAATCACGATGGTTATAGTCCCTTGGGACTATGCCTACTGATTACCACGTTGTCTAGGGTCGTAAGGGTAAGCGATCTAATAAATCGCTTATACCTTCGAACCCGACCCATTTGGTCGATCATTAGGATCCGACCAAACACATTAGGTGACCATAGTATATAGGGAATAACCCTCCGAGGTTATACCTTATGGTCGCTTCGTTTAAGTAGTTGTATGATAGGTAGTTTATATGCCTTAGGTAAATTACCAAAATACCCCTTTGATGCCAAAATTCGTTTTAAACATATGTAACATAACTTTTGACATCTAAACTGATTTGACAACCATGTTAGACATGTTAAGGCATATTTTACTTGTCATAGGACTAGTTAGGCGTGCCGAACGCGTTTTACGCGAACGACGCGTTAAAGTAGCCTAAGCTACCTAAACGGGTCGTAATGGGTCACAAGCACTTAGGTTAGGTTTCGTTTTAGTATGTGGGCTTTGTTAAACCATATTACACAAGTCTCCATACTCGTTTGGTTTACGAACCCTCATTCTATCCGATCTTCCGATCTAGGTCCGGTTTATTAACATAGTTACCTATATTAGGTGCCGTATGATTCCGAGATCTCTAGCATTGCTTGGTGGTTATCTTAAGACTTCTGAGCAATCTCAAGTGAGTACATAGACCCCTCTTTTACTGTTTTCCAAACCGTTTTGGGGTGAAACACATGTGCCTACTTGTTACTTTCGTGCTTTCCTGCTTTCACATCGTATACTTGCTATGTTCATTAGTACATTTATAGTACATGATTTCATTGTGTTCATGCTATGTATGCCCATTGTGTGCGTACTTAGTACATTGTTTTACATTACATTTCATACTATGTATGTCCATTGTGTGCATACTTAGTACATTGTTTTACATTACATTTCATGCTATGTATGCCCATTGTGTGCGTACTTAGTACAGTTGTTTTCATCACATGCTTACATTTTGTTATGACATTTGGGTTGTTTACAATGGAACAATACATTCATTAACATTAGCTACGCCGTTCGTTAGTAGGTAGTGGTACCATAGGAATTGACAACTCCCGTTCCTGAAATCCTGGGTTTGTTTGGATTGGAAGGAATGACCGAATTCGATGAACATAACTTAGATAAACCTTTAATTTGTTTAAGGGTTTATCGCCACAGTCTCAAGGCTTGGATGTATGCATTTTCACAATACCGCATAAATGTTTGTATCAGTAAAGCATGCATTTGTTCCACAAAACATAACTTTGATTTAAACCATGTTTTACTTCAACACCTTGTTTTTGTGCATTTTACATATGGTTTAGTTGATATATTTCACTTACCATACATGATATTTTTGGGTAAACATTACATGATATACATTAACATAAACATTTTGACATTGATATACACATTTAGTGGTTTACATTGGACATAGACATTTCAATATGGTTTACACATTAACACATGACAATTCATTTATACATGAACAATTTACATTGATGGTTGGTTTGGGTAAATGATTCGAGTAACGAGGCGTGTGTAATATAATACAAGCATGGTGGATACGCCGCTGCTACTTCCTATAAATAAGTGTTTGTATGATATTTCATGTCGTAGTGTTACTTAAATCATTTCAATATTTGGCATATTACATTTTACATAAACAACTTATTTTCACAAGACGTTGATTTACAAAACAACTTATCTTATACAAACTCATTTTTACTTGGTTATTCATTTAACCTTACATTATTCTCTTACTTATACATATCATTGCTTTTTAATGATTTACAAAACAAAACAACTTACAAGGTTCATGACTAACTGTTATTAAACAATTTTTCCTAAACTTATAAGTCATGAATCCTATTTTCACAAAACCTATGTATCTCACAGGCATTTTTATGCTTACGTACCTATTTTCACATGTGTTTTCAGGAGCTTTTCCGTAGGATGATGATCGTGACACTAGGGCGGACCTGTGCCTTAGAGACATAAAATGAAGATATACTTAGTTTAATTATGTTCTGAACTCTTTATTTCCTGTTTAAGAGAATGTAACTCTTATGTTTATAAATAAAATACAACTTTGAATGCCATGGTTATGAAACAATTAATTCTGTTACAACACTCCCCGACGTTTCCGCCGCGGTTGCATGTTATACGCGGTCGGGGTGTGACAGAAGAGTTGGTATCAGAGGCAATGGTTATAGGGAATTAGGTTATTAGTAATTCTTTGACCTAGACTATAACCTTTCTAGGACCCTAACACAAGTTATCTTGTGTTTAGATCTTAAAACATGCACATCACCTATCCTTAGGTGATTATCAAAACAAAAACCAAATTTTCCAAAACGATTTTTGAAAAACAATCATCTGTTTTTGGATGATTTATTACAAGGTTTTGAACCCTCTTTTGTAAGGTTTTGAACCCTTCCAGTTTGACTAAAATTTTGGCCTTGTGCCTTCAAATTTTCAAAATCTCGTCAACGTTTGGGTTTTAAATAATGTGAACACGTGCAAACTGGAAGAGTGAATGCCTGTATTCTGGGTTTTCTGTCTAGGCAAGCACTTCGTATATATCTCATCAGACACGAGACCAGTTGTGCTTACCTGGGAATTCTTGGGATGAGTGTTCACTTATAGGCGAGCATGTCTTCGCGATACATTATTTTTGACCCATTTACTTTGATTAGTCACTGTGTGTCATTTGTTTGCTTGGTAATGCGGACGAATGACCACCATCTTTGCTTTTGTTGATTTTGTTTCATCTCATTCTCTTCATCCAATCATCTCACTCGTTTCCTTTCATGTTTTCCTCTTTTAGAATGCCTCCTCGACGCGAGAACCAGATAGCGACTGCCGAACTGGCAGAAATTATTGCGCAGCAGATGGCTGCTCAATTTCCAAATCTCTTTGCTCAATGGCACCAAGCCAACAACAACAACAATGCTCCATGCAAATAGAAGGATTTTAACTCGGCTAAACCACTCAAGTTTAGTGGTTCTGAAGGAGCGACTGGGCTTCTTCAATGGTTCGAGAGCATTGAGAATACTTTCCGCCACGTGCAGTGTCCGGATAATCGCAAGGTCGAGTTTTCTTCGAGCGTGTTTCAGAAGAGGGCTCTCACATGGTGGAACGGGGTTATGAGAGACCGTGGTGCAGAAGTTGCTCTAGCACAAACTTGGGCTGAACTTAGGGCCCTTATGATGAGGGAATTCTATCCTCGCCATGAACAGCGAGCGTTGGAGAAAGAGTTTGATGACTTGAAGCAAGATAGTGGCGAGCACAGGGCATATACTGATAGGTTTGAGGAGTTGAGTCTGCTATGCCCAACAATGGTTACCCCACTCGACAAGGCTATCGAAAGGTACATCGACGGCCTACCTGACTCAGTGCAAGACATCATTACTGGTAGTAACCCTGCCACACTCCGTCAGGCTATCGAGTTATCAGCGACATTGACTGAGTCGCAGATTCGGAAGAATAAGTTACATAGGAAGGGTGACAAGGGCAAGAAACAGACATCTGACAAAGAAGATAGCAAGAAAGGTCAAAACAAGAATGGAAAGGATTCTGGTTCATCGAAAAGGGCAAGGAAGCGTAAGGCTTCCCAAAACTATGATGTCACTGCCCAAGCTAACCAGGCAGCTCCCAACCAACCCGCACAGCCTCCAGCGAAGAAGCCGTATTCAGGGAATGCACCTTTGTGCAATAGATGCAACAGTCACCATCAGCCGCAACATCAGTGCCGTTTCTGTACTAACTGTGGGAAGTCAGGTCATCTTGTCGATGTTTGTCGGTTTGCTCAAAATCGGGCAGTTCAGAACCCGGCTCAACAAGTTGCTCAGCCTCCTGCTCAGCAACAGGGTAAAGCTGCACGACCACACTACCCACCAGGTGCTTGTTATAACTGTGGGGATCTGACCCACTACCGTAACCAGTGCCCAAGATTGGTGAATGCAAACCAGAATCAGGCTCAGGCTCTAGGGCGAGCTTTTAACTTGAATGCCCAAGAGGCGCAGGCGGACGATAATGTGTTGAACGGTACGTTCTTTATTAATAATCAGCCTGCATCTGTTCTTTTTTATTCGGGTGCCGATAAGAGTTTCGTGTCATTATCTTTTGAGCCATTACTTCGCGTGTCTAGAACGAAACTAGGTAAACCTTTGACAGTAGAAGTTGCTAGTGGTGAACCCATTGTTCTTGATTCTGTTCTACGCAACTGCCAGTTGAATCTTAACGACCATCTTTTTCCTATCGACCTCACGCCTATGCAACTTGGAAGCTTCGACGTTATTGTGGGAATGGATTGGTTATCCAAGCATCACGCGGAGGTAGTTTGTTTCAAGAAGATCGTTCGTGTGCCGCTTTCGACAGGCGAGATCCTACAGGTTCAAGGTGAGAAACCGTCTGGTGGTCTCAAGCTCATGTCTTGTTTTAAAGCTCGGAAATATCTGCGGAAGAACTATGTGGCTTTCTTAGCACATGTTACAGCAGATAAAGGCAAGGGTAAGTCTATTTCAGATATTCCTGTCATTCGGGATTATTCTGAAGTATTCCCTGAAGAGTTACCTGGTCTACCCCCAGCACGCCAAGTCGAGTTCCGCATTGATCTCGTACCTGGTGCAAATCCCATTGCCAGAGCTCCATATCGTCTTGCACCGTCTGAGATGCAAGAGTTGTCTAAGCAGCTTCAGGAGCTCTCTGACAAAGGCTTTATCCGTCCCAGCTTTTCACCTTGGGGTGCTCCCGTTCTTTTTGTTAAGAAGAAGGATGGATCCTTTAGGATGTGTATCGATTATCGTGAGCTTAACAAGCTTACCATCAAGAATCGATATCCACTACCTCGCATAGATGATCTCTTTGATCAGTTACAGGGCGCTTCTTATTTTTCGAAGATTGATCTACGTTCCGAATATCATCAACTTCGTGTGCATGAAGAAGATATTCCCAAGACGGCGTTCCGCACTCGGTATGGGCATTACGAGTTCACAGTCATGCCATTCGGTTTGACTAATGCTCCTGCTGTTTTCATGGATTTAATGAATAGGGTCTGCAAACCTTATTTGGATCAGTTCGTCATTGTTTTAATTGACGACATCTTGATATACTCTAAGACGCGAGCTGATCACGAGCAACATCTTCGTCTTACTTTGGAGCTCCTAAAGAAAGAACAACTTTTCGCCAAATTCTCCAAGTGCGAATTTTGGCTTAAAGAAGTTCAATTTTTGGGGCATATCATCAACGAACAAGGTATCCATGTAGATCCCTCCAAGATAAGTGCGATTAAGGATTGGGATACACCTACTACTCCTACTGAAGTTCGTTATTTTCTTGGTCTAGCGGGTTATTACCGCCGCTTCATTGAGAACTTCTCAAAGATTGCAGTTCCTCTAACTGCTCTAACTCAGAAGAACAAGCCCTTTGATTGGGGATTCAAACAAGAGGAAGCTTTTCAAAACTTGAAGCAAAAGCTTTGTGACGCGCCTGTTCTGACTTTGCCTGAGGGCAATGATGATTTCGTCGTCTATTGCGACGCATCTAAATTGGGTCTTGGCTGTGTCCTGATGCAAAGGAACAAAGTCATAGCATATGCATCGAGGCAGTTGAAGATACATGAGAAGAACTACACCACTCATGATCTTGAGTTGGGTGCAGTTGTTTTCGCTCTAAAGATCTGGAGACACTATTTGTACGGTACAAAATGTGTGGTTTTCACGGACCACAAAAGTCTTCAGCATATCTTCAATCAGAAAGAACTCAACATGAGGCAACGACGTTGGGTCGAGCTTCTAAACGACTATGACTGCGAAATTCGCTACCATCCTGGTAAGGCGAATGTCGTAGCTGATGCATTGAGTCGTAAGGAACGTACTAAGCTTCATTGTGTACGTGTTCAATCTGTTATTCAAGCTCGATCTGATATCCAAGCACGCATTTCTCAGGCTCAACAATCTTGTGTTTCACAAGGTTTAATGGATAAGGAATTTCCCAATCACATAACACCTGATTTGGAACTGAAGGACAATGGATCGTATTACTTCATGGACCGTTTGTGGGTCCCAAGCCTAGATAACCTTCACACCTTGCTTATGGATGAAGCCCATAAGTCTCGCTATTCTGTTCATCCTGGCTCAGATAAGATGTATAAGGATCTTCGTATTCAGTATTGGTGGCCTGGTATGAAGAAAGACATTGCCTTATATGTATCAAAATGCCTTACATGTCTTAAGGTTAAGGCTGAACATCAGCGTCCTTCTGGTTTATTGGTGCAACCAGAGATCCCAGTTTGGAAATGGGAAAACATTACTATGGATCTCATTACTAAACTTCCGCGCACAAAGAAGGGTCATGATGCCATCTGGGTAGTTGTTGATCGTCTTACTAAGTCAGCGCATTTCTTGCCAATCCGTGAGGATTTTCCTGCTGACAAACTTGCAAAAATCTATGTGGATGAAATTGTAGCTCGACATGGTGTTCCTTTGAACATCGTTTCTGACAGAGATGCTCGTTTCACTTCTCATTTTTGGAGAACCATGCAATCTGCGATGGGGACCCAACTTAATCTGAGCACAGCTTATCATCCGCAAACGGATGGTCAATCTGAAAGAACAATCCAGACTCTGGAGGATATGCTTAGAGCTTGTGTGATCGACTTTGGTGGTAGTTGGGATTCACATCTTCCGTTAATTGAATTCTCCTACAACAACAGTTATCACACCAGCATCAAAATGGCTCCTTTCGAGGCTCTCTATGGTCGAAAATGTCGTTCACCAGTCTGCTGGAATGAGATCGGCGAGGCTCAACTTACTGGACCTGCCCTCATTTTAGAGACAACTGACAAGATAAAGAAAGTTTGTGATAACCTTCAGACAGCTAGAAGCCGTCAAAAGAGTTACGCGGACCCAAAACGCAAGCCCTGGGAATTTCAAGTCGGTGATCGAGTATTACTTAAGGTCTCGCCTTGGAAAGGTGTGATCAGATTTGGAAAGAAAGGAAAACTTGCACCTAGATACGTTGGACCATTCAAGATCGTCGAAAGAATCGGTAAGGTAGCCTACAGACTTGAGTTACCTCCTGAACTTGGAAATGTTCATCCAACTTTTCACGTGTCCAATCTCAACAGGTGTTTAGCTGATGAGAACCTCCACATACCGCTTGACGAAATTCGTGTTGGCAAAACACTGAAATTTGTTGAGAAGCCAGTGGAAATCATGGAACGTGAAGTCAAGTGGCTCACACGCAAGCGCATTCCTTTGGTCAAAGTTCACTGGGAAGCAAAACATGGACCCGAGTTTACTTGGGAACACGAAGATCAAATGAAGGCGAAATATCCGCATCTTTTTCCACGAGTTTCCTCTAAATAAATTTCGGGACGAAATTTCCACAAGTAGGGGAGACTGTAACATCTGTGCTTGTAATCATTATGAACAGTTCAGTTATCAATAAAACAATGTTATTTGATCCCAATGTTTGTTTGGTTGTGTTTTACATTTTTCATGTTTTGACTTTTATGTAATTTCAAACTCTACATCGCTTTCTGGAGGTTTATACGCAAACTGGTGCGTAAACGTAATCAGTTTAATGCGAAAAATACTCCAGAACTTCAACACATACTTAACATACCTTAAATAACCTCTACATAACTTAGAAATAAGTTTTAAAGGCTTTGGTATGGCAAAAACAAGCTAATTCGCTTACAGGGACTAAACTTGACAAACTGCGAAAGTATGCCAATTTGAACTGTAACGAACATTCCGAAACATGACCATAAGTTAAACATACCATAAATATCCTCAACATAGCTTAGAAATAGGCTTTGAGGTGTTCGGTGTGCTAAAATAAACTTTTGGGTCATTCAGGGACTAAAAGCGTCAAAAAGTGCACAAGTTTGCACTTTCGCGCATAACTTACATTCTGAATACATCCGGACATCCAAAAATTTATGTAAGCACTAAAATATTTTATTTTTGTGTTTGGCATAAGAAAAATCCATTCGTCGCGTCATTTGGATCGTTTTTCGCGCTTGTGCGCATTCCGTCGTAATTAAGCGAACATCGCGTTCGTACGACCAAACGAACCAACATCCGACATATTTTTGAGCATGTTTCATGTCCACAATGTTTAGGCATCATTTTAGGGCCTTAAAGTTGGCTTTACAGGCCTTAGAAGTGTCGGAAATGGCCTTAAACACGTGCAGGGACCAAAACTGTCATTTCTGAAAGTTAGTTCTTATCAGACATGGCCATGCGGCCCGCGTAAGTTTTATGTGCATCTTTACGCGGCCCGCATCAGGCTCCTAGAACAGATAAGACTGATTAGTCAGCAGATTTCAGCTGATTAAACCTCATCCACACACTCACACTTGCCCTTTCAGCTCATGAGAGGCCATTTTTAGTTACCACAACTTTCCAACAAATGTACGCACGAGATTCGATCACATTTTCCAAGAAATGATCCTAACGGTTTGGGAAATCCTATAAATACCCATCACATTTTCACTCATTCCTCACAAGAATCTGATCAAAAAGACTCTAAGTTGGAACCATTGTTTCATACCTGAGTTAGTTTGATCTAGATTAGCATTCGGGGACCCTTCGTAAGTATTCTTTCGTTCTTTTATTGCTTTTCGAGTCTGAAAGTCAAACTTTGTTTGACTTTCTGTGTTGACCAGTTTATGGTCAATGCGAAGTTCGTTTGAACTTCGCAACGTGATTGTAATCACGATGGTTATAGTCCCTTGGGACTATGCCTACTGATTACCACGTTGTCAAGGGTCGTAAGGGTAAGCGATCTAATAAATCGCTTATACCTTCGAACCCGACCCATTTGGTCGATCATTAGGATCCGACCAAACACATTAGGTGACCATAGTATATAGGGAATAACCCTCTGAGGTTATACCTTATGGTCGCTTCGTTTAAGTAGTTGTATGATAGGTAGTTTATATGCCTTAGGTAAATTACCAAAATACCCCTTTGATGCCAAAATTCGTTTTAAACATATGTAACATTACTTTTGACATCTAAACTGATTTGACAACCATATTAGACATGTTAAGGCATATTTTACTTGTCATAGGACTAGTTAGGCGTTCCGAACGCGTTTTACGCGAACGATGCGTTAAAGTAGCCTAAGCTACCTAAACGGGTCGTAATGGGTCACAAGCACTTAGGTTAGGTTTCATTTTAGTATGTGGGCTTTGTTAAACCATATTACACGAGTCTCCATACTCGTTTGGTTTACGAACCCTCATTCTATCCGATCTTCCGATCTAGGTCCGGTTTATTAACATAGTTACCTATATTAGGTGCCGTATGATTCCGAGATCTCTAGCATTGCTTGGTGGTTATCTTAAGACTTCTGAGCAATCTCAAGTGAGTACATAGACCCCTCTTTTACTGTTTTCCAAACCGTTTTGGGGTGAAACACATGTGCCTACTTGTTACTTTCGTGCTTTCCTGCTTTCACATCGTATACTTGCTATGTTCATTAGTACATTTATAGTACATGATTTCATTGTGTTCATGATATGTATGCCCATTGTGTGCGTACTTAGTACATTGTTTTACATTACATTTCATACTATGTATGTCCATTGTGTGCATACTTAGTACATTGTTTTACATTACATTTCATGCTATGTATGCCCATTGTGTGCGTACTTAGTACAGTTGTTTTCATCACATGCTTACATTTTGTTATGACATTTGGGTTGTTTACAATGGAACAATACATTCATTAACATTAGCTACGCCGTTCGTTAGTAGGTAGTGGTACCATAGGAATTGACAACTCCCGTTCCTGAAATCCTGGGTTTGTTTGGATTGGAAGGAATGACCGAATTCGATGTACATAACTTAGATAAACCTTTAATTTGTTTAAGGGTTTATCGCCACAGTCTCAAGGCTTGGATGTATGCATTTTCACAATACCGCATAAATGTTTGTATCAGTAAAGCATGCATTTGTTCCACAAAACATAACTTTGATTTAAACCATGTTTTACTTCAACACCTTGTTTTTGTGCATTTTACATATGGTTTAGTTGATATATTTCACTTACCATACATGATATTTTTGGGTAAACATTACATGATCTACATTAACATAAACATTTTGACATTGATATACACATTTAGTGGTTTACATTGGACATAGACATTTCAATATGGTTTACACATTAACACATGACAATTCATTTATACATGAACAATTTACATTGATGGTTGGTTTGGGTAAATGATTCGAGTAACGAGGCGTGTGTAATATAATACAAGCATGGTGGATACGCCGCTGCTACTTCCTATAAATAAGTGTTTGTATGATATTTCATGTCGTAGCGTTACTTAAATCATTTCAATATTTGACATATTACATTTTACATAAACAACTTATTTTCACAAGACGTTGATTTACAAAACAACTTATCTTATACAAACTCATTTTTACTTGGTTATTCATTTAACCTTACATTATTCTCTTACTTATACATATCATTGCTTTTTAATGATTTACAAAACAAAACAACTTACAAGGTTCATGACTGACTGTTATTAAACAATTTTTCCTAAACTTATAAGTCATGAATCCTATTTTCACAAAACCTATGTATCTCACGGGCATTTTTATGCTGACGTACCTATTTTCACATGTGTTTTCAGGAGCTTTTTCGTAGGATGATGATCGTGACACTAGGGCGGACCTGTGCCTTAGAGACATAAAATGAAGATAGACTTAGTTTAATTATGTTCTGAACTCTTTATTTCCTGTTTAAGACAATGTAACTCTTATGTTTATAAATAAAATACAACTTTGAATGCCATGGTTATGAAACAATTAATTCTGTTACAACACTCCCCGACGTTTCCGCCGCGGCTGCATGTTATACGCGGTCGGGGTGTGACAGGAATGGAATCCCTTCTCACAAAGAAGAATTGATTCCTCCAGTTGGTGTCATTTTTGGTGGTTTTGAGGATGGGATGAGGCTGCTGGGGTTTGGATTTGAAGAGATATCGGTAGGAACCATGGCTTACAAGATTGTGCAGTTGGCTTAACTCACATACCCCTATGTCTATACCTTCCTGTTCTACGATGTGCTCAAGTGTGTGTAGGACTCTCCACACCATCGGCATAGCTTGGATGTAGCATAAACCGGTCAGTGTGAAGAAGCCCTATGTGAGGATGGGGAAGGGATATGTGAACCCTATCTGAAAAGGGTTTTGGGTAAGACCCTGACCATCAGGGAAACAAGGGCGAAACTGATCAACTTCAGGATCAGTGAATCGGCAAAGCTCCATTGAAGGGTTTTTGGTGAGACCCTGACTCTTCAATGGGTTGTTGTGGTCAGGATTCTTGGCAGGGGAAGAATGGGTACTCATCTTTGCCATGGATTTTTGAAGAACAGAGGATCGAAAATCAGAGAATTGGAGAGAAGGAAGAAGGAAATTGTCACACCCCCAAAATACCACAAGCGGAAACCCCCGCGAGGTGTGTGACATACCAGGATCTAGCCACCAATCATATTGAACTCATAGTTATAATTGAATAAAACTTTCATTTATTAACATTAACTATTACAACATTACAAATAAATTACCGTGTACAGCGGAGGCATATTTCATTCGTTAAGTGTTTATAAACCACAAGTAAAATCTATTAGTCTTGTGTTGCGATTACATGTATCTCGACCCATGACCACTCCAGCTTCCCAGATAGCAAGTTCCAACAATATGCACCTAGAGGCCTGCAAGGCATGTAACAACGAATCAACAACAAAGTTGAGCGAGTTCACAGTTGGGTGTTCGTTTTAAGTTGTTTTCGAAAACATAGTTTGTCTTTAGCTGGCTTACTAGCCGTGGGGGTTACCCCATAGTTGAAAATATGATTAACCAGTTCCTTCTTCCCAAACCATAACCAGTGGGGGTTTCCCCATGTGAACCATTAGACCCGTTTACCATATCGACCACTGACTAAAGTAAGTTGGTGCCCTGACGTCAATGTCTATCATCATTGACTAGTGCCCAGATCCATTAGTTCACGCCCGTCCTCTGCGGCATGGTGTGAGGCTTGTCAAACCTAAATAGCGCTATCTAATTAATGACCCGCTCGCCATTGGCTTGGCGATTAAGTCGATATAAATGTGAGGGACTTCATGATAGAGTTTTTGGTCTAGTATCCGTGTTGTCACCCTTCAATAAAGAGGGTGTGTACGAAATCCCCAAACCAGGAGATTATGTAGGTTCCAATCAATTCCTTATCACATGTTGTCACCCTTCAATAAAGAGGGTGTGTACGTGTTCCAAACCAGGAGATCACGCAGTTTCAGTTTAAATCCTTTACCCATTCCCAACCCTTGGGAATCCCATGCCTTGTGGAAAGTGTGAACTCACCTCGGTTTGCTCGGTATGCTTAATTACTTGACTAACAGTCGCACAAACACGTCCTAAAAGGATTACCGATAACAGTCAGTCTTACATACATACATAACCTATTAATACCCCCTTCAACCCGCTATTAAAGACGTATGGCCCAAAGATAAAACATGTAAGTATCACAATTTCTAGCACATATAAAATATTCATTGACCAGTCAAAATATGTTATACGCGGCCACTGACTCGGCAGTCCTATTCTCAAAACAGTAGCCCAGCTTTTTAATAGACCAAATTAAATGTGTGTTAAACACTTTGTGTTCGGCCCACCATGTATCGGCCCAACCAGTCTTTGTAAAATATGCAGCCCACTTTGTGTCATTCTTATTCAGCAACCATAACTATACACAATAGTGTTTTTAACCTAACTTAACATCTTATGAGTTTTATGGAAAATTCTATATATCCTACATGTGAAACCAACATCAAATGCAAGCTTCCATAGCTACGAATATATATATGTATATACATACATGCCCACCAAACTTTCTCATACTAATTCAAGTTCCCAACTTATACAGTCAAGTGCAATAGCATGGCCAAATATCATCACCTTCGTGATGTCAGGTTACCATCACCCCTATTCATGCAAGGTAAAACATGATACATATATAACACTTTTAACATACAAGTTTCTTCTGTTATTTACATTGATTCCGCAATTATCTATATATTCACTTATGATCTGTGTAACACGTTTAACAACTAACATCCTAGCAAATCAATCAATCAGCACGCCGAATCGCACAAGAGTTCATGTTTTTTAACCGAAGTTGAACCGGAACTCGTTCTTATACATACTCTTTAAATTTTCTCTCGGATACACGCATACATATACATAACTACGTAAACAATTATTACTAAGATTCGTGTATGGTGTTCATGGCCTTGAAACGCAATCGACCGGTACGAGTAAACCGAACCCCAGCATCATATATTTCATATATATTACGTGCAACTAAACAACAATAATAGTATTACAAGTATTACTAAGATTCGCGTACAGATCATCGAACAAGTATACATATATTTCATATATTATGAGTAAACATATACTTTCATATATCATGAATCTTAGCATGAACACACTGTACATATATTTCATATATTCTCACATACACTTCAACAAGTATGTACAAGTCATTATCTAGTTTCATATTATTTATGTCATCGTACGAACACAATCAACAGTTGCATATAGATTCATGTATGCACTAAAACATAGGCTCAAGCGAGGATACAGTCGGACCGAAACCACGACGAGTCTACTACTAAGAACTACGGACGAGAGAGAGGGAGATCGTACCGGTGTTCGCCGGAGATTGAACTCGCCGGAGAAGGAGATGGTGATGGCTGGTTCGTTGCGGGATTCCGAGTGAAGGAGGAGGAGTCGCGACGGTGAGCGGGGGTGGGTCTTCTTGCTTCCGTAGGGTTTGTGTTTTTGTGTAGGGGTGAGATCGATATGCGAATATATACAACCCACGTAAATTAATGGCTGAATCCAAAAGGAGGCGGTGGAAGTTGTGGGTGTGGGCTGAAACATGAGGTGAGGTGGGTTAAAAGTTTGGGTTGCATGTAATGTTGAGGTGTGGGCTTCCCACAGACGAGGGAAGGGTGGGTTGTGATTGGGTTCCATATTTTTCACTTATGTAATAGTGTTATTATTATTATTATTAAGTTATCAACTATATAATATAAATGTACTACTCAAGTTATAGTTCAGTTTGGCCCGACACGATAACGATTTGGCTTCAAGTATCTATTTATATGAAAATACATTAGGCAAGTGTAATTAATTCGTCACACACGTTCATGCAATTATAGGACAGTATAACGGTGCTAACCTCAAAAGTACGGGTTGTCACATCATCCCCAACTTAAAATAAATTTCGTCCCGAAATTTTGCACGTGGTTGCTGAGGAAGCTAGTTATGTTGCGTGTTTTCCTGGGGTGTCACATCATCCCCCCGTTGGTTTGGAATTTCGTCCCGAAATTCCGCAGTAGCTTCAGCCTCAGCAGTGGTTGCACTTTTCTCGAACAACTGGGGATACTTGTGTTTCATTTGGTCTTTTCGTTCCCAGGATTTGTGCACCGCTTGCGACAAATCAAATGCAAATCGCCGTGATTAGAGGTAATGGAGGTTGGCACCCCGTGCCTAGCAACCGCTTCTTTCGGGTAGATGACTGCAAGTGTAGAAAACTTATCCGTTTCTTTGATGGCTAGAGAGTGTGCTGGTTACAGAAGACAATCAATGAGCATCCAGGTGGTATTGTTTCCGTTTCGAGTTGCAAGTAGACTATCGACCTAATCCATGGCAGTCTGATTTTATTTCCATGTGAGTGTTGCTAGTTGCTGATGCTACACCTTGACTTTCCACAGGTCGATCCATCATTCACATACTTAACTAGATGAGCCATCATGTCCGATTACCAGTACAAGGTTTATAAATCCTAATGCCTCTCATCAAAACCTAGACGGCTAGAATGTCGAAACTGGTGTGCTTGCTCAACGCGAGTTCCCTTCAGTTGCCGTGTAATGAGACCCGCATTCGTTTCATGAAGTAACGAGTATCGTCCGACTGGTCAAAGGTTGCTTCTCCATGTCCCGCATGGGTTCAACTTGAAGATTCTTCTTCCTTCAGTTCTCCAGTTTGAACAGAGCGAGTCTTATCCTGGTAAGTTAGAGTCGATAGCGAGCTGCAGAGCTCGTGTACGTTCAGGTTTCGCAGTCGTACTCATCCATAAGTTCCATCCAGCGATATCATTATATGCTTTAGCTCTTTCGAACATTGGTACATGGGAGGCCCTTGTGATCGGTCTAAATAACGCATCTGGTACCGTCCAAGTGATGCCTCCATCCAAAATCCCAAAGCCACGGTCTTCACCGCCAGTCGTGTGTGTGTCGCGCAGTTCCTCTTTGTAACTCCGTCACGTATGCCCTCACTCTCTCGTGTTGCGTCGATGTGCAGCAGGGACTCTGATTCGGACCATAAGGATAAAACACTGAATCAATCGCATCCACGGGTAAAACGATGCTCAGAGCATCGCAGAGTCGGGATTTGAAAGCTGAAAGGACGTCCTCCTGTTTTGTCCTTCACGAACACAGCACCCTGCTGTGCTAGAGAGATTTAGGCTGCGCGACCTTCGAAAATCCTATGATTTATCTGCGATAGAATCAAGCGAGACTAAGAAATTGCTGTATCCACGAAGGACTCTTTGGTGTCGATCAGTTTCCAACCAAAACGGATTTTAGCGAGATCCACATGCATTCGGCCATTCGGCCTAACGCGTTACTCAGAGTCCATCTTTTCATATTCGGCCATGTCCTAATGCGTTACTCAGTGTGCTGGCAGTCACACCTTCCATACTACCATCAGCTGTCCTCACTTATGCCCCGATTGATTCATAAGAGTTGACTCCCATGAGTTGCTGACAAGGGTTAAGGATTCGTTTGAAGCCAATTCGCTGGTGCTCATTGCCGGTAATCAGGGTCGTCAAATACTAAGGTCGGTAAAGTGCTACGCTCATCCTCCTGTCCATCGATGTTGCAAGTGGTTCGAGTAATACTCAGTATGTTGCGGGAGTGTTGCAGAAGTTATCGCACTTCAGAATCTGAGGCGTCAATACGTTAAGTTCCAGCAAGCGAAGAAAGGTGAGAAAGATATCGATCAATCATTCGACGCTGCGACATCCAACACATGGACGTTCGTATAAGCAACTAACATTCTACACGGTTCGCTGAGTTCAGATGGGTGTTCAGGTAATACTCGATAGCATCGAGATTCGAAGGGATCTAGAGATGAATGAAAAGTTCACGTTCGAGTAGGGGACAATCACTACTATGACCCCTATAGGTTTGTTATGTTTCACATCGACCAAATGACGGAACGGAACCCCTTTTCCACTTGTTAAGCCTCACTGGGACTCACATGCACCCCACACTATTATTATGTGTGCACCCACAATAATATTGTGATTTGCATGCTCATCTCAGCTCCTCTTAACTCATGTCAAATGGTTCCTCAAACTCGAGTAACAAACAAAGAGTATCACGAAACGTAAGTCATAAAGGTTTAGGGAAATACCACCCTATCAGTCACATAACACATGCAAGTGTACATGAATTCATACAGTTGTGCTAAACATGCAATCACATGCAATATTATATGTAGGTGTTCACTAGTTATGCAGTACAATGAGTATACGAGAGGCGAACCTTGCAATCTGGAGCTGAGTGTCATGGTCGTATTCACGTGTTCAGAACTGTTCGGTTATAGTCTGGTTTTACAAAAACGCTTTTCCCATTTTAAATAAAACCAAGTTCACTATAACCAATGGCTCTGATACCAATCTGTCACACCCCCAAAATACCACAAGCGGAAACCCCCGCGAGGTGTGTGACATACCAGGATCTAGCCACCAATCATATTGAACTCATAGGTATAATTGAATAAAACTTTCATTTATTAACATTAACTATTACAACATTACAAATAAATTACCGTGTACAGCGGAGGCATATTTCATTCGTTAAGTGTTTATAAACCACAAGTAAAATCCATAAGTCTTGTGTTGCGATTCCATGTATCTCGACCCATGACCACTCCAGCTTCCCAGATAGCAAGTTCCAACAATATGCACCTAGATGCCTGCAAGGCATGTAACAACGAATCAACAACAAAGTTGAGCGAGTTCACAGTTGGGTGTTCGTTTTAAGTTGTTTTCGAAAACATAGTTTGTCTTTAGCTGGCTTACTAGCCGTGGGGGTTACCCCATAGTTGAAAATATGATTAACCAGTTCCTTCTTCCCAAACCATAACCAGTGGGGGTTTCCCCATGTGAACCACTAGACCCGTTTACCATATCGACCACTGACTAAAGTAAGTTGGTGCCCTGACGTCAATGTCTATCATCATTGACTAGTGCCCAGATCCATTAGTTCACGCCCGTCCTCTGCAGCACGGTGTGAGGCTTGTCAAACCTAAATAGCGCTATCTAACTAATGACCCGCTCGCCATTGGCTTGGCGATTAAGTCGATATAAATGTGAGGGACTTCATGATAGAGTTTTTGGTCTAGTATCCGTGTTGTCACCCTTCAATAAAGAGGGTGTGTACGAAATCCCCAAACCAGGAGATTACGTAGGTTCCAATCAATTCCTTATCACATGTTGTCACCCTTCAATAAAGAGGGTGTGTACGTGTTCCAAACCAGAAGATCACACAGTTTCAGTTTAAATCCTTTACCCATTCCCAACCCTTGGGAATCCCATGCCTTGTGGAAAGTGTGAACTCACCTCGGTTTGCTCAGTATGCTTAATTACTTGACTAACAGTCGCACAAACACGTCCTAAGAGGATTACCGATAACAGTCAGTCTTACATACATACATAACCTATTAATACCCCCTTCAACCCGCTATTAAACACGTATGGCCCAAAGATAAAACATGTAAGTATCACAATTTCTAGCACATATAAAACATTCATTGACCAGTCAAAATATGTTATACGCGGCCACTGACTCGGCGGTCCTATTCTCAAAACAGTAGCCCAGCTTTTTAATAGACCAAATTAAATGTGTGTTAAACACTTTGTGTTCGGCCCACCATGTATCGGCCCAACCAGTCTTTGTAAAATATGCAGCCCACTTTGTGTCATTCTTATTCAGCAACCATAACTATACACAATAGTGTTTTTAACCTAACTTAACATCTTATGAGTTTTATGGAAAATTCTATATATCCTACATGTGACACCAACATCAAATGCAAGCTTCCATAGCTACGAATATATATGTATATACATACATGCCCACCAAACTTTCTCATACTAATTCAAGTTCCCAACTTATACAGTCAAGTGCAATAGCATGGCCAAATATCATCACCTTCGTGATGTCAGGTTACCATCACCCCTATTCATGCAAGGTAAAACATGATACATATATAACACTTTTAACATACAAGTTTCTTCTGTTATCTACATTGATTCCGCAATTATCTATATATTCACTTATGATCCGTGTAACACGTTTAACAACTAACATCCTAGCAAATCAAATCAATCAGCACGCCGAATCGCACACGAGTTCATGTTTTTGAACCGAAGTTGAACCGGAACTCGTTTTTATACATACTCTTTAAATTTTCTCTCGGATACACGCATACATATACATAACTACGTAAACAATTATTACTAAGATTCGTGTATGGTGTTCATGGCCTTGAAACGCAATCGACCGGTACGAGTAAACCGAACCCCAGCATCATATATTTCATATATATTACGTGCAACTAAACAACAATAATAGTATTACAAGTATTACTAAGATTCACGTACAGATCATCGAACAAGTATACATATATTTCTTATATTATGAGTAAACATATACTTTCATATATCATGAATCTTAGCATGAACACACTATACATATATTTCATATATTCTCACATACACTTCAACAAGCATGTACAAGTCATTATCTAGTTTCATATTATTTATGTCATCGTACGAACACAATCAACAGTTGCATATAGATTCATGTATGCACTAAAACATAGGCTCAAGCGAGGATACAGTCGGACCGAAACCGCGACGAGTCTACTACTAAGAACTACGGACGAGAGAGAGGGAGATCGTACCGGTGTTCGCCGGAGATTGAACTCGCCGGAGAAGGAGATGGTGATGGCTGGTTCTTTGCAGGATTCCGAGTGAAGGAGGAGGAGTCGCGACGGTGAGCGGGGGTGGGTCTTCTTGCTTCCGTAGGGTTTGTGTTTTTGTGTAGGGGTGAGATCGATATGCGAATATATACAACCCACGTAAATTAATGGCTGAATCCAAAAGGAGGCGGTGGAAGTTGTGGATGTGGGCCGAAACATGAGGTGAGGTGGGTTAAAAGTTTGGGTTGCATGTAATGTTGAGGTGTGGGCTTCCCACAGACGAGGGTAGGGTGGGTTGTGATTGGGTTCCATATTTTTCACTTATGTAATAGTGTTATTATTATTATTATTAAGTTATCAACTATATAATATAAATGTACTACTCAAGTTATAGTTCAGTTTGGCCCGACACGATAACGATTTGGCTTCAAGTATCTATTTATATGAAAATACATTAGGCAAGTGTAATTAATTCGTCACACACGTTCATGCAATTATAGGACAGTATAACGGTGCTAACCTCAAAAGTACGGGTTGTCACAGAAATACCTGATGAGATCTTCTAATGAGGATTCAAAGGGGGATCTCGAATATAAATGTAGATTTCAATCCTTATCTCTAACATATTTATAATGATTATTGTTGCAGGAGATGACTATCGCTGACATCAGCATTGTAACGGCTATATCAACTTGCAACGGCTAGTCCGAAAATTGTTGAAACATGACTATGTAATCGGATATCAACTAGTCATGTTTGGGGGCAATTGTTAAGGATAGAATTTTATAACATGTGGATCACGGATCCTCAAGTGTAGCCTGGATCATGGATCATCAGTTTAATATGGATCGAGGATCATCAGGAGATGATACAGAAAGGCTAAGGATCCAGGATCCTCATTATTAATCTAAACTAACAATTGTTTCCATTGTTTTTAAACTTGTTTTGCAGGTGTATTCGAATGAGACTTGGTCATACCGAGATTCTAGGGGAATATGCTTGACATTTTTGCACGTGCAATGGCTCCATGACCGTTGTGGTGATCGTGGGGGAGCTAGCACCAAATTCGGATAGTTTGTTACTTAGATATTTCCTAATTTTAAAGGGGATAACAAGCTTTATTTAGTAATAATTAGTTACACACATACACAACTCTCGAACTCTCTGCAAACTCTTGGCGATTACACACACTAACATTCTAGCAATCATTGTATCAAGCTTGTTATCATCCAAAGTTATAAACTTTCTTTGTTTAATATAGTTAGTGATCAGTAGTTTCCATCACCCGAGGTTTTTTATGCCGGAGATCATTCATTGATCAAGGGCTTTTTCTTCGTACAAATCCTTGTGTTGATCATTCATTTCATTCATTTGTTATTTACACATTTGTTCAATTAACCAAGCATCTAACCTCACAAAAATCAGATTTTGTTACATTATCCTTGTGTGATTTTTGACTAAAACAATGTTCATTTTTAAACCGTTTGTTTGTTTAAAATCGTTCGTTTTTCAATTCCCTCAATTTTTAAAATCATTTGTTTTCTGTTGTAGTTTTACTTGTTAACTATACTTGGTTTTGTTTTCAATTAGTTTATGTTTGTATTAATTCTCAAAATATATTACTTATTTGCATAATGTTCAACATTCTATAATGTTCAACATTCTAGCTAGGTTTCAAAAATAACATTATTAGACCAATAATGAGGACGAATTACAGAAAAGTACAACATAATATCAACTATTAACCTACCATCTCAAAAGTTACATATGATATATTTATTTTTTTATGCTTTACGTATTTAATAAAACCCAAACCGCGAAATTATACTGGAACCAAAATTGTTAGTAACGGTTCGCTATGGTTCGATTTTTAAGTTTCAACGGTTTTATTTTGATTTCTATAATAAAAACAAATGGTTTAAAAAAGATGTTTACAAAAAACAAACAGTATACGAAAATACGTATTTATTTGTATATTTGTAATGTGTTTTATTAAATAATAATCGTAGAAATAACAAAATAATAAAAATACTTGAGTAAATTAAGCAAGCAACCCCCTTAAATTAAAAAAAAAAACTTTGTAATTTATCTAAACAACCCTTGAGGTGTAAAAAGATCAAAATACTCTTACACTTACAGAAAAGTAATAGAGTTATCGTTAGGGGCTAAAACCGTTACAAAATGTAACCTCAAGTCTAATGTGTCAAAAGATTTATTTTGGGCATAAAGGGTTAAACTGACTAACTCTCATGGGCCAAAATAGTAATTTACACATTAACTTTTTGTTTATCTTGTTGTATACTAAACCTAATTTTATATATTATATCAATAAATTAATGCGGGGTGCACAATCTTCTTATTTCAATTCTATAATTTAACTAAAAATTGCTATTCTCTAAATGTATCTATCGTTTAAAAAAATCACACACCATATTCCCTGTACGTATCTCCATATTATTATTATTATTATTATTATTATTATTATTATTATTATTATTATTATTATTATTATTATTATTATTATTATTATTATTATTATTATTATTATTATTATTATTATTATTATTATTATTATTATTATTATTATTATTATTATTATTATTATTATTATTATTATTATTATTATTATTATTATTATTATTATTATTATTATTATTATTATTATTATTATTATTATTATTATTATTATTATTATTATTATTATTATTATTATTATTATTATTATTATTATTATTATTATTATTATTATTATTATTATTATTATTATTATTATTATTATTATTATTATTATTATTATTATTATTATTATTATTATTATTATTATTATTATTATTATTATTATTATTATTATTATTATTATTATTATTATTATTATTATTATTATTATTATTATTATTATTATTATTGTTCTTATTATTGTTATTATTGTTGTTATTGTTCTTATTATTGTTATTATTGTTATTATTGTTATTATTGTTATTATTATTATTATTATTGTTATTGTTGTTATTGTTGTTATTGTTGTTATTGTTGTTATTGTTATTATTGTTATTGTTATTATTGTTAGTGTTATTATTGTTAGTGTTATTATTGTTAGTGTTGTTGTTTCTTTCTTTTATTATTATTATTATTATTAGTAGTATTATTTCTTTTTATTATTATTATTATTATTATTTTATTTTTTTATTATTGTTTCTTTCTTTTTTTATGTGTGTAGGTAGGTATGTGTGAGAGAGATGTTACAGGGGAATAGTGATTTTTCATATATGATGGGATGGTGTGGCTTTTCTATAAATTTTAGGGGTAGATATAAATATAGCTCTAATACGTATGATTTTTTAGTTCAGGTAGTAATCGAAGATATGATCATATTGTAAGAACCTAGATGACGACTAGAAGACATTGTAATTGCTTGTTATATCTTTTTCGTTACAGTTAGACAAACATTTTGATTCATTTACTTTTGATCCTGTCTTTGGTAAAGAAACTTCAATTTGCACTTAACAAATATTAATGTTACTTTTTCTAAAGTTAAGTTTTGGATTCCTAGTAATGAAAAGTAGGTTTTCATTTTTTTTATGAATGTTACTAGAAAGTCTCTCGCTTTATTTTTGTCACCTTAGGTCAATATATTACATAAAATATTTGGTGCCGTTAGCTAGACAACTAGAGGAACTGAACTCTCTACTAGACGAGATCTTCTTTTCTTACCACAAGGATAATTAGCTATGTGTCTTGGGAGATGCATGGTTTGACTTCTTATAAGAAAAAACTGTCCGGATTCAAACTAAGGGGGTAGGGGAGCCCATCACTCACCACACACTTATCACTCACAACATCCAATCAATTTCCGCAAAGTCATCGAACTTTATTTCATCACTAGTGATGGATTTTAGTGGAAATACCCATCACTCACCACACACTCATCTCCATCATCAAAATCATTCACAAAATAACTTAAAATAAAACGCGTGATGTACACAACACGTGATCATCACACCGCGTGATGATAACGGGTGGCGGCGATGTTTCCTTATGTTCCACGCGTGACCACAAGCCCATAACGGGGCGCCCCGTCCCCCTTAATACAAACTTCTACAAAAAAAAAGTTAAAATTACTTCTTTACACGTTGCAAACAAATTGTAAGATTAAATATTTATTTATTTATATTTAATCTAGTAGCCATCATTATCATTTATATAATATAGATCAAAATATATTAATAACCTATTAATAATTAGTTGGTAATTGTTGATGGACCATATTACCCTTATTAACTAATTGGGTTTCCTCTTGAGTGTATAAATAAGGAGCTTATTAGGGAGTTAAAGGGTTAGACAATTACACAATACAAACAACCCCATAACATCAAATTCGTCTCTCTCTCCCTAACCGAAATCAACCCTACTTTCGGTTCATCACCATCATCACTTTACACCCTAAGGAGGAACCAGATCGAACTGACAACTATGTCGAACTCCGTGGCTGCGTCTCTGACTGGATTCTCTACTGATGCAATCAAAGGTATGTTATTACATGTTTTCCATTATGTTTAAACAGAACTGATCAACATGTGGTATCAGAGCATATGTTGATAAATCAGTTCTGTTTTCGTATCCATTATTCTGGGATCATAATCTGGAAAAACAGAATTTTACACCCTACTTTCGGTTCATCACCATCATCACTTTACACCCTAAGGAGGAACCAGATCAAACTGACAACTATGTCGAACTCCGTGGCTGCGTCTCTGACTGGATTCTCTACTGAGCAATCAAAGGTATGTTATTACATGTTTTCCATTATGTTTAAACAGAACTGATCAACATGTGGTATCAGAGCATATGTTGATAAATCAGTTCTGTTTTCGTATCCATTATTCTGGGATCATAATCTGGAAAAACAGAATTTTTTAAGCCATATAAAATCACGGCTGTTTCGAGTCCTTTGATGCCGAAATCCCTGTTTTCGGAAAAGTTTTTTTTTTTTTTTTGATAAATTGACTCGAGACCATAACGGGCTAACTAATATCCGAAATCTGTAACAGAATCGATTTAACAAAAGTCATAAAATTCAGTTTTCGGAACCCAGAATTATGTTTTTATATTTTAGGGTTCATCATAATGTTCTAAGAAATCTCGAAAATTCCATAAGATTTGGAATATAATTTTGGATTAGTGGGTGTTTTTACTGTTTTTGATCTGAATTTTATCTACTAAAATTTTCGAAAACTGTTAAAGAGATAATCAGTTATTATTTTCGAAATCTTTGATAAGTTTAGTTCAGCATTAAAACAGGAAACATTATCCCACAATCCCTTAAATTTCGAGTTTCAGTTACTATCACAATAAACAGCTATTAACAGAGGATTCGAGACCATGACTACGACTCGAGACCATCAGGTCTCGACTCGAGACCACAAGGTCTCGACTCGAAATCATAAGGGTCATCAAAGCTTACAACTCGAGATCAGAAGATTACGACTCGAGACTATCAGGTCTCGACTCGAGACTACAAGGTCTCGACTCGAGATCATAAGGGCTCAAAACTTCACAACTCGAAACATCAGTCTCGACTCGAGATCACTGCGTTTTCAACTAAATGCTTCATTCTTCACCACTCGAGACCATGGTTGCGACTCGAGATCTCAGTACGGACTCGAGATCTCATAAAACATACTAATCAAGACCATGATTACGACTCGAGACCAAGGTTGCGACTCGAGATCTCATAACTTAGTCGAGACCCAACTCGAAACCTCATTATTTTTTTATGCTGTTTAATGTGGCCTAAAATTTTTTTACTTAATACTTGGTGGTTTGCTATTAAATACTTGGTTTTGTTTATACTTAATTAATTAATAAGGATCAAATAATGTTTTACAAAACCAAACTAGCTTAACTTGAATGAGCTTCTGATGTATTAATTCTGGCCAAAGCTGATTTAATACATCTATTTATTGTTCAAGTATTATAAAAAGCTATGTTAAGTATGCATTACAAACGTGAAATGTCTTAATTCTGGCCAAAGCTGATTTAATTCATTTATGTTTAGCATGCTTGACAAGTGCATAACTAAAGTGATTGTCTCATTTCTGGCCAAAGCTGATTTGTCACGATTACTTTGCACACATACTTAAATGATTACACTTCTGGCCAAAGCTGATTTGTCTTTGTTTAAGTAGAATTTTACTAAGTCTATTATTTTGATGTTAGTAATAGACATATCACAATCTCTTCACATAATGATCCTTATATAAATGATCCTTAATTAATTTTATGATCATTTTGTCTGTCTTATTCTTAGTACCCATAAATTTTACTCACTATAATTTACTTCTACACATATCTCATCCACTCTAATTCCTAAACCTAAAATGTTTGCTTTATTTAAAGTTTCTATTAGAATTAGCTCTTAAATTAAATCTTTGATTATTTCTTAAGACACGATAATCCTATTGCTCTCTTCTAATAAAGATTATAAAGAAGAAAATTAGAGCATGATGATTAGGACAAATCGAACATGATGTCTCTTATGATAATCAAGAACTCTCTAACATAATGCTATCACTAAAGTTATTTCAGATTAAGTCTTTCCTAAGGCTAATCTCTTATATATGGAATAATCACTAGAACTCCTAAGATGCATGCCTTCTTTTAAAATTCTAAACTATAAAGTTAAGTGGTATATGTGAATACATAATAATGTACAATACCATGACCCATAAAGTTAAGGGCTTACGCATGGAAATAAGTACATTTTCCAGTACATTACATATTAAGATTTTTACTTGTACAATTTGATGCCTTATAAATCAACTATAACACTCAAAAATACCAAAGTATAATGAGTGTGTTGATAAGCAACATATGTACAAAGAAATAAATGTTTGAAGCTGAAAAATAAGTTGTTACTCACCTTACAACCACTTAAAACCTTAAAAAATGATTGTTCTAAGGTCCATAGAAAAATTACAAGTGTTAATTCCACCTCTAAGGTTCTTCAAGGGAAAATCTCACTACATAATTATGTCATTAGACTAGACATAAGCAACGAGACTATCCATTATTCTAAAGAACAGTTGGATGAATTCATTAGATAGTCACTTATTAAAGATATTTAAGTCTACTAATTATAATATTCCTATTAACACATGATTAGTTGACTCTAGTTTTTTTTTAAACGTTTCCTTACCAGAAGCTAACAAATAACTAATATGAGAGTTAGTGACAAAATTAAATGTTAAGGCTATAAAAACCATAATAGGCAGTCTTCTAACAAAGCTATTCGATACCTTACAAATTCTGAATAGTAATCAGAATATAGTATCATAATTAAGCAATGTTATGAAGGTTGTGAGGTTTGCATAGTCAACATATAGTCACACTTACCTTAAACTCTCATTTTATTTGTTCTAAATATCTGGATTGAAACATTATTAAGATAAAACTAGATGATACCTTACACTTTCACAATTTTTGTCATCATGCAAATGCAAAATTTGACAAAAGGAAAATGAGACTTACAAATTTCATCCATTATAACCAAAATTCATGAGAAATCATGACATGGTTAGTGAGGATGATTTCTTATCTAATCTCATTCTAAGTGATTTTAAATCATGACGTTATAGCCCTAAATATTACTTGGCTCAAGGAATAAGTATGGGTCCATCATAAGTCATTCATTGACATTCGTGGAACTTATTCCAAATGGAATATTCAGACATAATTCATTTATCATTTAAAGACTATTTACTTGTATCTAAATTTTTTCGCATATGGCCCATGGTCTTAAAGAAATCTACTCATATATGTACTTAATAAGATTTCTATTAAATATGTCCCTAAGTTTTTATGACATCTGGACATTAAGAAAATCAAGTAAAGTCTAACATATATGTGATGGGTTCCTACGTCACGTAGCTCATTGAAACTTCTCTTGTAGCATTCTAAAGATATTAAAGATCAATGGGAGCATTAAGTGTCTTAATAATAAATTGCAATAGTTGCAAGAGGTGGGGGAATGAAAATTTTACATTACCTAAATTTACACCTCTTGTACAAGACACTGCTCCATCTTGACACTATTCTATCGTAACTTGTCTCCTTAGAATCTACGGCTACTCTTACAAAAGTTTCATTGTTTCTTAATTGTGGGCACACTTAGATTTCTTATCTAAACTAACATAATCCTCAACAAGAGAAACTACAATGACTAACGTCCTTAATATGTTCATTAATATGTTTTCTCTATTAGAATTTGTTTGGTCGTTAAATATTGACCCTAAGCATGCTGAGTTCCTAAAGTTTTCTAAGGTTAGTGGGAGCAGTCAAAGTCCTTATCATGACTTGCAAGGAATACAAGATGCGGGGGGAAGAGTGTCATTAAATTTCACTCCAAATTTAACTCCGATTACACCTCTTGTACACCATACTGCACCAACTCTTACAAACTTAGAATCCTGAAAATGATAGCAACATAATCAAGAGCTAATCCATAAAACTGAAACTTCTAACAAACCCAATAATCAACTCAGGAGGTCATCTAGGTTTAAAAACCTACTAACTTTGATGATTACATAACCTCCCTAACTGAAGTTGAAATGGATTTTGGAAAAGTTTACTGATCCTATCTCTTCTAATTAAGCCATTAGTGTCAATCAATCTTCTAAATAGAATAAAATTGTTTTCTAGTAAAACTGATTTTATGTGTTCGCATAACGTTTGGGATTTGATTGAATTACCTAAGAGTGTTCATAACTAAACCAAATCCTGATATAAACGTTAAGACGCAAAGAAGCATGATTGATTGTCAAAGGTTGTACTCAGGAAGAGATAAATTATTAAAGAATCTTTATTACATATCTAACAAAAGATTTCTTTTAGGATCATCACTGTTCTAGTAGCTTATAATAGTTTTGAGCTACATTAGATGAACATTAAAACAGTTTTTCCCTAACAACTGGCTGACATATTTACATGTTCATAAAACAACATGAACGTTCTAAACTTAAGGTTAAAGAACAGTTTGTCTATAAGCCAATAAAATCCATGTATGGTTTAATGCAAACATCATAATGTGATGAAATCTTAACACAATTATTTTCATCAACAACCAAGTGGAATAATGTACCTACCTCAAGATGAGTGGGAGCAACTAAGATAAACTTGTCTATATAGATGTTATTCTTTTGACAAGTAGATGTTACATAAGTCAAAGCATTGTTAACACAAACTTTGATATAATAAATCTCAGAGATATCTCTTACGTGATTGATATCATAACATACTGAGATAGACCCAATGGGATATTAGTTCCGTTCCATAAGTTTAACCTTAAATGGGTCCTTACATATGTAACAAAATACTGCTCTCCTTTAGAGGATAATAGGATAAATGAGATTATTTACTTATGCTTCATTAATTAGAAGCCTTATGTAAGTTTAAGTCTATACTCGTTTAGATATTACTCACATTGCAACACACTAGATATGTCTAGATTAATGTGTAGCATCTAATGGAGTATTATAATATCTTTAAAGAAATGAGAGGCTATATTTTTAAAGAAGAAGTGAGAAATAAAACCGGTTTATTACTCTAACTTTGTAATATTCAAATATGACAAAATGTAATTTTTGGGTATATCTTTATGTCAGCAGACAAAACCTATCTCATGGAGGAGTCATAATAGACTGATAACAACAACCTAAGTCATAACGACATAATATAGTCACTAAATGTTATTGGAAATTTATCAGTGGACTCATGAGTTTATTCCATATAATTAATATATTGAAGACTTGTTGTGATAAAGTCAGCTACCATGTCTCCTTGAACAGTAACAGTTCGAGAGGTGCTACATTAGTTTTCGATACGCAATTAATTATTCGTTTATGAACGAATTGAGGAAACTAAATCTTTGTATCGAATGCATTCGTGATATGCTTAAGGATCCTATAACTAAAGGTCAATTACCCATAAGTCTTATTAAGAGTGCTCATAAAAAAGACGGGTTTTAATTGATGACCATGTACAACTGCATATCGTACTATGAATGACTAACTATTAATCAAATTTCCTCATCAGTTTGATTTTGTATGTCTCTTACATATGTTCTGCCGGTGTAATGACATATAGACAACTATAAATACAAATCAAACGTTAAAGGGCTTACTTATTTTGATCATAACTGTTAGGTTTTAAATTAAGGCTATAGTATGACTAATGGGGGTCCTGAGTCGCATAATGATTCAACGGCTGTATTTCTCTGCTATAGTACTTGTTTAAGGCTAAAATGAGTATTAAATTCTGATCAGACTTATCTAATACTCATGATAAATGATTATTCGGCTAAGTGGGAGAATGTAAGATTAAATATTTATTTATTTATATTTAATCTAGTAGCCATCATTATCATTTATATAATATAGATCAAAATATATTAATAACCTATTAATAATTAGTTGGTAATTGTTGATGGACCATATTACCCTTATTAACTAATTGGGTTTCCTCTTGAGTGTATAAATAAGGAGCTTATTAGAGAGTTAAAGGGTTAGACAATTACACAATACAAACAACCCCATAACATCAAATTCGTCTCTCTCTCCCTAACCGAAATCAACCCTACTTTCGGTTCATCACCATCATCACTTTACACCCTAAGGAGGAACCAGATCAAACTGACAACTATGTCGAACTCCGTGGCTGCGTCTCTGACTGGATTCTCTACTGATGCAATCAAAGGTATGTTATTACATGTTTTCCATTATGTTTAAACAGAACTGATCAACACAAATGTCTTCCGAGCTTGGTTAATCTCGACAAAAGGCATATATTTCAATTAGTACTAAATGCCCGTCTTGTTATATATATCAAGATACGAAAGTTCATTGCAAAGGAATGTAAATCTTTTGAGTTGCTTCGACGTTGTAAGTAGTGGATGTTTTTCAACCTTAAAAATCCTATATAAATTAAATAAAAAAATCTTAATTTATCAAGTTATTAAATTAAATTAAATAATATAAACATATTAATTGATTAATCTGTTATATCTACTATCTAGAAGATCTAATATTATATTAACTTTGATCGGGAGTCTTAGTTTCCCACAGTAACGTTTTGGGCAAGATTTAGAAAATGTGTGAAGATATGGTGACAAAAGTTAAAATCAGTAGAAAATGGTCAAAGTGTTAATTGTTTAATTTCAAAGGAAGTTTGTGTGAATAAAGAAACACGTAGTTGTTTAGGTTTCAAATTGCTTGCAAGTGATAAGTTAAGCAAATTCTTAACCACCCTATCCTAATTCCTAACCGGCCCTTTATATGTCTTGGACACTCCTTCAAGTTTCTTATGTCAAGGTTATTGCTTTGTCAACTCTCATTTTCATTCTTCATTTCGTTTTATTTCTTTTTTTACTTTATTTTTTACAATTTATAGGACATACATCATAAGATATACTTTTTATACCATGCATTTATGAAATATATCATATTTCCATAAATGTCTTTATACATAATTGTATTACCAGTTTACATGTACACACATATACACACTACAAAGTATTCGCACGATGTGGCGAGAAACACAAACACTGTTATTGTGTGCATAGTTTGGTCATATAGTTCGGTTGTTATCCTCATTTGAAGTCAAAACTAAAGTCATCAATTCGGTTTATTATGTTAGATTGATGGTTTTTTTTTTGTTAGAAATACATGAAATTGATATATAAATACATGAAATGGATGTGTGTAAATACATGTGATGGAGGTATAAAATATGAAATACATGAATTGTATGTTTAAAAGCTTGAAATATATGATAATATGAATTGTTCGGTTCAGTAATTTTGATTACAAGTGGGTACACAAAAAACTGATAACCGGTGTTTGGTTAATTCGGTTTTCAGTTAGTTTAGTTTTTTGTTGATTTAAGTTTAGTGTCGTCTGTTTTTTATTCAGTTTCGGCTAACGATTCAGTTACTGCTCACCTCTAAACACTGTTAATCAATTAACATATCAATTTTTTTAATTTACAAATTTATAGAAATACTATACTCAAGGTAAGGAGAGAATAAAATGCTCGTTTTTATGGTGTAATTTAAAAAAAATATTAACATACGAAAAAGTTATGAAAAAAAATTGTATGAGTAGTTAGTTTTTTTATAAGAGGGAATATTGTAACTACTAACTAATTATCCATAAATTGGTTTAGAATGAACGAATTAAAATGTAATTAAGATGAGAAATTAATGTGTAATTGGCGTTTGAAAGACTAATTTACCCTTATTTTAATGTTGTACCATATGCATTAAATTATTAAAAAATAATTTTTGGTATCTTAAAATTTCTTTCCCAAATGCATTATAATATAGTATATATGTGTGTGTATTGCTCGCCGCGCGTATGTATTTACGTGTAAAAAATGATTTTTACTGAGTTTCAACACGTAATATTCACGGTTTCTCAATTTCTCCTGGTTATCCAAAGAAACCCCCCCCCCCCCCCACCCCCACCCCCTCTCTCTATATATTTGTACTATATTATAATTCATGAGAGAATAACTTTTTAAGATATCCAAAAGTTAAGAATTATTTTTGGTTTAATGCATAAAGTACAAAATGAGAGTAAATAAGTCTTTTCAATACTAATTACATTTTGATCCCCTCATCTTAATTACTCTTTAATTCACTCATCTTTAACTAAATTTAGATAATTAATTAGTAGTTACATTTTAACCATTATAAGCAACTAACTACCTCACGTTTTTTATACGACCATAACTTTTACGTACGTTAGTATTTAAAAAAAAAGTGACATCATAAAAACAATGATCTTATTCTGTTTAATTTAAGTATACTATTTTTATAATTGTTTTAATTAAAAAATTGATATATTACGCGATTAACAATGATTTCTTAATTCTCTTATAATACCAAACCTGCCTCATATATCAGAAAGGAAATTAATTCCAATTTCTCCACTTTATTCTTCAACATCTTTAGTAGTTTCTATTTTATGCATTCTTTTTTCATACGTTTCTTCATTAAATTTTCAGATATAAGTACTGCTTACTTTTATCATTTTGGGTTTTTTATTTAATCCAAAACATAATGTTTATGAAGAAAAATATCCGACCTAAAAAAATGAGTACTAGTGTTATGGTTGACATTTGTGGCAGTATAGATTCGGAAGAAGGTTTTGATTATGTATGATTTAGCTAATTAGTGTAAAAAGGTAAAAAGGGTACGCGTTGAGTCCAATTCACAAAGTCATTTGAGTAAAAGTGTTACTTTCTTTGAAATCAAAGGTTCGAGCTTCGTCGTAAACATATTTGATGTAATTTAAGCTGTTAAAAAATGAAAGAAGGAAAAAAATTGTTGCTTACTTCACAATTATTATCACCATTAAATGATTTAATTGTGAAGGAGAATATCCAACCTAAAGAACTAGAAAAAAAAAGCATAACAATGCGTATAACGATAAAAATTCTCCATAGTTTTCATTCAAATTAATAAAACGCTACTGAGCAATTTTGCAATGAAACTAAAGAAATGAAAGTGATATAAGCATGCAACATTTGTATGTGTATTAAAATGAAGAAACATTTTAATATTGAATAGATGAAAAGATAACAAGAATACATCCAATCTCGTATCTTCACGAATCCACCAATTACCCGATAACTTTCGTCTCCGATCTCCCCCTCAATGCAAGAACCTTCTAATTATTTCGAGAATCTGACCAATCACCAACTTGGAAGCGGGACCAAGAAGACTAATCTTCTCTACTCTAACCGGCATATAATAAGGCTCACTATTCAACTAATAGCCAAATAAACAATTAGCTTCCTCATGTCAACACTTTATCAAACCTCGAACAAACTCGACGAAATTCAATCACACACTAGCTCTAAATTGTATCATGTTTTTAAACTTTTCTTCACCAGCGAGATTAAACTTCATTTAATCTCAAGATTGTAAACACGAACTTGTTTCACTGTCGCACCATGAGCTTTTAAAAATTTAGAAAGAAAATAGGATATTTTAAATTTTTACTCCCCCTCTTTCTTTGTAAACTTTCAAAGTCCAAGCCACTTTGACTTCGTTTCTCCTCGAATGCCCGATAAAAGTCCCAAATTGTCCCAAAAACTCTAGTAAGGACCAAATCCGAACACCGAGAATCTAGAAACCGAATCTAACTCAAAAGTTCCAAATACAACCCATAAATTCGGAATTCCCTATACTTAACAAATTCGGACAATTTTTTTAGTCCGAATTTAAATAATACATTCTGAACTTAACATAGATTTCGAAATTTAATTAACAAATTTGGACTAAATAATTTTTTAGTCCGAACATTCATTCACTCCGAATTTAGGTCAAAATTTCTGAATTTGTTATTCCGAATTTAGACTATAAATTCGGAATTTAACAAATAAACTTTGAACAAATTCGGACCAAAACCTAAACTCAACAAATTCGGAATCCCACTCCACTTTACAAATTCGAAATTTACCAAACAAATTCCAAACTCCGTAAATCCAAATAAGATAAGCACAAAGCAAACTTGGAATGAATGAAATACTAGTAAATTCTGAATGGGTATAAATCGCAAGTTCGAACTAAACTAGGAACACAAATTCGGACAGAATAACAATTCTCAAATTAAGATAGAACAAGTAACAACCAAATACGGACAGGAGAAATTTTACTCAAATTCGGAGGACCCAAATTCGGACAGGAACAAAAGTCCTAATTCGGATAGGTATTATACCAAATTCGGAACAGTTTGTCCAAGTAACAAATCTTCCGAATTTATCTCCCAAGCGTGAATTCACACAAGGTCATCAATAAAAATGGAAGATACATATTCGGAATGGTAAACTCATAACAGAATAACAAATTCGGACCAGAAAATCTCTAACACTTATAGAAAATTGGACAGAACCTTTTTAAGATCAAAATCCCAGATCTGCAAAACTTGGAAAACAAGACAGCCATCTGAGATCCGAAAAAAGACGCTAAACCAGCTCCAATTTCTTCAAATCTGAACCAAAATCATCCAAATTTCTTCAAATTTCCTGCATAAAATTCACGTCTTCATGATGTTTGGTGGAAACAAACATTAAATCAAGAGTAATGGTGATTCAGAATGCGGTTAGACCATTCCGAATTGGTAACTATAACAACCCTCCTAAAACACCCAAGCCGCCTTAAATTATACCCCGTATATGAGAAACGGCCCTAAATAACCTTAATATTTATACAAATCAAATAAAAAAATATATGTCTCGAGGGCCGCGACCCGGACCCTCAGGTATGTCGCGGGGCGCGACATGGTAACACCAAGCGAAACCTCAGGCCGCCACGTGTCCTTGAACGTGTGAAGCATACCATGTTGACTCACAAAGGCTAGGCCCTAGCCTAGCCTCTCGGGGGCCGCGAAAGGTAAGGGGGTGGGGCGTCGCGGGGCGCGAGCCGCCATCGTCCAGACCTATAAAGGGGCTTCAGGCCTCAGTTGTTCGACGTTCAGAATTTCTTTTCTCTCTCAAATCTTTAGTGTTATAACTCTCGGGAATAATACCCCAAAAAAGCAAAGCTCTGCCTCGTTGTAAGTATTATAACCCCCGATCACATATTTGTTACCCTACCCGATTGATATAGGGCTCCGTAACGCATGTTGAGGCTCTGCCTAACTCAGTTCGTTGGAGTTCTGTCTCGGTAGTATGGCTAATGTGATTTGGGTTATTATACTAACACATGTGCATTGTTTAATTTTTAATAGATAATAACCAAGAGAATCATCAGGAAGCTATAGTATTATCTAAGTCAGCAATGTGAGTACATTCTCTTTTTGTAAACCCTTTTGTGATTCATTGTCTCAAATATTTTACAAAACCCTAAATGTTTACCAAGATACCTAAAGCGATTAAGTTTTTGTGATTCTACAATTATCATCAGTATGTGGGGTTTGTATACATTACTTGACACTTGTTACTATTGCGAATAGTAGCATGGCCGCAAGCACGGGGACAAAGGTTGCCCTGTAGCAATGCTGTATTGAATAATTGGATAGATATAAACATTGTAAATATTAATAGTGTAAAGTTATAAACACTTGTTTTGATTAAACTGGGATGCACTCAACAGTATTTCTTGCTGATAAAATCTTTTAAAACACGTTTTAGATAACTTAATGTGAAGCTAATAGAAGCCAGCTGGAGAGCACTGAAGGCTTAAAGAAGTGGTTATAAAAGTTACATAAATAAAAAGGAGTTTATGTTTTCAATAATTAGGGTTTTATCCCTATGAATGTATTGTAATTGGAACTTGGGTTTTATCCTATTTATTATTTATAAAAGTTTGGTGTTTAAACTCTGATAAAATATTTCCTAACTACGGTCCTGATGTCTTATTTCCGCTACCAAATTAATAAACTCCGATACCACGGGCTCTGTGTCTCGCGACACCCGCTCCCGGGGTAGGGGTCAGGGGCTGTGACAGAAGGTGGTATCACAGCTACAGCCACTAGTTTAAGCCATTTAGGTGTTCTGCTAACACCTAAATTTTAATCAATTGTGTAAGGAATTACTCTATGTGACTATGTGTAAATATGTATATTATTACTTTGTGTTATTTGACAATTTGTTAGTTTACAGTATGAGTGAGCAAGGTACATCCGACACTTACCGTCAATTAACTAGTTCCCCAAAGAGTGAAGGAACCTCATCTGAGCCAACCCCCTCAGGATACTCTGCTGATACTGAGGAACGAATTTTTATCTTTAAGGCACAATCTGAGGAACTATTCCCTCCCAAAAAGAGAGGATGGTTTAGTAGGGGAGCGCATGAGAGAAGGAAAAGGATGAAGAAATTACAACAAAAGAGAGCATTAGCAAAAGCAAATAGGGAAGTGAATGCCCAAACCCAGGAAGCAGTTAATAGACCATTGTGGGAAGAGGAACTTAATAGGCAGTTAGCAGATTTCCACATGCTAGCAACCACCGCAACAGATCCAAATCTTGACCAAATAGCCGAACCACAACCATTACCATTATTCCCCAACCAACCAATGGAATTAGAACCAAACCAAGAGAATCAATTCCCAATCCCAGCATTTGACCCCAATGAAATACCTAGAATCCCAGCACCAAACCCTTTGGAGTATGATCCATGGGGGGATGCCAATAGGTTATATCAGGAACTATATCCTTAGGAAGAACCAGTACCCGCACCAAACCCCATAGCACAGTATACCGACCTAAATCCTGTAGACCCGTTTTGGAACGACGACAGGTATATCCAGTATGTATTAAACAATCCATACCCATACGGAGAACCCATACCACGTTACCCTGACCCAGTACCAGCACCAGCACCAGCACCACTACCACTCATGAGTGAAGAGAATGTACAGGAACTTTGCACATATGGTGAAGAGTTAGTAGAAGAGGGAAATAGGATCCTATAGATAGGAGAGAAACTCGTCTGGAAGTATGACGAGCGTGAGATGCAGTTTTAGACCAGCGAGCACCTAATATATATATATATGTGTGTGTGTGTGTTTGAATTTCAGTTGTAATATGTAATCGATGCATATATACAGATATATAAAAAGAGTAGAGTCGCAATATTCGACGTTTTTTATAAATCTACTTGTGTGATTGTTTGTCTTAAATTTCATTCTGTGATATTAATACCTGATAAATGTTTACAATTCATATGGACAACAAAGTAAATTAGGAAAACCAGAATAATGATAATAACGGGAACCAAGTGAATAATAGTGCCATCGAACATATAGTCGCACAAAGAATTATAGATGCTATGCCATATATTATCAAGACTTTTAATGAAGCGGAAAATAATAAATCTGTAATTGGAAGTAAATGTCAACCACTGAACCAAGTCACAGCGTGAACGAAAATCACGGACCACTGATCCAAGCTCCAATTCCAAAAAGAAGAAGAACCATGTCATATGGTTGTTCTTATAAAGAATTCTTGGCCTGTAAGCCAATTGAATTCTCATGCAATGAAGGAGCCATTGCAGCCTTACGTTGGATAGAAAAGACAGAAGCAGTCATAATAATAAGCAAATGTGCAGATAAAGATAAGATTATGTTTGCTTCTAATCTTTTTAAGAATGCAGCCCTAGAGTGGTGGAATACCATTCTCCAGTCTAAAGGAAGTGACAGAGTTTATAATATGGAATGGACTAACTTTAAAGAGATAGTCGAAAGGAAATTCTGTCCTCCTCATGAAAAGGAACAAATCGCCAATAAGTTCCTAAATCTTAAAATGACTGGAATAGACTGCAAGGGTTATACCACCATATTCTTCGAATATGCTAGAATAGTACCAACTTAGCCTCACCAGAACCAATATTAATCTCTCGTTACATCTAGGGATTAAATAGTGAGATCAGACACGTAGTCAAGGCAACTAGACCCCAAACCATAGAAGAAGCAGTAGAACTGGCTAACACCTGCAATGATGAATTGATACGTACATAAGATGAAAACCAGAGAAAGAACCTAGCTCAAAAGCTTACCCAAGAATTTCGCTACGGTAATTCCAACTGTGGGAAAGATACAGGTTCTTCCTCTTCACCTTACTGTAAGTCTTGTAAAAAGAAGCATTACGGAAAATGTGCAAGGTATTGTAATTTTTGCAAGAAACCCAGGCATAAGGAAAAAGAATGCCGAACGAAAACTAGTAATACGCTATGCTTCAATTGTGGAGAAGTTGGTCATATCAAACCGAACTGTCCAAAACTAGCTCTAGAGACAACCAACAAAGCTACGACAACTGAAGAACCTAAGAAGAATGCCAGAGTATTCGTTTTGACAGCTGAAGAAGTCAAGATGAATCCGGATGTGATTGTCGGTACATTTTTCGTTAATGATATTTTTGCCAAAGTATTATTTGACTCTGGTGCAAACCAAAGTTTTATAAATACTTATTTCTGCAAACTTCTCAACCAACCATTAGCTAAATCTCAACAAGACTGTTTGGTGGAAACGAAAAATGGAGATTCCATTAAGATTAGTGAAATCCTGCAGGGAGCTAGGATAGAAATTTTAAAACATAAATTCACTTCTAACCTTTACCCAATGAATCTAGCTGGATTCAATGTTGTGTTAGAAATGGATTGGTTAGTAGCCAATCATGCCAGTATTTTATGTGATCAAAGGAGATAAGCCAACCAGATCAACAAAATTCATCTCTGTGATGAAAGCTGCAAACTATGCAAGGAAATGAGGAATGGTGTATATGATTTCAATAATCATTAACACTAAAGGAAAAGAATTAAAAGATATTCCTCTAGTATCTAAATTCTCAGATATATTTCCAGAAGAGTTACCTGGATTACCGCCAGATCGAGAGGTTGAATTTAGAATTCACCTAATACCAGGAACGGTACCAATTGCCAAAGCACCATACCGACTGGCACCGACGGAAATGCAGGAACTGAAGAAACAGTTGGACGAACAACTAGAAAAAGGTTTTTTACAACCTAGTTCATCGCCATTGGGAGCACCTGTGTTATTTGTTAAGAAGAAGGACGGATCAATGCGTATGTGCATTGATTACCGAGAATTGAACAAAGTTACGATTAAGAATCGATACCCACTACCGAGAATCGATGATATATTCAGTCAACTTCAAGGAGCTCGATTCTTTTCTAAGATCGATTTACGCTCAGGATATCATCAATTAAAAGTACAGGAAGAGGACTTTCCTAAAACTGCTTTCAGAACAAGGTACGGTCATTATGAATTTACAGTCATGCCATTTGGTTTAACCAATTCCCTAGCTGCATTTATGGACATGATGAACATGATATGTAAACCATACCTGGATAAATTCATAATTGTCTTTATAGATGATATTCTAATTTACTCTAAGAGTAAAGAGGATCATGTAGAGCACTTGTTTATACTTCTAAATTTGTTGAGAAAAGAAAAGCTTTATGCTAAATTTTCAATATGCGAATTTTGGTTGCAAGAAGTGCAAATTCCTTGGACATCTGGTTAATCATGAAGGAATTCGTGTAGATCCCACAAAAATCAAGGCAATTACCAAGTGGAAAGTCACTGAATCACCGACGGAGGTGAGGACTTTTCTTTGACTGGCAGGATATTATAGACGTTTTATTCAGGATTTCTCTAGAATAGTCATTCCATAAACCAAACTGACCTGCAAATCAATTAAGTTTGAATGGGGACCAAAACAGGAAGAAGCCTTTAGAATTTTAAAGCAAAGGTTAACCAACACACCCATACTCGCGTTACAAGAAGGAACTGAATACTTGATAGTCTATTATGACGCATCTAAGTTAGGATACGGATGTGTGCTGATGCAACGTCAAAAGGTTATAGCTTATGCCTCTAGACAGCTTAAGAAGCATGAAGAGAATTATACCACCCATGATCTAGAATTAGGAGTCATAGTTTTTGCCCTTAAGATTTGGAGAAACTATCTTTACAGTAATAAGTTTGTTGTCTTCACAGATAATAAGAGTTTAAGATATATTTTTGGGCAAAAGGAATTAAATATGAGACAGAGACGTTGGATGAAAATTCTTAGTGATTATGATTGTGATATCCAGTATCATGCAGGAAAAGCTAATATAGTAGCTGATGCTTTAAGTCGAAAGCATCATGAAAAGACAAAACGAGTACGCTCTCTCAAACTAAATCTGCAGATAGATTTAAATGAGCAAATCAGAAAAATACAGGAAATAGTAATCAAGGATGATGCTGAAGGTTTAAAAGGAATGATTAAAGAATTAGAACAAGGAACAAATGGAATTTGGAAATTCCATAAGGAAAGGATCTGGATACCCAAACAAGGAAACCTACGCCACCGAATATTAGAAGAAGCCCATAAGTCTAAATATATGATACATCCCGGTAGTGATAAGATGTATCAAGATCTAAGGAAGAATTTCTGGTGGATATTGATGAAAAAGGATATAGCAACCTATGTTGCTAAATGTCTAACATGTTCACAGGTTAAAGCTGAACATCAAAAACCCTCAAAGTTATTGTAGCAATCAGAAATGCCAATATGGAAATGGGAATTGATGACAATGGATTTTGTTACCAAATTACCCAAGACACGAAAAGGTAATGATACAATCTGGGTGATTGTAGACGGATTAACCAAATCTGCTCATTTCTTACCTATGAAGGAGACTTTCAGTGTGGAACAGTTAGCCAAATTATATGTGAATGAAATAGTTTCATTACATAGAATTCCTTTATCTATTGTTTCTGATAGAGATAGCTGTTTTACTTCTCATTTTTGGACAAGTTTCCAAAAAGCAACGGGAACCAGGTTAAATCTAAGCATAGCTTATCATCCTCAAATGGACAGACAAAGCGAAAGGACAATTTAGACAATAGAAGGTATGCTTAGAGCTTGTGTAATTGATTTCGAAGGAAATTGGGACGACCATTTACCATTAATAGAATTTTCCTACAATAACAGCTATCATCCCAGTATCAATGCTGCACCGTTTGAAGCACTTTATGGACGAAAGTGCTGAACTCCAGTCTGTTGGGCAGAGATTAGAGAAAAGCAACTATCAGGACCAGATATAGTGCAAGAAACAACAGAAAAAATTATTTAAGTCAAGGAAAGACTAAAAGCAGCACGAGATCGTCAAAAGAGTTATGCAGATAACAGATGAAAACCAGATCAACAAAATTCATCTCTGTGATGAAAGCTACAAACTATGCAAGGAAATGAGGAATGGTGTATATGATTTCAGTAATCATTAACACTAAAGGAAAAGAATTAAAAGATATTCCCGTAGTATCTAAATTCTCAGATATATTTCCAGAATAGTTACCTGGATTACCGCCAGATCGAGAGGTTGAATTTAGAATTCACCTAATACCAGGAACGACACCAATTGCCAAAGCACCATACCGATTGGCACCGACGGAAATGCAGGAACTGAAGAAACAGTTGGACAAACTACTAGAAAAAGGTTTTTTACAACCTAGTTCATCACCATGGGGAGCACTTGTGTTATTTGTCAAGAAGAAGGATGGATCGATGCGTATGTGCATTGATTACCGAGAATTGAACAAAGTTATGATTAAGAATCGGTACCCACTACCGAGAATCGATGATATATTCAATCAACTACAAGGAGCTCGATTCTTTACTAAGATCGATTTACGCTCAGGATATCATCAATTAAAAGTACAGGAAGAGGACTTTCCTAAAACTGCTTTCAGAACAAGGTACGGTCATTATGAATTTACAGTCATGCCATTTGGTTTAACCAATGCCCCAACTGCATTTATGGACATGATGAACATGATATGTAAACCATACCTGGATAAATTCATAATTGTCTTTATAGATGATATTCTAATTTACTCTAAGAGTAAAGAGGATCATGCAGAGCACTTGTTTATACTTCTAAATTTGTTGAGAAAAGAAAAACTTTATGCTAAATTTTCAAAATGCGAATTTTGGTTGCAAGAAGTGCAATTCCTTGGACACATGGTTGAATTTTGGTTGCAAGAGGCTCTGCCTGACTCAGTTCGTTGGAGTTCTGTCTTGGTAGTATGGCTAATGTGATTTGGGTTATTTTACTAACACGTGTGCATTGTTTAATTTTTAATAGATAATAACCAGGAGAATCATCAGGAAGCTATAGTATTATCTAAGTCAGCAATGTGAGTACATTCTCTTTTTGTAAACCCTTTTGTGAGCATTGTCTCAAATATTTTACAAATCCCTAAATGTTTACCAAGATACCTAAAGTGATTAAGTTTATGTGATTCTACAATTATCATCAGTATGTGGGGTTTCGTATACATTACTTGACACTCGTTACTATTGAGAATAGTAGCATGGCCGCAAGCATGGGGGACAAAGGTTGCCCAGTAGCAATGCTGTATTGAATAATTGGATAGATATAAACATTGTAAATCTTAATACTGTAAAGTTATAAACACTTGTTTTGATTAAACTGGGATGCACTCGCCAGTATTTCTTGCTAATAAAATCTTTTAAAACGCGTTTCAGGTAACTCAATGTGAAGCTAATAGAAGCCAGCTGGAGAGCACTGAATGCTTAAAGAAGTGGCTATAAAAGTTACCTAAATAAAAAGGAGTTTATGATTTCAATAATTAGGGTTTTACCCTAAGAATGTATTGTAATTGGAACTTGGGTTTAATCCCATTTACTATTTATAAAAGTTTGGTGTTTAAACTATGATAAAATATTTCCTAACTACGGCCCTGATGTCTCATTTCCGCTGCCAAATTAATAAACACCGATACCACCGTCTCTGTGTCTCGCGGCACCCGCTCCTGGGGTAGGGGTCGGGGACTACGATAGTAACCATGCTCTGATACCACCTGAAAGTCCAAGGGACCCCCTGGATCGTCGACGAACAACATCCATTGCGCTTGATTCAAGACGTGAAACAAAAACAAAAACATAAACATGAACATAGAAGATAGAAAAGATGTAGAAGATGAATCACTTTATTATTGAAACAATCATCATAGATTTACAAACCGAAGAGTATATATCATTTACAAGCTGGTTAGATCACTGAGATCTAAACCTAGCTTTCTCTCACTAATACATAGTCTCCTTCTCTAGACTGTGCACACACCTTTGAATGATTAAAAGAGTTTCCCTAATTATTGTAACACCCCGATCACGTAATACAACAAACCGCGGTGGAATTATCGAGGAGTCACGTTACAGGAAATTGTTTCACAACACATGGTATTTAAATTATTTTTTTAATAAATAAATAAGTTACATTGTCTTGGAAATAAAACAAATAAATAGCACAATTGTCTTTCGTGTTTTATAATCACTAAGGCCCGCGTCCAATCCTATGTGAAGCAAGATCTTAACATCAAAAAACAGTTCCTTAAACATATGTGAAAAGAGAGAGTCAACATAAAAATCCGGCGAGTACATAGGTTTTGTGAGTATGTCAAATTCATGGATTTGTATACCTATTGCAACACTTAGACAATCTACGAGAGTCGATATGTGAAAATCATGTATCAAAAGTATTTGAATTGTTGCAATATAATTAACCAACTAAAACATATTGGTAACGGTTTATGAAAATATCGTAGCCATGAATCTTGACTAAAACAATTGCTTTTGTAAAAAAATTGTAACTCGTTCTTGTAATAAAACTCGTATGGTTTATATCATTTCGTAAACATCGTTGCGTATCATCATTTGAAATCAATCGTTCAATTGTATTTGTTCTCAAAGCGTCCGTGTTATCAAAACCAATTGTTTAAATCATTCAACTCTTTCGTGTTATAAACCATCGTTCAAGCGTTCGTGTTGCAAACCATCGTTCAATAGTTCAACTCGTTCGTGTTTTAATTGCGAAAATTAACTTTTGGTCATCTCTTTGAACACATTCAAACCTGTGTAACTCGTCCATCGTTCAATCATATTAACATACCACCAAAGGGTTAGTTAACATAACAGTCTCTGTCGTTACCCACATCACCCTCATATCCATGGAGATAGTCCGATAACGGGATTTGTCAGATCCAATGGTACCATAACATACTACTGGTCGGCTTGATCATTGTTAATGAATGTCATTCTATTGTCTTTCGACCAATTCCCCAACAAGTTCGTTCACATTATTGAAATCGTTATGTTTAATATAAACCATATTGTTTGTTTTGAAAACTCGAAAATCGTTTAGCATATATGAATCACCCCAAAACAATTGAAAGTAGTAAAAGAGGGGAACTATGTACTAACCTTTGGGTGTGTTTTTCTGTGTTAATCACAATCCCTCAAATTGTTTATTCATCCTAAATTAAGTAAGAACGATTTAATAATAAAAACTCGCAAAATACCTAAGTTTCTCTGATACTTCGAATTTTAACATAACTTTGAGATTTTCTCAAAAAGTTATTGTTTTTTATTATGTTGGTGTGTGTGTGTGTGTATATATATATATATATTACGAACTTTGTGACTTGAACGATTTAATCGGTGACCCTCATTACGTTATAAGCAATATATCTACGATTTGCGAGTCGTAATATATATACTTAAATGTGACATAAAATAAATATCGTAATACACATAATCTTGTCAACTCTTAACATGTCATCATACGCATATTATAAAACACGTAACACATTGTAACACATAAAATTTACCCATGAATAATCCATTCTAGTGTATATTGAAAAACGCTTGTTTTTGTGATTCGGTAACGTTTTTGGGCGTCAGAAGTCACGTATGACTAACAAAACACCAAGTAAACATAGTATAGGTTAAAATAATTATTATTATATCAAAACTATCAGTTTACTTACTGATCTAAAACAGTTTTATAAAAAATAGTATAGGTTAAAATAATTATTATTATATCAAAACTATCAGTTTACTTACTGATCTAAAACAGTTTTATAAAAATCATTCTAAAAGCCGATTTTTAGTCGTTTTACCGCATAGTTTCGCATCAAACGTTACCATAACCATCCCAAATCGTAACGACTTGATATTTTAACATAACCCATGTTATTTACTGAATAAAATAGTGGTTATACTCATGATAGTGCAGGTCTCACATAAACCACATAAATCATGCAAATTTCACATATTTTACCCTTTTCTAGGCTACATATACAACATACAAAGCTATCAAACCTATGACAAAGTTTCATGCCATTATAATATACCAAATAATGTTATTTTTAATGTTTATAATCAGTTTTAAAAAAAAATTGTCATATAATCATTTTTCATCATTTCTTGAGCATTTAATCAATATGCATGCTTATGTACAAGTATCTAAAGCACACTTATCATATCATTATCATTTCATATGAACTTAAATGCATCAATCATGTAATTTATTCATGTAATCCAATACATGTTCATCAAAATATCATCTAATCATTTAGACATCATTGCATGCAACATCCTTTCATTTATTCACTAAGTAAAAAAACTCGCAAGTGTATATATACATATATTCATACATGGCACATGCATACATACATATGAAATTCCAAAAATTTCCATTTTCTCATAACTAATTCAAATCATACTAACCTTTTTATGGAACCTTTTTGATCATGCATGTATTTACTTTACAAGAATCAATCAAATAAGAATCCATCAAAAAAATCAAACTCAATCTCAAATACACACACACACACACACACACACACACACACATATATATATATATATATATATATATACGGTTATATATACATACACATATACTTCCATTTTTATTTTGTGTAAAAAACCCATTTCTTTTTAGTTTCAAGTTTGTGAAAATCCAAGAATCGAGAGAAACCTTCCAACATCATGAACATCACCAAGGATCAAGAATATGATTTAAAAATTAAATTTTATACCTTCAAGATTATTGGTGGGTTTTGACAAGATTTTGATGTTATGGAGCTTGTTTCTTCTTGGAATCACCTTGGAAACCTTCTTAGATCTTCAAAACAACTTGGAACAAGCTTGGAATGGACTTTGATCTTGAAGAAAGGCTTGGAAATTTCAAAAATGGGAGGTGATAGGGGGTGTTCGGCCGATTGCTTTTGAGAGAGAGAGAAGTGAGATTTGCTTTCTTGGTTTGTGGAAGATTGTGTTGGAATGAGAAGATATGGAGGTTTTCAAGAGATTGCATGCACAACACTTGTCAAAGGAAGGAAAAAGGTGGCACTTCTCTCTTACATGCATGCCAACACACACATATATATATATATATGTATACATACATATTTTTAATATGTATAAGTTAAAAACATGTATTTAACTGGATACTGGGTATTTTATCTAGCGTTTCAATCCCGGTTTATGGCGTTTTAAATTATTTATATTATTCTATAAAAATAAACTCGCCAAATTATTACTGAAATAAAATTTCAGTTGCCTAGACTGGCTGCGTTGTCTATGTTTTGCAGTATACGCGTTGTGTTGCGTAGTAACACGCGGTACGCGCTTAAACTTGAAAAATAACGTTTTTAAGCGTTTTTATTTATTTTTCAACATGAAAATGATTAAAAATAAAATTTTAATCATAGCAGTATATTTTTAGGATTTAAATATTATCCGGGCGGTCAACAAAGTTCGTTTCGCAGTTTTGTCGCAAATAGTTCTTAAGTTCAAACAAACATGTTTTTGCCATACCGAGTCCTTCAAAACTTATTTCTAAGTAATATAAAGGGTATTTAGGGTATGTTTGGCTCATGTCATTGTTCCGGAGTGTACATCTCGTTAAACTGATTACGCTTACGTAACAGTTTACGATTTCACTTCCAGAAAAGGTTTGAGATTTCAGAAATCGTACAAGGATTGAAATGTGTAATTATCATATGTAATTATACAAATTACATGAATGAAATTCAAGATTTCATTGGACTCGAAATTGTTCGAAAATGTATAATGGTTTTAAAGGCACAATTGTTACAGTCTCCCCTACTTTTGGAAATTTCGTCCTGAAATTTATTTAGAGGAAACTTGTGGAAACAGATGTGGATATTTCGCCTTCATTTGATCCTCTCATTCCCAAGTAAACTCTGGGCCATGTTTGGATTCCCAGCGAACTTTGACTATCGGTATTCGTTTGCGCTTGAGTTTCTTGACTTCACGGTCCAATATCTCCACAGGTTTCTCTACAAAGTGCATAGTGTCATCAACTTGAATTTCATCGAGGGGAATGTGGAGATTTGTATTGGCTATACACTTTTTCAGATTGGACACGTGGAAAGTTGGGTGAATATTCCCAAGTTCAGGAGGTAGCTCGAGTCGGTAGGCCACCTTTCCGATTCTTTCAACGATCTTAAATGATCCGACGTATCGTGATGAAAGTTTTCCTTTGTTTCCAAATCTAACCACTCCCTTCCAAGGGAATACCTTGAGTGGGACATGATCTTCGACTTGAAACTCCAAGGGCTGGCTTCGCTTGTCCGCATAGCTCTTTTGACGGCTTCTAGCTGTCAGAAGGTTATCGCGAATTTTCTTGACTTGATCTGTGGTTTCCAGATTGAGTTCAGGTCCAGTGAGCTGAGCTTCATCGATCTCATTTCCATAGACAGGTGAACGACATTTTCGACCGTATAGAGCTTCAAAAGGCGTCATTCTAATGCTGGCATGATAACTATTGTTGTAGGAGAATTCGATCAACGATAGATGCGAATCCCGATTACCACCAAAGTCGATCATGCAAGGTTTAAGCATATCCTCCAGTGTTTAAATTGTCCTCTCAGATTGTCCATCCGTTTGAGGATGATAAGCAGTGCTCAGACTGAGTTTGGTTCCCATGGCAGATTTCATGGTCTCCCAAAAATGAGATGAAAAATCGAGCATCACTGTCAGATATGATGTTCAAAGGAACACCATGTCGGGATACAATCTCATCAACATAAATCTTGGGGAGCTTGTTAGTAGATAGATCCTCACGAATCGGCAAAAAGTGTGCTGACTTTGTTAGGCGATCAATGACTACCCAAATGACATCATGACCTCTAGACGTGCATGGTAACTTAGTGATAAGATCCATTGCAATGTTCTCCCACTTCCATACTGGTATTTCTGGTTGTTCAAGTAAACCTGATTGGCGTTGATGTTCAACCTTGACTTTGAGACAAGTTAGGCCTTTAAACACGTACAAGGCAACGTCTTTCTTCATGTCCGGCCACCAATACTGAGTACGAAGATCCTTGTACATTTTGTCTGCACCAGGATGGATTGAATAACGAGACTTATGAGATTCGTCCATTATCAAGGTACGGAGATTGTTTTGACTTAGAGTCCACAAACTATCCTTTAAATAGAGTAATACGTTGTCTTTTGTTTTGAGTTGAAGTTCAAGATTAAGCGGGAGCTCATTTTTTTTAACAAGCCTTGGGTTACACATGTAAGTTGTGCTTTGAAGGATACGTGTCTGGATATCGGATTGAACTCGAACACAATGAAGCTTGACACGTTCCTTTTGGCTTAGCGCAAAGGCTATGACATTCGCCTTACTAGGATGGTAGCGAATCTCACAATGGTAGTCATTTAAGAGTTCGACCCAGCGTCGTTGTCTCATGTTTAGCTCCTTTTTATTAAACATGTGTTGGAGACTTTTGTGGTCTGTGAAAACCACACACTTCATACCATAGAGGTAGTGTCTCCAAATTTTGAAAACAAAAACTACAGCACCTAACTCAAGATCATGAGTTGTGTAGTTCTTCTCATGGATTTTCAGTTGTCTCGACGCATAGGCTATGACTTACTTCGTAGCATGAGAACACAACCAAGGCCTAAATTCGATGCGTTACAATAGACAACGAAATCGTCGATGCCATCAGGTAAAGATAAGACAGGAGCATCACAAAGTTTTTGTTTTAGAGTTTGAAAGGCTTCCTCGTGTTTTGGATCCCCACTCAAAAGGTTTATTCATTTGAGTCAAAGCAGTGATACATACACTATAGGTTTCAACACATGACAAAACTTGCTGTGGTTTCTGTGCACTGAATTCCATAATTATGTATACATCCATAATTACGTAATTCCTTGCACAGTCCGCACAGTTCATTTTATGATGTGTAGGGGAAATATCAATCGAACAACATGTAATGACTTGTCTATTTGCATAGAAAAGTCCCTTAAGGATTTAAGATAGTACCTTGAATATCCCTCTGAGAATCTAGCATATGAAAATATGGAAGATTCTACAAGAATTTGGATAACGAGCATTTGAATCAACTAAACACATAGTCACATAATCACATAATCGTCAACTTGGTCATCAACTTGTACATGTGCATTTAAAGTACACTAGGAATCCAATCAAGGACTTCAATTAGTACTTTAAATATCCACAAGAATCTAACTATGAAGATAAGGAGTTCCTATAAGGAATTGGGATTTGTGTTGCGAAATTGTTTTGAAAACCACGTACTAGGTAAAGTATGCCATGTTAAAATCGTTTTGAAACCATGTGAAATGTCTTTGAAATCATGTAAGATAGCTTTGAAATCATATGCCATGTATAATGTTATAAAAACCAGAATGTAATGATATGCGCAAAGACATATTGCATAAAACCAATTAAGGACTTACGAAAGTACCCTTAGATATCCAAACAAAGATTTAAAGTGATACTTCAAGAATCCGTTTAAGAGTTATAACGTGTAACTTGCACTTTGTTTCTTAGATGAAACGAGTACTTAGAATTTTTTGTGGAGATCGCGATTGATCACAAAATGGAAGAAACTACAAGAGTAGTTTGATTTGCAAGGAACCATATCCTTGGTGTTGGTATTGTAGGGGTATGCCACACATACACGTAATTACATTGGTTTTGTAAATAAAATTGAAATTGCAAATTTATTTATAGAACAACCATAGTGTTTTCAAGATTCTTGAAAAAAAGGAAAATAAAAAAAAAGTTTAAATGCTCATAGATGCATTGTCATTTGCACGTGCCTCATTAGCATTTATGTTAAATGTTCATCCATGGGCTGGATTTGCATTAACGAGCTGCAGGCAGTTGTTCCTGCGGTGGGTGAGATCCCCTCAATTGTAGCAAGAACCAGGTGGATAGGGAGGTTGCGCAGGATTGGCTGACTGTTGAGCAGGGTTTTGAGCTGCTTGATTTGGGGCCGGAGGAGAGCGAGATGCGTTGGCCAAATGGCCTGCTCTTCCACAGTTGGTGCAATGACGGCACGATAGATGGGGTTGGTGATGACCATTGCACTTGTTACACAGAGGAGCCACTCCTTTGTATGGCTTCTTAGCTGGTGGCGCGGCCACCTAGCTAGGTCCCACTTGGTTAGGCGGATTTGGAGCAATCATTGTAAGATTCTTTGAAGCTTTACGATTCCTTGATTTTCTTGAAGGCTTGACTTTGGTCTTCTTAGGTGCCTCATAAGTAGTCTCGTCATTGAGATGAGACATGGAGACGGCTAACCCAATGGTACCACAGAGTATTACGCTTATTTGTCGGGCGATTGTAGCAGCCAGTTCAAACCTTTGAGTATCACTGCGATGGGGAGGCATCTAAAGAGAGTGTAAAATCAAGAGAGGGAACAAGTGGGATGATATTGGATAATCAAAACTGAATGTTAAAAGAAATATCGACGAATCATAAGAATTGTGATTATTTGTTCGTTACTTAAAACAAACAAACAACACAGTGACTAATAAAAGTAAATGGGTCTTTATAATGTATTGTGAAGACATGCTTTAGCCTATAAGTGGACACTCACCCCAAGAGTTCCCAGGTAAGAGTGACTGGTCCGATGATGTGGATTTGTACGAACACTCTAGCCTAAACTCAGGGTACAGGCACCCACCGTTCCGGATTGCACGTGTTCACATTATTAAGACCCAAACTTCGACGAGATTTGGAAACTGTAAAGGCATAAAGCCTAAAAACAAATCATCAAAGGATAAATGATTGATTTTCAAATGAAATTGGAATTTGTGTACTTGTTATTGGTAATCACCTAAGAGTAGGTGATAGTATTGTATTAAGAATCTAAACGCAAGAAACTCGCGTTAGGGTCCTAGAAAGGTTATAGACTAGGTTAAGAGTATTTACTAATAACCTAATTCCCTATAACCATGAGCTCTGATACCAATCTCTGTAACACCCCGATCGCGTAATACAACAAACTTCGGCGGAATTATCGAGGAGTCACGTTACAGGAAATTGTTTCACAACACATGGTATTTAAAGTATTGTTTTAATAAATAAATAAGTTACATTGTCTTGGAAACAAAACAAATAAACATCACAATTGTCTTTCCTGTTTTATAATCACTAAGGCACGCTTCCAATCCTATGTGAAGCAAGATCGTAACATCAAACAACAGTTCCTGAAACATATGTGAAAAGAGAGAGTCGGTATAAAAATCCGGCGAGTACATAGGTTTTGTGAGTATGTCAAATTCATGGATTTGTATACCTATTGCAACACTTCGACTATCTACGAGAGTCGATATGTGAAAATCATGTATCAAAAGTATTTGAATTGTTGCAATATAATTAACCAACTAAAACATATTGGTAAAGGTTTATGAAAATATCGTAGCCATGAATCTTGACTAAAACAATTGCTTTTGTAAATGAAATTGTAAATCGTTCTTGTAATAAAACTCGTATGGTTTATATCATTTCGTATACATCGTTGCGTATCATCGTTTGAAATCAATCGTTCAATTGTATTTGTTCTCAAATCGTTCGTGTTATCAAAACCAATCGTTTAAATTGTTCGACTCGTTCATGTTATAAACCATCGTTCAAGCGTTCGTGTTGTAAACCATCGTTCAATCGTTCAACTCGTTCGTGTTTTAATTGCGAAAACTAACTTTTGGTCGTCTCGTTGAACACATTCAAACCTGTGTGACTCGTCCATCGTTCAATCGTATTAACAAACCACCAAAGGGTTAGTTAACATAACAGTCTCTGTCGTTACCCACATTACCCCCATATCCATGGAGATAGTCCGATAACGGGATTTGTCAGATCCTATGGTATCATAACATACTACTGGTCGGCTTGATCATTGTTAATGAATGTCATTCTATTGTCTTTCGACCAATGCCCCAACATGTTCGTTCACATTATTGAAATCTTTATGTTTAATATAAACCATATTGTTTGTTTTGAAAACTCGAAAATCGTTTAGCACATATGAATCACCCAAAAACAATTGAAAGTAGTAAAAGAGGGGAACTATGTACTCACCTTTGGGTGCATTTTATGTGTTAATCACAATCCCTTAAATTGTTTATTCGTCCTAAATTAAGTAAGAACGATTTAATAATAAAAACTCGCAAAATACCTAAGTTTCTCCGTTACTTAGAATTTTCACATAACTTTGAGATTTTCTCGAAAATTTATTATTTTTTATTATGTTAGTGTATTTATATATATGCATTCATATATATATATATATATATATAAAGAACTTTGCGACTTGAACGATTTAATCGGTGACCCTCATTACGTTATAAGCAATATATCTACGATTTGCGCGTCGTAATATATATACTTAAACGTGACATAAAATAAATATCGTAATACACATAATCTTGTCAACTATTAACATGTCATCATACACATATTATAAAACACGTAACACATTGTAACACATAAAATTTACCCATTAACAATCCATTCTAGTGTATATTGAAAAACACGTATTTTTGGGATTCTGTAATGTTTTTGGGCGTCGGAAGTCACGTATGACTAACCAAACACCAAGTAAACTTAATATAGGTTAAAATACTTATTATTATATCAAAAATATCAGTTTACTTACTGATCTAAAACAGTTTTATAAAAATCATTCGAAAAGCCGATTTTTAGCCGTTTTACCGCATAGTTTCGCATCAAACGTTATCATAACCATCCCAAATCGTAACGACTTGATATTTTAACATAACCCATGTTATTTACTGAATAAAATAGTGGTTATACTCATGATAGTGCAGGTCTCACATAAACCACATAAATCATGCAAATTTCACATATTGTACCATTTTATAGGCTACATATACAACATGCAAAGCTATCAAACCTATGAAAAAGTTTCATGCCATTATAATATAACAAATAATGGTATTTTTAATGTTTATAATACGTTTTAAAACAATTTTGTCATATAATCTTTTTTCATCATTTCTTGAGCATTTAATCAATATGCATGCTTATATACAAGTATCTAAAGCACACTTATCATATCATTATCATTTCATATGAACTTAAAAGCATCAATCATGTAATTTATTCATGTAATCTAAGACATGTTCATCAAAATATCATCTAATCATTTATACATCATTTCATGCAACATCCTTTCATATATTCACTAAGTAACAAAACTCGCAAGTGTATATATACATATATTCATACACGGCACATGCATACATACATATGAAATTCCAAAAATTTCCTTTTTCTCATAACTAATTCAAATCATAAGAACTTTTTATGGAACCTTTTTGATCATGCATGCATTTACTTTACAAGAATCAATTAAATAAGAATCCATCAAAAAAATCAAACTCAATCTCAAGTACATACACATATATATACGGTTATATATACATACACATATACTTCCATTTTTATTTTGTGTAAAAAACCCATTTATTTTTAGTTTCAAGTTTGTGAAAATCCAAGAATCGAGAGAAACCTTCCAACATCATGAACATCACCAAGGATCAAGAATATGATTTAAAAATTAAATTTTATACCTTCAAGATTATTGGTGGGTTTTGACAAGATTTTGATGTTATGGAGCTTGTTTCTTCTTGGAATCACCTTGGAAACCTTCTTGGATCTTCAAATAACTTGGAACAAGCTTGGAATTGACTTGGATCTTGAAGAAAGGCTTGGAAATTTCGAAAATGGGAGGAGATAGGGGGTGTTCAGCCGATTGCTTTTGAGAGAGAGAGAGAGAAGTGAGATTTGCTTTCTTGGTTTGTGAAAAATTGTGTTGGAATGAGAAGATATAGAGGTTTTCAAGAGATTCCATGCACAACACTTGTCAAAGGAAGGAAAAAGGTGGCACTTCTCTCTCTTACATGCACGCCAACACACACACACACACACACACACACACATATATATATATATATATATGTATACATACATATTTTTAATATGTATAAGTTAAAAACAGGTATTTAACTGGATACCGGGTATTTTATCTAGCGTTTTAATCCCGGTTTATTGCGTTTTAAATTATTTTTATTATTCTATAAAAATAAACTCACCAAATTATTCCTGAAATAAAATTTCAGTTGCCTAGACTGGCTGCGTTGTCTGCGTTTTGCAGTATACACGCTGTGTTGCGCAGTAACACGCGGTACGCGCTTAAACTTGAAAAATAACATTTTTAAGCGTTTTGATTTATTTTTCAACATGAACATTATTAAAAATAAAATTTTAATCATAACAGTATATTTTTAGGATTTAAATATTATCCGGGCGGTCACCAACGTTCGTTTCGCAGTTTTGTCGCATAGTTCTTTAGTTCAAACAAACATGTTTTTGCCATACCGAGTCCTTCAAAACTTATTTCTAAGTAATGTAAAGGGTATTTAGGGTATGTTTGGCTCATGTCATTTTTCTGGGGTGTACATCGCGTTAAACTGATTACGCTTACGTAACAGTTTACGATTTCACTTCCAGAAAAGGTTTGAGATTTCGGAAATCGTACAAGGATTGAAATGTGTAATTGTCATATGTATTTATACAAATGACAGGAATGAAATTCAAGATTTCATTGGACTCGAAATTGTTCGGAAATGTATAATGGTTGTAAAGGCACAATTGTTACAATAATCCTATACACACATATATATAGACTAGGGAGTAAACCTGGACAAAACATATTATCCGGGATACAATAAACAATCTTATCCGAGTTTACCTACAAACTCGGAATAATCAAAACTAGAGAAACCTTCCAATTTTACCTCATAAACTCGGATTACATACATGTTTCACATATTCGAAATGTTCACTTATATACACAAGTTCAGACAAGGTACCAAACTCAGAATCCACTACTCCGAGTCACCTTTGTCACACCCTGACTTTTGCGGAAGCGTGATTATGTGTGACTTGCTTAATATCATTGCATTCAACCATAACAAACGACTATATGATAAAACCAAAGTGTTCATCCATAGATAGTTTCAAAACGTTACAAGCAACATTGCTTAAAATCCCAAAACACAGACTTCATGTATTCAAATACAATACCAACAAGTTTTAGATCCATAAAAGACTTCACAAAGACACTAACAAACTAGGTTTCAAGCCATGTATCTTATCCAAGATAAAATACATAACCCAAACCCTTCGAATTCGGATTACACCTTTTATTAGAGACATGACTTGTAAACTTCAACGCCCACCAGAGCCATACTTAATTTCCTGAAATACATGTAGTTTGAAAATATCAACGAAAGTTGAGTGAGTTCATGTGTTTTGTATGTGTGCACGAACATCCTTGAGAACATTTGTAAGTATGTATGTATGTAGTTGTAAACTAGTATGAAGCAACAAGGAACAGATCAATTAATGTGTAGCTAGTACATTAACATGTGTAAACTGGTGCAAGAAGGCTCAAACCTAGCAGATTTGTACCGGGCCTCCGGCTGTAAGACATAATCACCTCATGGGCCAAACCCCGGTCCACATAGGCGTGGGCTAGCTACACCCAAATAGATCTATCACTCATGTCCCTCGGTCCTAACACGAGGATTAATGGTCTTAAGAGTGCGCCTACCCATTCACATTATCTAACAGTAATTTCCTTAGCTAACCATACCATTTGTAATTGTTTACAAACATTTAGTAACATGTACTTCACCCCCGAAGTTATAAACAAAACAGTTTAAAGAAAAGGGGGAACTCACAGTTTTGCGTTCTTCGTAATCAACTGTAACTCAAAGCTTCTCCTGGTGCACACGACTACCTACAACGTACTATGGTCTATTAGACGAGTGGGTCATGCCTTGGCCTTGGTCTTATTTAGTATTGTAGAGTTATGTTTCGTCGTGTCATCAATGTTATTCCAAGTATATAATTATTCGTCAAAATAATAAATATTTTAACTTCAATTATATTTATTAAATTTTGGAATAATCGTTAAAATAATATATTTCAACTTGATACTTTTCAAGTATTTATACATGTATATCCTTCCCAAGGATGGGTGTATTTGCATTTATATTCTTATACTTATATATTTTTGCCATGTAACGGTGTCGTATTCCGGAGTGTATTTATACGTACGAAAATACGTATTTTCTTGTAATTGTTAAGTATTCTTATACTTAATTTTGTATAAATTTTTCCAGAATAATATCTTTAATAGAAATTCATCAATATATATTTCCAAAATATATATTTTAAGAAATATTACTTAGAAAAATTACTTATAATTTTCCTTGGCAAAAATATTTATAAATTTCATGCAAGTCTTAAAACTAATATATTTCCAAGTCTAACTTAGAATATATATATATATATATATATAACTCCATTTTTCGTCCAAAAATAATATATTCAAAGTTTATTTATGAAAATACATTTTCTCTCAAAAATAACGTATTTCATGTTTGTTTGAGAAATTATATACTTCTTCCAAAAATAATATATCTTCTAATAATTCCAGAAAAATATATATTTCTACTTGCTTAAAAATAATACATGTCCTTCTTGTAAAAAAAAAAGGATATATTTTGTAGTAATCATGAAAATCCCATTTTCATTCTCTTGGTGTTCAAAATACCAATTACCAAAATATATTTGTATATAATTTTCCGGAATATTTTGTGAGTTATATTCCCTTGTTCGGTTCCCTAATAGTTTGGGTATTGATGTGCGATAAAGTGTTGTATATTTTAGGTGTATATTTTAAGCCCTTTTTAACACTTATTTTAGCCAAGTTTTAAATTTATAAAACACGATATTTCACTAACACTAAACACACATATGGGCAAGTGCACCCATCGTTGAGTGTAGCATAGCGTTGGTAAGATACCGAGGTCGTCCAAGGACACAAGAGCTTTTAGTACCGGTTTATCCTCAACGTCTAACCAAAATAAAAGTTTAGAAAAATGTTTTAAACTAAGAAAAATAAAAACTAACTAAAATGCTGAAAATAAAAATAAAATAAAAACAGATAGACAAGATGAATCACTTGGTTCCGACTCGTATCTAGTATAACCTTTGATTATTTCCGCACTTTTGCACATAATTAAGAGATTATCTTAGTTATTGTAGTAGGCCCCTCTTTTGAAGGTGACGTTACCCTCACCCCAGTAGTTTGAGTCAGCAGGGATACAATCCTAAAGGGGTGGATTATTGGAAGATAATGAATTAAGTTATTAATGCAGTATTGTGGTAGGCCCCGCTTTTGGCGGTGACGTTACCCTCGACTAAGTAGTCTGAGTCAGCAGTCCTAAATAGCCGGGTTATAGTATTAATAGTAGTTAACTTATGAGGGGATCAAAGAGTTTGGACCCCCGCCATCCAATACCGTGAAGTATTGAAGGGGGTCCTACTAAATTTGACCCAGGTCCATTGCAGGACCTCTAAACGCTGAACAATGGCAAGACCTTTACCAAACCGTTCCCTTAACCCCCGACCAGGTAGCCAGCATACCTCCATATAGACCGTGGAGATATGAATGGTGAAAATCCTTTATTTTATATAGACAGTAAAATAATGCCAAGACACCACGGACAAACGATAAGGAAAGATCACCTTCAACATAAGTAACTAGTTATTAAAGTCATTAATACAAAACCAAATAAAAAGTGCAAAAGATTAGAAATAAAAAGTATTATACTAGACACTTTGTCTTCACCAAGTGATGTAAGAGACTTAGGCAAACATGGCCTTGATTGTCAAGAACTCTTACGATCAATCTTGGATCCCGAGACGACTCACACACTCTATGATGGACAATGGATGATGGTGGTGGATGATGGTGTTGTGATGGTGGTGGGTGGTGGATGAAGTGTGAGAGAGGTGGTGTGCCAAGGGATGAGTTGCAATGAAACCAAGCACTCCTATTTATAGGCTGAACAGAGGCCTGGGCACGGCCCCGTGTTCGCTGGGCACGGCCCCGTGCCCGTCTGACACTCTCTCTCTTCATTAATTGTAATTCGCAATTACAATTAATGCGCCTGCAGTACTTTCGGCACGCCCCCGTGTCCGCTGAGCACGGCCCGTGGTGGGCAATAGAAGCTTCTATAGGTTTGTCTTTTCTGCTGCTTCTTGGGCACGACCCCGTGCTGGCTAAGCACGGGGCGTGTTCAGCCTTCTGTTTTCTCTATTTTGCTTTGGAAGGTGCCGTTGAGGGTTCGGGCAATCCTCTAATGTTCCTTTTCTTGTATTTATGTTGGATTTAGCTGTCTTTTTGCTTCTTTTGCGTTTTTGAGCTCATTTAATCCTGAAAATACAAAAGGAAGACAAAAACACTCTTTTTCCAATATTAGTACTAAAAAAGGGTTAGTTTTATGCCTCATTTGATGTAATTTATATGTTGCATTTTACACACATCAGGTATAATTTGTACATTCATATTCTTGGAATTTTGGTAATATTTTGGATTGTAATTCCTTGGTATTTTGATGAGTTATATTATTTCAAATCCTAAAATAATATAACTAATACACATAATATACAAATAATCACACACATGGTGACATCTAAATATATATATTTTCCTAAATACATATTTAGTCACTTTTACTTATAAAAACCAACATCCAATATTTGTAATTTTTGCAACAAAATTTATGGCAAACTTTATGTGAAAATTCATGGTTTGAAATATACTTGTAAATATTTGTTTAGAAATATTTTTCTAAGTGTTCAATTTTTAGAAGAATTTTGCCATAGTTTCCCCTAAAAATGGAGGTTCCCATGCCTTGAAGGCATATCATTTTCTTTTGTAAATCAACACAATCATTCAACAATCAACAATAAACAATCTATACTTACCAATTTTGCCAAAAATAAGCATAATTTACCAATTCATGAACTTGAAAATTTATATAAATATGTAGTAATTTACTAGTGTATTTAGTAAGTCTTGTTACCCTTTAAAGTATGGTTGATTCTTTAAAAACATCATTTTTAAATTATCTAGATCTTTACAACTTATAACCACATTTTCTAAAAATGCTTCTTCTTAGATTCTTCTTGTTAAACATGTGTTTCTACACTTTATTAACCACCAAAAATGAGGGTTATTTATTTAAGAATCAAGATTTAGTAAACTTTGTATTTTTAACTTGGTTTCTTGAAAAATCATTCTTGAAATCTTTAGATTTACAAGACTTTAAACTTACTTTGTTCATCACTTAACAAGAAAACAATTTATTTATTCAAGTTCATGACTTTTGTGAGGATGATCCATTAATCTTTAACACTTTCATCCTCTCATCTTACTAGATTATGTTTTTAATCATGATCTAGCAAGATCATATGATGATCTACATCATTTACACAGGTAAACAACAATCAACAAGTAAATCAACACATAAACAACATGATTTCTTCATGATTTAAGCTTATGTTCAAGTTTCATTCTCTTGATTCTTAGTGTTCTTCAAGTTTAACATTATGTATCATCTTTTAACCACTTGAAATAGATGTAAAATGGAACGATTAGTCTTCTTACCACTAGCTCAAGGCTAGGGATGATCAAGAGAAGAAAGAGATGGATAAAAGCAAATAGAGAAGGTCCTTGAACTTCCGAATGTTCCTAGCTTCCTTATGCAACCTCTAACACCTTTGTATAAGATTGGAATGTATTAGAGATTGTTGGATGAAGGTGATGATGGTGGTGTTGGGTTCGGCCGAGAACAAGCAAGGGAGAGGGAGAAGAGTGTGTGTTTTAGTGTGTGAAGGATATGAAGTTATGATCTTGATGTGTATACTTATAATCCAAACTCAAGTGATATTCCAATGTATAATATGTTCATAAAGCACCAACATAATCTATTAAAATAACCAAATGAAATCAAGGTGTGGGGGCCATGTTAGGCCGTCCATAGGTGGGGGGGTAGTAGACTAGGTTTTAACCTTAAGTTAGTTATCTAGTTGAAATGTAAGTATATAGTTAGGTGTTTAGTTAGTTGATATTTATATAGGGTGTTATGATGTTCGGGGATCATAACTAGCTTGGAAATGTTAAAACAGTGCTTCTAGTGAAAATTTGGTGTTTCGGGTAGTGTCCGGTTGGTTACCGGTTCGTTAAGGTGCTAAACTATCCAGTTTAGTGTGCTTTATGTTACCTTTTGTGACAGTTTTAGTTCCCGACACTTTGGAAAGCATTCAGGACCATTTAACCATATTTCTGCATGATATTAGTGTGTGTAAATGCTGAATTTGCTGATTTTCTGCAGAATTATGTTGTTTATGTGTGTTTTAGGCACTCTTCGGCACTTAAACTATCACTAGGAAGGCAGTTTTATGATCCTTACTTTCCTACACACTATACTAGTGTAATACTTGGCTTCTGGCTCATTCTGTGTCTCAATACAATGTCTGTCTATCTACTGAACTCTATCAGCATTTTTTTTTTCTGATTTGTCTGATAACTGTGCTAACTGTGTTTCGTGCATCGTTTGAGTCAATAAAGTTCTCATTAAATAAGGATATGACATTAAGAAGTATGTGATGCACATGAATGTATATGGCAATAATCAGAAAGCAATTTAAACAATTAATGGTAATTCAGCACAGTCATTAAGCATTAATCATTGTCTAATAATTGTACGGATGCTTGCAAATTTGATAGTTGCCACATTCTCCCCCTGTTAAAAAAATTTCGTCCTCGAAATTTAATCTACATTAACTCCTTAGGGTTACCTCATGCGTGTATGGATATGAATATTATCAAAGTGCTCAACCCCAAAGCCGAATCAAAACTTATTCGAATCAGGTGAATCCAAGGACTTATTACCACGACAAGAACCCAATGGTTCAAAGGTATGTGATTCAGAATTTGATGTCAAAGTACAAACGTATCAACTAGGGTGACTTAGTTACCAGGGGTTCAACAGAAGGGGAGTTTTGGCCAATAGAATTCCAAACGATCGTTCACAATATGCAAATAAGTTCTAGAAACAATAACATCCGCTGGATGACCTCAGAATTAGCAAGCTCAAATGTAATAGTGACATGGAAATGATCTGTCAACTTCCGAACAAATACATGGATAAAATAGCGTGTTGCCATTATGGAATTGTGAGGATACACCGAAATGAATTTCAACCGAATCTGGTGTATCATTGTCTTGATTCGTAGTTGAATTAATAATGTTTAAATGACAAGTCAAACAAAAGTATGTGTAGTTTCGTGTGAAACGGTTGACCATGACTAGCACAAGCTACAAGTTTACACCGACACCACAAGGTGTCGCAATGACATAATTCAATAATAGCGGTGACCGAACAAGTTCACCATGTTTGAAATCAAATGAATGTGTAATGAAGTAAACCTGAGAATTTGATTCAAACGGCATCGCCAGATTTTTCAATTGACTATGGAACATCAAGGAACTACTGTTTTTGATCGAAGATGAAAAATAATGACTCCTATAAGGTATTCAATCGATAATGAAGGAACCGTTAGGAGGTACACTGTAAGGTAAAATGAATTTATGTACCATTGTCTTAGCACACGATGGTGTTAAGACTGCTTTATTTATGGTAAACCAGAATGGATTTAGAGCAAGTCAATAGATAAACAACTAAATCCGTGTATGAGATGCGTAACGAGATTAGTGCAAGCTTCAATTTAGTGAAAACATCACTACAAGGTGTCGAAACCAACAAACGATTTAATGGAGCCGTAGACCAAACAAGCCCACTACGACTCGGAACAAATGAAATGCTTGCAAAAATGAATTTGAATATGATGCTCTCAATACATCATATGGTGTCTTGAATTGAATATGCGAAAGGGACAAGTTCAAGCAATTGAACTTGGTCTCAGCGCAATCTGACAATAACCGTATGTATTGACAAGGGGATTTCGGAATGGTTACAATGATAAACCATGTATGTAACTGAAAAGAAATGGAATTTCAAGAAAGTGTGTTGTCTTGATAGCAAGGGAGCCAACAATTACAATAATGTAGGTCATTCGAATCACAAATCAATAATTAGATTTAGCACAATAATATTTGAACTTTGATAAAGCGCTTATTCGAAACGAAACGACATTCATAACAAATGGTGCATGCGTAACATATGAATTTCCAAGAAATGAAACAATGAGTATTCGCTATTGTGAAGAAATGATCAAGTATCGAGACAAAGGAGTGTTTGCTTTAGTGAAGAAAATTTGTCGTGATGCAACTACCATTAAGAGAAGTAGAGATGCAAAATTCTACTTGCTGGAAGCAAAAGTGCGAATTTCAATAAAAAGGAATTTGAGTATTTCGTCTGTTCGGTTGACTAAAATAGCATATTCGACAGAGTAATTGTGTTTTCCCGAGTTAATAGACGTGGTTTCCTAAGCGATAACCTTTAATGAGTTTTGACCTAAGTTCCCGAAGGTCCTAAGTACATGTTTCTTGACTCACTGTTCCTTGGTATACTTTCTTCCTGAATCCCCAGCTGGCGGTAACCTGATCGAAGATCGATCCTGGAATAGTAACTTGATCCCTGAAGTTGGTCGATTAAATTATCAATTCCTCGTCAAGGGATACCGATTCTTGATGGTTAACTTGTTTAGCTCCCGGTAATCGATGCACATACGAAAACTACCGTCCTTCTTCTTGACAAACAGTACTGGAGCTCCCCAAGGCGAGAAGCTTGGTCTTCTAAGTTCCTTATCCAGCAGCTCCTGAAGCTGCGCTGACAACCCTTGCATCTTTGAAGGCGCAAGTCGGTAAGGTGTCTTAGCTACAGGCGCGGCATCTAGAACCAAGTCAATGGAGAACTCGACTTGTCGTTGAGGAGGTAATCCTGGCAAGTCTTCGGGAAAGACTTCAGGATATTCCCTTACCACATGGATATCTTCAAGCTTTGGTTCTTCGGCTTCTCTGTCCACGACATGAGCTAAGAAGGCAACACATCCTTTACACAAAAACTTTCGTGCCTTCAAACAACTAATAATCCGTAGAAGCGTATCATGCTTCTCCCCATGAATCACGATCGTCTTTTCATTCGCCATCGGGATGTGGATAATCTTCTCATGGCAAAAAATCTCTGTATGATTACTTGACAACCAACCCATCCCTACTACGATGTCGAAGCTTCCCAACTCGACTGGCATAAGATCTATCGAGAACTCACGCTCTCCGTGCTCTATCACTCGACCTCTAATCACTTCCTTGGCTTCTACTAGCTTCCCATTAGCTAGTTCTATCGAGTACGGGATATCTACTTACTTGCTAATATACCAAGCATATACTTAAACTCTAGAGATACGAAGCTATAGTCGGTACTAGTATCAAATAGCACAGATGCAAAGTGCTGATTAATAGGGAACGTACCAGTGACCACGTTTGGATTCTGGCGTGCTTCCCTAGCTCCAATGTTGAACATTCTTTCGCTTGCCTGTTCGTTGTTAGGGCAATACTTCCTGAAATGCCCCACACCACTGCAGTTAAAACACCGTGGATCACGTCCCTGAGCATCACCATTTCCGTCTTGGTAGTTGTTGTCGTTGTTTCCTTCGCGATTTCCGCTGCCCTCTTGACCTTCATTTCCATGTCCAGCACCAAGCCATCACGTCTTCTTGTCATGCCCCACTTTGCCACAGTTATCGCATTTTCCATACCTGCATGGCCCGGTATGATGACGCCGACAATTGTCGCACTTGGGTAGTTTACCCATGTACCTTTTTCCCTTCTTGGCATTGTTGTTGCTATTCACCCGTGCACCCTTTTGGAAAACAGTGAGCTTCCTTTTGTTCTTCCCGGATGACTCCGCATGAGTCTCATTCTTCTCGTCAGAAGTTGAAAAATTTTCCAATCTAATCGCTTCTTTAGTAAGCGCCACACTTAAGTCAATCGCATCGATACTTGTTGGGGGATTTGATGCCGTCATCAAGCTCAGAATCTGAGGTGCCAGTCCCCAAATGATTCTTTCTATCCTCTTAAACTTTGGTTCCACCAGGTATGGAACAACTCGCACCAAATCATGAAGTCTCTGTACATATTCCGCCACCTTTGGTCCTTCCATCTTCAGTTTCCAGAATTCAATTTCCAGCTTCTGGATCTCCATCTGAGAATAATACTCCTTACGCATCAATTCTTTCAACTCATCCCGTGTCAAAGCATACGCAGCAGCCTCGCCCATTGTCTGAACCCGAAGGTTCCACTGTGACAGAGCCTCATCTTGAAACAATCCAGAAATGTACGTGGCTTGTTGCTCTGGAGTACATTTGCTCATTCGCAAAACAGAATCTGTATTCTCGACCCATCTTACAAAATCTACGGCACCTCCAGTGCCGTCAAAGTTCAGAGGCTTGCAGTCCAAAAACTGCTTGTAGGTACAGCCTGTACCCAAGCATCATCATCACATAAAGCATTAGCAAAGCACACTCGGAAATGTCTAAACGTATTGTAATGTGTCCTAGGTGACTTAAACATTACCGTTAGGTGGGTTATTCCCTGAGGTACTTCCGCTGTGTCTGTAGCGAAGAACCTCGTGCCGAGCTATGGCCTGTGAGATGTGTGCTTGTAATTCTGCCTCGGTCAGCCTAATGATCTCTTGAGGAGACATCTTCTAAGAAGAAGATCGGATTGGTCAGTTCTTATTTGTTCAGGAAATGTATATAGTTGTCTAGAGGTCGTATGTACATACACATAATAATTCATCATATAACATCCCAATTATAGCACAAACACATAAATGGGAATCTGTTTAATGAGAACATAACAAGCAAGCACGTTGTTGATTTATATGCTTAATGAGAACATGACGATTGGGCTTTCATTAATCATCAACCACAAAGTATTGTTACATGTTTTACAAAGTGCATTATATCAAAAGGGGAACACAGGGTCACACTACCCTTGTCCAACAGTCTACCAGTCTTACAATCATAGGTGGTCTCCAAAAGGCTTCACTAGCTCAGCTCAATAGTGGTGCTCTTGTCACAGGTAATGCATCCTACATAAAACCAAAATCCTACTGTATTGATGGCGGAGGAGGAGGAGGGAGGAAAATCAAACCGAGAACATATGCGAGCTCCTCCTCGAGCTTGTGTACATGACGAAGCAAGTAACGGACCTGTTGCTCGATGATGAGGAACTGAGCATCAAACTCTGGGAAGGGAGTAAGAGGAGCGGGTGGTCGTGCAAAAGGAGACGGTGATGAATGTGGGGAAACGAAAGCAGGCTGACAAGGACACGGTAAGGGACGCGGTGTCGACTCAAGCTCCAAGACTCTGTGACTCATAACTTCAAATCAAAGCTGAAGCGAATAAAGTAACTCATCCTGTGTGTAGCCAACAAAATGCGAGGGATGATAGGGGTCCGAGGTCGGCATGGAATACGGTGGGGACCATCGGAATGGCTCATCAAATGGTGAAGAAGTAAATGGAGCAAACGGTGCAGACTGGGGGATCTATGGAAAAGCTGCTGAAACAAAAGGATCGTGACTAGGCTGCTGGTCTGAAGTGCCTTCCCCTGGACGGGGTGCGGGTATATCCTGCAAGAAAACGATAGGTAAATCAACACGATGAACATCAGACTCCACAGGGTGAAAAAGAGCAACATCAGCGGGTGCGGGTGCAGGAACAAATGGCTCAACAACAGGAGGGTCAACAGGTGCAGGAACTGGGTCCGGTATAAGGGGTGCAATGTCTGGTAAGCCAAAAGGAATAGGATCATGATTAGGCATGGGCTCAGGATCAGCAGGTGCAACATCAGGCTGATCAACAGGAACCAAGTCTAGCTCAAGATCAAACTCGGGATCATGTGGAGGGGATGGTGCAGCTGACCTAGCTGTACCATCATCAGAATCAGTGGCATAGCGCTGTAATCCAACTGTCCGCAAAGTGGAAGACGTCACAGACTCAAAGGAATCTGAGACAGAGTGCAAACTAGTATCCGAGGATAACTCGATAACAGGGGTCTCAAGAAGTGGAATAGCAACAACGTCCTCACTAGCTCTCTATCACCATGGGCGTCATCAGGGGGACCATCAATAAACAAATCAACGTCATCATCAAACAGGTCGTCAAAAGGCCAATCCTTAGGAGGGATGACCACGAGGGGAACAGGAGCGAGGATCGGAGCCATGATGTGTTCATCATCAGGATGTCCAATAATGGGGTGATCATGGACTGGAATGGAAACAACAAAAGGATCCTCGTCTGGAATGCCATCAGCAGTCGGTAAATCATCTCCAAATTCAGGCAACGCGAACGGCTGAAAGTCATCCTCGTCATCAAATATCATGTCTGGGTTGCTCTCAGTATCGGATGTAGGTATCTCGGGCTCGGGTGCACTCTCGCTATCAGAGGCGAGGGCCATATGGTCATCAACATCTGGTAATCCGCTCTCGGATGAAGATATAGTGCCTGTAACATAACAATCATGACATATGCACGTATATCAACCAGTACTACTTAGCATGCAATCAAAGACAATGTATCATGAAATCATGTATCCTTGTTAGTCCTTATGAACCTTTCTATCCTTCCTAGTCTCCCAGACTAAATCACCTAGTCTCCCAGACTAAACCACCTAGTCTCCCAGACTAAACCAACCAGTCTCCCAGACTAAACCACACATACAACCCTTGCAATCGTGTTTCTTGTCTTTCCTTTTGTAAAAATGTTTGTTTCCCTGGATCTGGGTGTTTCGTGTATGCAATGAAAACATGTCGTAAAAATATTTTCGTGAGAGCCCTAATGATTGTAGTCTAGACTCGAGAAGGAATCCTAGTTCGCTACAATCGAAGCTCTGATATCAAACTGTCACACCCTGACTTTTGCGGAAGCGTGATTATGTGTGACTTGCTTAATATCATTGCATTCAACCATAACAAACGACTATATGATAAAACCAAAGTGTTCATCCATAGATAGTTTCAAAATGTTACAAGCAACATTGCTTAAAATTCCAAAACACATACCTCATGTATTCAAATACAATACCAACAAGTTTTAGATCCATAAAGACTTCACAAAGACACTAACAAACTAGGTTTCAAGCCATGTATCTTATCCAAGATAAAATACATAACCCAAACCCTTTGACTTCGGATGACACCTTTTATTAGAGACATGACTTGTAAACTTCCACGCCCGCCAGATCCATACTTAATTTCCTGAAATACATGTAGTTTGAAAACATCAACGAAAGTTGAGTGAGTTCATGTGTTTTGTATGTGTGCACGAACATCCTTGAGAACATTTGTAAGTATGTATGTATGTAGTTGTAAACTGGTATGAAGCAACAAGGAACAGATCAATTAATGTGTAGATAGTACATTAACATGTGTGAACTGGTGCAGGAAGGCTCAAACCTAGCAGATTTGTACCGGGCCTCTGACTGTAAGACATAGTCACCTCATGGGCCAAACCCCGGTCCACATGGGTGTGGGCTCGCTACACCCAAATAGATCTATCACTCATGTCCCTCGGTCCTAACACGAGGATTAATGGTCTTAAGAGTGCGCCTACCCATTCACATGATCTAACGGTATTTTCCTTAGCTAACCATACCATTTGTAATTGTTTGTAAACATTTAGTAACATGTACTTCACCCCCGAAGTTATAAACAAAACAGTTTAAAGAAAAGGGGGATATGAACCCACAGTTTTGCGTTCTTCGTAATCAACTGTAACTCAAAGCTTTTCCAGGTGCACACGACTACCTACAACGTACTATGGTCTATTAGACGAGTGGGTCGTGCATTGGCCTTGGTCTTATTTAGTATTGTAGAGTTACGTTTCGTCGTGTCATCAATGTTATTCCAAGTATATAATTATTCGTCAAAATAATAAATATTTTAACTTAAATTATATTTATTAAATTTTGGAATAATCGTTAAAATAATATATTTCAACTTGATACTTTTCAAGTATTTATACATGTATATCCTTCCCAAGGATGAGTGTATTTGCATTTGAATTCTTATACTTGTATATTTTTGCCATGTAACGGTGTCGTATTCCGGAGTGTATTTATACGTATGAAAATACGTATTTTCTTGTAATTGTTAAGTATTCTTATACTTAATTTTGTATAAATTTTTCCGAAATAATATCTTTAACAGAAATTCATCAATATATATTTCCAAAATATATATTTTTAGAAATATTACTTAGAAAAATTACTTATAATTTTCCTTGGCAAAAATATTTATAAATTTCATACAAGTCTTAAAACTAATATATTTCCAAGTCTAACTTAGAATATATATATATATATATATATAACTCCATTTTTCGTCCAAAAATAATATATTCAAAGGTTATTTAAGAAAATACATTTTCTCTCAAAAATAACGTATTTCATGTTTGTTTAAGAAAATATATATTTTTTCCAAAAATAATATATCTTCTAATAATTCCAGAAAAATATATATTTCTACTTGCTTAAAAATAATACATGTCCTTCTTGCCAAAAATAGGATATATTTTGTAGTAATCATGAAAATCCCATTTTGCATTCTCTTGGTGTTCAAATTACTAATTACCAAAATATACTTGTATATAATTTTCTGGAATATTTTGTGAGTTATATTCCTTTGTTCGGTTCCCAAATAGTTTGGGTATAATTTGTATATTCATATTCTTGGAATTTTGGTAATATTTTGTATTGTAATTCCATGGTATTTTAATGAGTTATATTATTTCAAATCCTAAAATAATATAACTAATACACATAATATACAAATAATCACACACATGGTGACATCTAAATATATATATTTTCCTAAATACATATTTAGTCACTTTTACTTATAAAAACCAACATCCAATATTTGTAATTTTTGCAACAAAATTTATGGCAAACTTTATGTGAAAATCCATGGTTTGAAATATACTTGTAAATATTTGTTTAGAAATATTTTTCTAAGTGTTCAATTTTTAGAAAAATTTTGCCATAGTTTTCCCTAAAAATGGAGGTTCAAATGCCTTGAAGGCATATCATTTTCTTTTGTAAATCAACACAATCAATCAACAATCAACAATAAACAATCTATACTTACCAATTTTTCAAAAAACAAGCATAATTTACCACTTCATTAACTTGAAAATTTATATAAATGTGTAGTAACTTACTAGTGTATTTAGTAAGTGTTGTTACCCTTTAAAGTATGGTTGATTCTTTAAAAACATCATTTTTAAAGAATCTAGATCATTACAACTTATAACCACATTTTCTAAAAATGCTTCTTCTTGGATTCTTCTTGTTACACATGTGTTTCTACACTTTATTAACCACAAAAAATAAGGGTTATTTATTTAAGAACCAAGATTTAGTAAACTTTGTATTTTTAACTTGGTTTCTTGAAAAATCGTTCTTGAAATCTTTAGATTTACAAGACTTTAAACTTACTTTGTTCATCACTTAACAAGAAAACAATTTATTCAATCAAGTTCATGACTTTTGTGAGGATGATCCATTAATCTTTAACACTTTCATCTCTCATCTTGCTAGATTATGTTTTTAATCATGATCTAGCAAGATCATATGATAATCTACATCATTTACACAAGTAAACAACAATCAACAAGTAAATCAACACATAAACAACATGATTTCTTCATGATTTAAGCTTATGTTCAAGTTTCATTCTCTTGATTCTTAGTGTTCTTCAAGTTTAACATTATGTATCATCTTTTAACCACTTGAAATAGGTGTAAAATGGAAGGATTAGTGTTCTTACCACTAGCTCAGGGCTAGGAATGATCAAGAGAAGAAAAGAGATGGATAAAAGCAAATAGAGAAGGTCCTTGAACTTCCGAATGTTCCTAGCTTCCTTATGCAACCTCTAACACCTTTGTATAAGCTTGGAATGTATGAGAGATGATTGAATGAAGGTGATAATGGTGGTGTTGGGTTCGGCCGAGAACAAGCAAGGGAGAGGGAGAAGAGTGTGTGTTTTAGTGTGTGAAGGATATGAAGTTATGATCTTGATGTGTATACTTATAATCCAAACTCAATTTATTTTCCAATGTATAATATGTTCATAAAGCACCAACGTAATCTATTAAAATAACCAAATGAAATCAAGGTGTGGGGGCCATGTTGGGCCGTCCATGGGGGGGGGGGGGTAGTAGACTAGGTTTTAACCTTAAGTTAGTTATCTAGTTGAAATGTAAGTATGTAGTTAGGTGTTTAGTTAGTTGATATTTATATAGGGTGTTATGATGTTCGGGGATCATAACTAGCTTGGAAATGTTAAAACAGTGCTTCTAGTGAAAAATTGGTGTTTCGGGTAGTGTCCGGTTGTTCGGTTGGTTACCGGTTCGTTAAGGTACTAAACTATGCAGTTTAGTGTGCTTTACGTTATCTTTTGTGACAGTTTTAGTTCCCGACACTTAGGAAAGCATTCAGGACCATTTAACCATATTTTTGCATGATATTAGTGTGTGTAAATGCTGAATTTGCTGACTTTCTGTAGAATTCTGCAGTTTATGTGAGTTTTAGCCACTTTCCGACACTTAAACTATCACTAGGAAGGCAGTTTTATGATCCTTAATTTCCTAAACACTATACTAGTGTAATACTTGGCTACTGGCTCATTCTGTGTCTCAATACAATGTCTGTCTATCTACTGAACTCCGTTAGCATTTTTTTTTTCTGATTTGTCTGATAACTGTGCTAACTGTGTTTCGTGCATCGTTTGAGTCAATATAGTTCTCATGCAATAAGGATATGATATTAAGCAGTATGTGATGCACATGAATGTATATGGCAATAATCAGAAAGCAATTTAAACCATTAATGGTAATTCAGCACTGTCATTAAGCATTAATCATCGTCTAATAATTGTACGGATGCATGCAAATTTCACAGTTGCCACAACCTTGTATTCCGGAAACTTGTCTTCGTCATATTTGACTTGGACATTTAACTTCGTTGATCAGAACTGATAAAGCATAGTTATCCGAGAGGAACTGCAATTACAGACTCCCCCTTAACTGTTGCTATCAGTTCTGTCTGACATTGATATCTTCAGTCACCAGATACTGGACTTACAAGCTGCTTTTGTAATATTTTTTTATCTACATGTGTACAACAAAATGGTGGCGAAATTTGCACAGAAATCGAAATTCTCTAGGTTCTCACTACTCGGAAGGAGGGTCTCTTGATCGAAAACCCATAATTGATTACTAACATACTAACATGTAACTGTGTGCTCTACCTTAACTTTTAACAATTTCATCGATTGGATTGGAAGACGGCTCAACTATTTTCCAAACCATATACGAACTATAGATTACGCTTTTTATTTTCCAGAATAACTAAGGAAACAGCTTTGAAATCTATAACAATATAAAAATAAAGGTTTTTTTTTTCTAATTCTATAATATACGTTTGAGATGTATGAAATATGTTAGATTGGTAAATGTTTCTCTACTTAGGGTTAAATTTCTAAGAAGGCTAAGAAGTCTAAGAATTGAATATGTGGCAATCATTAAAATTAAGAGTGTAGGGTATAAGAGTAATTCAAACAGTTAGTCTGATATAAGTAAAATACCATATAACGGCAAAACCAAAACACCATGTACGCTTCGTAACCTGCAAAATAAAGCACCCTTTACATTCTACAAATAAAACACCGCATAATGAACACTTTATTACTTTTAAAATAAAACACCATTGTGTGAACATTACCAAAACACCCGGTTGAAATAAATTATTATTTTTATTTATATAACAATATGTTACTTATATCAAAGATAAAAAATGCTTATTATTATAGTGTAATTTTTTGTTTTAAAAACAAATATATACAAAAGTTATTGGCATTTAAAAAAGAAGGGAGAACTTACATCTACATTACATGTGCATTTCTGAATTTAAAACACGTCAAAATTACATTTATACCCATATATTATCAAATAAATAATTAAAACATAATTTACAAAAATGCTACTAATCAATCTCGTCCACCCATAATTACAATTTAATGATCCATAAGACTTTTACCCTTCTTAGAAAAAAAAACCATCATTTGTAGCCGAACTCTACCTATTGTTAGGGTCGGACCTATAGTACAAGTAACTCAGGCTTGAGCCTAACACCCCCACTTAAAAAAATTAATATGCTAACTATTCATATTAATGCAAATTTATCGTTTTAGATTTGTTTGATTCCTTATACAAGCAAACCACTCTTTGTTATCCTTGTGTTAGATTTTTGCTTTGTTCCAAACACGAATAAAGGAGTATCATTTATATCAATCAAATAACGAAAAATGGCCTCAAATTTCATTTTTCCTTGAGCTCTCAAAAAGGTTGGAACGACTCTCCCCTTATCGACCCTCCTCCTAGTAAGTTAGTAACGTTGTCATTTTTCTATCAGGGTATGTTTGGTATGTGGTAATGGAATGAACGGTGGAATGAAATGAACGGGATAATGGAAAGGAAGAGGTAAAGGAATTGATCATTACCATTCCATGTCTTATTTGTTTACCATGTTAGAATGGAATGAACCATTACTTTTTGTTGTTTGGTTGGCAAGAAAAGACGAAGGAATAAAATTGGATAGCGGTGGTTCAGTGGTAGGCGATGATGGTGGGTGGTGATAGGTGGCATTGTACCGACGACGGTGGAGGGTGGTGACGGTGGCGGGTGTTGACAGCGGCGGTGATGGTGGGTGACGAAGGAAGTGGGTGGCGACGGTGAGGATAGTGGTGGTCGGAGATGGAAACGACGACGACAGTGGACGGTGGCAGCGGTGGTGGAGGTGGTGATCGGAGGTGGCAACGATGATGGTGGGTGGCAGTGGTGGGGACGGAGGTGGGTGGTGGCGGCAGCGGTGGCGGCGGCGGTGGCGGAGGTGGTGGTAGCGATGGTTGCAGTCGCAGTGGGGTGTCGGTAGGTGGCGGGTGGCGGCGGAGTGGGTGGTTGTGGTTGGAGCTGGCGGCAGTGGTAGCGTTTACGTCGATGGGTGGCGACGGAGGTGGGTGACGACGACAGGCGGCGGTGGTGGGTGGGTGGTGGCAACGGTGGTGGGTTGTGGTATTGTTAATGAATGGTGAAAAAGGGATGGAATGGAAAAAAACAGGGGGGTAAAGATGGAATGAAATGCATTTTGGAATGGACGATTCTATTCCCTCGGCCAAGCAAACACTCTTTTCTTCATTCTCTTACAATGATACATTTTATTCCATCTCTCCTGCATACCAAACACTACCTTAGTTTTCTTCATCCTCCATCGCTCTTAGTTTTCTTGTAACAGTACGACTCATTCTTTTTAATTAATTTTATCACAATTTTGTGATCAATGATCGATATTATAAAACCATAAATTATATTATAATTATAAAACCATAAATAAGCTACATTTGGTGTTACACTTCATGCTTTGGGGATTTAAAAAAAAATGGTTTTTTAACTTTAACCCAAAAGCTTTTTATGCTTTGCAATTTTAACCAACATATATTTTTTTCACTTTTAACTCAAACCTTTTCAATATTTTCAATTTAACCTCACAACATTTTTACCTTCAACTTTAGTCCTCTATATTTTTCATCTTTCGCAAATTTTCGTTTTGTGTTTCGTTCTAAATTTTGCGAGTTAACACGGCGCAACGTGTGTGTGTTGTTCAATGTTTTTACGTTTATTTTTTCCGTTTGATAAGTTTGTCGCAACGCGCAGGTCCTAGATTGACCCGGTGTTGGTAGTCGTTGGCGGTGGTGTGACATTAGTGCTATCTGGCATAGTTTTACGCCCCCGCTGCAACGCGGAGGAGCTTAATTCTAGTTCCAATTTAAATTCTAATTAATTTTTTTCCATTTTTTATTTATTGTTTTATGTATGAAATGAAACAATTGTAATTTAAGTGACAACAAACTCTGTGACCGTTTTTTTTACCAGATGGGTACTGGTGGTCGTCATTGACGGATCTAAAAAATCCTTATAGGGGTAATGTTTAAAAAAAGGGGTAAAGAACTCGAAAAAACGTCAATTTTATCATAATTCATAAGGTAGGTATGGCCCTGGTGGTCGCTAATATTGCAACCATTGCAATTACGGTCACAAATCATCGCTAATTTTAGTCACAAATGTCCATATGTATAGTAGTGTAGATAGCTAACTTTTTTATTCAACGAATATTTCTTATTATTTGAAATACAAGATAAATTAAGTCGTCTGTATATAATAGATTAAAACCGATGTTCACAAAAAAATAATATTACGAAAATTATAATTAAAAGAGGCGACGTGCATGGGTTGCCATATGATCAAAATGTGGGGCTGGTTGGTGGCAACGATATGGAAAATGATAGTCTACAGTGGCAACATCAAGAAAGATGTTTCTGGTGTCGATGACACCAATTTAACCATAAGAAAAGAAGTTGGTAGTTTGCCACATCAATATTTTTATTAATTTATTCATCACATGATTTTAAAATAAAATATAAATATGAATATATATTGCGATGTTCTTAGGATCGACAAAAATGAACTTTGTTCAACGATATTGCATATATAATAAATAAAATGATCCTTTGATATTAATTTTAGAGGCATTTTCAACATATCCACTTCACTAAGAAGAAAATTTTGTAATAATAGAAAAAATAAGTTTTAAACTAATAAAAACGATCCATCTAATATGTGTATTAATGTGTACAGGCATATGGGTAAATTTACAATTTTCCTTTAAATTAGCTAATTAACTAAATTTAAACTCATTTTTAAAATATATTCTTTCAAGACAACCTAATATATGGTGACAGATAATTTTCGATACGTGTATGATGAATTTTGATACATGTAGGATAAATTTTAAATGTTTTTTCGGATAAAATGTTTTTGTTTAATGAATGAAAAAGAAAATAATTAATGAAAAAAGTTATAAACTTTTATTGTTTTACTATTACGCAGTTTCTTCTGAAATGATTATTCCCAGTTTGATGTTACATTATTCGCCTATTTACATCAAATTTACATTTATATTTTAAACACATAATTTTTTTCCTTCAATATTGTGTCCATTTTCAAACACTAATTTAAAATATAATATATACACATGTTGTGTGTAGAGGGCCTCATCATTGATTTAGAGCATCCCCAATAAGGGATGTTTTTTCATATTTTTTCTAATGCTAAGGTGGCACTTGCCCAACCAATCCCTATCTTTCTCTTACTTGCCCCTCTCACAAACACATTTCTTCTCTCTCTCCTCTCTACACTCACATAACTTTTCTCTCTCAATTTTTTCTCATTCTTCACCACAAACATTTCTACACCCTCCCTCCTCCACATCACTCCCTCTCTCGTCCACATCACTTTCTCTCTCTCTAAAAACACCAACAAATCCTCCTATTGTGGATGCTCTTAAGGATGGTGGGTATGGGGGCGCCATGGCCGCCACATCACCCTCCATAGCGCCCTGGGGCACCATCGTCCACACCACCTCGGTTAAAAGAGGGGCGTCATGGCCTTTCCGTCAGCACGTTAACGAGGATATTTGAGGTTTTTCGAAGTTGATAGGGGCACTATAATTAAAACTGGGGCTTTAAACCACACCATGAAAGTTAAAGAAAGAGACTTGTGTGACATGGCTGTGAGGTGGCGCTAAGATGGCGTGATAAAGCCCTTAGATGCTTTATACCACACCCTCCAGCCTAATAGTAATGCTCGAAAGCGAATGCCGAATCACCCTCTACGTTGTTGTCTAAACTTCTATTAGAGGTGCTCTTTAAAGGGAATTGATATAAAAGAAATAAATGCCAATATGGGGTTACCCACGTGGTAGAGGTTAATGCTTCTTAAAGGGGAAGTTCTAATTTCAAATCTGGGAAATAAGAGTTATTTAATTAATTGGTGTAATGTATAGTATGAGCATTGGCGCAGCATAGTAGGGGCGCGAAGAGGCGGCCGACCCCCCAAACTTTTGTCTTAGTAGTGGAGAATATGTAATTTTCGTATATAAATTTTTTGGTATATATGTATTCGATCCCGCGTTTTATAGAAAATTTTGGGTATATACATTTTCGACCCCCTGGTCGGAAATCTCAAGCTTCGCCACTGAGTATGAGTAAGCTTTGACGTTTAAAAATTTTAAAAGAAATAAAGTATATGTTAGAGATGATTAACCTTTCAACCATTGATGAATATTTATATTTGACGGGTTTAAACAAATTAGTTAAACACACATTCTAAAATGGAGTGAGTGAAGATCGATAATTTCGAGATTAACATACAACTTTTAACTAGTTTAAGAAAATTGAACTAAGGGTTGCTTGCCTTGTCAAGATCTTTTAATTATTCTCCTTTAAATAGAATCGCATTTTGAAGTAAAAGTTGTACTGATTTTAGATAAGCAAGCTTTTCACGTGTTCTTTGTTTTTTTTAATTAAATGTAAGAATCTCCTAACTGATCAAATATTTGTTCTTCATGAAACATCACTGTTGTGATTGTAAGGTTACGACAATACAGAGATTGACATTAACCATGAGGATAATGAAAAACTGACCCTAAGGATTAACATAAAACTCAAAGGGAAATAAACCTTGAGGTGTTAAGTTTGAAAGGGACCTAACCCTGTGTTTAATTAGTATCACCAAAATGATTAAATTTTTACCTTTTTTTAAAGATGTTAAAATAATATTGCATGAACACTTGTCTTGCTTTGCTTATCATTTATTTTTAATTGTCGTTTAAATTAATAATTGTCTTGAAATTTGTCGCCATTGATATTGTCGGGGCTGGTTGGAGGATGACCAATGATGAATTAGTTATTAATCTATAAAATCTACCATAAAACCCGTATTAAAATTAGACATTGCTTGCAAAACAAGCATGAAACATAAAATATGAAATATCTTAACTTGACACACACATATATGAATTTATTAATCTACAAAATCTAACATAAAAACCATATTTATATTGAACATTGCTTGTAAAATACGCATATAAGATACCACTAGAAAAATGAACATTTACGACTATAATTTCAGTTGTAAATAATTATTTACGGTTGATTTGCCATCGAAATTGTGGTGACAACACTTCGTACATAAATTTGTTTTGTGATCACTGGCTATTTTGTGATCTAATGCAAGGACCGCTTTGCCGGTTGCAAATTTTACATTGTCAATTACGATCATGTGTTTTGTGACTAGTTACTTTTGCATTTTACTTGTGAGTGCGTTTTAACGACTGATTTGCCACCGACTTCTTTTTAGCATCGATATGTATATATATAATATGATATATCTTCATTACAAAACACATACAAAGGTAAAAACACATGTATATATGTGGTCTCTCTCTATCATATATATATATATATAGAGAGAGAGAGAGAATATACATATACATATACATGTATTTAAGTTCAGTTAACAAGACCCCAAAATATTGATAGTGAGTACAACTATTTAGAAAATTACTCAATTCTAGTAAACTTTAATCTAAGTGGATACAAAATGATATGAAATGATGGATCAATTTCTAAGTGGATGGATACATTTTCAATTGCGTCTATTAAACAAAGTCATAGAAGAAAATTTAGAAAAAATATGTCACTAGACCTATGCTACTTAATGCTTCCACATTAATATGTAACGTATATGCATGTATGTATTATGATTTCACATCAATCGAGCATACTTGACAACCAAAGTTACAAATTAATAACCTACTAATCCTTCAAATCAAGTAAAAGTTTATAATATTTCATTATAATATTCATCAATATAATAGTTATAGTCTCTAATAATAATAATAAACTTCAGTATTCATATGTCATTTGCTTACTATTCACGTAACCATTATAAAATACACAAAAATAAAAATAACAAGCATGCATGGGCGGCCATGCATGAGGCAGCACCACTATCGTACTTCAGAAACGTACAACTTCCAATGCACATCCAAAATCTACCCTTGTATATTCAACATATTTCTTTCAAATTATCCTCCAAAAAAGACTCTTCGAAAAGAAAGTCTGGCCATTTATATGAAGCAACTCCTCCTTCACCACCACCGCCGCTGCCACCATGCGCACCACCGCCGCTGATGGTGCTGCTGTTCTCTTGTGAGTTTGTATTATTGCCGCCTGAACTGTCCATCAACGTGGGAAGAGGATTCCACGTGGAAGATGGTGATTTCTCACTCACAAGTCCCATCTGGCACCTGCCCACAGCTTCCCCATCATCCATGTTTTGTACATTCATGAAAGTGACTTGTTGTTGGAGTGGTTGAGAACCACCTAAAACAGTTGTATTTTCCACGGGGAAAAAGTTGGACATTTCTATCTTTTTTTGGTCTAGTTCTTTTGGATAATTGCTTGAAAAATAAGGGGTTGGTTCTTGATGTGTGGGCATCAAATTAGTCATGTTTAATGTGGTCATTATTTCAGGATTGTTAGCGATGACACCTGGCTGTTGCAAGAGGTTTAGGTATTGAAGGTTTTGACTTAGCTGAGTCTGTTCAAGCAATTCCTTTAGGTTAGCTAGTGCAAGTAGTTGTGGTAAGCAAGAAAACAAGTCGGTTTTTGGTTGATGGGTCATTGGGTCAATACCCATTTGGATTAGCCTCTTTTTCAGATGAGTATTCCAGTAGTTCTTGATCTCGTTGTCCGTACGCCCTGGTAGATGTCCTGCTATCGCAGACCATCTTATTACACATAAACACGAGTATTAGATTCCATGTTTGTCATAGTACTTTAAAAATAATGCCAAAAGCGATTAATTATGAAACATATAACATGATGTCATGTCAGAGCGCAAAAACAATCTTTGAAACTTTTAAGGTTTGTTCCTTTTTTTTTTGTTTGTGCATAAACATAAAAGAGACAAAGTGAGTGCTGATGAATAGCATGTTGACATACTTGTTTCCGAGAATTGAGTGAAGATGAAGAATAGTGTTCTCTTCTTCATTGGAGAACTTTCCTCTCTTAATATCAGGTCTTAGATAATTGGTCCATCTTAGTCTGCAACTTTTTCCACATCTATTCAGGCCTACAAATCAAGATGTTCAAAACATTAATTCAGTTGTTAATTCTTAGTAACAAGATTGTCTATGTTTCAAAAGGGTTTGTAAGGTTTACAATACTAACACAAACAGTTATACTCTTCTAACACAACCTTAGATACTGAAGAATCATAGACAGAAAGTTTACCTGCAAGTTTAGGGAGAGCTCTCCAACTTCCATGGCCATGGTTTTGAATGTAATCAATGAGCTTTTGATCTTCTTCAGGCGTCCATGGACCCTTTTTAAGGTTGTTTTCATCACAACAAGGAGATCTTCCCATGTCTTCAGACTGGTTTTGTTTTCTTGTCTTAGAAACATACGAGGGTAACTTGGTGGTATATATACATGCGGTCAGTCTTTCAACTTTTGTTAGGTACTCCGGAAGAAACCATAACCATAAAATATATTTAGTGGATTATTATTATTAAAAGTTTTCAGTTATTTGTATAAATAGATAATTAGCATTTCTGTTTTTCAAAGAAATTTAGATAATTCAACCTAACTTATCTTGATCCTCATTTTATATAGGCTGATTCTAAACGCACCCCCCTCCCCTCCTGTTTATACCCCCGTTGTGAGAGGAAAACTGCCGGTCCCACGCAGGCCCCACCTGTAAGTATGTGAGATGAGGAGGATGTAAAAAGTAATTAGGGGTGTAGAAAATAGCACCCTTTATATACCACCCAACCGATATCTGCACACTTATTGAGGTTATAGGCATTCTAAATTCTCTTGGGAAAGTGATTAAACTATTTGTATGTGATTGTATTCCAGTATATACGCTACTATGTTCTTTTAGGATCTTATATATATTTCGGTTTTTTCACTATGTTACTCTTTCATAATTTTCGTATGATTTGGTAGCTTTCTATTTCTATATTTTAAATATTTTGTTTGTTCTATTGTTTGTTTATGAAGGTCGTGTGTCTTTAAAAGCAACCTCTCTATTCTCACTCTCACATATACACTACTACAAAAAGGAGTATTAAACGGTGTTGATTTTTTGCTTTAGACGGGGTTCAAGTAATAACCCCATCTAAAAAAAAAAAAAAAAAAACTAGACAAATATGATTAAAATATTCAATTGAATTCAAAATAACCCCGTCTTATACTTGAACAACGTCTTATACGAATTTAAGCCCACTTTAGATGGGGTTTCATTAAACCGCGTCTTATATATGTGTTATATTAAAAGTAAAAGAGTAAAAACTAATGTAAAAAATCATTGTTCATAACCCATACTGTAACCCTCCCCCTCCCTTACAGCCGACGACCAAACCCTATCGTCGCACCACCGCGCGTAGCCCCTTCCCCATCGACAATGAAGATGGCATATCCCCTTCGATGGCCAAAACCCTACAACATTCCCCCCTTCGATTTGCTCGACGACGACCGCATCTTTGATTCCCTCTTCCTGGTTAGTTTTTCGATTACCCCTTCGACGCGGTTTGTATTATATGTATTGTTGAAAAAAAAACATTCTTTATTTTTTTATGGACAATCTATTACACTTGTTGAAAAACGCTTTGAGGTTTTTTTTAGAGACCTAATATGTCTATTGAGTTTTTTATTTTGTTTCTAAAGATTAAGTGGTTGGGGGCTTGAGAATGGATGGGTGATTTAGAACAGTTGATGTATATCAATTTTAGGTTGTTATATTGAGATTAAGTGTACGTCTTCTTTTTGTGTATATCAATTTTAGGTTGTTATATTGAGATTAAGTGTATGTCTTCTTTTCGGTTTCCACAAACCCTAGCTTTTGAGCAATTTGTTAGTTGTGTTAATTTGTGATTAGACATAGGGATTGCTTTGTTTGATAATCGATATGGAGTGTTGATTTGTTTTTGAAAGTAAAAATGTTTGAGATCTGGTGTGATTGTGATAATTTGAATTGGATAACTTGAAAGCGGATTCGCTGAACATGAATAGTAATGGCTGGTGTATTTGAATCTACAGTAGAGAGTAAGAGTAAATTTGAGAATTTTACACTACACATGTATTAGATTTTCGGAATTTAGCGGTCAGCTCAGTTTGTGATGAAATGTAGGGATTATTTTGTTTGATGATAGATTTGGGGGATTAGCCTCTTTAAAGTGCCAGTGTTTGAGATTTATCATGATTATAGGAATTGGAATCGGTTTGACTTTAGGTTTAGGCTGCACAGTTGGTGATTGATCTGCGTTAAATGATTTTGTAGATGGTATGGCAGTTTTGATGTGATTAAGTATAGACTGGTGTATAAAGCATTTGGAGTTTTGAATCTATAGTAGAGTGAAGGGGTATGGTCCCAAATATCGCGTCAGCACGACCGCGAATGACCATTACCCTCATTAAAAACCCCCAACAGCAATTAACTCTCCAGTGTCCGCGTAGACACACGCGAACACTGCGGTCCAATCTGTCCATTGATGAGAAGACTTACCTTAAGGACGGAAACTAATGTTACACATAGCGATGCGGCCTCGCACCGCATCCTATGAACATTTTCGTCACGACAAGGGATCTGGACAACAGTAACAGTCACTCAACAGGCGATGCGGCACAACACCGCATCCCGCGCAAATCATGGATGGAACAACCAATGCGGGAACAACATCAATGACCGCAAGCAGCGATGCGGCTTGGCACCGCATCCTGCCTACAAGGCAAGTGGGTCTGACACCACAGTGCAAGTGGCACAGGGAACAGTCGCCTACTAGCCCACGTATGAACAACAGTCTGACACCACAGCCGGACGTGGCATCACCACAGCATCCGACAGGTCTGACACACCTGCAAATAGCTGTGCGATGTCAGACTAGCTACTCAACTACCCTCCTTCACTCCTCGGCTATAAATACTCACCCCAAACCAGGTTTGAGGTATCACTTTCTAACTCTCTTACTACTACTACTACTATGATACTTTGCTTCTCAAGCAAATTACTGATTCTCACGCCGGAGAGTGGTAACAAGGAGCACCCCCCACCCCATCCTCCTTGTTACGAGTCACGGTTTGTTTCCTTGTGCAGGAAACCCACCACCAGACGATCCAGTCAACGATCCTCGGAAAGAAGGGATTAACCCTCTTGACGAGATCAGTGAGTTAACCCTACCCGGTTAACCATTGTTTCATCATTGGCGTCCACCGCTACTCTTAGCACTTTTTTCTAATCATCCTTTTCTTTCCAAAGATGTCTGATCGTCAAAACAACACTACCAGGGATAACCTAAACCCCGCAAACCAAGGGCCTGTGGGAACCATTCCCCTAGGCCCAAATGCCGAACACATTGGCACATCAGCGCAAGGGGGCGTATCCCTTACGTTTGGACATGATCTGTCACAATACGCTGCTGTCATACCTCCAGGCATGAACCCTCATACCTGGTATGACCAACAAGCGGCCCTTCTGGCCGCAACGTACAACAGAGCTTGTGCAGACGAACAAGGAGGTATCGGACCTACCCCGATACCGCGTACACCTGCCGGTCGTGTTTTACGATACGACGACAGGGCCCCCACACATCCAGCCTCCAGAAGCAGACAGGAGGACCGCGGCTCCTCCTATTGTGATGTCCGCACAATCAATGAGGATGATTCTTCGTACGGGTCACGCCGCAGGGACTCCGTACATAGCCGTTTAGGCTCTCAAGAAGAAAGAAGGCGGCAGTCTACAATGCGCCGCCACACAAACATTCATAGTCGTTTGGGACCACAATCCCACCATGAAGGGTATGGCCATACTGATCCAGATGACAGTACATACCGCGGAGAGTCCCATTCCACCAACAGTAGACCGGGCGGACGCAACTATGTTCCTCCCAGTCAACCCCGCAACACCTACCTCCGCGCTACAAAGCGCAACCAGGGCAAACCTTACAGGCCGAAATCTGCGGCCGAAAACTCTAAATTTGTCCCAGAGATCGCCAACGCCGATGTCACCACCACAAAATTCCCATTAAACATTGGGAAATACAACGGCTCGACCGACCCTGATGATCACAACAACATCTTCGTCGGCGCCGGGTGCAACGGTAAGTGGGACGAACCTACCTGGTGCCATTTTTCCCACAGACCCTAACAGGTCTGGCCAGGGCATGGTTCGATTCTCTCCCACCAGCGTCACTGACCTCATTCGAGGACTTACAACAAAAGTTCCTCGCACACTTTAGCCAGCAACGACGCCATGAACGTGATTCAATGGACGTCATGAACATCTGGCGTAGAGACAACGAATCGCTTGATGCATTTGTTGTCCGTTACAATAAAGAGATCCTAGAGATAGGCGACGTTGACAACCAGATGGCACGTAACCATTTCATTGTTGCAGTCAAAGATGAACAAATGGTTATGAATATTTCCGGCGGCAACGGCTTGCCTAAGAAGTGGGAAGATGTCATGGCTAAGGTCAAAACATATGCCCAAACTCAGCGGTCCCTCAGACCGTACATGGCAAAGGCACAACCCCTAGTGGAAGGCCAGTCTTCTCGCCAAGAGCCCAAACGCGGCAATAAGCGCAACAGGGACACGTGGAATCGCGGCAGCGATCCCAAGCCATATGCACCCCGGAACAACCAGCCCGACGCAAGGGCTACAATCAACGCCCAACGAGAAAACCGGGCGTCAAAGAAAGAGTCTCGGGACCGCAACTGGACCGAGATCAACCAGTCGCCAAGCGACGTTCTCCTCACGGATGCACAATTCCTGAGACCGGCCCAACCAATGAAGTCCAAAAAGAATCAAGATCCCGCACTCTGGTGCGAGTATCACAAGGACTCGGGCCACACCACGAACAACTGCATCAGTCTCCGACTGGATATTGAGCGAGCCCTAAAGGAGGGGAAACTACATCTGTTGTTGCTTGTTAGTAATTAGAATTTTACTCTGCACATATAATGGATTTTGGACCTAGGTTGTATCTGTATTTGCATTTGCATTTGGTAGCGTGGAAATTGTTGTTCTTTTCGTCTATGCGCCAATGTACGAAACACTTCGCTTGATGGGAGTCATGGGACTACGGTTATCATTGACATGTTTCTTAGAAACCTGAAATGATAAACAATCTTGATCATCTAATTGATGTATGTTGGCCGGTAGTAGTTGCAAAAAACGGGTGAGAGTAATATGATAATAGGACATTATTTTTAATGTTTTTAAGTTTGGTAATGTTTTTAAGTTTGGTGTTGTGAATAGGCATAAAATTGGCAACATATGTGTGTCGATCTGGATACTGACTCTTGACTTCATAGATTGGAAACTTATCACAAAAAAATAATTTGGTTCTTCTTAAAATTGTCTGATTTTGACATTTTCAGATAAATGGTTGCCACCCGCTAGTAGTCAAAGGCTAAAAAACGCAACCGATGCGCCTTTTTAAATGTGAACGCAATCACAGGTGATATGTGCGAAAGAAATCCAAGAGAGGTTCAAGATCACGTTTTCAGTTTAGCGACTCATCATGTGGATAAAGATTTCATTCTTGCACCGCATTTGGCTGAGTAAGTTTTTTTTAGTTAACTTTCTTTTATTTTATTACTATGATTCACCTAGCTATTCTATAACGCTAATTTTATAGCAACCATTGGTCTTTATTCATCATTGCCCAACACATAAGACATGTATATATTTTGGATTCAACAAAGATAAAAGGCGAAAACAATGCTTCTAACTATGGTCTTTCAAGCCTAATTCCTACCGTCTTAGGATCCGAGTTCAACTACACAATGGTTGATGTATGTGTGTTTGCTATTTCTGAGTTGTTTGATTTTCTTTACTTTTAAATAATAATTTGTTAATTTATTACAGTGTAAGCAACAAAATGGTGGATGGGAATGCGGCTACATGGTTCTCCAACATATGTCTGACTTTGTCAATTTGTATCAAAACCAATTTCCCGATAAAGTAAGTAAAATATACTTGTTTATCAATTTATTACTTAACTGTTTATTTTTTTAGACTTAGAAGGTTTAGATGTATATAACATGTAAATATATACATAGCTTTATTGCCAATGTTGTTACCAAATTTTCTCTTTGCCTTTAGATTTAGTCTATAATATTTGTAATAAATCTTTCTATCTACTTTTATTTTAGATGTGACATGAAACGAGAGAGGTTACGGATAATAAAATAGATGTTTTGTTGATGACGTTGATGCCAAAGTTTTTTAGCGAGTTAGGTATTTCGTTAGATTGGCTTATGTAGTTTATTTATACAATTTAACGTAGTTTGTTATGCATTCACAAATGATTGTAATTTGACGGGTTTATTTCCGAATTGGATGTCTATGGGTTTATTTTCGATTTGAATGTGTATTGTTTTGGTTTGATTTGAAAATGTTCCATTGGTGTATATTAGCTTGATGTATTTCTGGAAAACATTTTAAATGAATTTTTTTTCCAGCAAATGTATTTCTGGAAAACATGTATTCCATTGTAAATGGTTTTTTTTCAGCGGTTTATAAGACGGTGTTAAATTATTTATTTTAATAAATGTTTTGATATTAAAAGACGGGGTTCACCAAGTTTAAGCCGGTGTTAAAATTGAACATCGTCTAATAAGACATGATTTTAAACCACTGTACTTTAAGACGGTATTGAAAACACTGTCTTAAAACCAATATCACCCCGTCTAAAGCTCTGTTTTGTAGTAGTGATATAGACTTATTAATGTTTGCCATTAGAGCATATTTTAAAAATTGGTTGTGAGTGGATGATAGATGAAATGTTATTGATCGTCTATAATTTGGGGGGACAGGACGAACACTGTTCACCCGTATTAATTTTTAATAGTTTTTGAAAGTGGTTATGTTCTGAGTGGAGGGGAGAGAAAATATTATGATAAAGGTAGAAAAAAAGTATTATTTAATTGTAAAGAGATAGAAAATGTAGTGATTTTTAATGTAATTATAGGAATGAAAATAGAGGAAGAGATGTGAATGCTCTTACACCATTCCCTAACGCTACAAATAGTTTGCTATCAATATGATTTACTACGGTTGTTATTGTTGTTGTTTACAATCAACTAGTTACCCCTTTGGTTCGCCCCATGGGTATCGTGATTCTGTTTGTGATTTTATGTAGTTAAAAACTTCCTATTGCAGTTCTCACCCTTAAAGCATTCACATCCTGGGAATCAAAATATGTGTGTGGGGTTTTTAAAATATAAAGAGTATAAAAAGTGGTTGTGAAGTGAGAAGAGATAAAATGTTACTGTTCATCTGTATATTTGGGAGAGACACTAGTCACCCATTATAATTTTTTAATATATATTGAAAGTGGTTGTGAGTGAAGGAGAGAGAAAAATGTAAAGATAAAGGTATAAAAATATTATTTAATTGAAAATAAGAGAGAAAAAAATATTTGTTTTTAGTAGAAATATGTTGATATAAGAGTTGTTTTTTAGTAGAATGTATGTATATTTTTAGGGAACTGGATGTAAATGCTCTTACATGATCTAAAACTCACCTCAAAACCTATTTGAAATATGAACTACTTAAATATAGCTCTAAAAGTTTCATATTTATCATAGTATAAGTTTATAACACTGTTTTTATTTTTAAGAGTATAGAATAGAATATTAATATATTAGGTTTCGATAAAGTTAAATAATATGATATCAATTTCAGGTAATCAAGGGGTTTTACTTAATCTAACACCAATCTCATATACCTGATATATTTTATAGTTAAACTCATTCCCGGTCTCGCACCCAAATACATGTCTTATTACGGTCCAAAAGTTTTGGTTTTGATTTTCCTTGTAGGTTTAGGTTTTCCTGCCGTCTTAGCAACAAGTGGAAACCCAATATATTTTATTTAAGGGTAAATTGCACTTTACGTTCTTTAAATTTCACTAAAATTTTAGTTGTTTCCTTTAACTAACGAAATTACAATGGATATCCTTTATGTTTTAATTTTTTTATAACAGATGTTCTTTGTATTCTAATTTCTTTACAACAAATTTTCTTTACTTTTGTAATCTTTTTAGGGAGAAAAGACATTGTCCGTAAAGATATTGGAACATAAAGGATACCCAAAGGACACCACATGAAATTTTATTGAAACTTAAAGGACGTAAAATGCAATTTACCCTTTATATACTGAATTGATTAAATCTTTTTGTTTGATGTATTGAGAGACTAAAGAGAAGGTAATGGAATAGTTTAAAAAAACATTGTTTATAAAAATGTACACACTTTTAACAACATAATGATTATTGTATAAAAAGCCAATTCGTATGAAGTGTAGGAGACATTCAAAGACAAGAGTATTTTAGTAAGATCCAATATTGTTGACTAATAAATCCATTCCCTCAATGATTTTCAAACATCTGTAACATTTTTCATACAATAACATTTGAAAAAAATTACACTGTATTATTGAGTATTTCACTATCTTTAATTTGAGTAGGCTATTTATCTTTAATTTGAGTAGTCTATTGTAGAATTCTTAGTTTTCAATTTTTTACACGATACGTGATTACACGGTGAATAAAAAAATCATTACGTGATTACACTTTCAATATAATTTATTATAATTGATCTTATTATAATTACGATTATTACATGATTAAACATTAAATAAATTCTATAACGAGAGTTAATTGTTTATGCTTTATTACATGATTAAATCTGTAATATACGTCATTACTTGTTTATTATAGGTTGATTGGTTAATATTTTGAAAAAAAATTATATTTAATATGACTAGACCTGAAATATTATGCATTCCGTGAAATATTTTGTATTATATGTTTCTTTACGTTACAATTATGGTTAATATGTAATTACATAATCCCTTAGTGGGGGTTCACATCAATACTATAATGAAATCACGTAGTCACATAATGGGTATTCCAAATCACGTAATCACTTAATAATACACAGTATTACGTAGATACATAATCACATAACGTTACACTTGTTTGAAGAATAAAATGCATATTACGTAATTACGTACTTGAACATAATCACGCAACGTTGCCAAATCATGTAACGTTATAGCCTATAAAAATAATTTTTTTAAATTATGAAAAATAGAGTAAGAACCTCCTCAAATTAAAGAGAATAAAATGCTCGTTAATACGGTGTATTATTTTTTTTTAAATATTATCATATGAAAAAGCTATAGCCGTTTGAAAATTATAGGGGAAGTGAGTTTATGAGTCACCAATATTGGATTTTCTTATTTTGCCTTTTCCTTATTTGTTCCCATTGTTTGGTGTCACGTGAATTCTATATTTGGGGTCCGCTTAATCTTAACTAGTAGATTGCTTGACGAAAGGCCAAAACTTTCTCCTACACTAACTGACTCTCTTGTACATGATCTTTTGCCCTTTAAATAACTGCTCCCGTCATATCATTTCAAGAAAAAAACTAAGACACCATTTTTGTATTGACCACTTTCGACTACTACTGCCACCACATCATGTGTAATACATACCCTCGTTGAGTAGCACATCTACACTCCCTACTTGGGGCGACAAAACCTGGTACCATCCGAAACACAACATGAAAGTAAACGTGTTTTCTGTTGCCTAATATAATCCATGTTATTAAACATTTTAACCTGAATACAACACGTTTCATAAATGGGTTAACCAAAGCATGATGCGTTTGAAATAGGTTAACCTATTAATTCATTAAAAGGTATTTAAAAAAGTTTCTATTTTAGAGATGGTAATTTCAATATGTAAAGTTTGATTTTTTTTATTTCCCCTCTGACTATTAATTTTCAAAAACCCATGTTTAACTTTAGGTTTTGAAATATTTATTATCTCTAAATTATCAAAAACTTTACTCACTAACTACTTATACCTTAATCAATTTCATTAACTTATTCTAATATCGAGTTAAATATATAAAACCATTTTTGTTAATAGAAATAAGAGATAAAGAAACAATACCAATTAAAAAGACACCAAATACACAAATTATTTATTTATGTTACTAAGTCAGTAGGTATTACTCATATTTACTAATGAACATTAAACATGTTGACATGAATAAGACATGATTTTAAGTGAGTTTCGCACGCCACAAACGAATAAACATATGGGTGGTGTTCAGGTTGCAGAATTCAAACTACCAACCTAAACACCATCAACCCATCAAACCGACACCCATAATAATACCATCGTTAATTGGGTTATTGATGCTAAAATCAAATTTAAACACGTACTTGATACAATATTTAGTGTAAGACTTTTGAGTATCATATGTTAGTGTTAACATTGCCATATGTTCAGTCTTGGGCGTATAAATCTCATATGGTAAACGATGTATTTCTGCTTCACTTGGAAGGTTACATCATGCTTCCATTCAGCCTTCAACTTTGCCTGTAGCTCGACCTCTTCCCTCCATCGATAATAGTTTTTCTTCTAAGGTAGTCATCTACAAACATATATATATAGAGAGAGAAAGTATAATGTACAAAAGGCCTTATCGTACTTCACGTACGCGACAAATCTGACCGTCTGATTTTGTGTCATTATTACGCATGGAGCAGATTATCACGCATGGATCAATGTTTTGTGATTATCACGCATGGGAAACATAATAACGCATGTGTATAATAAGCATGTGGGTAATTACGCATGTGGTAAACTAATCACGCAAGTATCAAAGACTGAAAATAATCACGCATGGAAAATAATCACGAATGGATCTGATGGCCAGTATTGTCGCGTACGTGAAGTATGATAAAGCCTTTTGTATGTTAACCGCTCCCTATATATATATATATATATATATATATATATATATATATATATATATAGGATAAGGATCATTACAGAACACTAATTATTGCGAGAACAAAAAGAACAACTCTAAATCACTAAATTTTTGGATTTAATGTTCATATTTCTTAAATTTTATGTTTCTTACATTCATATGTGTATTATATATACATAAAAAAATCATATATTTTTCCCTACACATAGTCCACTTACATGTAGGTAATTTAGCCTACACATAACCTACATGTGTGTAGGTTATTTAAAAACTGAAGATTTTTCATATTTTCTTTTAAATTCTAGTGTGAGAAACAATAAATCTTACATTTATAACATTTTCATTTACTTTTTAGGTTTTTAGGATTGAGAAAAATGAGTGATTCATTTTGTTCTGCGTGTTCTCGCAATATTTAGTGTTCTGCATAGAACATTCCCCTATATATATATATATATATATGGTTGGCTTCATTTCAGAACTCTAAATAATTGCAGAACTTTCAGGAACTCTTAATAAACAACATTTTTATTTAGTTTTTTAAATTTTTAGAGCACTTCTATCATTTTTTCTATATATTTTTATGATTACATACATGTTAAAAGTAGCTTATCATTTTTTGGTATGTAAGTTTATGATTACACATATGTAAACTGGTTTTTTTACACATATGTAATTAGTTGTTACACATATATACAATTTGATTATTATACATATGTAAACTACTCTTAACATGTATGTAATCATAAAAATACATATGATAAATGATGAAAGTACAATAAATACATAAATTTATATATAAAATAATTGTTTATTAGGAGTTCTGTAAGTTCTGTAATTATTTAGAGTTCTGAAATGATTCTCAGCCTATATATATATATAGAGAGAGGCCGGTTAACGTACAAATGCCCTTATCGTACATTACGTACGCTACAATCTCAGCCGTCCGATCATCTTTCGCATTTTAAAATCGCATGTTGTTTTTTTATAACAATTTCGCATGTGATAATTTTTTATGAATTCGCATGTTGTTTTTTTGTACCAATTTCGCATGTGATAATTTTGATGAAATAGCATGTTGTTTTTTTTTATAACAATTTCGCATGTGATAATTTTTGATGAATTCGCATGTTTTTTGTACCAATTTCGCATGTGTTAATTTTGATGAAATAACATGTTGTTTTTTTTGTAACAATTTCGCATGTGGTACAAAAAACAACATGCGAATTCGATGCGGGAAGATGATCGGGCGGCTGAGATTGTAGCGTATGTAATGTACGATAAGGAGATTTGTACAGTACTCTTTACCTATATATATATATATATATATATATAGTGTGAGTTTCATTGGGGAACACTAACAATGGGGAACCGACTCAAACAAACTCCGATTGGACTTATTCCAGCTGCGTTGGAAACGGCTCGTCGAACCCTAACTATGATCTCTTAACCCTAAACCCTAAATCATAACCCCTAAACCCTAAATATATTAGGGTTTGGCTTTAGGGTTTAGGGTTTAGCTTTAGGGTTTAGGGTTTAGCTTTAGGGTTTAGCTTTAGGTTTAGCCTTTAGGGTTTAGCTTTTACGGTTTATAGTTCAGATTTTACAGGTTAGCTTAGGTTTTAGCCTTATATTTTAGCTTTAGGGTTTAGAGTTTTGGAGTTAGGATTTAGGGTTTAGGGTTAAGAGATCCTAGTTAGGGTTCAATGAGCCTGTTCCAACGCCGCTGGAATGAGTCCAATCGGAGTTCATTTGAGTCGGTTTCCCGTTGTTCTCACTTTTTTAGTGCTTCCCAATGAACATTTCCCTATATATATAGGGTAAGGTTCATACGAGAACCACCTTTATTGCGAGAACCGCGAGAACCAATGTGAACACAACCTAAAATAGCTAAAAAAAACCTTAAAAAACCCTAAAAAAACCTAACCCCCACCCAAAAACCTAAACCCCCCTCCCCCACCCCCCAAAAACCTACCCCCCACCCCCAAGCTAAAATGCTAAAAACTAAACCCCCAAAAAACCTAAAAAAATAAAAAAAAACACACAAAAAAAAATGTTAGTATTTTTTATATTAAAATCGCTACTTTTAGTAGCAAAAAAATAATAATAAAAAATAAAAATTTTTTGCTACTAAAAGTAGCGATTGTTTCATAAAATATGTTAAAAAACAAATTTTGTGTGTTTTTTAGCTATTTTTAGGTATTTTTGGTTGTGTTCACATTGGTTCTCGCAATAAAGGGTGGTTCCTAACGGATCTTTGTCATATATATATATATATATAGGGTAAGGTTCATGCGAGAACCACCCTTATTGCGAGAACCAATGTGAACATAAAATAAAATCTAAAAAGCACTCAAATTTTTTTTTTAATTTTTTATTAAAAAAATCGCTATATTTCGTTACCATAAAAAATAAAAATAAAAAAAAAACTTTTTTTTTCGAGTAACAGTTATCCATGCACATGTGCATATGTATCATTACTTCGACAAATTCGGTAATACGTTATCAGGAATAGACAAGTGCACTTTAATTTACAATACCATTAGTAATACACTACGTTTTACATTACAAATATTCAAAATGCACATGTGTATCATTAGGTATAACCATGATATAACGTGTTTTGATACAAAAAGTTTGTGCTTTTGAATGGAGAAGTAGGCCCATATACATGTTTTTTTGTTAGTTATATCTAGTGGTTGATGGTTTGGTTATAGTTGTCAATTTTTGATGTAATATGTTGATTGGATGGTATAAATGGTGTTTACATACATGTAATAAAGAGAAAATATTGTTAATGGTATTGTATTATGGATGGTAGGAGGTAATGGTAGTGTATTATGGATGGTATGATAGATGAAAGGGAAAGTGTATTCAAAGTAGTGTACCAAAACACCTTATTTCATGTTGATACATATAAATGCACATGTGCATTTCTAATATTGGTAATGTAAAAAGTAGTGTATTACATATGGTAGTGTAAATGAAAGTGCAATTATCTAATATGTGTAATGAATTACGGAATTTGTCAAAGAAATGACAAAAATGCACATGTGCATGCTTCTGTATTATTGATGGAATGATAGATGAAAGAGAAAGTAGTGTACCAAAACACTTTATTTCATGTTGATACATATAGATGCACATGTGCATTTCTAACATTGTTAACGTAAAAAGTAGTGTATTACACGTGGTAGTGTAAATAAAAGTGCAATTGACTATTATTTTTAATGAATTGCTGAATTTGACAAAGAAATGATACATATGCATATGTGCATAAATAACTGTTACTCGAATTTTTTTTTTGAATTTTTTTTTATTTTTTTATTAACAAAATATAGCGATTTTTCCAAAAAAAAAATAGTAAAAAAAAATTGGTATTTTTTAGATTTTTTTAGGAATTACTGTTTGTGTTCACACTGGTTCTCGCAATAAATGGTGGTTGCTAACGGATCTTTGTCCTATATATATATATATATGGGATGGTTCAAATGAAAACCACTTTTATTGCTAAAACTCGAAAAGTAACTAAAAAAAGCCTAACAACACACCAATTTTTTTTCAATTTTTTTATAAAAATCGTAGGTTTTTTTATATTAAAAAAAACTTTTTAAACTTTTTTTTTGTAGTACACATACACATGTGTAATATTACACATTATACATGTGCACTACAATTTTTTTTTAATTTTTTTATATAATTTAAATTGCGAAAATTGGTATGCAAAAAAAAAACGGTATGTTTTTTAGGCTTTTTAGTTAGTTTTCGAGTTTTCGCGATAACTAGTGGTTTTCATTTCTCTATATAAAAAAATTGGGAAGGTTCAAATGAAAACCACTAGTTATCGCGAAAACTCGAAAACTAACTAAAAAAGCCTAAAAAACATACAAATTTATTTTTTTTACATACCAATTTCGCTATTTAAATTATATAAAAAAAATTTAAAAAAAAAAAAGTTTTCTTTTGAGTGCACTTGTGCAATATTACACGTGTGTATGTGTACTACACATGTGAATTATTACACATGTGCACTGCAATTATTTTTTTTCAAATTTTTTTTATATATATAGGGTTCATGCGAGAACTACTTTTATTGCGAGAACCAACGTGAACACATCAAAAACCTAACCCCTTACCCCTCAATGCTAAATGCTAAAAACTAAACCCTCAAAAAACCTAAAAAATCTTTAAAAAAAATAAAAAACACACAATTTTTTCTAAATTTTTTTTCTTTAAATCGCTACTTTTAGTAGCCAAATTTTTTTTATAATTTTTCTTATAACAAAAACTAGAGAATTATCCATAAAAATATTAAAAAAAAATTGTGTGTTTTTTTTGATTTTTTTAGGTATTTTGGTTGTGTTCACATTGGTTCTCGCAATAAAGGGTGGTTTCTAAATGATCATTCTCCTATCTATACTATATTATAATGCATGAGGGAGGGGTATTTTAAGACACCCAAAAAATAAGAACTTATTCCCTCTTTATTTATTAAAACACCCCTAAAATGAGGGTAACTTGGTCTTTTGAACACTAATTATATTTTAGTCCCTAATATTATTACACTTAAATCCCTTTATTTTAATAAAAATATGGTTAATTAGTTACACTTATCCATTTCCATAACAAACTTATAATTATTTTACATATTCTTGACAAATTTTATAAACTATAATGTTTTAAAAAAATCCAAAGATACCGTGATGACCTACTCATTTTTGTCGACATTTCGATAGTTGTCTTGGTTAGTATTGTTGTGCGGATTAAAATGTACAAGTAGATGATGCATTAGTGTACAAATAATTAAAGCAATGTGTCCTATCACATTTTAAATGCTTAAGACTCTCTACGTTGTTGTCATTAGTATTAATTTAATAATATTCTAACCCTTTTCACTCCGATTTTCGTTTGATTAAAATTGTTGATATGCGTAAAATGCAACAAATAAATTATATCAAATGAGGCATAAAACTAACCATTTTTAGTACTAATGTCGGAAAAAGTGTGCTTTTGTCTTCCTTTTGTATTTTCAGGGTTAAAACAGCGCAAATGAACAAAAGAAGCAAAAATACAGCTAAATCTAACATAAATACAAGAAAACGAATAAACGTGGCATGCCCGACCCCTCGACAGCATCTTCCCATGCAAAAACAAGACATCAGAAGGCTGAACACGCCCCATGCCCAGTGGACACGGGGGCGTGCCCAAGTGTCTGCAGAAAAGACAAAAGCATAGAAGCTTCTATTCCCCAACACGGGGGCGTGCCCAGCTCCACACGGCCGTGGTCAACGCTAAGATTCGCAGAATCCAAGCAAATCTTGATAGTACAGATACGCTTCTGCACACGGGGCCGTGCCCAGCGGACACGGGGGCGTGGTCAACTAATGCAGACAAACTGCATTTAATGAAGAAAGAGAAAGTGGATGGACACGGGGCCGTGCCCAGCGGACACGGGGCCGTGTCCGGGCTTCTGTGTAGGCTATAAATAGAGGTGCTTGGTTCACTTCAAAGGCATCCCTTGACAAACCATATCTCTCCTACTTCACCCACACTCCACCACCATCATAACACCCACATCCACCACCATCATCCATCATCCATCATAGAGTGTGTGTAGTAGTCTCGGGATCCAAGATTGATAGTAAGAGTTCCTGACAATCAAAGGCCATGTTTGCCTAAGTCTCTTACATCACTTGGTGAAGACAAGCATTTAGTGTAATGCTTTTGTTTTTTAATCTTTTCGCACTTTTTTATTTCGTTTTATATTAATGACTTTAATAACTAGTTTCTAATGTTGAAGGTGAAACTTCCTTATCATTTGTCTATGGTGTCTTGGCGTTATTTTACTGTCTATATAAAATAAAAGATTTACACCATTCATATCTCTACGGTCTATATAGAGATATGTTGGCTACCTGATCGGGGGTTAAAGGAGTGGTTTGGTAAGGTTCTTGCCTTGTTCAGTGAATAGATCCTGCAATGACCTGGGTCAAGCTTACTAGGACCTCCTTCAATACCCACTGGTATTGGATGGCGGGGTGCGAATGGCTTGATCCCCTCATATGTAAACTACTATTAATATATTAATCCAACCCTTTAGGATTGTATCTTTGCTGACTCAAACTACTGGGTTGAGGGTAACGTCACCTTCAAAAGAGTGGCCTACTACTATAACTAAGATAATCTCTTAAAAAGTGCAAAAGTGCGGAAAACATCAAAGGTTACACTAAAGGCGAGTCGGATCCAAGTGATTCATCTTGTCTATCTGTTTTTATTTTATTTTTATTTTCAGCATTTTTAGTTTTTATTTTCATGTGAAAACCTTTTTCTAGAATTTTGATTTGATTAGACGTTGAGGATAAACCGGTACTAAAAGCTCTTGTGTCCTTGGACAACCTCGGTATCTTACCAACGCTATACTAAGCTCACGATGGGTGCACTTGCCCATATGTGTGTTTAGTGTTAGTAGAATATCGTGTTTTATAAATTTAAACCTTGGCTAAAGTGTTAAAAAGGGCTAAAAATATACATAAAAATATATAACGCTACATACGCATCAAGTTTTTGGCGCCGTTGCCGGGGACACAAGGATTTTAAGAAAGCTTAAAATCGACGGCCTAATCAGTTTTTCAAAACCTTTTTAAAACGCGCGCTCATTTTTCTGTATTTTAGTTAGTTTTTGCATTTACAGTAGATTGAACACGGGCCGTGCTCACTGAACACGTGGCCGTGCTGCACATTTTTTTTAAAAACTCCCAGATACAGAGTCTGAACACGGGGTCGTGCTCACTGAACACGCCCCCGTGCTGCACAAAACCAGTCATTTTTATTAAAACGCCCAAATACAGGATCTGAACACGGGTCGTGCTCATTGAACAGGGGGCCGTGTCCAGCCTCTATTTTCGTTTTTATTTTTGTTTTCTGGTCTCGAGACTCTGTTGTGGTATGTTGAGTGATTCTTATGGATCAATACTCAGGAGATTACAACTACACCTATGAGGAGGATGATTATAGGGAAGACTATTACACCATTTGTGGTAACCCTCACTCGGTACAATATTGTGACCTCTTTGAACCATCCATTTCATACAACTACTATGAGGAGCCCATGTACGAACCATCAACTTCATATACATCCTATGAAGACCCAAGGTATGAACCTTCTCCCTCATACTCATATTTTGATGAACCAAGGTATGAGCCTTTATACTCATACTTTGAGGAATGAAGATATGAACCTTCACCTTCATATGCTTATTATGAGGAACCATGGCGTGAACAACCCACCTCATATGGGTACTATGAAGAACAAAGTTATGACATTTATCCTTCATATACTTACGATGAGGAACAATGGTGTGAACTATCTACTTCAAATGAGTATTATGAAGAACCAAGGATCGAACATCCGGATTCAAGCTTTGAGGATCCAGATCCTTATTCTATCACCCACATAGCCGATAAGATAATAGAACACATTAAAACTATCGAACATTGCAGAAAAGAATCCCGCGCAAGGGAAGAGGAGTCCAGCGCAAGGGAAGAATTAACTTGTAATAAAGAAGAGATAGTTGAAAATTTAAAAATGGAAGAACAAGTAAGTGAAAAGTCGACACATGAGTTAAACAACGAAAAAGGTGAGTCCGACAACGTTGAAATTCAAAAAGAGTCTAATTTTAAAGAAATTAATCTCTTGTCACATTCTTTCGAAAATCATTGTTTAGTATCCACTCATGCTAAGTTTTTAAAAGAGTTAAACACCAACACTAAAATTGACAAAACGGTAAGCATTAAGTTAACAAATGATCAAACTATGCTAATAAAAGAAGATCCATTTGAAATTAACATTACACCGGTTCCATGTTTTTTTTCAAAATTCCTTTATTAGTAATATTACAATTGATAAAGATCTTTGTGTTAATATAATGCCAAACTACATTTTCGAAAAATTAAGTATTGGTGATTTTTCTCCACTTCAAATACCCATTTTTCTATCTAATCGAAAAATACTAAAATCAATAGGGGTAGTTGAGGATGTCTTGGTCCAAACAAATCAAATGGTAATCCCAACCGACTTTGTCATCCTTGATGACGCTCCTCTAGTGTTGGGACGACCTTTTGTAAAAACCTACGAAGCTTTGAAAAATCAGAAGCACAACAATCTATCTATTCAATTAGGGGAATTTAAAAAGAGTGTCGATCTTGAGCGTTCAATGAAATATCCATTCGGCAATAATGACCCCCTAATTGAAGATGAAGATGAACCACCCGATACAAGAGAAGAAATTGACCACTTTGTTGAAGAAGTGGTCGCCATAGAACAAACCTTTATGGTTCTTGATCAAAATGAGCAACCAAATAAGGAGTCTCCAAAAGACCCACCTCTTGAGCTCAAAGAACTTCCAAAAGGTTTGGAATATGCTTTTCTAGACAAAGATGGTAAATCACCTGTAATTATTTCGTCTAAATTATCTAGTTTAGAAAAAGAAAAATTAATTACACTTTTGAAAAACACAAAAATGCGATCGCTTGGACACTTGTAGATATTAAAGGAATAAGTCCTTCCATGTGCACGCACAAAATTTTAATGAATGATGACTACAAATCGGTAATACAACCACAACGTAGAGTAAATCCAAATGTCCAAGAAGTGGTTAAAAACGAAGTCATCAAATTACTTGACGCCGGACTCATTTACCCAATTTCCGATAGTCCTTGGGTAAGTCCCGTCCAAGTAGTTCCAAAGAAAGGAGGTATGACGGTAATAACTAACGAGAAAAATGAATTAATACCAACGAGAACCGTCACAGGATGGAGAGTTTGTATAGATTATCGTCGATTAAATGAAGCAACAAGGAAAGATCACTTTCCTTTACCCTTCATTGATCAAATGTTAGAAAGATTATCCGGTCATAAATTTTATTGTTTCTTGAATGGTTTTTCAGGTTACTTTCAAATACCGATAGCACCCGAAGACCAAGAAAAGACAACATTCACATGTCCCTATGGAACTTTTGCTTATCGACGCATGCCTTTTGGTCTATGTAATGACCCCGCAACCTTTCAACGTTGCATGGTGGACATCTTCCATGACATGATAGAAAACACAATGGAAGTCTTCATGGATGACTTTTTTATCTTTGAAGATTCATACGACCAATGCCTCGATAACCTTGAACGAATGCTATCCCGATGTGAGGAAACTAACCTCGCCCTTAACTGAGAAAAATGCCATTTCATGGTAACAGAGGGAATAGTACTCGGTCACAAAATCTCAAGCGAAGGAATGGAGGTTGATCAAGCAAAAATAGACACTATTTCTCGATTACCACCCCCATCCTCCGTTAGAGCTATCAGGAGTTTCCTAGGGCATGCCGGATTTTATAGACGATTTATCAAAAACTTTTCTAAAATCTCAAGGACTCTAACAAAATTACTTGAAAAAGATGTCCCTTTCATCTTTGACAAGGATTGCAATCAAGCATTTCTAACACTAAAGGAAATGCTAGTCAATGCACCTATCATGATAGCGCCTGATTGTAAATTACCTTTCGAAATCATGTGTGATGCAAGTGACTTTGCAGTTGGAGCTGTCTTGGGACAAAGAAAAGATAAGCATTTTCACCCAATTTATTACGCTAGTAAAACACTTAATGATGCACAAGAAAATTACACAACAACAGAAAAAGAATTACTAGCCGTGGTATTTGCTTTTGATAAATTTCGTTCTTATCTTGTTCTTTCTAAAACGATAGTTTATACAGATCATGCAGCCATTTGTAAGTTACGAACATCGGGAAAACATCTAAATCGGTAAGATTTCTAAAACCAAGTTTCGGGAAACAGGGCGCTCACACGCGAACTTAAAAAAAAATTTAAAATTGCCCGCCCATGGGGCCGTGTTCGCGCAACTGTCAGGATAAAACCCCTTTTTTCATTCAGTTTCTTCATTCCACACGCCCCGTTTCCCCAAAAACTATCTAGTTCCGGCGAATTTTTCCGCAGATTTCAACGTTTCCCCTCCTTCTAACAACATCAAGGTATGATTCTATCCTTATAATTAGTTATTTTAAGTACCTGCATGTAGTTTAACATCAAGATTTGGGGAAAAATCTAGGGTTCTTCAACTTGAACCAGATGAAACTCTAAATTTTTGCTTAGATCTGTTAGCATTAGTATAGATACATGTTATAGGAAGTAAATCAACTTGTATTGTTTGTAGATTTGCCCGATTTCTCACAAAAACCCAAACCCTTGTTTTTGAACCGAAAAAGATGAAATTGAAGGGGTAAACGGTTTGTTTTGGGAAAAACGGCAATTGGGGTTTCATTTTCGGGGAAAACCGCCCCTACTGGACCCAAAAATTTTAAGTTTTCGGGACCGGGTCGAAAAATGGGTATTTTGGGAAATAGACGCCTAGACATGGGGTCGTGCTCAGCGAGCACGGGGTCGTGTCCAGCCAAATTCATGCAAACATGGGGCGTGTCCGCTGAACACGGGGTCGTGTTCAGCCGGCTGTTTTCAGTTTTCTTCGAAAATTTCACTATTCCGTGCTAATTGTTTGGTGTTTTCTTTCAGATGGCCAAGAAATTTACTAGATTCAATGCAAGTGAGTTGGCTGCTCAAGCGCGGTATGATGTGTTAAGAACTAGGCACAAGGAAAATCACCGACAGGTGTGCATGGACACTCTTGAAGCAATGAACCAAATAGACCGCTTCATCAACATTGTCACTGGCCCACTACGAGTTGCTCTTTGCACTCGGCTTCACTCCGTGCATGAATACAACAAGGAATTTTACAGCACGTTCATCTTAAAGACAATAGCGGATCTGTTTGACAATGAAGGGGTAGAGTTCCGTTGTGGAGGGACCACGTACAGGATCTCAATCGCTCAATTTGGGTCAATGGTAGGGTTGTACTCGGAAGAGGATGCTGGAGAGGAAGAGATCGCCGGAGGTCTTCGTGAGATTCCGAAAAATCAACGCCAAGCTGCTTGGGCTCAGATCGGGGAGGGCAACTATAACCCGAGCCGAACTAAGAGCACAATGTTGAGGGACTCTCTCTACCGCTACATCCACAGGGTCCTCAGCTACTCTCTCTGCCAGAGACACGACAGTGGTGGTGTTGTAGGGTTGCGTGATCTGCTAGTTCTCCATTGCATTCACAACCGTGCCAACCTCGATGTTCCATACCTGCTACTCCGTAACATGCACTTGAACCAACTTGCTACTCCCCCGACTCCTATCCTGTTTGGAGGGTGGATTTACCGCCTTTTCAAAAACTTTGTGCCAAGGATGCCGAGGTCCTTTGAAAAAGGACCGTGGTTGGGAAACGTGGACATGGTCATTTGCCACTCCATGAACTTGATCTATGAAGCGGATGACGGGACAGTCAGATTTCAAACGGTTCAAGGGCATGCATGGAACCCTCAAGAAGCACTCGTCCTACACGCTCCACACATCCGTCCTCCTCCCCAGTACCACTACCAGCCCTAGGGTGATCCGGGTCAATATTCCTCTCAAGGAGGTGGTTTTCCTAACTTTCAAAGCTTACATGATTTATTGCAGGAAAACCTTATGTGCACTAGGAACACCTACAACATGGCCAGCAACACATACGCCCGGGTCGGAGTGATAGAGAGAAATATCTCCGACATGCAGGATGATATTGGGAACATCAGGGAGTATATGGCGGGCCACGGAGGGGATGATGATGATGATGAAGACGAGGACATGGATTGAGCGGGAAGAATTGGAGGTAGCATCACATGGTTAGAGGTCTAACAGGTTAACCCTTATCTCTCATGAACAATTGCGTGGCCTGCGTGCCATTTGTTGAACAATTTACTTCCCTTAACACTTTTTAGTTTTCTGCATTTCTTTTCTTTTTAACTTGTGATGTGGATGATGAAACTTTGGTAAAATAGGATGTTTGTTATTTTTTGGTGTGGTATTTATTAGTAAAACAGGTACCTACGAGGCTTAAAGCACTAAATATTAGTGCTACTAAAGCCAGGACAACAGAACCGTAAGCAGAAACCTGTTTTACATGTTTGCAGTTTGTCCACACGGGGTCGTGCCCAGCCGACACGCCCCCGTGCCCATCGCCCAGACCTGCTTGTTGTCTAATTTTTGCATATTTTTGCCAAACACGGGATCGTGCTCACCAGACACGCCCCCGTGCCTACCTTCTGTAAGTTCTCGTTACTGGCAATCTGACCACGGGGCCGTGTCCAGACTCCCAGTAACATAAATTTTTGTTTTTAACACACCTTCTTACACATTCAATCAACCTAAAAACTTATTTTTAAGGACAATGTGTAATTTAAGTGTGTGGGGGGGGGGGGGATGCTAAAACCTTGAATTTTGCAAGTCCGAATTACAAGCCTTACACAAAACTCTATTGGAACCGCTAAACACCCCAATTTTTTTCAAAAAACTTTTCATTTTTTTTACTTGTCTTGGTTTAAATTGGGAATAACAAGTTCTAAAAAGGTTATATTTTTACGAATTTACAACCGATAGCGTCGTGATAAAAAGAACCAACATAAGAAAATTATGAAACGGCATGACAAATCTAGTTAAAATTTGATTATATATACTTGATCACATTAAAAACCCATTCCCACAAAAAAAGTTAGTTTTAAGCCTTTATTGAGCATATAAATACACATCTTTAAACTAAATGCTCATTTTTCGTTTCTTGTGTGAATAGCCGCTCGGTTTCTTACGACTCTAGAACTTGCCATGACGATACATTCCCAGTCCTTACCAACTTAAACCAAGTAAGTAAATGATGGAGGCATTAGGACTAACTCCTTTTTCTTTCAACATTATTATTTTTTTTACCACTTACCCGAAATCCCCCTAGTTAACCCCTTTGAGCCTAAACCTTTTCATTTCTTAACCCACAAAACAAACACCCTTAACCCACCAAACCCCTTTTTCATTTTACACCCTTTATTTTAGTAAAAAGCTTGGTTTTCATGTGACATTCCTTATTTAAAAAAAAAGAAGTTTAGCAATAAACAAACAAGTTCATCAAAAAGTAACTTTGTTTGAAAATGCTTCATTTAAATAAAAAGTCACAAAAACAAAAAAGTTTTACGAAAACCGACGCTTTTTACGCCTTTCGCTCTTTTCTACTAACCACTAACCCAAAACCACCTACCTTTAACCCAATCCTAACCCTTCCCCAAAGTCCTCTTGATATTTACAAAGGTTTATAGTTAAAAAGGAGGAGGATTGATTGCTTGGCAAGCATATGGTAGAAGTAAGTTCCATGCCGGTCTCGAGTGTTTCACAAAAATACATCTTCGGCCGAGTGTTGAGTGATCTCCCGTGAGGTATGTGAACTTGTATATATATGGAATTTTAAAGAGGCATGTTATGCCCAAATAAGTAATTTCTCTTATGTAATGTTCTAAATAAATTATAACGAATAGGATTGTAAATAACATAAAAATAAAACCCAATAAAGATCTTGGAATCCCGACACTCAATGACAAGCCCAAAACTTTCTCTTCTACCCATTCCATTTGGGCGTGTAAGCCACATTATAAAGAGTTTTTCTTGAGGACAAGCAAATATTCAAGTGTGGGGGTATTTGATGTGCGTAAAATGCAACATATAAATTACATCAAATGAGGCATAAAACTAACCCTTTTTTAGTACTAATGTTGGAAAAACTGTGCTTTTATCTTCCTTTTGTATTTTCAGGGTTAAAAGAGCGCAAATGAACAAAAGAAGCAAAAATACAGCTAAATCTAACATAAATACAAGAAAATGAATAAACGTTGCATGGCCGACCCATCGACAGCATCTTCCCAAGCAAAAACAAGACATCAGAAGGCTGAACACGCCCCGTGCCCAGTGGACACAGGGGCGTGCCCAAGTGTCTGCAGAAAAGACAAAAGCATAGAAGCTTCTATTCCCCAACACGGGGGGCGTGCCCAGCTCCACACGGTCGTGGTCAACGCTAAGATTCGCAGAGTTCAAGCAAATCTTGATAGTATAGATACGCTTCTTCACACGGGGTCGTGCCCAGCGGACACGGGGGCGTGGTCAACTAATGCAGACAAACTGCATTTAATGAAGAAAGAGAACGTGGATGGACACGGGGCCGTGCCCAGCGGACACGGGGCCGTGTCCGGGCTTCTGTGCAGGCTATAAATAGAGGTGCTTGGTTCACTTCAAAGGCATCCCTTGACAAACCACCACTCCCCCACTTTACCCACACTCCACCACCAACATAACACCTACATCCACCACCATCATCCATCATCCATCATAGAGTGTGTGTAGTAGTCTCGGGATCCAAGATTGATAGTAAGAGTTCTTGACAATCAAAGGCCATGTTTGCCTAAGTCTCTTACATCACTTGGTGAAGACAGGCATTTAGTGTAATACTTTTGTTTTTTTAATATTTTCGCACTTTTTATTTGGTTTTGTATTAATGACTTTAATAACTAGTTTCTTATGTTGAAGGTGAAACTTCCTTATCATTTGTCCGTGGTGTCTTGGCGTTATTTTACTGTCTATATAAAATAAAAGATTTACACCATTCATATCTCTACGGTCTTTATAGAGATATGTTGGCTACCTGGTCCGGGTTAAGGGAATGGTTATGTAAGGTTCTTGCCTTGTTCAGTGTATAGATCCTGCAAGGACCTGGGTCAAGCTTACTAGGACCTCCTTCAATACCCACTGGTATTGGATGGCGGGGGTGCGAATGGCTTGATCCCCTCATATGTAAACTACTATTAATATATTAATCCAACCCTTTAGATTGTATCCTTGCTGACTCAAACTACTGGGTTGAGGGTAACGCCACCTTCAAACGAGGGGCCTACCACATTACGCATTAATAACTTAATTAATTATCTTTCAATAATCCAACCCTTTAGGATTGTATCCTTGCTGACTCAAACTACCGGGTTGAGGGTAACGTCACCTTCAAAAGAGGGGCCTACTACTATAACTAAGATAATCTCTTAAAAAGGGTAAAAGTGCGGAAAACATCAAAGGTTGCACTAAAGACGAATCGGATCCAAGTGATTCATCTTGTCTATCTGTTTTTATTTTATTTTTATTTTCGGCATTTTTAGTTTTTATTTTCATGTTATAACCTTTTTCTAAAATTTTGATTTGATTAGACGTTGAGGATAAACCGGTACTAAAAGCTCTTGTGTCCTTGGACGACCTCGGTATCTTACCAACGCTATACTACGCTCACGATGGGTGCACTTGCCCATATGTGTGTTTAGTGTTAGTAGAATATCGTGTTTTATAAATTTAAAACTTGACTAAAGTGTTAAAAAGGGCTAAAAATATACATAAAAATATATAACGCTACACACGCATCAATTGTTCACCAATTTGTTTCGACGACTAGATTAAATTTCAAAACCTTGCACATACGGTTTGATATGAGTTTTGTTCATATTCTATATGTTTGTGTATTTACTTGGTTGGGTGCACACACTTAAATGGGTTAGCAAGTAGTAAATTAACATCAAACAAGCTCACTTGTTTATCTAATTGGTTGTATTAAAAAACTTTATATAATACCATATTCAACAAAATGGAATTTTAGTTTTCATAAAAAAACTTATAAAAACGTTTTTAGAAGCATTTTCGTTTTCATAAAACCTTTTTTTATAAAAACATTTTTTAAGAAGTTTGGTAAATAAGTTTTCCACCAACAAACTTTTAGGAAAAAACTCCATAATCTAAACATAATACATCTTCAAAAACTGAATACCATATTCTGTTGCATTTTTTTAAGGATTATAAGTACAAAAATACTCTTATAGATAATATTAGTTAGTTGAAAAAAAGCTACAGATTATTCAATTTGTTGGTTTAGAGGTTCTATATATAGTATAATTCATTAATATTTTTTTAACTTCAAGAAATTTCTTATTCTTTAAAATATTTGGTTTACATGTATTTCAATTTCCTGTTGTGTATAACTTTGATTTTTTTTCTATGCTCACACTTAACATTTATCTTATTTATTGTTCAGTGGTTTTGGAGTTTTAATATTCATCCTTTCAGATCTTTACACAGGTAGGTATGTTTCTAAAACATGATATATTGTTTGATTTTTTTTTGTTTTTATATTATGTTTAACCGTGAACGTCGTTTTTGATATTATTTGTAACAGTAACATGATAAAATATGTAACTAAAATACTTAACAATTTTTTTTTCAGTTCCCCAAACTACTCCAGCTACTACTGATGTATCCGTTAAAGAGGAGAACAAAGAAGAAACTCATCATCCAAAGGATGTAATAATCAAACAGGAAGAGATACAATAAATTCCGGAGGACGTTGATCTCGATGATGGCAAATGGTTGGTGTGACAATATAGATGACATCCTTGAAGTGTTTAATCCGTATGATTACTGAATTGATCTCATCATGATGCAAAGTACTTGACACTTGAGCTTTTAGTTTTCAACTACCAGAAACGAGTGTCGCAATGCAAAGTGTCATCCCGCTGCATCGCGCGGGCACCCTACTAGTATATCTATATATATATATAGATTGAGGATCCTGTACATTAATCCAGAAGTGTGAGAAGTGTATTATAACACTATATAAAACACTATATAACACCATATAAACACCATATAACAATATGTAACACCATATAACACTATATAACATTATGTAACACTATATAACAAACATAACACTATAGTTTGTCTGATAGCATCTCTATGATAGATGTATAGTGTTATATATTGTTATATAGTGTCATATAGTGTTACATAGTGTTATATGGTGTCACATATTGTTATACGGTGTTTATATGGTGTTATATAGTGTTATATTAGTGTTATAATACACTTCTCACACTTCTGGATTAATGTACATGATCCTTACCCTATATATATATATAGGATTTAGAGAGAACGGTGAAAAGTGTGAGAACGGTGAGAACGATTTTGGTGGTGACATGTGGCATTGATGTTAAATTACACTAAGCGGTAATATTGTCAAAAAACCCACTCACATGAACTAGGTGTTCAAATAAAACGCTATAAGCTATTTTTTTGAAAAACCCCATTTTTTGAGCCATATAGCTCCTAGTTGTTAAAACACCGTAACAAAAAAAAAGCTATTTTTTTGAGCTATAATTTATAACAGGTCAAAAAAACCATTTTTTGAGCCATATAGCTCACAGTTAAAACGCCATAACAAAAAAGCTATTTTTTGAGCTATAATTTACAACAGCTCAAAAAAACCATTTTTTGAGCCATATAGCTCCCAGTTAAAACGCCATAACAAAAAAAACTATTTTTTTGAGCTATAATTTACAACAGCTCAAAAAAACAATTTTTTTGAGCCATATAGCTCCCAGTAAAACGCCATAACAAAAAAAGCTATTTTTTTGAGCATTAATTTACAACAGCTAAAAAAAACCATTTTTTTAGCCATATAGCTCACTGTTAAAATGCCATAACAAAAAAACTATTTTTTGAGTTATAATTTACAACAGCTCAAACAAACCATTGTTTTAGCAGCTCCCAGTTAAAACGCCATAAGAAAAAAAGCTATTTTTTGAGCTATAATTTACAATAGCTAAAAAAATCATTTTTAAGCCAAGTAGCTCAAAAAATGTGTCTAACCGCCTAAATTAATATTTTTTTAGCTCAGAAAAATCATAATTTGTACTGTAAAAACGCCATAAAACACCCAGTTTAGAAAAACACCATGAAAAAACTCAGTTGAAAACGCCATAAAACACTCAGTTCAGAAAAACACCATGAAAATACATAGTTAAAACGCCATAAAAACACCTAATTCAGAAAAACGCCATGAAAATACCTAGTCTAAAACGCCATAAAACACCCAGATCAGAAAAACGCCATAAAACCCAGTTAATTTTATTTCGAAAGGTATATCAATAGTATACTCGTTGGAAAGATAAAAAAAAACGCTGAGTTTTATGGTGTAATTTTTTTCGAAAAATAATCACGTATAAAAAAGTTATTGTCGTTTAAATATGATGGGAAAAAATAGCATGTGATTAGCATGTGCACCTTTGTTTGGATCTTTCTATTTTACCCCTCCTGGTAGTTCCAAGGCCCATATTATTTACAAAAATGCCACCGCATCAATCTAAACCACAAACCACTAAGATCTTGTGGCTGAGAATCGTTTCCACCGTTCTTACACTTTGAGCCGTTCTCTCCTGATCCTGTTCCTATATATATATATATATATATATATATATATATATATATATATATAAATAGTAATATGCCAACTCAATAACATGATATATGGTAGGGGTGTTCAAGATCGGATAATCCGGTTTTCGAATATCCGAAAATCGGATATCCGAAATTTCGGATAGTGAAATATTGACATCCGAACCCGAATCCAAAATTTCGGATATCTGATTCGGATATCCGATATTCGGATAATTGAAATTTCGGATTCGGGTTCGGATATCTAATCGGATATCCAAATATCGAATTTTTTATTTAATTTTTATTTTTTAATATTTGGAACCAGATTTGTTGGATAGTTTCGGATATCCGAATATAAATTTCGGATATTTTTTCGGATATTTCGGATATTTTTCGGATACTTCGGATATTTCGGATATTTTTTCGGATACTTCGGATATTTTTCGGATACTTCGGATATTTTCGGATATTCGGATATCCGAAAAAAATAAAAATTAAATTTTCGGATATTTTCGGATAATCCGATTATCCGAAAATTCTCAAAATCACTATCCGAATCCGAATCCGAATTTTCAGATTATCCGATTATCCGATTTTCGGATATCCGAAAATTCGGATATTTCGGATACGGGTTTTCGGATATTTCGGATTCGGATTCGGATTTTTTTTAAACACCCCTAATATAAGGAACCTTCGCAAAAGGACCTTTTGTAAGATCTCCAGGTGTTGCGAAAGGTTTCACCAAGTCAATTTAGGTTACATACAAGTCTTGTTAGGTGTTAACGAGTTATTTTTTTTTATAATTACCTTATTCACCATTATAGCCCTTAGTGGATCATACTTTAAATTAGTTAGTTATAGTATGTTATGTTTTTGTAGTTATACTAGTTGATGTCCCGTCCGCGTTGCGGGACGATTGTCGAATAATTCTCAATCAATTAAAAAACACTATTATAGTTTTGTTAGGAAAAAAAAACTAAAACGATGACAAGACCGTAGTTCTAATCTCAGGGCAAAACTGTAGTTTGTCAGGATTAATAAGCGAGTGTTTGGCAGCTCCTTCACATGGAAAAAAAATTAAATCAAGTCAACGAATTAAAAAAAAACACTCTTATAGTTTTGCTAAAAAACTAAAACGATAGCAATACTGTAATTAGAACTGAGGGCAAAGTTGTATTTGGTTGAGTTGGGTAAAATCGTAATTTGCCAAAAGTTAAAGTGATGGCAATACTATAAATTTGAACCAGAGACAAAATCGTAATATAACTTTGCACTAAGGACAAAATCGTAATCTTAAGCTGGGGACAAAACTATTTTTTTAATTTGAACTAGGGCAAAATCGTAATTTTGAATTGGGGGGCAAAAGCATACTTTTATTTTGAACCGGGCAAAAACATAATTTGAAAGTGAAGGCGAAATCATAATTTTTGAAACGGGGTGAAAATGCAAAAATCGTCATTTTTAGTTTGGGGCAAAAGCAAAAATTTATTTTGAACAGGGGCCAAAATTGTAATTGTAATCTGGGGATAAAATCATAATTTTGAACCGAGGGAAAAATCGTAATTTTGAGCGAGGGACAAAAACATAAGTTTATTTTGAAGTGGGGGCAAGAACGTAATTTTATTTTAAATTAAGGACGAAACCGTAATTTTAAAACGAATATAAAATAATAAAATGGTTGGTCTAATAGGGAAGCTATTCGCCTAACTTCTTTTTGTATATGTAGGAAATAGTTATGAAAAGTCATGCTAGGTGTTGATGCAACAAATATCAGACCAAGGATAGTAGCTGGGCTGGTTAGGCAAAAGGGTTGAAGGGTTTAATTTTGCCTAACGCAGGTCGTGGGGTCCCCCCACGTTTGCAAGACGTGGAGAGAGGTTCACTAGTAGGATTTTGTTGTTTGCTCGAGATCCTCCACTGAAATATGTTCAGTTTCAGATGTGGGAGTAAACGGAATGTGTGTGTTGAATGTGAAGAGAAGTGACTTGCACGGAGCAAGTACTCAAGAACAATGACCAGAGATCCCAATGGAATCAGGGCTGATCGGAGAATGTCCTGAGCACTAAATGAAGTGTCACATTTATAGGGAAAGTTATCGCTCAAAGAGGAAACTATTGACCAGTGAACATGCTTGCAGTGGGGGACTTACCCTTTTGTGGGTTAAAGCCTTTTGACCTGCGGATAAAAGACTGCATTCTATGGACTCGTCTTACTTTTGCGGCTAGGAAAGTTGGTGAAGCAATCAGAGACGTGACCATTTACTGTTCATGTATTGCTTTATCTTAGCTCCCGGGTTTTTAACCTTTGAACCCTTTAGCCTTTTGAGCATTAATGTAATTAAGTCATTTTATTTGGTCTTGGGCTACCCCCGTCATCAGCCCACCAAGTCAGAGGCCTTTGGGCGTAAGCACAAATGTTTCTGACTTTAGTACATGTGTTTTATTTTGCTTGAAGGCTTCAAGGCTTCGAAGCTTGAAAGGTTGAAAACGGTTGAGCTTTTTGATTTTTGAATTTTGACAAGACAGTTGATATGACTTGTGGCAGTTTTTCTTTTGTGTCAGGCGGCGGTTTTAATTCCTCTGTTTAATTATATCATTTTCTTTTCATTAATTTACATTAACTTTCACAGAAGAACATCATTTGCTCCCTTTCTCTTAAGTTTCCCCCTTTTTCAAATCAGGTTAGTTCCGATTGCTTACTTTCTACTTATTTTCTTATATCATGGGTGCTCGTAAAGATTTAGCGAAATCGTTTTCTCGATTAACTCAAGAGGAGGTGGAAAATTTCTGTATGGAATGGGGGGATTGGGATGAAGTTTAAACCGGTTGCTCCGGCTTGTGATGCTTCAATCGATAAGTGTCCCCCTGGTTCCATTGTTTTCTATTGTCGCCGTTTTGAATTTTCGAACCTCCGTCACCCGTTTTCGATCTTTGTTTTGAATGTTTTGGAGTATTATCGCATATCCTTTCGCCAGATTCACCCTCAGGGTCTGGCTAGGGTTTTACATTTTGAAGTTCTGTGGCGTGCTTCTAGGTATGATCCTACCCTTTTGTCTTTTCGTCGTTTTTTCTGATTGGCTAAGAATGGGGAATGGTTTACATTCGAGACAACCCAGGTTGATACTTGTTTGATTTCATCTATGGTTTCTAGTCTCGGTGTCTAGAAAGACCGGTTTTTCTGGGTGTCTGATGAGATTGTCCCTTTCAAACTTGTTTGGAGGCATCCGGATGCTGTCTTGAATGAACCTGAACCCTCTGCTTCTGAGATAAACACTTGTTTTCTTGATACCCTTAGGGAATGCCCTTCGCGGCTTCGTCCCTTTCCCGAGCATTTATTGGTGTTATTGGGTCTTAGTAAGTTATGGGAAAAACGTGATTGAGATCCAGTGCTTATGAGAGATGGGCAGGGTATGCATTTATCTTGCTGTGTTGTTATATTCTTGTTTTTTGCTTGCTTATACATTTCATTTTTGTTTATTTTGTAGTTATGTCTGCACTTGACTTTATCAAGAGCGATAACACTTTTGATGTTGCATTTGATGATGTTGCTGCTACCCCGGGTGAAGATGCAGTTGTTAGGGGATCCGAGCATAGGTTTGAGGGTTCTGGTTATGTGAGTGTTCCCAATGTTAAAGGTTTTACAAAGGCTCCGGGTTCCAAGGTTTCTGTTCATCGTTCAAAACGTTACTTGAAAGGTGCTGATCAACCATCTGGCTCGGAGGCCATTGATGTTAGTGACGATGTTGAAGTATCAGCGGTGCAAGCTATTGAGGTTGATATGTCAAAGGGTAAGGAAAAAGAGTTGGTTGTTTCTGACAAGAAGAAGAAATTGCTTAAGAAGGGTAGCACTCCAACCATCCAGGGTTCGTCTGTCAAAAGTGTTGAGAGCTTCAAAGGTCCAGAGGGTGAAGAGGTTTATGTTCCCAACTGGGGGTTTAAAGTTGGAGATAGCTTCAAGGACCCGGCTGTTTGTGCTGAGGTGTTGGCCCATTTTGCTCCTCCTGGTGTCCGGAGTGCCATTTTTGAAATGGAAGCTGATCACTTTATCTCGAGACTGATGCTAAGCTCCTGCAATCTTCAGGCCTTATTGGCCGAAGGTGTTACCCGTTTTACCAAGGGTATGCAGGAGTATGAGGATGCTTCCAAGAAGAAAGACAAACTGAAAGCTTCAATGGCTGCCATGAAGAAGGAGGTTGAGGGGTTTTCCAAGAAAGAAGAAAGTTGGGCTAAGAAGGTTGAGGAGTTGACTAAGAAACATGAGGTTGAGGTAAACATTCTCAAGAAAGGTTTTGAAGCCTACCGTTTGAAGCTCAAAGCTGATCGGGAGACCTTGGCTATTCAGCAGAAGGCCTTTGATGAAGAAAAAGATGGCTTAAAGGCTTCGGTTGCTCAAGCCACTAGTGATAACCAATGGCTTATTGAGCAAGGTTTCCACCAAGTTGTTACCTATCTTCTTCACTCTAAAGAGTTCAATTCTGCTCTTGGTGAAGTTTACACCAAACTGCTTAACCTGGGGAAACACCAAGGTCTCATTGCCGGTTACAAGCTTCATGAATCTGGTCATCCTTTGGAAAAGTCTCCGTTATACCGTCCTGAAGCTTCTAAGGTCTTCAAGGGTTCCGTTGAGCAGATGGAGAGGCTGACCTATCCGTATGTTAATAAGGTTGCTGCTTGTTTTGGTAAGCCCCTTTCTGTCTTGCAGGAGTTAAAACTGGATGGTCTTAATGAAAAAGTTTGTGACGAAGTGCTCGGTTCCCTTTCAAGAAAGCGATCTTATTCAGGAGACAGCGAGGGTACCTTTTCGGGAGAACATGATGCTTCCAAGGATGCGAGTTTGGAAGGTTCAGCAGTTGGTGGTGATGGTGGTTCGAAGGCTAAGAAGTTAAAGAAGACCAAAAAGGATAAAGGTAATAGTTCTGGGGCTTCTAAGCCTTCTGTTGATGCTTAATAGACATTCGTAGCTTTCTTAGCACCCTTGAAAACAATTCATGGTTTGTGTGTTAACTTAAACAATCTTAGGTTTGGCAGGAACCCTTAAGGTTCCTGTTTTGTGGTTGTGGTTTGGCCCTGATGGCCGCTTGAACAATATCTTATGTTTACAAGCCACTAAGGCTTGTTTTAACTTGTTCGGATATTTGGAAGCTTTTTAAGGCTTCCTTTATTATGTTACTAAGTTTCCACTATTTGCCTTGTGTTATATTTTTTGTGCTTGTGCCTGTTTGGTAAGGCAGCTTGGTTGGCTTCAAGCCTTCGAGGCTTCTGGCTGTATGAATGTTTATAGCTTGAAGCCTTTAAGGCTTCCGGTTACTACTTTAGTTTTATGACTTGATGTCTTGATTTGTATTTTTGAGATTGGGTTGTATGTAACCTTTTCACTTGTGTTGTTGCATTGTTCCTTAAATTATTTTTATTGTATTGTCTTTGTTGGGTTTGTGTTGTCTTTATGTTTTTTATACCTTAAGGGGTTCAGTGCTGCAGTCACTTAGCCTTGGTATTTTTAACAAGAAGACATAACACCTATCCTATTCATTACTTTCCTTAGTTTGCTTTCATTTCGTAAGCCTGTTTTTTGATAATTTTTCGAGGCTTAAGGAACATTTGGTGTAGGCTGTTCGGACCCGTCTATGAGACAACTTTGTTTTTTAATCATAAGTCTCACGGAGTTGTATTGATTTAGGAACTCACCCCTTATATAGGTCCATTCAACCCTTGAACCTATTGAGCGATGTGGCCTGGGAGCTCATCCCCTTACATGGCCCTTGCCATGGAGTTTTCTGCTAGGTTCTCAACCTGATTTTAGGATAGAAAGACAAATTTGATAAAATATCTTCATTCATTCAAGAGATATTGTGTTACAAAAGGTGATCATAGGATAACTCTTGAAATACAACTTGTGAAATACAAAACCAATCTTTCTTAATCAGACATGAAACCTCTTAAGGGTTTTTCCATTCCAATGTCTTGGAAGCTTTTTACCTTCTGATTCGGCTAGCTTATAGGATCCTCCCTTGTGTGCCTCAAGGATCGTATATGGACCCTCCCATTTTGGGCCAAGCTTTCCTTGGTTTTCTTTTTTATTACCCTCGTTATTTCTAAGCACTAGGTCTCTTGGCTTGAAGCGTTCTTGCTTAACTCTTTTGTTGTAATAGGCTTCCATCATTTGTTTGTACTTGGCTTCTTGAATTGCAGCTTGGTCTTGTGCTTCCTCTAGGAGTTGTAAGTTCAACATGGTCTCTTTTTGGTTTGCTTCGGGATCCATGTTGACCGTTCTTTGAGTTACAACTCCTACTTCAGCTGGAATCACGACTTCAGACCCGAACACCAAGCTGTAAGGTGTTCTTTTGTGGCTTGTTTTTTTGGTTGTTCTTATAGCCCATAGGACACTTGGTAACTCTTTAAGCCAATTGCTTTCGTGCCTTCCCAATCTGGCTTTGATTCCTTCAACTATGCTTCTATTCATCCTTTCTACTTGACCGTTTGATTGCGGATATGCCACTGAGCTGAAAACCTGAGCTATTATGTATTCTTTGCACCAAACGCTGAAAGGCTTCTCGGCAAATTGCTTTCCATTGTCGGTGACAAGCACTCCCGGCAATCCATAACGACAAATGATGTTTTCCCAAACGAAATCAATGACCTGTTTGCCCGTAATTTTTGCAAGTGGTTTAACCTCTGGCCACTTGGTGAAGTAGTCTATAGGAACTAGTAAGAACTTTACCCCACCTTTGGCTGGTGGGAATGGGCCAACGATGTCCATTCCCCATTTATGAAATGGCCATGCTGAGGTTATCGGGACAAGATCATGCTTGGGGCACTTTGGGACTGGTGCATGAATTTGGCAGGAATCACATTTTCTCAGTTGTTCAGCGGTGTCTCGGTGCATGGATGGCCAAAAATACCCAAGGTTCATAAGTTTAGCAACCACCGTTCTAGCTCCAAAATGAGCTCCGCATATACCTTCATGAACCTCTTTGATCAAATACTAGCTTTGCTCGGGACCCACACATCTCAGCAAGGGTGCAAGGTAACCTTTTTTGTAGAGGATTTCACCTTGCAACACATACTGCCTAGACTTGACTTTAACCCTTTCAGCCTCTGTTTGATCAGCAGATAACTCACCATTTTTAAGGAATTTTTTAGTTGGAGTCATCCAATTGGTGCCTTCTTCGGTGATTACGTCTTGAACCTCCAATTCTTCAATCGATGGAGTTTTTAACACTTCTACCAGTACCTTTTTGTGAGGTGGGCAAAAGTGAGAGAAGCGAGTTTACTCAAGGCATCAGCCTTCTTATTTTGAGACCTGGGAATTTGCTTGATGGTACACGTTTGGAATGTGTTCATCAGTTCTTTAGATTTTTCTTTGTATCTCTTCATATTGGGCTCCTTTGCAACATAACTGTCGTTCACTTGGCTTGACACCAGCAACGAGTCAGTGAAGACTTCAAGCCTTTTAACCTTCATTTCCTTAGCCAACCTTAAGCTGGCTATCAACGCTTCGTATTCAGCTTCGTTGTTGGTGGTCTGAAAGTCAAATCAAAGAGCATACGTGAATTCTAACCCTTTTGGGTTGATCAGAATGAGCCCAGCCCCTGACCCTTCGACGCTTGAAGCCCCATCGGTAAAAAGCTTCCAAGCTTCAAGGTCTGAGGGCTCAGTGGCAGCTGTGTTTACTTCAGTAAGTTTGCTTCGGGACTTCTACAATGAAATCAGCCAAGACTTGGGCTTTGATGGATTTTCTTGGAACATAAGTGATGTTATGTTCACCTAGTTCCACTACCCATTTGGCTAATTGTCCTGAATTTTCTGGTTTTTCAAGCACACTCTTAATGGGTTGGTCAGTGACCACTTGTATAGGGTGTGCTTGGAAATACCTTCAAACCCTTCTAGCCGTTTGGACTAGGGCTAGAGCATGTTTTTCCAGAGGAGGATACTTGATCTCTGCCAATTTTAGAGTTTTACTGAAGAAATAAATGGGTACCTGAACTTTGTCGCGTTCAATGGTGAGGACCGCACTTATTGCTTCTTCAGCAATTGAAAGGTATACAGAGATCAATTCTCTCGTTTCTGGGGCTGCAATGTCTGGGAGTGAGGCTAGGTGTTGCTTCATCTGGTTGAAGGCTTCCTTGGCCTCTTCAGTCCATTTGAAATCCTTTTTGTCAGAGCATCCTTTGAGCTTTTTGAAGAAGGGCAACGATCTTTTAGCCAATTTTGAGGTGAAATGCTTTAAGGCTGCAAGCTTCCCGTTTAAGCTTTCTACCTCCTTTTTGCTTCGTGGTGGCTTGGTTTCAAGAACAGCTTTGACTTTGTTTGGATTGGCCTTTATGCTTTGTTTTCCCACAATATGCCCCAGGAACTTTCCTACTTCAAACCCAAAGGTGATTTTTTAAGCGCATTCTTAATAGGTTAGTCAGTGACCACTTGTATCGACTGTGACTGAAAGTACCTTCGAAGCCTTCTAGCCGTTTGGACTAGAGCAAGTTTTTTTCGAAGAAGAATATTTGATTTCTGCTAATTTTGAAGTTTTGAAAAAGTCAACGGGTATCTGAACTTTATTTCGTTCAATGATTAGAGTCGTACTTATGGTTTTTTCAGCAATCGAAAGGTGGACAGAGATCGTTCCTCCTGTTTCCGGAGCTGAAATGGTTGGGAGTGAAGCCAAGTGTTGCTTCATTTGGTTGAAGGCTTCCTTTTGAGGTAAAACGCTTCAAAGCTGTAAGCTTTTCATCGAAAGCCTTTCTTGTTAGCATATCCCTTGAGGGTTAGCTTTTATGCTTTGTTTCCCAATGATATGCCCTACGAACGAGCACTTGATTGGATTAAGCCTCATGTTGATCTTTCTCGAGTTTTGTAAGGTTTCTTGTATGTCACCGAGCATTTGGTATTCCGTTTTGCTCTTGATCACTAAATCGTCAACATAAGCTTTAATGTTCTTGCCGATTTGTCCGGCAAACGCTTTGTCAACCAGACGTTGATAAGTGGCACCTGCATTTCTTAAACCAAAAGACATTTTTTGATAGCAAGATATACCTTTATCAGTGTGGAATGTGGTTTTTTCTTCATCTTCTTTTTTCTTTAGGATCTGATGGTAACCCTTTTAGGCGTCAAGAAAACACTTGAACGGGAAGCCTGTGAGCAAGTTATCCTTAAGGTCTATCTAGGGCAGCGGGTAGCAATCCTTTGGGCATGCTTTGTTCAAGTCTTTAAAATCGATATTAATTCTCCAAGACTTGTCGGGTTTTCGAACCATTACGGGATTGGCCACCCATGATTGATACTTGACCTCTCGAAGGATTCCGGCTAGGACAAGTTTTTCCATCTCTTGGCACTCTTCAAGGCTTCTTTCAGGGGCTTGATTCCGTTTCTTTTGTATAATGGGCTTAATATCAGGTGGCATCCATAACTCATGTTCAACAATGCTATGAGGGGTGTCGGTCATATCTTCCGAACACCAAGCAAAGACATAGTGCAAGAGCAGCTTTTTAAGGTATGAGAGGGTTTCCTTGGAAAGGTTAGTGTTTACCCTTATCCCCTGTTGAGGATATTTTGGGTTTATGTCCAACCCTTGTTCATCGTCTTCGTCCTTTCTTAGGCTTTTCCCTTCAACCACAAAAGCTTCTTGGGTAGGTTGAAGGGTTGCTATCCCTTTTTCAGTGGGAATCTTCACAGTATCTTGACCAACTGAAACTGCCATTCCGAACACACTTTGCCCTGGCCTTCCTATGATGATATCATAGTTGGAAGGGATATTGATCACCGCAAAAGTGAGTTGTTCGGTTCGTCCCTTTGGTTTCTCGTTGAACAAACATTATGGGTTATTTGGCCTAAAGGCTTGACAGGTATGTCTGCGATACCTTCGATGGAGGATTCAGACTGTTGAAGCTTTGAACGTTCATCGTCGCTGAGAGGGTTAAAGCATTTCTCAAACATGATTTTGGTGGTTGCACCGGTGTCAATGTAAGCCTTTTGTGTCTTGATGGTTCCTATGTTGGACTCCATCACTAGAGGGTTTGAAAGCAACTCTCCTTATGTTGATGTTCCCATGCCTCGAAATGATGGCGTTTGTGGGAAGCTTTGTTTTCAAGGTCGACCATGTTCACTATTATTATTATTTTTTTTATTATTATTTTTTTAACCATCTTGTCCTTGACCCCTTTAACCAAGTGAGCCAGTTCGGACTTGACGGCTTCTTCGATACTTTTTTTTTGTTTGGAAGAAATCATTGGTATGGTGACCTTTCTATTGTTGGTACACTTTATGTGGACGCGACTCGGCTCGGTTCGACTCGGCTCAGTTCGACTTGGTTTTAACTCGGTTAGGTCCGGCTCAAGCCCGACGTCACGACATTCCTCCGTCGTGTGCCCCAGAGTTCGACACGCGAAGCACGGAGCGCCGCAAACTATGTCCTGATGACACATCACCATGACATCATCATTGTGATGTCATGATGATGTAATATGTTGACTAATCTTTTACAATTCTGAATTGTTAAGATTCGTATCACGTAGATTGTTACATGTTGGACCTTTTCCATGTGCTTGGGCCAATCAACATACTTCATGGGCTGATACCTTGTTCTGGGCTTTGACCGTACATCTGGGCTTTACTACAACGACGAAACAGAATAGAATTCATATGTATATCGACGAAACAGAGTGTTTCGTCGACTTTGATTTGTTTCACCGAGTTCAGGTTTAGTTTCGTCGAGTCTGTGTCTATTTTAGTATAAATACTCATCATTTGTTTCTGTGTGAGATAGATGAGAGCCGAGAGACTTAGAGAGAGTCTGTTAAAACATTGTTTGTATATGTTTGTGGTTGTACTCATCCATAATCAATAGATATTGAATCTTTGGTTACCCGTGTGTTTTACACTTTGTTTGGTTTGCACCGTCACGGGGATTCCGCACCCGTTACCGTGTTCGTGATAAACAAGGATAGGTGTTCGTTATCGATCCTCACCGGAAAAACGGGACCTACAATTGGTATCAGAGCCTTGGCTCTTTTCCTTGTTTAAAACCAAACATTGTCGTGTTTGAAACAAGTGTGTTATTGTGTTTTTCAGATTTTTGTTCTTGAAAAACCCATCATTTTCTGGAAAAAGTCATTAAAATCAGTGTTTATGTTGTTGGTTTGCTAAAAGTTTTATCGAAAACCTTGTGTGTTTGAGTGTTTACATATTAACCTTTGGTTTTTGTTGAAAGTTTTAAGCAAAATCGTGTTTCGGAAAATTATTCGGTCACCGGAATCTTCAAATATTCATCGTGTTCTTCAGAAATATTCAAAGTGTTCTTCATGTGTTGTTGTTTGATCTGAATTTTTGTGTTAAATTAAAAGTGTTAATTGATTATTAAAACATTTGTTTGACATTTGTGATAAATTGATGATGATTTGTTGAAATTATAGATGTCTCGAATACATCAAGGTTGAATTTTGTGGCTAAGTATCAGAAGGTGATAAGGTTCAGAAAATATCTCACAAATATCTACCATCAGTTTCGTCGCATAAAGTTCTTAAATCAGTTTCGTCGCAAAATCAGTTTCGTCATATATATATCAGTTTCGTCGCAAATCATTCTGTTTCGTCATATATATATCAGTTTCGTCGCAAATCATTCTGTTTCGTCATATATATCAGTTTCGTCGCAAATCATTCTGTTTCGTCATATATATATCAGTTTCGTCGCAAATCATTCTGTTTCGTCATATATATATCAGTTTCGTCGCAATTCATTCAGTTTCGTCATATAAATCAGTTTTTGGTCGAGAAACTTGTCAATTTTACACAGTGGACTTGCAGAAGTGTTCTCATTGTTTGTTTTCAACTGTTTGACCAGGTACTATCATACATATACCAAATATGGGTAGCAAAGGTCTGTGGGATTGGGGTTCGGAAGCAAGACCAAGTGAAAATCAGCCTTCACTTGCCGATTTAATGAACCAATTTCCTCAAAAACAACAATCAATAAGTACGAGTCCATGGGATTGGAGTTCAGACTCAAGACCAAGTGAAAATCAGCCTTCGATTGCCGATTTAATGAAAATCAAACCTCAAGCTCAACCTCAACAAGGCAACCAAAATCCTTTCATAAATCAAACAAATACATCCACGGCCACCTCAAATCAAACTGATGAAAGGTGTGACTGGTCTGTAAAACTTGGAGGTGGAGATCAAGGAGGAACTGTGTTTAATGCTAAAATTGTCAAGAATGTCAATGATGTTGAATCTTCAGGAAAAGATGATAGTTCGGGATACAGTGGCAGTTCGGATGAAGAATCAAATTTGAATGAAAGAACTGATTCTGAAGCTGATAATTTGTCGAATGATGCTAACAAGAAATCTGACTTGATCAAGAAAGCTGATGCTACTTCAAAAGAAATGGAGAAGATTCTCACTGAAGACGGATCTTTCTCTTCTCAGACTGCCTTTATGGCTAATGTCACAGCTTCTACAAGTCAGGTAAAATCTGAAACTCCTAGAATATGTAGTGATTGTGCATATATGAAACAGGAATGTGAGAGAGTGAAACTTGAATGTGACACAATTCATAGTCACAATCAACATTTGGTTGTTGATATGTCAAAGTGCAAAGAGGCAAACATGGCTTTAGTTCGAAATGAAAAGGAATTTAAATCTGTAATTGAAACCTTAAAGAAAAGTGTTTCCGAAGTGAACAAAGTTGTTTATCATAAACAAGTTAGTATTAACAATTACATTAACATCGTTGAGGAAACCAAAAAGGAACTAGCCATTGCCAAATGTGAGCATGATGCTATCAAGCAAAAATTGGAGAGTTATTCTAACTCCCGATTTGTGCTCGATCACATTATTGACGTTCAACAACTGAAGGGAAATGTGAGCGGTGTTGGGTATAAGAAATGTCCGCCCCCTTTGAGACAAAATTATACTCGAATGCCCGATGAGGAGGAAATGCCTCGGTTTGAACCAACTGTTCCTCTTAATTATGAGGAGTTTACAACTGGTCTAGGGTTCAAATCGGACAGTTCCTCGGAGGGCTCATCTGGAACAACCGAAAATTCAGCATCTGTTGGTACGGAACAAAGTCCTCCCACAATTGAGGACTATGATTCGTCCGATGATGAACCAGATGTGAGTGATGAGGATAAATCTCTTGAGAAGAATAAAGGAGTAGAAGTGCCTTTTGAGAATCACATTCTGTGTGATCCTCCTACTCCTGTTGTGCAATCAACTGGTGCTAAACAAGAGATAGATCCTATCACTGAGACCGTGTCTACTATTAAAAGTGATAACGTGTTGTATACTTTAGTTGGTGATGACAAAATTTATTCAAACACAGCTTTTCCAATTAAAAATGTCAATCAATCTTTGATTGACAAAGTGTTTGAAGATACTACAACTAAGTTTTTGGGAAAAGCGATCCCGAGAGTTTCAGTAACTCAGTGTGATCCTATTCCAAAAGCTGAAGTTAGAAGAAAATTTGGAAATCAAAAATCACCGACAAAGCAACAACCTGTCGCTTTTAAGGGTAAACAACAACAGCAGCGAGCTAAAAATTCTAAAGGTTCACAACCGAAGGTTGAGACCAAAGGAGCTCGTTTCAAGAAGAAAAACAATGATGTTAAATTTGTAGCATCCAATGGTACTGATAAAATTGAGACTTTTGAAAACAAATCAAACACCGATTTTGTTCAAAAAGTCAGAATTTTAAAGCGTAACGCTCAAAACAATTACACCCAACACACAAACGGGTGTGATGAGAAAGCAAGTACCTCAGGTTCTACAGGTTCAACATGTGAAAGTCGAACCGGTTTTCCTAAGTTTGTTGAAAGGAGAACTTGTTTCAAATGTGGGAAGTTTGGGCACATCATTAAAGACTGCACAAACTCGCCCAAACCAAATTTTGTTGAAAGAGCCCCTTCTGAACAAGGTCACTCACAAAGTCGTCCTCTTTCTCCAAAACATGATAAACGCACTATTAAAGAACAGGAAACAAAACAACGACATAAGAATGTGAAGGTGATCGAAAAGGCTTTAAAACCGGAAAATGTTAAACGGAAACCAAGTTCACAACAACTGTTAAAACCAGAAATTGTAATTAATACACAATCTGGTAAATGGAAACAAGCTTGGAAACCGAAAACAGGTGAAGGTTCAGGAGGTGCTGTGAAATTTCCAAATCATCAAGAGATTGAAATTACATTTCTTGATTCTCAGGGGCAACCTAAGTCTATGAAGGCTTGGGTCCCCCTCTCCAACTAATCTCTGAGTGAGAGTGCAGGATGTTCCAGGAGGAACTATCGATAGTCATAGGATTATTGATAGTGGAGTGTCCATGCACAAGATAGGCGACAAAAGAAATTGTTGCCTTTGATGGAGAGAAAAAGAAAAGAAGACAGAATTGTCTGTCGAAAGAAATTGAAAGCTTCGACAAATTGAAAATCATTCCAAGAGTTTGATTGTTCAAGGCTTTGATCGGGTCCCCAGGATAGATTCAATCAAAATGTACGCACCTGCAGCACGTCTGAAGTTCAAAAATTCAAAACATGAACGTGCAGTGTACATTTCTTCGTGGTGTGATTGAAGAAAATGTGTTTGTTGAACAAACCAACCGGGTGTGCGGATGCCTTGGCGTGGATTGAACAACCGCACACTACTTCTCAAGAGAAAGACAAAGACCTTCCCTGGTGCAATGTGGAAGACCAGCCGGACCCAAAGGTTTCTGATCTTGTTGCTGTGAAGATATTTCTAAGTAGCTACAAAATCGACTTTGAAATCCACACCGGGTGGATATCCAGTTTGGGAGAGCACTCAGATTCCTTGCAATGCACGAAGCAGTTGCAGGATACGGTTCTAAATTTCTAATCTCTCCTATACTTGTCGATATTTAAGCTGCTTTATAAATTGTTATCCTCTTGTAGCACTCTTTGACCTGACACGTTGAACTCGAATATCACCTCACACGTGATTGTTTCACTATGAAACTCGTCAATGTTGTCATGGTCCGCACCGCTTACCGACGTGCCAACTGATTTTTCCAAAATTCGTTAAATCATTTCTGATTAAAATTAATTTTGGTAAACGGCATTGAGGTAAAACATAAGTTAACCGACATCGGGAAATCGTTTTTGTAAATACCTTTGTGTCTTTTAAATTTTATCTTAGTTTGTTGATTTTAGGGGGAGTAAATCCAAATTTGAAAAATTCAAAAACATCGAAAAATTTCAAAACCCAAAAACATTGGAAAAACAAAAATGAGTTTCCTGGCGAGCAAAAGAGAAAATGATAGTAGATCAGTGGTCTGTTGAAACCTCTTTAAACTGAAATGCAAAATGAAAAATGTTAAGCAGCTCTATATAAGATGTATCGGTAGGCTCACAATCATTTTAAAGTGTGCAGGGTGATATAAATCTTAAATCGACTGAAGACCAGGTGGGAACCGCACATTGGCATATGGTCTTAGTATCGAAATTTCGTTTGAGAGATTGCCGAGGTTCTGAGATATTCGGTCTTTATGCTGCTTATCATCTGGGTATCATGGTTGTTTCTTTTACCGTAAAATAACGGAGACGAAGTCTAAGATCTTCCATGATACTATACATACGTGTACATACTGCATTCGACCTCAATAAGTGATCAACAATCACATGTCCAAACAAAATAAGTGATAATATATCACAGATTCTTTGCGGGAGTCAAGTTCGTCTCTCTGCTGTACGAAAGTACTGACCTGTTCACGGACTTGCTCCTGTGCCCTCATGCATCTGAAAATCAAGTTCCTCATCAATAAGTGATTCTATCACATAGGGCTTGTTTTTCAAATCAAAATAAGTGAGTTTCTCACATTTTTATACGGTCAAACAGATGATAAACAGTATACTCACCGGTAAGATGAACTCTCGTGCATACCTTGATACGGGAATGTGTCGTGTGTGGATGAACACCGGTCGGTAAGTATAAATCATACCTTAACGTATCCCCTCGCCATGATTACATCTGATAAGTTGAGCTTATGTGGACAACAATACCGATAATTGTTATAGGATGCTTATCTTAATGTTAACTAATTGAACAAAAAGAGCGTTTTGGCATGACCGTACACCGATATGATTCTCTTACCCTCGAAACTCGCAAAAAGAATGTCTGTAAATTTTTATTTACTGCTTTTAGTTTCTGTATCTTTGTATATATTTATTTATTGCTTTCCGTCTTTACATTTGAAAATTGAAAATTCCAAAAAGATTTTAGGTGTGTTTTAATTTAAACTTTATAAAATCCAAAAAGATTTTGCTTCTATTTTATTTTTGATTGATCGATGTTGGAACTCGAGTCCTATCCTACCCAAAATCCTGATCGTAAGCGGAAAACAATTGCACCTTCATAAACTGTCGAAGTTAACAAGTTTTGAAAGTTAAAAGTTTAAATCTGAACATTTTCTAAACTTTCAAACTGTTGTCGGTCGGTGTTTGATTGAGATTTGATCTCATATGTGTCGTCTGTTTAAATGTTAACTATATTCCAAGCGGTTATTCTCATTATGCGTTTAGCTTTCTTGCATGTGCAGATGCTAAAGGCGAGGAGAACATGTTCAATGACAAGCTTTGGAATGAAGACACGAAGTGGAGGCACTCAAAGGATAAAATGATCGAGTTGCCACTGACCCTTCATCAACACCACGAGGATCTGAAGATTTGACAAGTCAAAAGATTCACGAGCATAACTCAATGGAGAGTTCAATTTAAGGGGGAGTTTGTTAACACACTTTCTAAATAAAATGGGGAGTTTGTTGATACACTTTCTTCTTATGACGCGTGAAGACTTTGAAGATCCTCCGACATGAAAGACACAGAAGACGAACAATCACAGAAGATGAACCTCACGAGTAGCGTCCAAGGGGGAGATTGTTGGTACACTTTATGTGGACGCGACTCGGCTCGGTTCGACTCGGCTCAGTTCGACTTGGTTTTAACTCGGTTAGGTCCGGCTCAAGCCCGACGTCACGACATTCCTCCGTCGTGTGCCCCAGAGTTCGACACGCGAAGCACGGAGCGCCGCAAACTATGTCCTGATGACACATCACCATGACATCATCATTGTGATGTCATGATGATGTAATATGTTGACTAATCTTTTACAATTCTGAATTGTTAAGATTCGTATCACGTAGATTGTTACATGTTGGACCTTTTCCATGTGCTTGGGCCAATCAACATACTTCATGGGCTGATACCTTGTTCTGGGCTTTGACCGTACATCTGGGCTTTACTACAACGACGAAACAGAATAGAATTCATATGTATATCGACGAAACAGAGTGTTTCGTCGACTTTGATTTGTTTCACCGAGTTCAGGTTTAGTTTCGTCGAGTCTGTGTCTATTTTAGTATAAATACTCATCATTTGTTTCTGTGTGAGATAGATGAGAGCCGAGAGACTTAGAGAGAGTCTGTTAAAACATTGTTTGTATATGTTTGTGGTTGTACTCATCCATAATCAATAGATATTGAATCTTTGGTTACCCGTGTGTTTTACACTTTGTTTGGTTTGCACCGTCACGGGGATTCCGCACCCGTTACCGTGTTCGTGATAAACAAGGATAGGTGTTCGTTATCGATCCTCACCGGAAAAACGGGACCTACATCTATTCGTGAAACTCACCATATTGGCTTGATTTTTCCGATCTTTTGTTTTTTGGCAAAGGTTGAGGAGGGTGGAAGCTGTGTTTTACCTCTTCGGTTGCCAAGATCTCTTGCGGAGTCTTGGTTAAGGCTGTAAAGTTTATGGTTTTTTCTCGGCTTGGAGGGTTCCGGCCTTCAGGCCTTTTGGAATCCGATCCTTTGAACCGTTTGTCATAAGAGCCATACTGGAAGCTCCGGTTAAGAGTTTATTTTATTTTTATTTTTTTATTTATTTTTGTTCTTTGATGTCTACAGCTTATTCTCCTCGAATGTGGGCCTCACCCCTTTTAAGTGTTTCTTCAAGGGTTTTGGACAGGCATTTATTAAAGTCTCTTGTGAGACATTTGAAATTTATAGCATTCATGAACCCTGTAACCCTAATCTTTTCATTGGCGTAAGTTAAACCTTCCTTCTGGTACCTTTCGGTGAAGTCTCTGAGACTTTCATCGCCATGTTGTTATGGGAAACCTTTGCTAAAATCGTCAAAGGTCTGAATGCTTTGTTCAGGAAGGTCATTAAACCATATGCGTGGAGACCCTTCAAGGGTTCGTATGAACATGAGACAACATCCGGGGTTGGGACATTTTTCAATTCTTGTTGCCCCGACGAAGATTTGGAGGTGGTTTTCAGCACCGTAATAGTATCTTTATCTGGGTTTGAAACTCGTACTCAACAATTTGTTTGGGAGAAGCAAGACAAGTTGTTGGGCTTGTAAGGTTTTGAGAGGTATTTTACTACCCTTGAAGCTGGGTTACCGCTTGAGGTACCTTGGTGAGTGGTTGGCACTTGGTTGATGAAATTAAGGTTAAAGCCTTGAAGGCTTTCTGTGTCATCAACCAACTTTCACGTGCTGCAAAGGAAATTGTGCCATCATTTGTGTCATCAGCTAGGGCATAAGGTTAAATCCTTAAAGGCTTTCTGATGGTACTAATAAAAGATGCCATTATCTGTGTCATAAGGTTAAAGCCTTAAAGGCTTACTGTATAAGGCATTCCCATGGATGTGCTCAAGACCGCACCTCGTGTCACACCCTGGCTTTTGCGGAAGCGTGGTTAATTTGGTGTGACTTCTTAATACCATAGCTTAACCATAACAAAGCTATATGAAATAAAAACCATGCAAGATCATCCATTCGATTACGTTTTGAAAACCAAATACAATAACATTGTTTTAACGGAAACATGTTCTAACGACATTGTTCAATAAACACAAACAATAACATGACATAAACACAGTTTAAGGATTTGTGACTTGTCCAGGAAAGAGTCACAACTCCCCAAACCCAGATGACCTCATGACTAGTGCAGCGGAAAACGTTCCATACCGTGCCAGATCCGTTAATTTCCTGAAATACATGTAAGTTGAAAAATCAACAATAATGTTGAGCGAGTTCATGTGTAAGTGAGTAAGTAAACCTTTGTGAGTATAAAAATAGTCGTGGTATGTAGCCAATAAGGGGACTTGTGATCACCAATGGTTTGCAAGGCCACTGATATATGTGAAGTGCAAATAGGGAGACTCAAACCTAGCAGATTTCGCCACGGCAATAGTATGTGGACAAAGTCACCCCAAGGTCCGTTTCTAGTTTGGCCTGGGGCTGGGCTCGCTACACCCAGATAGATCTACCGCTCCTGTCCCTCGGTCCCGACATGAGGACTAATGGCCTCATATTGCTCCTACCCACTCACATGATCTGAGTAATAAACCTCCTTACGCTAACCATACCGTATATAAAGTACTTGTAAACAAAGTAACATGTATTTCACCCCCGCAGTTAAGAAAACTGAAAACAATTAGAGAAAAGGGGGACATGAACTCACAGTCGGTGCGTCTCTACCAAGTATCTCCAAATCAGAAAGCTGTGCGACGACCTACAAGTGCTAATTCTATTAGACGGACGGCCGTGCCTTAGCTTTATAGTTTATGTTTTTGGGAAATAGTTAGACAACTATTTCGTGTTTACTTTTTATATACTTGGTAGTTAATTCTTCTTCCCAAGGATGGGGATTCAATACATGTGCGTTCATAAATATTTCCGTAAGCGCGTAAGTTACGTTTTAACAATCGAGTGGTAATATAATTACCGGTGTAACTTATATATTTATGGTGAAAGCGTTCGTAATATTTTGGAATCGTTAACGTTCGTAAATATTATTTTTACTCTAAAAATAATATTTAGGCATTTTCACAAAATAATCATAAACAGTGTGTGAAAAATATATATTTATCACGCTAAATTTTGTGAAAATCCCACCTCCGAATATTTAGTAAATAAAGTCATGGCGAAATTCATGTTTCGAAACCATGTCAAAAATGATTCTAACACTTGTTGTGTAAATAATTTTAAGTGTTAGGTTTTTAGAAAAATTTCGCCAGAGTTTCCTCTGTAACTGGAGGTGGCCACGCTTTCAAGCGTATCATTTTCTTTTACAGAATCAATTTCAACAACTTCCTTATTCAATCAAACAATTTCCGACACATCAAACTAGTCGACAAGTATGTAAATCGCATAATCGCATGAACTTGTAGTTTTTCCGAAACTATAGTGTAAATCCCATTATATTTTGTGGATCTTTATATAAAGTAATTTTGATCTCGTAAAAACCTCGTTTTTAGAGAAATCCGTCTTTACAACTTCACGTCATCTTTTACAAAGTTTGTTATTTTGTTGAAACTTTTCATTTCACAAGTGTTTACACACTTGTGGTTTATAAAAATCATACTTGTTAGTGTAAGATCCGTCTTTTAGAAAACATGATTTCTTTGACGCTTGGTCCTTTGAAAATACCACTTGCAGATGCGTAGATCTGCTAGTTTTAAACACTATTGTACAAGTTAAAACACTTTTACACAAGTAACACATTTTTACACAAGTTCATGTTTCATGTGTGGTAGAGTTTCACCTTTTAACCCTTGTATTATCCAAAACAAGCATATGTTAAGATCCATGATCTTACTAAACCGGGTTAAACGATGATCCGAGCTACCGCATCATAGATCGGGTCTAAATAAACACATCTTTCAATTACTACAACTTTTACACAACTTACATGCTATTAACCACCATTTTTCATGTTTTTAGTAAACTTTTGTGCATCATCTTGCATTTTAACGAGATTTAACCGATATAATTCCTTTTAACCACTTTAGAATAGTTTAAAAACGAGTTCTAAGTATTATACCTCTAGCTCAAGGCTAGGGGAGATTCTTGACGAAAATGGCGCGGACAAAAGCAAAGCGGAGAGGTCCTTCGCGTTCCGTTTGCTCCAAGGCTCCTAATACGTGACCTTTGATGTATGAATGATGTTGGAATGGCAAGAACCAAACTCGAAAATGGATGTAGGGGAGGGGGGGTGTTCGGCCGAGAATGAGCAAGAGAGAAAGAGAGAGAGTGGTGAAGTTGTTTTGTGGTGATAATGATCTCTAGTGTAAGCTCATGAACTTATAGACTAAACATATGTGTATTAACCATTGGAAATTATGTCTTGTAGATATTTAACATAGGAGATTTAGATAATCTAGCAAGTACAAGGGGGTGTCCCCTAGGTGACCGATTCGGTTTGGGGGGGGGGGTCCCTTGGTTCGATTTCAACTAATCAATTAGGTAATAGTTATGTTAAACTAAGTTAAGTTAAGTGTTTAACCCCGTTACTAATGTGTAGTGTGTTACAACGGGTGTTAGGGTAATCAGGGACCCTAACTGGCTCAGAAAAAGAGTAATAATGAAAACCTCAATATTTTCATGTTCCGGGTATAGTCCGGTTGTTCGGTTGGATAGTAATCCGTTAAAGCGCTTAATAAAGCTTTAAAGTGTCGTTATATTATTTTTAGTGACACAACTTATTCCTTCAAAGTGTCAGGAATATTTTCTCATGTATTGGCACTTTATTAGTTAGCTAGAAGCTGAATTGTTTATTAAAGTGCTGAGTTTTGTACTTTAAGTACGTTTTAGGCACATCCAGTCATAGTGACTTATCCCTAGAGACGCAGTTCCACAACCCTTATATCCCTACACTCACCATTAGTGTAGCCAAATATCTCAGGCTCTTATAGGCCTTGGAGGCAGTGTTTGCCTGATGCTGGCTTTGTCAGCATGTTCAATAGGTTATCCGTGTATTGTGCTACTGTGCTCTTTGTGCATCATGTTTGTCACTAAGGTGCCGTATGTAAATAATGTAGTGACGATAAGTAAAGTATGATGCAAGTAAGTACATGTATCAGGTATCAGGTAGCAGTTCAACAGCTAGTTCAAACAAGCACAGTAATTAAGCAGTAATTAATTACTAATTAAGTCGTACGGATACCTGGTTTAGTGCGGGTTGTCACATTCTCCCCTCGTTAAATAAATTTCGTCCCGAAATTTAAGTTCTGCTTGTAGAAGCAGGGTTCTTAGGAAAAAGGTGGGGGTATTTTTCTTTCATCCGGTCCTCACGTTCCCAGGTGTATTCAGGACCATATCTGGCATTCCAACGAACTTTGACGAGCTTGACACTGCTCCGGCAGGTCTTGTTAACTTTCCAATCCGTGACCTCAACAGGCTCTTCAACGAAGTGGAGCGTGTCGTCAACATGAATCTCGTCGGTGGGAATGGCAACGTCAACTTGAGTTGGACTTTTCTTTAGATTGGATACATGAAATGTATCGTGAACACCATTCAGTTCAGCAGGTAGGTCCAACTTGTATGCTACTAGTCCTATTCTTTCCAGAATTCTGAAAGGACCAATGTAGCGTGGATTTAACTTCCCACGCTTTCCAAAGCGTGCCACCCCCTTCCAGGGTGAAACTTTCAATAACACCATTTCTCCAACTTGGAAATCCACATGTTTCTGGTTTGGATCCGCATAGGCCTTCTGTCTGTGGCGAGCTACTTCGATGCGTTTAAGAATCTGCGCGATCTTGTCTGTCGTCTCTTGGACGATTTCGGGACCTGCAAGTTGTCTATCTCCGGCGTCAGCCCAACATAGGGGTGATCGGCACTTGCGTCCGTAAAGGGCTTCGAATGGCGCGACACCAATACTGGTGTGGTAGCTGTTGTTGTATGAAAATTCGACCAAAGGTAAGTGTTTATCCCAGCTACCGCCCAAATCCATAACACACACCCTTAGCATGTCTTCCAAAGTCTGTATCGTGCGCTCGCTCTGGCCGTCAGTTTGCGGATGAAACGCAGTGCTCAGATTCAATTGGGATCCAAACGCTTCTTGGAAGGATTGCCATATCCTTGACACAAACCTTCCGTCTCTATCAGAGATGATTGAGAGAGGTACTCCATGGCGCGCGCCAATCTCTCTCATGTATATTTCCGCAAGTTTACTAGTACTGTCTTTCTCCTTGATTGGCAGAAAGTGTGCGGACTTTGTTAGGCGGTCAACTATCACCCAAATCATATCATGGCCTCTTGGCGTTCTTGGCAACTTCGTAATAAAATCCATGGAGATTTGTTCCCATTTCCACTTGGGAATTTCAGGCTGTTGCAGAAGTCCTGAAGGCTTCTGGTATTCCGCTTTAACCTTAGCGCACGTTAAACATTTGCTCACGTACACAGCAACATCGCCTTTCATCCTAGGCCACCAATAATAATCTTTGAGATCCTGGTACATCTTATCCGATCCAGGGTGGATAGAGTACCGTGACTTGTGAGCTTCATCAAAGATAACTTTCCTTAACCCACCAAACAGAGGAACCCAAATCCTTTTCTCAAAACATAACGTCCCTTCCTCGTTTGGTACCAAAAGTTTCTCCATCCCACGGAGATATTCCTCTTCAAGGTTTCCTTCCTTGAGAGCTTCCTTCTGCGCGGCACGAATGCGCAAGGAAAGATCGGTTCGGACAATCATTTCCAAAGCCCTAACCCTTATGGGCTTGATTCTCTCTTTACGACTTAAGGCGTCGGCGACTACATTCGCCTTCCCTGGATGATACTTTATCTCGCAGTCGTAGTCGTTCAACAATTCGACCCATCGTCTTTGCCTCATATTCAACTCCTTCTGGTTGAATATATGTTGTAGGCTCTTGTGATCCGTGAAGATTGTACACTTCGTACCATAAAGGTAGTGTCTCCAGATCTTTAAAGCAAAAACCACTGCGCCAAGCTCTAAATCGTGTGTGGTATAGTTCTTTTCGTGCACTTTCAGTTGACGCGATGCGTAAGCAATAACCTTTTGGCGTTGCATCAACACGCAACCCAATCCTTGGCGCGATGCGTCGCAGTATACCACAAAATCATCTGTACCTTCTGGTAGAGCTAAGATTGGCGCGTTACAAAGCTTATCCTTCAGTATCTGGAATGCTTCTTCCTGTTTGATTCCCCAATCAAACGTCTTATCTTTCTGGGTGAGGAGCGTCAAAGGTTGAGCGATTCTTGAAAAATCCTCAATGAACCTTCGATAATAGCCAGCCAAACCCAAGAATTGCCGAATCTCGGTTGGCGACTTTGGCGTTTCCCAATCCTTGATCGCCTCGATCTTGGTTGGATCCACGTGGATTCCATCTCCATTTACCACGTGCCCAAGGAATTGGACCTCTCGTAGCCAAAATTCGCACTTGGAGAATTTGGCATACAGCTGTTCCTTCTTCAGCAGCTCTAGAATGGCTCTAAGATGCTGCTCGTGTTCAGCCTTCGTCTTTGAATAAATTAAAATATCATCGATGAATACAATCACGAACTTATCCAAGTACGGCTTGCAAACTCTATTCATTAGATCCATGAATACCGCGGGTGCGTTTGTCAAACCAAATGGCATAACGAGGAACTCGTAGTGTCCATAACGAGTTCTGAAGGCTGTCTTCGGAATGCTTTCCTCTTGTATCCTTAACTGATGGTATCCAGATCGAAGATCGATCTTTGAATAAAAGCTGGAACCTTGAAGTTGGTCGAACAGATCATCAATTCTTGGCAGAGGATACCTATTCTTGATCGTCAGCTTGTTCAGCTCCCGGTAGTCGATGCACATTCGGAAGCTACCGTCCTTCTTTTTGACAAACAGGACCGGAGCTCCCCAAGGCGAGAAGCTTGGTCGGATAAAACCCTTGTCTAACAACTCTTGGAGTTGTGTCGACAGTTCTTGCATCTCAGATGGAGCAAGTCTATAAGGTGCCTTAGCCACAGGCGCGGCGCCTGGAACTAAGTCAATGTGAAACTCTACTTGCCTCTGAGGTGGCAGTCCAGGCAAGTCTTCTGGGAAGACTTCTGGATACTCCCTCACGACAGGGATGTCTTCGATCTTTGGCTCAGCAGCCTTTTTATCCACAATGTGTGCCAGAAAAGCAACACATCCTTTCTGCAAACACTTCCTTGCTTTCAAGCAGCTGATAATCCTCAACGGCGTCTCACGCTTCTCTCCGTGCACCACAATTGTCTCGCCATCTTCGATTGGGATACGAACAACCTTTTCATGACAAACGATCTCTGCTTTGTTGCCTGATAACCAATCCATTCCTACCACCACGTCGAAGCTTCCCAACTGGACTGGTAGTAGATCTAGAGGGAACTCACGTTCTCCTAATTCGATCACACAACCTCTAATAACTTCATTGGCTTCTACTAACTTTCCATTGGCCAATTCGATCGAGTACGGAATATCTAACTTATTAGCGGCTAGACCAAGCATATTCTTAAATTCTAACGATATGAAGCTATAATCGGCACCAGTATCAAATAAAACGGATGCATAGCGTTGATTCACAGGGAACGTACCAGTAACGACATTGGGGTCCTGGCGCGCTTCCCTAGCTTCGAGTTGGAACACTCTTCCACGGGCTTGGTTTAATTCTGGGCAGTTCTTCTTAAAATGCCCGATACCTCCGCAGTTATAACATCCCAGTCTTTGCCCGTTTCCACCAGCTTGATCATTCCTCTGATTACGATTCACAGCGCCCGCTTGGTTAGCATTGTTGCCTCGACTTCCGTCTCCTCCATTGTTCCCCTGTGGGCGATTTCCAATACCACCTCGGTTATTATTCCTATTCTCAAATCCTCCCTGGCCTCCACGGCCAGCACTAGCCCAACAAGAATCTTTCGAGTGGCCCAGCTTTCCACATGCTTCACATACTTTCACATTACAATGGCCAGTATGATGGCGTTGACAGATATTACACTTGGGCTGGGTGCCCTGATATCCTTTCCCTTTCTTTCCATTACCAGCTGATCCTCCTTTCTTAACCGCCACACTGGCGCCTTGCTTGAAGTTTGAGAATTTCCGTTTACTACCTCCTGACGACTCGACGTGAGTCTCTTTCTTCCTTGGTTCTGCTTCATCAAACTTGTTCAAACGAACAGCCTCCTCGGTGAGAGCTACGCTCAAATCGATCGCCTCAGTAATGGTCGCAGGCTTGGATGAGGTTACCATGCTTATGATTTGAGGAGCTAGTCCCCAAATGAAGCGTTCAATTCTCTTGAACTCAGGAGTGACCATGTAGGGTACCACATGCGATAAGTCATGGAACCTTTGAACGTACTCTGCTATCTTTGGACCGTCCATTTTCAAGTGCCAGAACTCGGTCTCCAATCGCTAGATCTCTACGCGGGAACAGTACTTTTTGCGCATGAGTTCCTTTAGTTCGGTCCAGGTCAGCGCGTAGGCGGCAGCTTCGCCTAGTGTCTGTACTTGTAGATTCCACCAGGATAGGGCTCCATCTAGAAACAGCCCTGAGATATAGGTGACTTGCTGATCCAGCGCGCACTTGCTCATGCGTAGAACAGATTCGGTTTTCTCAGCCCAACGAACAAAGGCGACAGCACCTCCTGTGCCATCAAAGTTTACGGGCTTGCAGTCTAAGAACTGCTTGTAGGTGCACCCTGCACATACGTTATAACATATGAATGGCATTAGCATCATCGCTAAAGATATCCAATTAGGTCACGGTATGTCTTAATGACTTAGGTATTACCGTGAGGTGGATTGTTATTGCCTTGGTTAATACTTCCGCTCGTTCCGGGCTGAGATGCTGCATACTGTGCTATGGCAGCAGCAATAATCTGCTGGAGTTCTGCCTCATTAGTAGGCATGCGTGTCTCACGTCTTGGCGGCATCTTCTAAAAGATGGTTTAAGTTGGTCAGGCCATAGTAAAAAAAAAAATCCCATGTTATAATACGTAAGTCAGGTCATAATATAGCGTACGTATATAACGATAGTAATAGCACATAATATCTCATGTTACCAATCCATCACAAATATCAATCACACAACATCTCATGTCATAAAAATATAAATAAGCAATCAAGTGAATCAAATATGATGAGAATACTGCGATTGCCATATATCGAGACCACATAGTAAGTGTATCAGTACATCCCTGTGTCATACAATCATCAAACAACTAGGGACTACATCACCCCTGTCCAAAAACTATATCATGTCAGTGTCAAATACAACATCAAATATGTCAACAAAAGTCAGGATCATAAAGTAGTCTCCAAAAATGCTGTGCAGTCCGACAATCGCCGTCTTCTCATCCTCGTCTTCCCAAACAGCACTGATGAGCTCTATACAGATGGTGGTGGAGGAGGGGGAAAGTGGGTGTAAAACAAACGACGTAACTGGAGCCAGTCCGCCTCCATAGCCTGCTGTGTACGAATGATAGAAGCAACCTGCTGCTCTAGTGTAAAGAGACGGGCAGCATAATCTGGGGGTAAAGGTCGAAATGGCTGCAGAGGAGAGTGTGTCCGACCATGACACTGGCAAGGTGGCAGCTGAGCTCTCTCAAGCTCCTGGATGCGCTGCGTGTGCGACTCGTGCTGGGCGACAAAGGACATCAAAACGTCCTCGATAGTATACCCCATGTGGAAACGATGGTAGGGGTCAGTAGGCGGTACAGCAGAGTCGGGTGCCCAAAGGAACGGCTCACTAGTGGGATTGAAAGGTGCCACATGGAATGGAGCAACAGAGGGTGGAACAGATGACATCTGGGGCATGAAAGGGATAGACATCGGTACATGCCCAAAAGGATGGGCTGAAGAACCCTCTCCAGCCCTCGCTGGAGGTACAAACTGAGGAACCTGAAAAGAAAAATCAACATGTCGTGTATCAGGGATATGAGGGGGAAATGGTGGAACATCCTCATCAGCAGGTATCCAACCGTGCTGTGCGTGCTCATCTGGTGGATCCATGCGCGCTGCGAATAGTGCATGCTCGGGCTCTAGTGGAACGGGATCAGGAGCAACCAAAGGGTGAACAGGTGCAATGTGCTCAACAGGATGGTCAATAGGTATATCAACAACAGGTAAGGGAACAACAGGATCAACAACAACATGATCGCCCTCTAACAAAGGAACATCCACGGGGAGATCGCCAACAAGTGGATCTGCTATAACAGGCTCAAAAGGTATATCAGCATGTACGGGATCATGCTCAAGCATGGGGTCTAGAGCGGCTGCCTGCTCAAAGGCGACGGCAGGCTCAGGGTCATCAAATGCCATCTCGAAGTCAAACTCTGGGTCGATAGGATCTACTGGGTCAGCTAGATCCTCCATGGGCTGATCCATAGGTATGAACTCGATATCACGATCTGGGTCGTATCCCGGGGGAAAGATAGGGTCAGAATCCTCTATGTCATCATGGTCAAACATAAAGCTGGGAATAGGTGCAACAGATGATGCCTGGTCAGGATCAGAATCGTGCGCAAGGTGATGTGCGCTCAAAGTATGAGAAGGTGCGGATGCCACAGACTCGAAGGAGTCTGGGACGGGAGAATGTGCAGGCGAATCCTCAGCGGGAACGTCAGCGATCATCAGAAGATCGTCCGCAGGAAGAAGGGCCTCGCCCTGGATCTCATCCTCAAAAGGCTCATCCTCAAACAGGTCAATATCGCCATCAGCCTCGGCGTCAAGAAGAAGATCATATGCTGGATAAACGGCTAAGGGTATAGGGGCCGGAATCTCTACTAGAGGTAGGTACTCAGCGGGAGGGTCATCTGCAGGCTCATCAGCACCATCGGGTAGTGCGAAAGGCTGGAAATCATCCTCGTCAGTACTGGTATAGTCAGAAGTGTGCACCTCGTGCTCGGAGGATGTGGGGTCATCAGATACGATGGGTATGGGTCCAGTGGTGTCCGAAACGCCAGTACCGGCTGAATCCATGAGTCTGTAACATAAACACAAATATGCTCGAACAATCAGTCACACAATCAGATAATCACATTAATCGCCAAGTAAGGTATCACATAATTCTCCTAGTCTGACTAGCCAATTTCTCCCAGTCTTTAAGACTGCTCTATCCTCCACCTCGACCACTTAGATCGAGCCTCGGTCCCCTGGACCGGGCCTCAGCCTTCAAGACTGAGCCTACTCTTTCTAGCCTTGCTAGCCACTACCTCGGTCACCTAGACCGAGCCTCGATCCTCCAGACCGAGCCTCAACCCTCCAGGCTGAGCCTATAATAAATCAACGTGCTCAACTACCTCGGTCACCTAGACCGAGCCTCGATCCTCCAGATCGAGCCTCAGCCCTCCAGGCTGAGCCTATAAATAATAAAATGTGCTCAACATTTGTTTGTAAAAAGTTTTGAATCTGGACTTAAGTGGTATGCAGAAAAATGTTTTCGTGAGAGCCCTAGTGATCATAGTCTAGACTCGAGAAGGAATCCTAGTTCGCTATGATCAGAGCTCTGATACCAAGCTGTCACACCCTGGCTTTTGCGGAAGCGTGGTTAATTTGGTGTGACTTCTTAATACCATAGCTTAACCATAACAAAGCTATATGAAATAAAAACCATGCAAGATCATCCATTCGATTACGTTTTGAAAACCAAATACAATAACATTGTTTTAACGGAAACATGTTCTAACGACATTGTTCAATAAACACAAACAATAACATGACATAAACACAGTTTAAGGATTTGTGACTTGTCCAGGAAAGAGTCACAACTCCCCAAACCCAGATGACCTCATGACTAGTGCAGCGGAAAACGTTCCATATCGTGCCAGATCCGTTAATTTCCTGAAATACATGTAAGTTGAAAAATCAACAATAATGTTGAGCGAGTTCATGTGTAAGTGAGTAAGTAAACCTTTGTGAGTATAAAAATAGTCGTGGTATGTAGCCAATAAGGGGACTTGTGATCACCAATGGTTTGCAAGGCCACTGATATATGTGAAGTGCAAATAGGGAGACTCAAACCTAGCAGATTTCGCCACGGCAATAGTATGTGGACAAAGTCACCCCAAGGTCCGTTTCTAGTTTGGCCTGGGGCTGGGCTCGCTACACCCAGATAGATCTACCGCTCCTGTCCCTCGGTCCCGACATGAGGACTAATGGCCTCATATTGCTCCTACCCACTCACATGATCTGAGTAATAAACCTCCTTACGCTAACCATACCGTATATAAAGTACTTGTAAACAATGTAACATGTATTTCACCCCCGCAGTTAAGAAAACTGAAAACAGTTAGAGAAAAGGGGGACATGAACTCACAGTCGGTGCGTCTCTACCAAGTATCTCCAAATCAGAAAGCTGTGCGACGACCTACAAGTGCTAATTCTATTAGACGGACGGCCGTGCCTTAGCTTTATAGTTTATGTTTTTGGGAAATAGTTAGACAACTATTTCGTGTTTACTTTTTGTATACTTGGTAGTTAATTCTTCTTCCCAAGGATGGGGATTCAATACATGTGCGTTCATAAATATTTCCGTAAGCGCGTAAGTTACGTTTTAACAATCGAGTGGTAATATAATTACCGGTGTAACTTATATATTTATGGTGAAAGCGTTCGTAATATTTTGGAATCGTTAACGTTCGTAAATATTATTTTTACTCTAAAAATAATATTTAGGCATTTTCACAAAATAATCATAAACAGTGTGTGAAAAATATATATTTACCACGCTAAATTTTGTGAAAATCCCACCTCCGAATATTTAGTAAATAAAGTCATGGCGAAATTCATGTTTCGAAACCATGTCAAAAATGATTCTAACACTTGTTGTGTAAATAATTCTAAGTGTTAGGTTTTTAGAAAAATTTCGCCAGAGTTTCCTCTGTAACTGGAGGTGGCCACGCTTTCAAGCGTATCATTTTCTTTTACAGAATCAATTTCAACAACTTCCTTATTCAATCAAACAATTTCCGACACATCAAACTAGTCGACAAGTATGTAAATCGCATAATCGCATGAACTTGTAGTTTTTCCGAAACTATAGTGTAAATCCCATTATATTTTGTGGATCTTTATATAAAGTAATTTTGATCTCGTAAAAACCTCGTTTTTAGAGAAATCCGTCTTTACAACTTCTCGTCATCTTTTACAAAGTTTGTTATTTTGTTGAAACTTTTCATTTCACAAGTGTTTACACACTTGTGGTTTATAAAAATCATACTTGTTAGTGTAAGATCCGTCTTTTAGAAAACATGATTTCTTTGACGCTTGGTCCTTTGAAAATACCACTTGCAGATGCGTAGATCTGCTAGTTTTAAACACTATTGTACAAGTTAAAACACTTTTACACAAGCAACACATTTTTATACAAGTTCATGTTTCATGTGTGGTAGAGTTTCACCTTTTAACCCTTGTATTATCCAAAACAAGCATATGTTAAGATCCATGATCTTACTAAACCGGGTTAAACGATGATCCGAGCTACCACATCATAGATCGGGTCTAAATAAACACATCTTTCAATTACTACAACTTTTACACAACTTACATGCTATTAACCACCATTTTTCATGTTTTTAGTAAACTTTTGTGCATCATCTTGCATTTTAACGAGATTTAACCGATATAATTCCTTTTAACCACTTTAGAATAGTTTAAAAACGAGTTCTAAGTATTATACCTCTAGCTCAAGGCTAGGGGAGATTCTTGACGAAAATGGCGCGGACAAAAGCAAAGCGGAGAGGTCCTTCCCGTTCCGTTTGCTCCAAGGCTCCTAATACGTGACCTTTGATGTATGAATGATGTTGGAATGGCAAGAACCAAACTCGAAAATGGATGTAGGGGAGGGGGGGTGTTCGGCCGAGAATGAGCAAGAGAGAAAGAGAGAGAGTGGTGAAGTTGTTTTGTGGTGATAATTATCTCTAGTGTAAGCTCATGAACTTATAGACTAAACATATGTGTATTAACCATTGGAAATTATGTCTTGTAGATATTTAACATAGGAGATTTAGATAATCTAGCAAGTACAAGGGGGTGTCCCCTAGGTGACCGATTCGGTTTGGGGGGGGGGGGGGTCCCTTGGTTCGATTTCAACTAATCAATTAGGTAATAGTTATGTTAAACTAAGTTAAGTTAAGTGTTTAACCCCGTTACTAATGTGTAGTGTGTTACAACGGGTGTTAGGGTAATCAGGGACCCTAACTGGCTCAGAAAAAGAGTAATAATGAAAACCTCAATATTTTCATGTTCCGGGTATTGTCCGGTTGTTCGGTTGGATAGTAATCCGTTAAAGCGCTTAATAAAGCTTTAAAGTGTCGTTATATTATTTTTAGTGACACAACTTATTCCTTCAAAGTGTCAGGAATATTTTCTCATGTATTGGCACTTTATTAGTTAGCTAGAAGCTGAATTGTTTATTAAAGTGCTGAGTTTTGTACTTTAAGTACGTTTTAGGCACATCCAGTCATAGTGACTTATCCCTAGAGACGCAGTTCCACAACCCTTATATCCCTACACTCACCACTAGTGTAGCCAAATATCTCAGGCTCTTATAGGCCTTGGAGGCAGTGTTTGCCTGATGCTGGCTTTGTCAGCATGTTCAATAGGTTATCCGTGTATTGTGCTACTGTGCTCTTTGTGCATCATGTTTGTCACTAAGGTGCCGTATGTAAATAATGTAGTGACGATAAGTAAAGTATGATGCAAGTAAGTACATGTATCAGGTATCAGGTAGCAGTTCAACAGCTAGTTCAAACAAGCACAGTAATTAAGCAGTAATTAATTACTAATTAAGTCGTACGGATACCTGGTTTAGTGCGGGTTGTCACACCTCGAGCCAAAGGCGGGGTGACCATGGCTTGTTTTCACGAAGTAGTAATGGGAGGGGGAACACTTGAAGCTGGTGACTGCCATAAATGATCAAGAGTGATTTTATGCCCCATAGGTGCACTGGTTGTAACGGGTTGGGAGGTAAATAAGGGAAAAACGGTTGGACTTGGCCTCCCTAAAAGCTAAAGGGCTTGAGTGGTTGGTCTGTCACACTAGGACCAGCTTCAAGGTAAGACATGGCTGAACGTGAGCTGCTAAAAGGAAGAGATGGAGGGCCATGTGATAATGAGGGTTCAGACTCCTCATAATTTAGTCTTATTCTCACCCTTTTTTCCCTTTCTAAGCTCACATGCTAGTTGAGAAGAAATCTCAGTTGTAAGAAATTTCTAGCTAGTCACTCAGGTGTTAGATCTATGCGTTCCGGTGTATGCATTACATTGATTTGAGTAGGTGCAACCCCTGACCGAGATGGGTTTGTGTTTGAAAAGAAGTGAACTCCGGGAACATATCCCGGTGGAGTACTTCCGGGAGTAGAATGAGGTGTAGATAAGACCGGTGAGATCCGACCCGAATTTGGTGTTAAATCGGTGTTGTTAGGCAATTGATTTACCTGACCGAGAGACTCGCTTTCAGACATGATGTAAAGAGAAAATGGAGCTACACAACTGGTCTTTAAGATAAAGTAAGCGGCGTGGCCCCACGGTGGGCGCCAACTTGTTGATGCAACACATAATAGACCAAGGCCTGTAGCGATATCTCCGGGTAAAAGGGTTCAAGGGTTTCGATTAGCCTAACGCAGGTCGTGGGGTCCCCCCACGTTTGCAAGACGTGGAGAGAGGTTCATTAGTGTTTTTGTGGTTCTTCTTGAATTCTAGATTGATATGAAACCAGCCCAGAACGTAATCGTTGGAGAAGATGAATTATTTGGTGTGAAGAAGAGAAGCATAAAGCTAGTTCTCATGGGAGAAGAAGAAGAGAAGCAAGCATGAAGCTTGTTCTTGAGAGGAGAAGGAGAATCAGAGAGTTAAGATAGTTTTCAGCTGATTCTGGAGTGTTCGATATGTTTGGCATGGGCTGCAATTTATAGGGGAAGAGGTTTCTCAAAGGAGAAACCTTTAACTAATGAATCTGGCTTGCAGTGAGGGACTTACCCTTTTAGGGGTTAAACGGTTTGGACCTGCGGACAAAAGGGTGTTCTCTGTGCACATGTTCTGTTTGTGCAGAAATGGTTCACACGTTAAGTGTTGATGTGACCGGACACTGTGCTTGTCCTTTTTACTGTTCTCCTGAGTTTGCGCGTATTGAACCTCTCAACCTTTTAACCTTTTAAGCTGTTATGTATATTAGTCATTTTATTGAGATTTGGGCTACCCCCGTCATCACCAACTAATATTAAGTGATATCAATGACCATCACGCAATATGAACAAACCTTACCAACAAAGAAATATCAAAAAGTAACATTTAAATATAAGAAAGGTCTAATTAGAGTATATATAATAAAGTTTCTGAAAGATTAGCGATGATTTATTCATCAACTAATATATCCCGCCAACTTTACACACCTTAATTAGAAAAAAAAAATTATTTTTGAAAGTTTGTTACGGATTACCAATGGATTTTCTGTCACAAAATTGGTCCGACGTAACAAATACCAAAAAGACATGAAAGCGAGAAATCATATAATAAGCGGATATAGCGACGAATGGTCTGTGCAAATGTTATTTATTTTCCAACTAAAATTACCGTCTACACATTTAGCTATGTAATATTTTATATTAGTTTTTTAATCGACCTTTAAAAATTAAAATATTTTTCTTTCGGGAACGACTGGTCTGTGCAAACGTTATTTATTTTCTAACTAAAATTACCGTCTACACATTTAGCTATGTAATATTTTATATTAGTTTTCTAATCGACCTTTAAAAATTAAAATATTTTTCTTTCGGGATTATATTTTAATCATCTATTAACTTTTCTTTTTGTCCTTTTTTGGCTGTAAGACACATAAAATGAGATTTTTTAACTGGTTTGGTACATTATTATTAGTTAATGTTTAATTAAAATAATTAATCAAAATGATTGTGATTGTACATTTGTAATTTTTAATAGTCTTCTCTTTCCACACGCAAGTTAGATGTGAAGTGTATTTGAGTAACAGCCTAGACAAACGTTTTCAAAGCTTAGAAACTTCAAGTTTATAGTAAAATTATTGACCGAAAGTAATATATGACATACTCTGTAAAAAATAAAATACAAGTTTCCTCAAATCACTTTAGTCTTTTCCTAATTAATTGTTTATGTTAGGTAATTTAAATAAAATATATCTAATAATTAACATATATTTTAGTAACGAAGAGGAAACTTACAAAAACCGACGCTTACAGGAGGCAGGTTTTTACCCTTATGTAATGTTACACTTGTAGTCCTTTGATTTTGTGTTTAGATTTTAAGATGATTCTTGAACTATAAAAAACCTTCCTTTTAGTCCCTATTTTGAGTTGTAGTTTATCCAGATATGCTCCTATTGTCAAAATGGGTTGTTAAGTTCTAGGTAGGTAGTAAGTTTGTATAGGAAATGTGTTAATTGGATCATCTCTCCCTGATTTTAGAAATATATTTTAAAATATTCTATATTATTATTTCAATCTTTTATTATCTATATGAATATAAAGTGGTGATAAACAGTAAGCCATAACTTTTAAAGTATTTGTTTTTTTTATTCTTTTGTCAATATTTTATTTATTATTGTTTTTGTTTTTTTAGTAATAAATAGTAATAGTAATTGATAATTCTTACGTATTTATATTTTTATTAGTAGTATTTTTTTACCGTTCAGTTTGGTCATTTGGAGTTTTGGTAATAACATACGTTTATTAACTTAAAAAAAGTTTCAAAATATGCGTCTATATTTATTTTCTTATTTAACATTCCAAGTCATTTGTCCGTGTATTTTGATGGTACATTATTCCGGGCATTGGATCGGTATCGGTTTGGTTTATTAAAGTACATGTACGATTCATGCGGGTTGTGATGGTACGTTATTGTGGGCATTGGATCCGTACCAGTTTGGTTCGTTTCATTACAGGTACGATTGATGCACTCGGTATATCAATAAACACGTGTTTTACATCGACCAAAAAAGATAAAACGAACACCGGTACCGATACCGATGTTGTACAAACGGTATCAGTCGGTTCAAATTTTCACGGTACTGGTACCGATACAGATTCATTTATCGTCATAGACAAAGTTATATAAATGAAAAACTTTTGAAACCGGAAACCATAAAAACGAATACAAGCATCAGTACAAATGTTTTTTAGTATGGTAGCTAACGATACGATGTCCTTTTATTGAAAGAAAAAAACAATAAAAATAAATACCAGTAGCAAACCGATGTTGTTCATTCAGTTTTGGTTCGGTTCACTGCGGTAGTGGCACGATATCTGTTATCAAATAAGAAACTATAAAAATAAATACATACCTACACCGATGTTTGGTTCGGTACGAGATGGTGGCAATACGATCTTAGCTTATCGAAAGCGAAAACAATAAACAAAATATATGTACAGATAGAGATGTTCAGTCGGTTACATTTCGGTTTTGTATGATAGTGACACAATGGCCTTTTTCAATAAAGTTTATATGTCAATGTTGAAAAAAAATAAACATAGAACGCGAACCAACCAAACCGATATCAACTGAACAACATCGGTACCGATATCGATATTCGTTTTTATTGTTTTCGATCACCATATGGTTTTCTCTTTTGATTACTATAACGAGTGTTGGTACCGCAACGAACCCAACAAAAACCAACCGAATTCCCGCCACGAAGTGCGGGGGAAAATCACTAGTTTATAATGAGAAAGAAACATCAAAATTCAGTTATTATATCTAATATTTTTAGCTAATGTGCAGCTAAGTTACTTAATAGAGACTCTTTTCTCTTAGTAAGAGGTCTTGGCTTGATCTCAAAGAAAGAGTAGATCAGGTATAATTTAAAGTATGTAAATGTTGCCCTTAGAAAAAAAAATCTAATATTTTTAGGAACAACTCTATTGTGTGTATCATCCATGATATGCCAAACCATTTTGCTTCCCATTTTGCCACTTATACTCAGGGGCGGATCTAGTGTATAACAAGGGGTAATGCCCGCTACTCCTTGTCGTTCCGGCGGTAGTGTAAAATTAGTGTAAATTTTGGAAAAATTTGACGTTTTTTCTATTTCGTTACCGCTTATTTATAAAACGTTACCGCTTGGCGCGAATCCTAGATCCGCCACTGCTTATACTCTTCCCTCCCAATTTTATTGTTTTCAAACAAACACACACAAAAAAACCCCCTCGATTTAACATAAAGAGTAGTTAAAAGTTAATATGTGAAACTAATAAAGTTATATCTTTAGTGAAGATTAATGATTTTAAGATAAACTAAAATAGTAATATGGACAATTACATTGAGACAAAGCGCCTTATGATCTTTTTCTAGTTTGTATATCACGAAGAGTTTGGACAACTTATGTACGTTAGAAAATGATCCATTTTATTATATTATTGGGGTTAGGGATGCTGTATATTAATCTAGAAGTGTGAGAAGTGTATTATAATACTATATATAACACTATATAACACCATATAAACACCGTATAACAATATGTAACACCATATAACACTATGTAACACTATATGACACTATATAACAATATATAACACTATACATCTACCATAGACATGCTATCAGACAAACTATAATGTTATATTTGTTATATAGTGTTATATGGTGTTATATATTGTTATACGGTGTTTATATGATGTTATATAGTGCTATATATATTGTTATAATACACTTCTCACACTTCTAGATTAATGTACAAGATCCTCAATCATATTATTGGTACTCAATTATAAATTTTTGATACAAGTTCTTTTTAAAACGTAGCAACATAAAACTAGCCACATGCTAGAAACAAAGGTAACTGAAGAAATATCAAACTAATCAAGTGATTAGCCTGTGGTTTGTGTCTCCACAAATAAAGGTTAATCTTCTTTGTCTAGTCCGAACTGCTGCGAAGATCCTGCAAAACACTCAACACACCGTAAGCTCGTTACAATGAGGGGAATAGGGGGTTCTCCTTGTAACCTCCCTCCAGCGTGAGAATAAGTAATTTGTTTTCGGGATAAAAGTGTGTGTGTAGAGTAAAAGAGTGAGAGAGCGAATCCTAAAACCTGGAGGTGGAGTCTTCTATTTATAGCCGGAGAATAGTAAAGGAGGAGACCTGCCAGCTAGCCAGTGCCTGCCAGCTAGCCAGTGCCTGCCAGCTATCCGGCCAGGAGGAATATCCTTTTTGTCCCCTCTAACGTTGTCAGTCGCTGAGGTGACGTGGTGCGCGATTATTCGTTCCAGCAGGGCACTTGCTTGTACTGCCTGTCATCCTGTCCTCCCAGGATCTTGCAAGCGTTGATGGCGTCTCGCTATTGGTGACACCTATTGTCTTTTTTGTCTGCAGGAGTATCTTTCTTATCACCAGGTGATTTCTTAACCTTCTGGATGCGCTCGTGTGATGTGGACGCTAGCTTGAAATGTGGTGTGGTCCCTTTAACATGTGTTCACTTGTGATTTTAGGACCATACCCCTTCAAGTCCCCCTAGTACAGTGTGGCTTCCAGGTGAGGTTGTCAGCTGGGAGAGAATCTGGACTCAGAAAAATTGAGCTTGTTTGGGAGTATTTGTTATGTAAGCCAAAAAGCGCGTGGGTTTGGCGTACAGAAGTGAGCCAAAAAGGTGCATGGATTTTGGCGTACAAAAGTGAGCCAAAAAGGCGCATGGATTTTTGCGTACAGAAGTGTGACAACTGGCACAAAATCGATAATTTCCGTACTATTTTTATAATTGTTTATTTACTGCATTTATGTGTTCACACATCAACATTATATGCTTACTTGTTACGCAATAGAATTCATGCATATTTCATACATTAATTGTCACATAATACAATACTTTAAGCGTTGCGTTAAAACAATTAGTAAACTCACCGGTTAGACAAGCTGCGTCAGCACAGCTTCAGAATGCAGTTAAACAATAGATTTAGGACTTAGATGTAGGTCCAACATCAAAAATACATTAAAACCCAAGTGGATGAACAAAGGTTAACATAAACACTTTCCATAAGCTAAAATAAGCACTAAAAACTACCCGAAATGCACTTTAAATGCAGAATTCTGCAAAATTCAGCAAAAATCAGCAATTAAACATCAATATAACACACAGAATTGAGGTTTAAATGTCCAAAATAACTTGTAAAGTGTCGGGAATGAAAACTGTCACAAAAGGTACTTCATACCTTGTAAAATTCACAATTTAGCACTTTAACGAACCGATAACCGAACGATTAATCGGACACTACCCAAAACAAAAAAAATAGACTAGAAACATAGTTTTTATGTTTTAAAGCTAGTTATGATGATAAAACACCTTAAAAATCATAAAAACACTTAAACACACTTAACTTCACCTTAAACTTTCTAACTTACCTTTTGTCCCTTAACTTCCAAATTTTTACAATTTACCCCCTCCCTCTTCTAACCGGCCCCAAAGGTGGCCCACAACATTTCCCCATTAAAATATTATTAGTGTGTTCAAGATATGTAACAAGAAATCCTATGGATATTAACATGTTGGAAGATTATAAACATAAAACTACAAGACCATCCTCATTATCTTTTATTCAAATTTTTCACACTTTCTTCCTCTTTCCCTCTCCTCTACTCTCGGCCACACCCACTCTCATACCATCACCATTTTCTTGCAACATTCAAGCCATTCTAAGGGTGTCTCAAGGTGCTAGAGGATGATATAAGAAGGTTTAAAGCAAAAGAAGTGGAAGGACCTTCACTAGGAGCTTTTAACCACTACATCGTCTTCATTCTTCTTCTTCTTGTGTTCTTTGCCACTTCCCTAGCCACAAAAGCTAGTGGTAAGTCTCTTACACTCATTTTTACTGCATGTTCATGCTATGTACAAGTTACACCATCAAAGAACATAAACTTTAAAAGATGGTAAAATGAAAATCTAACATACTCTAAGTGAAAACAAGTTGTTATGAAGTTGTTTGATGTATGATGTGAAGTTGTGATTTTAGTTAGATCAATCATGTGTAAGCTTGTTAGAAGCTTAGATCTAACATGTTTAAGCTTGGATCTTGTGTGACAACTGGCACCAAACCGGTAATTTCCGTACTATTTTAATATTATTTATTATCTGCAATTATGTGCTTAAACGTCAACATTGTCTGATTACTTTCTATACATGTGAATTCATGCATGTTTATTTCTTCAAATATTGCTTTGTGCATTACTTTAAGTGTTGCGTCAGAAAGACTAGTAAACTCACCGGTAAGACACACTGTGTCAGCAATTCTGCTGAAAGCAGTCAGACAATAGAATTAGGGCCTAGGAATAGGTCCAACATCTAAAATACATTAAAACCCAAGTATGGATACAAGGGTTAGCACATAAACTTTCTGGAAGCTAAACTATGCACTAAAAGACACCCGAAACATACCTAAAATGCTGAATTCTGCATAATTCAGCAATAATTCAGCTGTAAACAGCATTTTAACACTAAAATATCATGCATAATTTATGATTTAGTGTCTAGAATAACTTACAAAGTGTCGGGAATTGAAACTGCCACAAAAGGTGCTTCATACTTAGTGAAACTGCGCAATTTAGCTCTTTAACGAACCGTAACGAAATGAACAACCGGACACTACCCGAAACATCAAAATTTGACTAGAAGTAATGTTTTTATGATATTAAGCTAGTATTGGTGGTAGAACACCTTAAAAATCATAAAAACACCTAAACACACTTAAACTAAGTTAAACCTTCTCGTTTGCACTTTAAACCCCCCCCCCCCCCCCCCCCAACTTCCAAAACTTGACATTTTACCCCCCCCCCCACCATAACCGGCCCCAATGGGCCCCACATGCCATTTTATTATATTAATTCTTCTTGTCCCCTTAATTATATGCAAAGATCTAAAGTAGATTGGTGTGTTGGGAATTCGTTTATAAAGGACCATAAGTAGTAAACATTATCCTACATCTCACAAAATTCATCATCTTCCTCCTTCTCCTTCCTTTGGTCTCGGCTCAAACACACACATACATCCATCATTTTTACTTCATTTCCTAGCAATCCAAGGTGATCTAGAGGTGTAAGAAGCTTATCAAAGAAGGTGTGAGGTGCTAAACTTGAAGGACCTCTTTGTGGAGCCTTTAACCACTCATTTTCTTCCATATTCATATTCATCCTTCTTGTGCCACTTCCCTAGCCATTAGAGCTAGTAGTAAGCCTCTTGATCACTATATTAGTTCATGTTTATGTTATGTACAAGTTTCACCATCAAAGTAACTAAACTTTTAAAGATGAAAATAAGAAGATCTAACATATTCATGAAGAAAACAAGTGATTATAATGAATTTTGGTGTATGTAATGAAGTTGATGTTGTTAAATCTTGTGTATATGTTTAGATCAAGTATGTTAAGCTTGTTAGAAGCTTCGATCTAACAAGTTTAAGCATGGATCTTGAAGGATCCATGGTTAAACTTGAAGATGAACATAAGAAGCATTATGTGAACTTGAAACATGAATTTCTAAGCATGATCTTGTAATCTTGAAGTAATAAAGTGTATGTAAAAATAATTTTTGAAACTAAAACCCATGAAAAGTTTGTTAAAAATTTAACATAAAGCTTGTTTATGAAAGATCTAAAGATGTTAAGCATGGATCTTGAAAGATCCATGGTGAAACATGATGTTGAACATAGTGATCTTTCTAATAAACATAAAAGTGGTTTTAGAACATGATTTACAAACTTTGAAACCATAAAACTCATGGATGATCTAGTTAGTAAATTAAAGTTTCATAAAAAGTTGGTTAAAATTTTACAAGAACACTTGATTTCAAAAGATCCTTGTATGTGAAGTGTAGATCTAAAAGACTACACATTTTTAACAAAAATCAAGTTCACCATGATGTTTCATATGAATAAATTAGTATATGTTACTGGTGAATATTGTTGAAAAATTGTTTTTGGTGTTGAAAAGAAAATAAACACATGCTTTGAAAACATGGGAAACCTCCATTTTTAGGGGAAACTATGTCAAATTTTTTATAAAATTTTGACACTTAGAAAATATAAGTTTCGGTGAAATTTATTACTCTAAAATCACCTAAAAATATTTACAAAGGTTTCCTAATTTTTGTACAAAAAATTCAAGCTAAGAAACAAGGATTTCTTCAAGTTAAAATCAATATTAAATATGTATATTTTTAGAAAATATATATTTAGTGATCACAAAATTTTGTGCTAAGTGTATAGTATGTGTATTATATGTAGTAGTGTATTAGGGACTTGAAAATACACTAAATACTCCCGAGGAGTATAAATACCAAAATACCAAAATACACATACAAATACATGAGAATACTAAAGTAAAAAAGTATACAAAATTCCTCACAAGGAAGTACATAGACAAATACAAGAAAATATATTTATGAAAATATATTCCTTAACATATTATTGGATTTGGTCAATTTATGATCACTTATGGACTTAAATATATATTTTGGACAAATATATAACCATTACCAAGTAATGAAATTTATACAAAATCGGGTGAATAACGAGAATGATTATATATATATTTTATGGCATGACAAAATGTATATATATTCTCTACAAGACTTAAAAATACATTATTTTTAAGAAATATAATTCCGGAAAGTAATAAAATCAAAGTATTGATTTTTGGTGAATAATACAAAATACACAAGTATTTACATAAAATACAAGTATATTTTCCTAAGTATACTTGTACAAAAATAATATTGAGAATACTATTTCTCAAAATACTTATATTTATTTTTGGGAAAAAATATAAGTAACATATATGAAAAGTTAAAAATATAATTTATTTTTAACACTTATTACCTTGGCAAAGACTTTATAAACAAATATATATTTTTTTAAGAAGTGAAATATATATATTTACGCCTAGACAATGCAAACTCAAAGTGCAAGACACGACGAACGGGCAAGACCCGACAAACCAGGGCACGACCTTCACAAAGACACAAAGAATGAACATACAAAGAACAAATACATAAGCTAAAGATGGTGACTTGTACTTGTGTGATACAAGTCTAGTGACTAACATACATAGAACATGTATAGGTCATGACGCTACAAAACCAACCGGGGAAGTTTACGGCGCAGGATACGCAAAATTGTGAGTTCAGGTCCCCACTTTTAAACTTTTACTTGTTTTCTAAACTTGGGGAAAATACATGTACTATGGTATGTAGAATACAAAAACTAAGGAATGATACATAGATCATGTGACGTATAGGGTGCCATAAGCACCATTAATCAATTACATACGTAGACCGCGGAACAAAAGGTTAGATCTAATAGGTTTCAGGCAGCCACACTCTTTACCACACTTTTACGAGCGTTCAACTTCAATGCCAATCAGGCTCATAACGACAATGACGTCGTTAATGGTACGTTTCTCGTTAATAATCTTTACGCTTCGATACTATTTGATACTGGTGCCGATTGAAGCTTTATGTCCGTAGATTTTGAATCTTTGTTAAACTGTGCACGCTCTAAACTACCTAAGTCGTTCTCTGTTAAGGTTGCCGATGGTAAGTCTATTCTAGTTGATTCTATCCTCCGTGATTGTTCCCTGACCCTTAACGATCACGTTTTCACTATTGACCTCATACCCATGCAATTGGGTAGTTTCGATATCATCATTGGCATGGATTGGTTGCGAAAGAACCATGCTGAAATCGCTTGTCATGAGAAGTACGTTCGCTTACCTCTCCAGTCTGGTGATACTTTGCACGTCTATGGAGACCGACATTCTCGAGGACTGAAGTTGATGTCATGCACTCAAGCGAATAAACACTTGCAAAAACAGTACTTTGTCTTCTTGGCCCACATAGTGGAACAAAAGGGCAAGGGAAAGAGCGTAAATGATGTGTGCAAAATGCAACATATAAATTACATCAAATGTGGCATAAAACTAACCCTTTTTAGTGCTAATGTTGGAAAAAGTGTGTTTTTGTCTTCCTTTTGTATTTTCAGGATTAATTGAGCTCAAATGAACAAAAGAAGCAAAAAGGCAGCTAAATCTAACATAAATACAAGAAAAGGAATAAACGTGGCATGCCCGACCCCTCGACAGCATCCTCCCAAGAAAGAACAAGAGAACAGAAGGTTGAACACGCCCCATGCTCACTGAGCACGGGGGTGTGCCCAAGTGTCTGCAGAAAAGACAAAGTTGTAGAAGCTTCTATCACCCACCACGGGGGCGTGTCCAGCGGACACGGGGCCGTGGTCAACTCTAAGATTCACTGAATCTAGGAAAATCTTGATAGTACAGATACGCTTCTGCACACGGGGTCGTGCCCAGCGGACACGGGGGCGTGGTCAACTAATGCAGACAAACTGCAATTAATGAAGAAAGAGAAGATGGGTGGACACGGGGCTGTATCCGGGCTTCTGTGCAGGCTATAAATAGGGGTGCTTGGCTCATTTGCAAACCATCCCTTGGCAAACCACCTCTCTCACACCTCACCCACCACCACCATCACAACCCACATCCACCACCATTATCCATCATCCATCATAGAGTGTGTGAGTAGTCTCGGGATCCAAGATTGATCGTAAGAGTTCTTGACAATCAAAGGCCATGTTTGCCTAAGTCTCTTACATCACTTGATGAAGACAAGTGTTTAGTGTAATACTTTTTATTTTTAATCTGTTCGCACTTTTAATTTGGTTATGTATTAATGACTATAATAACTAGTTTTTGTGTTGAAGGTGAGTCTTCCTTATCATTTGTCCGTGGTGTCTTGGCATTATTTTACTGTCTATATAAAATAAAAGATTTTCACCATTCATATCTACACGGTCTATATGGAGATATGTTGGCTACCTGGTCAGGGGTTAAGGGAATGGTTTGGTAAGAGTCTTGCCTTGTTCAGTGTATAGATCCTGCAAGGACCTGGGTCAACTTTAGTAGGACCTCCTTCAATACCCATTGGTATTGGATGCCGGGGGTCCGAACTCATTGACCCCCTCATATGTAAGCTACTATTAAAACATTAACCCGGCTACTTAGGATTGTATCCCTGCTGACTCAAACTACTTAGCCGAGGGTAACGTCACCTTCAAAAGAGGGGCCTACCACATTACGCATTAATAACTTAATTAATTATCTTTCAATAATCTAACCCTTTAGGATTGTATCCTTGTTGACTCAAACTACTCGGTTGAGAGTAACGTCACCTTCAAAAGAGGGGCTTACTACTATAACTAAGATAATATCTTAAAAAGTGCAAAAGTGCGGAAATAATCAAAGGTTACACTAAATGCGAGTCGGATCCAAGTGATTCATCTTGTCTATCTGTTTTTATTTTTATTTTCAGCATTTTAGTTTTTATTTTCTAGTTTAAAACCTTTTTCTAAACTTTTGATTTGATTAGACGTTGAGGATAAACCGGTACTAAAAGCTCCTGTGTCCTTGGACGACCTCGGTATCTTGCCAACACTATACTACGCTCACGATGGGTGCACTTGCCCATATGTGTGTTTGGTATTAGTAAAATATCGTGTTTTATAAATTTAAAACTTGACTAACGTGTAAAAAGGGCGCAAAATATACATAAAAACCTATACCACCACACGCACATCAAGTTTTTGGCGCCGCTGCCAGAGACACAAGGATTTTAAGAAAGTTAGGAATCAACGGCCTATTCGTTTTTTCTTATTTTTCTGTTTTTTTTAGATTTTTATAAATTTTCAGCTTCTCCAGAACTAAGCACGGGCCGTGCCCGCTGAACAAGCCTCGTGCCCAATCTTTGGTACTTGCAATCCTGTTTTAAGTCAGACAGTAGCTAAACACGGGGCCGTGCCCACTCAACACGCCCCGTGCCCAAGTTTCAGTTACTGAAAAGAGAACCGTAAGATCCCGACGGTTGGTAATTTCTGACATAAACATGAGTGATACTGATTTTTTTTACTATCGGCCCTCTTATGGTACGTGGTGTCAAATATGTGATATGTGGTGGCCCCCATAAAGATTTAGAATGTTATTTTCTAAATTATAAGCCCCATTATATAGACACATTGGTTTCCTGTAGCCTTAAGAGGGGCGAAAGTACAAATAATCCTTATCTCTCCCTCGAATGCGATTAATCGAACCTTCTAGGAGAAATGCTTCTTGATGAATTATTTCAATTAGAAGATTTAATTCTTAATTGGATAAAAGAACTTGAGAAGGACTTTATAAATCCATCTCAAGACGATACCCAAGAAGAATTGTTGGGATCGCATTCGAATAAAAACAACTTCGTTGTTCCCGATATCACCTCTAACTCTAGCGAAGACTTGAGCGATAGTCGTCCCTGTGTCGATTGTGCAGTGAAGGACTCCCCATCGACTTCGTTCGGTGCATACATAGACCTGAGCGATTCGGCATACACCTTCTTTAACGAGAGCCCGGGAAAGGGTTGGACTTGTCCACCTACATTTAGCATAGTAATCACCCTCACCGACAACCTCTTGCGTTCTCGTCTTAATCTATAGCAATTAAGGTATCTCAGGCACTTTGGGGTTGTTCCATCCAGTAAGGAACCACCCGATCCGGATAAATTCCTTAGAAATAGACGAAACTTCATAAACAGCCTCTAGATACGGGGCCGTGTCCAGGTCAGCACGCCCCCGTGTCCACCAAAAGATTCCCATCTGACTTTTTGTCAGAATACAGACAAAAGGTGTCAGGATCTTGCCTGCACACGGGGCCGTGTCCAGCCGACACGGGGCTGTGTGTAGCGTGCTGTCATTTTCTATAAAGGCAGCAAGATTCCTGCTCATTTGGACCACTCCAAAGACAAAGATTTGCTGGGATCTTCACACATACCATCCTAGGTATATTCTAAAGAAGTTTCTCAACAACCATCTTGTCTTTTCCACTTTTATCCATTGCCTTCTTCTTCAATTTTTCCTTAACACCTCCATTAGAGCTTGAAATCATCATGATTCCAAGCTTTATTGTGATGTTTGTTAGGTTTTTGTTCAAGGGATCTTGTTAAAAATAAGTTCTACAACAATGTTTTAAGTTATTTCTGCTTTAAAAGGATTTAAAAATCATGAAAATAATTTAAAACAATGAGCACGGGGCCGTGTCCGAGGTACTGTTCCATAAAAAAATTGAACTCTTTTCGGTCTGTTTTCTCAGAATGGCGAGCAGAACTAGCGGAACATCTTCATCGCACTCCAGGAACAACCGACAAGGGAGAAGGTCGTCAATGGTTGAAGACTCTCTTGTAAACTACGTATACGCTTTAAAAAAGGCCATTGATGAGATGACGGGAGTGGAAGAAGCATTGGTCGACCGTATCAATCATTTGACGGTGGGGCTAGAGGGATGTCTTTGAGAGGTCAACCTTTTGCACCAAAGGTTGAACATTCTCGCTTCTCCTCCTTTGGTACCAATTATCACCCAAAGGGCATGTAATGTGGTACCGGAAGTCATCATACCGGCCGAATGGTACACCATACACCCGGAGCCCCTCGAGACATATTACAAGGGGTTCTGGTTGGTGTCGCTCCCCCTCCGCAAGATGTTGAAGAAAATGAGGCCGCATTCTTCCTCCCAAGAGAGATAGAAGAATGGCTTTAACAACATCTAGGGAGTACCCCTCGGTTTGGAGTTCTACAAAGCCTTCCTGTCGTAAAAGTAGAACTCCCTAGGATGATTTTATGTATCACTTGACCTATCTATCTTAGGACTTTAGTTTTATTTTTCTGCTTTGTTTTTAAATTTCTAGGACCTATGTAATGTGTTAGTTTTAATGAAATGATGGTTTAATTAAATTGATGTTTGGATGATGATGTAATGGGTAAAACACACTTGGGATGATGAAGGATAGCAAAGGAAACTTGAACCAGCATCCTATGAACAAAAACAGAGCCTCCCGCAAATTTTTCTTCATTATAGCAAGTTCGGCACGGGCCGTGTCCAGCCAACACGGCCCCGTGCTGAACCGTCTGCAGAAAATCGCCCAATTTAGGTACCTGGACACGGGGCGTGTTCACTGAACACGCCCCCGTGCCCAGGCTTCTGTTTATTTTTACTTATTTCTGTTACTGGCAACCTGAACACGGGGCCGTGCCCGGACACCACTGGCCCGTGTCCAGATGTCCAGTAACATTAAAATTTGTTTTTAAACACACTTTTACACATTCAAGCAACCTAAAAAGTTATTTTTTGGACAAATTGAGGACAATGTGTAATTTAAGTGTGGGGGGGGGGATGCTAAAACCTTGAATCTTGCAAGTCCTAATTACAAGCCTTACACAAAACTCTATAGGAACCGCCAAACACCCCAAATTTTTTCAAAAACTTTTCATTTTTTTTACTTGTCTTGGTTTAATTTGGGAATTTCAAGTTCTAAAAAGGTTATATTTTTACAAATTTACAACCGATAGCGTCGTGATAAAAAGAACCAACATAAGAAAATTATGAAACGGCATGGCAAATCTAGTTAAAATTTGATTATATATACTTGATCACATAAAAACCCATTCCCACATAAAGTGAGTTTTGAGCCTTTATTGAGCATACAAATACACATCTTTAAACTAAATGCTCATTTTTCGTTTCTTTTGTGAATAGCCGCTTGGTTCTTACGACTCTAGAACTTGCCATGACGATACATTCCCGGTCCTTACCAACTTAAACCCACGTAAGTAAATGATGGAGGCATTAGGACTAACCCTTTTTATTTCAACACCATTAATTTCCTTTTTTTTACCACCTACCCAAAATCCCCCTAGTTAACCCCTTTGAGCCTAAACCTTTTCATTTCTTAACCCAAAACAAACACCCTTTTTCATTTTAAACCCTTTTATTTTAGTAACAAAGCTCGGTTTTTCTTGTGACTTCCTTATCAAAAAAAAAAAAAATGAATGATGATGAAGCCAGAAGAAATAAACAAACAAGGTTATCAAAAAGAACTTTGTTTGAAGAAATGCTTCATTAAAAAAAGTTATAAAAATAAAGTCTTACGAAAACCGACGCTTTTTACGCCTTTCGCCTTTTTCTACTAACCACTAACCCAACCACCTACCTTTAACCCAAGCCTAACCCTTCCCCCCAAAAGTCCTCTTGAAATTTACAAAGGTGTATAGTTAAAAAGGAGGAGGATTGATTGCTTGGCAAGCTTATGGTAGAAGTAAGTTCCATGCCGCTCTCGAATGTTTTACAAAAATACATTTTCGGCCGAGTGTTGAGTGATCCCCCGTGAGGTATGTGAACTTGTATATAAATGGAATTTTAAAGAGGCATGTTATGCTCTAATAAGTAATTTATCTTATGTAATATTTTAAATAAATCATGACAAATAGGATTGTAAATAAATAAAAAAAAAACCTACTAAAGAATCTTGGAATCCCGACACTCTTTGACAAGCCCAAAAACCTTCTCTTCTACCCATTCCATTTGGGAGTGTAAAACCACATTATAAAGAGTTTTGCTTGAGGACAAGCAAAGATTCAAGTGTGGGGGTATTTGATGTGTACAAAATGCAACATATAAATTACATCAAATGTGGCATAAAACAAACCCTTTTTTAGTGCTAATATTGGAAAAAGTGTGTTTTTGTCTTCCTTTTGTATTTTCAGTATTAAATGAGCTCAAATGAACAAAAGAAGCAAAAAGGCAGCTAAATCTAACATAAATACAAGAAAAGGAATAAACGTGGCATGCCCGACCCCTCGACAGCATCCTCCCAAGAAAGAACAAGAGAACAGGAGGCTGAACACGCCCTGTGCTCAGTGAGCATGGGGGCGTGCCCAAGTGTCTGCAGAAAAGACAAAGTTATAGAAGCTTCTATCACCCACCACGGGGGCGTGTCCAGCGGACACGGGGCCATGGTCAACTCTAAGATTCGCAGAATCTAGGAAAATCTTGATAGTACAGATACGCTTCTGCACACGGGGTCGTGCCCAGCGGACACGGGGGCGTGGTCAACTAATGCAGATAAACTGCAATTAATGAAGCAAGTGAAGATGGGTGGACACGGGGCCGTGTCCGGGCTTCTGTGCAGGCTATAAATAGGGGTGCTTTGCTCATTTGCAAACCATCCCTTGGCAAACCACCTCTCTCACACTTCACCCACCCACCACCACCATCACAACCCACATCCACCACCATCATCCATCGTCCATTATAGAGTGTGTGAGTAGTCTCGGGATCCAAGATTGATCGTAAGAGTTCTTGACAATCAAAGGCCATGTTTGCCTAAGTCTCTTACATCACTTGGTGAAGACAAGTGTTTAGTGTAATACTTTTTATTTTTAATCTTTTCACACTTTTTATTTGGTTATGTATTAATGGCTTTAATAACTAATTTCTTATGTTGAAGGTGAGTCTTCCTTATTATTTGTCCGTGGTGTCTTGGCATTATTTTACTGTCTATATAAAATAAAAGATTTTCACCATTCATATCTCCACAGTTTATATGGAGATATGTTGGCTACCTGGTCGGGGGTTAAGGGAATGGTTTGGTAAGAGTCTTGCCTTGTTCAGTGTATAGATCCTGCAAGGACCTGGGTCAACTTTAGTAGGACCTCCTTCAATACCCACTGGTATTGGATGGCTGGGGTCCGAACTCCTTGACCCTCTCATATGTAAGCTACTATTAAAACATTAACCCGGCTACTTAGGATTGTATCCCTGCTGACTCAAACTACTTAGCCGAGGGTAACGTCACCTTCAAAAGAGGGGCCTACCACATTACGCATTAATAACTTAATTACTTATCTTTCCATTATCCAACCCTATAGGATTGTATCCTTGCTGACTCAAACTACTGGGTTGAGGGTAACGTCACCTTCAAAAGAGGGACCTACTACTATAACTAAGATAATATCTTAAAAAGTGCAAAAGTGCGGAAATAGTCAAAGGTTACACTAAATGCGAGTCGGATCCAAGTGATTCATCTTGTCTATCTATTTTTATTTTTATTTTTATTTTCAGCATTTTAGTTTTTATTTTCTAGTTTAAAACCTTTTTCTAAACTTTTGATTTGATTAGACGTTGAGGATAAACCGGTACTAAAAGCTATTGTGTCCTTGGACGACCTCGGTATCTTGCCAACACTATACTACGCTCACCATGGGTGCACTTTCCCATATGTGTGTTTGGTGTTAGTAAAATATCGTGTTTTATAAATTTAAAACTTGACTAACGTGTAAAAAGGGCGAAAAATATACATAAAAACCTATACCACCACACGCACATTAGTATGTGATGTTCCAGTAGTGTGTGATTTCCCTGATGTCTTTCCTGAAGATCTTCCTGGACTTCCTCCTCCTCGATCTGTTGACTTTCGCATTGATCTTATGCCCGGTTCGACTCCTGTTGCCAAAGCTCCGTACTGACATGCACCCTCCGAGATGCAAGAGTTATCTAGTCAACTGCAAGAACTACTCGACAAAGGTTTTATACGTCCAAGTACCTCTCCTTGGGGTGCTCCTGTGCTATTCGTCAAGAAGAAAGATGGTTCGTTTCATATGTGCATCGACTACCGTGAACTTAATAAACTCACCGTTAAGAATCATTATCCTCTTCCCCGTATCGATGATCTATTTGACCAACTACAAGGCGCAAGCTGTTTCTCTAAAATTGACCTCCGATCTGGTTATCAACAGCTCCGTGTTCTCGAAGAAGATATCCCCAAAACTGCTTTTCGCACTTGTTATGGGCACTACGAGTTCGTGGTTAGGCCTTTTTGTTTGACCAACGCACCCGCCGTGTTCATGGACCTTATGAATCATGTTTGTAAACCTTATTTGGATCGTTTTGTGATAGTCTTTATTGATGAATTCTTATTTATTCGAAAACTCGGGTTGATCATGAACGCCATTTATGCCTTATGTTAGAACTTTTACGTGGTGAACGCTTATACGCAATGTTTTCTAAGTGTGAATTTTGGATTAATGAAGTACAATTTCTCGGGCACGTTGTTAGTAAACAAGGAATTCATGTTGACCCTTCTAAGATCGAAGCAGTGAAGAATTGGAGTACGCCTAAATCTGCATCTGAGATTCGTTCCTTCTTGGGATCGGCGGGTTATTATCGCCGATTCATCTCGGACTTTTCAAAGTTTGGCGTTCCCCTTACTTCATTGACTCAGAAGGAGAAACCTTTTTCTTGGGGTCCCGAGGAAGAGGAATCTTTTCAGACTCTTAAGAATCTTCTTTGTAACGCTCCCGTACTTGCTCTCCCTGATGGGAATGATGATTTTGTGGTATATTGTGATGCCTCAAACCGTGGCCTGAGCGGGACAAGGTCATTGCTTATGCCTCTCGACAACTCAAAATACATGAGAAAAACTATACTACCCATGATTTAGAGCTTGGTGCAGTTGTTTTTGCGTTAAAGATCTGGCGACACTATCTATATGGTACTAAGTGTGTGGTTTTCACTGACCATAAGAGCCTGCAGCACATCTTTAACCAAAAGGAACTGAATATGTGTCAGCGAAGATGGGTAGAGTTACTTAACGACTACGACTACGAGATTCATTACCATCCTGGCAAAGCGAATGTTGTGGCCGATGCTCTTAGTCGTAAGACTCATGTTAGTAGCATCCTCTGTTCTCAGATCACTAGTGATCTTACTGCTTGTATCCACGAAGCTCAGTATTAATGAAGGTAGTCTAATCATTAAAGTACACGGTGCTTTTGTTGATCAACTTGAAACAAGGTCTGATGGACTTCAATACTATCTCAATCGCATCTGGGTGCCAGATCGCGAAAATCTTCGTGAGCTCATTATGAATGAGGCTCACAAATCCCAATACTCTATTCATCCTGGTGCTGATAAGATGTACCATGACTTTCGTACGACTTATTGGTGGCCTGGTATGAAGAAGGACATCGCCGCGTACGTCTCTAAGTGTCTTACTTGCTCAAAGGTTAAAGCCGAACATCAACGTCCTTCAGGTCTTCTTGAACAACCCGAAATCCCTGTTTGGAAATGGGATACTATCGTTATGGACTTTATAACTAAACTACCTCGAACACCGGCTGGTCATGATAGTATATGGGTTATCATTGACTGTTTGACCAAATCAGCCCACTTTCTTCCCATTCGTGAAGATTTCAAAGTGGAGAAACTTGCTCGAATCTACACTGATGAAATCATATGTCATCATGGTATACCTATTGACATTATCTTTGATCATGATGGTCGTTTTACTTCACGTCTTTGGCAAACTTTTCAATCCGCTATGGGTTCTCACTTGAATCTTAGTACAGCCTTTCATCCTCAAACGGATGGACAGACTAAACGCACTATTCAAACCCTAGAGGATATGCTCCGTTCTTGTTTCATCGACTTTGGTGGTAACTGGGATGTACATTTACCATTGATCGAGTTCTCGTACAACAACAGCTATCATTCCAATATTCAGATGGCTCCTTTCGAAGCTTTATACGGTCGCAAGTGCCGATCTCCTCTTAGTTGGCATGAGGTTGGTGACAAGCAACTTACTGGCCTTGAAATCATTCAAGAAACAACATATAAGATTCTTCAGATCCGTGATAACATGATCAAGGCTGGGAGCAGACAAAAGAGTTATGCTGACAAAAGGCGTAAGCATCTGGAATACAATGTTGGAGATCACGTTCTACTCAAAGTATCTCCTTGGAAAGGAGTTATACGCTTTGGTAAAAAGGGAAAGCTTGCCCCTCGCTATGTGGGTCCTTTCAAGATTCTCGAAAGGATTGGCAAGGTGGCTTACCGACTCGATTTGCCTTAAGAACTTAGCAATGTACATCCAACGTTCCACGTATCTAATATACGAAAGTGCTTAGCAGATGAGGAACTCCAGGTTCCCATCGAAGACTTGCAAATAAACGAGACTCTTCATTTTATGGAGAAACCGGTCGAAATCATGGACCGAGGTACCAAGCGGTTGCGACGCAGCAAAATTTACATAGTTAAGGTACGATGGGAAGGAAAACATGGCGCCGAATTCACTTGGGAACTCGAGAGTGAAATGAAAACCAAGTATCCACAGCTCTTCGAGCAGTCTCCCTCTTAGATTTTGGGGACGAAATCTCCTAAAGGAGGGAAGACTGTAATGCCCTGCGTTTTGAAACTTTCATATTTTGGCAAGTCTAGTCCCTGTAATACTAAATAAAGCTTATTTGAGTCTTAACAATGATAAACTACGTGAGACTTTTACTCTATGATGCTTTTGTTGGGATTGAACCCTACCAGAGGAACAGATAATGAAAGCCAAAACCGGATCATGACAGTGGATTCACAATAAGCAGCAGTTTACACTAAGTCTTCTCCCTTGAAAGTGATTATAACATCTGATGGTCTTACATCCACTGCCCGGATACAACTACTGCTGTTCTTCTAACTACTGATGAAGCCAGAAAACTGCTGAGAAGAAAACACTGCTGGTACAATCTACTGATGACAAAGCACTACCCAATCAAGGACTGATCAACCTTGATGAAAGAACTGATGTAAAAAGAAAGCAGTAGTTTAGTATGTCATCTGTTTTATGTATAGTCAGTGGTTAGGTTTAGCAGTGTTTGTATAAGAACAGTAGATACAGGTTGTTAGGCTGTTAGACGTCGCTTTCATGGTGACGTCAGCTGAGATGCCTCAGTAGTATGGATTGTCTATAAATGGAGCAGTACTCTGTACTGTTACATTTGATCGTTTTGAGAGAGTTCTTCTCCTCAATTCAATCCTTTCATCTTGTGCAACCAACCACTGTAGTATCAGGCTGAGGGGGAGCTTAGTTTGTAAGCTTGCATTGTAATCTTTTGCTTTGAATTGTAATCTTTCGACTTTATGAAAAGCAAATGTTTATCAAACTATATTCTTCTTTGATTGTGTTTACAGAGTTTGTTATTCATTTCCGCTGCACTTAAACTTTGTTCATTTCTGTTGATTTGTTCAATCTATACAAACTAACACAATCATGAGAGCCTCCGATCTTAACAATTGGTATCAGAGCTTGGACAGTCAAATTCGATCTAACAATCAATTTGACATAACAGTTCGGCTCATAATTCATTGATACTAAGGTTGGGTGCATTTAGTTGAAAAACAGAGTGCCGAGTAAACCATGCTCAAAATGGTTATTCAGAAACTCCGTAAATCAACCAAGATGTCATATGACACACAAATCTCACACAACAAGTGATTTCATGCACAAGACACTCATGGTTTTTAGATCTGAAAACATATCTGTTAAAACTATGGGATTATTTCTTATTTTCAAAATTGATTTCAACTGTTGCTATGAAACTTGTAATGTCACTATATTAGATGTTAAAGTTGAACCTCAGATTAACAAAAGCCTATGTTCATAAAAACATTAGTGTTTTTGCTAACGTAAAATGAGGGAAATCAAAACTTTAGTCATAAGAACTTATGTGTTGAAAACAGGTTGAGATCCTCAAAAGGAACAAATCAACTCTGTTAAAATACATTAAGAAAACAGGATAGTCCGTATCATATGTAATGTGAGATTGGTTAAAAATTTGTACAAATATGGCAAATTCTCTTAAATCATTACTGCAAAATGATTCTGGATTAAGTATTCCTTCAATAAAAACCTCCCAGTAAGTATTTCATTACTTATGAATGGGAAGGGTAAAAAGGGAAGAAGAAAATTCACAAAAACTCAGAAGTGTGTTTATCTCAAAACTTTTGAATTCAGAAGAAAAGGGTATAAACATAAAACACTTACGAGTCAAAGTTTGGGGTAATAATGGTCATTAGGCAACTATGGGCAACCATTGATTCAGGGAAAGGTTCAAGTAACAATAGTATTCGCAGAAGAATAAACTTTCAACAGGACTAGACAAATGTTCTCATTTCTGTTGTCAATCAATCAACAAGAGAATGGTACCAAACAGTGTTCAAAATGTATTTAATATTTTATACCACTGTTGTCAAAATAGATCAAAATTAATACCAGATCCTTTTGTTGCTGTTTTCAGAGAATCCTTTAATTTTTAAAAGGGTTGTCTCAAATAAAGCAGGATGTATTATTCTTTATTTTTTTTAGGAATGATATATTTTGAACTTTTTACTGTTTTTTTATAGTAAAAGTTTCAATCTCCTGTGTGGATATATGACCTTATTTTTGTTAGGTGATATTATCCTCAAAACAGTTCTAAAGGAAATGATATATTTGTCAAGGTCATATCAAACTCAAGTTTGTTCTTACACTATGCAAAAGATTGATTGTCAACAGATATTAAAATACTTGGGCACTCATGTTTTAATTCAAATATTATAACAAGAATGAGTTGCTTTGGTAAAAAGTTTACATCATCTGGGGTACTAAACCACTGTCAGAAATTTGTATAAGCATCAAAATGTGTAATTGACATGTGGCAGAACCTTGAATGGAAAATTCTCAAAACGTTTGCTGATATATCCATCTTTCAAATCTTTACCATTTACCCTAATCACTGTTTTGTTCAAACATCTGCCTTCTAAATATTGTCCACTGCTAAAAGTCAGCCACTGATCCTTCATTTTGCTTGGCAAGCACTGATGCTCAAAATCAGTGTCTTATCCACTGATATGCTATCTACTGATAGTAAAAATCATCCACTGTTATCACATTATTACCGTTGTAACTACTGATGCTTGGTACATCAGTGGCTCTCAAAACAACTGTTCTCCATTCTTCATCCATATCATCAAAGGTTGACACGTAGTCAGTTTTTAGCCATCAGATCTCAATAACTGCTGCCACATCAGCGATCATTTTTTTAATAAAACCCTGATCAAAACCCCCAAACAGGGTTTTACACTGTCGAATTGAATTCTAAAATTCTCTTCTCAAAGCAGTTTCTAACCCTTCATCCCAAATCATTCTCTATTCTTCTGCATCAAAATGACGAAATCAAAAGCAAAATCAAAATCAAAATCACCATCATCTTCCAAAGAGGTCGCTCAAACGGCCACTGAATCCGTTGAAATACCATACAAATCTCCTCATAACTATGTGGGTTTACTTACAAAACCCACAAATAACCACACCTTCGATTCCATCATTGACACCTTATCTGAATCAAAGTACAAAACTTTGATAACAGCAGACGCTCCCATTTACCTGCAGACCCAGAGAGAGTTTTGGAAAAGGGCGACGCTTGAAAAACAAGACGATAAAGTCATAGCCATTAACTCCTCAATACAGGGTAAAGTGATTCAAATCACTCCACAAACAATTTCAGAAGTCTTTAAACTCGACGATCAGAAAGGTAAAACTTCTTTTGATAAAGCCGAGTTGAAAACTGATTTTTTGAAAAGAGGGTATTTAGAACAATCAAAGGTAGATACCTTACAAAAAGGTTACTTTCCGTCTGCACCCAGATTTTTATTTCACACACTTTTGATGTGTGTTTCAAATAAAACAACAGCGTTTAACGAAATACCATTGAAGATTCAATGTCTGGGTTATGCTATTTTAAATAATGAAAATTACAATTATTCCCAGGAAATCTTCAATGACTTGGTAAAAAACGTTGATAGCAAAGCATTTTTACTTTTTCCAAGATTTCTAAGCTACTATTTTAAACAAAAATTTGAAAAAGAAAATGAAAATTTGCTCAAACAAGGTGTTTATTTTCAAATAAAAAGTTTAACACCAGAAACATTCACTAGAATGTTGGCACCAATAAAAACAAAAGCAGAGGTGTCTGAGCAGAATTTAGCAGTTACCACTGCTCCTCAAACATCTGCTGCTGAGCCCACTGCTCCAGGTGATCATAGCAGCACTACCACTGCTTTGAAACCCACACCTGCCACTACCAAAAAGACCAAAAAGAAAACATCCAGAAAACCCACCAAACCCAAAACAAAGGCAACTCTGGAAGATGAGATCCCAGAGCAACTGCCAGTGACAAAACAAATGTCACCACAAACCACTGCTGCTACTTCCTCACAGCAGTTGGTAGAAAGATCTCCACCATTGCCTCAAACTCCTCCTGTATCCTCACAAAAGGATCAGGTTGTAAGCACAGGGACCCCACAATATGAAGCTCTGGACCCAATCGGATCCATCTTCCTCAGTCCTGATCCCAAGGACATGTCTCTTTCAACTCCCATACCTTCACCAATCATACTACCACAATCCATGCTACCTTTGTTGCATGCAGTTGATATAGCTCAGACACAAACCAGTTCCTCTCAATCACTCATCAAAGAGAGTACACTCCAACAAGTGACTGGGTCTGATGCCTATACCTCTGCTATCCCAGCAACAACTGAGGAGGTTACACTGCAGGAGTTACAAGTAACTCCTGTCAGTAGTTCAAGTGGAGCAGCAACTACAAATGTTGGATCAACAGATCTACATATGGACAGTTGTTTCATTAATAAGTCTCCCTTGAAGGCAATTTCTTCTATAGCACCTTCGATAACCACCAGTGAGTTTGTTTTAACCACTGGTACCATCAAAGGATTATCAAGTGCTGAAGAAAGAAGTCCCCAGTACCAAGAACAAGGGGCATCAATGGGTGATTTTTAGGACTCACTTCCTAAGTTGCACATTGATACAACCACTGCTGGTGGGGATTTAGATGATCCCATTAAAGTGGGTGATGATTCAAAGTATCAGGAATTGACGGGCAGAGTTGAAAAACTTGAAACATCAGTTGCTGAGATAAAGGATATGGTGCAGCAGCTGCTAAAAGCTCAAAAAGCACAATCCACTGCTGCTCCAACTCAAGCATCTGCACAACCTTCACCTGCTGCAAATGAGCTGTGGGATATTTTCCAGCTCTTACTTGAAAAACAAAAACAGATGGCTGATCAGCAGCATGAAATACATGTGAAAATGCTGACAAACATGGTGGAGTCGAGATTTAAAGATACTCAAGCAGACATCAAAGCTATCAAGGCTCATCTCCAAAGCACTTCGGTAAAAGTTCCCTCTACCATCCTTTTCATGGATAACCCCCTTGCAGATAATGCCAAAAAGGGGGAGAATATCAAGCAGTTGAAGAAAAAGGGAATTGAAGATGGTCTGTATGTTGAACCAGAACAAGAAAAACAGACATCTAAATCCTCAAAAGGTTCAAAATCTCAAACCAAAAAATCTCAAACTTCCATCCAAACAGCTGATACATCAGTAGTTGCAAAAACCGCTAGCAGTAGCCAAACAGCTGTCATATCATCAACACACACAACTTCACCACACACCACCAAAACCACTGCCCTACCACCATTACCTCCTGTCATAAAACAGAAGACAACAGATGTTACAACATCTGTTGAAATGACAACAGCGATTGAAGCACCAGTTGTTTCAACAGCTGTTAGTCAATCACAAACCACTGCCATTCAATCTCAAACCACTGAGCCACCCAAGACGTCATCAGCCTCTCCTACAATAAAAAGGAGAAGGATTTTCATACCTGATGATTCACCACCACCATCAAAAATTACCTCACCACCTTCAACCCCTGCTCAAAAGCAGAAGACATCTACTGACACATCAGTAGTTGAAATGACAATAGAGGTTGAAACACCAGTTGTTTCAACAGCTGTTTGTCAACCATCCACCACTGCTCTCATCATTTCTACATCAAAACCAAAACCCTCTTCATCCATAAAGATTCACAAAAGAAAAAGAGAAACAACTCAAGCCACTGATATGATCCTGTTGCTGCAAAATATCCACTGGAACTAGATGCTGTGAAAAATGAGATGAGACAATTTTACACCAAGGAAGATCCTTCAAAAAGAATATTTCCTTCTCTCATTGGTTTCATAGTCCCAGAGAACATGGATGAATATCTTAAAATGAAAGCAAGGCAAGCAAGGATGAGAGCTAAGCTTGAATGCAAAGATGAGGGTGATGAAGCCATTGCAGAAAGAATGGTACTCTTGCTCACAAAAGTTAAGCTGATGGAAGACTATGCACAAGATCTGATCAAAGAAAAGACAGATCAACAAAAAGCAATGAGAAAAGAGTATCTTGCATATATAATGAAAGAAAAATTCTATCAAGCTGAAGAAAACCAATTTAAAGAGTGGCCACTGGTTGCCTTGAAGCATGAAGCAAACAGGATTGAAAGGGTTAAAAATGATCCAAGTAAGAAGAAGACAGCTCCAAATTGGAATAAATACAAAAAGCTAATTGCTGATCTTACTTCTGAATACAAAAAGAAAAAGCAGGAACTGATAGATGCTAAGGTGGATACTGCTGAAGCCATAGCAAAATGGACAAAGCAGTATACCGATGAGGCTTATGAACGGCTGAAGAAAAGAAAGATAACAGTCTCAGGCACTTCTAAAAAGCCAGACTACAACAAGATAGAACAACAACTGGATGCTCTTAAAACACTGATCACATCAACAGTTGACCCGAGTCTTGTGATAAACCAAGAGAAAGGAAAACTGCTGACCAGTGAAGAAGAAAAAGAAAAGGAAGCTGAGTACTTCACAGAAGCCATCAAGAAAATGGGTCTAAAAGAAGATAGTTCAGTGAGTCTTCAAAACCTTTTCAAAAAGGTACTAACCAAACCTGCATCACCAAACACTTCAACAGAAATGACAGACATTGAGAGGCAAGAACTGATCGAAAGAGAAACTGCAGAAGATATAGCTGCAGCAAATGATGTCATCGATATGGCCTTCAAAAGTATGTCTGAAAGTTTACAAATTTTCACAAGGCCAACATCTCCAAACTCATCATTGAATAAATCTCTCCCAAGAAACCCATTGGGTTCAAAAGTACTAAAGTGGATGTCTGATCAAAAGACCCACGTATTGACTCTGGTCAGATCCAATGGCGACGTGAAGTACATATCAAGGAAAGAAGCACTAGGCCTTGGTGTTGAAGATTTGCAGGATCTCCTTGAATTTCACTGTGCAGGGATGAGGATGACACAAGTTCCAAAGACTTTGAAGCAGAATTTAAAAGACAAGCTAAGGAACTTCTGATGAGGAATAAAGATCCAGAATAATGAAGGGTTTTGGCATTATCTGTTCCACGGGGAGATTGTTGGGATTGAACCCTGCCAGAGGAACAGATAAAGAAAGCCAAAACCGGATCATGACAGTGGATTCACAATAAGCAGCAGTTTACACTAAGTCTTCTCCCTTGAAAGTGATTATAACATCTGATGGTCTTACATCCACTGCCCGGATACAACTGCTGCTGTTCTTCTAACTACTGATGAAGCCAGAAAACTGCTGAGAAGAAAACACTGCTGGTACAATCTACTGATGACAAAGCACTGCCCAATCAAGGACTGATCAACCTTGATGAAAGCACTGATGTAAAAAGAAAGCAGTAGTTTAGTATGTCATCTGTTTTATGTATAGTCAGTGGTTAGGTTTAGCAGGGTTTGTATAAGAACAGTAGATACAGGTTGGTAGGCTGTTAGACGTCGCTTTCATGGTGACGTCAGCTGAGATGCCTCAGTAGTATGGATTGTCTATAAATGGAGCAGTACTCTGTACTGTTACATTTGATCGTTTTGAGAGAGTTCTTCTCCTCAATTCAATCCTTTCATGTTGTGCAACCAACCACTGTAGTATCAGGCTGAGGGGGAGCTTAGTTTGTAAGCTTGCATTGTAATCTTTTGCTTTGAATTGTAATCTTTCGACTTTATGAAAAGCAAATGTTTATCAAACTATATTCTCCTTTGATTGTGTTTACAGAGTTTATTATTCATTTCCGCTGCACTTAAACTTTGTTCATTTCTGTTGATTTGTTCAATCTATACAAACTAACACAATCATGAGAGCCTCCGATCTTAATAGCTTTTATGATACTTTATCCGTGAATCTTGAAACTATACTTGACTCTTACGAAACTTGACTCTTTTGTGATACTTTGACTCTTGCCTCTTGTGAAAGACTCTTGTGATACTTTGAAACTCGACTCTTGAAACTTGACACTTGTTATGCTTGATACTTATTAAACAAGAAACTTTGATGCTTTATTGATACTTATTCAAAGAGAAACTTGATACCTAGTGGAACGAGAAGCTTGATACTGTTGAACGAGAAACTTGGATTCTTTATTGAACGAGAGACTTGGTACTTGATACTTTGATACTTGATACTTATTAGATGTGAACCTAACTTGAATGCAACTTGAAACACAAAAACTTTTGTGTTAATTATATAACTATACCATTGTAATGGTTACGCACAATAATACGCAACGTAACGCTTAATCTAGCTCGCAAAACGAACCGAAGTCGGAAAACTAGCAAACGGGTCTCGGCTGTCCGAATGGACATCCGATCGGATGACCATCAGATCGGATGACCATTCGACCGAATAGCCATCCGATCCCTCACACTGCACCGTCTTAGCTGTCCCTTTCAGCTATAAATAGGCCCCTTGACCCTTCATTTCAAACTTTTCGCCTCTGTCATCCAACGACACGCACACCCAAGTCCTTTCAAGCACTTTTCTCGAGATTCAAGCTCATTCCGTAAGTATTTCTTCTAGATTCTTGTACAACTTTAGTCATTTAACATTTCTACACAAGATTCTTCATCAAAATCACACGAACACTCAAACATTTTCATGAAAACCAAATGTTTTGGTCCTTTTGAAGGTGTTCTTCCACTCAATGGCTTGTACAACCTGTTGTGGAGCATCATCGGCCTTAGATCTAACAGATTTTCCCAAGTGTTTTAACAAAATCTAAGGAAAAGTCACACTTTTATACCAGATCCGATGAAATTTCTTATGTTTCCAGCTTAGATCTGATGCACTTCATATTTTACACTCAATTTTCGAACTTTTCTTCAACTTTTTATACGAAACATGGGTGAAATCAGGCTCGAACAGACTTTCGACTTGTTTCTTAGTCAAAATCCGGCTTGAGAACTGAACTTCACCGGAAAACGGACAGTTTGACAAGTCCAAACATGAAACACACCGGAAACAGTTCGTTGGTTTGAGAAGGGGTGGTTCCCTGCCGGCCGACGAGCTGGGTTTGGTACGTTTCCGTTGTTTGGCGCATCATTACACCGTCTCCGTTAACTCAAAACTTAGAAACTTCACAAAAACTTCACTCGCTGATCATCTGTTCGGATGGCCATCCGATCGGATGACCATCCGTCCCGATGATCTGACTATGTTACACTTGTTTGTTTTTATAGGACACTATGATCTCAACACCTGAAACTTTATCAGTTCACAAACTTTACCCAATGATCGAATGGTCATCCGTCCGGATGGCCTTCCGATCAGATGGAGTCCCTCTGTTCGAATGGTCATCCAACCGGATGACCATCCGCTCAGGTAATCTATCAGATACTTATTCTTGATTTTAGCACTGTTCGCTTCCTTCGAATCAATTTAAGCAGTGTTTGGTTATTAGCACCCGCTGTGAGTATACTCGAACCCTTTTTGTTTTAAACACGTTTGGGATGCAACATGTATTCTATAAACTTGACACTTGAAACTTGAAACTATTTGAAACATACTCTATCCTCGTTAAACATGAAACTTAAAACTCGATACTTGAGACTTTTATGCTATGTGAACGTTTAATCCTTGGGTGTAGTTCCGCCTTAACAATGGTAGCGCTATAGGGGTAATGCACCTCCCCGTTAGTCTTTGGGGTATTGTTAGGATGAGACATTCAGCCTCCCGTTAGTCTTTGGGAAATGCATTTAACGCATTGGAAACTTGGGCTATCACTTGGACTGCGTGAACTAGCATGGTGAAACTTTTATATGTTCGTGCGATGTATATGAGTTTTTGAAAACTATTATACCACGTAATCAAACTTGTATGTTCGCCAACATTTGTTGATAGTATTTTAATACATGTTGTAGGTTGATAGTAGCTGGGATTCGAGGAAACAAGCTAGGATGATGCTTAGAAAGAGTGGCAGAGCTTGACCAAAAGTTTCGAGGGGGCGTAAAGTGATGGGACCCATTTTTTTCCCAATCGTTATATTTCGGGTCGGGTTGGCTATTGATTCGGGTCAGGTAAAATAATAATAGTTCCAAATAAAACAAAAAAATTCATTCATTCATGTAGGATCGGATTCCGACCTAAACGAGTCGTTTGGAAGAGTTCTAGTCCGTTTCAAAGGCGGAAACAGAGAAACGGATGGTAAAACAGCTTGATTTACACTTTAATCCTCTTTTATATTGAATTGACACTGTTTACAATCGAAAGGAAAACCGGCAGCACCTCGGTATCGCTTCTGGCAAAATGTTACAAATGACAAGTATGACATCCTATATATAGGGCTTATGATTTCGCTTGAAACTCTTCAAGCGAAATCCTACAAAGACTATCATTCTAGATTGAAGCGAAATCAATAAGTTCAATTTTGTCTTCAAGCGAAATCTTCCGAATTCATAACTCTGATTTGAAGTTTGCATGCAATCTCACGTGTACTTGTGATATGATGTCACTAGTGATGTCACTTGATGATGTCACTAGTGATGTCATGCTTGATTAGATCCGAACCGAACCCGAGACTCGATACAAGACGAAGACGACAGATGTGTGCACCAACAGACTCCCCCTCAGATGTTGACGAGTCTTAAGTGTCGAGTCTTCGTATCTTCAGTCTTTATCAGTCTTTGTGCTTCACTCTTTCAATCAGCATCAACAGACTCCCCCTTGCAATGTGCTGGTATTCCTTTAGTTCTTCAGCATCATCTGCTTCAGGATCGTTGTCTGACTTTCACAATTTTGGCTTTTCAGAATCATCACTTCTCAAACTTTAACCTGCATAAACTCTACCTCACAATAAATTTTACAATTTACACATTTCAAACATATAAACTTTCACTAATTCAAACTCTTCTCTAAAAACCTAATCAAAATGATCTTTCAATCTGATGAATCACTTGAAGTTTTGACAAAAATAATCAGTTCTAAACACAAACTCCCCCTCAAATCATACTCATCATGTTTAGCACTCGGAACTTTGAAAATCAGCTTTTCAATACCAGTTGTCGAAAATCTTTTTGTATTTTTCAAAATTTTATGCTAAAACACACTAAAAATCTTTTTGGATTTTTTAATAGAATGAAATGCAGTAAAGAAATATTTACAGACAATATTTTTGTGAGTTTGTGTAAGAGGATCATATCAGTTTCTGAGACAAGTCACCAACACCATTAAGCTTCATTTCATTTTAAGATCTAAACAATTCACCTAGATTGTCAGTATATTTGTCCACTTAAATTTTCACACAAAGTTCAATTGATCCGAGATATGATGTTAATGTTTTAAAAGACTTGAACTTATCCGTGTGTCCCACTACTTGAATATACTCCCGTATCCAGATCCCAATATTCAGTCTTACAGGTGAGTATACCACAGATGATATCTGTAAGGGGTTAAATTGCGAGGGCCGTGAGAGCTCAGGTCGATCTTTCGATACGCAGAGAGATGACGGCTTCGACTTTTGGTGTGTCCCCTTTAGAGGATCTTTTGTTTCAACAGCCATGATTAGCATTTTTCAATGTTTCATCATTTTTTAGCTGAGGGTGAGCTATATTTCAAGCAAATGTAAAGTATTCTCCGGGGACTAGGCCATTGCTTCCGCAAAATCAGAAGTCCCGGGATAATACCCCAGATATCACTGAGCATAAAGACCTAGTATCTCAGAATAAGGGACCTTTCAAACAAGATTTCAGGGGTTACCTATATATCCAAGCAGTTTTGTTACCCACAGAATAAGCAAGTTTGAATTTTAGGTTTATATCTCGTCACAATCTACTAAATGTGCAAAAACCTACTGACACATCCACAGTGAGATTGTTTATCACTATTTAACTTTTCATTTCTTTAGCATGCTGTAATCGTCCACTGATGTACTATCATTTCCTCTTTTGTACAACAAAACTAATTTTTTGAATTTATCATGTTTTTGGCTTTTTCAAATTTTCAAATGTTTTTGGATTTTCTGAAAAAATTTTACTCCCCCTAAAATGCAAACACATTTTAGGAAAATTGAAAATAAACTGTACAATAAAATGACAACTGATATCAAATCACTTCAATTCACCATCCACTTGGCATAAACAATCAGAACTCCCCCTCACAACAAACTATTTTCCCATTGTGATTTCAAAACACTTAAGTTTGTTTTAATCAAATGGTTTTTCCGGAAAATTAGTTTAGTTGATTTTACCACTTGTAGGTTAGGGGTTTGGTTCATCTCATTGTTTACCAACCACTTGTAGAAAATCAGATACAACTTAATGTCCCTGATTTACCACTTGTACAAACAACATAATCAAATACAAAGAATGATGCCGATTCCTGATCCACGATTACCAACTTGGGATCTCCGGCAAGTCCACAGACTTACTGTTCGTAGTATGTACCATCCCAGTCACGAACTAGGGATGGTTCAACTTTATCTTTCTGCATCTTCTTCTCGTAAAATTCTTTAACCCCTTTGACTTTTCGATCAATCATTTTACCAAAAATGTGTTTCACAGTGGGGTTAAAGGCCTTATCAACATCAAAAACTTTGTTATCATCATAAAATTGGTTTGATATTTCAACTTTACCAATTTTCTTCTTAAAATTTTCATCCTTCAATGGTGGAAAATGAACATCATCCATTTGAGGGACTGAAGTTTTCAATTTTAACTCAACCTGTGGCTCCTCTGATTTTATGGAATCAGATTCATCGCCAGAACTATCAACCGATTTCTTAACAACCCATTTCTGAGTGTCAAGATTTGCTTTCTTCTTGTAAAATCTGTTTGAACTTTCACCAATTTCAAAAATAGAATTTTTGAATAATTTGGTTCGGTCAATTGGCGGTTCAAACTTAACAACTTTCTCTTTTAGTTTACGAAAAACTCCCTGTTTTGATGATATTGCCTTAGAACAATCTCTGGCAATGTGTCCAACAGTGTTGCATTGGAAACAGGTTCTCATCTCTTTCATCTCTTCTTGCTTCTTTGCAAGGAATTTACTATTTGACTGCCTCCAAAACCTTTCCTTTTCTTCCTCATCTCTTGATGTACCTGAAACAAATGTCATCTTTGCTTTAAAATCACGAACATATGTTTCATTTTTCTGTTTTTCTGTTGGAGTAAAACCAAGACCTTTCTTTTTGAAATTACGGTTAGGGTTTGATTTCTTATGAAAACCAGAACCAGAACTGTAACCTTTTTTCTTGTTTAATCTTTGTTGTACTCTTGAGGTGTATTTTTTAGGTTTATCAATAAGATTTACATCTTTTAATTCAGAAAAATTAATTTCTGTTAGTTTGAAAATCTTTTTGATCATCTCAGTTTTTACACCTCTTAGTGGAAATTCCTCATCAGAATATAATTTGTCGGAATCATTCAATGTATATGCAACTTTGAATGTTTCGTCACTCAAATTAGATTTTGATAACAGGAATTCTTTGTTGTAAACCCTTTTAACTGAAGAATTTTGACTGTTGACCATCGAACTTGAACTTTCAGAACCAGACTTTGACTCTGACTCTGACTTTGACTCTGAGTTGGACTCCAACTTTGACTCCTCAGTTTCGTCTTTATCCAACACCTGATCGACGACTTTCTTAATTAACTCGGACTCATGATCAGTGTCAGATGATGTAAACACAACATCAATATTTTCTGGCAAATTGACTGACGATTCCGACTCCCACTGTAAATTTGTTGCTTTTTCGACTCTTTCCTGATTTGGATTCCTGGGCAAATATCCATTTTCTAACGGGGGTGGACATTTGTTATAACTGACATCTTGTTTCTTACCAGAATCCTTCTTGTCAGTCTTTTTCTTTGAGTCACTCTTCTTGTTCTTCTTTTCTGGAGTCTTTTCTGGAGTCTTTTCTTCAATCACTTTTCCATCATCCTTCTTTTCTTCAGTTACTTCATCCTCTTCAAATGCCTTCATTCCTTCAACAGTTGGATAGATCCTGTCAATGACATAAGAAGTACATGAGTAACTTTTCAACAAACGATTTACTCTTTCAGTCTCAATTCTTTGCAATTCCAACTTTTGTTCTAGCACAGCACACTTTTCAATGTAGTTGTTCACCACTTTTTGCTTCGTCATAAAAGCTCCTTGAAGTGTTTTCATCGCTGTTGCTTGTTCTTCACTAGTTAAATTGTATTGGTTCATTGCTTTGTTCAGTACATCATAAGATTCCTTCAAACTATTCAAGTTATAGATCAGTGTACTGTTTTGCTTCTTCACAGCTTCACAGTTTTCACACTTCACTGGAATCTTCTTTGCATCAACTTCATCTTCAACTTTGAACTTTGCAACTTCAACTTTTACATTCCTTTTGATTACTGGAATTTCTTCGTCATCACTAGTCACTGGAGTCTTGATCTTTTTCTTCTTCTTTTTAACCTTTTCATCTTCACTGTCACTTTCAGCAAGCAGTTTCATATCAGCTTTGAATTTTCTCGCCCAATACTCACGATCATCATCACTATCTTCTTCAACTTTGGCAACAAAAGCTGTATAAGCTTTGTTTTGATCAGGAATATAGTTATCCCAATTGAAATTCTCCCAGCTAAAACCCTCGGGTAGTTTTTCATCATCTTGATCTATTATCAATGCACTACCATCAGCTCTCTTTGAAGAATTTTGATTAACCGCACAAGCTCTTTTTCCAGAATCTTCAATCACATATCTTCCATGTGCAGTTTGTGCCTGATGTTGTTGTTGTTGAGGTGGTTGTTGTGCAACTTGATGGTAAATGGCCTTTCGATAGTAATCATTGTTGTTGTTGAACGGATTTTGAGCTCCACTTGCTTCGCGGTTTTTGCACTCCCTCTTGAAGTGTCCTTTCTCCCTACAACGAAAACAAGTGACTTTAGATTTGTCAAAACCTAAAGTAGAATTACCAGCCTCACGAAGATCATCTCTTCCAGTGATTTGTTTGAATTTCTCAGCTCTCCTCAACACGCTGGCTAAGCACCATTTTATGTCCATCAACTCCATTTCTTCAGCATCGATCTGGTCATAATCTTCCTTTGTCAGCATCGGATTCCCGATTCGACCTGCAACAAAACAACTGTAAGATTCTAAAACCATTCCTAATAAAGACATGTGGTTTTTAGCAACTTCATCAGAATACTCTTGATCATTATCAAGATTTAAAACAATATTGCACTGAAATTTTCTCCCATTTTTTGTTGCTGTAATGTTTGGATCGAAAGATGGAAATGATGTGAAACTTGTTTTGCTGTTTGATCCTGATGATGAACTTCCAGGAGAGTTCTTGGCATTGTAAGCAGTTTCTATTTTTGGAGATAAATTTGTAGACTTCTCATTCACCCCTGCTTTATAATACAACCCAATATCCTGTTCACCATCGAAATCTTTCATTCGAATAATCTTTCGTTGCTCCATCTCTTGAGCTTCCAACTTTTCAATAAACTTGCTAAGTGTCAAATTGCTAAAACCTTTCTTGTTTTTGAGCATCATAAGATATGTTCCCCAAGTCTCATATGGCAAAGCATCAGCAAGTTTTTCGATCAACTCTTCATTGGTTTTCTCAATACTCAATCTCTTCATGTTAGCAAGCAAATTGCAGTATCTTTCGATCATCTCTCTAGTACTTTCATTCTTTAATATGCGAAATAGATCAAATTCTTTCTTTAGAAGCGATTTCTTGCTTTTGACCATTTCTTCACTACCACGAAACTTAGACCGTAAAGCTTTCCAAATTGAATATGAAGTTCCATTATGTTGCAATAAAACCAAAATATCTTCTTTCACAGCTTGTTGCAAAAAACTCAGCATCATTTTCTCATCTTTGTACTTCTTTCTAGCATCAGCAGTCAGATCTTTAATCGGAACCACTTCTTCATCATCATTCATCGGTCGAACATATTTTGTCTCAACACATTCCCATGCATCAAGATAGTTTGCTTGCACCCAATTCTCGAAACGCCCTTCCCAACCTTTGTATTCCTCGATGTTCATGAGTTTGGGAGGCTTTTGCATCGTGCCGGTCTCGTTTTCCAACTTCGTATTTTGTGCAAGAGAAATTGGAGTAGTCGGGGTAGCAAATGCGTTGTAAAAATCTTCGTCCATGATTCGTTTTTCAAATGAGCTTTTTCACTTTATAAAAATTCCTGTCGAGTACCTGTCGACAAACAAATACAAACACAATCAGTTTAAAAGCTTTTCAATTAACTGAAACAGACTAGTACTCGAACTGGTGACTATTTTGATCGGTTTGAAGGTTGACACACTGTGCGGACTGAATGTTGACCAACTGTGCGGACTTCTAGGACCCGAATCAAAATCAAGTGACTTGACTTTTTGAAATCTTTGAACTCCAAACCGTACGAATTGACAGAAACCACGACTCAAACCACGCGATCAGAGTAATCAAACACTTTGAACTCCAAAACGTGTGACTTGACACCTCACACGACCTGTAGGTTCAAACAAGCTGGACAATGTGCAACTTACAACATCACATGATCATATTAACCGACAAACTAAGAAACTTATCACATGTTCAATCAATAAAAAATTCCAACAAATTTTGATCTTTAATATATTCTGATTATATCGAAAATCTGATGGGACCACCACTTTGACCGAGAGACAAAAGTCACATGCAATACTCTTTAATCAAGAACTGACAGAAACTTAATATCAATCAGAATTTCACGTGACCTAAAACTTATCAATTCATTTACCAACAATTTTTACATGACTCAACATATTCTCATGCAAACAACAACACATGCTAAACTGACACATACCACATGATGACTACCTCGATTTATGTATCACAAAGCACTTTCACACCATATGATATGTATTTTCAATCGGTGATACACAAATTTAAAACTTGAAATGATAATATCAAAGTGACAAGTTTCAAGCGAGATCAAACAAAATCAAAACAACTTTTTCAAGCGAGATCCAATCAGATCAATTTCGCTTCAACGATTCAAGCGAAATCATCTAGAATTATGTCTTTTTTTCAAGCGAAATCTATCTAAACAATTGCTGATGTCATCTTTTGTTCGAACAATTGAAGCGAAATTCCACAAAAATACAAGATTTAGGCTGATTTTAAACTTGAAATTTTCAAGGATTGATTAAACCATGTATGCGCACAATATATGTGAATTTTGTCCGATTTTGACTGAAAAAAATTTTGTTTTTCGAAAAGAAAGGTGTAGAAACAGATTTTACGGCTGAATCAACAAGAACTCTTCTTCACTGGCTCTGATACCAATTGTAGGATCGGATTCCGACCTAAACGAGTCGTTTGGAAGAGTTCTAGTCCGTTTCAAAGGCGGAAACAGAGAAACGGATGGTAAAACAGCTTGATTTACACTTTAATCCTCTTTTATATTGAATTGACACTGTTTACAATCGAAAGGAAAACCGGCAGCACCTCGGTATCGCTTCTGGCAAAATGTTACAAATGACAAGTATGACATCTTATATATAGGGCTTATGATTTCGCTTGAAACTCTTCAAGCGAAATCCTACAAAGACTATCATTCTAGATTGAAGCGAAATCAATAAGTTCAATTTTGTCTTCAAGCGAAATCTTCCGAATTCATAACTCTGATTTGAAGTTTGCATGCAATCTCACGTGTACTTGTGATATGATGTCACTAGTGATGTCACTTGATGATGTCACTAGTGATGTCATGCTTGATTAGATCCGAACCAAACCCGAGACTCGATACAAGACGAAGACGACAGATGTGTGCACCAACAATTCAAAGGACCCGTTCTTACATATAAAAACTTGCGATTAAGTTTATTGTGTGGTGTGTAATCTAGAGTTAAACAAATAAGAATTAAAATATATTTATAAAACTACCCATCACTTATATACAAAGTGGTAACAAACTTTACTTTAATTTATATATTGTATAAATATTTAGGAAAAATAATTGGGGGGAGGCAATCCTATATAGTTTTTAAAATTTTCGGACGAAAAATCGAAACCTATACACTTCTAACCGAAACATTGCGGTGGGCGGGTGCACCCCCGGGCACCAACTAACCTTCACCACTGCTTAGAAACTCATCTAGTTAAATCAGGAATTTTGAACAATAATTGAATGTTAGGTATTTGATACTTTCGTGGTTGATAATTTGACAATACTTATGAAATTTGAATAATTATTATTGAAACAAATAGTGTTGTGGAAATCTCGTGAGCAATCTGAACGCTTAGTGCCGCACCCCGATGTTTTCGCCATCGGTTGGCGTGTGACAACATAACTTAGAAATAAGTTTTGAATGGGTTTGGTATGGCAAAAACAAGTTTACTCGATCACAGGGACTATTTGTGACAAACTGCAAAAGTCTGCCAATTCGCATAGCTACGTACGCTCTGGAACAAGATCATAAACTAAACATACCCTAAATACCCTTTACATAGCTTAGAAATAAGTTTTGAGGGGTTCGATATGCGAAAATACGCTTATTTGATCACAGGGACTAAAAGCGTCAAAACTGCGAAAGTATGCATATACGTGCAAATCTTGCGTTCTGACCCTATCCGGACATCCAAAAATTTTTGTAATCACTAAAATATTGTATTTTAGTGATGGGAATGCAAAAGTACCATTCGTCGCACAATTTGGATCGTTTTCGCGTCCGTTCGAGTTTCGTCGTAATTAACCGAAAACGCGATCGTACGACCAAACGAACCGTATCCATAATTTTTCCAAGCATATTTCAAGTCTATGCTTTAACATCCTTGTAGAGCCTTGAAATTGGGTTAACGGGGGTTAAACGCGTCAAAAACAAGTTTCGGAGTTGTAGGGACCTGTTTGGCCAAAACTGAAAAGTCTAGACAGATTAGCTGGCGGGCCGTGACAGCCTGAGGCTGTCTTGGTCGCGGGCCGTGACTGATGGTGCTGGCAGAAACCAGTTTTTCATTTAAACAGCTGTTGTCCTTGTTTTTTATCATAGTTTTTTATTATTGTGGGCTAATTGTGTGTTCAACAAGTCCCCTAATTAGCTCCTAACAAGTGTATGGTGTAGATTATTCCTTGATTACCACAGAAAACACTTGGCATGATCACATTCATCCTAGAATAATATAAATACCCATGATCATCTTCATTCCAACTTGCTCATTTTCATTCTCTTTCACTTTAGCTCTGAATTGAGGCGACCACACTTGTTGGAGGCCTCATACCTGAGCATTCTTAGTCATTTTTCCAGCCTAGAGCACTTGTAAGTGTTCTTCCTTGGCTTGTTTTTTTATTTCAAGCTAAAAGTCAAACAGTGTTTGACTTTCAACTTTGACCATGAATTAGTCAAGTCAAAGTTCAATTGAACTTTGCAACGTGAGCGTAATCACGATGGTTATAGTCCCTTGCGACTATACCTACTGATTACCACGTTGACTAGTCAAAGTGACGAGTCAAAGTTTCGATCAAAATGCACGATTATATGCATTTTGCAATGAAACTATTTTCGGGTATCAAAACACTTTGTTTTGATACCAAATAAGTTTTCTAACTTAGTTAAACATGTTTTAACATGTTTAACTCGTCACTTTTAGTTTTGTGATTATTTAGGGTCGTAAGTCAAGCGGTCTCGACAACCGCTATGACTTTCGAACCCGACCCATTTCGTCGATCATTAGGATCCGACCAAACATATTTTGTGACCATAGTTGTATAGGGAATAACCTTCCGAGGTTATACCTTATGGTCACTTTGTTTGATTAGTTGTATGATAGGTAGTTTATATGCCTTAGGAAAATGACCAAAATGCCCTTTTGCGCATAATTTCAATTTAAGCATATGTAACCAAAATTTTGCCACTTAAACTGATTATGCAACATAATTAAACATGTTTAGGCATATAAGACTTATCATATGACTAGTTAGACCATCCGAACGCGCATTTGCGCAAATGACGCGTTAAAGTAGCGTAAACTACCTTAACGGGTCAAAAGCACTTGGGATTGATTTCAAATTAGAATGTAGGCTTTGTTAAACCATATCATATGAGTTCCAACACTCATTTGGTTTACAATACCTCATTCTACCCGATCTCCCGATTTAGGTCCCGATTTATTGACATAGTGATCCAATACTAGGTGCCACTTAATTTCTTGACTTCCCGAGCTTTGTTAGTTCACTAGATCAAGGATACTTGCAATCTCAAGTGAGTACATAGTCCCTTCTTTTACTGCTTTCAAGTTTATATCACTTTGAAACAAAATGGTTTACAAGGTGATTGTATGATTATTATCTATTACAAATGAATACTTGTGTAATACTGAGGTGAAAGGGCAATGGAGTTTTTGTTGTATGTATTGAATGCTTGGCTTAACTCATTGTCCTTTGCTTGATGAGCCTTCTATTTATAGAAGGCCTGGATACATGAATAAACATTTATTTATTCATGTATATGTCCTACAAAAAGTAGCTTCTTAACAATTTCATTGAATCCAATTATCAAGTTGCCTTTGTCATTATGAGATCCAATAATGTCAAGTTGCTTCGGTTATTGTGGTAGGTTCCAACTTGTTCAGACAAGTGGGGTTATATTAGAATTTCTGATAACCACTTCATCAGAAATTCTGGTGAACAAATCATCAGAAAGTCTGATGATCAGTTTTGCCAGAAACTGAGAAATATCATCAGATCCATCAGAATGGCGTTTTCTGATAATCTTCTTTAGTTCTTGATCAGCTTCTGATTATTTGAAGTAGATGTTGTTCTTTTTAGTTGTCCTATCCGGTTTTCTTCTTTTTGTTTGATCTTCAGGACTTTTATCTTCCTCATAGATCAAGCTGAATTTTTTTTCTTCAATACTTACAAATAAAGTTTCCTAACAGTTTTCCCTTAAGTATTGTAAGAAAATGAACTACCTCATGAACAGAAAATTTCCCAAACAGTGGAAACTTAAAATTTGCAAATCAAGCAAGTTACTACTATTCTGAAAACAAATTACATAAAAATAAAACAACTATGTTTTTCAAAACAGTTTTGCCCTTTTGAGTACATCTCCAGACTTCAGTTTCTTTTTGTAGGAAATGTACTTGTTGTAGATGTCATACATGTCTTTGTACCAGTGTAACACCTCGTAAAATCACGACCAATATAATAAAGACACGTGTCATGGATTCTAAACATGTTATAAACCCGGATCATGATTAAAAAGGATATATGAAGAAATTAAAAGTGTCAACATGTTAATTATTACCTCTGAGTGACCTTTTAACTTTTTCAACTTTGGTAAAATATAATTACATTCCCATAGAAATCTGATTAAGATTTCATGGGTATCCAGTTAAATCATGTAATGAATAATTCAATATTCAAATCCAAGAATTTGGAATCCCATGTGCAAAATCGACAAATTTCATTCAATAACCTCTTTTTACAAGACTCCAAGGCAACCAATGCATGGCAATGCATTCTTAGCAATGCAGACCTGATCATATGGGCTTTCCTGCTGATGGTGACCAGAGATTCGAGTTATGATAGGTTGCATGGTCAAATGTTAAAAGTTCTCAAAATTTTTGTCTTTGATAGAAGGCTTACGGAGCGCAAAGCTCTTGCCTTACGGTCCGTAAGACGACTAAACTGGGCGATAAAAATTTGAATTACGGATACGGACCGTAGGGGCTTAAGCTTACGGTCTGTAAGGACTGTATCTGGGTATAATAATGGACAGCTGCAGGTTCAGCCAGTTCCACCGCCTTTTTAAGATAGTTTTTCGATTCTATGGGCCTTGAAACTGGTTTTTCATGCATAGGGACATCTGGAATTCATCAGAGATCACTTGTAGACCTTGGTGGAATGATCCTATGAGTTTTAAACTCCTATATAAGCCCTCTTGTTTGATGGTTCAATTGCTCATTCACCCAAAAATTATTCTAACTCATTGTCTGGAGCTCTCTGGACTTCAAGCAAGCTTCCATCAGCTCCTAATTCATGCTAAGGACCATTGTGAGTGTTCTTAGCCTCTCTAGTTCATGTTTTATTAATCTAATGACCAAAAGTAGAAGTTATGGAACCTGTTTTAACACTAAAATAACTTGGTAAATAATGTAAGAACATGTCTAAGCATGTTAAACCCGACAATTCTGAGCATAGGCTCGGTTCGGAACCAAAAGTCGCAAAAGAAGACTTTTGCTTTGACTTTCAGTTCTGACCCGATTTAGATGATTTTAGGAATGCTTTAGGGTTCCATTAGGACTATGTTACATGTTAGTATAACCCTCTGAGTTTATACAATGTGGTTCCTTTGTAATCCTAGTTCATTGCATGTTTCCGTTAAGTGCCTAAATTTGACCATTATGCCCTTTTGATCTTAAAATGAGATTTTTGAAAATCTGAGAGGACAAAAACCTTTATTACTGATTTATAAACTTGTCCTAAAAATTTGACATCAGTTTGAGGTCTAAATTAGGAGTTTTGCTCAATATCGTAATTTGAAAGCTTTTTATTAATTAAACGGCATATTTTGCATAAACCTATTTAAACCCAAATTTCGACACCAAAATTTTTACCCACTGATATAATATAATATTGTGGGATTTTTGAAGATTTTTATTTATTTTTAAACTGAACATAAAATAGGGTTCTTGCTTTGATTCGGTAATTGTCGGTTATACCCTTTTCTTGAATAAAATGAGTTTTACATAACATTTTGATACCAAATCTTTTGCTACTGATTTTATATGATAAATAAAATATTTTGAACCTTATAAACTAATCAAAAACCCAGATTTCCTTATATAACCCGAAAATCGCCTAAAACTGACTTTCTACGCGTTTTAAACGCATAGTATGGGTTAAAACTATTTCTGGCATATAAGACTTAATACCTACTGATGTTTTAAGTAATTTTTTATACTTTAACAGTAAAAAAAAGTTTTGAATTCAGATTTCCAATTTTGACCTTTAAAGCTTATGTGAAATGACCAAAATGCCCCTACGGTGCATAGTTTGGTTATAAATGATAAATTTCACATATATGCAATACCTTACTGATATGACTTGAAAAAATAAATATTTTTACTGATCGTTTAAGACCAGAACCTCAGTTTAATATTTAACCTCTTTTATAATCCTTAAAATGACCAAAATACCCCTACGGGGCTTAAATTGATTTTAAATTCGTTTTGGGCATAATGGAAGGTATTCTACTGATATCACAACATATTTAAGGCATATTAACTTAGGAAACCTGTTCATGACTCATTTGGTTACCCGTTATGCATTTATCGCGTTTGGTACGGTTTATGTAACTAGTTTGCATAAATTAACCGAAACGGGTCAAACCTTATCATTTTCACATCAAAATCCAGAATGTGTTTAGCTTACCCATGTTATACAAGTCTTCATACTTTTCGGGTCTAAACCACATTCTAATCCGGTCTTCGCTTAGTCTTGCGTTTTGAACCGTATACCTTTCTTTAAAACTAACCGGTCTAAGTTTAAACTTAAGTGGGACCCGTTAGGAATCTATTAGGTTATTAAAAACTTCATTCCAGATTTAGGAGCCCAGTAAAAGATAACTGCACTTGCTGATTGTATACAACTAAGATAAATTTGTATAATTTGCTCAGGTAAATACTTTTAACTTATTTTCCCTTATACGGGCTTGGGGTACGGTATATAAAATACCGCTTGGTAGGGTATTGAATTTTTAATCGTATGAAGGTTAAATCATTGAGATAACCCGTTTAATCTGTTTTGTTTATTCTAAGCCTTTGGGGGGTTAATGACCATGTCCTGGATATCCTAGGCTCATTCATTGAAATGGCCACGACTTAAGCACGGGGTGTAGGCATACACCTGCCGGTGCGTATGTAAAATAATGTACCCACCTGTTCGAGAATAACTCACCGTGGGATATATTATGTGGTGTGTCTATTAATCTTTAATCCGGTTTTCAGCCCGGGTAACTGAACGTATAATAAACATGTAATTCTTTAACAAGTTTATTTTTAAATAATTATCCCAGGTTATAAAAGATATTTTGTGCCTTGTGCATTCAAATCAATTTTCTTAAAAATTTTCTAAATGAGTCGGTTAATTGTATTTAACAGTGAAAACTGACGTATTTTCCAAAAAGGTTAAGTTCATGTGGGTGCATACGTCTGTCAACTTCGTCTTGTATCGAGTCTTGTATTAGAATAGATAAAACAGGGCACGCAAAATGAGAAATGTGAAAAAGGGGTAATTTTGCACGAAATAGCATATTGCTATTTCGTACGAAATCATATGGTAATTTCGCACGAAATTGCAATTTCGTGTGAAACTTGATTTCGCATGAACGTGTTCGTGCGAAATAGCCAACCCTATAAATAGGTGCCTTGTGATTTCGTTTGGAGGAGTTCCAACTTTCCGGTTTCAGTGCCGAATTGCTGCCGAAGTGTCTACTCGCTGTAATTTTGTGTTAAATCAATCAAAAGACAGTTTAAAGTGAATTGCAAGCTGAATTACCTCGATACATTTGTTTCCGCCTCTCGTATTGAGCAAAAACTCTTCTGAACGACTCGTTTGGTCGGTAAAACGATCCTACAAGTGGTATCAGAGCTCAGGAGGAAGAGTTCTTACAATTTCAGCTGCAAAATCTGATTTCTACACCTTCTTTTCAAAATTAAACTTGATTTCACGGTCAAAATGTTTTAAATTTCACACATTATATGCGAAACTGTGTTTTAACAAAGCCTTGAAAGAATTGGACCTAAAATTAGCTTAAAACCTGATCAATTTTGGCAAAAACAGCTCGAGATGATAACATCAGCAGTATTTCGCACGAAATAAGGTTCTAATTTCGCACGAAATAGCCTTATTTCACACCAGATTATCATTCCGTTTGAAAAGGGTACTTCATTTCATACAAAATTACCTATTTCGTACGAAATCACCTAATTTCGCTTGAATATTCAGCTATTTCGTACGAAATTACTTATTTCGCTTGAAACCAGTGTATTTCGCACCAAATCGGTATTTCGTTTGAAAGAGTGATTTCGCACCAAAGTTCATTTCGCTTGAAAGGGTATTTCGTTTGAAGGTTATTTTGTTTGAAAGATCAAGTTTAGAAAATTTTGAAACCGAATCATGGAGAATGAGTTTTATAATGCCTTCGCTAGTCCGATGACTATAGTTCAAAGTACGATGCTTGAAAATGAAACAGGGACAACCCAAAAACCGCCTAAGCTCATGAGTATCGAGGAATACAGTGGATGGGCTGAACGTTTTGAAACTTGGGTTCAAGCATATCACTTAGATGCGTGGGAACACACTGAATCTCAATATACTAGACCAGTCGGAAATGGTGGAGTGAAAATTGATATTAGAGATTTAGGTGCTGATGAAAAAAGGAAATATAAAGATGAAAAAATGATGGTTAGTCTTTTGCAGCAAGCCATTAAAGAAGACATTCTGATCCTACTTCAACACAATGGAAGTGCACATTCGATATGGACAGAATTAGAATCAAAGTTTCTTGGTAGTGATGAAATGCTCAAGAAAAAAAATCACTTATGAAGAAAGAATTTGATCTTTTCCGTGGATTGAGAACTGAAAATACAAAACAGATCATTGAAAGATATTGCAATTTGTTGAAGAATATGAACAGATTAAACATCAGAAAAGATAATGATGAACTGATTGAAAAGTTGGTTGATGTGTTGCCACACGATACTTGGGGCACGTATCTTATGATGTTGAAAAATAAACCAGATTTTGACAAGCTAACATTGAGTGAGTTTATTAAACAATTGGAAGCTCAAGAGATGGAACAAAGAAAGATAGCAAGAATGAAGAACTATGATGGAGAACAAGACATTGGGTTGCATTACAAAAGTGGTGTTAGTGAGAAGACTAATATTTCACCAAAGATTGAAATGGCCTTCAATGCAAAAAGTTCTTCTGAAAGTTCATCTCAAGGATCAAGTAGCAAAATGGGATTTTCGTCATATCCATCGTTTGATCCAAATTTCTCAACAACAAAGAGTGGGAAAGTTCTCCAATGCAATATTGCATTAAATATTGAGAATAATCAGAACTACTCCGAAGAAGTTGCAAAAAGTCATATGTCTTTGTTGCTGACTGTGCTAGAATCGTATGGAAGTTTGGTTGCAGGGAGGATCGGAAATCCTATGTTGACTAAAGATGATTACGATCAGGTTGATGCTGAGGAGATGGAATTGATGGATATAAAATGGTGTTTGGCAAGCGTGTTAAGAAGAGCCGAAAAGTTTAAACAAATTACGGGAAGAGATGATTTCCGTGATGCAAATGTTTCTACTCTAGGATTTGATAAATCTAAAGTTACTTGTTTTCGTTGCAGGGAAAAAGGGCATTTCAAGAGAGAATGCACAAACCGCGAAGCAAGTGGAGCTCAAAATCCTTTCGGAAACAATGACTACTATCGAAAGGCGATTTACCATCAAGTTGCTCAATAGCCTTATCAACAAGAACAGCAACAAACTGCACATGCTAGAAAGGTGATTGAAGATTCAAAGAAAGCTTGTCTTGTTAATCAAGATGATGGAAGTTTATCAAAAGAAAACAATTGGGATAAATATATTTCAGCAGAGAGTAAAGCATGTGTGATGAACAAAATGAAAGATCAAGATGATGAAAGGCTTCCAGAGGGTTTCAGTTGGAAAGATTTCAGTTGGGATAATTATGATCCTAACAAAACTTCTGGTCATAAAGCTTTTGTTGCTCAAATTGTTAAAGATGATGGTGATAATTACATGGTTGATGATTATTGGGCAGAGAAAATGAAAAAATATTTAGCCAGGCAAAGTAAAAAAGTTGAAGAAGAGGTTTGTGTGATAAAGAAGCAAGACAAAGAAATTCCAGTGTTTGAAGTTAAAAAGGAAGCTGTTGCAGAAAAAGTAACCGAGAGCTGTGAAAACTGTGAGACTATGAAGAAGTAAAACAGTGAATTGATTCACAACTTGAACAGGATGAAAGAGTCATATGATGTCCTGAACAAAACTATGAATCAATACAACGAGTCAAGCGGTGAACAAGCTATAGCAATGAAGATACTCAAAGGAGCATACATGAGACAGCTTGATAGTGTCAACTATTACACTGAGAAGTGTGCTGAGCTTGAATTAAAGCTAGAAACACAGAGAATTGAAACCGAGAGAGTAAATAGATTGTTAAAAAGTTACTCATGTTCTACTTTTGTTGTTGACAGGATTTACCCCATAGTGGAAGAAATGAAGACGTTTGAAGAAGAGAAGACTTCGGAAGAGAAGAAGTCTGAAACAAGAATAGATGATGAAGTGAAGATATCTGGTAAGAAACCAAGTGTTGTCTATAACAAATGTCCACGCCCGGTCGAAAATGGATATTCTCCTCGAAATCCAAATTCGGAAAGAGTAAAAAAGGCAACAAACTTACAGTGGGAGTCAGAGTCTTCAGATAATTTGCCGGAAAATATTGATGTCACATTCACATCATCTGAAACTGATCATGAGTCCGAGTTAATAAAGAAAGTGGTCGATCAGGTGCTGGATAAGGATGAAACGGAGGAGTCCAAGTCAGAGTCAAAGTCTGAGTCCAACACGTCAAAGTCAATAGTCAAAAAGGACAAACGGGTTTATATTAAAGAATTTTTGTTATCGAAATCTAATTTGAATGACGAACTGATCAAAGTAGCATATACTTTGAAAGATTCTGACAAATTATATTCTGATGAGGTATTTCCAATAAGAGGTGTCAAAACTGAAATGATCAAAAAGGTTTTTAAACTAACAGAAATTAATATTTCTAAAATAAAAGATGTAAATCTTTCTGGAAAACCTAAAAATTACACATCAAGAGTTCAACAAAGATTAAACAAGAAAAAGGGTTACAGTTCTGGTTTTGGTTTTCAAAAGAAACCAAACCATAACGGTAATTTCAAAAAGAGAGGTTTAGGTTTTATTCCACCAAAAAAATCATAAAAATGAGAAAATTTATAAACCAAAACCTGTTTTTGTTACAGGAAAATCATTTGAAGAAGAAAAAGAGCAAGTGTTCAGAAAGCAATCCAACAAAGAATTTCTTGCCAAGAAGCAAGAAGAAATGAAGAAAAGTGTTGCTCAGAAGAAGATAGAGACGAGAACCTGTTTTCAATGTAAAACAGTTGGTCACATTGCCAGGAATTGTCCAAAGGCAATAAAAACAAAACAGGGAGTCTCTGGTAAACTGAAAGAAAAGATTGTTGAGAAAACCGAACCACCAACAAGCAGATTTAAAGTTTTTGAAAATTCAACTTTTGAGGTTGGTGAATGTTCGAAATATGTTTACAAAAGAAAGGAGAAACTTAACAATCAAAAATGGGTTGTTAAGAATTCAAGTGATAGCTCTGGTGATGAATCTGATTCCACAAAATCAGAGGAGCCAAAAGTTGTTATCAAAGAAGAGAAATCAGTTCCGCCATTGGATGATGCAAATTTTCCACCATTGCGGGCTGAGAATTTGAAATCTAAAATTGGTAAAATTGAAATTTCAAATCAATTCTTTCCTGAAAAGAAAGAATTTGATGTTGAAAAAGCTTTTAATCCCACCGTTCAAAATATTTTTGGAAAAATGATTGATGGGAAGGTGAAAGGGGTTAAGGAATTTTATGAAAATAAAACGAAGAAACCAGATGGAGATGGTTCATCCCGGATTAGTAACTGGGATAGAACCTATCACGACTAAATTCTGGACTTGCCGGAGCTCCCAAGTTGGTAATCGCGGAGCATGTATCGGCATCATTCTTGAAAAATTGTTTTTGAAGAGGTTGACTTGCCGAAACTCCCAGGTTGGTAAGTGTTGGGTAGGAATCGGCATATTGAGATTTCAACTTACAAGTGGTAATTGTTGGTAAGCAAACCGACAAGTGGTTGAAAGAGAGGTTTTACCTACAAGTGGTTAATCAAGGTCATTAAGTTGAACTTGATTTAACTTTCATTCAAATGATTGGAAAACAAAGTGATGATCACATCCCCATTTTTACAAGTGGTAAAATCAACAAAACTTATTTTCCAGAAAAACCATTTTGATTAAAACAAACTTAAGTGTTTTGAAATCAAATGGGAAAATAGTTTGTTATAAGGGGGAGTTCTGATTGTTTATGTCAAGAGGATGGCGATTTGAAGCAATTCACAACAGTTGTCACTTTATTTGTACAGTTTGTTTTCAAAATTCTTTTAAATGATTTTGAATTTTAGGGGGAGTAAGACATTTCAGAAAATCCAAAAACATTTGAAAATTTTAAAATCCAAAAACATGATAAAATCAAAATGAGTTTTGTTGTGAAAAAGAGGAAATGATAGTACATCAGTGGACTATCACAGCATGCTAAAGAATTGGAAATTTTAAAAGTGATAAACGGTCTCACTAATGATATGCCAGTAGGTTTTTGCACATTTAGTAGATTGTGTCGAGATATAAACCTAAATTTCAAAGTTACTTATCTCGTGGGGAACATCTCTCAGATATATGGGTAACCCCCCCGAAATCTTGTTTGAAAGGTCCCTCTTTCTGAGATACTAGGTCTTTATGCTTAGTGATATCTGGGGTATTATCCCGGGACTTCTGATTTTGCGGAAGCAATGGCTTAGTCCCCGTATAATACTTTCTGCTTGCTTGAAATATAGCACCCCCCTCAGCATAAAAAATGATGAAACATTGAAAAATGTTAATCATGTGCTGTTGAAGAAAAGATTCTCTAAAGGGAACCCACCAAAAGTCGAAGCCGTCATCTCTCTGATTTTGCGGAAGTAATAGCCTGAGCTCTCACGGCCCTCAAATTTAACCCTTTACAGATATCATCTAGGTATACTCACCTGTAAGACTGAATATTGGGATCTGGATACGGGAGTATATTCTGAGGTGGGACACGCGAATAAGTTTAAGTCTCTAAAACATTAATCTCGTATCTCGAAACAGTTGAACTTTGGGTGAACATTTAAAGTGGATCAGTATACTGACAATCTACGTGAATCGTTTAGAACTTAAAATGTTTAAAGCTTAACGGTGTTGGTGATTTGTCTCAAAAACTGATATGATCCTCTTACACAAACTCACAAAAATATTGTCTGTAAATATTTTCTTATTGCATATTAACACACTGAAAATCTTAGAAAAACCCAAAAAGAATATGTTTTAGCATAAAATTTTGAAAAAATACAAAAAGATTTTCGACAACTGATGTTGAAGAGCTATTGTTCAAAATTCCAAGTGCTAAACATGATGAACAAGTTTGGGAGAGTGTAGTTTGAAGAAGTTATTTCTACAAGTGGTCATCAAAGATTATATAATTCTGAAAGATTCCTGCAATGTGGTTTCTATATTTGCAATATTTTAAAATTTGTGAAACTTATGTTTGTGGTAGAGATTGTGTAGGAATGAAGATTGAGAAAAGCCAGGGTACGATCTTAGAACCTGTGAAAAGCGAATTCCAGACTGCGATCGAAAGGGGGAGTCTGATGACATCAAGAGGGAGTCTGAAGATATAAGCTGCTAATGCTGATGATCTTAAAGAATCAAGAGACCTGATTAAGAGGAGTATATAGCCAGGTTGCGATTCTGGGAGGAAGAGAAAGAGATTGATTGAGGATGCTTACAATGGAGAATCTTTGGAGAGAGCGTGAAGAGTGATAAAGACTGAAGGATTGACAACCGAAGACTCGACACTGAAGACTTCGTCAACATCCGAGGGGGAGTCTGTTGGTGCATACGTCTGTCAACTTCGTCTTGTATCGAGTCTTTATTAGAATAGATAAAACAGGGCACGCAAAACGAGAAATGTGAAAAAGGGGTAATTTCGCATGAACGTGTTCGTGCGAAATAGCCAACCCTATAAATAGGTGCCTTGTGATTTCGTTTGGAGGAGTTCCAACTTTCCGGTTTCAGTGCCGAATTGCTGCCGAAGTGTCTACTCGCTGTAATTTTGTGTTAAATCAATCAAAAGACAGTTTAAAGTGAACTGCAAGCTGAATTACCTCGATACATTTGTTTCCGCCTCTCGTATTGAGCAAAAACTCTTCTGAACGACTCGTTTGGTCGGTAAAATGATCCTACAATGCAGGTACTAATCTAAATGGGCTGGCAACTCCTAGCATCAATAAAGAGTCTTGCAAGCTTAGATGTTTATAAATCTATTGAACAATGTTCCTTTTATCTTGATCCGCCTGTGGATCTCTTACAACCGTTTTTGTAATAATTGATATTACTTTCATTCGGTTTGTAATGTTTTTATCTTTCGACTTCCGCTGTGTATTAAACTGAGATAAATTGTCTATGATGATATCAACTACGTCACGATACTCCCCACCGGGCCCACTGGTAATACGTGGTAATATCAGGGTGTGACAGGTTGGTATCAGAGCCAACATTGAAAATTTTGTGTTTAATCTCAATGACACAGTTTGCACATTCCTCGACTTCCGAGTCTAGACAAAGAACTTAGGACTAATCCTAATTCTTTTTATTTTGCCCTTTATTGTTTTCCTTTGTTGTATCTTTTTTTTGTTTTGATAGGTTCAATAAAATGCCACCAAGGTTCCGAAGAGGAGGACGAGGAAAGGGGCCATTCAACGCCCCCAACGATCACGAGGCCGGACCTTCCCACCGGCGAACTCCGTCTGTTACAATGAGCACCAGTCCTCAAGAAGACTGGAGTACCTACTTAGAGCCTGCGAGGCGTTCTGTCTCGCTTAGCTCTTCACCTTCCTACCATGATTCCTTAGGACTCCATCAAGGCAACGAGTCCGACCATTCACGCCATTCCTACCAACCACTGCAGCGGTCGGGGTCACACCGCGCGTTTCAAGACCCGACCCCATATTTCCAGAGCCGGTTTAACCCGGCAAATCAGATTGAAGAACCAATGGGTCATAACCCATTGGGCCCGAAGACCATTTCCCTGAAGCTCAGGACATGGAGATGGATGATGACCTGGATCCCCCCGAACCACCATCTGGGACACCTACTCACCCCATCGAGATTTCGGATGGGTCGTCTTTTCATGGATCACCTTATCGTGGTCCAGACAGCTATGATGCAAGGTTTTCCCAATACGACTGGGTGTTTACTCCCTCTTAGAACCCATCGCAGCAGCAACAGCAGCAGGATCCCTCTGAGGATTCACGTTTTGTAGCGGTGACTCCACCGCCACCGCCACCACCGCCTCCAGAACAGCAACCACCTCCGGAGCCACCGAGGCGTAGGAGATCAGGAGCATGGATGTCCGTGCGAGGAGGGGATTTCCACTTCAGCACCCCTCAGCATTCAAGTGGCAGTCACTACCCGCCACTTTATGAAGACCCACAGATGGGTGGGCCTTCAAACCCCGTTTTCGAGGTGTACTCTGCGCCAGTCGCACCGCCACCAGTGGGTTATGATAACCCAATTCCTTCATACGCCGGTGCAGCGGTGTATAACCCTTTTGAGCAGCCTGCCTACTCTGGGTACAACTACTACAATGCCCTCGATGTTGACCCATACCTCGTAGCAGGCAACTACAATGCTCTTCACCCTGAAGGGCCCTATGCAGCTTCGTACCAATCTAGGTACCAAGCTTTTGGGTATCCATACCCGCCACCTCCTCAACCTCCGCATCAGCAACCGCCACAGCCGCCATTGATACCGCCACCGCAGCAACAGGAGATTCTTCAAAGGTTGAGCCAGGTGGAGCGGGAGGTTCAAGAAGAGCGTAGGAGCCACCGAGGATTTCTCAAGGGTCTAGCGAATCTAATCAAGGGAAAAAAGAAAAGGGATTTTTGAAGATTCCTTATTTATTTATTTATTTGTATTGTAATGTCCTTGTTTCAATCAAGTCCCTGCGTGGACATCTATTTATGTATTCAGTCCCTATGAGGACTTGTATTTTCAGTTTAGCCCCTGCGTGGGCAAGTTATTTCTGTTAAAGTCCCGTTTAGGGCATTTATGTACTCTTTTTATTTAATTATGGAATGTGTTGAATTTAAAATTTCAATTATCATTATATGAATGGAAATAATATATGAAATAAAATAAAATATCATTCCTTTTAAAGAGTAATCTGCCATTATATATTAAAGAAAATCTTGAAGGCAAAACCTAGCCATGTGTCGTATTAAGACAGGGCCATGATGGTAATTCCTTGTAAGATTCAAAATCCTTGTTAACATCTGAAAACATGTTAACACTCCTGGAAAATGTGATTCGATAAAATCACGTAAGTCATCCTTATATTGGATCCTTCCAATTCCTTTCTTATATTCAACATCCATTAAGTGATGTAATGCCTACGGGCCATAATCATTGTCATATAAGACAAAAGAAAGTTGTAGTCTATGACTCCCTGTCAAGAAAGGTAATGAACTATGATTCAATGCCTTAATGCCTCGATCATATAAGATCATGGCTTATAGTTTAAATTGTCCCTGTGACTTGGCTTTTGTGCCATTATAATATCAATAAATTATAACCGAGGAAAATTATAATGAAAAATCCCGAATGAATGTGCTTAATAAATTAACCAATATGGTTTATTAATACCATGGTTAATAAATTTATCAAGGTGACAATTCTGTTATAGACTTCTGAATGTATCATTATCATTATTTTATGTAGCAAACAAGCTACATGGCAGAATCTGAAGAAATCAACAGTCACCCTATAGAGAATCATGATACTACCAGAATCAACGTAACTGGTGCGGAACTTCAAGCATTGATTGAAAATGCTGTTTCTAAAGCCATGGACAGGCAGTTTAGAGAATCTAGTGGTACACGCTCTAAGACTCACTCTGTGGCTCAAAGTAAGCCACCTTCTAAATCTCATGAGTCAAAGAAAGATGATGCCCAACACTCATCAAATCAGCACAGTATTCCATCTAAGAAAATTGTATTTGATCAAGAGTCGCGTGCAAAGACCTGTTCATATAAGTATTTCGTCTCTTGTAAGCCCAGAGATTTTACTGGGGAAAAAGGCGCCATTGATTGCATGACATGGCTAGATGAGATGGATACGGTGGTTGACATTAGTGGATGTGCCGAGAAAGATATTGTGAAGTATGTTTCACAGTCGTTCAAGGGAGAAGCCCTAGCTTGGTGGAGGTCTTTAATCCAAGCTACTGGAAAGATTCCGTTATACAACTTGACATGGGCTCAGTTTGTTGCTTTGATCAAAGAGAATTTCTGTCCTCAACATGAAGTTGAGAAAATCGAGACCGACTTCCTAACATTGGTTATGAAGAACTTTTACTGCCAAGCGTCTCTCATAAGTTTTAACACTATGTCACGATTGGTTCCATACTTGGTGACACCAGAACCAAAACCTATAGCCCGTTTCATTAGGGGTTTAGCCCCAGAAATTAAAGTTAGTGTGAAAGCATCAAGACCTACTACCTTTAGGTCAGTAGCTGATTTGTCATTATCTCTTACCCTTGATGCGGTCAGGCAGAGATCGCTTAGGAATTCTGATGCTGGGAAGAGAAAACGTGAGGATGATAACTCATACCATTCAGACAAGAAGCACAAAGGGAACTCTGATCACAAGAATAGTTCAGGGTTCAAGAAAGAGGACCAACAGTCGGGTGAGAAGCCCAAATGCAAGACCTGCAAGAAGCGCCATTTGGGAAAGTGCAGGTATGAATCAAAGTCCCAATCACAGCCAAGAGCGTGTGGGATCTGTAAGTCTTCTGAGCATAAGACATTGGATTGTAAGAAGATTAAGGATGCAACTTGTTACAACTGTAACGAGAAAGGGCATATCGAGTCCAACTACCCAAAGTATGCGAAGAAACCTGAAGAAGGCAAGAAGACCAATGCCCGGGTCTTCCAAATGAATGCCCAAGAAGGAATCCAAAATGATAACTTGATATTGGGTACCTTTCTTATCAATGATGTTTATGCAAGGGTATTGTTTGATTCGGGTGCAGATAAGTCGTTTGTAGATAATAAGTTTTGTAAGTTACTAAATCTGCCTGTTAAAACCCTAAGCATAAAATATAAGGTAGAATTGGCCGATGGTACCACAGAAACTGCTTCAACTGTGTTAGATGGGTGTTTTATATCCATTAGGAACCACTCCTTTCCGTTATCCTTGCTTCCTTTGAAACTAGCTGGATTCGACATAGTAATAGGCATGGATTGGTTATCTCATAACCAAGCTCAGATCGTTTGTGACAAGAAACAAGTGGTTATCAAGACTCCGTATGGTGAGCCACTTACCATACAAGGAGACACTCAGCATGGGTTGCCTAAGAAAGTGTCTATGCTTAAGGCATCAAGGTGCATGAAGAAAGGTTGTGTCATCTGTATGGCATAAGTGACAATTGATGAACCAAAACCCAAGATTAAAGATATCCCTATTATTTCTGAATACCCTGATGTATTCCCTGAAGAATTACCTGGTTTACCCCCAGATAGGCAAGTAGAGTTTAGAATCAACATTATACCTGGAGCAGCACCTGTTGCAAGAGCACCTTACCGGTTGGCCCCAACTGAGATGAAAGAGTTGAGAACTCAGTTGGATGATTTGTTGGCAAAAGGATTTATTAGGCCTAGCTCATCTCCTTGGGGAGCACCGATCCTGTTTGTGAAGAAAAAGGATGGATCAATGAGTTTATGCATTGATTATCGAGAGCTGAACAAGGTTACAATCAAGAATAGATATCCATTACCCAGGATCGACGATCTATTCGATCAGCTTCAAGGAGCCAGTTACTTCTCCAAGATCGACTTGAGATCAGGATATCACCAGTTGAAGGTTAGAGATGAAGATGTGCACAAGACTGCATTCAGAACTCGCTATGGTCATTACGAGTTCTTAGTAATGCCGTTCGGACTCACTAATGCACCAACAACGTTCATGGATCTCATGAATCGCGTTTGCAAACCCTACTTTGACAAGTTTATCATTGTCTTCATTGATGACATTCTTATTTATTCGAAGAATCAGGCTGATCATGAGAAGCATCTTCGTTGTATTCTTAAACTTCTTCAACAAGAAAAGCTCTATGCCAAGTTTTCAAAGTGTGAATTTTGGCTTCGTGAAGTCCAATTCCTTGGACATGTGGTTAGTGAGTGTGGTATCCAGGTGGATCCCACTAAGATTGAAGCTATCATGAATTGGCAAGAGCCGAAGATGCCCACAGAGATTCACAGCTTCTTGGGTCTGGCAGGATACTACAGGCGTTTTATTGAAAATTTCTCAAGGATTGCTGCACCGCTAACTTCGTTGACTAGGAAGAATATCAAGTTTGATTGGGGTCCTAAGCAACAAGAATCCTTTGAGATTCTTAAGCAGAAGTTGAGCAATGCTCCTGTGTTGACCTTGCCTGAAGGGATCGAAGAATTTGTGGTTTAGTGCGAAGCCTCACACACAGGTATGGGATGTGTGCTCATGCCGAAGGGCAAGGTTATTGCCTATGCTTCTCGTCAATTAAAGGTGCACGAGAAAAATTACACCACCCAGGATTTGGAGTTGGGTGCCGTTGTATTTGCACTGAAACTTTGGAGGTATTACCTGTATGGGACTAAGTGTGTGATCTACTCCGATCATAAAAGCCTTCAACACTTGTTCAACCAGAAGGATCTGAACATGAGACAGCGTCGATGGATGGAGACACTGAATGACTATGATTGTGAAATCCGATACCATCCAGGCAAGGCGAATGTAGTCGCCGATGCTTTGAGCAGGAAGGAAAGAGTTAAGCCCATTAGAATCAATGCCAAGAGCATTGAATTGAAGAACAGCTTAAATGAAAGATTGTTAGCCGTTCAGAAGGAAGCTGTATTGGAAGCCAACTATCAGAATGAAAAGTTGGGAGTAACTGCTGAGCAGTTATCATATGGCAAGGATGGAATCCTAAGATTGAATGGATGAATATGGGTTCCAATCTATGGAGGACTTCAGGACGTTATCCTCCAAGAAGCCCATAGTTCCAAGTATTCTGTTCACCCTGGTAGTGACAAGATGTACCAGGATTTAAAGGCAAATTACTGGTGGATAGGTTTGAAGAAATCTATAGCCACTTATGTGGCCAAATGTCTGACATGCGCTCAAGTTAAGTCAGAACATCAGAAGCCGTCAGGTTTGCTGCAACAGCCTGAACTTCCCACCTGGAAGTGGGAAATTGTGACTATGGATTTCATTACTAAGGGGGTGTTTGTTTTTGCTTATTACATCTGCAAAAAGCTTATGTCTGCCCGCCTGCAGACATAAGGCCTTAAAGACCGTTTGTTTTTTTTCAAACAGATCTTATATTAGCTTCAAACATCTTAAAAAAGAAGCTTTGAAACAAAGCTTCAAACATCTGCAGATGTCTTCTTCTTCCCTTCTCACCTGCCACCGCCACCTCCGCCACCACCTCCGCCACCACCGCACCTCCGCCACCACCGCACCACCTTCGCCACCACCGCACCACCGTAGAGAGAGAGAGAGAGATCTGTGAGAGAGAGAGAGAGCAGTTTCTAGAGAGAGAAAGAGAGAGCAGTTTCTAGAGAGAGAGAGAGAGCAGTTTCTAGAGAGAGAGAGAGTTTCTAGAGAGAGAGCAGTTTCTGTGAGAGAGAGAGAGACCTGTGAGAAAGAGAGAGAGACCTGTGAGAGAGAGAGAGACCTGCGGTGGTGGTGGCGGAGGTGGTGGCGGAGGTGGTGCGGTGGTGGTGGTGGTTGTAGAGATAGAGAGAGTTTCTAGAGAGAGAGAGCAGTTTCTAGAGAGAGAGAGCAGAGAGTGTGTTTTGTGGGTGAAGTTGTTTTTGAAGAAAAAAAAACAAACCCTCTTCTCCTTGCAGACTGCAGACATTTGTGCCACATCTTCTCTTGCAGATGCCTGCAGATGTGGTTCGCAGACTACAGACATTTTACATCTGAAAAAACAAACAGCACCTAAGTTACCAAAGACGAAGCGAGGAAATGATACTATTTGGGTTATAGTAGACAGATTGACCAAGTCAGCCCACTTCCTACCTATAAAGGAAACACACAGCTCAGATAAGTTAGCTCAGCTGTACGTTGAGGAAATTGTATATCTTCACGGAGTGCCAGTGTCTATCATCTCGAATAGGGATACGAGATATACATCGCATTTTTTGAAAAGCTTTCAGCAATCCCTAGGCACTTGATTAAACTTCAGCACTGCGTATCATCCTCAGACGGATGGTCAAAGCGAACGTACAATACAAACACTCGAGGATATGCTACGAGCTTGTGTTATTGACTTAGGAGGAAGTTGGGATGATCATCTTCCATTGATAGATTTTTCGTACAATAATAGCTATCATTCGAGTATTCAAGCTGCACCTTTTGAAGCTTTGTATGGAAGAAAGTGCAGGACGCCCGTTTGTTGGGCAGAAGTTGGAGATGTCCAACTAACAGGACCTGATATAGTCCTAGAGATGACAGATAAGATTGTGCAGATACGTGATCGTCTCAAAGCTGCCAGGGATAGGCAGACGAGCTATGTAGATAAAAGGCGTAAACCTCTGAAATTCGAAGTAGGTGACAAAGTGTTACTTAAGGTATCACCCTTGAAAGGGGTGATGCGTTTTGGCAAGAAAGGCAAGTTAAGCCCAAGGTACATAGGACCATTCGAGATCATCGAACGTCTCAGAACAGTGGCTTACAGGTTAAACCTGCCTGAAGAGCTCAGTAGAATTCATAATGTGTTCCACATCTACAATCTAAAGAAGTGTCTAGCCGATGAATCGCTAGCCATGTCACATAAGGATGTGCATATTGATGAGAGCTTAACGTTTGTTGAAAAAACTTTGTCGATTGAGGATCGACAGGTTAAGAAGCTTCGAAAGAAGCATATACTGATTGTAAAGGTTAAATGGGATGCCCTTAGAGGTCCCGAATACACGTGGGAGGTTGAATCTACAATGAAATAGAAGTACCCTCATTTATTTTAGTAAATATTTTAGTAAATCTCGAGGTCGAGATTTCTTTTAAGGGGGTGAGGATGTAACACCTCGTAAAATCACGACCAATATAATAAAGACACGTGCCATGGATTCTAAACATGTTATAAACCCGGATCATGATTAAAAAGGATATATGAAGAAATTAAAAGTGTTAACATGTTAATTATTACCTCTGAGTGACCTTTTAACTTTTTCAACTTTGGTAAAATATAATTACATTCCCATAAAAATCTGATTAAGATTTCATGGGTATCCGGTTAAATCATGTAATGAATAATTCAATATTCAAATCCAAGAATTTGGAATCCCATGTGCAAAATCGATAAATTTCATTCAATAACCTCTTTTTACAAGACTCCAAAGCAACCAATGCATGGAAATGCATTCCTAGCAATGCAGACCTGATCATATGGGCCTTTCCTGCTGATGGTGACCAGAGATTCGAGTTATGATAGGTTGCATGGTCAAATGTTAAAAGTTCTCAAAATTTTTGTCTCTGATAGAAGGCTTACGGGCCGCAAAGCTCTTGCCTTACGGTTCGTAAGACAACTAAACTGGGCGATAAAAATTTGAATTATGGATACGGACCATAGGGGCTTAAGCTTACGGTCCATAAGGGCTGTATCAGGGTAGAATAATGGACAGCTGCAGGTTCAGCCAGTTCCACCGCCTTTGTAAGATAGTTTTTCGATTCTATGGGCCTTGCAACTGGTTTTTCATGCATAGGGACACCTGGAATTCATCAGAGATCACTTGTAGACCTTGGTGGAATGATCCTATGAGTTTTAAACTCCTATATAAGCCCTCTTGTTTGATGGTTCAATTGCTCATTCACCCAAAAATTATTCTTACTCATTCTCTGGAGCTCTCTGGACTTCAAGCAAGCTTCCATTAGCTCCTAATTTGTGCTAAGGACCATTGTGAGTGTTCTTAGCCTCTCTAGTTCATGTTTTATTAATCTAATGACCAAAAGTCAAAGCCGTCGTAATTAAGCTTTGACTTAGTGATTTATCACTAATGGTCCAGTCATTTTTCGAATTGAAAGTGGCTATGAGTTGGTAATTACCAAGGAAATAAGTCCTTAAAAGGGCACCCCGTGATTATCACTCTAACTTGGTCAATTGTCGGGTCAAACTTAATACTAAAAAGTCAACAGAAAGCTATTTTGCAAATAAATTCATAACTAGTAAAGTAGAAGTTATGGAACCTATTTTAACACTAAAATAACTTGGTAAATAATGTAAGAACATGTCTAAGCATGTTCAACCCGACAATTCTGAGTATAGGCTCGGTTCGGAACCAAAAGTCGCAAAAGAAGACTTTTGCTTTGACTTTCAGTTCTGACCCGATTTAGATTATTTTAGGAATGATTTAGGGTTCCATTAGGACTATGTTACATGTTAGTATAACCCTCTGAGTTTATACAATGTGGTTCCTTTGTAATCCTAGTTCATTGCATGTTTCCGTTAAGTGCCTAAATTTGACCATTATGCCCTTTTGACCTTAAAACTAGATTTTTGAAAATGTGAGAGGACAAAAACCTTTATTACTGATTTATAAACTTGTCCTAAAAATTTGACATTAGTTTGAGGTCTAAATTAGGAGTTATGCTCAATATCGTAATTTGAAAGCTTTTTATTAATTAAACGGCATATTTAGCATAAAGCCTATTTAAACCCAAATTTCGACACCAAACTTTTTACCCACTGATGTAATATAATATTGTGGGATTTTTGAAGACTTTTATTTATTTTTAAACTGAACATAACATAGGGTTCTTGCTTTGATTCGGTAATTGTCGGTTATACCCTTTTCTTGAATAAAATGAGTTTTACATAACATTTTGATACCAAATCTTTTTCTACTGATTTTATATGATAAATAAAATATTTTGAACCTTATAAACTGATCAAAAACCCAGATTTCTATATATAACCCGAAAATCGCCTAAAACTGACTTTCTACGCGTTTTAAACGCATAGTATGGGTTAAAACTATTTTTGACATATAAGACTTAATACCTACTGATGTTTTAAGTAAATTTTTATACTTTAACAGTAAGAAAAAGTTTTGAATTCAGATTTCCAATTTTGACCTTTAAAGCTTATGTGAAATGACCAAAATGCCCATAGGGTGCATAGTTTGGTTATAAATGATAAATTTCACATATATGAAATATCTTACTGATATGACTTGAAAAAATAAATATTTTTACTGATCGTTTAAGACCAGAACCTCAGGTTAATATTTAACCTCTTTTATAATCCTTAAAATGACCAAAATACCCCTACGGGGCTTAAATTGATTTTAAATTCGTTTTGGGCATAATGGAAGGTATCCTACTGATATCACATATATTTAAGGCATATTAACTTAGGAAACCTGTTCATGACTCATTTGGTTACCCGTTATGCATTTATCGCGTTCGGTATGGTTTATGTAACTAGTTTGCATAAATTAACCGAAACGGGTCAAACCTTATCATTTTCACTTCAAAATCCAGAATGTGTATAGTTTACCCATGTTATACAAGTCTTCATACTTGTCGGGTCTAAACCACATTCTAATCCGGTCTTCGCTTAATCTTGCGTTTTGAACCGTATAACTTTCTTTAAAACTAACCGGTCTAAGTTTAAACTTAAGTGGGACCCGTTAGGAATCTAATAGGTTATTAAAAACCTTCGTTCCAGATTTAGGAGCCCAGTAAAAGATAACTGCACTTGCTGATTGTATACGGCTGGGATAAATTTGTATAATTTGCTCAGGTAAATACTTTTAACATATTTTCCCTTATACGGGCTTGGGGTACGGTATATAAAATACCACTTGGTCGGGTATTGAATTTTTAATCGTATGAAGGTTAAATCATTGAGATAACCCGTTTAATCTGTTTTGTTTATTCTAAGCCTTTGGGGGGTTAATGACCATGTCCTGGATATCCTCGGCTCATTCATTGAAATGGCCACGACTTAAGCACAGGGTGTAGGCATACACCTGCCGGTGCGTATGTAAAATAATGTACCCACCTGTCCAAGAATAACTTGCCGTGGGATATATTATGTGGTGTGTCTATTAATCTTTAACTCGGTTTTCAGCCCGGGCTACTGAACGTATAATAAACTTGTAATTCTTTAACAAGTTTATTTTTAAATAATTATCCCAAGTTATAAAAGATATTTTGTGCCTAGTGCATTTAAATCAATTTTCTTAAAAATTTTCAAAATGAGTCGGTTAATTGTATTTACCAGTGAAAACTGACGTATTTTCCAAAAAGCTTAAGTGCAGGTACTAATCGAAATGGGCTGGAAACTCCTAGCATCAATAAAGAGTCTTGCAAGCTTAGATGTTTATAAATCTGTTGAACAATGTTCCTTTTATCTTGATCCGCCTGTGGATCCTTTACAACCGTTTTTGTAATAATTGATATTACTTTCATTCGGTTTGTAATATTTTTATCTTTCGATTTCCGCGGTGTATTAAACTGTGATAAATTGTCTATGATGATATCAACTACGTCACGATACTCCCCACCGGGTCCACCGGTAATACGTGGTAATATCGGGGTGTGACAACCAGCTTCTTTCTTGTATCCATTCTTCAATCATTTGTTCAATTGCCTGCCTTTGATTTTCTTTGTTCATTCCTGTCTTCTGAAGTTGTTCCTGTCTCTTATTCATGCATTTCATAATAAACTTCAGAGTCTGATTGGAGTACTTGCAGATTTCAGCACTTCTGAATAGAGCCTTGTTCTTCTCAAAATCTCTGTAGACTACACTGTAGTTATGTCTGTCTCTTATCATTGGTAGTTCAATGGTATCTCCAGATCTTGCATCTTCTATCAGCTCTGAGGGAATGCTTGTGTCTGGTGCACTAAGATAGACCTTTTTGTTGTGCACATAATCATAGTTGATGCATAGATCAAAGTCAGAAAAAGCTACTCTTTCAAATAGCTTTACTCCAGCATTTGATATACTTTTCAAAGCGCTTCTGATTTCTTTTGTGTTTCCCTTTTCTTTTTCATAGTGATCCTTCATGAACAAAATGTCCAGAGGATGCAATTTATCAGCAAGGTCTCCATCAGTCACTTTCTCTTCTACACCATTTTCTTTGAGAAGTGTGTATCTGTTCTGCAGATAAGTTCCTCCAACACCATCAGTTCCAATTTTTACTTCAACCACTTTCATGATTCTTTTTATTGGATTCACATTGGTGTAGTGAATGCTTCTTGGACCTCTTTCTAACCTCTCTTCCCATATAGCCATTCTGTAAGGAGTTGGTGGCTTTTCTGGTACAACTTCCTTAGTCCAATAGTATTTCACCAGATTGTATTCAGGCAATATCATAATATCCATGTCAATCTCTCTAACCATGAAAATTGAGTTTCAGAGATTTTTCTTTTGACAATCTGTGGTCTTCTTGAATCAGCTTCTTCTTCCCATTCATTCATTGCTTGTAGAGTCATCATTTTACTTATGGCAGTGTCATCAGAAGAAGTTGGTTTTGGACCAGTTTGAGAAGTTTCGAGTTTCAAATTTGAGATAACTTGCGGTATGGAAGTTGCTAACCTTTTCAGCATTTCATCTTTTGGAATATCAGGAGGTGGACCCATTACAGTGGTTCTTGCTTCAGTGATTGGTGTAGCAGATGATTGTTGTGGGGTTGACTTTGGAATTTCTTGGTGAGATTGTTCAACATGAATTGCCTTCATGATTTTTTTTGGGATTAAGCTTAGCCAATCTGGCAATGTTGAAATGCATTCTCTTTATAAGAGAGTACACTTCTCCTACCAGATTTGTGTTGCTGGCTATGCTTTTCTGAACTTCTGCAAATTCAGTTTGATTTTTCTCCTGTATTGCAGCCCATTCTTTTATCAGTTTTTCAAGGGCATCAGTGATACTGTTGTTGCTTGCCCTTAGAATGGTCACTTCTTCCAAGAATTTGTTTGCACTGCTTGATTGCCTTGACTCCAAAGCATTTGTAACTTGTGTTTTGATTTTCTCCATTTCTGTGAAAATCTTTTGAATTTCTGATGCAGAAATGCTGGTTTCTGGTGCCTTTTCTTTTTGCCACTACAGAGACTTTAGTGCTTCAGTGTTTCTTTCAGTTTGTGCCTTTATGACTTCTACTGATTCTGATAAGGTCTTCATATCTGCTCTTTGACCTTGTATCTCTGTCAGAAATAAATCAAGCTTTTCTTCTACAGGACTCTTTTTGCAGGCTTTGAAAACATTTTCTAAGACTGTTTTCAGATTTTCTTGTGTCATGGGTGATTTAGGGATATTTGGAACAACATATGTTCCTGCTAACATTCCAGCTATAAACACATTTTCAGCTGTTTTGGAAATGATTAGGGTACTTTTGGTTTTACCAGAATCTGGTACAACCTTAAGTGTGCCAGAATCATCTCCACCAGAGGTGAAAAACAAATTTTCATCCTGGATTTCCTTATGTCCTTGAATCATATCAATGAATGATTCTCCATAAGTTATTTGGGTAAACAGATTACCTTTCACCAGATTTCCTTGATCAGTTTCCTTATCTCTATCTGTTGAGATCCCAACCTCTTCCTCATTTTCTGATTCAGAGTTGAGATGTATGGAACTAGTAACATCCTCATCAACAATAGTTTTTCTATATTCTACTTTGTAAGATGCAGTAATTGAATCTTCCGAGTTTGTTCTTTTTAAAGAAGTATCAATTAAAATTGTGTTTAAGAGAGAGTCTATACCAGCAATTTGAGATTCACCAAGGTGTAAAACTTCAGTGGCTTCATTTGTTGTATCAGCAATGTGAGATTCTTCATAATGATGATCTTCTGTTTCTTAATGAACTTCAAACTCAAAATGAGTTCCAGCATCAGGATTCTGATGACTTTCAGCATGTTCTGTTTCAATCTTATTTTCTGGTGAGTTTGTTATCATCAAAATTTCTTCTCCTCTTGTAGGCTCTGTTTTTGATGTCCAGGACTTCTCAACTTCTTTGCTAGGTTCTTCTGGTGGTGTATCTGATTTGGCAAGAAGTTCTTCATGTTGTAGTCTGTATTGAGAGTCTGATGCAATTAGGCACAGCATCCTTTCTGGTAACTCAAGAACATCTTTATCTGATTCCCATCCATGATTGGCATTCCAAGATTTCATTGTGTTTGAACTCCAGACATCTTCCAAAATAGGAATCTCTATATTTCTTTCAGCAAAAGTTTCAGAAATGAAAATTGAAATAAACCTTGGATATGGCAGATGTGAGGTTATTCTTCCATTTTTGGTAAGGATTGATCTCTTGAGTAGGTTGAAAATTTCTGTCCAATAATCAAGTTTGAACCCAGTTATGAGTCCATACATAATTGACATAATAGCTTGACTAACTTGATCAGCTCCTCCTATCTTTGATGTGAGACATTTGTTCAGCACTTCCATCATTACTTGCAAGAAAGCTGGCATCTCATTTTTTCTGACTGCTCCAATTTTGTTAATTTTCTTATTTTTGTAACCAAGCTCAATGATAATATTTATCAAATTTTCTATTTTTGGTGCTTCAATGTAGTTATCAAAAATTGGAAGTTCGAGCCATTCTCTTACCCTTGCAGGAGTTAATGTTACTGAAACATTTCCCCAAACATGAGCAGAGACTTGATTTTCTCCATCTTCACTGAAAGTTTGAATAAATTGCTGCAATAATCTTTCTGGTACTTCTCTTCCTTTGGTTAATGCTCTTGAGATTCGACATCTTAATAGATATTCTATAAAAAGTTGACATCTTTCATCATATTCTGAATGCTCTGTATTCATCAGCAAGTTGTTTTCTTTCATTGGCAAAAATTCTGTATCTTCAACGAATGGTACATCATGTTGAACAATTGGAATGTTGAGATTTACTTCTACCATTGCTTGATTTTGTGAGTTAGGGTTTGAGATTTTGGAATTTTTGATTTTGAGCGAAAACAGGGGATTTCGAGGTTTGAGGTTTTGTGAGGAAGAAGGTGAGTGATTTGTGATTTTCTGCTAAGGTTGAGTTTTATAGTGAAGGTTTTAGCAGAGATGTGAGGGTTATTGGAGTTGAGGGGACATGGAACGTGGCTTGTAATAGCGGTTAAAAGATCATTAATTATCTTTATTACCGTTATATCGTGTGATGTGAAATGCGGTTCAGAATGTAACCGTTGGATCATGGGTATCAAGATATTTAATGAGAGTTGATCGTGTAATTGTGGTTATGCCTTCTCAACTTGTAATTTCTTCAATCATTCCAATTCTTTGAAACTGAATTTTGATTGGAGACTACTACCGGTCAGATGACACCTTTCCATTCTTGTGGACCCCATTTTTGTTAATGGTCCAATCAGCTTTCTTCATAATATTCCTCCTTTTTCAAAGTCAAAATTCCATTATGATGATGTCATCAGAAAGTGAACATAAATTCTGTTAAAAATTTATATTTTCTTCTGATTTGAATTCTGTTGACCTTTCAAATGTGGTCAACAGAAGTCAACAACTCTTGGAATATTTCAACAGAATTTCTCAATTGAAATTCCCCCTTAACTTGGGAGCTTCTTCAACATATTTTGAAGTTTCTCTTCTGATTGAATAAAAGATATTCTAGTATCCATCATTTTTTTTGAGATGAGAGGGAATAAGTAAGGTTTCGAGGATATTACTTACATAGAATTTCTGAACTTTACATCTTTGTTCTGATCTTCAAGGAGTGTTGTTGTGCAAAAGATTTTCTCATTTCTTTAACATCACATTTGTTTCATTCCTTTTTTTTAAGATAGATTACCCAGAAAATTTTAATTTTGACAGAAACTTTTTATAAATCCTTTTTTTATGTTGTCACAAGTTTTCTTTAAATCTGGTTTAAAGCAATGTTACCTGATATTTCTTCTCATTTTTCTGTTGATATATCAGTTTTTCTAGTTACTTTGAAACTTTTCTGATACTTTATCAGTTTTTTTTGATGTTTTATCAGATTTTTTGATGTTTTATCAGATTTTCTGATGTTTTTATCTAATCCATCAGATTTCTTTGAACAGCATTAGATTTCTCTTGATTTTATCAGATATGCCATTTTAATTCCCCCTAGATCTATTATGATTTTTTTTTGAGAAAACATAAAGAAAAATATATACTTTTCAAAAAAAAAATTACAACAAAACAAAACTACTCATTATAAATACCCTTAACATACAACCAAAGGTAGGTTCTTTGTCCACTGTGATTAGGTGTGGAACCAGGGAGGGAACATTCATGTTTTCTTGTAAAGCCACCTGGGCCCTTGGGTACCAGCTTCTTACTCCTCCGAAGCCTAGCTGGCTAGTTATCACCTTGATCACAAAGCGAGGGTAGATCAGAAAAGGTTGACGGGTGTGCATGTTTGATTCCAAGTCTCTCATGAGAAACTTGGAAAAGTTGTACAGTTTATCTTGTACAACTACATGGACCACCTCCATCATCCTGTAAGATAGCTCGTTGAAGTGTCCTATCTTCTTTGAGAAGCAGGCACTGAGCTCTGTCACCAAGTACTGGAATGGTTGAATGAAACCAGACTTGCTGATCTGCCTTGAAACATTGGGTGTTCGATAACCCATATCCCTCAGAGTTTCTTCCAGCATTTCCCTCTTGAAGAAGGTGGTTTCTGGATCATCAACCAGCTGGAGGGCATCCCTGAGAGTTTCCTCCTTTAGGATGATTCTGAACCCCATCACTTTGCTTTCTATCCACGCGTTGGTGCCACTAAAGATGGTTTCAGCATTCCACCAAAATTCTTGAAGGAGTGCTGGGTAGATAGTGACGTATGTAGATACAGCATAGCCCAAAGGACTTTGCTTAATCATGTTGTACACATACTTGCAATCTTCCCATGTAGGACCTTCCAGTTTTGAACTAAGTCTAAGGTTGTGATGTGTGTGAAGAGGGAGAGGAAAACGCTCAGACTTCATTTCTTTTGCCATTTTTGTTTTTGAAAGTGAAATTTCTAAGAAAGTTTTGAAGTGAAGTTTGTTGTTGTGATGAAGAAAGTATTCAGGAGTTGTTAATATTTATAGATGAAAGTGATAGTTTTGCCATAAATGGTATTATCAACTCAAGATTTTCTTTTTCCATTTCTATCTCTTCATTTAAGACGATATCTGGTGCAGTGGGAATATGGCAGAGTTCAAAGCCCCCATTTGTGAGCAACATTGAATAACTAGGCGTCTACTTTCATAGCCCTCAATCATTTTTATGCTTTCGTGTCTCTCTACAATCTTATGAAAATATGACGTTGCATGTGTGACACCCGGCTTTTCAGGCCGTATCGTACAATTGTAACACGTGTTGTGAATAGGTAACAAGGCTATAATTGACTGGTTATGATGTTTATATGTGAAATTTAATGTGTTGGTAAAATTAAATATTGACAAAAAATATGTTGGCAACGGTAAGATAAACGCTTATCGCGTAACGGTTAAAATGCGAAACGAACGTCGGTGACCACCCGATTAGTGTTAAAATCCTAAAAATAGCCTGTTATGATTAGAATAGTAATTGTAATTATATTCGTGAGGAGAAATAAATTAAAACGCTAAGAAACTCTATTTTTCGAGTTTAAGCGCGTACCACGCGATGCAGCGCGTGTACCGACAAAATACTGTCAACACAGTCTGTCAAGGCAACTAATAATCATTTTAGTAATAATTTAATGAGTTTATTACTTTAGAATGATAAAAATAAATAAAAACGCATAAATCCCTATTTTTGCGATTTTAAGCGCGTACCACGCAGCACAGCGCGTATACTGCCAAATACCGACAACGTAGCCAGTCCAGGCAAACAAAATATTGTTCAATAATATTTTGGTGATTTTATTTTTATAGAGTGTTAAAAATAATTTAAAACGCACTAAAACGGGATTAAAACGCTAGATAAAATACCCGGTATCCAGCAAAATACCCGTTTATACTCTATATTACATATATATATGTATATATATGAGAAAATTCGAAATATGTAGGAGAGAGAAGGTCCAAATGGCAGCCCCTACTCTCACCTCTTCTTGCATGTTGGACATTTGTGCTCTTGGAAGAAGGAATGATGATTATAACTCTTGAAATACACCAAATTCTTTCACCAATCCAAGAAATCTAATTTTCAAACTCAATTCACTCTCTCCCTCACAATTCTCGGCTGAACACCCTTCAAACCACTTTCATTTTCATCTTTCAAATTGATCTTGAAGATTCAAACCCATTACAAGGTGCTTTCAAGTCCCTTTAATGGTTTAGAAGTGATTCCATGGTGTTTCAAGCAACAATCAAGACCCACACCATCAATTTTTATGAAAAATCATTCAAGAACTTGAAGGTATAAAATTTATAATAAAAACCTTGTTTTTGATTTTTGATGTTCTTGATGGTGATGAAAGTTTCTCTTGTTCTTGAGTTTAATCACAAAACTTGAAAACTAAAAACAAAAGGATTTTTGAATGAAATAAAACTGGGTGTATATATATATATATATATATATATATGTATGGCCGTGAGTTTGTGTGTGTTTAAATGATTGTTTTTTGGTTTTGATTGAAAGATTCACGATAAACATGTTACTTGAAAAATAGGATGCATGTAAGAATCAAATATGTCATAAAGGAATGTTTTAAAAAGGGTTTCAAGATTTGAAACTAACATGATAAAAAGTGAACATTTGGAAGTTCATGCGAGTATATAAATTTCATGTATATGTATGTATATGTGTATGCATGCATGTAATTTTAGTCATATACTTATGAATGTAAGAACACTTGCATTATGTATGAATGATTATGTATGAATGATTACGTGATGATGGATGATATAGGCTATAATTTGTAATAACATGGATTTAATATGTTCTTGAGTATGATTAGATCATAGTTAATGATGTTGATGTTGTATGAGTGCATTAGATGCACATACATGAACATGCATGATGATATGAAAGCATGAAATGAAGATTTGAACATGATTTGATAAAAATGATATTTGATCAGATTATAAACAATAAAATATGATTATTTTGAAGTATTTGATGATAAAAAACTTTGTCATAAGGTTTACTAGCTTTGCATGTTATACATGAGGCTTAGAAACTTGTAAAATAGGTGAAATAATGTGTTTTGTGTATGATTTAGTAAAAATTAGTTTTGAGCATATTGTAAACACTAAAATAAAGTTATTTTAAAGTGTTTAGTGACATATAACTTTGTCCTAATGTTTGCTAGCTTTGCATGCTATACTTGGTGCATTAAAAGTTGTAAAATACGTGAAATCTCATGATTTATGTGACATGCACAAAAACTACACTAATCTTATTATAACCACTATTTTAATCAGTAAATAACATGTATTGTGTTAAAATATCAAATCGTTTTGAGTTGGGATGGTTATAGTAACGTTTAACGCAAAACTATGCGTTAAAACGGTCAAAAATCGGCTTTTCGAGTGATTTTTGTAAAACTGATTTAGATCAGTAAATAAACTGATGTTTTTATTATTTTAACTAATTTTAAGTTTACTTGGTGTTTGGTTGGTTATACGTGACTTCGGACGCCCGAAAACGTTACCGAATCGCTAAAATACGATTTTTTTTCAACACGCGCAAGTATGGGTAAAATTTTGAGTAAATCTTATGTGTTAAAATGTGTTATTGATTTAAACATAAGGATATGAAAATATGTTAAGTTTTTAACATGATGTTAGAAATCTAGATTACGCATGTATGCTTGTACGTTTTGTGCGGTAGAAACGCTGAAACTTGCGTTAAATGTGTAACTTGTTTGTCGAGCATGAAATTTGATACTTATGAGATGTTTTATGTATATTTGCTTTAAAAATGACAAAATAGATAAGTTAACAAGATTTCACGAGTTTCGGTGTTAAATTACGTGAACTTTTATGTATATATATTACGACGCGTAAATCGTAGATATATTGCGTATAAACGGGAGTGTTAACGGATTTACACAATAATGGTCACCAATAAAATCATTCAAGTGGCAAAATCATAAAAATATATATATATATATGGACTCATATATATATTAACGTGCCAACATAATAAAAAATGATAACTTTTCGAGAAAATCTCAAAGTTATGTGATAATTCTAAGAAACGGAGAAACTTACGATTTTTGTGATGTTTATATTGATTTAAAATCGTTCCTATATATATATATATATATGTAATAGGACGTGTGGAAATCAATCTCTGGGATTGCGCTATTTAAAATACGCACCCAAATGTGAGTGTCACTAAACCCCTCTTCTTACTGCTTTGTATATATTTTGGGGGTCGAACACGTCATTAAAAGGGTTTAATAATGTTTTCGAAATAAAACATACCTTTTAATATAAAATATATATTTTCGTTGAAAATATATGAAATTTGATAAGGCATACGTTTCGAAGTAAAACGTTTTTGATGAATGAATAATGAAAGTACGGTATTTCCTAAGCGAAACATGACCGTACAGTTGGGGATGAATTCTTGACTGGGTCTCATATGATGGAGAGTAAGGGGAATTCGTACAACGTCGTGTATTAAATTGTCATATTAGTAGGATATATATATTGTACGTGAGGCAGGCATCATATTGTTCTCAAAGAGAGAACCCTGCGCCCATGATGTCGTTTAATCATTTAAGTATTGCACGCGATGAATTGTTGGTAGATCTATCGGGTTGACAACCCTGTCGTGACCGGTCGCCCCGTGTCAAGTCAAACAACGAATTTAAATTCTGTTTATTGTCTAGCTTTGATTATCCCTGCATGGTTAATATATAGTTCGTATCGTCTAGCTAACATACGAGTCTGAAAGTTGACGCAATAATTTAATATACAAAACATGGGCAATATATATTACAGTTGTCGGATTGATGAACCGATGGAAGGCCCATGGATTTTATTAAGGAAGTAAAATGGACTTTCTAAAATTATATGGATGTTTTCAAATAAACACCAAATCAGAAAGTTTTCCTTTGGAATAATATTGTTTCTATGTGAATATGTGAACTCACCTTCCTTTGTGTTGACACTTGATTTTTAACGTGTTCTATAGGTATTTGAGTTCGGCTTCGGGAATTATGGCGTATCTTGTGATTGTTGATGCATGTTTTGTTACTTAATAATGTTGGACTAACTTTTAAAACTTCTGGGACGAATGTAATAAGATCCATGAGGATCATAAACAACTTAACTATGTCATGGTTGTATCGAGTCTTAAAACGTAATGTTTACATAACTTACATCTAAAATATACTAAAATGTCCAACAATTAAATGCATCGATCGACAAGATATAAATGGACACCAGCTTCCGTTACCACTACGTTTTATATTCCGTTGCGACGTTTTTGGGGTGTGACAGCATGTGTTGGAAGTATAAGAGAAATCAATTTTCTTCAAAATTTTACCTGCTGTGACGGTTGATTTTCTCAATGCTGGACTTTGAATTTATCCTAAAGAAAGTTACTTTGTCCCTTTTTGATTTTTTTATTAGAGTTAAATGCCATTTTAGTCCCTGTGGTTTGGGCCATTTTGCCAGTTTAGTCCAAAGGTTTCATTTTTAACCTGTGGGTCCAAAAAGGTTTCACAGTTGCCATTTTAGTCCACTGGGTTAACTTCATCCCTTTTTTCAGTTAACGAGAAGGACAATTTGGTCATTTTGTATGCAATTCTGATAACTAAAAGGGCAATTCAGCCATATAAAATGACCGAATTGGCCTTCTCGTTAACAGAAAAAACGGATGAAGTTAACCCCAGTGGACTAAAATGGCAACTGTGAAACCTTTTTGGACCCACATGTTAAAAATGAAACCTTTGGACTAAACTGGCAAAATGGCCCAAACCACAGGGACTAAAATGGCATTTAACTCTTTTTATTATTAACAAAAAAAAAATCAAAAACATATTATCTACACTTGTGTTTTTATACAATCATGAGATATGAATAAATATGGTAAATTTATGAAATTTTCTGTTTATCAGCGGTGATACAGATGTTTTAACAGATTTTCTGATGTTTTATCTGAATTTCTAATGATTCATCAGATTTTCTGATGTTTTATCAGAATTTCTGATATTTCATCAGATTTTCTGATAATTCCTTAGATTTTCTAATAAATTATCAGATTCATTGATAATTTATCAAAGTTTCTGATATTCCATCAGATTGATGGATTTCTTTATCAGAAATCCGTTGTTTCATTCTTTGATTATCAGAATTTGCACCCTGATTTTCATCAGTTTGGTTTTCAGGTTGTGACTTTTTGTTTTCTGAAACATCTTCATCTTTTATGTTAACCATGCCAAGTTTGCTAATTAGAAAATTGTGTCTCTTTTCATCAAGAGGTTTTGTAAAAATGTCAGCAATTTGGTTTTCTGTTAGAACAAATTACATTTCTATGTTACCTTTTTCAACATGATCCTTTATTGTCACACCCCCAAAATCCACCATGCGGAGTATCACCGCTTGGAGGCGTGACGTGGCCAGGATCGAGCCACCAATCATATTGAACATCGTAATTAAGTAAATAAGACCAACCACAATACGATTGGTGAGCAACGCTAGTTAACCATGTTTAGTTTAAACAGCGGAAGCATAAAGGTAAATCCAAAAGCATAAGTCCATAGTTTATAAGTTAAAGTTCAAAACGCAAGTTTAATAAGTTCATAAGGATTTAAATAATAAGCACGGAACATAACAGTCCGTACACCACAACGACTCATTCCTCGTGCAAGCTCCAAGCGTTTAGCGACCTGTAAGGCATGTAACAACGAGTCAACAACAAAGTTGAGTGAGTTCACGTTTGGTTGTTTAGTTTTAAGTTGTTTCTGAAAAACGTGGTTTGACTTTCGTTGGCTTAATTGCCGTGGGGGTTACCCCGTAGTTGAAAGTATGTTTAACCAGTTCCTTTTTCATTACCCAAACCATAACCATAATCAGTGGGGGCTTTCCCCGTGTGAACTACTAGACCGTACATATCGACTACTAACGCAAATAAGTTGTGACCTACATCAGTGTCTATCATCACTGATAGTTTGCCATAGTCCATTAGTACACACCCGTCCGACTGGCACTGTGTGAGGTTTGTTAAACCTAATAGCGCTATTAACTAATGACCTGCTCGCCATTGGCCTCGGCGATTAAGTCGATATAAATTGAGGGACTTCATGATAGAGTTTTGTCTAGTAAGTTTTTAAGGTTGTTGTCCTACCCAAGGAGGACGAACGTACGTATTCTGCACAAGGAGAATTCATAGGATTAATAATGGCATCCTACCTATGGAGGATGGCCGTACATAACCTACCCAAGGAGGATATGTAGGTTTCATTTTAGTTTCTTAACCCATTCCCAAACCACCGGGAATCCCATGCCTTGTAGAAAGTGTGAACTCACCTCGGTTTGCTCGGTTAGATTCTCAAATATAGCTAACAGTCAATGTCAGTCAATCACGTCCTAATATGATTACCAGTTAGTCATTTAGTGATTTCAAATAGAGCACAAAGTTCCTACACACTATCACATAACATGCATCATTTTAACGGTTTATGCCCATATAAGTTTCCCATCCATTCCCCACTCATAAACAAACATACGATAATGCACATAACACATATAACACGTTATATCATTCACAGATAATCTACCCGACATTTAGACATGCAAATTACAACTTATGTCATTTCAGCATTAATATTCAAAACCGGGCTGTTTTCGGACATTTTAATAAAATAGTTAACTTATTTTAAAAATTCCCAAATTTTTACAGAATGTCTTAAACATTCCAAATTTTATTGTGTAAAAATATCGGGGTTCAGTTCATTACCAATATTTATAAAAATTCATTTTCCGGACTGAACTCAGATTTATCTCTTTCTGACCACAGTCCACGGAATAATTTATTTAAAATTTATCGAGAGTCCGATTTACGAAATTCCAGTGAGAGAATTATAAATACATTGGTGGTCTTCTACAGTACAAGTTTCATGATCTAACTCTACACAGGATGCAAGTTATGGTAGAAAACAGAATGTATATTTTCAGCAGCAAAAATGCAGCTCTAGCTGCTGTTACGAAATGATGCTTTAAAAATAATAAACGAAGTCCAAAAATTATGATTCCGGTGCCATTAGAACCGTATTTCATAATAAATAAACCTAGACTTCAGAAAATACATTTTTCATTAAGTTACGGTCCTGTTACAGCCAACTGAAGTTGGCTGTAAAAACCAAACAGCCTACTGTTTCAGCTTTTATCTTTTTAACTTGTGTTCGATTGATTCCGTTAACATGTTTAGTGATCACAACAACATCAAACATCCATATTACAAGTAGATCAGCAACATAATCAAGACAACTTCAATTTATCATCACTTCATTATGTTTCAACAATATTTCATTACAAGTTAGTTTATATGCAAGTCTTTGTTCATGGTTCTTTAGTGTTCATGGATTCTCATTATCAAATAACTATTAACCACTCTAATAGCATGAAAAATGAACAGATCTAAGTTCTTACCACTAGTTCAAGACTAGGGAAGTTCGAGTGAAGAAATGTGGTGGTTAATAGCGAATGGAGAAGGTCCTTCCACTTCCGAGAGCACCGAGCTTCGTTGTATGACCCGTAGCACCTTTGGGTGTATGTAAAATGACTTGAATGGAAGTTGATGGTGGTTGTAGGGTGGTGGGTGGTGGCTGTCGAACCAAAGAGAAGGGAAAGAGAGAGTGCAAGTTTGATGTTTGTTTGTGAATGTGAAGATGATGACCCTAAGTGCCTTCTTATAATCCATCCATAATCTTTACCCATTGTACATAGTGTTCCATATCCACCAACATCTAAATATAATATTGAAAAGAATTGTGGGAGGTGTCCCCACCCACATAACCGGTTCGAAGTGGGGGGGGGGTATGGGGTTGGGTTGTAATGGTTTGGTTACTAGTTTAGTTACTAATTAGTTAGAGAAACAAGTGTTATGAGGTGTTATTATAATATAAAGTGTGTTAGGGTGTTCGGGGACCCTAACTAGCTTAGAAAAATAAGACAATGTGTTTGACAATATTTTTGTGTTCCGGGTAAAGTCCGGTTGTTCGGTTGGGTATCGTTCCGTTAAAGTGCTTAATTAATCCGTAAAGTGTCCTACATGTATATTTTTGCAACGTTTTTAATTTTTAACACTCAGGAAGGCATACCGGACTATTTAGTAACTTTTCTGTATACTATTAGTATGTTAACAAATACATGTAAGCATATCACAGAAATCAGAGAGTAGTTAAATGATTCAGCACAGTCATCAAGTACTTTAATTAACATTAATAGATTGTACGGTTACATGTAAATTTGAGGGTTGTCACATTCTCCCCCTGTTAAGAGAATTTCGTCCCGAAATTTAGCGCGTGGTTACTGAGGAAGGTAGTTAAGTTGCGTTGTTTTCCTGATTTTCCTGGGTTGTCACATCATCCCCCCATTGATTTGGAATTTCGTCCTGAAATTCTGCAGTAGCTTCAGCCTCAGTAGTGGTTGCGTTTTTCTTAAACAGTTGGGGATACTTGAGTTTCATTTGATCCTCTCGTTCCCAGGTATACTCTGGGCCACGACGGGCATTCCAACGAACTCGGACGAGAGGTATCCTGGTACGCTTGAGGATCTTAACATCTCGATCCGTAATCTCTACTGGTTCTTCAACGAATCGCATCTGGTCGTCGATAGTGAGCTCCTTGAGAGGAACTATGAGGGTCTCATCTGACAGACACTTCTTCAGATTCGACACATGGAAAACGTTGTGAACTCCGCTGAGTTCTTCAGGTAGATTCAACCTGTAGGCGACCTTGCCAATCTTCTCAATGATTTCGAACGGTTCGACATATCGCGGATTGAGCTTGCCTCGTTTGCCAAAATGAACTACACCTTTCCAAGGTGAGACTTTGAGTAGCACTCGATCCCAACCTGGAACTCGAGTGGTTTTCTTCCCTTATCAGCATAGCTTTTCTGACGGTCACGAGCTGCCGCCATTCGCTGTCGTATCTGAGCAATTCTCTCGGTGGTATCTACCACAAGTTCTGGGCCAATGATTTGGCTGTCACCAACTTCTGCCCAACAGAGAGGTGATCGGCATTTGCGTCCGTACAATGCCTCGAACGGAGCGGCCTGGATGCTGGTGTGGTAGCTGTTGTTATACGAAAACTCCACTAACGGAAGGTGCTTTTCCCAGCCATTACCAAAATCGATTACACATGCCCTAAGCATGTCTTCAAGGGTCTGGATGGTGCGTTCAGATTGCCCATCCGTCTGTGGGTGATAAGTTGTGCTCATGTCTAATCGAGAACCAAAAGACTTGTGCATAGCTTGCCATAATTCAGAAGTAAAACGCGCGTCCCGATCAGAGATGATAGAGGTTGGCACTCCATGCCTTGATACTACTTCCTTTAGATAGATGTCGGCTAGGGTAGAAAACTTATCCGTTTCCTTGATAGCGAGAAAATGTGCGGACTTGGTCAGTCGATCCACGATCACCCAGATGGTATCGTTTCCGCGTTGAGATCTAGGCAGACAAGTAACGAAATCCATGGAAATTTGCTCCCATTTCCATTTCGGGATTTCTGGTTGTTGTAGTAGGCCTGATGGTTTCTGATATTCAATCTTGACTCTCGCACAAGTCAAGCACTTACTGACGTAGGTTGCTATGTGGGCTTTCATGCCAGGCCACCAATACGTAGTCTTGAGGTCGTGGTACATTTTATCCGAACCAGGATGTACCGAATAACGAGACTTGTGTGCTTCATCCATCACAAGCTCGCGTAGGTCTCCATACAGTGGAACCCAGATGCGTCCGTTTACATAGTAGGCGCCGTTTTCCTTTTGTTCTAGCCGCTGCCTCGACCCTCGTAGGGACTCAGCCCTGATTTTCTCTGCTTTCAATGCTTCAACTTGAGCATCACGAATCTGAGCGGGAAGGTTGGATTGGATGGTAAGCTGTAAAGCACGTACACGCTTAGGTATGGTATCCTTTCGACTAAGGGCGTCTGCCACCACATTGGCTTTGCCCGGATGGTACTTGATCGCGCATTCGTAATCATTCAAGAGCTCGACCCATCGGCGTTGTCGCATGTTTAACTCCTTTTGCTTGAAGATATGCTCGAGACTCCTGTGATCGGTGTAAATGGTGCACTTGGTACCGTACAGGTAATGTCTCCATATCTTAAGTGCGAAAACAACTGCTCCCAGTTCCAAGTCATGCGTAGTGTAGTTCCTTTCGTGAACTTTAAGTTGGCGCGATGCGTAGGCAATGACCTTGTCACGTTGCATCAATACGCAACCAAGTCCTTGGATGGAAGCGTCGCAGTAAACCACAAAATCATCTGTGCCTTCAGGCAATGAGAGGATAGGCGCGCTACAAAGTCTATCCTTGAAGTGCTGAAATGCGGACTCCTGTGCATCACCCCAACGATAGCTGACACCCTTCTGAGTCAGTGAAGTGAGGGGTTGCGCAATCTTTGAGAAATCCTTTATAAATCTTCTGTAATATCCTGCCAAACCCAAGAATTGGCGGATTTCTGTTGGTGTGCGGGGTGCAGGCCAGTTCTTGATCGATTCAACCTTAGATGGATACACATGGATTCCATCCTTGTTTACCACATGGCCTAGAAAGTGGACTTCACGAAGCCAGAAGTCACATTTCGAAAACTTGGCATACAACTGCTCTTTTTGAAGAAGTTCCAGCATAAGTCGTAGATGCTGCTCGTGTTCCTCCTGACTCTTAGAATAGATCAGGATATCGTCGATGAACACAATAACGAACTTATCCAGGTAAGGTTTGCATACTCGGTTCATGAGATCCACGAAGACCGCTGGTGCATTCGTCAGCCCGAATGGCATAACCAGAAACTCGTAATGGCCATAACGAGTTCTGAATGCTGTTTTGGAGACGCCCTCATCTTGGACCCTCAGCTGATGGTATCCTGATCTCAAATCAATCTTGGAGTAATAGCTCGACCCTTGCAACTGGTCGAACAAATCGTCAATACGTGGAAGAGGATAACGATTCTTCACGGTCACCTTGTTAAGTTCGCGGTAGTCAATACACATTCTGAAAGTACCATCTTTCTTCTTTACAAACAAGACTAGAGCTCCCCAGGGCGAAGAGCTAGGACGTATGAAACCCTTTTCCAAGAGTTCTTGTAGTTGTGTGGACAGTTCTTCAAGTTCTGATGGAGCTAGACGATAAGGTGCTCGAGCTACTGGTGCTGCTCCAGGAGCTAGCTCGATTTGAAACTCAACTTGGCGATGAGGCGGAAGACCAGGCAATTCCTCAGGGAACACCTCAGGAAAATCGCGCACAATAGGGATGTCTTCAATTCTCTTCTCTTCCGTTGATGTGTCAGTAACGAGTGCCAGAATGGCAGTGTGGCCCTTTCGCAAACACTTCTGGGCCTTAAGGAAAGAGATAATGCCTACGACAGCACCACTCTTATCGCCATGAATCACGAGGGGTTCCTCACCAGAACGAGGAATGCGGACGATTTTCTCCTTGCAAACAATCTCCGCTTGATGATGAGATAGCCAATCTATCCCAATAATGACGTCGAAACTACAAAGTGTGATAGGAATAAGATCGATAGAGAAAGTCTGACCAGCTAAGACGAGGTTACAACCTTTAACTACGTGTGTGGCTTCAAGACTTTTACCATTTGCTAGCTCTATCGTGTGTTTGGTGTTTAGAAGTGTTGGAGTGCCCTTAAGCATTTCGCTAACTTTTAAGGACACATAACTAGTATCGGCGCCCGAATCGAATAAAACCGTAACAAAGAAGTCGTCCAAAAGAAACTTACCCATCACAACGTTGGGGTCGTTCCTTGCATCACCCTGACCCAGCACGAAAACACGTCCCCTGGCACCATTGCCATTATTGTTACCCCCGTTATTGCCTCCATTGTTGCCTCCATTGTGGTGCCTGTTTCCTTGGTTGTTGTTGTTTTGATTCCGGTTCAGTTGGGGGCAGTTTCCCTTAAAGTGGCCTTCAGCGCCACACTGAAAGCATCCTTTATTGCCCTGCTGTTGCTGCTGCTGGTGATTCTATGGAGCTTGTTGTTGTTGTTGGCGATTCTGATTCGCAGGACACGGGCTCCTGCAATCCTTAGCTTCATGACCCAGCTTGTGACATCTCTGAAAACGACCTTTGTTGCACTGCCCGCTGTGGTGCTTGTTGCACCGGTTGCACTTGGGGTGGTTCCCTCGGTATCCACCCTGTCCTTGATTACTGGAAGATTGCTGACCAGGACTCTGGTAGTCATCAGTCTTTCGCTGCTGAGACTGAACTGAAGTAGAACCCTTCCCGGAGTTCCCATCCCATTTTCGCTTGTTTTCATTGGGGGCGTTAGTAGTAGCAGCACCAATACGCTTGGGCAGTTTGTTTTGTTCCACTGCCTGGTCGGTGAGACGGTGAGCCAACTTGATGATTTGCTGTATGGTACCCAGGTTGGCTGAAGTCACGTGACTTTGAATCTCTGGTATAAGGCCTTTGAGATACATCTCAATTCGTTTGATGGGAGGGTCCACCATGGTAGGGAACAAGATGGCCAGCTCATTTGAGCTTTTCGTATACGCCTCAATCTCAGACCCCGTCATTTTCAGATTGAAAAACTCCACCTCTAGTTTGTGGATGTCATCACGGCTACAATACTCTTCCTTGATCATTTCCTTGAAATCGTTCCATGGGGTGGCATTAGCAGCAACCAACCCCAGCATACTTCACTCTACGAGCCTCGGGGCATTCGCACATCTCAAAGATAGACTCGAGCTTCTCAAACCAGTGGAGGAGGCCTACAGTTCCTTCAGCGCCACTGAAAGTAGTAGGTCGATAGTCCATGAAGGTTTTGAACGTGCACACAGGAGGTTGAGCATGTTGACCTGTTGCGCGAGAATAAAAGACAAGATTAAGCATGAGGGTTGGTTTGCGAAGGTAGGATCTAAACGTCCTAAGGTGAGTTGGTATGGCAGGTTATACCTCCTGCAGGGTTAGCTGCGAGTGCCTCAGCGACTCGTTCGTTGATCAAAGCCGTCAACTGGGCTTGAGTGAGGTTGATACGTCCTCCGCGTCCGCTCATGATCTTCATAATGAAGCAACGTAAGTGAGAAAGGTGTCGCGAAAGTGCGTAAGTGTGGGACGACAATAGAGAGTAAGCACACAAGGTTCAAATAGCAATTATCACATTATCTAATGCACAGTGAGAACTATCTAACCGACAATATAACATAAATCATACCACTTATGGTGTCGAGTCTTGCACGTGGAGCGAAGCGTCGTTGTGGATTGTTGAACACTGTACAGGTTATAGTCTGGTTTTATCAAAAAGCTTTTCACTTTTTAAAACCAAGTTCACTATAACCAATGGCTCTGATACCAATCTGTAACACCCCGAAAATCCACCATGCGGAGTATCACCGCTTGGAGGCGTGACATGACCAGGATCAAGCCACCAATCATATTGAACATCGTAATTAAGTAAATAAGACCAACCACAATACGATTGGTGACCAACGCTAGTTAACCATGTTTAGTTTAAACAGCGGAAGTATAAAGGTAAATCCAAAAGCATAAGTCCATAGTTTATAAGTTAAAGTTCAAAACGCAAGTTTAATAAGTTCATAAGGATTTAAATAATAAGCACGGAACATAACAGTCCGTACACCACAACGACCCCTTCCTCGTGTAAGCTCCAAGCGTTTAGCGACCTGTAAGGCATGTAACAACGAGTCAACAACAAAGTTGAGTGAGTTCACGTTTGGTTGTTTTGTTTTAAGTTGTTTCTGAAAAACGTGGTTTGACTTTCGTTGGCTTAATTGCCGTGGGGGTTACCCCGTAGTTGAAAGTATGTTTAACCAGTTCCTTTTTCATTACCCAAACCATAACCATAATCAGTGGGGGCTTTCCCCGTGTGAACTACTAGACCGTACATATCGACTACTAACGCAAATAAGTTGTGCCCTACATCAGTGTCTATCATCACTGACAGTTTGCCATAGTCCATTAGTACACGCCCGTCCGACTGGCACGGTGTGAGGTTTGTTAAACCTAATAGCGCTATTAACTAATGACCCGCTCGCCATTGGCCTCGGCGATTAAGTCGATATAAATTGAGGGACTTCATGATAGAGTTTTGTCTAGTAAGTTTTTAAGGTTGTTGTCCTACCCAAGGAGGACGAACGTACGTATTCTGCACAAGGAGAATTCGTAGGATTAATAATGGCATCCTACCTATGGAGGATGGCCGTACATACCCTACCCAAGGAGGATATGTAGGTTTCATTTTAGTTTCTTAACCCATTCCCAAACCACCGGGAATCCCATGCCTTGTAGAAAGTGTGAACTCACCTCGGTTTGCTCGGTTAGATTCTCAAATATAACTAACAGTCAAGGTCGGTCAATCACGTCCTAATATGATTACCAGTTAGTCATTTAGTGATTTCAAATAGAGCACAAAGTTCCTACACGTATCTATCACATAACATGCATCATTTTAACGGTTTATGCCCATATAAGTTTCCCATCCATTCCCCACTCATAAACAAACATACGATAATGGACATAACACATATAACACGTTATATCATTCACAGATAACCTACCCGACATTTAGACATGCAAATTACAACTTATGTCATTTCAGCATTAATATTCAAAACCGGGCTGTTTTCGTACATTTTAATAAAATAGCTAACTTATTCCAAAAATTCCCAAATTTTTACAGAATGTCTTAAACGTTCCAAATTTTATTTTGTAAAAATATCGGGGTTCAGTTCATTACCAATATTTTATAAAATTTCATTTTCCGGACTGAACTCAGATTTATCTCTTTCTGACCACAGTCCTCGGAATAATTTATTTAAAATTCATCGAGAGTCTAATTTACGAAATTCCAGTGAGAGAATTACAAATACATCGGTGGTCATCTACAGTACAAGTTTCATGATCTAACCCTACACAGGATGCAAGTTATGGCAGAAAACAGAATGTGTATTTTCAGCAGCAAAAATTCAGCTCTAGCTGCTGTTACGAAATGACGCTTGGAGGCGTGACTGACCAGGATCCACGTGTGGCATACCACCGCTTGGAGGCGTGACTGACCAGGATCCAGCCACCAATTATACTAAACATTGGTCCATAGTAAAGATGTTCACCAACCACAATAGTTAGTAATCATTATTGTTCGAAGTTTTAAAGGTTTAAGTTCAAATAACGTTTTAAGTAAACAGCGGAAGCATAAACCAAATTGTTTCAAAACGAAGTTCAAAGTTCAAGATTATTCAGAACCCAACACATGGGCCAGACGACCACTACACATCCCCAAGCTGCAAGCTCCTGAGTCACTGGTTACCTGCAAAGCATGCAGTAGGGTATCAACAAAATTGTTGGCGAGTCCACGAGTTGTCCAGTTTTAATTTCCAAAAACTTGTTTCACCAGTTAATTTATTTGTTTATACATGCGGTGGGGAGCTACCCCATAAGTAAGCGACTAAACTGTTTTTCCAATACCGAATACTTACTTAACCGTACGTTTCCGTAGTGCCCCGTTGTCAATGTTCTATCATCATTGACGGTTTGCCAGAGTTCATTAGTTCACTCCCGTTCCCAGTAACAAGGGTCGGTGTGAGGCTGGTTACACCTAAATAGCGCTATTAACTAATAACCCGTTCGCCAGGCCCCGGCGACTAATCGGTATTAAATGGTAGGGACTTAAATGATAGAGTTTCGTTTAGTGTTGCTTGTTGCATTCCATATAAACAATAATTAACCAAGAGTTCCCAGTAACAAGGGAGGTAAGTAAGTTTGTTCCCAGTAACAAGGGAAGAAAAGTAAGTTTGTATCCCTTACGCGGGGATAGCGTTGATTAAGTTTCCGTTTCCCAAAACCACCGGGAACGCATGCTTTAATAGTTGTGAACTCACCTTGGGTTGCTCGGCAGTTTAGTTTACTTGGTCAAACGCGTTGGTCACCACGTCCTAGTATGGTTACCAGTATAGGTCAGGCTCGGACACAAGTAATCACGTATATGGTACACGTATTTAACACATAGCATACAAAACATACAAGGGTATTGGGCCTGCCCTAATACTTGAACAGTTAATCAGTCACACTTAGTCCAGATAACAGTAACAGGAAAATCATGCAGCCCAAACATTAGGTGCGGCCCAATAACGAAAACAAGTAGCCCACTCAAGACAAGGTGGTCTCGAGTCGAGACCGAGAGGTCTCGAGTCGCAACCAAATGGTCTCGGGTTGTAGTGGGGTGGTCTCGAGTCAGGTAAGTAGGAGTCGGAACCTCAGAAGTCTCGAGTTCAGTCTCGAGTCGAGATTGTGAGATCTCGAGTCGAGACTTTGCTGATTTCGAGTCTTGGAGCTTGTCTCGAGTTGTCATGGGATGGTCTCGAGTCCAATAGTTTCGGTCTCGAGTCAAAGTTCGATAGTCTCGAGTCGAGACCGGTGGTCTCGACTTGCACACCTGATGACCAAGACCTTCTAGAACCTGTCCGATTGTACTATCCAATAGGATTGCCGTTTCATGAAAATTGTGTACTATCCGATTAAACATGTTTCTTTGTCTATTTTTCTAAACAAATAGATCAAACATGGCATTTCAAATATTTTCACTAACCTTCATGTTGTTCTTCACATATTCAAATATTCCTTGTCACACTCATATCATATTCAATCAACATGTTCATTCAAACCAATCCAAACCTCTAAACAAATTGCATGATTCGGACATCACCAACGGCTATCACTAGTTTCTATATCTAGCATATAACCACTTGGTTCAATAACATCATACACGTATTTGTTACATCATTTTAGGGTTTTCATCATTTTTGCAACATGATTATTCAAACAACCCTATCCTAGTATATATTCAAATCAGCATCATCGACTCCTGAATCTAATCATACATTCCTCGGATTACAAACATACACATACACACTCTTATTGTCCTATCAATCTTGCATGTTATCTAACAATTTCCTATCAAAGCATGAACATGTCTTGCATATCATCCTATTATCACTATAACACAAAAATCTATCATTAACTTAGTCATCTTAACTCATTTATCCTCATAGAACATGTGTATTATCCAACAAGCATACATCTTTGTTAATTTAAGACATCACCCATAATATATTCTATCATCTAACCGAGATATGGTACTAACCGGAACTTGTTTGGTTGTGAGTATGTGAGACGATGAAGGAAGTGTCCAAGCGATGATCACGAGCTGATCCGGAGATCTTGATGCTTCCGGTTTGAGTCCGAGAGAGGAGAGGGGATGATAGGTGTTTGGTTTAGGGTTTTCTAGAGAGAGTGAGGATGAAATGAGAGAGTGTGGAAAAGTAGAGTGTGTGTGAGGGTTTTAGCTTCTTATAAAATGTGGTGCACCCTAAGTGGGTTCCGGATGGTGCGGCCCAAACGGCCCAACTGTTTACTCGAGACCTCGGTTCACTTATACGTACATATATATATATATTACATACACATAGTTTAATACAAGCATCATATAATACCTCAAGATAATTCGCAGATCTTCTTTTAATAGTATATGTACACATAAAGCTAAACAATGAGGTTGCTCGGGAAAACCCGAAGTGTCACATTATCCCCAAGTTTTAAGAACTTTCGTCCCGAAAGTTAAGGCAGTCACTGTCAAGCTAGTTTAAGTGAGAATCGTTTCAACGGGGTGTCACATCATCCCCCCGTTAGTTTGGAATTTCGTCCCGAAATTCGGTTGTAGCTTCAGTGCTGGGAGTTTCATTTGGGAACAACTGGGGATACTTGCATTTCATCTGGTCTTCCCGCTCCCAGGTAAACTCTGGGCCACGGCGTGAGTTCCAACGAACACGTACGAGAGGTATCTGGCTACGTTTGAGGGTTTTGATTTCTCGATCCGTGATCTCAATCGGTTCCTCAGTAAAGTGTAGCTGTTCGTCAATAGTGAGTTCCTTGAAAGGAATGATGAGTGTTTCATCTGACAGACACTTCTTCAGATTAGACACGTGGAAGACGTTGTGCACAGCACTCAGTTCTTCAGGCAGATTCAATCTGTAAGCGACCTTACCGATCTTTTCGGTAATTTCAAAGGGTCCGACATATCGCGGACTGAGCTTACCCCGTTTTCCAAAACGGACCACACCCTTCCAGGGTGAGACTTTAAGTAGAGCCCGGTCACCAACCTGGAACTCTAGCGGTTTCCTATCCTTATCAGCGTAGCTCTTCTGACGGTCATGAGCTGCCACCATGCGTTGCCTAATCTGGGCAATCTTTTCTGTAGTGTCTACCACAAGTTCTGGACCTGTGATCTGACTGTCACCAACTTCCGCCCAGTAGAGAGGCGATCGGCATTTACGACCGTACAATGCCTCAAAGGGTGCTGCCTGGATGCTGGTGTGATAGCTGTTGTTGTAGGAGAATTCTACCAACGGTAGGTGCTTCTCCCAATTCTTGCCAAAATCGATCACACATGCCCTAAGCTTGTCTTTAAGTGTTTGGATGGTGGGTTCGGACTGCCCATCCGTCTGTGGATGATAAGCGGTGCTCATGTCTAAACGCGAGCCAAAAGATTTGTGCATAGCTTGCCACAACTCAGAAGTAAAACGCGCGTCTCGATCGGAAATAATAGAGGTTGGCACTCCGTGCTTCGAAACCACTTCCTTTAAGTATACCTCTGCTAAGGTAGAGAACTTGTCTGTTTCTTTAATAGCCAAAAAGTGGGCAGATTTAGTTAGTCGATCCACTATCACCCAAATGGTTTCATTTCCGCGTTGAGACCTAGGCAAGCCGGTAACAAAGTCCATGGAAATTTGCTCCCATTTGCACTGCGGGATCTCTGGTTGTTGAAGTAGGCCCGATGGTTTTTGATACTCCGCCTTGACTCTCGCACAAGTCAAACATTTTATGACATAGGCTGCTATGTGGGCTTTCAAGCCAGGCAACCAGTATGTAGTCCTTAGGTCGGGGTACATCTTATCCGAACCAGGATGTACTGAGTAACGGGACTTATGGGCTTCATTCATTACAAGCTCGCGCAAATCCCCATAAAGTGGGACCCATATACGCCCGTTTACGTAGTAAGCACCATCCTCTTTTTGTTCTAGCCATATCCTTGATCCTCGCAGGGACTCAGCCCTGACGTTCTCGGCTTTCAATGCTTCGACCTGAGCGTTTCGGATTTGCTTAGGGAGGTCTGAGTGGATGGTGAGCTGCAAGGCACGGACACGCTTGGGTTTGGTCTCCTTTCTGCTGAGGGCATCGGCTACCACATTAGCCTTGCCTGGATGGTATTTAATCGCATACTCGTAGTCATTTAGAAGCTCGACCCATCGGCGTTGCCGCATATTCAACTCCTTTTGTTCCATTATGTGTTGGAGACTCTTGTGATCAGTGTAAATCATGCACTTGGTACCGTACAAGTAGTGTCTCCAAATCTTGAGCGCGAAGACCACAGCTCCAAATTCTAGGTCATGTGTCGTGTAGTTCCGTTCATGGATCTTGAGTTGTCGCGAAGCGCAAGCAATGACCTTCTCGCGTTGCAGCAACACGCAACCAAGCCCTTGAATAGAAGCGTCGTAGTAAACAACAAAGTCGTCGGTACCTTCAGGTAAGGAAAGGATAGGAGCACTACAGAGGTTCTTCTTTAGTTCCTGAAAGGCAGATTCCAGCGCATCATTCCACTTATAAGCAACGCCCTTCTGAGTGAGGGTCGTAAGTGGTTGAGCGATCTTAGAGAACCCCTCGATAAATCTTCGATAGTATCCTGCCATAAATCTTCGATAGTATCCTGCCAATCCCAGGAATTGGCGAACTTCGGTCGGAGTCTTAGGTATAGGCCAATTCTTAATGGATTCAATCTTAGCGGGGTCAACATGAATCCCCTCCTGATTGACTATGTGCCCAAGGAAATGGACTTCCCTAAGCCAGAAATCACATTTCGAGAATTTGGCGTACAGTTGCTCATTGCGAAGGAGTTCGAGAGTAAGACGCAGGTGTTGTTCATGCTCCTCTTGACTCTTCGAGTAGATTAAGATGTCGTCAATAAACACAATTATGAACTTGTCGAGGTAGGGTTTGCACACTCGGTTCATGAGATCCATGAAGATCGCAGGTGCGTTGGTCATTCCGAAAGGCATAACAAGGAATTCGTAGTGACCATAGCGGGTTCTGAAAGCAGTCTTAGAGATGTCCTCATCGCGGACTCTCAGCTGGTGATAACCCGATCGCAGATCGATCTTGGAATAATAGCTCGACCCTTGCAGCTGGTCGAACAGGTCGTCGATACAGGGAAGTGGATAACGATTTTTGATGGTAACCTTGTTCAGTTCGCGGTAATCAATGCACATTCGGAATGTGCCATCCTTCTTTTTGACAAAGAGTACTGGGGCTCCCCAGGGTGATGAGCTAGGACGGATAAAACCTTTGTCCAAAAGTTCTTGTAGTTGAGTAGAAACTTCCTTGAGTTCTGCGGGAGCTAGACGATAAGGTGCACAAGCTATAGGTGCTGCTCCAGGAGCTAGTTCGATTTGAAATTCGACCTGACGGTGAGGAGGAAGTCCAGGTAGTTCTTCAGGAAATACTTCAGGGTAGTCGCGTACAACTGGAAAATCTTCAATCCTGTTTTCCTTTTTCTGTGTGTCGACAACGAGTGCTAAGATAGCGGTGTGCCCCTTTCGTAAACACTTCTGGGCTTTAAAGAATGAGATGATGCATGTGACTTCTCCGCTTTTGTCGCCTTGAACGATAAGGGGTTTTCCAGGAGGACGGGGAATACGAATAGCTTTCTCTTGGCAGAGGATTTCGGCCCGATGCTTGGATAACCAATCCATACCAATGACGACGTCGAAGCTTCCGAGAATGATGGGGAAAAGGTCAATACGGAAGGTCTGACCAGACAACTCTAATTTGCAGTTACGAATAACGTGCGAGGCCTCGAGGTTTCTACCATTAGCTATTTCAACGATGTGCTTAGAGCTTAGCGGCGTAAGAGTGGACTTAAGCTTCTTACTAATACGTAGGGATACATAACTAGCATCTGCTCCGGAATCAAATAATATGGAAACATAACGGTCATAAAGTAGGAACTTACCCGCCACCACGTTAGGGTCGTTCCTTGCTTCAGCAGCCCCAATCACGAATGCCCTTGCATTGTTTCCAGCTCCCTGGTTGTTGTTGTTGTTCCCAGCACCTTGATTATTGTTGTTGCGATTCTGGTTCAACTGAGGTCAATCCTTTCGCATGTGCCCTATTGCCCCACATTTGTAGCATTCACGGTTGTTTCCTTGCTGTTGCTGTGGTTGATGCTGATTCTGCCTAGCTGGGAACTGGCTCCTGCAGTCTTTGGCTTCATTCCCCATTTTGTTGCATCGCTGACACTGACCTTTGCCACATGGCCCACTGTGGTGACGATTACATTTGTTACACTTGGGGTGGTTTCCTCGATAGCCACCCTGTTGCTGTGGGCCTTTGTTGTTTTCAGTCTTCCTTTGTTGAACTGGGGCCTGAGTGGGGTTAGCATCCTTTCCCTGACTTCCATCCCACTTTCATTTGTTATCGCTAGAAGTTCCAGCAGTAGCACTGATCCTCTTGGGCAACTTGCCCTCCTCCCCAGCCTGATTGGTGAGTTTGTGAGCAAGACGGACCACGGGCTGTATGGTATTGAGGTTGGCTGAGGTTACATGGCTCCGGATTTCTGGAACCAAACCTTTGATGTACAATTCGATCCTTCGATACATAGGTCGGGACATGTTTGGGCAAAGTGCAGCATAGTCGTTGGACTGCTTGGTGTAGGTTTCAATCTCTGATCCAACCATCTTGAGCTCATAGTACTCGTTCTCGAGTTTGTGGATGTCATCCCTGTGACAGTACTCCTCCTTGATCATATCCTTGAAATCTTCCCACGCAGTAGCATTAGCAGTTTCCAGACCAAGCATCTGAATCTGTGCTTTCCACCATGAAAGCGCGTTTCCTTCAAGCGTACCAGTCGCGAACTTAACCCAGTTAGCAGGGGGACACTCGCTGACGGCAAAGACAGCTTCGGCCTTCTCAATCCAGTGCAGAAGGCCTATGGCACCCTCAGTGTCGTTGAAAGGGAGAGGCTTGCCATCCATGAAGGTTTTGAAAGTACAAACACGTGGCTGCGCAGGCGCAGGCTGACGTGTTGTGAGAAGCGAAGCGAATAGGCTTAGAGGTGAAAAGACGATGCGGGGGTAGGATCTAAACATCCTAAAGTAACGAGTTTACCTCCAGGGTGAGCTGCGAAAGCTGCAGCCACCGTGTTGAGCAAGTTAGTGAATTGAGCCTGAGTCATGTTAACGCTTCCTCTTCCGCGTCCACTCATTGTCTTCATAACCAGAAAACACAGTATGAGTGTGATGTCGTAACATAGCGAGAGTGAGATAGAAGAGGGATGCGTATCTATCTAATTAGGCACACTAGTATGTATAGTAGAGCAGTCAACATAAGATAAACAAGCAAGTAAGCACAAGTCCGAGCTATGAGGTCTAACATGTTGAGTCTTGCCCTTGGAGTGTAGTGTCGTCACGAGTCACGGGTTATAGTCTGGTTTTTCTTAAAAAGATTCTTCTTTTTAAAACCAAGTTCACTATAACCAATGGCTCTGATACCAATCTGTCACACCCCCAAAATCCACGTGCGGAATACCACCGCTTGGAGGCGTGACTGACCAGGATCCAACCACCAATTATACTAAACATTGGTCCATAGTAAAGATGTTCACCAACCACAATAGTTAGTAATCATTATTGTTCGAAGTTTTAAAGGTTTAAGTTCAAATAACGTTTTAACTAAACAGCGGAAGCATAAACCAAATCGTTTCAAAACGAAGTTCAAAGTTCAAGATTATTCAGAACCCAACACATGGGCCAGACGACCACTACACATCCCCAAGCTGCAAGCTCCTGAGTCACTGGTTACCTGCAAAGCATGCAGTAGGGTATCAACAAAATTGTTGGCGAGTCCACGAGTTGTCCAGTTTTAATTTCCAAAAACTTGTTTCACCAGTTAATTTATCCGTTTATACATGCGGTGGGGAGCTACCCCATAAGTAAGCGGCTAAACTGTTTTTCCAATACCGAATACTTACTTAACCGTACGTTTCTGTAGTGCCCCGTTGTCAATGTTCTATCATCATTGACGGTTTGCCAGAGTTCATTAGTTCACTCCTGTTCCCAGTAACAAGGGTCGGTGTGAGGCTGGTTACACCTAAATAGCGCTATTAACTAATAACCCGTTCGCCAGGCCCCGGCGACTAATCGGTATTAAATGGTAGGGACTTAAGTGATAGAGTTTCGTTTAGTGTTGCTTGTTGCATTCCGTATAAACAATAATTAACCAAGACTTCCCAGTAACAAGGGAGGTAAGTAAGTTTGTTCCCAGTAACAAGGGAAGAAAAGTAAGTTTGTATCCCTTACGCGGGGATAGCTTTAATAGTTGTGAACTCACCTTGGGTTGCTCGGCAGTTTAGTTTACTTGGTCAAACGCGTTGGTCACCACGTCCTAGTATGGTTACCAGTATAGGTCAGGCTCGGACACAAGTAATCACGTATATGGTACACGTATTTAACACATAGCATACAAAACATACAAGGGTATTGGGCCTGCCCTAATACTTGAACAGTTAATCAGTCACACTTAGTCCAGATAACAGTAACAAGAAAATCATGCAGCCCAAACATTAGGTGCGGCCCAATAACGAAAACAAGTAGCCCACTCAAGACAAGGTGGTCTCGAGTCGAGACCGAGAGGTCTCGAGTCGCAACCAAATGGTCTCGGGTTGTAGTGGGGTGGTCTCGAGTCAGGTAAGTAGGAGTCGGAACCTCAGAAGTCTCGAGTTCAGTCTTGAGTCGAGATTGTGAGATCTCGAGTCGAGACTTTGCTGATTTCGAGTCTTGGAGCTTGTCTCGAGTTGTCATGGGATGGTCTCGAGTCCAATAGTTTCGGTCTCGAGTCAAAGTTCGATAGTCTCGAGTCGAGACCGGTGGTCTCGACTTGCACACCTGATGACCAAGACCTTCTAGAACCTGTCCGATTGTACTATCCAATAGGATTGCCGTTTCATGAAAATTGTGTACTATCCGATTAAACATGTTTCTTTGTCTATTTTTCTAAACAAATAGATCAAACATGGCATTTCAAATATTTTCACTAACCTTCATGTTGTTCTTCACATATTCAAATATTCCTTATCACACTCATATCATATTCAATCAACATGTTCATTCAAACCAATCCAAACCTCTAAACAAATTGCATGATTCGGACATCACCAACGGCTATCACTAGTTTCTATATCTAGCATATAACCACTTGGTTCAATAACATCATACACGTATTTGTTACATCATTTTAGGGTTTTCATCATTTTTGCAACATGATTATTCAAACAACCCTATCCTAGTATATATTCAAATCAGCATCATCGACTCCTGAATCTATTCATACATTCCTCGGATTACAAACATACACATACACACTCTTATTGTCCTATCAATCTTGCATGTTATCTAACAATTTCCTATCAAAGCATGAACATGTCTTGCATATCATCCTATTATCACTATAACACAAAAATCTATCATTAACTTAGTCATCTTAACTCATTTATCCTCATAGAACATGTGTATTATCCAACAAGCATACATCTTTGTTAATTTAAGACATCACCCATAATATATTCTATCATCTAACCAAGATATGGTACTAACCGGAACTTGTTTGGTTGTGAGTATGTGAGACGATGAAGGAAGTGTCCAAGCGATGATCACGAGCTGATCCGGAGATCTTGATGCTTCCGGTTTGAGTCTGAGAGAGGAGAGGGGATGATAGGTGTTTGGTTTAGGGTTTTCTAGAGAGAGTGAGGATGAAATAAGAGAGTGTGGAAAAGGAGAGTGTGTGTGAGGGTTTTAGGTTCTTATAAAAGGTGGTGCACCCTAAGTGGGTTCCGGATGCTGCGGCCCAAACGGCCCAACTGTTTACTCGAGACCAAGTGGTCTCGAGTCGGGTTCGCGGTCTCGGTTCACTTATACGTACACATATATATATATATATATATATATATATATATATATATATATATATTACATACACATGGTTTAATACAAGCATCATATAATACCTCAAGATAATTCGCAAATCTTCATTTAATAGTATATGTACACATAAAGCTAAACAATGAGGTTGCTCGGGAAAACCCGAAGTGTCACAGTTATGAGGTGTTATTATAATATAAAGTGTGTTAGGGTGTTCGGGGACCCTAACTAGCTTAGAAAAATAAGACAATGTGTTTGACAATATTTTTGTGTTCCGGGTAAAGTCCGGTTGTTCGGTTGGGTATCGTTCCATTAAAGTGCTTAATTAATCCGTAAAGTGTCCTACATGTATATTTTTGCAACGTTTTTAATTTTTAACACTCAGGAAGGCATACCGGACTATTTAGTAACTTTTCTGTATACTATTAGTATGTTAACAAATACATGTAAGCATATCACAGAAATCAGAGAGCAGTTAAATGATTCAGCACAGTCATCAAGTACTTTAATTAACATTAATAGATTGTACGGTTACATGTAAATTTGAGGGTTGTCACATTTATGAAGTGATATCTGACATCTATGTGCTTGGTTCTAGAGTGATGAACTAGATTTTCTGTAATTGCAATTGCACTCTTTGAGTCACATAGAATTGGTATCTTTGTCAGATTTACTCCATAATCCTTCAGCTGAGTTTGCATCCACAGCACTTGTGAACAACAACTTACTGCTGCTACATATTCTGATTCAGCTGTTGATGTTGCAACACAGTTTTGTTTCTTACTTGCCCAACATACCAACTTTTCTCCCAAGATTTGACATGCACCAGATGTGCTCTTTCTGTCAATCTTGCACCCTGCATAATCTGCATCTGTATATGCAATTAGTTCAAGATTTGTATCCTTAGGATACCAGAGACCAAGTTCTGATGTGCCTTTTAGATATTTAAAAACCCTTTTGACTGCTTTTAGGTGAGATTCTTTAGGATTGCATTGATATCTGGTCAGAAAGCATGTAACAAACATATTGTCTGGTCTGCTTGCAGTTAAGTATAACAATTATCCTATCATCCCCCTATAGGTTTTAATATTCACACTTGTTCCTTCTTTATCAGAATCAAGTTTTTTCCCTATTGCCATGGGAGTTTTTGAGACTGAGCAATTTTCCAGTGAGTATTTGTTCAAAAAAATTTTCACATACTTAGATTGACTTAAAAATATACCATCATTTCTTTGCTTGACTTGTAAACCTAAGAAAAAGGTTAACTCACCCATCATGCTCATCTCAAAGTGGCTAGTCATCAATTTTTGAAACTTTTTGCAAAACCTTTCATTTGTTGATCCAAATATAATGTCATCAACATAAATTTGGACTAACAAAGTGTGACCCTTGTGTGTTTTAAGAAAAAGAGTTTTAAGAAAAAGAGTTGTATCAATAGTACCTTTTGTGAAGCCAGAATTGAGTAAGAAGTTTGAAAGTCTTTCATACCATGCTCTAGGAGCTTGCTTCAAACCATACAAGGCTTTGTTTAATTTGTAAACATGGTTTTGAAATTTAGGATCAACAAGCTTTCAGGTTGATGCACATAAACTTCTTCCTCAATCTTACCATTCAGGAATGCAGATTTCACATCCATTTGATATACTTTGAAGTCTTTGGATACAGCATAAACAAGAAAGATTCTTACTGCTTCTAATCTGGCCACTGGTGCAAAGGTTTCATCATAGTCAATACCTTCTTGTTGGCAATAACCTTTGACCACAAACCTTGCCTTATTCCTGGTTATTATGCCATTTTCATCTGATTTGTTTCTAAATACCCATTTTGAGCCTATGACTGATTTGTCATTTGGCTTTGGCACCAGATCCCATACCTTACTCTTTTCAAACTGATCAAGCTCATCTTGCATTGCTTGAATCCAGTCTGAGTCATTAAGAGCTTCTTTGACAGTCTTGGGTTCTATCTTGCTTAAGAACCCAGTATATGCACACTCATGTGCTGTTGTAGATCTTGTTCTTACACCATCTTCTGGATTTCCATTGATGTCAGAATGAACATGTCCTTTTATCCATCTCAACTTGTTGTAAAAAGTTGTTGGTTCTGATGGATTTGAAGTTCCCCCTGAATATTTGCCCCAGTTGTATGGAATGTATCAGAATTTTTATTGTTAGAAATATTTTCATTGTTCTGATTCAAGGTTTCTGATACATTTTCCATTTGTTCTGTAGGGTTAGTACATGAATTATCTATAGATTTGTTTGTGATAGATTGATCATGTTCTAGAACATCTTCTGTTATCATTTCTAAAACATGTTCAAGTTTTTCTTGTTTATCAGAAAGGTTTGTTTCCTTCATATATTCATCAAAAACTTCTGTTTCTGAAGAATCATCAAAAGATACATATAAACTTTCTCTAATTGTCCTTGTGTTTAGAATAAAAATTCAATAAGATTTTGAGGACATTGAATAACCAAGAAAAATACCGTTTTCTGCTTCTCTGTCAAATTTCTCAAGACTTTCAAAATCATTGAAAACAAAACATCTACAACCAAATGTGTGTAAAAGTTTTACACTTGGAATTCTTCCATTGATAATGTTGTAGGGTGTTTTATTGTGTCTTTTGTTGATTATGGACCTGTTTTGGGTAAAACAAGCATTTGCTATTGCCTCTGCCCAAAAATGAGTGGGCAGTTTTGCATGAGCAAGAATTGTTCTAGCTGCTTCCACTAAGGTTCTATTTCTCCTTTCTACCATTCCATTCTGTTGAGGTGATATTGGAGCAGAAAAGTCATGAGAGATTCCTTTACTTACAAGGAAGCTCTCAACTTTTGAATTTTTAAATTTTGTTCCATTGTCTGTTCTGATCCTTCTAACTGGTAATTTTAACAAATTTTCAATTTTTTCTGATAAAATTTATGATCATATCAGGAGTTTCACTTTTCTTTCTTAAAAACTCTACCCATGTGTATCTAGAAAAATCATCTACAATTACAAGTATATACTTCTTTCCAGAAAAGCTTTCAGTGCTTATGGGTCCACAAAGATCCATATGCAAAAGTTCCAAATTTTGTGTTATTGAAGATTCAGAAATTGTTTTGTGTGAGCTTCTTTTAGATTTGCCCATTTCACAAGCTTCACAAATTTTATCCTTCTTTGAGGATATGAAAGGTAATCCTTTTACCAGTCCTGTGCATGCCAATTTGCTTATATTTTTAAAGTTTAAGTGGGCTAACGTTTTGTGCCACAACCAACCTTTGTTAATTTTTGAAAATAAACTTAATTTTGGATGTTCATTTTCCTCTTTAAAATCAAAATAGTAGATTTATTGTCTTATCCTTTTTCCACTTAAATAAATCTTATTATCATCCATACCAATTAACAAGCATTTTTCAGGTAAAAAGGTTACCTGAAAACCTTTATCACAGAATTGACCACAACTCAACAGATTGTACTTTAAGCCTTCTACATAGGCTACTTTTTCTATGGTCAAACATCTATACTTTATGCATCCATACCCCAAATTCCTCCCTTTTACTCCATTCCCAAAATTAACCATTTTACCCAGTTTTGAAATAAAGTTATTGAGTAAGCTCCTGTCCCCAGTCATGTGCCTGGAGCTTCCAGAATCGTAGTACCAGATCTGCTGCACATGATGGTCCTGAAATGGAAAAATTAGAGGCTTTTTGGTACCTAGACTTTCTTGGGTACTTTTTCTGATGAGATTTTAATCAGATTATTTTCTTTTGATGAACTTTCATCAGAATATCTGTTGCATGCTGAGCCATGAACATACTTTTTAATTTTTATTTGGAGATGGTGTTGAATAAACTTCAGAATGTCAACACACATACAAGTTTCTTTATCAGAATTCTTTGATTTCTCTACTTGTGATGGAATTGTTGGATAATTTTGAAAACTTGAGTGAATCACTTCTAGAGTTTTTAAACACTTTTGTTTGGATTCACTCCTTTTTGCTTTTAAGTTGAGTTTTGAGATTTCAAAAGAGTTCTCAGAACTTATTGATCTGCATGATTCAGAATCAGATTCTGATGTAAATTTATCAGAAATCTGATGTGTTGCTTTCATAAAGATGGTGGGTTTAATTTCACTTGTTTTTACATACCCTAAACCCTCACCTCTGTTCTTTGGTGTTTTTTCAATAAAGTTAATGAATTCCTTTGCTTGTTAAAAACCCTTCACATTAATTTCTTTATCATGAATTTTCTTGTATAAGTCTTTTCTTTCCTTTCATAAAATTCATTTTTTGCTCTGTGATCTAAGCTTTCTTCTATCAGTAACTGGTTTTCAAGTATAACTTTATTCATGATTCTTTGCAACTCATCAGACTTTTCACTATATGATTTCTATTAATCTTGCATATTTAGAAAATCTGACATGAGTTTGTTTAATTTGTAGGTCAAGATTATCTAGATTTATCTTATGTTCTGATGTTTCAGGTAGTTCATCAGAAAGTGCCATGAGGCAGAAATTAGCCATCTCTTCTTCTTTTTCATCAGAAGAGTTATCTGACAGCCATGTATATGTCGCTGCTATCAAACTGACTTGTTGTTGCTTCTTTGCTTCTTCCAGCTTCTTCTCATAGTATGCAACATCCTTTAGTTTCTTGGTTTTGCACTCTGATGCATAGTGACCCTTTTGTTTACATTTGTAACACACAACTTCTTCTTTTCCCTTATCGTTTGATCTTCCTTCATCCCTAGATCTTCCTTCCATCCTCCCTCTATCACTTTTCTAGTATCTTTGGCCTCCTCCCTTTAACCTCTTCTCAAAAGTTTTGGTGAGCAGTGCAATTGCTTCAGCAAAAGCTAAAAAATCTGATGATGTATCATAATTTTCAATATTTTGACTGTTTGAGGTCTGTGGATCATTGGTAGGTGTTCTTTGTGAGTTTGAGATTAAAGCTAAAGATCCCTCTCTCTGATTTGACTCTTCAAATATTTCATCTTCTTTGGGGACCAGAATGCTATATAAGTCATGAAGACTCATATTACCTAGTTCTAAGGTAGAGGACAAAGTCATGGTTAGACTTCTCCATTCTCTAGGCAAGGCATCCAGAAATTTTATATTCCTTTCATCATTTGATTTTATAATCCCAAATTTCTTTAGCTCATCCAAAAGTTTTGCAAATCTATGATATGTTTCATATAGGTTTTCATTTGGTAAACTTTTGAATCTCTCATAGGAGGAAACATAATTGGTTCTTTTGTTTCTTTTCATCCTTTCCCCCCCTTCACAAAGATTTTCAAACTGATCCCATATCTCTTTGGCCGATGCACATGCATCAACTTGAGAGAATATGTCATTAGTGTCACACCCCTTTCTAAGGAGGAAGCACGAGGTGTGTCATGAAAGGTTCTCATTGCATACGAATGGTAAACATACTACATGCTCGTAAAAATAACTTCAAATGCCAATAACATTACGTAACTGAAAACTTTACAACTTTATTCAAAGATAAACATAAACAACATCCAGAGCAAGAGTATGACCGCGCGCACATCCACTTTAGTTACCTGAAATACATGTGAGTTTTTGGAAAATCGTCAACATAATGTTGGTGTGAATTCATGCAGTTTTTGTATTGAACGTTTGTATACTTTGTATGAAAACATGGTATGTAATTTGTATGTATCAAGTATTTCTGTAAGTATCGAGATTGTTAATGGGTTGCAAGGCCATTAACATGTAACACGACATAGGAAGCATCCAAACCATAGGCATTTTTCTAGTTGCCGATTCACGACTGAGACACAAAAGCACTAGTTGGTACTAGTTATCACCAAGACTGTGGATGCCCGAAAACCCATTAGATCTAACCTTTTGTTCTGCGGTCTTAGTATGTACACGATTAATGGTGCTTCTGGTACCCTATTCATGACACGATTTCAAGTATCATTCCTTATTTCTTATATCCATCATACCATAACACATGTATTTTCCCCAAGTTTAAAAAGTATGTAAAAGATTTAAAAGTGGGGACATAAACTCACTTTTCTGTAATCATTTAGTAACATGTACTTCACCCCCGAAGTTATAAAACTGAAAACAGTTAAAATAAAAGGGGGAGAATGAACTCACAACTTTGCGTTTCTTGCGCCGTAAACTTCACCGGGTTTTGCTTATATAGCGTCGTGATCTATACGTGTTTTATTAAAGTTAGTCACTAGATTTGTATCGCACAAGTACAAGTCACCATCTTTTATGTATGTATTCTTTGTGTGTTAAAAATAATTTATATTTTTAACTATGTATCTTACTTATATTATTTTCTCAGAAATAAATATAAGTATCTTGTATTTTTCACCCGAGTTATGTATTTTGTCCAAAACTTCATTTCATTTTTCATAACTTGCCCAAGTTATTTAATTTATTAAGAAATATATTTTCATAAATATATTCTCTTGTGTTTGTCTATGCATGTTGTATGTGTATTTTGTATTTTTACTCCTTAGGAGCATTTAGTGTATTTTCAAGTCCTAATACACCATTACATATAATACATACTACATACACTTAGCACAAAATTTTGTGATCAATAAATATATATATTTTCCTCAAAAATATACATACTTAATATCAATTTTTATCTTGAAGAAATCATGATTTCTTAACTTGAAGTTTACATAAAGATTAGGGAAACCTTGGTAAATATTTTTAGGCGAATTTTCAGGGAATAAGTTTCACCAAAACTTATATTTTTCTAAGTGTCAAGATTTTATAGAAATTTTGACATAGTTTCCCCTAAAAATGGAGGTTTCCCATGTTTTCAAAACATGTGTTTATTTTCTTTTAAAATCATCACAACAATCAACAACTCATTCAACACTTACCGAGTGTCAAAATCAAGTATATCACACTATATCATGAACTTGAAGTTTTTGTAAAAACTTGTAGTAACTTACCATGTTATTTAGTAGGTTTAGTTACCCTTAAAAACATGGTTATTTGTTTGTAAGTCACCTTATTAAAAGATTTAGTCATTTACAACTTGTAAGATGATTTTTCTAAAAATATATATTTTGTATTTTTCTTGTTACACACATGTTTCTAGTCTTGTTTAAACACTAAAAATATTATTAGTTTACTTAGAAACCATGACTTTGTAAATCTTATAAATAAACTTGGTTTGTTGGGAAAATTATTTTTATAATCATCTATTTACAATATTTGTATTTTGTTTAAATCATCTTTACATATGAAAATCAATTTCATCATTTAAGTTCATGAAGACATAAAGCATGATGATCTTGGTTTTTCACAAGATCACCACTTTAACTTACTAGATCATGTGTTTAATCACAATCTAGTGGGTTTCTTATGATGTCTAACATCACTAACACAAATCATCACTCGTCAAGAAGCAAATCATCATCATTTACATATATTCTTATGTATTTAAGCTTATGTTAAAGTATCATGATCATGTTCTTTTGTGTTCTTGTGATTAACAATATTCATCATCTTTTAACCATCAAAATATGAAGTAACAAGTTACAAGGAGCTTACTACTAGCACAAGGGCAAGGGAAGAACTCAAGAAGTTAAGGATGACAAATGTGATGGTTAAAAGCAAATGGAGAAGGTTCTTCAAGATCCACAAACTCTAAACCTTCTTAAGCACCTTCTTGCACCTTGTGACTAACTTGGAATGGATGAACAATGGATGAAGATGATGGTGGTATGGGGGGTGGCTCACGGCCGTAGGGAGAGGAGGAGAGGGAGAGTGTGTTGTGTGAAGTGAGATGTTGATGGTGATGTCTTTTTATAGTGCTTGCAAGATTTTCCATATATCTTTTGAGATCCTATAGTATCTAAATGAATCCAAGAAATATCATATGCAATCTAATGAGATCAAGCAAGATCTAGCAAGATCACACAAGATCAAGGGTGGGTCCACACCCTTTGTGACCGTGAACAATATAGGGGGGGGAGGTAAAGTGTAAATTCCAATCTCTAATTGTATAAATAAGTTAGTTTTCAAGTATAAAGTTTAGGGATTTAATGTGTTATTATGTTATAAGGGGTGTTATGGTGTTCGGGGACCATAACTAGTTCAGAAACATTAAAACAATGTTGTTAGTAATATTTTGATGTTCCGGGTAATGTCCGGTTGTTCAGTTAAATACCGATTCGTTAAAGTGCTAAATTGCACCGTTTAGTGTCCTTTAAGTATCCTTTTGTGACCCTTTCAATTCCCGACACTTAGGAGGGTATTCTGGATAATAAAACATGAATTATGCATGATATTTATGTGTTAAAAAGCTGATTATAGCTGATTTGTGCAGAATTCTGCATTTAAAGTGTGTTTCGGATGCTTTTTAGTGCATATTCTAGCTTCCGAAAAGTCTATATGTTAACCCTTGTATACATATTTGGCTTTTAATGTATTCTTGACGTTGGACCTACACCTAGGCCCCAATTCTATTGTCTAACTGCTTTCTGCAGAATTGTTGACACAATGTGTCTTACCGGTGAGTTTACTAGTATTTCTGACGCAACGCTATCATTAATGCATAAAGCAATATTTGTAGTATAAAACGTGCATGAATTCACTTGTATAGTATCACTACAAGAAATTGGGGTGTTTACCCACACATAATTTACCTACATATGTAAATGTGTGGGTATTTACCTACACATGTTTGTAGATGTGTGGGTAATAGTTGATGATATATTTTCATAATGATTAACACTTAATATGTGTTGGTAATACATTTTAGCCACACTTGGTGTTGGTTGGAAAATTTCCCCCCCAAAATTGCCTACACATGTAGCAAATTTTCGTCATGTGTAGCTAAATTATCTACACATATGTAAAAAAACTAATATATATGTAGGTAAATGATTATGTTTACTAACACATAAGAATTAAAAAAAAATATGTAGATAAACTAAGTTAATATATATATATATTTTTTTTTTTGAAAATGACGTGGCAAATTAAATACCTACACATGATTAAAAATGTACAATATGTGTAGATATTACATGCCTATAAAGTAACTAAATATATATTTTTAGATGATGTGACAAAACAAATATCAACACATACTTGTTTGTAGTTAAAAAAACATTTGTCAATACTCATGCCCTAACCATTTGTCTTACATTGTTGTATTTTTAGGGTGGTATTGATGTCTGCTACTGTTGATATTCGTATATTACAACATACAAGGAGTATTTAAGAGACCTGTGTATCAATTTATGTATTTTTAAAAATATCAATTTAACATGTTAAAAATTAACTTTTTAAAAAAGATACGAATCCTTGCATATAAAGATATGTACAAGCCATTCTAATAAAAATCATTTTTAAAATTTTTTTTACCTTTTATTTAACTGTGTTTTAAGCTTCGTTTTTTATAGTTTTTGAGATTTTTTATTAAAAAGGCTTTTACATGTTATTATGTATTTATATGCAAAAGCTCTAAGAAAGTTTTTTGAAAAAATTAATTTTAAATTGAATTTTATAATTTACTTACCATGTTAAATACATGGTTCCCCAGTTCCTCACTTAATATGATCTAGAGGTAAACGTCATTTTAAATTATCACTTAATATATATTTTGTTTTGGTGTCTATGACCGTGAAGCTTTATAAAATATCCCTATTCACTTTTGTGTTCTATGATAGAACTTTGTTGATCTTGCTGGAAGTGAGCGCACATCCCAGTCACTAACAGCGGGTACTAACACTGGGAACTGTAATTCGAAAGCTAAGGTTAGTTGGGTTTTCTTCCTTTTTATCTATACATAGAGGTTGCAGAGGGCGGGTTCGGTGATAGGTCGGGTTTGGGCCAGAATGGGTTTCGGTCAGGATATAGGCCAATCAAAAAAAGGTTCGGATGGATTTGGGTCAAGAAGAGCTAAAAAATTGATTATTATATTAGGCCTAAATCTATTTAAAGTCAACAGCTTTCATCCAGTTGAATAACCTCAATTTTACTCTACGGAACTAGGCGAGACGGGTTTAGGTTGCGGGTCAGAACGGCTTTGATCAAAACACTTTGATTCAATAAAGGGTTATTTTGGTTAGGGTTGGGATGGGTTCGGGTCAAAACAGGTTACGGGTCAGAACGGGTTGGTTTAAATATGGTTAACCAAGCGCTCGACACGTAATCGGCGTCGATTATGCACGTTCAGGCGTCAATTACGTGTGTAGCCTCTGTTATGCGTACCGGAGCCGGGAAATGTGTGTTCAACGCCATGTAACACGCGTAAACCGACTTTGGTAAGCGATTAACGCAGCGCTCGACGTGAAACCGGCTTTGCACGAGTAACCGACGACAGTTATGTGCGTTCAATCAATAATTAAACGTGTTTAATGCCGATTATGCGCACTCCGGTGTCGTTACACACGTTTAGGCGTCGCCTATGTAGGCAGCGCTTATGTGCGCGATGTTGGTTATGCGTGTTTAAATGCCGGTCACGCATACCGGGGCTGAAAACACCTGTCATGCAACTCGTAACGCGCGTAATTCAGATACACAAGGCAATGAATGTTACTGTGGAATAGCAAGGCATGATAACCATTTCAAATTTAGGTTGTTAAAATGGTTTTGGTTTGGGAAACTATTCAGATGGGGGTTGCGGCGGTGCGGGCATGGCGGCAGAGATGGCAGTGGATGGTGTCGTTTACTTTTCACCAAAACTACAACTTCAAGAAGCCTTTCCTCTACCTTGCTAGGAAACTTGCTGGGTAACTACTAATCGCATTCTAGACTAAGCTTTCAGTTATATGTTAATATATGGGATTTTGATGTAAGTTTTTGTTGATTATTAGGATGCAAATTTACACTTTTCCCAGTTTACTGTGATTGCTCCACCAGAGTTCAAATTGGCATGGTTGCTCAGCAGTAAGTTTTGCTTTCGGACTGTATCAACTATGGGTTGTTGGTTATTTGGTTTATGATGCATCATTGTGTCTTTTGAAGACATGAAACCGAGCTTGCAGTGGCTGCAAACCAGCCTCCTCTGGATGACGATTGTTAATCACATTTATAATCGACATCGAAGTTGGTGTTAATTTGGTTTTTTCTAATATTCAAGAGTTGTTGAGAGAAAGATATTCTTATGTTCTTTTGAATGATGAGATTATATGGACATGTCCAATTTTATGAGGACTGTATGTTTTTACAACATACATTTGTATATTTTTTATTGAAGTGTTGGTTGCACTTAGATTGATGATTTGGTTATGCTTGGTTTATATTAAAATAGTGGACACGAACATCCTAGGGATTTTGAATGTTCTCAACTGAATTTATTTTGTTTTTATTCAAGTCCCACCAGTTTGGAAACATGTAAACCTTCATCGGAGTCGCCTTAGCGCGCCGCAACGCGCACAGGGGTATAAACGTAGTTTAATTAAAATTAAAATTACCAGTTTTATTATCAAACGAAATCATCAAACAAAAACAACAAAAAAAATTAACAAGCACAGCAGCAGCCTTTTATCAATAAGGAGAGGCGTACAAGTGCCATCCGCTTTGTGTGAGTTGTGTCGAGATGAAGAGGAGTCTACCGAACACGTTTTCTGCACATGCCTGTTCACGCAAAAGGTTTGGGATGGAATTGCGAGGTGGTGCAGACTTCCAGCCATTTATTTTTTGGCCTGGGTGATCCGGTAAATTATCATGTACATGTGCTGGGCTTAAAAGTCTGGAAACAATTGATATACTCGGGTCTTTCAAACGACGTTTTGTTGTATTTGGTCGAGCAGAAATAACTTGGTGTTTGAGCGGGGGAAGTGCTCACCTGAAAGGGTGCTGGAAGAAACAAAGACATGGGGTTTTTGTGGATAAAACATCGAGGCAAAGCGACGACATTGACATGGGAAAAGTGGAAGGATTTTGATGTTTCTTGCTTTGGTGTGTAATGTTGTAGTTGTACAGGTGTATGGTACTTAACGTGGTTAACACAATTTTGTTGACCCGTTTTATATTAAAAATTAGTTGGCCGTTTACCCAGACAAATCGTTTGACACCATCATTTTTTATCTCCACATAAATGCGTGCCCCAGACATATTATATAATTACGGCTCGTTGCGGATTCGACGCACGTTACGGACCTACGCTCGTTACGGACGACATCGACTAAATAATAAAAATAATATATATTTACGACTAGTTACGTTTCGACGCTCGTTACGGACATACGATCGTTACGGACGACTCGAACGATAAAATGAAAATATTATATAATTACGGCTCGTTACGGACCTACGCTCGTTACGAACGACATCGACTAAATAATAAAAATATTATACATTTACGACTAGTTACGGATTCCGACGCGCGTTACGGACCAACGCTCGTTACGGATGACCTCTACTAAATAATAAAAATATTATATATTTACGAATAGTTACGTTTCGACGCTCGTTACGGACAACTCGAACGATATTGCAGCCAAAGTGCAGCAATAATGCAGCCAATATTGCAGCCAAAGTGCAGCAATATTGCAGCCAAAGTGGAGCAATAACGCAGCAATATTGCAGCCAATGTGCCTTAAAATCGCGTGTAGTATTGCAGCGAAAGTCCAACCAATATTGCATTACAATGGTACATTACAATGTAATCGATATTTGCAACCAAAGGGCAATAGAATGGTTGCAAAATTGGCGTGCCAAGCGGGTTTGCTAATGGGTCAAAAAATATTTTTGTACAGTTCTGGTTGACCACACTTTTGGCTCAAAGACTATAAAAAATTGTTTTATTTCATTAATGATATAATATTTTGAATATAGTGATTTTGGTATTTTTTTTTTTTTGTGCATTTATTTTCTGATTACAGACTAGTGGAGACTCGGGTGCAAACGTGAAGCGTCTCGAGAAAGAAACAGATGCTAACATCCAACACCTGAAAACCGAGGCTAAAAGAATTTTAGGCGATGTTGTTGGGATGCTTCTGAAGCATGTCACTGCTGTAAGGTATTAGATCCGGTTTTATTCATGCATGTCGGGTTTGTTTGCAGTTTGCTTGTGTTTTTCCTTTTAAAACCCAATATATGTAAACCATAGTGCCTATATAAGTTTAATAACCATAGTGCCTGTATAAGTTTAATAAGAGATGCAGTCTAACGCCAAAAAAGATCAGCTGACTAGTGGTGATGGGTTGTAGCTGTGCATACCTTTTTTTTTATTTTTATAAACAGGTATATGAAACAGCAATATAAACTCACAAATATATCAAATGTGATGTGTATCTAAGTTAATCTTTTCATCATTTTTATGATTTTCTGCAATATAGGGAATTTTTAACAAATTTCACCCACTAAAACAGTTTCAAAATCGATTTATAATGTTACAAATGTTCGAATAGTCAATCCACTCACAAATGATACATCAAAAATCAATGGAATCAAACCGACGTCGACCGAATTAGTTTGAAATCGATATAAACAGTTTGAAATCTGAAATAAACTGTTCGAAGCATATAAAATTGCACCGAAAATCAATCAATTTAACCAAAAATAAACCGAAATCAGTCCGAAATCGATCGAAAATTAACCGAAACAATCCGAACTCAACCGAAATCAGATTCGATTACACCGAAACTCGTCCGATTCGAACACGATTACTTACAGAGCTTCCCGAGCTCTGATACCACTTGTGAGTTCAGTACCGTTTCGTACCGGACCGTTTCGACGCGTACCGTTTCGACACGAACCGTTTCGACGCGAACCGTTTCGACCAGTTCCGTTTCGACCAGTACCGTTTCTAACCGAAAAAAATTTCCCCTTGATGTACAATCTCTTTAAAAAACATTTTTAACCAACCCGACCCAAAACCTGTTCCAACCCGAAACCCGTTCTAACCGTAACCCGTTTCAACCTGAACCCGTTTTGACTCGAACCAAAACAACCCCCTTTTTAATTGACCCATTTTGACCGAAACTGATCAATGTTGATCCAATAAGTGACAATGTCACAAATTTTGACAAAGTCAAAATTGAAGATTGTGATGAAATATCTGATGATGAAAAAGAAAAGAAAAGAAAATTATTTTTAGATTTACAAGAAAAATTTCAAAATACTGTTTTGCAATCTACTGAAACAGGTGAATGTTCTAAACAAAAACCTGTTAAGAAGAATGCAGAACAGAAACAAAAAGATAAAAATTTGAAAAATTTTAAAATTGAAAATAAAAGCTCATCAGATAAGTCATCCAATCATTATCAAAAATCACAAAAATTTAAAAATGAAAACTCACAAAATATTGGTAATAAGTGGTGCAGGTTTGACCACAGTGCTCAAAAGACAAATCCAACATTGAGGAGGAGAAATGACTATAACCAAGCCAAACAATGTTATGATCTGAAGGTTTGGACTGATAGAAGTGGATGGTACGATAACAGAGTGTGCTACACCTGTGGTGTGAGAGGACACATTGCTGTTAACTGCCAGAATTGGAATTATGAAACATGAAGATGCTATAACTGCCAGATCAAAGGTCACATTGCTAGAGATTGCTCAAAGAGATCGATCGGAAGATCAAGGGTTGAATCTCAGAGAACGATAAAGAAACCAGTCACTGTCAAGCCCAAAGAACAGAAAGTGGAAGATAAGAAAGTAAAGCTTTCACAAGGGCAGAGAGACAGACTGAGGAAAAAGAGGAAGAAGGCGAGAGAGTATTTGGAGAAGATTTTGTCTTCGGGTTCACCGGTTGGTTCAAATAAAAGTTCTGATGAATCGATTCAATCGACTGCAAAGTCAAGCAAATCGAATTCTTCAGATACAAATCTGAAGACAGAAAGGAAGAAAAAGAAGAAAGTTATTGGCGATGAATCTGGCTCATCCAAGTCAGACAAGCCAAGTTCGGGCAATGAATCTGATTCCATAAAATCAGAGGAGCTACAAGTAGAGGTAAAAAAGGAAGAGACAGTTCTGTTAATGGATGATGAGAACTTTCCACCATTACGAGCCGCAAACCTAAAATCAAAAGGTGTTGATACTGGAAAAATGTTTAATAGCAATGTTAAACATATTTTTAGTAAGATGGTTGATGGTAAGGAAAAAGGAGTGAAAGAGTTTTATGAAGAAAAGAGAAAAGCTCAAAATGCGCCTAAGGCTGGTCAGGCTTGGGTGTCAAAATCTGTTGGTTGAATTCCTGACTTGCCGGAGCTTCCAGGTTGGTAAGTGTGAAGCAGGTATCGGCATCATTCTTGAGAAATTCACAGGATGGTAACTGTGATATTTCGACTTACATGTGGTAAATCAGGGACATTAAGTTGTACTTGATTTTCTACAAGTGATAGTGGTATTTGACCTAATATTGTTAAATTTTCAAAATGGTTAAAAGAGAACAAGGTGATGTGATAACCCCGAATCCACAAGTGTTGGATAAACAAACTAATTTTTCCGGAAAAACCATTCTGATTAAAACAAACTTAAGTGTTTTGAAATCATTATGGGAAAATAGTTTGTTGTAAGGGGGAGTTGTTGATTGAATATGCCGAAACCCTCACGGCTGAACAAACATGATTACTTTCCCAGATTGAAAAACGGTTTTCAAACTGTAAATATCAATGTGTTGTAAATCATGGGGGTACGTTATTTTTCTGCTTAAAGTGTTATATTTTCTGCAAAACAGAGCATGAGATGCAGAAAATGGATGGCGAGACAAAGCTATCAGTGTTGGTTGTCAAATTTTCTTTATATGATTTTGCATTTTAGGGGGAGAAAAATTGTTAGAAAATACAAAAACATTTGAAAATTTGAAAAAGTAAAAAACATGATAAAATTTAAAAATTGAGTTTTTGCGTAAAAAGAGGAAATGATAGTACATCAGTAGACAGTTACAGTATGCTAAAGAATTGGAAAGTTTAAATGTGTTAAACGATCTCACCGTGGATGTGTCGATAGGTTTTTATACATTTAATAAACTTTTTCGGGATATAAACTTAAAACTTACTTGCTTATTTCGTGGGGAACACTACTTGAATATATAGGTAACCCCTGAAATCTTGTTTGAAAGGTCTCATAATCTGATATACTAGGTCTTTATACTCAATGATGTCTGGGGTATTATTCCGGGACTTCTGCTGAACGGTAGTTCTGACCTAGTCCTTGGATAATACTTTCTGAAATGCTTGAAACATAGCATTAAACCCTCAGCATGCCGATGAAACAATAAAATTGATAGTCGCTGCTGTTGTAAGCAAAAAGATCCTCTAAAGGGGACATACCTTAAAGTCGAAGCTGATATCTCTCTGCGTATACGGAAGTATCGACCTGAGATCCCTCGGCCCTCGCATACCTAATTTATATACAGATATCATTGTAGTATACTCACCTGTAAGACTGATTATTGGGATTCTGGATACGGGAGTATATTCAAGAGGTGGGACACATGAATGGGTTTAAGTTCTTAATACATCTAATTCGTATCCTGAATCAGTTGAACTTTGTGTAAAAATTTAAGTGGATCAGTATATCGACAATCTAAGTGAATTGTTTAATTCTTAAAGTGAAAATTAAGCTCAACGGTACTTGTGACTTGTCAAAAACTGATATGATCCTCTGACGCTTACTCAAACAAAAATATTGTCTGTAAATATGTTTGTACACATTTCTTTATTGCTTTATATTTTCAGAAAATACAAAAAGATTTTTGATTCTGCTTTATTTTCGACAACTGATATCTGAAATGCTGAGTTTCAAAATTTAAGTAAGCTGATTGTGTTTCTGAAAATAAAACAAGTTCATTAATTTGAAACTTGAATTAAAAATAAAAAAATCAAAAACAGTTTGTGATATCTCCAAGGTCATTAAATTGGACTTGGATGATTAACTGTGGGGGATTTGGATGCTTATACTGTTATAGAGCTAGTTTCTGATTCGATTCGATGAAACTGCCAAATTCATGAAAATTGTTTGTTTAGAATGTTTGAATGAATCAGGTTACAATTCCTGGATAGTTGAAATTTGAAATGATATGTTTGAGTGTTTGCAGATGAGATTCCAGATTACGATCCCGGAAGCTGAGTCTAAGGGGGAGTCTGAAGACGAGCTCAAAGCAAGGGGGAGCTTGTATATGGAAAGCAAGGTGTGGATCCCAAAGCACGGAAGCTTGACGAAAGGGAGAGCCTGATGAAGAAAAGAGGAAAAGCTGAAGCTGAAGACAGATCCACCGGGATTCTGTTCGAGAAGATTCAAAGAGAAAAAGAGAAAGAAAAGTCGCTACGAGCTTGACTACAGATTGACTACATCAATATCCAAGGGGGAGTCTGTTAGTGCATTTATCTGTCTATCACCTCCGTCAATCTAGTCCGTAGTAGAAAACTGAAGAAAACGAGAGTTACATTGTTATTTTAGAATTAGTTAGTCAAAAAGGCAAGGTGGCATCACTGTAATTAATGAGATACCTCATTAATCCCTTGGCCTATAAATAGATCTCTAGGGTTTCTCATTTAGAACTTTTACCATTTTAGAGATTTGAAGAGCTCTAGTTCTAGAGAGAGAAACTAGAGAGAGAAAGTCTCTAAGTGATTCAAGTGATTGTACAATTTCAGATTTTATCAACGAATCACGTTTATATTACGTCATGTGTGTTTAGGTCGCGTTCGTGTACGGATTCCGCACGTTTCACGTTCGTTTCGCAATCGTTTCGGAGTTAAAACCGGTCCTACACCCGTTTTGACCCGAACCGGTTTTTACCCATGACCCGACCCGTTTGCCAGGTCTAGTTCTTGTCATGCTGTGCAATACGTTCTGAATTTCAACTGCGTCCCTGCGCAACACCTGGGTAACTACGACCCTAGTTATTAATATTCATAAGTTTTTTATTTGTCTTTCTCACTTGTAGCTCCAAAAAATAATTTTGATACAACCTTGTATTTCTTATTAAAAAAATAAAGAAAGTGAGTAGTTTATTTGAGATGAAGAAAAGCTGAACGGCTAAGTTGTATTTCTCATTCTTCCGCGCGCTCCAACTAATTTCCCTCTTTCAAATTCATCACGATCTCCTACAACGGTTTTGTTTCCTCCAAACAAGGATGGGATCTTGAGCAAAAGTGGTTATATATTTTTCCCAGCAGCGATTCTGCCTCTTCTACAACAACAGAAACCTCGACTCAAGAAACCCTCATTTGCTATCATTCACTCGCCCACTTGAATGGAGAGGTTAGTAGCCATCATTTAATTCGAATATTTGTTATGAATTTTAATCTGGGAGCATATGTTTTGGATCGGCTCATTGTAAATAGCCCTAATCCGTGTGTAAAGAAAGTTTAATCTGATTCTGATTTTAATGATTTCGATTATTGCTGCGGGTCTTGTTTTATTCTGATTCTGATGTTAATGATTCCAATTATTCTTGTCGTTCTTGTTTTAATCGGATTCTGATGTTAATGATTTTGATTATTGCTGCTGCTAATGATTCCGATTTTGTTGTTGTTAATAATACTTGCTGTATAATCCTGTATTTTGTATGTTTACTGTATAATACATGCTGTTCCTGTAATCCTATATTCTGTAAGTTGAATTTGCTTCACCAACAACATTAGTCTCTGTCCTTGTAAAATTTTTAATATCTCCAGGTCCTAAAGTAACTGCGAATGAAGGATACTTTAGTCTGAATGAGTTTGGGCCAGTTTCGGGTCGGGCCCGTGAATACGTTTAGCCAAATGGGTCATGTTCGTGTCAACCCGGCAGGTTTGACTCATTTAACCTATTTTTTTTATTTTTAATGTGTTTCATATAATACCTAAACTATCTGATTATATTTATTTACAAATATTAACGTTTAAAAATAGTTTGGCATGCTTTAAACCTAAATGCTTAAAAATTATATGTAAACTTAATATTTTAGAGTGCTAATATGTAAAAAATAGTTAAATAACTTTTTTGGGGGTGAAATAGGTCATGGTCGTGTCAACATGCAAATACACCTGTCGTGTTCAAGATCGATCCCCGCCCCATGAACACGGCCCGTTTAGCAGCCGCTTTTATAACATTGTGTCTTTTTTTTCTGATCATTGTTTTTATTTTCCTACAGCCTAGAAAGACTCCTTCAGTGGAATCTTTTGATTCTTCTGGTGAAGAAGAGTAAGATCATGCACTTTAGAGTTTAGCGCATTGTATTTTTTCTGAATTTAATTTTATAAAAGGAATTTTGTTTGTTTGTAGGCTTGCTATTTAGAGGCTTGAGATGATGAAAAATGACTTGAGGCAAAGACTTGCAAATGAGGTCATACTTTTGATTTTCTTTGTGCATGCAGTGAATATATATTTTTAAATAATATTAGTATATATATTTTTTTATTTTAGGCGAGAGGAAACACGATACTTCAAGCTAGCTTGGAAAGAAGGAAGCAAGCATTACACGAACGTAGGATGTCACTTGAACAAGATGTAAGCCCTCCTTTCTTCATTTGATGAAATAATGTGTTGGCAGGTTGGCTTAAACCTCACTTGGCTCGTTTTTGGCCAACACTGAACTTGTTTTGACCTGACTTCATTAATATACTGAAATCCGAGTTTTGTATCATATTGGGCTTCTGATTTTACTCATTTATCATGACAGGTTTCAAGATTGCAAGAACAGTTACAAGCTGAGAGAGATCTAAGATCCATATTAGAAGTTGGGTTAAGCATGTCTTCTGCACCGGTTTCTCGATCCCATAACATGGATCCAAAGGTTTTCCTTTTTCCCCTTTTTAAACATTTGACTTGTTGTAGATCATTTCTTTTGAGGTGGCTAGGGTGTTTAAAAACTTTTACCATCCAAACCGAAGCAAGTCAGCCGGTTTGGCAAGTTTAAGATCCAAATAGTTCAATTTTCGTGGTTTTGGCTGGTTTGAGAGCCAAACAGTTCTGTTTGAACTTGGAATCAAGCATTTAAGCTTTATCATATTGAATTTTTTTTATACAAACTAATGATTTTGACCAAAATAAAACCCACCAAACCGGTAAAAGAGCCTGGTCCAGACTGTGAAATGTATTTAACGGTTCGGCCCATAATTTTCATTCTTCTGGTTGAACCAGACTGTGAACTTAAATCCATATAACCGTAGAACAGACTCGATTTTAACTGTTAGTACTCTTCATTACAAGTTTAATTGCTTAATCTTCATAGTAAAACTTTTAGAAGTTTAATATTTCTATGTTGCAACTGGATTTTCATCAACTAGGTTAAACTTTATGTACTTTTGTTACTTTGTAACATGATATCCAGTGTGGGCGCATACCCACTGGCGTTTTACAAGACATGCCGTTACGGTACGTGAATGGAACTGTTCTTTGTGAGGTGAGTTAATTCTCTTTGCAACACATGCAAAAAATATTAGAAATTATATCAAATGTTATAACTAACATATTGCATGAGTTTGAACAAGAGCAACAATGACTCTTGATTCTTCACTAGAAGTAGTAGATTAGTCAGAACCTTTCAAGTCTTTTTCCTCCTAGCAAGAAGAGCGAAAATCCATAAGTTTGACACATATTCTTGTGCACTATAGATCTATGGGATCTTGTGACAGTCATTTTAGTCACATAGGTTTTAGAATATATGGACACAATTGTTTAGTCACATAGGGTTTAGTTTATACGGAATGAATTATTTAACTGTCACAAAAGTGTCCCAAAATGCGGCATAATTGTATTGTAGTGTATCATAGAAACTTTATAATCTTTTTCTTACACACAAGACACACAGGGTAGTACTAGAAATAATATACAAATGAAAAGCACATTTTTTGTTAGTAGTTCGCTTATAGTCTAGATTGCAGACTGACCCAACTATGCATACAAAACAAGCTAGACACTAAATTAACAAGGCAATAGACAACTTTTCTGTGAAGCCCTTTTGCTCGAATGAGATTTCAGAAAGAGTTAACATTTGATTTTTGAGCAGGTCCGGTGTCACACCCTGACCACGTAGAACATACAAAACGTGGCGGAAATATCGGGGAGTGTTGTAACAGAATTAATTGTTTCAAATCCATGGCAATTGAAGTTTCGTTTTATTGATTAAAAGTGTTACAATGTCTTAATAAATAAATAAATACAACATAATTAACTAGTCTTGCATCTTTTATTGTCACTAAAGCCCAAGTCTGTCTATATGTATCTTGATCATCTTATGCAACAGCTCCTGAAAAACACATGTGAAAATAGGTACGTCAGCATAAAAATGCCTGTGAGATACATAGGTTTTGTGAAAATAAGATTCATGACTTATGTTTGAGAAAATGTTTAGTCATGAACCTTGTTATTTGCTTTGTCTTTTAAATCATTTGAAAAACAATAAGATCAGATGATAAGTATAAATAAATGTAAGGTTAAATGAATAACCAAGTAAAATGTGTTTGAATAAGATAAGTTGTTTATAAATCAATGTCTTGTGAAAAGTATGTTATTTGTATGAAAATGTTCTATGTCTCAAACTGAAATGATTCAAATAACGTTACGACATGTAATACCATACAAACACTTATATATAGGAAGTACCAGCGGCGTATCCACCATGCTTGTATCATATTACACACGCATCGTTACTTAATCACTTAATCATACCAAACCAAACAATGTAAAATGTTCATGTCAAGATGTAAATCATGTCAAAATGTCTATGTCAAATATCCATGTCAAATGTTTATAATCTAAAAGTAGTCAAGTAATGTATAACCAAAATGATATGTATGGTAAGTAAAAATTTAGACTACTTAAACCATAAGTAAAAATGTACAAAACAAAGTATTGAAGTAAAACTTGGTTTAAATCAAAGTTATGTTTTGTAGAATAATGCATGCTTTACCGATACAAACACTTATGCAGTATGTTAAACGCAAACATTCAAGCCTTGAGACAGTCGGATAACCCTTTCAGTCAAGGTTATCAAAAGAATTGTATTCGGATTCAGTCATTCCTTACATCCAAACAAACCCGGGATGTCAGGAATGGGATTTGTCAAGTCCTATGGTACCACTACTTACTCCCGAGCGGCGTAGCAAATGTTAATGAATGTTATATAGACCCGTTAAACAAACCAAATGTCATACCAAAATGTAAGCATGTGATGAAGATAATGTACCTAGTATGCTAGAGTAAACATACAAGGTAGAGCTGTAAAACAATGTGTCCATATGTCACTGGAACATATGCAACAGAGATGCAATGTAAAATGATGTACTAAGTATGCTAAGTTAACATACAAAGTAGAAAAGTCATGTAAATCAATGTGCTTAGCATGTTATCAGTCAACATACATAGCAGAAAAGTCATGTAAATCAATGTGCTTAGCATGTTATCAGTCAACATACATAGCAGAAAAGTAATGTAAATCAATGTGCTTAGCATGTTATCAGTCAACATACATAGTAGAAAAGTAATGAAGTCATGTACTATAATGTACTAACAAACATAGCAGTATATGATGTTAAAACAGGAAAGCATGAAAGTAACAAGTAGGCACATGTGTTCCACCCCAAAACAGTTTGGAAAACAGTAAAAGAGGGGTCTATGTACTCACTTGAGATTGCTCAGTAGTCCTTGAGTAACAACCAAACAAAGCTAGAGATCACGGATATCAAACGGCACCTAATATAGGTAACTATGTTAATTAACCGGACCTAGATCGGAAGATTGGGTAGCATTAGGGTTTGTAAACCAAACGAGTGTAGAGACTCGTGTCATTTGGTTTAACAAAGCCTACATACTAATTGAAACCTAACATAATTGTATACGACCCATTACGACCCGTTTAGGTAGCTTATGCTACTTTAACGCGTCGTTCGCGTGTAACGCGTTTGGACCGCCTAACTAGTCCTATGACAAGTATTATATGCCTAAACATGTTAAATAATCAGTTATGTGACAAAGGTTTAGGTTACATATGCTTAATTACCAATTATACATGAAAAGGGTATTCTGGTAATTTACCTAAGGCATATAAACTACCTATCATACAACTACTTAAACGATGTGACCATAGGGTATAACCTCGGAAGGTTATTCCCTACCTACTATGGTCACCTAATGTATTTGGTCGGATCCTAATGATCGACCAACTGGGTCGGGTTCGAGGTATAAGCGATTTATTAGATCGCTTACCCTACGACCCTAGACAACGTGGTAATCAGTAGGCATAATCCCAAGGGACTATGACCATCGTGATTACAATCACGTTGCGAAGTTCAAACGAACTTCGCATTGACCATTACTGGTCAATGCTGAAAGTCAAACAAAGTTTGACTTTCTGACTCGAAAAGCAGTAAAAATAAGGAAAAGAACGAAAAAATACTTACGAAGGGTCCCCGAATGCTAAACTTGATTCGAAAATCTCAGGTATGAAACTAATGTTTCAACTTAGAGTTTCTCAAATCAAATTTCTAGTAATTTTTGCAAAGGGGTGATGGGGTATTTATAGTTTTCGGTGCACCGTTGAGATCGTTTCTTGGAAAAGGGGAAATGATCTCGTCCGAACACTTGTTGCAAGGTTATGGTAGCTAGAAACTTGTTCTTATCTGCTGACTAGACCCGTTTAAAATGTGTGGACACGAATCGATCAGCTGCAACTTGCTAAAAAGACATTGAATCTGGTCAGATCAGTCACTCGCGTAGCGCTACGGGTAGAGCCTTAGGGCCCGCGCTACGCTAGTGCCTATCTGATTCAGAATTGTTTCAAAAGTGACAGGTTTAGTCCCTGCAGCCCTTTTAAGCGATTTTCGATGCGTTTGAACCCCGTTAACCTCATTTCAAGGCTCTAAAATGAAGTTAAAGTATAGGGAACTCAAAACATGTTCAAAAATATCTCGGATGTCGGTTCGTTTGGCCGTACGAACGCGATGTTCGCTTAATTACGACGGAATGCGCATAAGCGCGAAAAACGATCCAAATGACGAAACGAATGGATTTTTCTTAAGGCGAACACTAAAATAAAATGTAGTCATGCTTTCATAAATTTTTGGATGTCCAGATGTATTCAGAACGTAAGTTATGCGCGAAAATGCAAACTTGTGCACTTTTTGACACTTTTAGTCCCTGAATGTCCCAAAAGTTTATTTTAGCACACCGAACCCCTCAAAGCCTATTTCTAAGCTATGTCAAGGATATTTAAGGTGTGTTTAACTTATGGTCATGTTCCGGAATGTCTGTTACAGTTCAAATTGGCATACTTTCGCAGTTTGTCAACTTTAGTCCCTGTAAGCGTTTAAACTTTGATTTCACCACACCAAACCTTCCAAAACTTATATCTAAGTTATGTAAAGGTTATTTAAGGTATGTTAAGCCTATGTCACTATTCCGGAGTGTTTGTTGCATTAAAATGGTTATATTTACGCATCAGTGCGCGTATAACCTTCGAGAAAGCGATTTAGAGTTTGAAATCGAACAAGAATTGATATGTGCAAAATGATACACATATTTTTACAATTCCCAAGTATGAAATATAATATTTCATTGGTTCGGTATTTGTTTGATGGCCGTGAAGGCACAGGTGTTACAGTCTCCCCTACTTTAGGAAATTTCGTCCCGAAATTTATTTAGAGGAAACTTGTGAGAGTTTAAAACATGAAGTTGAAAAGATCAAATAACATTGGTTAGGGTTCTTGAACTTCTAGTAACCTTAATAACATTATGTTTGCAATGTAAGAGGGACACTTATATACAAGTATATGAAGCGTCATTGGTGCGTCCACCATGCCTCCATTACATTGTTCTCATTTTGTTATTGTTGTCACTATCGGTTCTTTCACACAATAAACCTTACTGGATTTCTGTGCACTAAATTTCATAATTATGTGCGCATACATAATTAGAGAATTCCTTGCACAGTTCACACAGTCTATTTTATAATGTGTAGGGTAAAACCAAATGAACAATCCTGTGATGAGCGTGACTTAGACCGTCATAGAGTCCTTTAGACTAAATCAATAAATGATTTAAATAGACTATCAAGGAGTCTGTCCAGCTTCATCACTAGATGTCGTTCTTTAACCAAATTGTGAATCAATCTTTTTGATTAGACCACTAAAGGGTCTCTAATGAATCATGGAGCAGTACTATATAATCCAAGGGTCTTAACTATTACATAGAAGCCCATTAAGGATTTAAGGTAGTACCTTTTGAATATCCTGCTACGAATCTCTCATATGAAGATATGAAAGATCCTGCGAGGATTTGGATAACGAATATCCAGAGTATTAAAAACACAAAAATGCATAAAAGAAAACATAAGATGAATTAACACATAGTCACATAACCACAAAATTGTTTAACTAGAAGTTTGTTCTGCTAACAGAGTACATGTATTTAAAGCACACTAGGAATCCATCTCGTGGATTTCATTTGGTACTTTAAACATTATCAAGAATCTAACTATAAAGATAGAAAGATCTTTAAAAAGAAAAATTCGATTTCGATTATAAGGAACCGAAATGTTCGAATTCAGGTACATAAGGAATCCAATTAAGGACTCTGATTTGAATGATGATCATCCACAAGGATCTTAATTGTGAAGATAAAAAGATCCCTTATGGATTTTAGAAGTTGAAGATGTTTTGATACCTTGCACTGGACGTGCTTATGTCAAAACATGAAGTAAAAATGCTTATGAAATTGAGATGCTAGATATGCCAAGGCGACATATGAAGCAGAATTTTGAAGGTTAAGTCAATGTATGAGGAAAATATTTTTGAAAACTATGCATGGGGTTCTTTTAAGAAAAAAAAGGTGTTTAACGTTTTTGAAACCTTATATATAATACTTTTGAAATAAAGTAGGTGTATTAGGTAGATATATTTACAAAAATGTTTTTAAAATCATGCGAGATGAATTTTGAAATTATGTATAAGGTTTTTTTTTTTTTTTTTTTTTTTTTTTTTTTTTTTTGAAAGACATGAATGATGCTTTTCGAAATCATGCACTTGATCAGAAAATGTATTGTGTTAATATTGTCTTTAGACTATATGAAATATTTTGAAATTAGAAAGGTTGGTTTTGATAACATGGCCAATGTTTTTTTTTTTGAAATAACATAGACAATGCATCTAGAAAAATTGTTTTCAAACTATATGAAATGTTTTGAGATCATGAAGATTGTTTTGAAATACTGGTACTGTGTATGTTGAAAAATCAAAACGTAATGGGTATGAGATTTGAAAATATCCTTAGTTATCTAACCAAGGATTCAAAAATACAGATGTGTAAAAAGCACGATTACTCATAATTTCACTTTATTTCCTGTACTTCGTTTCTTAGAATGAAACGAGTACTTAGAACTTTCGAGGAAATTATGAGCGATCACTTGAAAGTGAGAATCACAAGAGTAGTTTGTAAGGAACATAGTTCCTTAATGCATGTATCATAGGAAAATCATACACACATGTAATTACACTCGTATATCAGAACTGTGAACAACAACTTTTATTTATGAACGAGACATTATTGTTTCACAATACATGAAAACAAAAGAAATAAAGGCATAAGACAGCAACATCCTTTGTTCAGCCGAATGCTCATCCAAGAGTTGGATTCGCATTAGCATTTGCATTCACCAGTCTCGGACAGTTGTGGCGGAAGTGACCAATCTCTCCGCAGTTGAAACAGGAACCCAGTGGGAATCTTGCAGCATTCCCTTGAACCGGAGCTTGGACCTGAGAAGCCTGATTTTGTCCCAAACGACAAACATTGGCCAAATGCCCAAGTTTACCACACGTCGTGCATTGCCAGCAAGCTTGTTGTACCGCGTGATGACCGTTGCAGCGTGCACAATGAGGTGCGGTACCGGCATATGCTTTCTTTGCAGGTGGTGTTGCCACCCGGATGGGTCCTGCTTGATTTGCTACTGCCGCAGTTGGACAAACCCTTGCCGTATGACCTATTAGTGTCAAGTTTGGCATTTGCGGCACTTCACACTAGCCTGATGATGAAGGCTACATTGGTTGCACAAGGGTGCAGTTCCGTTGTATGGCTTCCTAGCTGGTGGCCTTGCCACATGGCTAGGTCCCGCTTGATTAGGTGTAACCGCTGCGGGTTTCCTTGAAGCCTTACGTTTCCTTGATTTTGGTGCTGGCTTGACTTCTGTTTCCTTTGGTGGCTCTTGAGTGGCTTCATTGTCGAGACGAGAGGCTTCATTGTTAAGACGAGCCATGGCAATACCTAAATCCACAGTCCTCTGAATCACTTCGCCAATTTGCTGGACAAATTTGGCTGTTCGCTCGGGCATTTGACCAGTGCCAAGAGGAATAGACATTCTAGAAGAAAATGAAAGACAGAGGAAGAAACGAGTGAAAGGTTATTGGATAATCAATACAGAATGGTAACGAATGAAAATTGTGATCATTTGTTTGTTACCTAAGGCAAACAAATGAGATGGTGACAAATCAAAGTAAATAGGTCAAAAATAATGTATCGCGAAGACATGCTCGCCTATAAGTGAACACTCATCCCAAGAATTCCCAGGTAAGCACAACTGGTCTCGCGTCTGATGAGATGTATACGAAGTGCTTGCCTAGACAGAAAACCCAGAATACAGGCATTCACCCTTCCAGTTTGCACGTGTTCACATTATTTAAAACCAAAACCTTGACGAAGTTTTGAAAACTCAAAGGGGTTCAAAACCATATAATAGAGAGTTCAAAACCTAGTAATCAATCATCCTAGAACAGATGATTAGTTTTCAAAGCGGTTTTGAAATTTATGTTTTTGTTGCGGTTGTCGCCTAAGGATAGGCGACAGTATTGTTTTATGACTAAACGCAAGTAAACTCGCGTTAGGGTCCTAAGAAGGTTATAGACTAGGTCAAAGCATTACTAATTACTAATAACCTAATTCCCTATAACCATTGGCTCTGATACCATCTTTTCTGTCACACCCCGACCACGTAGAACATACAAAACGTGGCGGAAATATCGGGGAGTGTTGTAACAGAATTAATTGTTTCAAATCCATGGCAATTGAAGTTTCGTTTTATTGATTAAAAGTGTTACAATGTCTTAATAAATAAATAAATACAACATAATTAACTAGTCTTGCATCTTTTATTGTCACTAAAGCCCAAGTCTGTCTATATGTATCTTGATCATCTTATGCAACAGCTCCTGAAAAACACATGTGAAAATAGGTACGTCAGCATAAAAATGCCTGTGAGATACATAGGTTTTGTGAAAATAAGATTCATGACTTATGTTTGAGAAAATGTTTAGTCATGAACCTTGTTATTTGCTTTGTCTTTTAAATCATTTGAAAAACAATAAGATCAGATGATAAGTATAAATAAATGTAAGGTTAAATGAATAACCAAGTAAAATGTGTTTGAATAAGATAAGTTGTTTATAAATCAATGTCTTGTGAAAAGTATGTTATTTGTATGAAAATGTTCTATGTCTCAAACTGAAATGATTCAAATAACGTTACGACATGTAATACCATACAAACACTTATATATAGGAAGTACCAGCGGCGTATCCACCATGCTTGTATCATATTACACACGCATCGTTACTTAATCACTTAATCATACCAAACCAAACAATGTAAAATGTTCATGTCAAGATGTAAATCATGTCAAAATGTCTATGTCAAATATCCATGTCAAATGTTTATAATCTAAAAGTAGTCAAGTAATGTATAACCAAAATGATATGTATGGTAAGTAAAAATTTAGACTACTTAAACCATAAGTAAAAATGTACAAAACAAAGTATTGAAGTAAAACTTGGTTTAAATCAAAGTTATGTTTTGTAGAATAATGCATGCTTTACCGATACAAACACTTATGCAGTATGTTAAACGCAAACATTCAAGCCTTGAGACAGTCGGATAACCCTTTCAGTCAAGGTTATCAAAAGAATTGTATTCGGATTCAGTCATTCCTTACATCCAAACAAACCCGGGATGTCAGGAATGGGATTTGTCAAGTCCTATGGTACCACTACTTACTCCCGAGCGGCGTAGCAAATGTTAATGAATGTTATATAGACCCGTTAAACAAACCAAATGTCATACCAAAATGTAAGCATGTGATGAAGATAATGTACCTAGTATGCTAGAGTAAACATACAAGGTAGAGCTGTAAAACAATGTGTCCATATGTCACTGGAACATATGCAACAGAGATGCAATGTAAAATGATGTACTAAGTATGCTAAGTTAACATACAAAGTAGAAAAGTCATGTAAATCAATGTGCTTAGCATGTTATCAGTCAACATACATAGCAGAAAAGTCATGTAAATCAATGTGCTTAGCATGTTATCAGTCAACATACATAGCAGAAAAGTAATGTAAATCAATGTGCTTAGCATGTTATCAGTCAACATACATAGTAGAAAAGTAATGAAGTCATGTACTATAATGTACTAACAAACATAGCAGTATATGATGTTAAAATAGGAAAGCATGAAAGTAACAAGTAGGCACATGTGTTCCACCCCAAAACAGTTTGGAAAACAGTAAAAGAGGGGTCTATGTACTCACTTGAGATTGCTCAGTAGTCCTTGAGTAACAACCAAACAAAGCTAGAGATCACGGATATCAAACGGCACCTAATATAGGTAACTATGTTAATTAACCGGACCTAGATCGGAAGATTGGGTAGCATTAGGGTTTGTAAACCAAACGAGTGTAGAGACTCGTGTCATTTGGTTTAACAAAGCCTACATACTAATTGAAACCTAACATAATTGTATACGACCCATTACGACCCGTTTAGGTAGCTTATGCTACTTTAACGCGTCGTTCGCGTGTAACGCGTTTGGACCGCCTAACTAGTCCTATGACAAGTATTATATGCCTAAACATGTTAAATAATCAGTTATGTGACAAAGGTTTAGGTTACATATGCTTAATTACCAATTATACATGAAAAGGGTATTCTGGTAATTTACCTAAGGCATATAAACTACCTATCATACAACTACTTAAACGATGTGACCATAGGGTATAACCTCGGAAGGTTATTCCCTACCTACTATGGTCACCTAATGTATTTGGTCGGATCCTAATGATCGACCAACTGGGTCGGGTTCGAGGTATAAGCGATTTATTAGATCGCTTACCCTACGACCCTAGACAACGTGGTAATCAGTAGGCATAATCCCAAGGGACTATGACCATCGTGATTACAATCACGTTGCGAAGTTCAAACGAACTTCGCATTAACCATTACTGGTCAATGCTGAAAGTCAAACAAAGTTTGACTTTCTGACTCGAAAAGCAGTAAAAATAAGGAAAAGAACGAAAGAATACTTACGAAGGGTCCCCGAATGCTAAACTTGATTCGAAAATCTCAGGTATGAAACTAATGTTTCAACTTAGAGTTTCTCAAATCAAATTTCTAGTAATTTTTGCAAAGGGGTGATGGGGTATTTATAGTTTTCGGTGCACCGTTGAGATCGTTTCTTGGAAAAGGGGAAATGATCTCGTCCGAACACTTGTTGCAAGGTTATGGTAGCTAGAAACTTGTTCTTATCTGCTGACTAGACCCGTTTAAAATGTGTGGACACGAATCGATCAGCTGCAACTTGCTAAAAAGACATTGAATCTGGTCAGATCAGTCACTCGCGTAGCGCTACGGGTAGAGCCTTAGGGCTCGCGCTACGCTAGTGCCTATCTGATTCAGAATTGTTTCAAAAGTGACAGGTTTAGTCCCTGCAGCCCTTTTAAGCGATTTTCGATGCGTTTGAACCCCGTTAACCTCATTTCAAGGCTCTAAAATGAAGTTAAAGTATAGGGAACTCAAAACATGTTCAAAAATATCTCGGATGTCGGTTCGTTTGGCCGTACGAACGCGATGTTCGCTTAATTACGACGGAATGCGCATAAGCGCGAAAAACGATCCAAATGACGAAACGAATGGATTTTTCTTAAGGCGAACACTAAAATAAAATGTAGTCATGCTTTCATAAATTTTTGGATGTCCAGATGTATTCAGAACGTAAGTTATGCGCGAAAATGCAAACTTGTGCACTTTTTGACACTTTTAGTCCCTGAATGTCCCAAAAGTTTATTTTAGCACACCGAACCCCTCAAAGCCTATTTCTAAGCTATGTCAAGGATATTTAAGGTGTGTTTAACTTATGGTCATGTTCCGGAATGTCTGTTACAGTTCAAATTGGCATACTTTCGCAGTTTGTCAACTTTAGTCCCTGTAAGCGTTTAAACTTTGATTTCACCACACCAAACCTTCCAAAACTTATATCTAAGTTATGTAAAGGTTATTTAAGGTATGTTAAGCCTATGTCACTATTTCGGAGTGTTTGTTGCATTAAACTGGTTATATTTACGCATCAGTGCGCGTATAACCTTCCAGAAAGCGATTTAGAGTTTGAAATCGAACAAGAATTGATATGTGCAAAATGATACACATATTTTTACAATTCCCAAGTATGAAATATAATATTTCATTGGTTCGGTATTTGTTTGATGGCCGTGAAGGCACAGGTGTTACATCCGGGACTACCGTTTTTTATAGACTTCCCTATCAAATTTATGAGAAATTGTTATTTTACATTTCATAGGTTTGACTTTATCATCAAAAGTCAAATTGTGTACTCAGGTTATTCATACATGTGTTATCTTTCTTCAGGGCAGTGATAGTTGGAACGGTAAAAGGTAAATGTGCAATTATGGAACAAGCGTTGACTGAGAATAACATCATGCCTCGTCCATCAAGCACACTAGAACAATCTAAATGTGATACATTAGAGGGTGTTGAAAACATTGATGAGTGAAGGCGATTTAGTAGATTCTCTAACTCGTTAGTAACTTACAAACGCTTTTAGTTTTGTTTGTTTTAGTATTTAAATTTCTATAACTAGTACTTTTATTTGGTTGTTTGTAAGATTAATGTTTATTAGTTTAATTAAGAATGTTAATTTGTTCACGTATGTTTCCATATTGCTTTGGTATTTGTTTGTACATATTGAACATTTTTATCTACATATAGAGTGGTTAATTTTTACACTTAAAATATATTTACCAACACATCAACGTTTTTTTTTTTCAACACAAATTAAGATCAATACCTACACATCTTCAACATTTACTTACACATAATATTACTTTTACCTACACATAAGATTACTTTTACCCACACATATATTCATGCCACGTCAACTGCCATGTCGGATGCCACGTCAACTGCCACGTCGGATGCCATGTCATCTGCCATGTCAGCTGCCACGTCAGATTCCACATCAGATGTCTTCTAAACAAATTATTACTTTTAACCACACATATAAATGGCTTTTAGCCACACATGTATGTGTAGGTATAGCTTGCTATATACCTACATATAACTTATGTGTGGATAATGACCTATATCCACAGTCATGAGCCTACACATCATTACACTTATTTTATGTGTAGGTAAAGAAAACTAACAACACATTATATGCTTTTTCCTACATATACTTTGTGTTGGTAAAGAACCAAATTTCTTGTAGTGTATGTAATCAGACAATGTTGACATTTTAGCACATAATTGTAGTTATTAGGTATTAATTAAATTGTACGGAAATTACCGGTTTTGTGCCAGTTGTCACAGTCTCCCCCCGTTAAAAGAATTTCGTCCCGAAATTCAGGCTGAACTCACTCTCGCAAGAGTTTTCTTAAACAGGTGGGGGTACTTTTCTTTAAACTGGTCTTCACGTTCCCATGTGTACTCGGGTCCGTGCTTAGAGTTCCAACGTACTTTGACAAGCTTGACACTACTCCTTCGAGTCTTGTTGACCTTCCAGTCAGTAACCTCAACGGGTTGTTCCGTAAATCGGAGGGTGTCGTCGATATGCACTTCATCCGCAGGAATGATCACTGTTTCTTGGGTTGGACTCTTCTTAAGGTTGGATACATGAAACGTATCATGTACTCCATTAAGTTCTTCCGGTAATTCCAACTTGTACGCCACGGTACCAGTTCTTTCCAAAATCTTGAATGGTCTGATGTATCGTGGGTTCAGCTTTCCACGTTTTCCAAATCTTACTATGCCCTTCCAAGGTGAGACCTTTAACAAAACTTTGTCTCCCACCTCAAAATTCTAAGGGTTTTCGTCTTCGATCAGCGTAGCTCTTTTGTCGATCTCGAGCCGCCTTAATGCGCTCTCAGATCTGTATGATTTTGTCGGTTGTCTCTTGCACAAGTTCAGGACCAACCATACGTTTGTCTCCAGCGTCTGCCCAACATAAGGGCGAGCGGCACTTGCGGCCATACAGAGCTTTGAACAGTGCGGCTTTTATGCTTGTATGATAACTATTATTGTAGGAAAACTCAACTAAAGGTAGGTGAGTATCCCAGCTGCTGCCTAGGTCCATAACACATGCGCGAAGCATATCTTCTAGTGTTTGTATGGTTCGTTCGCTCTGGCCATCTGTTTGCGGATGGAAGGCCGTGCTTAGATCTAGTTGAGATCCAAAGGCTTCCTGAAAGGATTGCCAGATCCTTGAGACAAAACGTCCATCTCGGTCTGAAATAATTGAGACAGGCACTCCATGACGTGCCACGATTTCTTTCAAGTACAACTCAGCAAGCTTTCCAGTGCTATCCTTCTCTCAGATCGGTAGGAAATGCGGAGATCCTTTCTTCCAGTAGGGCGTTCAGTTCTTCAGCGGTCCTCGGCAGAAGAGGAGGAGGGGGTTGGTTGGAACCTTGATTGGTCACAGCTCTTCTAGGTGCCATGTTCTGTCGGAACATAACACAACAGGGTTAGACATTTGTTTGATATCGTCATACGAGATAGTAGTAGTATATATACACAGGAATATATAACATAAGTGACATCAAACAATCCGCCAAATGTATAAATCAATTCATACAGCAACAAGCATGCATAATTAGATAAATACTGATGCGTCATAAGATATTCACCGATGTCTTTACACATATCAGAACAACTTGTTACATCATTGTTTGTGAAGTAAACAAAATGCATAAGGGTTACATCTCCCCAAGGTACAAGTTTAATATACGTAAAGGACAAAATATCTTACTTCACATTGGCGGTTCTTGTCTTTATACCTTAAATTATTACTCCAACAGAGTATTTAGTGGGCTGGGGGAGGGGTGAGGGTGTTCACGTTTGACCTTTTCTTGTATTTGAAGGAATCTCTTATGATACGTGACAAGACTTGCTGTGGTTTCTGCGCACTGAATTCCATAACTATGTATGCATCCATAATTACGTAACTCCTTGCACAGTCCGCACAGTTCGTTTCATCCTCGTATCACTTCCATCAGATAGGCCACTGTTTTCAGGTAAAGTCACGTGTACCTGAGATATTCTATTTCTAGTATATGTATATATAAATTATTACACATAGTGGCAAGTAATTCTTAGTCAAAGACATGTGCTACTCCAGTGCACCCTAAGTCTCGTAGTGCCTTTTCTTGACTCTTTGAAAATAGTTTCAGGTAGTGGATGTCGCGAAAAGTTTTATGCAATGAAAACTTTTGAAAAATTGTTTTCGTGAAAGGATCCTAGAGATTGTAGTCTAGACTCGAGAAGGAATCCTGGTTCACTACAATCGCAGCTCTGATACCAATCTGTCACACCCATTTCTAAGGCGGAAGCACGAGGTGTGATCATGAAAGGTTCTCATTGCATACGAATGGTAAACATACTACATGCTCGTAAAAATAACTTCAAATGCCAATAACATTACGTAACTGAAAACATAGTTTAAGTGTTTACATCACAAGACAGCATTTTATCTGAAAAGTTTACAACTTTATTCAAAGATAAACTTAAACAACATCCAGAGCAAGAATATGACCGCGCGCACATCCACTTTAGTTACCTGAAATACATGTGAGTTTTTGGAAAAACGTCAACATAATGTTGGTGTGAATTCATGCAGTTTTTGTATTGAACGTTTGTATACTTTGTATGAAAACATGGTATGTAATTTGTATGTATCAAGTATTTATGTAAGTATCGAGATTGTTAATGGGTTGCAAGGCCATTAACATGTGACACGACATAGGAAGCATCCAAACCATAGGCATTTTTCTAGTTGTCGATTCACGACTGAGACACAAAAGCACAACTTGGTACTAGTTATCACCAAGAGTGTGGCTGCCCGAAAACCCATTAGATCTAACCTTTTGTTCCGCGGTCTTAGTATGTACATGATTAATGGTGCTTCTGGTACCCTATTCGTGACACTATTTCAAGTATCATTCCTTATTTCTTGTATCCATCATACCATAACACATGTATTTTCCCCAAGTTTAAAAAGTATGTAAAAGATTTAAAAGTGGGGACATAAACTCACTTTTCTGTAATCATTTAGTAACATGTACTTCACCCCCGAAGTTATAAAACTGAAAACAGTTAAAAGAAAAGGGGGAGAATGAACTCACAACTTTGCGTTTCTTGCGCCGTAAACTTCACCGGGTTTGCTTATATAGCGTCGTGACCTATACGTGTTTTATTAACGTTAGTCACTAGACTTGTATCGCACAAGTACAAGTCACCATCTTTTATGTATGTATTCTTTGTGTGTTAAAAATAATTTATATGTTTAACTATGTATCCTACTTATATTATTTTCTCAGAAATAAATATAAGTGTAGGATCGTTGTTCGGACCCGAAACGAGTCGATCAGAGGCGTTCTACTCAAAATGAAAGGCGGAAACAGACATAATGAGTTGAATTCAGCTAGAATATCACTTTAACTGTCTTGTATATTGATTCTGATACGATTACAGTTCTGAAGACAATTCGACAGAGCTTCGCCGTCGGAAACAATCAACCTAATTATGTTTCAAATGAACCGAACTGACCTCTATTTATAGACTCACCTAATTTCGCTTGAACATGACTCAAGCGGAATCACGGTTCAAACGAAATTACAAATACAAACGAAATCAACAGCTTCAAGAGGAATTACATTGTAATTCCAAGCGGAATTACTCAATAACATCTTCAAGCGGAATTGTCAAGTTCAAGCGGAAATAGCTTCTTGACTTGATTTCTTGAACTTTGTGCCTTGAACAATACAAGACGAAGTCGACAGACGTATGCACTAACAGTCTCCCCCTCGGATGTTGACGAGTCTTAAGTGTCGAGCGTTCAGTCTTTATCAGTCTGATCACTCTTTTTCTTCATCAGTACCAACATGCTCCCCTTGAACACATTCATCTTCCCTCGGATGTCTTCAGACTCCCCCTTTCGATTTGCTGGGATCGCTTTCTGGCTTGTTAAAATCATATAGTTTTCATTGTTAAAATCATATAGTTTTCAGGTATCGGAACCTGGCTCTCTATCACAAAAACCTGCACATTCTCTACCCAAAAGTAAATTTAACAATTTACAAATTTATCTATCCAAACTTCTCTTCAAAATAAACCAGAATGATTTATCAATGATAATTTCTGATGAACCACATGTAAGCAAATATTCAAAATATTTTCTAATTTAGACACACACTCCCACTCACCACATGCTCATCATGTTTAGCACTTGGAATTTTGAAAATCAGCTCTCCAACATCAGTTGTCGAAAATCTTTTTGTATTTTAAAAAAAATATATGCTAAAACACACTGAAAATCTTTTTGGATTTTTGAATGAAATGAAATGCAGTAAAGAAATATTTACAAACAATATTTTTGTGAGTTTGTGTAAGAGGATCATATCAGTTTCTGACAAGTCACAAGTACCGTTGAGCTTAGTTACACATTAAGAATTAAACAATTCACTTAGATTGCCGATATACTGGTCCACTTAAATTTTCACACAAATTTCAACTGATTCAGGATATGAATTAGGTGTATTAAGGACTTAAACTCATTCATGTGTACCACCTCTTGAATATACTCTCGTATCCAGATCCCAATATTCAGTCTTACAGGTGAGTATACCACAGATGATATCTGTAAGGGGTTAAATTGCGAAACCGTGAGAGCTCAGGTCAGAACTTCCGTTCAGCAGAGAGATGACGGCTCAACTTTTGGTGGGTCCCCTTTAGAGGATATTTTTTACAACAGCACATAATTTGCATTTTTCAATGTTTTATCATTTTTTATGCTGAGGGTGGGCTATATTTCAAGCAAGTGTAAAGTATTCTCCGGGGACTAGGCCATTGCTTCCGCAAAATCAGAAGTCCCGGGATAATACCCCAGATATCACTGAGTATAAAGACCTAGTATCTCAGAAAGAGGGATCCTTCAAACGAAATTTCAGGGGTTACCTATATATCCAAGTAGTGTTCCCCACGAAATAAGCAAGTTTGAATTTAAGTTTATATCCCGAAAAAACTTACTAAATGTGTAAAAACCTATCGGCATATCATCAGTGAGACTGTTTAAAGCTTATTTAATCATTACAATTCTTTAGCATACAGTAACTGTCTACTGATGTACTATCATTTCCTCTTTTTGACAATAAAACTCATTTTTGCATTTTATCATGTTTTTGCCTTTTTCAAATTTTCTAATGTTATTGGATTTTCTGAAATTTTTACTCCCCCTAAAATTCAAACACATTTAAAGAAAATTTGAAAACAAACTGTACAAGTAAATTTACAACTGATATCGAATCGCTTCACTTCGCCATCCACTCGGCATAAACAATCAGAACTCCCCCTTACAACAAACTATTTTCTCATTAAGATTTCAAAACACTTAAGTTTGTTTTAATCAAAATGATTTTTCCAGAAAATAAGTTTTGTTGATTTCATAAAACAACTTGTAGGTTAGGGATTCATCATATTGTTCTCCAATCAATTTGTAGAAAATCAAGTACAACTTAATGTCCCTGATTTACCACTTGTAAGTCGAAATCACTTTCGTGGATTTCTCAAGAAAGATGCCGATTCCTGCTCCACACTTACCAACCTGGGAGCTCCGGCAAGTTATACTTATCACTTATGAAAAACAGACATCCAAGCTTCACCAAACTTGGATGTTTCCTCCTCAACTTCTCTTGGGTAAAATGTTGCTTTCTTTGTTTCATAAAAATCCTTTACCCCTTTCACCTTACCCTCAACCATTTTTCCAAAACTCTTTTTCACATTTCCATTAAACGCTTTCTCGACATTAAATTCTTTCTTCTCAGAATAAAATTGATTCGAGATTTCAACTTTCCCAATTTTTGATGTAAAATTTTCAGCCCTCAATGGTGGAAAATGAACATCATCCATTAGAGGCACTGGGTTTTCTTCTTTTACCTCAACATGTGACTTGTCTGACTTTGTGGAATCAGATTCATCGCCAGATTTTATATCAAATTTCTTTACATCTTCATGAAACTTTTTAACAACCCACATTTGGTTGTTATGCTTAGCTCTCTTTTTGTAAAAATGTGTCTTTGAACACTCACCAACTTCATATGTTGAATTTTCAAAAATTTTGAATTTTTTAGTTGGTGGTTTAATTTCCTCAACAACTTTTCCTTTGAGTTTATTAGAGTTCCATGCAATGTGACCAGCTTTATTACATTTGTTGCTTGAGAACAGTTCCATGCAATGTGACCAGCTTTATTTCATTTGTAACAGGTTCTTGTCTCCTTTCTTTGATTAGCTCCATTATTCACATTCTCTTGCTTCTTGGCAAGAAATTCTCTGTTTGATTGCTTCCAGAATGGGCTTTTTGATTCCTCTTCACAGCTTGTCCCTGAAACAAATTTTGTATTTGTTTTAGAAATTTTTTCATGTTTATAATTTTCTGGTGGAATAAATCCAAGACCTTTCTTTTTGAAATTACCGTTATGGTTTGGTTTCTTTTGAAAATCAGAACCAGAACTGTAACATTTTTTCTTGTTTAAACGTTGTTGAACTCTTGAAGTGTATTTTTTAGGTTTCTCAATAAGATTTACATTTTTTATTTCAGAAATATTGATTTCTGTTAGTTTGAAAACCTTTTTGATCTTTTCAACTTTCACACTTCTTATTGGAAATTCCTCATCAGAATATAATTTGTCTGAATCAATCAATGTATATGCCACTTTGATTGCTTCGTCATTCAAATTAGATTTTGATAACATGAATTCTATATTGTACACTCGTTTAACTGACAACTTTGAACTGTTGACCGACGAACTCGAACTTTTGACGGACGAACTTGAACACCCAGACTCAGACTTTGACTCAGACTTTAACTCCGACTCTTCATCTGTATCCAACACCTGATCGACCACCTTTTTATTAACTCGGACTCATGATCAGTGTCAGACGATGTAGAAACGACGTCAATGTTTTCTGGTAATTCATCGGTTATATCTGACTTTATATTGACTGCCTTTTCGACCTGTTCCTCATTCAGTTTTCTAGGAGAATACCCTTCCCAAATCGGAGGCGGACACTTGTTATAACTAGCACTCTGTTTCTTACCAGTATCCTTCTTCTTTGACTTCTTATCATTTTGAAATGCTTCAAAACCTGCAACAGTTGGATAAATTTGGTCAATGAGATAATCAGAACTAGAATAACTCTGTAATAAATGTCTGATTCTCTCATTTTCTATCTTTTCATTTTCCAACTCCCGCTGCAACTTTGCACATTCTTCAATGTAATGATTAATCGCCTTTTGCTTTGTCATCATCACAACATTCATCATAGTTAGTGCATCTCCTCTTTCAGAATTTGTCTTTTGAAGACCAGTTACTGTTCTATTTAGCACATCATATGACTCTTTCACGTAATTGAGATTGAACAATAATTGTTCTTACATCTTTTCTTGCTCATTCAACTTCTCATCTTTTTCTGCACATTGCTTGCAAGATTCTAAACACTTTAAGCAAGGCTTGATGACTTCCACAATCTTTTCAACTTCGATGACCTTCTCAACCTCAATCACTGTTTCAGCTTCAATCACCTTCTCAGCTTCATCATTCCTCTCAGCAACATTAACATCCTTCATCTTTTTCAACTCTTTTGCTGCTTGTTTCTTCTTCAATTTATCCAAGCGATCTGCAAAATAAAATTGAAAACTTTCAGGAGATAAATGGGATTTTGCAACATTAATATGTCTTTCTTCCTCATCATCACCACTGTTATCAGTTGGTGATTGATCAAAATCTATTGTCTTCTCAGCACTATCATCTGAAGAACCAGAATCAGATGGTGTTTGATAAAAAACAGTTGCTTCTTCTGAACTTTCATCGGATGAAACAGATTCTTCTTCTTGATTCTTCACATGAACACCAATCACTTTCATCCATTCTATAAACAAATCAGGTTCTTGAACTATCTTTGCAATGAAAGCTTTAAACTTCCCATTCTCATCCACAAACTTATCCCAGCTGAACCCTTCAGGTAATTTTTCATCATCTTGGTTTATTAGACATGCTTTACTATCAGCTGAAATATATTTGTCCCAACTGAAACCTGGAGCCATTTTCTCATCATCTTGATCAACGATAACATAATAGGCTTTCTTGTTTGCATCTTCGATCATTTTCCCATGAGCAGTTTATGAATCTTTTTGTTGATGCGGTTGATGAGCAACCTGTTGATATATGGCTTTTCGATAGTAATCATTTTTTCCAAAACGATTCTTTGCTCCACTTGCTTCCTGATTTTTGCATTCTCTTTTGAAATTACCTTTCTCCTTGCATCGAAAACAAGTAACTTTAGATTTATCAAAACCTAAAGTAGACACATGTGCATCCAAAAAAACATTTCTTCCTGTGATCATTTTAAACTTTTCTGCTCTTCTCAAAACACTAGCTAGACACCATTTGATGTCCATAAGCTCCATCTCTTCAGCGTCTATCTGATCGTAATCCTCTTTTGTCAGCATAGGATTTCTGATCCTTCCTGCAACCAAACCTTCATAGGATTGTAGCACAGTTGCAAGAAACTCCATGTGATCCTTTGCAATTTCTTCAGAAAAACTTTGACCATCTGGAAGAATAAATGCAATGTTGCATTGTATCACACAACCATTTCCACTTTTTGAACTTTGCGAATGAAAACTTGAAATTGAACTCTTAGGATTAACATTCGGATATGAAGAAAATCCACTGCTGCTATTTGAATTTTGATCAACAGTTCCAGATGAGTCTCCAGCACTAAAAGCAGTTTGAATTTTCGGACTCTTTTCTGCCTCTTGAACATTGCCTTTGTAATACATTTTCACATCTTGTTGACCACTCGGATTACTCATCCTCGCAATCTTTTGTTGTTCAAGATCTTGACCCTCAATCTTCTCGATGAACTGAGAGATTGTCAAACCATCATATACTCCGGTGTTCTTTAAGATCATAAAAATGTACCCTATTCTTTTTGAGGTAAAGCATCAGCTAATTTGTCAACCCATTCCTCTCGTTCTTTGGTTATGCTTAACAATGACATAGAACGCACTAAGTGGCAATATCTTTCAATCAATTTCTTTGTATCTTCCCCTGGCAGACTTGTGAATAAATCAAATTCCTTCTTAAGCAATGACTTTTTACTTTTTATCATCTTATCACTTCCCTCAAACTTAATTTTAAGAGCATCCCAAATTGATTTTAAAGTTTTGTCATGTTGAAGCAATACAAAGATGTCTTCTTTAATAGCTTGCTGAAGTAGACTAATCATCATTTTTTCAGCTCTGTACATATCTTGTTCTTGATCAGTGAATTCAGATATTGTTTTCTCAACTTGCAGATCAATACGTGGTAGAACATATTTTTTCAAAATACACTCCCAAGATCTCAAATGATTAGCTTGAACCCAGTTTTAAAACCAATCTTTCCAACCGCAATACTCCTCAATGCTCATTAGCTTCGGGGGGTTTTGCGTAGTTCCAGTCTCATTTTCCAAGTTCATGTTTTGAGTAATGGTAGCTGGAGTAGTCGGGGATGTTGCAAATGCGTTGTAAAATTCTTCACTCATGATTCGGTAAAACGTTTATCAAGACAAACACTTTCAAACGAAAGTAGTTTTCAAGCGAGATCACTTCCAAGCGGAATCAACCTTTCAAGCGAGATTACCTGCACAACACTTCAAACGGAATTAAAAGTTTCAAGCGGGATTAGAAATTCAAGTGAAATTACCTTATTTCGTTTGAACTGAAACAATTTTCAAGCGAAATAAAGATTTTTCAAACGGAATAACCTATTTCAAGCGGAATCACTGATTCCGTTTGAAATTTCAAGTGGAATAACAACTTGAAGCAGAATCACCAAACGGAAATAGATTTTTCAAGCGGAATCACTGATTCCGTTTCAAATTTTCAAGCGGAATTATGATACTCGTTCAAACGGAATTAGAACTTTGGTTTATTTTTGTCATTTTTAAGCTGAATTTTGATCTGATTTTCTCAAGGGTTTGTTAAAACACAATTTTGCTTATGTTGTGAAAAATTCAGGCCATTTTAACTGTTAAAACTTGTTCAATTGATAAAAGAAGGTGTAGAAGTAAGAAAATGAGATGAAATCAAGCTGAAATCTGTAGAACTCCTCCTCCTGAGTTCTGATACCACATGTAGGATCGTTGTTCGGACCCGAAACGAGTCGATCAGAGGCGTTCTACACAAAATGAAAAGCGGAAACAGACATAATGAGTTGAATTCAGCTAGAATATCACTTTAAATGTCTTGTATATTGATTCTGATACGATTACAGTTCTGAAGACAATTCGACAGAGCTTCGCCGTCGGAAAAAATCAACCTAATTCTGTTTCAAATGAACCGAACTGACCTCTATTTATAGACTCACCTAATTCCGCTTGAACATGACTCAAGCGGAATCACGGTTCAAACAAAATTACAAATACAAACGAAATCAGCAGCTTCAAGCGGAATTACATTGTAATTCCAAGCGGAATTACTCAATAACATCTTCAAGCGGAATTGTCAAGTTCAAGCGGAAATAGCTTCTTGACTTGATTTCTTGAACTTTGTGCCTTGAACAATACAATACAAGACTTGATACAAGACGAAGTCGACAGACGTATGCACTAACAATAAGTATCTTGTATTTTTCACCCGAGTTATGTATTTTGTCCAAAACTTCATTTCATGTTTCATAACTTGCCCAAGTTTTTTAATTTATTAAGAAATATATTTTCATAAATATATTCTCTTGTGTTTGTCTATGCATGATGTATGTGTATTTTGTATTTTTACTCCTTAGGAGCATTTAGTGTATTTTCAAGTCCAAATACACCATTACATATAATACGTACTACATACACTTAGCACAAAATTTGGTGATCAATAAATATATATATTTTCCTAAAAAATATACATACTTAATATCAATTTTTATCTTGAAGAAATCATCATCTCTTAACTTGAAGTTTACATAAAGATTAGGGAAACCTTGGTAAATATTTTTAGGTGAATTTTCTGGGAATAAGTTTCACCAAAACTTATATTTTTCTAAGTGTCAAAATTTTATAGAAATTTTGACATAGTTTCCCCTAAAAATGGGGGTTTCCCATGTTTTCAAAACATGTGTTTATTTTCTTTTAAAATCATCAAAACAATCAACAACTCATTCAACACTTACTGAGTGTCAAAATCAAGTATATCACACTATATCATGAACTTGAAGTTTTTGTAAAAACTTGTAGTAACTTACCATGTTATTTAGTAGGTTTAGTTACCCTTAAAAACATGGTTATTTGTTTGTAAATCACCTTATTAAAAGATTTAGTCATTTACAACTTGTAAGATGATTTTTCTAAAAATATCTCTTTTTTATTTTTTTTCTTACACACATGTTTCTAGTCTTGTTTAAACACTAAAAATATTATTAGTTTACTTAGAAACCATGACTTTGTAAATCTTATAAATAAACTTGGTTTCTTGGGAAAATTATTTTTATAATCATCTATTTACAAGATTTGTATTTTGTTTAAATCATCTTTACATATGAAAATCAATTTCATCATTCAAGTTCATGAAGACATAAAGCATGATGATCTTGGTTTTTCACAAGATCACCACTTTAACTTACTAGATCATGTGTTTAATCACAATCTAGTGGGTTTCTTATGATGTCTAACATCACTAACACAAATCATCACTCATCAAGAAGCAAATCATCATCATTTACATGTATTCTTATGTATTTAAGCTTATGTTAAAGTATCATGATCTTGTTCTTTTGTGTTCTTGTGATTAACAATATTCATCATCTTTTAACCATCAAAATATGAAGTAACAAATTACAAGGAGCTTACTACTAGCACAAGGGCTAGGGAAGAACTCAAGAAGTTGAGGATGGCAAATGTGATGGTTAAAAGCAAATGGAGAAGGTTCTTCAAGATCCACAAGCTCTAAACCTTCTTAAACACCTTCTTGCACCTTGTGACTAACTTGGAATGGATGAACATTGGATGAAGATGATGGTGGTGTGGGGGGTGGCTCACGGCCGTAGGGAGAGGAGGAGAGGGAGAGTGTGTTGTGTGAAGTGAGATGTTGATGGTGATGTCCTTTTATAGTGCTTGCAAGATCTTCCATATATCTTTTGAGATCCTATAGTATCTAAATGAATCTAAGAAATATCATATGCAATCTAACGATATCAAGCAAGATCTAGCATGATCACACAAAATCAAGTTAGTTTTCAAGTATACAGTTTAGGGATTTAATGTGTTATTATGTTATAAGGGGTGTTATGGTGTTCGGGGACCATAACTAGTTCAGAAACATTAAAACAATGTTGTTAGTAATATTTTGATGTTTCGGGTAATGTTCGGTTGTTCAGTAAAATACCGGTTCTTTAAAGTGCTAAATTGCACCGTTTAGTGTCCTTTAAGTATCCTTTTGTGACCCTTTCAATTCCCGACACTTAGGAGGGTATTCTGGATAATAAAACATGAATTCTGCATGATATTTATGTGTTAAAATGCTGATTATAGCTGATTTGTGCAAAATTCTGCATTTAAAGTGCGTTTCGGGTGCTTTTTAGTGCATATTCTAGCTTCCGGAAAGTCTATATGTTAACCCTTGTATACATATTTGGGTTTTAATGTATTCTTGACGTTGGACCTACACCTAGGCCCCAATTCTATTGTCTGACTGCTTTCTGCAGAATTGTTGACATAATGTGTCTTACCGATGAGTTTACTAGTATTTCTGACGCAACGCTATCATTAATGCATAAAGCAATATTTGTAGTATAAAACGTGCATGAATTCACTTGTATAGTATGTAATCAGACAATGTTGACATTTAAGCACATAATTGTAGTTATCAAGTATTAATTAAATTGTACGGAAATTACCGGTTTTGTGCCAGTTGTCACAATTAGGGTGAGCCATTATTAAAAGTGACTTAGCCCTTTCATCTGCAGCCACCATGTCCTTGTCTCCTGGGCTCCAAAGATTTTCACTTTTGGGAGCCTGGGAGGCAGGGATTCCTGGTGATTGATCAGTTGCTGGAATAGCTGGTATTTCAGTCGTTGGTACATGTAGACCCCTTTCAATGGATTGAAACAGAGCTCGGTCATGTATATTGTTGACCATCCTGATTTTCCATTGTGGGTATTCCTCTCTGACCAAGGTCGGAGGTTTAGACATTGAACCAATGTTGAAAGCATTATTCCATGTTTGAAAGGTTGCCATATTTAGAGAAAAAGAAGATGAGCAAATGATCTTTTGAAAATGATTTATTCAATCTGCTCTGATACCAATTGTTGGTCCTAGTCTGGACTTAAAAACTTCTTTTCACGTAATATGGCAAGTGATTTCAACAAATATGAAAATAGTGTGCTTAAATAGAAATCAGACTTTCAAGAAACAAGACCTACAGAATTTTCAAGTTTATATCATTTTGAAACAAAATGGTTTACAAGGTGATTGTAAGATTATTATCTATTACAAATGAATACTTGTGTGATTCTAATGTGAAAGGGCAATGGAGTTTTTGTTGTATGTATTGAATGCTTGGCTTAACTCATTGTACTTTGCTTGATGAGCCTTCTATTTATAGAAGGCCTTGTTACATGAATAAACATTTGTTTATTCATGTATATGTCCTGCAAAAAGTAGCTTCTTAACATATTCATTGAATCCATTTGTCAAGTTGACTTTGTCATCATGAGATCCAATAATATCAAGTTGCTTCGGTTATTGTGGCAAGTTCCAACTTGTTCAGACAAGTGGGGTTATATCAGAATTTCTGATAACCACATCATCAGAAATTCTGGTGAACAAATCATCAGAAAGTCTGATGATCAGTTTTGCCAGAAACTGATGGTATTTCATAATAAATATCATCAGATCCATCAGAATGGCCTTTCCTGATAATCTTCTTTAGTTCTTGACCAGCTTCTGATTCTTTAAAAGTAGATGTTGTTCGGTTTAGTTGTCCTATCTGGTTTTCTTCTTGTTGTTTAATCTTCAGGACTTTTTTCTTCTTCATAGATCAAGCTGAATTGGTTTTTCTTCAATACTTACAAATAAAGTTTCCTAACATTGGTGCGTTGATACATAACACGAATGACATTCATTAGCTTTGGCCAAGCTGACCAGTAGTATGTTATGGTACCATAGGATGTGACAAATCCCGTTATCGGACTATCACCATGGTTATGGGGGTAAAGTGGGTAACGACAGAACCTGTTATATTAACAAACCCTTTGGTGGTTTGTTAGTCGATTAAAGATACCCTTTGGTGGTATAGACGAGTCACACAGGTTTGAATGTGTTCAACTAGGACGACCAAAAGTTAGTTTTCACAATTAAAACACGGACGATTGAACGAATGGTTATATGATACGGACGATTGAACAATGGTTTATGACATGAACGATTGAACGATGGTTTATAACATGAACGAATTAAACGATTAGAGCGATTGGTTTTGATAACACGAACGATTGATAACACGGACGAATTGAACGATTTTGAACGATTGGTTTATGTTAATGTTATGGGTGGTTTTCTGCTCATATATCCTGAATAATATTCTGACTATGTTTCTGTTATTGTGATCAGGATATCGGATCAGGATATTGGTAACATCCTGATACAGTATCCTGGTAATGACTAATTAATTCACGTGCAGATTGATGAAGCAAGTCTATAACGTTCAAGAGGACCTCTTCTCCCAAAGACTCGAGCTTATCTGTTGGAATAAGAACATTGAAGCCGGAAGACGTGGACTACAACGTTCACAAAGGGAATATTCGTTTTATCCCGAATTTGTAGGCTAGTTTGTTAGCTTTACTTTACTATAAATAGGATTGATCGGATCAGATAAGAACACACACAATCTCTCGAACACTGTTGCTCACTAGCTGCAATCACTCACAATACACTTACACTTGTATTCAAATCGCATTGTAACACCTAGTCGATCCGTATCATATCCTGCACTGTATCCTGATATTTGAAGTAATAAGAAGAAGAAGGCAGCTGCGATTGTCAGCTCCCGAGGTTTTGTGCCGACGATCTAGATTGATCAAAGGCTTTCCTCGTACATCCCGTGTCACCCTTTACCTTTTTTCCTCATTGTTTGATTGTTGATATATCTCGATATCCTAAGCCGTATCCTGAAAACTATTTTTGTTAACAACTTAATCAGCATATTTTCGATACACATTCTTAGCACACTACCTCACTTAACTAATTTGATCACTTAATTGCTTCGGTAATTTTTGACCAAAACAATTTGGCGCCCACCGTGGGGTAAGTGGTGCTATGTATACTAAAAGCTTTTGCAAAATCATTACTTAGTTTTCTATTTTCAAAACTTTTTGTCACACTATTTTCAATTGCCTCAAGATCAAACATGAGCTCTTCCACCGTGTCTGCTACAACCTCTGCAACAATTGGCTCGGTGCTTCCACCACCTCCTCCAAGGACGCAAGCCTTTTCACAGCCTCAGGATATTATTCCCACTCGGAATGTTCAGGGATCTGCCCCTGTTCTGGCCTCTAATGATGAAATTCTAACTTTGTTTGGTAGTATACATGATCAGATGAAGCAACAGCAGGAGACCAACCAAATGCTGATAAGAGAAATACAGCTCTTGAAGTCTGGTCCGAGTAGGCCCGCTGAGGATATTGTCACTCCCCTACAGCCAAGAGCATTGAACTTCAGTTCAGTAGTGTACACCGAGGATAACAGGGGCAATATTGTGCCTAGTCATTCCCAGAATCATACTCCTGAGATATCCTCTTCAGTTAGAGTGTCAACTGTGAGAAGTTCAGTGTTGGTGCATGCGTCTGTCGACTTCGTCTTGTATCGAGTCTTGTATTTGTATAGATAGATCAGGGCACGAAAAACGAGAAAATAGTTTTATAGGTAATTTCGCTTGAAATGACACAAGGTCATTTCAAACGAAATTAAACATGTTAATTCCGCTTGATGCAGTTTCATGCGGAATTAGATTCCGTTTGAACCTTTTCAAACGAAATTACCATTCCTATAAATAGCTGATGTGCCTAGTCATTTGTAACGATTCTGATTCCAGTAGCGAAGCTCTGCCGAAGTGTCTACAGGATTGTAATCGATCTTATATCAATCAAAAGACAGTTTAAAGTGATATTCTAGCTGAATTGACCTCGATACGTTTGTTTCCGCATCTCGTATTGAGAAAAACTCTTCTGATCGACTCGTTTGGGTCACAAAACGATCCTACAAGTGGTATCAGAGCTCAGGAGGAAGAGTTCTTACCAATTCAGTTGCAAAATCTGATTTCTACACCTTCTTTTTTCAATTAAACAACTTTTCACGGTTAAAATTGGCTAATTTTCTCACATAATGTGCGTAATAATGTTTTAACAAACCCTTGAAAGTTTCAGACATTAATTCGGCTTAAAACAGTTTGAAAGTCTAATTTCGCTTGAAAGTTGATATAATTTCGTTTGAACCATTGCTGTAATTTCGCTTCAAGGGGTAATCTCGTGTGAAAGTTCATAGTAATTCCGTTTGAAAGAGTGTTATTTCACACGAAATCAGCTATTCCATTTGAAAGAGTGTTATTTCACATTAAATCAGGTAATTCCGTGTGAAGCTGGTATTCCGTTTGAACTGATTTCGCTTGAAGTTGTCATTGCAGGCTATTTCGCTTGAACAAGTAATTTCGTGTGTAAAGTGATTCCGTGTGAGAAGGATATTCCGTTTGAAGTAGTAATTTCGTTTGAAAAGATTGTTTTGTGAAACTTGTTACCGAAACATGGAAGAGGAATTTTACAACGCATTTGCTACTACCCCGACTACTCCGGCTAGTGTTACTCGGAATTTAACCATGGAAAATGAAACGGGCACTATGCAAAAACCTCCAAAGCTTATGAACATTGAAGAGTATAAAGGATGGGAGGAACGATTCGAGAATTGGTTCAAGCAAATTATTTGGATGCTTGGGAATGCGTAGAAATGAAATATGTTAGACCTTTGAATGATGAGGAAGAGGAGATTGCTATTAAGGATCTAAGTATTGATGATCGAAATAAATACAAAAATGAAAAGATGATGATCAGTCTTTTGCATCAAGCTGTGAAGGAAGATATCTTGGTTTTACTACAACACACTGGAAGTGCATATTCAATTTGGAGAGCTTTAAAATCAAAATTTGTTGGAAGTAAAGAAATGATCAAGAACAAAAAATCACTTTTGAAGAAAGAGTTCGATTTATTTCATGGTTTGAGAACTGAAAGCACAAAACAGATCATCGAAAGATATTGCAATCTGTTAGTCCAAATGAAGAGAGTGGGCATCAATAAAGATAATGAAGAGTTGGTAGAAAAGTTGGCTGATGCATTGCCACATGAAACTTGGGGAACGTATTTGATGATGTTGAGAAATAAGAAAGATTTTGGGAATCTGACACTGAAAAAGTTCATTGAAAAGCTTGAAGCTCAAGAGATGGAGCAAAGAAAGATCTCAAGAATGAAAGATTTTGAAGGAGAACAAGATATTGGGTTATATTACAAGGGAGGTGTTAGTGATAAGGCTAATATGTCACCAAAGGTTGAAACTGCATTCAATGCTAAGAGTTCATCTGGAGGATCATCTAAAGGATCAAACAGCAAAACTGAATTTTCTTCATATCCATCTTATGATCCAAATTTTTCAACAACCAAGAAGGGCAAGAGATTACAATGCAACATTGTTTTGAATCTTGAAAATGGTGAAAATTTCTCGGAAGAGGTTGTAAAATGGCACATGTCGTTGTTGGGAACTGTATTAGAATCATATGAAAGTTTAGTTGCAGGAAAGATCGGGAAACCAATGTTGACAAAAGAGGATTACGATCAGATTGATGCTGAGGAGATGGAATTGATGGATATAAAATGGTGTTTGGCAAGTGTTTTGAGAAGAGCTGAAAAGTTTAAACAAATTACGGGAATAGATGATTTCCGTGATGCAAATGTTTCTACTTTAGGTTTTGATAAATCTAAAGTTACTTGTTTTCGTTGCAGGGAAAAAGGACACTTCAAGAGAGAGTGTACAAATCGTGAAGCAAGTGGAGCTCAAAATCCGTTCAACAACAATGATTACTATCGGAAAGCAATTTATCATCAAGTTGCTTAACAACAACAAGAACCACAAACTGCACATGCTAGGAAGACAATCGAAGATTCATCAAAGAGAGCTTGCATGGTGAATCAAAATGATAAAAAGTCAATAAAAGAATTCAGTTGGGATAAATATGTTTCAGCTGATAACAAAGCATGTCTGATAAATCAAGATGATGAAAAATTACCAAAGGGGTTTAGCTGGAAAAATTTCAGTTGGGATGATTATGATCCTAACAAAACTTCAAATCACAAAGCTTTTGTTGCTAGAGTTGATGAAGACAGTGATAATGATAATGATTATTATGCAAGAAGAATGGAAAAGCATTTGAAAATGATGGAAGAGATTGACAGTCATGATGAAAAAGCTAAAAAGAAAAAGAAGAAAGTTAAAAAACCCGTTAGCAGTGATGATGAAGAAGTTCCTGTGATAAGGAAGAAATTAAAAGATATTCCAGTTTTCAAAGTTGAAGCAGAAGCTGATGCACAAAAGGTCCGTGTGATATGTGAGAACTGTGAAGCAGTAAAGAAGCAAAACAGTACTTTGATTCAAAACATGAATAGATTGAAAGAATCCTATGATGTTCTAAACAAAGCAATGAATCAGTACAATCAAACCAGCAGTGAACAAGCAACAGCAATGAAGACACTTCAAGGAGCTTTCATGATAAAGCAGAAAAGTGTTAACAGTTACATTGAAAAATGTGTTGTGCTTGAACAGAAACTGGAAACACAAAGGATTGAAACAGAAAGAGTTAATAGGTTGTTAAAAAGTTACTCATGTACTTCTTATGTTATTTGATGAAGAGAAAGTTTCTGAAGACAAGTGTTCTGAAAAGAAAAAGGATACTGAAGTGAAGATTTCTGGTAAGAAACAAAGTGCCAGTTATACAAAGTGTCCACCCCTGCTTGAAAATGGATATTCTCCTAGAAATCCAAATTCAGAAAGAGTCAAAAAGGCAACCAATTTACAGTGGGAGTCTGAGTCTTCAGAAAATTTGCCAGACAACATTGATGTTACTTTCACATCGTCTGACACTGATCATGAGTCCGAATTAATAAAGAAAGTGGTCGATCAGGTGTTGGATAACGATGAAAACGAGGAGTCAAAGTTGGAGTCAAACTCGGAGTCCAAGTCTGACAAGTCAAAATCAACTGTAAAAAAGGAGAAACTGGTTTACAATAAAGAATTTTTGTTATCAAAATCTAATTTGAATGATAAAACAGTCAAAGTAGCATATACTTTGAATGATTCTGACAAATTATATTCTGATGAAGAATTTCCAATAAGAGGTGTTAAAACTGAAATGATCAAAAAGGTTTTCAAACTAATAGAAATTAAAATTTATGAAATAAAAGATATAAATCTTTCTGAAAATCCTAATCCTTACACCTCAAGAGTTCAACAACTTTTAAATAAGAAAAAGGGTTACAGTTCTGGTTCTGGTTTTCAAAAGAAACCAAATCATAACGGTAATTTCAAAAGAAAAGGACTTGGATTTATTCCACCAAAAAATTATAAAAATGAGAAAATTTATAAAACAAAAACTGTGTTTGTTTCAGGAACATCAACTGAAGAAGAAAAAGAGCAGTTGTTCAGAAATCAATCAAACAAATAATTCCTTGCTAAGAAGCAAGAAGAGACGAAGAAGGAAGTTGCTCAACAAAAGAAGGAGACAAGAATCTGTTTTCAATGCAAAACAGTTGGTCATATTGCCAGGAATTGTCCAAAGGCAATCCAAGCAAAACAGGGAGTTTCTCTTAAACTGAAAGAAAAGATTGTCGAAAATGACCACCAACTAAACAATTCAATGTTTTCAAAAATTCGAAATTTGAAGTTGGTGAATGTTCAAAAATGTTTTACAAGAGAAAAGCAAATCTTGACAATCAAAAATGGGTTGTTAAGAAGTCTGATAATGGTTCTAGCAATGATTCTGATTCGTCAAAATCAGAGGAGCTATTTTCTGGCGATGAATCTGATTTCACAAAGTCAGAGGAGCCACAGGTTGAGTTAAAGTTGGAAACTTCAGTTCCACCAATGGATGATGCAAATTTTCCACCATTGAGGGCTGAAAATTTTAAACAAAAAGTTGGTAAAATTGAGATTTCAAATCAATTTTTTTCAGAAAAGAAAGAGTTTGATATTGAAAAAGCTTTTAACCCCAAAGTGCAACATTTTTTTGGTAAAATGGTTGATGGGAAGGTTAAAGGGGTGAAGGAGTTTTATGAGAAGAAAACGAAGAAACCAAGTAACAATGGGTCATCCCAGGTTTGTGACTGGGATGGAACCTATTATGATCAGTAAACTCTGGACTTGCCGGAGCTCCCAGGTTGGTAAGAGTGGAGCAGGAATCGGCATCTTTCTTGAGAAATTCACGAAAGTGATTTCGTTTTACAAGTGGTAAATCAGGTACATTTAGTTGTACTTGATTTTCTACATGTGGTATTTGATATTGAACTTAAAATTGTTAAATATTTCAAGTGGTTAAAGAAGAACAAAGTGATGAATTGAACCCCTAACCTACAAGTGGTTTAATAAAATCAACAAAACTAATTTTCCGGAAAAATCATTTTGATTAAAACAGACTTAAGTGTTTTGAAATCATAACGGGAAAATAGTTTGTTGAGAGGGGGAGTTCTGATTGTTTATGCCAAGTGGATGGCGAATTGAAGTGATTTGATATCAGTTGTCATTTTACTTTGTACAGTTTGTTTCAAATTTTCTTTAAATGATTTTGAATTTTAGGGGGAGTAAGAATTTTTTTCATAAGAATTTTTTAGAAAATCCAAAAACATTTGAAAATTTGAAAAAGTCAAAAACATGATAAAATCAAAAATGAATTTTGTTGTCAAAAAGAGGAAATGATAGTACATCAGTGGACAATCACAGCATGCTAAAGAATTGGAAAGTTAATATGTGATAAACGGTCTCACTGATGATGTGCTAGTAGGTTTTTACACATTTAGTAGATTGTGACGAGATATAAACCTAAATTTCAAACTTACTTATATCGTGGGGAACATCTCTCGGATATATGGGTAACCCCCGAAATCTTGTTTGAAAGATCCCTCTTTCTGAGATACTAGGTCTTTATGCTTAGTGATATCTGGGGTATTATCCCGGGACTTCTGATTTTGCAAAAGCAATGGCCTAGTCCCCGGAGAATACTTTAAGCTTGCTTGAAATATAGCTCACCCTCAGCATAAAAATGATGAAACATTGAAAAATGCTAATCATGTGCTGTTGAAGAAAAGATTCTCTAAAGGGAACACACCAAAAGTCGACGCCGTCATCTCTCTAATTTTGCGGAAGCAATAGCCAGAGCTCTCACGGCCCTCGCAATTTAACCCTTTACAGATATCATCTAGGTATACTCACCTGTAAGACTGAATATTGGGATCTGGATACGGGAGTATATTCTGAGGTGGGACACGCGAATAAGTTTAAGTGCTTAAAACATTAATCTCGTATCTCGAAACAGTTAAACTTTGGGTGAAAATTTAAGTGGATCAGTATACTGACAATCTAAGTGAATCGTTTAGAACTTAAAATGTTTAAAGCTTAACGGTGTTGGTGATTTGTCTCAAAAACTGATATGATCCTCTTACGCAAACTCGAAAAAATATTGTCTGTAAATATTTCTTTACTGTATTTCTTTAATATCAAAAATCCAAAAAGATTTTCAGTGTGTTTTAGCATAAAATTTTGAAAAATTCAAAAAGATTTTCGAAAACTGATGTTGGAGAGCTGATTTTTAAAATTCCAAGTGCTAATCATGATGAGCATTTCGTGAGGGGGAGTCTGTGTTTAAATAAGAAAAGATTTTGAATGTTTGTTTACAAGTGGTCATCAGAAGTTTTTAAAATGTTAGATCATTTCATTCATATAAATGATTCATCAGAGATTAACATTGTAAAATCATGTGTTGTATATTTGTGTATACAAGTGGTAAGTAGAGAATAAATTTGTCAAATTATAAATTTGTGAAATGTATTTCTAGGTTTAGACTGTGCAGGTTAGCCAGGTTACGATACCTGAGAATTGGATGAAAGCCAGGTCACGATCTTGAATCTATGGAAGTCAGACTGTTATCCTAAGCACAACTTAAGGGGGATTCTGAAGTTGTAAGATTCAGACACAGATCTTGTAAGAGTCTGAAGTTGTAAGATTCAGACACGTTCCTGAACCTGTGAAAAACTTAAGGAATCAAGAGATCTGATCAAGAGAATTAGTGAAGAGTTAGAGTCAGATTGAGATTCTGGAGAGAAAGGGAAGAGAGAAGATTGAGGATGCTTTACATTGTTAGATACTTCAAAAGAGTTCAAGAGGACTGATAAAGACTGAAGGTTTGACAACTGAAGACTCGACACTGAAGACTTCGTCAACATCCAAGGGGGAGTCTATTGGTGCATACGTCTGTCGACTTCGTCTTGTATCGAGTCTTGTATTTGTATAGATAGATCAGGGCACGAAAAACGAGGAAAATAGTTTTATAGGTAATTTCGCTTGAAATGACACAAGGTCATTTCAAAGGAAATTAAACATGTTAATTCCGCTTGAGTCAGTTTCATGCGGAATTGGATTCTGTTTGAACCTTTTCAAACGAAATTACCATTCCTATAAATAGTTGATGTGCCTAGTCCTTTGTAACGATTCTGATTCCGGTAGCGAAGCTCTGCCGAAATGTCTACAGGATTGTTATCGATCTTATATCAATCAAAAGATAGTTTAAAGTGACATTCTAGCTGAATTGACCTCGATACGTTTGTTTCCGTCTCTCGTATTGAGAAAAACTCTTCTGATCGACTCGTTTGGGTCACAAAACGATCCTACATTCAGGATATGCTTCAGGATATGCCCAGAATCCTCAGACTGGTAACGTGTCTAACAATAATAATACTCTTGCTACTAATGGTATTGGATCTTTGCAGGATGCAGGTATGACATCGGCATTTTCTAGGGAGCATCAGAAATTGAAGGACATGATATCCAGTGTACCTAGGGTGGTCCAGTCAATTCCAGAAGTATCCCAAGACAGCCACAGGATATCCCGGTTTGCATATCCTATTTGTGATGCTGAAATCCCAAAAAGATTTCAAACCCCCAACATGAAGCTCTACGACGGAACTACAGATCCCGAAGAGCATACTACTCAATATAGGGAAAGGATGGAAATTAACCCTATCCCTCCGGATCTCAAGAAGCTTGCCTCTGCAAGGGTTTTGGTTATATCTTAACAAGATCAGCCTTAAAATGGCTCTTAAACGTTCCTCCTCATTCAATTACATCGTTTGCTCATTTAGTCAATTTATTTAATAGTCAATTTTCTTGCAGTCGAAGTTTCGAAAAGCTAACCAGTGATCTCTACAGGATAACTCAAGGACCTCAGGAATCCTTGAGAGATTATGTGAGAAAGTTTAGTAGGGAATCTCTAGACATGCCACACCTTGATGTTGCAACAGCTGTGCAAGCATTTAAAATGGGTTTGCAAAAGGATTCCCAATTTTACCAGGATATTGTAATGAATCCCTACAGGAACCTAGATGAAGCTCGAAACAGGGCTTTAAGATATATTCGGCTGGAAGATGACAAGAAGATGCAAGAAAGGATGAGTTCATCTTCATCCTACGAATCAACCAACAGGAAGTCAGAATCCTCATACAAGCCATACCGCTCTAAGCCATATGGCAAAAATGACAGCAAGAAAGTGAATGTTGTTTAAGACGAGGATCCTGACGAGTATCCTGAGTTATCAGAATATTGTTTTTCTGTTAATATACCTAAACTGAGGTATGCTATGCAGGGTTTAGGAGACAAAGCAAGGTGGCCTAGGAAGAACCAACAGAAAGCTGATTGGAAGGATAAATCTAAGTGGTGTGCCTTCCATGAGTATTTTGGACATGTTACAGAAGATTGCATTGCCCCGAGGAAAGAGATAAGCTATCTGCTGAGCAAAGGATATCTGAAGGATCTCCTGGGAAGAAAGAAGAATAAGGGTCAGGATACTGAGAAGGATCCTGAACGAGCAGCATCACCTCCTGTGGATGCCAAGATAATTAACTTTATTTCAGGAGGATCCGATATCTGTGGGACGTCTTATTCTGCAGCAAAAAAAGACATGCAAAGGAGGCTAAGGCAGAAAGGGGAGATAAGCCAACCAGGATGTCAACCCTCACAACTGATAAAGTGATCACGTTCAACAATGATGACAGGGATACTGTCCAGGATCCTCACCATGATGCTTTGGTAATAACTTTATATGTTGCTAATCATTTTGTGTGCAGGATACTGGTGGATAATGGCAGCTCTGTCAACATAATTCAGCTGGAAACACTGAAGAGGATGAATGTATCCCCGATGGATATTACTTCGAAATCCACTATGCTTGTTGGGTTCAGTGGAGAAGCCAGGAATACCGTGGGATAAATAAAGTTGCCTGTGTATGTTGAAGGGGTCAACTCAATGCAACGCTTCTGTGTTATGGACTCCTTATCCTGCTACAATATTATATTGGGTAGGCCATGGATCCATGATATGAAAGCTGTGCCATCTACCTATCACCAATGCACCAAGATACCTACCCCAAGGGGGGTTGTCAAAGTGGAAAGTGATCAACAAGAAGCGAAGGAGTATTATTCTTCTTTGATGAAATCCTTGGCAAAGCCCAACGCAGCATAGCAATCAAAGATGCGAGCCCAGGATATTGTGGATGCTTCAGAGCAGGATGTTAAGAAAATTGTCCAAGATCAGGATAATCCAGATATCTCGGTGCTCGTAGGAACCAATATCCCTCAGGATATTGAAAATCAATTAACTAACCTTTTAAAATGCAGGATGTCAACATTCGCATGGAAACATGAGGATATGACAGGTATTTCCAAGGATATTATAACTCACAAGCTCGGAATTGATAGGTCTTTCAAGCCTGTCCAACAGAAACAAAGGAAGTTTGCTCCTGAACGGAACGCGATAATTCAGGAAGAGGTTGAAAGATTGCTGAAGAGCAAGATGATTAGGGAAGTTAAATTTCCCAAATGGCTAGCAAATGTAGTTGTGGTTCAAAAGAAAAATGGGAAATGGAGAGTTTGTGTAGATTACACAGACTTAAACAAAGCGTGTCCTAAAGATCCATTCCCTCTGCCTCATATCGACTCAATGGTGGATGCTACTGCCGGTCATGAAATGTTAACCGTTATGGATGCATCCTCAGGATTCCAACAAATACAAATGGAACCTTCGGACCAGGAGGATACCGCTTTCATGACACTAATAGGTATTTATTGTTATACTGCTATGCCTTTTGGTTTGAAAAATGTAGGTGCAACATACCAGAGATTGGTGAACATGATGTTTAAAGACAAACTGGGGGACACCATGGAGGTATACATTGATGATATGTTGGTAAAGTCCAAGAAAGCTGAGGATCATCTTCGGGATATTGAAGGAGCATTCGATATCTTGGACCAATACAACATGAAACTAAGTCCTGCCAAATGCCATTTCGGAGTGGGGGCAGGAAAGTTTCTAGGATACATGGTGACTAAAATGGGGATCGAAGCAAGCCTGGAACATATTAAAGCTATCCTGGATATTAAGTCACCTTCAAACATGAAAGATATACAAAGATTAACAGGGCGAGTAGCGGCATTAAACAGGTTTATATCAAGATCCTCGGAAAGATGTAAGGAATTTTACGATATCCTAAAGAAGAATAGGAAATTCGAATGGGGAGAGAAGCATGAAGCAGCCTTGCAGGAATTAAAGTAGTATCTTTCAACTGCACCACTATTGATGAAGCCCGAGGATGGTGAACCATTATCCCTATATCTTGCAGTATCAGGGAACGCAGTAAGTGCTGTCCTGGTAAAGGGTCACGAAGGTCAGCAGTATCCTGTCTATTATGTTAGCAAAAGTTTATTAGATGCTGAAACTAGATATTCTCATTTAGAAAAATTGATATTGGCCCTAGTTATGGCATCGACAAAGCTCAGACATTATTTTGAGACACATAGGATTCATGTTAAAACTAATTATCCTATTAAAAATGTGCTTAGGAAACCTGAGATGTCAGGCATAATGGCTAAGTGGTCAGTAAAATTAAGTGCCTATGATCTAGTATATGAACCTAGAAATGCTATAAAGTCTCAGGCTCTAGCCGACTTTGTGGCTGATTTCAGTAGTGATATTCAAAATGAAGTAGACCTAGAAGTACAACAGCTAGGAGAAAATTTAGAATCCTGGACATTATATACTGATGGTGCATCTAATGTAAGAGGTGTAGGTTTGGGTATACTACTAAATCGCCACAGGGGGACATAATACCCCAGGCTATTAGGTGTGAATTTCCTGCCACTAATAATGAAGCAGAATATGAAGCTTTGATTGCAGGATTAGAGTTGGCCAGGAATATGAATATTAAAAGTTTACAAGTGTTTGTCGATTCCTTGTTAATTACTAATCATTTTAATGGATCCTATGCAGTTGAAGGTGAGAAGTTAATCGAGTATCTCGAAATTCTCAAAAAATTAGCTGGATATTTCGATGTTTTAACACTTGAACAGGTACCAAGAGAGGATTATGCTGAAGCGGATGCCTTGGCAAATCTAGGATCATCAGTCAGGATACCAGAGGGAACTCGGATACCAATACTACATATCCTATATCCTGCGCTGGATCTTTTCAAGTCTCAGGATGAGAAAGTAGCAAGTATTCAGGATTCTGATGACGAGTATCCTGGGGAGGATCCTAAGTCCTGGACGGCTCCAATCATGAGATATCTCAAGGAAGGACACATCCCAAAGGATGAGAATCCTAAGGCCTTTAGGATGAAGGTATCACGATTCACTATTATAAATGATGTTTTGTATAAGAAATCTCTTGCAGGACCATACCTGAGGTGCTTGGAGGATCCCAAAACCAAGGAAGTGCTTCAGGATATACATGAAGGGGATTGTGGTAACCATACTGGGGGCATATCGTTATTCTCAAAGGTATTAAGAACAGGATACTATTGGCCGACGATGAGGAAAGATGCTGCAGAATATGCTCGAAGATGTGATGCATGTCAAAGGCATAGTAATATACTGCATCAGCCTGCTGAACCACTATATCCTATTGCTTCCCCTTGGCCATTCATGAAGTGGTGATGGATATAGTGGGAAAATTGCCAAAGGCTCTAGGAGGAAAAGTCTTTATGCTGGCAATGACTGATTATTTCTCTAAATGGGTTGAAGCTGAAGTATTTGTTCAAGTCAGAGACCAAGAAGTAGTATCCTTCATAAAAAGGAATATCCTGACTAGGTTTGGGGTACCAGCTGAGATAATTTGTGACAATGGCTCTCAGTTTATCAGTAAGAGGACAACCGATTTTTGTAAGAATTGGGGAATCAAAATGATCACATCTACTCCAGTACATCCTCAAGCAAACGGACAAGCAGAATCCTCGAACAAGATAATTGTCAACAATTTGAAGAAAAGGCTAGGAGCTAAGAAAGGAAGATGGGCAGAAGAATTACCCTTTGTTTTGTGGGCTGATAGAACGACGGTAAAGAGTGCAACTGGGCAAACTCCATTTTCCTTAGTATTTGGAGCGGAGGCAGTAATCCCGACAGAAATGGTGATACCTATAGCAAGATCCAGTCTCAAGGATCTTGAGAAGAATCCTAAAGCCCTATGTCAGGAATTGGATACCGTGGATGAAACAAGGGATGCGGCAAATTTAAGGATGGCAGCATATCAATAGAGGATATCCAGAGCATATAACAAGAATATTAGGACTAGAAGGTTTCAAGTTGGAGATTGGGTATTAAGGAAAGCTTTTCAGAATACTACCAATCCTGCTGATGGGAAATTAGCTCCGAAATGGGAAGGACACTATGAGATTGAATCGGAATCTGGGAAAGGGGCATACCGACTCAAGAATATGGAAGGGGATAAGCTACCAAGATCTTGGAATGCTATACACCTAAAGCTCTATTTCAAGTGAGTTTAGAATTTAATTTCTAACTCAGGATGGTATTAATTCTATCTCTTTTAATATATTTGAGAATATTTATTCTTTTAAACCCAATACTGACTTAAGCATCGGAGGGGTGTTAGCTAGGCTAACACCAACCTTAGTTTACGGTTGTCTTGCAGAAGATGCTTCGGGATATACACTCAGGATAAATCGAAAGATTAGAGGATTGCCCCCCTCTCTCACGTTTAAGGGATCCTGATCCCTTCACAGGTTTAAAGGTATTCACCTTTCTCTCGAATTGGGTTTAAACACCCCGCCTGGAGCGCAAGTTATCCAGGAATAGTTCAAGATGGCGGGACCAGTTCATGTAAAAGTGGCTGACAATTTCGTTATCATTGGCTATATCCTGGATCCTTAAGGTATATGAGGATTGATCACCCTCTCTCGCGAAAGGGTATTTTCATGCTCTCTAAGGTTTAAAGGTTTTCACCTTTCTAAGTCTTGGAGTTTATACACTCCCGCCTACAGCGCATGAAAACTTGGGATTTTCCCCAGAATACCTATGGGTTTATCCCCAGAATAACTATGGGTTTATCCCCAAAATTTTAAGGATTTATCTCTAGGATACTTTAGGGTTTATCCCCTGTAATACGAAATTTATACAAACTATTGCAATTGATGTCCATAAAATTCCTAAGTGTTCAAAGATATTATACACAGGGGACATTCCTACTATGGCATAGTGAAAAGCTCGGAGGATCAGTGATAGGATCTGAGTTTGGTTTTGATTGTGTTTTACGTTTGAATTAAGATGAAGATGAATGAGTTGTGCAGCGGAATTAAGATGGAAGCAAACTTTTCACAATCAAACAGGAGAATTGCTTTTAACATACAAGTTTAACATTGAACCGAATGATTGAATTTAATTTTCAACAACGATTACAATTTGCAAGTATGCAACAAACTCCCCCTTAGCCTGAGCTCACAGTATTTGTTCGTGCAGGAAGAAGATAGTGAAAGAGCTAATAGAACAGTACAGAGCACTGTTCTATTTATAGGCACGAGCAAACCACTGAAGCATCTAAGCTGACGTCACCATGAAAGTGACATCTAACCTCCTAACAAACTCTAACCTCTGATCTATACAACCTCTGCTATGCTAACTACTGTTATTACATTTCATTACATAAAGACATCTAAACTACTGCTGCATCCTTCCACTGATGTGAACCCAGCAGTACTTGTCATGATCAGCAGAGCTTGACTCAAAGCAGTAGATTGATCAGCAGAGCTTTAGTCTTTCATCACTCTTTTACTTGATCAGCAGTTTGTAGGTCAGCAATTTGTACGATCAGTAGATAGGAGGTCAGCAGATGTTGAAACCACTTTCAAGGGGAGAGACTTGTATACATAACATCTGCTTATTCTGGATCCACTGCTCTAATCCAGTTTTGGCTTTAATTATATGTTCCTTTGGTAGGGTTCAATCCCAACAATCAGGCTTGGGCCTAGTTCGCAAGGCATCCCAGACTGGGGACATCTTCGGTGGAAAGGTTGTAAAGGGATTAAAGTTTAAGAATAGGGTTGTACTCTATTTCTGGTATGATCTTTCCTTTTTCCTTTTAACCCTATCTAAATTGTCTAAATTTTTGAAACTGCGTTTAACAAAAGATTGAATATAATGAGTATCCTGATCAGGATATGTTCTCAGGATATATTTTCAAGATATATTTCGGTTGGAATGTTTGGGATATGACACTTAGATTGAAAATTGAAACTGTGTTCAAATCAAACAACAAGCTTTGCAAAATAAAAGTGAAATGTCCTTTATCTTTGAAAACTTTATCTAAATTGTTTGAGTTGTAAAAACCCTATTTGACAAAAGTTTTAATAGGATATTTGCGGGTATCCTGATCAAGATATTTTCATGATATTTGGTTAGGACATTTGAAATATTACACTAAGTTTGGAACATTGAAATTGTATTCAAACTAAGCAATGCATAACAAGAATTGAAAAAGGACAACGATAGATAAGGTCATAAAAAGTTATATTATCAACATAGCAAAAGTTTGTGCTTTTGGTTTCATCTCAAACTGAGACCCATCCACCAAAAGCACAGTTAGTTTTCTACGATATTTACTTAACAGTTGAAGGTTTCATCTCAAACTGAGACCCATCCGCCTCCAACTGTTATATTGTTCAAAATAAACGATACTAACTGATGACCAAGGGCTTCATCCTGAAACTCAGGATCCCTCCACCTTTGGTCACCATATTGTCTAAATGCAAGAAATATAAATTGTTTGAAAGACAGGAAATAAAAATTGTTCAACAACCAACAAACTTAAAAAGTGGGCTCCGGCCTAGGCACGAACATCCATCATCACCAGCATCCTTCCTGGCATCACCGCCAGCATCCTTTGTAGCATCAGCATCAGCCGCCTTCTCGGCCACCTTGGCAGGCTCCTCCGCAACAGATTTCACAGGAGGCTCCACGGGGTTACCACCAAGATCTTTCAATCTCACCTCCCAAGCCTCGACATTCCATGAAGGGCATTCGGTAGCCCAGGGCCTTAGCCTCATAGACCATTTTCAACCTAGCCTGGAGGAGGGAGATGACGACAGAATTCTTGAGGCCTTCCCAATATGAAGCCATATCCTGCTCGTGTTGAACCTGGGCAGCATCAGACTTGGCTTGAGCCTCGTGAGTGATCTTCTTGATGGCAGATTGATGCTCTTGGGTCATTGCCTTGTACTTGGCTTCATAATGCTCCAATTTGGCAGTGGCTATTGCTGCTTGTTCCGTAATGGTGGTTTCAGCCTTTTTCAGTTTGCACCCTAGCATCTTGTTTAAACCACATGCGTCTTCATACATGAACACCAAGCGTTCAAGACCCTGCAAAATAAAGAAACAGGTATTAACACACATTAACGTATATATATAACCAGCATATGGTGCAGGATATAGGTTAAGGATATGAACCTGATTAAGGAAGTCGGTCATAAAACCGCTGGATTCAAGAAATCCATGGTTTTCAAAGGGGAAGTTCTCGGATGAGGCTGGAGAATCGGTCTCCTTTCTTTTGCCGGAACTTGAGGCACGTGGCTTGGTAGCAGGAAAGGGCTTAGGAAAAGCTGTCGGTTTAGAGCTGGGTGTAGGCTTGGAAGTGTAAGCAGGTTTGCTGGGTTCCATATTCACTTGGACAGGAATGGGGTAACTATCCAGTTCATCAAGGTCAAAAACTTCTGGAACTTTGGCTGGAGCTGCAAAACAGGGAAAATATCTAAGTCTTTACTCTTGTCTCTTATTTTATTAATTAAAAACATGCAAAGATTATGTGATTCTTACCAGACATATCTGATGAAGAGTATTGGCTTGAACTTGGAAGGTGTTGTGTAAAGGATCTGTCACAATCAGGTAACTGGTAGATCCTGTTGATTCGTTCTTGAGATTCTTCAGTGGGAGGGGCCAACTCTTTGAAATTTGTTGCATGAAAGATATCAGGATGTTAGTACAGGATATATCATCAGCATATGTTTGGGGATATCTAAAAGCCCAAAACCCTACCGGAGGTCAACCATTTCATCGGAAGGCTTTTGCCCTCGGGAATGGAATCCCGTCTAACAAAGAAAAATTTTTGTTGCCACCCATCCTCATTTTTTAAAGCTTTGAGGATGAGGGGGTTTCTAGAGGTTGAGAAAAGCAAGAAGCGACTATTGCCATGGGATCGGAGACGGTAAGCAAGTGGAAGGTCTTCGATGCAAAGATCGGGGACATGCAGGGTTTTGATCTGGTTAAGCATGATAAGTACTCTCCAGACCATAGGCATTGTTTGAGCAAAACAGAGGTCGGTAATTCGGAAAAACTCCATGATGAATTCCGGGAAGGGATATCGAAGACCAAGGGAAAAAGGGTATGACGAGAAACAGATCTACTCCTCGGAAGATACGTCGGAACGGATGCTTCGATCGAATGGACGGATAATCGCCATGTCGGAGAAAGCACTGGAGGTTCTTAACGCATTGATATCGGCGTTATCGATGGAGCACACCTCCTTCTCGGGGTTCTTGAGCAGGTTCTGGTTGACGAATGACGAGGAAGACTCGCCGGAATGAGAGCGTGTTCTGGTGGCCATCGGAAAAATTTGGGCGACGAAATTCTAAGAGATAAGAAGAAGGAAGTACCTGAGAATTCTGAGGAAGATGATCGTTTATAAACAAAGAAGAGAGAAGATATAGAGGCTAAATGGATAGCCATCGAGTGAAAAACGCGTTGGAAGTTGCACGATGTTACCTCAATTGTCACTTCAATTTAATTGCCTCGGTTTGCGAGAAAAAAGATTTAAAATGTATCTGTTGGAATTGGTATAGCAACAGATATATTTTGGGGACAATTGTTATGGGTGGTTTTCTGCTCATATATCCTGAATAATATTCTGACTATGTTTCTGTTATTGTGATCAGGATATCGGATCAGGATATTGGTAACATCCTGGTATAGTATCCTGGTAATGACTAATTAATTCACGTGCAGATTGATGAAGCAAGTCTATAACGTTCAAGAGGACCTCTTCTCCCAAAGACTTGGGCTAATCTGTTGGAATAAGAACGTTGAAGCCGGAAGACATGGACTACAACGTTCACAAAGGGAATATTGGTTTTATCTCGAATTTGTAGGCTAGTTAGTTAGCTTTACTTTACTATAAATAGGATTGACCGGATCAGATAAGAACACACACAATCTCTCGAACACTCTTGCTCTCTAGCTTCAATCACTCATAATACACTTACACTTGTATTAAAATCGCATTGTAACACCTAGTTGATCTGTATCATATCCTGCACTGTATCTTGATATTTGAAGTAATAAGAAGAACAAGGCAGCTGCGATTGTCAGCTCCCGAGGTTTTGTGCCGGCGATCTAGATTGATCAAGGGCTTTCCTCGTACATCCCGTGTCACCCTTTACCTTTTTTGCTCATTGTTTAATTGTTGATACAGCTCGATATCCTGAGCCGTATCCTGAAAATTGTTTTTGTTAACAACTTAATCAGCATATTTTCGATACACATTCTTAGCACACTACCTCACTTAACTAATTTGATCACTTAATTGCTTCGGTAATTTTTTACCAAAACAGTTAAGTGATTAGAAAACGGGACGGGTGTAATGTGATAAAAGCATGGTAGATACGCCGCTTGTACTTCTTATATATAAGTGTTTTTATCATATTACATTCTGTGGCGTTATTTAGTTCACTTGGATGAATGATTTCAAACGATGTCACGCAATGATGTTTACTAAATGATATAAACCATACAAGTTTTCTCACGAGACGATTTACGATTTGGTTTACAAAAGCAAATGTTTTGGTCAAGATTCATGGCAACGAGGTTTTCTTAAACATATAACCAACTAGTTTTAGTTGGTTAATTAGGTTGCAATACAAAACACTTTTTGATACAAAGTAGTCGTACGAGGTATTGCAATATGTACACAAGCCATGAATTTGACAGAGTCATAAAAACTATGTACTCGCTGGCATTTTTATGCTAACTTTATTTTCACATATGTTTCAGGTGCAGTTGTTTGACGATTATGATGATCATGATGCAAAACATAGGATGGACGCGGCCTTAGTGACTTTAAAACTGAAAGACAATTGTTTGTATTTAATTGGTTTGCATCAAAAAAACGAGTCTATTAACGAAATAAAACGAAACTTCAAATACCATGTGTTGTGAAACAATGATTCTGTGACATGACTCCCCTGCGTTTCCGCCGTAGTTTGTTGTATTACGCGTTCGGGGTGTTACATTATCATTACTCTTTTTCAAATTTTCTTGAATGTGAGTCCTGACTTACGAAGATTTTCCAAATTTGTCTAACCTTCCATGAAGTTCAACAATATTGGCTTGTGCATCAGCCAATTCCGTGCACTTTTCAGAAAACTAGTCTTATCTTTCACAGTTTCATGAGCCAAATCAATGATCTGTAAAAGTTCATTGACTTTGCTTGTTAAATTTCTGATTTCTTGAAAGTTTGATTTCATTTTATTTAAACAATTGACTCCCTTTTTATCAAAATAGCATTTGACTCTTTTACCTTCTCTAGATCAGCTAACAAAATTTTGTTTTGTTCCGATAGCCTATCCACTTTTCCTTTTAGTTCAGTGCAATTATAACAAGCATGACTTGCATAATATAATTGTACATGTACTTCTTCTGTAAGCTCATCTGCATCATCCATGCAAACTGTAACTCATGCGTCCTTTACCTTCATTGTCTCCTTATCATCTTCCTTCTTCTCTTCTACCTCAGCATCTGCTTCTCTAATCTTCATAGTTGCAATCTCAGCTACACATGCTTGATTACATGTACTCTGTTTTGAAGAATTCTACTAACTTTTTCCTAAAGCTTCCCACAGCTCTCTAGAAGTCCCATACATGTTACAAATGTTTTATATTTCAAATTGCAGAGACTTCTTTATCGCTGCTAAAGCTTTCTTCTCATCATCATACATACGTTTATCATATTCTTGCATCATCTTGTACTTAGTCACTTTAATTCTTCAATCAACCTCATGCGTAGAAGGAATACAACCATCCATGATACAACTCCACATTCTAGTATCTTCGCTTTTCACAAATACCTCAAATTTCTCTTTCCAATCAGCATATTGCGAAACTGGCATCAGTTGTGGCGGAACATTTACAGTTGCATCTTTATGTTCCATTTTACCCAATCTTAACACGCAGCTAAGGTATCAAATGGATTTTGGTAAACCTGATTCAAAATCCAAATCAAACCTCTCAATAGGCCCTTTCGGAATTTTATATCAAAACCCGGTTCGCTAAAACGATCAAAAATGTCCGAAAAATGTAATCACCAAATTTTACGGGCAAACTCATCTCGTTATCGCGAACAAAAAATGCCTTTTTTTTAAATTAGTCCACACTCCACAATCATTATAACACTTTAAACTCTGAAAGAATGTTAAACTCGGGCATCAACTCCTCTTGGTAAACTCAGACATACACTCATCTGATAAACTCGGACATACACTCGAAGCTCATAAACTCGGACCATGATCATCATGATAAAGTTGGACTCCTTAGATCTTTGATAAGTTCGGACTCCTCACTAGATCCCATAAACTCGGACACATATTGTCTTGACAAACTCGGAACACTGTAATCCCAATAAGTCCTGAATCTCAAATCCGCATCACTTGAATAAGTTCGGAATTTTCAAACTCCCACCTTTAATTCAGAAGAAACAATAAATTCAGAAATGTTATAACCAAATCTAGACACTACCAATCTCGGACACTTGAATTTATACCCAGAACCTTATATCCGGAAACTTGAAACAAACCCGGAACCTTGAATTAAATCGGAAAAAAAAGGTTAACTCAGAAAAAAAATTGATTAACTCGGATCAATTAAGTTGAAGTATATCCGGAGATGTCTATAACTTCAGAACACTTAATTAACTCGGAAAATTGTAATAAATCCGAAACCTGTGATACCTTCTATAAATCCGGGTTGCTTATAAACTTCTAAATATCCAGATTTCTTATGAACTACAATAAATCTGGAACGCTTAAAAACTCTGAATAACTAAAATGATATATAAATCAGGAAATTTGTATTGGTTGTTATATTCGGAGAATGATTAACGTCGGAAAGCTACAAATCTGGACCAATATTAAACTCGGACAAAGCCTGCTAACCCGAAACTTAGTTAATCCAAAGTATTATACAAACTCGAAGTACTCAGTATCCCGGAACAATATCCGTAATTCCTAAAATTTTGTGTTTTTGGCAAATCGCAAAACAGTGACTTCATTGTAATGTGAGTTTACCCATAAACTTAGGAAACCCTAAAAACCAAAGATGAAAAACACCAGCAAACCTTCTTCAACCAAAACTTGAAACCTGTATATCAATCTCTAATAACCTATGTATAATTATAATATTGTGTAAAGATATTGTTTCCATAGTTTGTGGCCATCAGTTTGTAAACTCCCTAAATGTAGGGAGGTAAGGGCTCTATATATTGTGAATGATAAACACAGAGGAGGACACGATCCATATTAAATTATTATACCATTGTTATCATGGTATCAAGAGTCCAGGTTACCCTCTGATCTTGTTCCTCCCTCAGTCAATCAATCTTCTTTCACATACAATCCTCCTCTTCTTTTATCTCTCATCATGGAACCAAAACTCTATCCTGCTACCACTGTCTCAAATATTAAAACCCTTATCCCCATCACTTTGGAAATGGAGACCGAGTAATACACTTCATGGTGTGAACTCTTCCGGATCCATTGTCGAACATGTCTCGTACTGGATCATCTCAGTCCCAAATCTGAACCAGCCGCTGAACCCACATCTTCCTCTAAATCGGTTGACAAAGACAAAGATAAGGACGGTACCAAAGACAAAGACACTCCGACATTCGATTACACATGGGATCATCTCGATGCAATCGTACTACAATGGATATACGGTACGATCTCTAATGATCTACTACATACAATCCTAAAACCAAACTCAATAGCCTACAAAGCTTGGACGACGATCGAGAACATTTTCCAAGATAAAAAGAGCACTCGAGCCCTTCAACTTCGTCATAAATTTACCAACACCCGGCTTAATGGCTTCTCTAATATATCCGCATATTGCCAGCAATTGAAGATACTCGCCGATCAACTCGCCAATGTCGGTGCCCCGGTCGATAACACTCAGTTGGTACTTCAATTAATCTCCAGACTAAACGAACAGTATGAAGGTATTGCAACCATCATTCAACAACAGGACCCGTTACCTACCTTTTATGAAGCTCGGTCGAAGCTTATACTGGTTGAATCGTGAAAGGCGGAGCAAGCTCTTCATGCTGCCAAGGACGCCGGAACGGCGCTTAACGTTACCACTACTAAACAGCTAGCGACCCAACAACAATCTAATGACTATCGGTCGGACTGTCAATACGACCGGTATTGTTCGGATGGTTCATCGGAGAGAGGTCGTGGTCGGGGAAGGTCCTGAGGAAGAGGCGGCAGAGGCCGCGTATATGGTAATCGGGGTAGGAGCGGACCTGCAACAAGTTTCCAACAAAATCAGTGGAGCACAAATGGTTCGTGCGTCCCTTGGTCTAATGTTTCTAATACACAGTGGGCTCCAAATGGCCTTAGGCTGCTTCTTACAATAATCAGTGGCCCACATGGGCCTCTCCCCCATGTCCATACCCAACAGTAAATCAACGGTCCAACTTCAGTGGCGGTAATGGGGTTCTTGGGCCCCGACCCTCTCAAGCCCATCATGCTACGTATGCTCCTACTGATATAGACCAGGCTCTATACACCATGTCGCTAAATCAACCGGACCCGACACTCTTCATGGATACCGGTGCCACTGGGAACATGACCAATACCTTAGGTAATTTTCAGTCTTTTTTTAATAATAGCATGCCTCAAAATATTATTGTTGGTGATGGCTCCACCATCCCGGTTATTAGACACGGCACTCAAACCTTACTCGCCCCCTTCCCACCCTTCGCCTGAACAATTTACTTTTTGCCCCTAAACTCATCAAAAACTTTATCTTTGTTCGTCGGTTCACTACTGACAACTCTGTTTCTGTCGAATTTGACTCGTTTGGTTTTCTTGTGAAGGACTACAAGACCCGGATCCCTATCCTCCGGTGCAACAGCAACGGTGACTTATATCCACTCACACTCGGATCCGGGAGCACCACCTCACCATCCACTTTTGCTGATATATCTTCTACATTATGGCACCAACGTCTCGGTCATCCAGGACAACCTCTATTACATTTGTGAAAACAATCTTGTTCTATTTCGTTTGGAAAATTAAATAAAGACTGAAGACAGTTGTTAGGCCCTAAAGTGTGAGACTGACGTATCAAATTAACACAACAAGCTATGGTTACGAGATGGGCCTTGCCGGGTTAGTTTATATTAGGTTGTGGACCTTTATAGGTCACTTGGGCTAAGCTTTAGGCCATGTGGGCCAAGCAGGCCCAAGGGGAGCCCATGTAGGGAAGTGGGCTTGAGTTAGTATAAAAACAAGTTTCTAACTTGTTTTTAGGTTTGAACCTCTTAGAACCTCCTTGTTACACAATTTCTCTAGAGCTAGAGTGGAGGCGATTCGATTGTTGTGTACTCATACCAGACGTTTTTGCTTGTTCAAGTAATAGAAACGTGTGTGAGTTAAAAGTTATTTCGGTGTTCTTGTTTATTTTCGTTTTGATTCTTGAATCACCTATTGATTGGATTCCGCACAATCAATAGGTTGTTTGATATCATTGAAAGATCCGTTTCACGGGACTTACATTGTCAATCATGTGTGTTTGGTAAAAGCATTAAATTACTATTTACTAGTTCCAATACTCACATTTTCAACCATTTGACATTATACATAGTGACTTATGGACCTCGCCTATTATCATTTCTGAAGGTCATCGGTACTATATATTATTGCTTGACGACTATACTGATTTTTATGGACTTTCCCTATAGCCAAAAAATCCCAAGTTTTCTCCATTTTTCGTCACTTTCTTGAATTAATCAACACCCAATTTGAGCGTCAAATAAAAACATTTCAATGTGATAACGGCAAGGAATACGTGAACTCTTCCTTTCACCAATTCTTTAATCAAAATGGCATGTTATTTCGCCTCTCTTGCCCTCACACTTCCTCACAAAATGGTAAGGCCGAGCATAAAATACGTACCATAAACAACATGGTTCGTACATTATTAACCCATGCCTCCCTACCAAACATATTTTGCCATCATGCACTTGCAACCGCCACCTACCTATTAAATATTCTATATTCGACACTAAAAAAACAAACCCCCACTGATATTCTCTATCACCGTACACCTTCTTATGACCATTGGAAGGTTTTCGGATGTCTTTGCTACCCTCTTACCCCCTCAACCACTATCCATAAATTGGAGAAACGTTCTTATCCATGTGTCTTCCTCGGCTACCCCTCCACCCATCGAGGTTATAAATGTTTCAACCTCAAAATGAGACAAATTCACATTTCACGTCATTTCATGTTTGACAAGACCACATTTTCGTTCACAAACACTATCACCCCTCCACCCTTATATGACTTCCTCGACATCCATTTATCACACCACATCTGGGCCAATATGATACCAGACTTTGACACCTGTGTTACTACAACCATCATACAAATACCAAACCAATGAAATATCATACTTGGGATTTGTATAAATATGTGTATCATTTTCACATATCAATTCTCGTTCGATTTCGAGCTCTAAATCGCTTTCTAGAAAGTTATACGCGAGCTGATGCGTAAACGTAATTAGTTTTACGCAACAAACACTCTGGAATAGTGAAATGGGCTTAACATATCTTAAATAACCTTTACATAACTTAGAAATAATATTTGGAAGGTTTGGTGTGTTGAAATGAAGTTTATTCGCTTACATGGACTAATTTTGACAAACTGCGAAAGTAAGTTGATTCGTACTATAACAAACATTCCAGAACATGATCATAAGTTAAACATACCCTAAATATCCTTTACATAGCTTAGAAATAGGCTTTGAGGTGTTTGGTGCGCAAAAATAAACTTATTTGATCAACAGGGACTAAAAGCGTCAAAAAGTGCATAAGTTTGCATTTTCGCACATATCTTACGTTCTGAATATATCCGAACATCCAAAAATTTATTTAATCATTAAAATATTTTATTTTAGCGATTGGCATGATAAAATTCCATTCGTCGCGTAATTTGGATCGTTTTTCACGTCCGTTCGTGTTTCGTCGTAATTAACCGAATATCATGATCGTACGACCAAATGAACCGACCTCTGTCATATTTTTGAGCATGTTTCATGTCCCCTATGCTTAGTCATCATTGTAGAGCCTTGAAAATGGCTTATCGGGCTTTAAACGTGTCAAAATAGGCCTTAAACACTTGCAGGGACCAAAGCTGTAAATATGCAAACTTTTTGCTGAACTGACTTCGGTCGCGGGCCGCGTAGGCCAAACCTCACTCATACGCGCGGTGTGAGAGCCTTCAGATCTGCAGAAACCAGTTTTCTGCATTCTGCAGCTGGTTTCTGGGTTTGCACAAGGTTTCTCCATTACCATGGGCTTGTTTTGGGCGCCCATGGTATTCCAAATCAGCGGGTATTACATGTACGATCCAGATTGAAGCTCGTTTATCGAGGAACGATCCTAACGGTCTTGGAAATCCTATATAAACCCACCCCAACTTCATTTCAATTCACACATGATCTGAATATTCTCTAAGTTGAAGCTCAAAGCTTCGTACCTGAGAATTTATAGATCATATCTTCGTAGCTTGGACCTTTTGTAAGTATTCTTTCGTGCTTTTATGCGTTTTTAAGCATGAAAGTCAAACAACGTTTGACTTTCTGCTTTGACTGGTCAATGGTCAACACGAGGTTCGTATGAACTTCGCAACGTGAGCGTAATCACGATGGTCATAGTCCTTTGTGACTTTACCTACTGATTACCACATTATTTAGGCATAGTGACGAGTCATAGTTTCGGTCAAAATACGCGTTTATGCGTATTTTGCAACCAAACTATTCTTGGGTATCAAAACCCTTTGTTTTGATATCAAACTTGTTTTCTAACTTCGGTAAACATGTTTTAACATGTTTAACTCGTCACTTTTAGTTTAGTGCTTATATAGGGTCGTAAGGTAAGCGGTCTAAACAACCGCTTAGACTTTCGAACCCGACCCGTTTGGTCGATCATTAGGATCCGACCAAACATGTTTTGTGACCATAGTTGTATAGGGAATAACCTTCTGAGGTTATACTTTATGATCACTTCGTTTAAGTAGTTGTATGATAGGTAGTTTTTATGCCTTAGGTAAATGACCAAAATGCCCTTTTTACGTATAAATTCATTCTAAGCGTATGTAACCTAAATTTTTACATCTAAACTGATTAGGCAACATTTTTAGACATGTTAAGAAATATAATACTTGTCATAGGACTGTTAGGCGGTCCGAACGCGTTTTACGCAAACGACGCGTTAAAGTAGCGTAAGCTACCTAAGCGGGTCGTAATGGGTCGTAGCACTTATGATAGGTTTCGATTTAGAATGTAGGCTTTGATTAAACCATATTACATGAGTTCCTATACTCATTTGGTTTACGAAACCTCATTCTATCCGATATTCCGATTTAGGTCCGGTTTATTAACTTAGTTACCTATATTAGGTGCCGTTTGAATTCCGTGACACCTCTAGCTTTGCTTGGTTGTTATTCAAGACTTCTAAGCATCCTCAAGTGAGTATATAGTCCCCTCATTTACTGTTTTCAAATGTTTTGTGGTGAAACATGTGTGCTTAATTGTTATTTTCATGATTTCAAAGTATAAATTGATTATACATGCAAGTACTTATCTTTTGACAAACTGAATGATTATCTATGGTTTAAACACTAATTTTTCAAAGATTATAAAATTAATTGTTGGGTTGTACTTATTTTATACATTCACCAAATCGATTGTGTTTGGATCTGAGTTTGGATTGATTGTGTTTTACGTTTGAAATAAGATGAAAAGATGAACAAGTAATGCAGCGGAATGTAAATGGAAACAAACTTTGCACACAATCAAACATGAGAATTGCTTTCAACACACATTTTCAACAAAGAACCGAATGATTGAATTTATTTCAATAACGATTACAATGCATGCATGTAACAAACTCCCCCTCAGCCTGAGCTCACAGTGATTGTTCGTACAGGAAGAAAGATGGTGAAGAGCTGATAGAACAGTATAGGGTACTGTTCTATTTATAGGCACGGAAAAACCACTGTGGCATCTTTGCTGACGTCACCATGAAAGTGACATCTAACCTCCTAACAAACTCTAACAACTTATCTGTTACAAACACTGCTATGCTATCTACTGATTACGTTACATTACATAAGAAAATCTAAACTACTGCTTTATCCTTCCACTGATGTGAACCCAGTAGTACTTGATATATCCAGCAGTGCTTGACCCATAGCAGTAGATTGATCAGCAGAGCTTTGGTCTTCATCAGTCTTTGACTTGATCAGCAGTTGTAGGTCAGCAGTTGTAAAGATCAGTGGATTGGAGGTCATCAAATGTTGAAACCACTTTCAAGGGGAGAGACTTGTATACATAACATCTTCTTATTTTGGATCCACTGCTCTGATCCAGCTTTGGCTTTAATTATATGTTCCTCTGATAGGGTTCAATCCCAACAATCTCCCCTGGAACAGATAATGCCAAAACCCTTCATTATTTGTAGATCTTTATTGCCTCATCAATAGTTCCCTTATTTGTCCTTTGAGTTGTAACTCAAAGTCTAAGGCATCTGTATCATCTTCATCCCTGCAAAGTGGAAGATCAAGGAGATCCTGCAAATCTTCAATACTTAGGCCAAGTGATTGTTCCCTTGTTATTTTCTTCACTTCTCCACTAGACTTGATCACAATCAGTACATGGGTCTGTTTGTCAGTTTTCCACTTTAGTACTTTTGAGTCTAGTGGGTTTCTTGGGAGATTTTTATTAGATGAGGAGTTTGGTGATGCTGGCCTGGTGATGACTGACTGAGCAGTGCTTGCTGGTTGATTCAATCCAAGAGTTTCTGCTATCATCTTCTTAATACCCTCTTTTACAAGGTCATCTCCTGCAATTAATTCTTCCACTGTTTCAGCATCCAACTGTTTTTGTTGTCTTCTTTTATAGATGGCAGCACCAGCTGGAGCAGTGGATCTCCTGATTTGCAGCTTTGGTGATCTTGTTGAAACCTTTGCTTCAGGATAGTTAGGTTTTTATGGAATCTTTGGATTTTTCTTCCTTAGACCCTCCAGCTTTTTGTAAGTGGCCCTGACCTTGTCTTCTTTCCACCTCATCACATGGTTTTTAGACCCAAAATCAGCAGTGATCAATTCCTCTTTCATTCTCCTCAGCTCCAATGTCTTATCAGGTACATTCTTCTTATACTTTGCCCAATCAGGAGGAGAGTGTTTGACCTTGTTTTTAATCATTTCTTGAATCCTGGCTACTTTAATTTCAAGCTCAGGAATGGTCCATTCTTTGTACATGTGTTTTCCCCCTTGTATTTCTTGTATGCCATGATGTGGTCAATGTAATCTTTTCTCAATGACTCATCTGCTCTTTATCTGTTGGCAAACATTCTTTGCAAACTGCTCCAAGGATCTGACTTGAGTGAGTAGAAATTGATAATGCCTTTGAATTTCTTTGTCAGTTTTTCCTTGTGAGTTTCTTTTGGAGATATCCTCTGCCTGTTGAGCCTTAACTTTCAAGTAGTCTTCAATGTTGTTAGGCCTAGGATATCTTTCAACTGATGGCAAACTCCTTTTAGCAGAATCATCCTCATAGTAGAAGGATTTGATCTCTTCTTTGACTGCTATTAGTTCAAGAGGATATTGGAAACCTACAGGAGTGATGGCAGTGATTGATAGTTGAACTTGGGCTGAAGAGAGAGGAACAGGGTTTGGAATATTGACAAGTGAAAGAGATTGTGAAGATGATGGTGGTGGTGATGGAGACTCATCATCAGGCAAAATTATCCTTCTCCTTTTTTGTTTAGGAGAGGCTGGTGGTGTGTTGGATGGTTGTGAAGTGGTGATTTGAGTGGTGGAAGGTGGCTGACTAACAGTTGTTGAAACAACTGGTGTTTCAACCACTGTTGTCATTACAACAGATGTTGAAACATCTGATGTCTTCTGCTTTTTAACAGGAGGTGAAGGTGGTGATGATTATGTTTTTGGTGGTGAAGTGATCTTTGTTGGTGGTGGTAAGCCAGTGGTTGTGGTGTGTGTTGAAGTGGTGTGTGTTGAAGTGATGGTAGGTGTTTGGCTAGCAGTTATTGAAACTACTGAAGTATTAGTAGTTGTTGATACAACAAGTGTTACAACTGCAGTTTGGGTGGAGGTTTGATGTTTGGAGCCTTTGGAAGGTGGTTTGGAAGCATGCTTTGTGGGTCTGGATGGTGTGTGTTTGGGTTGTCTCACTTGTCTAATGGGCTTCTTCTTTTTATCCTTAGGATTTTCAAAATCCATTGGCTCAGAAGGACCCTGCACATTCAGCTCCATAAAAGCTCTTTTCTCCTGTTCCCACCTGGCTTTATCCTTAGCCTCTCTATCCCTTTTTACCTCAGCTAATGCATCAGTAATAGCATTAGTGGTAACATCAATCTTTTTGGACCCATCTGGCAAAGGGATGTCTTTGAGCATACTATCTTGTTGTGGCTCAATGTAAAGACCATCTTCAACTCCCTTCTTCTTCCACTGCTTGATTTTCTCCCCCTTTTTGGCATTATCTGGTGGTGGGTTATCAATAAAGAGAACAGTGGGAGGAGCAGTGCCAGTGGTGTTCAGTATGTGGGCTTTTATAGCCTTGATGTCAGCTTGGGTATCTTTAAACCTTGACTCCATCATGTTTCTCAGCTTTTGAACATGTATCTCATGCTGCTGATCAGCCAATTGTCTTTGATGTTGGAGCAGTGGTTGAAATAAGTTCCATAACTCATTTGCAGCAGGTGCAGGTTGTGCAGGTGCTTGAGCTGGAGCAGCAGTTGGTGGTATCTTTTGAACTTTCAACAACTGTTGCAGCATATCTTTAATTTCTGCAACAGAAGTATCCAGTTTGTCAATTCTGTCCGTCAATTCTCGGTACATTAAACCATCGCCCAACTTAATGGGATCATCTGATTTCCCACTTACAGTGGTTGTAACAGTGGTTGACTCGGGGAATGTATTCCAAAAGTCATCCACTGATGCCCCTTTGTCTTGGAACTGGGGACTTCTTCCTTCAAAAAGAGAGACACTTTTTAGTGAACCAGTGAAGACTGGATACACAAGTGTTCCCAGAGAAGAAATTGCCTCCAAGGAAGTCTTATTGATGTAACCACTGTCCAAATGCAAACCAGTGGGTTCAACACTTGTAGTGGCTGCTTCACTTGGACTACCACCAAGAGTTACTTGTTGGTGGGTTAGCAATGATTGATACATCAGACCCAGTCACTTGTTGAGGTATGTTCTCATTGACAGGTGATTGAGAAGGACTGGTTTGTGCCTGGTTCAAATCAAGAGCATCCAACAATATTTTTGTTTGTGGGGGAATTGTGGAGGTGAGGTTGGGTGTAGAAAGAGAATTGGCCCCGGGCATTGGGCTGTGGATGATGGAAGCAAGTGATTCGAGAGCATCATATTGTGGTGTCCCTATATGTACAACCTATTCTTTTCGAGAAAAAGCAGGAGGAGGTTCAGGTATGGGTAAAGATATTTCTACCATCTGCTGTGAGGAAGTAGCAGCAGTGGTTTCTTGTGACTTTGGTGCTGTCACTGGTAGTTGCTCTGGTATCTCATCCTCCAGAGTTCCTTTGATTTGGGTTTGGGGGCTTTTGAGTTTTCTTTTGACGTGGCTTTTTGGTGATTTTAGGTGTGGGTTTCACAGAAGTTGTTTTGCTGTTGTGATCACCTGGAGCAGTGGGCTCAGCAGCAGATACCTGAGGAGCAGTGGTAGCTGCTAAATTCTGCTCAGGCACCTCTGCTTATGTTTTGCAAGTGTCACACCCCGATTTCCACGTGTCACCGGTGGGCCCGGTGGGGAGTATCATGACGTGGTTGGCAACATAATAGTCAAACAACACAATATTTAATATGCACAGCGGAAGCAATTTAAAAGATATAATTCAACCGAATATAATATTGTAATATCAAATATCACAACCGTCGATTATTTATCCCAGACTGATCGAAAATAAAATGGGAACAATAGTTCAACAGACTTTTAGGCATCTTAAGCTTGCGAGACTTCTATTGATGCTAAGGAGAAATATCCAGCCAATTTCGTATAGTACTTGCATTTAGCCTTTTTGGAAAATACGTCAGTTTACACTGGTAAATACAATTAACTGACTCATTTGAAAATGGTTTAAGAAAATTGATTTGGATGCACGTGGCACAAAATATCTTTTATAATTTGATTAAAATGCACAGAGGCAAAATTAACCTTTTATAACTTGGGAGAATTATTTAAATATTATAATCTTGTGAAGGAATTACATGTTCCTTGTGCGTTCAGTAGCCCGGATCTTGTCCGGGTTAAAGATCAATAGACACACCACAATATTCTTTTGTGCACTGACGGGTGTACGCCTACACCCCGCGCTTAAGTCGTGGCCATTTCGTAAAATGATGCCAAGGATATCCGGGACATGGTTATTAACCCCCCAAAGGCTTTAAGTAACAAGACTGCTTAAACGAGCCGATCAAATTATTCAATTAACCACCCAACGATGGAAGATTTGATGCCCGATCAAGCGGTATGCTATATACCGTAACCCAAGCTCGTATAGGGAAAATAAGTTAAAAGTATTTACCTGAGCAAAGTATAAATCACAATAAGAAAATTGCAAGTAGCTTTTACTGGTCCTCCTAATCTGGAACGAAGGTTTATAATAACCTATTAGAATCCTAACGGGTCTTTCGTTAAGCTTAAGCTTAGACCGGTTAGTTTCAAAGACACGGTTCGTACGCACGATTAAGCGAAGACCGGATAGAATGTGATTTAGACCCGAAAAGTCCAGAGACTTGCTTAATATGGGTATTTCATACACATTCTGTATTTTGAGATAAAACCGTTAAGGTTTGACCCGTTTAGGCTAGTTTATGTAAACTAGTTACATAAACCGAACCGAACGCGTAATAAGCGTAACGGGTATACATATGAGCCATTTACAGGTTTCCTAAGTTAATATGCTTCATATATGTTGTGACATCAGTAAGATGTCTTTTATTATGCCCGAAATGAATTTAAACACAACTATGCCCCGTAGGGGTCGTTTGGTCATTTCAAAGGTTGTAAAAGAGTTTAAGTGTTTATCTGAGTTACAGGTCTGATGTAATCAGCAAACATACTCAATTTAGTGAGTTATAACAGTAGGGTAAAGTATATATGTGAAATTTATCAATTATAACCAAACTATGCACCGTATGGGCATTTTGGTAATTTCACATAAGCCAAAAAGCTCAAAACTGAAGTCTGAGTTTATCAACCTTTGCTTACTGTTAAAATATTATAATTTGCCTCAAATATCAGTAGGTATCAACCCTTGTATGTTTAAAATAATTTTATTACATACTATGCGTTAAAAACGCTTAAAAAGGCGATTAGAGGCCATTTCCGGGTTTGATACATAAATCTGATATTTTTATATTTCCAGAAGGCTTAAAATAATTTATTTATCATATGTGATCAGTAGCAAAAGGTTTGGAGTCATTTAGATATGTAAATCTCATTTTATGGCCCGTAAGGGCAAAAGCGACAATTACCGGATTAAGTCTACGACTAGTAGTTATGCTCAGCCTAAAATTAATTAAAAATCTTTAAAAATCCCAAAATAATATATTACATGAGTGGGTAAAATATTTGGTATCAAAAAGTAGGCTTAACTAGGCTATACACTAATTACGCCATTTAATTAACATAAAGCTTCCAATTTGCGCTAATGAGCATAACTCTTATTCTACACCTCAAACTGATGTCAAACTTTGCATACAAGTTTATATATCATTAACTAAGGTTTCTACTCTTTTACATTTCCAAAAATCACGTTTTAAGGCAATAAGGGCATAATGGTCAACATATGAGCAATTAACGGAATCATGCGTGTTAATCGGTTAACTAATGAACCATTGTGTATAATCACAGAGGGTTATACTAGCATGTAACCTGGTCCAAATGAAGCTCTTAGGTATTTCTAAAACATACCATAACGGGTCAGAACTGAAAGTCAAAGTATAAGTCAAACTATGCGACTTTCGGTTCCGAACCGGGTCTTAACAGGAAATTGTCGGGTTGAACATGTTTAGACATGTCCTTACACTAATTACTAAGTTATATTAATGATCAAACAGGTTGTATGTGTTCTACATTGCTAATTATGCATAAATTGTAATTTACACATTCTGTTGACTTTTTAAATACAAGTTTGACCCGACATTTGACCTAGTTAGAGTGGGAATCAGGGGGAACCCTTTTGAGGGTTTATTACCCACATAATTACCAACTTATAACTACTTTTAATTCGAGATTTGACTGAGCCATTGTTAATTAATCTCGAAGTCAAACCGTAATTACGATGGTTTGACTTTTAGCTAATTAACTAAGCTAAACATTATTAAAGAAGGATTAGCAAACTTACAAAAGTCCTAAGCTTGATTAGTGATCACTTGAGAGTGCCTTGGAGCTCCAGAAATGATCAGATTGCAAGAGGAAGGTGTGAAGAACAATGGTGCATATCATTGTCCTTTATATAGTGTTTAATCCACCACAAATCTTTGACACATGAGTCTACAACCCACCACAACTGATCAACACATGTTCCTAGTGCTTAGGGGGTGTCTAGGGGTCGTCCAAGATGAGGCAAATCGGTTAGAGGTCGAGCATAAAGGCTATGGCAGACAAGGAATCAAAAAATTTCGCATCAGGTGGCCCTAGGCGTGACGCGACGGACCCCCCCCCCCCCTGGGCCTCGCGTCGCGCGATGCCCTGTCTGACTCAAATCCATGTTTTAGATTTTTATGTTTTGATCCTTGCCCCTTCAAACTTTTCCTAGACCTCCTTTCTTGCATTTTGCACCCTCCACATTGATGTTTAAGGGCTTCAAGACTTTTACCCACTTTGTTAACTCCCCGGTTAACTTTATTGTTACCCGAAAAGTCCTAACTTTCAACGTTTACGCTTTAACCTTTCGCACACGAATTTGATCATAACTTTCTCATACGATAACGAAACTTTACGAAATTTATATCGCGCATTCTAGTGAGCATAATTATCAGTTACAAAGCTTCGGGTTTGTCAAAAGGTCACTCAGAGGTATAACTTAAACATGTTGACACATTTAGCCCTTGTAGTTTGTAATCTCTCACTTTTAGCTCCGTATGATCCATGATTTATTCGTTTGAAGGTATGAGCATCTTGTAGGGTTAATATACAATATATTTACTCACTGTTGACATTTAGAATACGTATATCCACATACTTTCCATGATTGTCAACTTTAGTCCTTCTATAATATTCTTTCACACGTTTAAACATTTGACACATGTCTACACATTATAGGACGTGAATTTTCGAGGTGTTACATCCTCACCCCCTTAAAATAAATCTCGACCCGAGATTTACTGAAATAAATAAGGGTATTTTTCTTTCATCGTGGATTCAACCTCCCATGTATATTCGGGACCTCTACGGGCATCCCATTTGACCTTTACAATAGGTACATGCTTCCTTCGAAGCTTCTTTACCTGTCATTCTTCAATTGACAAAGGTTTTTCCACAAATTTTAAGCTCTCATCTATAAGTACATCTGAATGCGGTATTACCAGTGATTCATCAGCGAAGCACTTCTTCAGATTGCAGATGTGGAGCAAATTGTGAATTCCACTGAGCTCTTCCGGTAAGTTTAACTTATAGGCAACTGACCCGACACATTCGATAACCTCGAAAGGTCCTATGTATCTTGGGCTTAGCTTGCCTTTCTTACCAAATCGCATCACGCCCTTCCAGGGTGATACTTTAAGCAACACTTTATCACCTACTTCGAAGTGAAAAGCTTTACGCTTTGGATCCGCGTAACTCTTCTGCCTATCTCGGGCAGCTTTGAGACGGTCACGAAACTGGACAATCTTGTCCGTCGTTTCAAAGACTATCTCTGGTCCTGATAATTGGACATCTCCAACTTCCGCCCAACAACCTGGCGTTCTACACTTTCTACTATATAATGCCTCAAAAGGCACAACCTTAATGCTGGTATGGTAGCTATTGTTGTAGGAGAATTCCATCACGGGTAGGTGGTTATCCCAACTACCACCCAAATCAATCATACATGCACGTAGCATGTCCTCCGAAGTTTGAATAGTACGCTCAGTCTGACCGTCTGTCTGAGGATGGTAAGCCGTACTAAAATTCAAACGCGTGCTCAAAGATTGTTGGAAACTCTTCCAAAAATGTGACGTGTATCTAGTATCTCTGTTAGAGATAATAGACACAGGTATGCCATGTAAGGCTACAATCTTATCCACGTACAACTGGGCTAACATGTCGGAGCTATAAGTCTCCTTAATGGGTAGGAAATGTGCTGACTTAGTCAGTCTATCAACTATAACCCATATTGTATCATTTCCTTTCCTTGTCTTGGCTAACTTGGTGATAGAATCCATAGTTACCATTTCCCACTTCCAAGTAGGAAGTTCAGGCTGTTGTAGCAAACCTGACGGTTTCTGATGCTCGGCTTTGACTTGCGCACATGTCAAGCATTTAGCTACATAGGTGGCCACAAACTTCTTCAAGCCTATCCACCAATAGTTTGCCCTTAGATCCTGGGTAGCTGATGGCAAATTCTTAATCGTTGCCTAATTAGGGTTGCGGCAATTAATACGTAAGCAATATGAACCGTCTTTCTTATTTAATAATATAAAACCCTCAGAAGATTGAGTCAGGCTATATGAGCCTATGTCTTAAAACCTACTTAATCAAGGTTTCGATTTTTCCATAATCAATATGGAGTTTTCACAATACTCCAGCCCACAGCGGGATGTTAATCTTAGTTCTACCTGCCTTCCAGGAGGTAAGCAGGGAAAACTTATGAGAAGATAATCAAGATACAAGGAGGCTACAGAGATTTTCCATATCCTAGGCTCCAGTTCATTCATCATTGCTTGTGTCAAATAAGTGACACCTTTATGTTATAAGTCCACGAATTCCTTAATCGGGAACATTTACTTGGACAATTTCATTCTGGATATCTTCTTTGAATACTACTAGTCGTCTTTAGTACAATATGACCATTGGGATATCTTAGGGGTTCCATGTATTAAACCTCCATACTGATCAGGCATGGAAGTAATCCATGGGACACACTAGGATACGCCTATCCTCATATGGCACTTTTATCGAACATAGTTTGGCATTCGCAGGCGATAAAAAAAAATGAAAAAAACAATTAAAATAACATATGTTGTCGTATTCTATGCGAAGAAAGAGTACTCTTAGATTTTTCGGAAGGATTCCTTGCCGATACTAGAAGAATCGGTTACTATGGTTTCCTTGGTAAGTTATACCTTGTGAATAATATAAAAGTTTGCTAAGCTTATGGTTTATGAAGATTTATTATTGCCTGTATTAAAAACAGGACACTTAGCAGAAATTATCATTGGTAAATGATAAGGAGTGTATTTGATGACATCGTGAACTGCCTCTTGGCATTCATCAGGTGAGTTCAGGCATTTCTTCCTTTAGCCTTTCTTGGCTTAGCTGTACCTTCTTTGGCACCTTTATGGTATCTAGTTCTGTTGCGGCCTTGCTCACCACAGCCGTAATAGATTGCATTCTTTATGTCCCTACGCTCATGGGAATGATGACCAGTTTCCTTAGCAGATGCCACACTTCTTTGGTCTTTGTTCTAATCGACACTGTCCCTAGTGTGTTTTATAGCAATTCTTACATACAGGCTCTTACTGAACTTTCGTTGCTTTTTATTAAGCCTGTACTTGCTCTCTTTCTTAGATTTCTGGGAGTTATCTTCCTCCTTTGGTTCATCCTTCATATACGAAGTGTGAACAAAACTCTTCTCATGAGCAATTGAACAGGGTTTTGAATGAAAATTAGAGCGAGAAGCATTCGGCTCTTTGGATTGTTTCGTGACCTTTTCTATGGTCCTTCCAACTGTTGCGTCAACCACAGCCTGGAGATTAACTCCATTAATATTGAGGTTTACGTTTGTAGTTTTATTAACTTTCGTCGCATTAATAGCATTGCGACTGTCGTCTACCTCATCCGAGTTTTCCATACTTGAAACTTGGTACCAATCACCAAGATTTAACATTTATTAGTCATCATCCTGATGACCTGACTTAGACTAGCCACGACATTCATAAACCGTATGGGCTATTCTGTTCTGAACATTCTTAATGAATGCTATTTGTATGTATATCTATTACATTTAGCTTAGGTCACAAAAGGACTATCAATGGCATTTAAGGTTTGGAGCGAGTCCAATACCTGCTTGACAGGGGACCATAATGTCACAACTGTCTTTGTCACAAGAACGCTTATAAATAGCTCAAAGGCTAGCCTTACAAGACTTTTATTATATATATACATATATGGCATAAAGCCCAGTCATGAAGGACATAAATGATTATACGGCACGAAGGCCTTGTCGCAAAGGTCATTTAGATATGGCGCAACCGGCCTTGTCATAAGGACAATTATCAAATCTGGCACAAAGGCATGTCACCAGGAATGTTAACATTTAACATGTTAGCTTGTCACAAATGACAAATTATAGCACATAGGCTTTCCATGAATGACTTTAAAACATATCTCGATGGTCTATCACCAAGGACCTTAATTTATTAGCCGCAATCTTATTAGATTAGGGCTTCAAGGTTTGAACATGGTTCTTCACCTTTGGACAGGGAGTCATAGACTACAACTGTCATCGTCTTGAAAGACGATTCATTTGGCAGAAAAGTAAGCCAATCAACATCACTAATGGATGTTTATATATATATACCCATCGTATCTAATGATATTAGTCATGATCACATCGATCATATTGACTATTAGGTTTGGGTATAATCACACCATTTTGAACAGGGGATCATAAAGATCACTACTATCTTTGCCTTACCGACACTAGAATAAAGTATAGCCCGTAGGCATTTCATCACGAGAGATGTTAATATTTTGATCATCTTACTGATGATACTAGTCAGGTTCGCAATGATAGTATAGATTATGGGATTTGAGTATAGCTCACCCCCTTGGGCAAAGAATCACAAAAGATTACAATTGCCTTATCTCAATTGGACAATATAATATAACCCTTAGGCAAAACATCATTAAGGATGTTAAAATTTTTAATCATCGTATTAACGATTTTTGTCATGATTGCATTGATCATATAGACTATTAGGCTTGAGCATAGCTCACTACCTGGGACAGGGTATCGTAAAGATCACAATGTCTTTGTCACACATGGACAATACAATATGGCCCATAGGCGAAACATCACTAATGGATGTTTATAATAGGTTCATCCTATTAGATGATATAAGTCATGATTGCATTAATCATATTGACTATTTGGCTTGAGCATAGCTCACCACCTCAGACAAGGAATCATAGAGATAACAATGTCAATGTCTCAAATGGACAATATCTTATAGCCCGTAGGCAAAACATCACTAAAGGATGTTAAAGAATATTATCATCGTATTAGATTATATTAGTCATGATCGCGTTGATCATATAGACTATTATGTTTGGACATAGTCCAACATTTTAGACAGGAGGTCAAAGACCACCACTGTCGTTGTCTTATCGGACAACAAGTTTAGCCCGTAGGCACTTCTTCACTAACGGATGTTTATAATATGATCATCTTATAGGATGATATAAGCCATGATTCCTAAATCACTAGGCTAGATAAGGGAATTGGGAGAATCCAATATAAGGATGACTGTTGTGATTTTCTCGAATCACAGTTGTCAAGAGTGCTAACATTTTCTTAAGTGTTAACAAGGATCTGAATCCCTTGAGTAGGTTTCACCATCTTGGCCGCGTAGGCTAGGTTTCACTTTAAGATTCTTTTTAAAATGCATACTGAGAGGGAAAGAAGGATATTTATTTTATTCAGGATTTTTATCATAAATCCTAATTCATAAGTTAATAATAGCACAAATGGCCTAGTCGCGTAGACAAGTTAAATTTATAAGCCATGATTTCAGAGAATCGCGGCATTAAGGTTTGAATCAAAGTTCATTACCTTTTCCTGACAGGGAGCTGTAGGCTACCACTGTCGTTAGTCTCAGAGGACATTAACTATAGCCCGTAGGTACTTCCCTTCTAAGGGATGTTTATTACGGAATTGCCCCTTAGGGAAATTCATTAACCATGGTAAACAGAGACCATATTTGGTTAATTTATTAATCATATTTATTTAGGATTTCTATTATAATTTATCCTAATTATAAAACATTAACAGTTTTATTAGTGGCACCCAATGGCCTGGTCACATGGACATTTATAAATTATAAGCTTATGATTTCAGAGAATCAAAGCATGAAAGTATATTGGCACAATAGGCCTAGTCACAAGGACAATTATAAATTATATGCTAGGATTTCAGAGAATCAAAGCGTGAAGGTATATCAGCACAACATGCCTAGTCACATGGACATTTATAAATTTTAAGCTATGATTTCAGAGAATTAAAGCACGAAAGTATATTGGCACAATAGGCCTAGTCACAAGGACAATTATAAATTATATGCTGGGATTTCAGAGAATCAACGCATTTGAGGTTTGAACCTAGTTCATTACCTTTATCTGACAGGGAGTTATCGCTACCACTGTCTTTTGGCTCATATGGAAATGAGCAGGGCCCGTAGGCATTATGTTACCACGTATGGTTAAAATATGATCATCTTAATTAATGATGTAAACCCAGGATTCAGAGATCATTAAACTGGGTTAGTAGTCTTTTGAAGAATCCTATATAAAAATGACGTGTGTGATTTTTAATGAATCACATCTGCCAGGAGTGTTAACACGTTTTCAGATGTTAACAGGGATTCGAATATTTTAAACAGGTCTTACCATCTTGGCCAGGTCTTTATAATGACACTCAGGCTAGGTTTCACTCTTAAGATTCTTTATAATAATTATACAATATATTTACTCACTGTTGACATTTAGAATACGTATATCCACATACTTTCCATGATTGTCAACTTTAGTCCTTCTATAATATTCTTTCACACGTTTAAACATTTGACACGTGTCTACACATTATAGGACGTGAATTTTCGAGGTGTTACATCCTCACCCCCTTAAAATAAATCTCGACCCGAGATTTACTGAAATAAATAAGGGTATTTTTCTTTCATCGTGGATTCAACCTCCCATGTATATTCGGGACCTCTACGGGCATCCCATTTGACCTTTACAATAGGTACATGCTTCCTTCGAAGCTTCTTTACCTGTCGATCTTCAATCGACAAAGGTTTTTCCACAAATTTTAAGCTCTGATACCAACATGTCACACCCCGATTTCCACGTGTCACCGGTGGGCCCGGTGGGGAGTATCGTGACGTGGTTGGCAACATAATAGTCAAACAACACAATATTTAATATGCACAGCGGAAGCAATTTAAAAGATATAATTCAACCGAATATAATATAGTAATATCAAATATCACAACCGTCGATTGTTTATCCACAGACGGATCGAAAATAAAATGGGAACAATAGTTCAACAGACTTTTAGGCATCTTAAGCTTGCGAGACTTCTATTGATGCTAAGGAGAAATATCCAGCCAATTTCGTATAGTACCTGCATTTAGCCTTTTTGGAAAATACGTCAGTTTACACTGGTAAATACAATTAACTGACTCATTTGAAAATGGTTTAAGAAAATTGATTTGGATGCACGTGGCACAAAATATCTTTTATAATTTGATTAAAATGCGCAGAGGCAAAATTAACCTTTTATAACTAGGGAGAATTATTTAAATATTATAATCTTGTGAACGAATTACATGTTCCTTGTGCGTTCAGTAGCCCGGATCTTGTCCGGGTTAAAGATCAATAGACACACCACAATATTCTTTTGTGCACTGACGGGTGTACGCCTACACCCCGCGCTTAAGTCGTGGCCATTTCGTAAAATGATGCCAAGGATATCCGGGACATGGTCATTAACCCCCCAAAGGCTTTAAGTAACAAGACTGTTTAAACGAGCCGATCAAATTATTCAATTAACCACCCAACGATGGAAGATTTGATGCCCGATCAAGCGGTATGCTATATACCGTAACCCAAGCCCGTATAGGGAAAATAAGTTAAAAGTATTTACCTGAGCAAAGTATAAATCACAATAAGCAAATTGCAAGTAGCTTTTACTGGTCCTCCTAATCTGGAACGAAGGTTTATAATAACCTATTAGAATCCTAACGGGTCTTTAGTTAAGCTTAAGCTTAGACCGGTTAGTTTCAAAGACATGGTTCGTACGCACGATTAAGCGAAGACCGGATAGAATGTGATTTAGACCCGACAAGTCCAGAGACTTGTTTAATATGGGTATTTCATACACATTCTGGATTTTGAGATAAAACCGTTAAGGTTTGACCCGTTTAGGCTAGTTTATGTAAACTAGTTACATAAACCGAACCGAACGCGTAATAAGCGTAACGGGTATACGTATGAGCCATTTACAGGTTTCCTAAGTTAATATGCTTCATATATGTTGTGACATCAGTAAGATGTCTTTTATTATGCCCGAAATGAATTTAAACACAACTATGCCCCGTAGGGGTAGTTTGGTCATTTCAAAGGTTGTAAAAGAGTTTAAGTGTTTATCTGAGTTACAGGTCTGATGTAATCAGCAAACATACTCAATTTAGTGAGTTATAACAGTAGGGTAAAGTATATATGTGAAATTTATCAATTATAACCAAACTATGCACCGTAGGGGCATTTTGGTAATTTCACATAAGCCGAAAAGCTCAAAACTGAAGTCTGAGTTTATCAACCTTTACTTACTGTTAAAATATTATAATTTGCCTCAAATATCAGTAGGTATCAACCCTTGTATGTTTAAAATAATTTTATTACATACTATGCGTTAAAAACGCTTAAAAAGGCGATTAGAGGCCATTTCCGGGTTTGATACATAAATCTGATATTTTTATATTTCCAGAAGGCTTAAAATAATTTATTTATCATATGTGATCAGTAGCAAAAGGTTTGGAGTCATTTAGATATGTAAATCTCATTTTATGGCCCGTAAGGGCAAAAGCGACAATTACCGGATTAAGTCTACGACTTTTAGTTATGCTCAGCCTAAAATTAATTAAAAATCTTTAAAAATCCCAAAATAATATATTACATCAGTGGGTAAAATATTTGGTATCAAAAAGTAGGCTTAACTAGGCTATACACTAATTACGCCATTTAATTAACATAAAGCTTCCAATTTGCGCTAATGAGCATAACTCTTATTCTACACCTCAAACTGACGTCAAACTTTTCATACAAGTTTATATATCAGTAACTAAGGTTTCTACTCTTTTACATTTCCAAAAATCACGTTTTAAGGCAATAAGGGCATAATGGTCAACATATGAGCAATTAACGGAATCATGCGTGTTAATCGGTTAACTAATGAACCATGGTGTATAATCACAGAGGGTTATACTAGCATATAACCTGGTCCAAATGAAGCTCTTAGGTATTTCTAAAACATATCATAACGGGTCAGAACTGAAAGTCAAAGTATAAGTCAAACTATGAGACTTTCGGTTCCGAACCGGGTCTAAACAGGAAATTGTCGGGTTGAACATGTTTAGACATGTCCTTACACTAATTACTAAGTTATATTAATGATCAAACAGGTTGTATGTGTTCTACATTGCTAATTATGCATAAATTGTAATTTACACATTCTGTTGACTTTTTAAATACAAGTTTGACCCGACATTTGACCTAGTTAGAGTGGGAATCTGGGGGAACCCTTTTGAGGGTTTATTACCCACATAATTTCCAACTTATAACTACTTTTAATTCGAGATTTGACTGAGCCATTGTTAATTAATCTCGAAGTCAAACCGTAATTACGATGGTTTGAGTTTTAGCTAAATAACTAAGCTAAACATTATTAAAGAAGGATTAGCAAACTTACAAAAGTCCTAAGCTTGATTAGTGATCACTTGAGAGTGCCTTGGAGCTCCAGAAATGATCAGATTGCAAGAGGAAGGTGTGAAGAACAATGGTGCATATCATGGTCCTTTATATAGTGTTTAATCCACCACAAATCTTTGACACATGAGTCTACAACCCACCACAACTGATCAACACATGTTCCTAGTGCTTAGGGGGTGTCTAGGGGTCGTCCAAGATGAGGCAAATCGGTTAGAGGTCGAGCATAAAGGCTATGGCAGACAAGGAAGCAAAAAATTTCGCATCAGGTGGCCCTAGGCGTGACGCGACGGACCCCCCCCCCCCCCTGGGCCTCGCGTCGCGCGATGCCATGTCTGACTCAAATCCATGTTTTAGATTTTTATGTTTTGATCCTTGCCCCTTCAAACTTTGCCTATACCTCCTTTCTTGCATTTTGCACCCTCCACATTGATGTTTAAGGGCTTCAAGACATTTACCCACTTTGTTAAGTCCCCGGTTAACTTTATTGTTACCCGAAAAGTCCTAACTTTCAACGTTTACGCTTTAACCCTTCGCACACGAATTTAATCATAACTTTCTCATACGATAACAAAACTTTACGAAATTTATATCGCGCATTCTAGTGAGCATAATTATCAGTTACAAAGCTTCGGGTTTGTCAAAAGGTCACTCAGAGGTATAACTTAAACATGTTGACACATTTAGCCCCTGTAGTTTGTAATCTCTCACTTTTAGCTCCGTTTGATCCTTGATTTATTCGTTTGAAGGTATGAGCATCTTGTAGGGTTAATATTCAATATATTTACTCACTGTTGACATTTAGAATACGTATATCCACATACTTTCCATGATTGTCAACTTTAGTCCATCTATAATATTCTTTCACACGTTTAAACATTTGACACGTGTCTACACATTATAGGACTTGAATTTTCAAGGTGTTACAGCAAGGTGTTGACATTCTTGTGAAAGTTTCAGCAGTTAAGCTGTTTATTTGAAAAGAGTCACCTTGTGTTATTACATGAGCATCATCCTTACCAAATTTCTTTTGAAAGTAATAACTTAGAAATCTTGGAAAAAGTAAGAATGGCTTTTTATCAACATTTTAACCAAATCATTAAAGATTTCCTGGGAGTAATTAAAATTTTCATTTTGTAAAATAGCATATCCCAGGTTTTGAATCTTTAATGGTATCTCATTGAAAGCAGTTGTTTTGTTTGAAACACACATTAAAAGGGTATGGAACAAAAATCTTGTTGCAGGTGGAAAATTACCCTTTTGTAAGGTATCCTTTTTTTATTGAATCTGCATACCCCCTTTCAAGGAAATCAGTTTTTAACTCGTTTTTGGGAAAATAAGTTTTACCTTGCTGATCATTGAGTTCAAAGACATCCGAGATGGATTGTGGTGTGATTTTGACTGCTTTACCCATTAGAGAAGAGTTAATGGCTAAGACGTCTTCGCCTTGTTTTTCAAGAGACATTTTCCAAAACTCTCTCTGGGTTTTCAGGTAAATTGGAGCATCTGTTGTCAACAAAGTTTTGTACTTTGAAGATGACATAGTGTCAATGATGGAATCGAAAGTATTGATGGTACCAGGTTTTGTAAGGAGACCCAGATAATTGTGAGGAGTTTTGTATGGTATTTCGATGGGTGTGGTAGCCATTTGAGTGGCCTCTTTAGAAGATGATTTTGAAATGGATTTCGCAGATGACTTTGATTTTGTCATTTTGGAGAAGAAGATCGATGAAGGATTTGAGAGAAAGTGATGGAAACTACTTTGAGAATGGAATTTTTGTGAATTCGATTCGACAGTAAAACCCTGTTTAGGGGTTTTGAAAAGGGTTTTATAAAGGAAAAAGTGAATGCTGACATAGCAGCGGTTACAAAAGATCTGACCGCTATGTATTGTCCACGTGCCAACCCCTGATGAAATGAAGGACAAGTGTTTTATGAAAACCACTGATGAAACAAGATCAGTGGTTATAACGGTAATAATGAAGGCAGTGGGTGATTTTTACTAATCAGTGGATAGCATATCAGTGGATAAAACACTGATTTTGAACAACAGTGCTTATAAAGGAAATGAGAGAACAGGGGTTGACTTTCAGCAGTGGACAGACTTTTAAGTAGAACAGACTTTTGAACAAAACAGTGGTTATGGCAGACTTTTAAGGATTTAATGAAAAATTCATTTTTAGCTATTTTAAGGATGGATTTTTGATTTTCTGAAAACATTTTAATGCTTTTATTCATAGAAAAACAGGATTTTGCCGGTTATTCCATGTTTAGCATGCCAATCCTAGAAATCAAGCTTTCAAAGGTGGATGTGTCTAATGCTTTGGTTAGCACATCTGCCAGCTGATCTTTAGTTGGAACATGGTGCAGAGAAATCAAACCTTTTTCATAGCAATCCCTCACAAAGTGATGTCTGATGTCAATGTGCTTGGTGGTTGAGTGGGAAACTAGATTTTTGATGATATTTTCTGCTGCCTGACAGTCCAACATGAGAGGTGTCTTTAGTGCAGTGATACCAAAATCCAGCAACTGATTTTGAAGCCAAAGAAGTTGGGCTGTATAGCTTGCAGCAGCTATATACTCTGCCTCAGTAGTGGATGTGGAAACAGCTGCTTGCTTTTTGCTTTGCCAAGACACTAAACAACTGCCTAGGAATTGGCACCCTCCTGAAGTGGACTTCCTTGTCTTGTCACATCCAGCAAAGTTACTATCTGAGAAACCTGAAAGCTCAATTTTACCATCAGCTGGATACTAGATACCAAGTGTGGGAGCATCTTTTAGGTATCTGAATATCCTTTTTACAGCTAAAACGTTTGACTTTCTTGGGGCTGATTGGGATTTTGCACAAACACATGTTGCAAACATGATGTCTGGCCTAGATGCAGTTAGGTACAATAAAGACCCAATCATGCTTCTATATAAAGTTTGATCAACCAAATCATCATTCTCATCAGACATGACTATTTTATTGGTTGCAATGGGTGTACTGCATGGCTTACAATCATCCATCTCAAATTTCTTCAACAGTTCTTTGGCATCTTTTCCTTGATGGATAAAAGTGCCATTTTGCAGTTGCCTTACTTGGAGACCAAGAAAGCACTGGAGTTCACCCATTGCACTCATTTCAAACTCAGTTGTCATGAATTTCCTAAACTCTTCACACATTTTGTTACACGTGCTTCCAAAAATGATGTCATCCACATAAATCTGGACAATCATCAAATCCCTTCCTCTCCATTTCAGAAACAATGTTTTACCTATTTTACCTCTTGTGAAACCAATGGAAAGTAGAAAGGTGGAAAGAGTTTCATACCAGGCCCTTGGTGCTTGTTTCAAGCCATACAAAGCTTTATTTAGCTTGTAGACATGATTTGGATTAAATGGATCCTCAAAGCCTGGAGGTTGACAAACATATACCTCTTCTTGAATCTTACCATAGAGGAATGCACATTTTATATCCATTTGATACACCTTGATGTTGTGGTTGACAGCAAAGGCCAGGAATGATCTGATAGCTTCAAGTCTTGCTACAGGGGCAAATGTTTCATCATAGTCAATGCCCTATTCCTGTCTGAACCCTTGAACCACAAGCCTGGCTTTATTCTTGACAACAATACCCCTTTCATCAGTTTTATTTTTGAAGACCCATTTTGTGCCAATAGGACTTATACCCTCTGGCAATGGTATAAGCTCCCAAACTTGTTGTCTTCTAAACTGTTGGAGCTCCTCTTGCATGGCTTCTACCCAGCTGTTGTCTTTTAGTGCCTCTTGGTACTTGACTGGCTGATGGAGAGATAGGAAACCAGCAAAAAGACAAATGTTTTGGGAATGACTTCTTGTGAGCACCCCTTCATTGATGTTGCCAATGATTTGGTCAGGTGGATGAGATTTCAAGAAGATAAGATCTCCTTGGTATGGAACAATGGCATTAAATGGGGAGGGCTGCAGATGTGAATCATCTGAGCTAACCACTGCTGGTGACTTTGATGATCCAGCAGTGGCTTCAAAAGGTGGTGGAATAGGAGGTAATGGTGTGGACACATGCTGACTTTGATCCACTGTTTGAGGACTTTTATCAACAGTGTTTGATAATGTGGAAGCGGGGGTTAATGGGCTACTTTGGTCAACAACTGTTGAGGTAGCAGTGGTTGAACTTTGACAGCTGTTTTGAACATCTACTACTTTTCCACTTGATGCAGACTTTTGTTGTGGAATGATGATTTCATATCCATAGTCTGATGATGAAGTTTCTGATGAACCTGCATTGTTAGACTTGACAGCAACACTTTCAAATGTAAAATTTATCAAGATCAAATAAGTCTGCAGGATTTGCTGGGATTTTCATTGATGAAAGTTCATTGAACTTTACATTCAAAGTCTCTTCCACTGTCTTAGTCCTTGTGCTAAACACTTTGTAGGCCTTAGCAGTGGTTGAGTATCCCAGATGATAACCACAATCAATTTTGGCTGCAAACTTTGAGATAGAATCTTTTAAGTTTAAAATAAAGCATGGGCACCCAAAAACCTTGAAATATGAAATCAATGGCTTTATTTTATACAGCAGTTCATAGGCAGTCTTTTGATGCCTGGGGTTGATTAAAACTCTGTTTTGGACATAGCAAGCAGTGTTTACTGCCTCTGCCCAAAAAGTTAATGGCAAACCTGAATCAGCAAGCATGGTTCTGGCAGCCTCAATTAAGGTCATTTTCTTTCTTTCAACAACCCCATTTTGTTCTGGTGTTCTTGGAATGCTATATTTCCTCACAATTCCTTTTGACACACAGAAATCATCTAACTCCTTATTCCTGAACTCTGTGCCATTATCACTTCTGAAGATTTTTACTGGCAAGTCAAACTGCTTTTCAACCTGTTTCACAAAGTCTTACAGAATGCCTGCAGTCTCATCTTTTGAGTGTAAAAAGTAAGCCCATGTAAACCTAGAAAAGTCATCAACAATAACCAAACAATATCTCTTTTTCTTAAGACTCATGACTTTAACTGGGCCAAACAAATCCATATGAAGCATTTGCAAACATTTGGTTGTTTTGGACTCTTCAATTGATTTGTATGAGCTTTTATGCTGTTTTCCTTTTAGGCAGGAAACACAATGCTCAGGACAGGTGAACAATTTTTGAGGTAAACCTCTTACTAACCCCTGTTTTGAAATGGCAGTGATTGTCTTAAGATTTGTGTGCCCCAATCTCCTGTGCCATAATTCTGTCTCTTTGTTTGAGGCAACTGAGAACAGACAAGCATCAGTTCTGGGGCTCTCTTTTGACATATCAACTACATAAACATTGCCACTTCTTTGAGCAACAAGTTTGGTTTTTCCAGTTTTTATTATTGCTTCAATCTTTTCAACCATTTCTGGTCCAACAATCCTTTGTGAAGAATGAGCCATACCCCTTATCACTCATTTGTGAAACACTCAGGAGGTTGAATTTTAGATTGTCTATTAGATTGACATTTTCAAATTTTACATTACCATACTGTACTGTACCAGACCCCAGAACTTTCCCTTTACTATTATTACCAAAGGATATATCACCCCCTCCATGGATTTTGAAATCTTTGAGTAGGGCTTTACATCCTGGCATGTGCCTGGAGCCTCCACTATCTACATACCAAAGGCTATTTAAGCATGCAGAAGCTCCCTGCACATGAAGTAAAAGGATTAGTTCATTAGGGTCTCCAAAGCCAATAAGGCTTTAAATGGGGTCTCAACAGTGTCTGGGATGAGTTCAGATGGATGGACAGTGGTTAGCTCAGGGGTTTGAACATTTTTGGGAATGTTTGTCTCTAACAACTGTTGGGGGTCTTGACTAATCACCTGCTGATAACCAAAAGGATACATGTTCACTCTTGGTTAAGAAGGCCTTTTGTAAGCCTCATAAACATGTGGGATCCTTTAGTAGGATGGTTGTCCCTTACCTCTTCTGAATTGATTGGCAGGGGGTGCATCAGTCACCTGAACATCTCTTTTGACAGATGTTTGGTTCAGCTGTTTTGTAACAGCTGTTTGAACTGGTACAAACAGTGGTTGGTTCTTGGTGAACTTGACAGATGATGTTGATGAACTTAAGGATGTTTTTGCAGTGTACTCATTTTTTTACATCAAAGTTTTTGAGATACACACATTCTTGAGTTTTGTGGTTTGTTTTACCACAGATGGTGCAGCTCTCAGCAGGTATAATGACACTTGTTTTGTTTAGATCATATGCTTTGAATGAAAACAGTCTTTTGTTAGATGATTCTTCTTTTCACAAAAATCACAAAACAAGTTTTTGATCTTTTCTCTTTTCTTCCTTTTCTCAGACTCCTTAGCAACAGAGTTTTGAACCACTGTTGGGATGTCTTTGAGAGGAATGACCTTTGCTTTAGGAGCTTTTACACCATCAGTGGTTGTGAAGTCCATTGGTTTAAAATTCTCAAGAATGTCACACTCATCAGACCATGTGGGTTTAAATTGGTATTTCTCAATTTTCTCAAAAGTTGAGGATCCCACAGATCTTTCCAGAGTGATTTTGTTAGCGAGTTTGTCAGTTATCTTAACTTCTTGGCCATTCTTGTTTGTTGGTGTTATTTCAACTGAACCAGCTTGTTTAGCAGCAGTGTTTTCAATTTCATCATATTTTCTAAAGCCTATGCCAAATTTTACATTGCTTTCAAGCTGTTTTTCTAACATGACCTCATAACCTTTGCAAGATTCCACCCATCTTTCACAAGTGATTTGGGTGGATTCCAACTCCTTTTTGCAAACTTGATATTTTTCTACCATAGTTTGGAGTTGGGTCTTGGTTATGCTTTGCTCTTCTTTTAAACTGCAGATTTCTTTGTCCTTTTCAGCCAATTTGTTTTTAAGTTCTTTTAAAGACCTTTCAAATTTGACCTCATCATTCAACACTCTATCCCTAAGGTTTTCATTCACCTCTTTAATGTTAGCAAATGCTATGATGCATTTGTCTGAACACAGATTTTCAAGAACCTGAGATGATACCTTAGCTGCAGCCATCATGGCACAATCACATTGATGATCATTTTCTTCATCAGCTCTCTCTTCTTTCTCACCTTCTTTCTCTTCTTATTCTTTGGACAAGGGGTCATTCAATGGTTCAATCAGGGGTTCTGAACTTTCTTCCAGCAGTAGTTCACCAGCAACAGCAGTAACCACTGCTTCAGCAACTTTATCCACTGTTTCAGCACTTGCTTACCCTTTTTCAGCATCCAGCTCTTCCGGTATTAACTCTAATGCCATAAGACAAAATTCATCATTAGAAGCATCATTAGTAGCATAGAGTGCAAAATTTTCATCCCCTAATTCATCAGGTAAGCTGCTCCAGTCAACAAAGCCTTGGGTGAAAAAGCTTTGCGGATCTGGTTGAACCACTGCTGGTGGTGCAGCTTGTTTTGGTGCAACTGGTTGCACTTGTACCTAAGGTACTGGAGCCTGGACATACTGAATTTGAGGGACAGTGGTTTGAACATAATGCACAGGAACAGGGTTTGCATAATGAGCAGTGTTTACATGGGCAGCAGGGGTATAATGGGAATAGTGCACAGTGCTTTGATTTTGTGGGCTAGGGTTTGAGCTGGGATGAGTAACAATTGGACCAGTGGTTTGACTCCTACATTCCCTAGCAAAGTGTCCTAGCCTATTGCACTTATAGCACTTGATCTTAGATTTATCCAACCCCACTTTTAAGTTCCCATGTAACCCTGGGAATTTTCTCCCTGTCCTTTTGTAAAATTTGCTTGTTCTTACACTAAGCAAAGCCAATTGATGCAAAATGTCCATTTCTTCAAGATCATTTGGATCAAAGTGTTGTAAGTCATTTAGTTCAAAGCTCAAGTTATCTGACATCTGGTTTTCACAATTAGCAGTAAAAGCATAATTTGCAGAATGAGAATCATAGTTGTTAAAGTTTCCACCAGCGGTTATGTCAATAAAATGATCATAACTCTGATCCTTACTACTGCTACCAGCTTCTTCCTGACAAAAAAGAGCTGTGCTGCCAAATGCATAATCATCAGCAACTTTACCAGACTCTTGCAACTTCTTTTTCTGGTTTAACTCCCTTTCATAGGTCAGGAGTCTACCATGAAGTTGGGTCAGGGTCAGATATTTGAACTCAGCAGAATTCCTAGGTACAAAAGCAATTGTATCCCATTTTTCAGGTAGTGATCTAAGAAACCTGCTATTTTGTGTTGAATTAGGAAATGTAACTTTAACAAGTCTTAGCTCACTAATGAGACAACTGAATCGCTCAAACTGTTGAGTCAATGATTCACCCTTAATGTGACAAAAGGTTTCATACTGCTGATTCAGAATTTCCCTATTATTTTAAATAACTTCTTCAGTTCCCCCAAACTGTTCCTTAAGTGCATCCCATAATTCCTTGGCACTGTTACAGTGTAACAGCCCAACATAAATTTCATTGGGTAATGCAGATGCAATGATGCTAAATGCTTTGGCATCGAGTTCGAACTTTTGGAAATCAGTTTCTGTATAGTTTTCAAGTTTTTTAGGTTCGAACTTCTTTGTATCCTCAGCACTTGGCACCATGGGAACATGTGGTCCAAAAACAACAGATCTCCAACATCCAGTATTCTGTTGAGCAAGGATGTGACCCATCCTTCTCTCCCAGATGTTGTATTCATTACGTTTAAGCATGGGTGGTTTGAAAAGTGAGCCGATGTTATTCTTATCATCTTGTGATTGTGACGTCATCCTGGTTGTTTTACAGGCACTGATTAATCAACTTTGATGGTGATTAAACCTTGCTTTGTTTTTCAACAAAACGAACAACTATCAGTATCAACGATTGTGAGCTGAACTATTTATGTCAAAATGATTGTTAAATCAAATTTGACTGTCCAAGCTCTGATACCAATTGTTAGGATCTGAGTTTGGATTGATTGTGTTTTACGTTTGAAATAAGATGAAAAGATGAACAAGTAATGCAGCGGAATGTAAATGGAAACAAACTTTGCACACAATCAAATAGGAGAATTGCTTTCAACAAAGAACCAAATGATTGAATTTATTTCAATAACGATTACAATGCATGCATGTAACAAACTCCCCCTCAGCCTGAGCTCACAGTGATTGTTCGTACAGGAAGAAAGATGGTGAAGAGCTGATAGAATAGTACAGGGTACTGTTATATTTATAGGCATGGACAAACCAATGTGGCATCTTTGCTGACGTCACCATGAAAGTGACATCTAACCTCCTAACAAACTCTAACAACTGATCTGTTACAAACACTGCTATGCTATATACTGATTACATTACATTACATAAGAAATGCTAAACTACTGCTTTATCCTTCCACTGATGTGAACCCAGCAGTACTTGATATATCCAGCAGTGCTTGACCCATAGCAGTAGATTGATCAGCAGAGCTTTGGTCTTCATCAGTCTTTGAGTTGATCAGCAGTTGTAGGTCAGCAGTTGTAAAAATCAGTGGATTGGAGGTCATCAGATGTTGAAACCACTTTCAAGGGGAGAGACTTGTATACATAACATCTGCTTATTTTGGATCCACTGCTCTGATCCAGTTTTGGCTTTAATTATCTATTCTTCTGATATGGTTCAATCCCAACAAATTGGTAGTACGATATAGCGATATAGGACTAGACACCCCATTCCTGTTGTATGGAATGTCAGAAACCAAATTTTATCCAAATGGAAATTGCCTTTGTGGTATTTCTATAGTCTCTAAGGTGTAGTTTGTTACACTAAGGTTTGAATGAATTCTAAATCGCATTTTATTTTGTATATTTTGATATACTTCTAAAGTATAGTTTGATATGCTCCCATATGTGATATTATTTACCAAAGTATAATTTGATATACTATGTACAAACCAACATATATTTTGTTAATTACTAAAACATAATTGATATGTTATTTTCAAACCAAAACATAGTTGTATGTTATTTTCAAACCAAAACATAATTGATATGTTATTTTCAAAACCAAAGCATAGTTGATATGTTATTTACAAAACCAAGGTATACTTATGATATACTACCGAAAACTATTATTTTAACAACTAAAGTATATTTGATATACTATCTGTTTAACTATTTTGGAACTGAAATATATTTTAATATATTACTTATCCGACTTTCTTAAAACCAAGGTATATTCTTATATATACTACAAACCTTTTTATCAAAACTTTGTTTTACAAACAACATACTTTATAGAAACTCTTTTTACTTGGTTATTTATCTATGCATTATTCTTTTATATCATCTTATTTCTTATCAATTTTCGCATGATTTATAAAGAAAACATTTTTAAGTTCATGACTACTTTTTCTTAAACATTCTTTTAAACTTATAAGTCATCAAGCCTGCATCAATAAAACCTATGTATCTCACATGTATTTTTATGGTGACGTACCTATTTTTACATATGTTTCAGGTGCTACTATGTGATGATTGTTAATGCATGATATACATAGGATGGACTTGTGCCTTAGCGACTTTAAAACTTGAAAGACAATATTTGTATTTATCTGATTTGTAATAAAACAATGAGTTCAATAATTCAATAAAATGAAACAGTTTAATCCATGGTAGTGAAACAATGATTCTGTTACGACACTCCCCGATGTTTCCTCCATGTTTTGTTGTTTTACGTGGTCGGGGTGTGACAGAAAAGTTGGTATCAGAGCCAATGGTTATAAGGAACTAGGTTATTAGTAATGCTTTGACCTAGACTATAACCTTCCTAGGACCCTAACACAAGGTATCTTGTGTTTAGTTTTAAAACAATATCGTCGCCTATCCTTAGGTGACAACCAAAACAAGAACACAAATTTTGCATCCGCTTTGAAAACCATCATCTGTTCTAGGATGATTTATTATAAGGTTTTGAACCCTCAAAGTTTTCAAAATCTCGTCAAAGTTTGGGTCTTATAGTGTAAACACGTGCAATCTGGAAGGGTGGATGCCTGTATCCTGAGTTTTCTGTCTAAGGCTAGAGTGTTCATACAAATCCACATAATTGGACCAGTCACTCTTCGCGATACATTAGACTGACCCATTTACTTTGATTAGCCACTGCGTGTCATTTTTTTGTTCAAGCTAACGAACGAATGATCGCCTTCCTTGTGTTTTGTCGATGTTTTCAATACCCCGTTTGTTTTTCCCAATTGTCAACCTCACTCGTTTCTCATGTTTCCTTGTTCTTTTTAGACAATGCCTCCTCGACGAGATGCACAACCTCTAACTAATGAAGAAGTCGCAGCCCTTGTCTCTCAGCAAATGGCTGCTGTGCTTCCGAACATAGTAACCCAGATCCATTAGTTATACAACAACAATAACAACAACAATGCTCAGTGTAGTTTCAAGACCTTCAATTCTGCTAAACCTTTGAAGTTTTCTGGGTCTCAAGGAGCAACCGCGCTCCTGCAATGGTTCGAAATTTTGGAGAGCACATTCAGACATGTGCAATGTCCGAATGAGCATAAGGTTTAGTTTGCATCTAGTGCATTTGAGAAGCGTGCTCTTACATGGTGGAACGGTGTGATGCGTGATAGGGGTGCCGATGTGGCACTAACTCAAACTTGGGAAGAGCTTCGAGCTTTAATGATGAAGGAGTTCTGTGCTCGTCATGAGCTTAGAGCGTTGGAAAGGGAATTCGACGATCTAAAGCAAGACAGTGGTGAACATCGAGCCTACACTGACTGTTATGAAGAACTGAGCCTGTTATGTCCTGCCATGGTTATGCCTTTGGAAAAGGCGATCAAAAAGTACATTGATGGTCTCCCTGACCCAGTTCAGGATATCGTTACTGGTAGCAACCCTACTACCGTCAGACAAGCCATCTAATTGTTTGCTACCCTGACTGAATCCCAGATCAAGAAGGGTAAGCTTTTCCAAAAGGGCGACCCGAAACCATCTGACAAGTCTGCACAAGAAGAACCAAAAGATAAACAGGCCGAGACATCCAAGAAGAAGAAGCGCAAGGCTTCACAAAACTTCGCAATAACTGCTCAGAACAATCAGGTTGCACCAAACCAGCCAGCACAACCTCGTACAAGGAAAAATTATGTTGGTACCGCAGCTGTCACACCCCCAAAATCCACATGCTCTGTATCACCGCTTGGAGGCGTGACTGACCAGGATCAAGCCACCAATCATGTTGAACATTGTAAGTAATAAATAAAAGTCATTCATCAATACGAAAGGTGTTCAAAACCATAACATAGTTAAGCGTTTAGCGGAAGCATAAATGTGTAAACCCAACATAAGTTTAAATGTTTCAAATGTTTAGCATGGCACACAGCTGTCCATGTTCCACAACGACTCCTCTCCACTCCCATGCAAGCTCCATAGATACCTAATGACCTGCAAGGCATGTAACAGAGAGTCAACAACAAAGTTGAGCGAGTTCACAGTTGGTTGTTCAGTAATAGGTTCGTTTAACAAATCATAAGTTCGTTTATAACCATGCCGTGTATTACTAGGCCATTTGTATGTTCATCTAGTGGGGGCTTCCCTTGTTGTAAGTTACTAGACTAGTTGTATCCATAAGTATCCTTCCCAATCCGAGGATAGTAGTAAGTATAAGTTTACGTAGGTTTTACGTAAGTGCCCTTCCCAACCGAGGACAGTAGTATGTATAAGTTTACGTAGGTTTTACGTAAGTGCCCTTCCCAACTGAGGACAGCACATAGCGAGTACGTAGGTTTAGCGCTGGTGTCCTTCCCCATCTAAGGACAATGGTACGTAGGATTTACGTAGGTTTTAACACTAGTGTCCTTCCCAAACCGAGGACAGTACGTAGGTTTTACGTAGATTTTGGCACAGGCATCCTTCCCAATCCGAGGACCGTGGTAAGTAGTCTAGTAGTGATGTAAGTACAAGTAATCATTCAATCCCATTCCCAACCCACCGGGGAATCCCATGCCTTGGTAAGAGTGTGAACTCACCTTTGGTTGCTCGGTTCATTATGTACTTCTACACGTTAAACATTAAGTCCGCTACACCTGACCTAATGTATAATAAACATAAGTACATCAATGCGGGGTCATGCACTTCCTTAGTGTTTCAAAACATCTCCAGGTTTAAGTGAACCGAACTAACAAGTTGTCATACAATGGCACAAGCAAATACTATCCATACTCATAGATCACTAATTCACATAACAACAACGATATGCACCTAATCTATGCATACTCGTTTCACACACTGATCATACATAATACCCACATTACATCAGCCCAAGTCGCAAGACTTTCCGAATTAAGTTAGTCATGTACCCAGTTAAGTATAACCCGTCAACAGGATGTGTGAGCCCAAACATAGCGAGCCATCATCAACATGTATCCGTGTGTGTATGGCCCAATGGCCTACCCCTTTTAACCAAAACAAAATAAGCAATGGAGCATGCACCCTAGAATCCAACCATTAACTCTATATTCGTAACAGTGATCTATTAACAAACATGTGATCTAATAATCATATAAGTCATGCAACTTAACTCATCATTCAATGCCCATGATAATCCTACTGACAACATCACTAGATGTCCACATGCTTTGGCTTGATCGCACATGGGCCACCATTTTTCCAAGTCCTATCCCTTTTACATCAAATCATAGTGTAGTATTAATGTTTTGATTAGGCTGCCAATCAATCATCAAAAGTGTAAGGTCCAATCAAAATCAAATAAAGTAAAATCTTTCATAAAAAAAATGGTAACAGCCCACTAATATAGTGTTGGTCCAATGAAAATAGAGTAAATATTAAGTGACATCGGCCATTAAGTGTTTCATTAATCAAGAAATCAGTTGCAGTGATATGATTTGGATGTCCACTTTTACCTTAAAATCAATTAATGATCACATGCACACACACCCCTCGATATCAGCCAACAACATACAATTATCATAACAACTCTCTATATACTCGATCCATGAACAACTGACATTTGATAAGCCCCAACAAACTATAAGACAATCAACCACACATAGCCGAGTAGGATCAGATTGTGCACATTAAACAAGATCATGCAAATATTATCAAAACATAGCATGCGTATAGAATACGATCATCAATCCCTAGCCACATACCATTCAGTTTAAGATTTGAAAAGTTATAAAGCTATTAGTGGTTGATCAATTATTTCACTTAACATATAATTGTGCTTTCAAATACAACAACGAACACATATAACAGTCCCATCGAGATTCTACCATCATGTAATTAACACAACAATACCATTATAACTAGATTGCATAAAATAAATCTTACTAACTAAGAGGGTCTCGATTAATCAACAGTTGATCCGAATCAGATGGCTTCGAATAGGGGGGGTTATCTCACTGCCGTCGACGTAGGGGTTTAGGGTTGTTGTGTTGCAATTGTGAGACAAGGGAATGTGTACGTGCAATTGCATTATAAGGCCAAAATCTAACTAAATGGGCCGGTGGTGGTTAACAGTGATGTGGGCCGATTATGTTCACTAAACCAAACAATGATTTGGAATCAAACAAATACACACACAATATACACATTCCAAATACACTTATATTGCACCTCAAATAGTTATTAAACACACTTGGCAAATAAGTACTAGGTTAAATCGAATAGAGACCTTGAAACTCGGGTTGTCACATTATCCCCAACTTGAAAGAAATTTCGTCCTGAAATTTAGCACGTGGTTACTGAGGAAGCTTGCTGTGTTGTGTTGTTTCATGGTTTTCCTGGGGTGTCACATCATCCCCCCGTTGATTTGGAATTTCGTCCCGAAATTCTATAGTAGCTTCAGCCTCAGTAGTGGTTGCATTGTTCTCGAACAACCGGGGATATTTGAGTTTCATTTGATCTTCTCGTTCCCAGGTAAACTCTGGGCCACGACGGGAGTTCCAACGAACTCGAACAAGAGGTATTCTGGTGCGTTTGAGGACCTTAACATCCCGGTCCGTGATTTCAACTGGTTACTCGACGAATCGCAACTGATCGTCGATAGTGAGCTCCTTCAGAGGAACTATGAGGGTCTCATCTGACAGACACTTCTTCAGATTCGACACGTGAAAAACGTTGTGAACTGCACTGAGTTCTGTTGGTAGGTTTAGTTTGTAGGCCACTTTGCCTATTTTCTCGATGATTTCGAACGGTCCAACGTAACGTGGATTGAGCTTGCCCCGTTTGCCAAAATGAACCACACCCTTCTAGGGTGAAACTTTGAGTAGCACTCGATCCCCAACTTGGAACTCAAGTGGTTTCTGGCGCTTGTTTGCGTAGGCTTTCTGACGGTCACGAGCTGCCGCCATTTGCTGTCGTATTTGAGCAATCCGTTCTGTTGTGTCAACCACAAGTTCTGGGCCAGTGATCTGACTATCCCCCACCTCTGCCCAACAAAGAGGTGATCGGCATTTACGCCCGTACAATGCCTCAAATGGAGTGGCCCGAATGCTGGTGTGGTAACTGTTATTATACGAGAATTCCACTAGTGGCAGATGTTTTTTTTTCCCAACCGTTGCCAAAGTCAATCACACATGCCCTAAGCATGTCTTCAAGGGTCTGGATGGTGCGTTCAGACTGCCCATCCATTTGCGGGTGATAAGCTGTGCTCATATCTAAACTTGAGCCAAAGGACTTGTGCTTTGCTTGCCACAGTTCAGAAGTAAAACGTGCATCACGATCAGAGATAATGGAGGTGGGCACCCCGTGCCTCGAGACAACTTCCTTAAGATATATGTCTGCTAGAGTGGAGAACTTATCCGTTTCCTTGATAGCCAAGAAGTGTGTAGACTTTGTGAGTCGATCCACGATCACCCAAATAGTGTCATTTCCGCGCTGAGATCAAGGTAGGCCCGTAACGAAATCCATGGAAATCTGCTCCCATTTCCATTGTGGTATCTCTGGTTGTTGAAGTAGGCCTGAAGGTTTCTGATACTCGACTTTGACTCTTGCACAAGTCAAACACTTGCTGACGTAAGTTGCTATGTGGGCTTTCATGCTAGGCCACCAATACGTAGTTTTCAAGTCGTGGTACATCTTATCTGAACCAGGATGTACTGAGTAGCGAGACTTGTGTGCTTCATCCATCACAAGTTCTCGTAGGTTGCCGTAGAGTGGAACCCAGATGCGTCCTGTTACGTAGTAAGCACCGTCTTCCTTCTGTTCTAACCGTTGGCTTGAGCCATGTAGAGCTTCAGCCCTGACGTTTTCTGGTTTCAATGCTTCTACCTGAGCATCTCGTATCTGTGCAGGAAGACTAGATTGAATGGTGAGTTGCAATGCTCGTACGCGCTTAGGCGTAGTGTCCTTTCGACTGAGGGCGCCAGCCACAACATTGTCTTTGCCTGGATGGTACTTGATCGCGCATTCATAATCATTCAATAACTCAACCCATCGACATTGACGCATGTTCAACTCCTTCTGTTTGAAGATATGCTCGAGACTCCTGTGATCGGTGTAAATGGCGCACTTGGTACCGTACAAGTAATGTCTCCATATCTTAAGTGCAAAAACAACAGCTCCCAACTCTAAATCGTGTGTAGTGTAGTTCCTTTCATGAACTTTAAGTTGGCGTGAGGCGTACGCAATAACTTTATCCCGTTGCATCAATACACAACCAAGACCCTGAATTGATGCGTCGCAGTAAACCATAAAATCGTCTGTGCCCTCTGGCAATGAAAGAATAGGTGCGCTGCAAAGTCTATCCTTTAGGTGCTGAAATGCCGATTCTTGTGCATTACCCCATCGATAAGTAACGCCCTTCTGCGTTAGTGAGGTGAGAGGTTGTGCAATCTTGGAAAAATCCTTAATGAACCTCCTGTAGTAACCTGCCAAACCCAAGAATTGGCGAATTTCCATTGGTGTACGAGGTGCAGGCCAGTTCTTAATCGAGTCCACCTTGGATGGATGAACATGAATCCCATCCTTGTTTACCACGTGGCCTAGGAAATGGACTTCACGAAGCCAGAAGTCACATTTCGAGAACTTTGCATAAAGCTGTTCTGTTCGAAGGAGTTCCAAAATGAGTCGTAGATGGTGCCCGTGTTCCTCCTGACTCTTCGAATAGATCAGGATGTCGTCGATGAAAACAATAACGAACTTATCTAGGTAAGGCTTGCACACTCGATTCATCAAGTCCATGAAGACTGTAGGCGCGTTTGTTAACCCGAATGGCATGACCAGAAACTCGTAATGGCCGTAGCGTGTTCTGAATGCTGTTTTGGAGACGTCCTCGTACCGGACTCTCAGTTGATGGTAGCCTGACCTCAGATCAATCTTTGAATAGTAGCTCGACCCTTGCAGCTGGTCGAACAACTCGTCAATGCATGGAAGAGGATAGCGATTCTTTACGGTCACCTTGTTTAGTTCGTGGTAATCTATGCACATACAGAAGGTACCGTCTTTCTTCTTCACAAGCAATACGGGAGCTCCCCAGGGCGAAGAGCTAGGACGAATGAAACCCTTTTCCAAGAGTTCTTGCAATTGCTTGGACAGTTCTTCCAGTTCGGTTGGAGCTAAGCGATAAGGTGCTCGAGCTATGGGTGCTGCTCCAGGAGCTTGTCACCATGAATTACCAAAGGTTCTTAACCAGCACGAGGAATGCGGACGATCTTTTCTTTGCAAAGAATCTCTGCTCGATGTTGAGGTAACCAATCCATACCAATAATGATGTTGAAACCATCACAACGTTGGGGTCATTCCTAGCATCATCCTGACCAATCACGAACACTCGACCCCTGGCACCATTGCCGTCGTTATTACCCCCGTTGTTGTCTCCACTATTGTTCCCGTTTCCTTGGTTGTGGTTCTGGTTCTGGTTCTGGTTCAACTGTGGGCAGTGTCTCTTGAAGTGACCTTCAGCACCACACTGATAGCATCCCTTGTTACCCTGTTGTTGTTGCTGATTCTGTGGAGCTTGTGGCTGCTGTTGTCGGTTCTGGTTTGCAGGACGTGAGCTTCTACAATCTTTGGCTTCATGCCCCATCTTGAGACACCTCTGACAACGACCCTTGTTGCACTGACCACTGTGGTGTCTGTTGCATCTATTGTACTTTGGGTGATTTCCTCGATATCCACCCTGCCCTTGACTACCAGAAGACTGCTGACCTGGACTCTGGTAGTCATCGATCCTTCGCTGTTGTGCCTGGGACTGAACTGAAGTCGAACCCTTGCTGGAGGTTCCATCTCACTTTTGTTTATTGTCACTAGGAATAGCAGAAGTAGTAGTAGCAGTAGCACCAATACGTTTAGGCATCTTGTTCTGTTCCACTGCCTGGTCTGTGAGATGATGCGCAGGACGAGTAACATCCTGGATGGTAGCAAGGTTGGCAGAAGTCACATGACTCTGAATCTCTAGTACTAAGCCTTTGAGGTATAGCTCAATGCGTTTGATGGGAGGATCCACCATAGTTGGACATAACACTGCCAGTTCATTAGATAGCTTCGTATACGCCTCTATCTCTGACCCCGTCATCTTCAAGTTAAAGAATTCCACTTCCAGTTTGTGGATGTCATCACGGTTACAGTATTCACGTTTGATCAGTTCCTTAAAATCATTCCATGGGGTGGCATTAGCAGCCGCCAGCCCCAGCATCTGAACTTGCGCGTTCCACCAAGTTAGTGCAGTGCCTTCTAGAGTACCAGTGGCATATTTCACCCTACGAGCCTCGGGGCATTCACACATTTCGAAGACAAACTCTAGCTTTTCAAACTAATGGAGGAGTCCAACGGCTCCTTCAGTGCCACTGAAAGTATTAGGACGACAGTCCATGAACGTTTTAAACGTGCACACAGGTGGCTGAGCGTGTTGACCTGTCGTGTGCGTAAGAGTAAACATACTTAAGCACGAGTGTTGGTTTACGAGAGTAGGATCTAAAGATCCTAGAGTAAGTGGTGATGGCAGGTTATACCTCCTGCCTGGGCAGCTGTGAGTGCTGCAGTAACTTGTTCAGTGATCAAAGCCGCCAACTGGGCTTGAGTTAGGTTAACGCGTCCACTCATGATCTTCATATCAAGGGAAACATGAGTGAGAAAGGTTCGCGAAAGTGCGATGACAGAAGAGTGTAAGCACACATGTGTTTTCAAACAATAGTTGCTACGTTATCTAAGCATACCATGAGCAAAGTTCTATGTAATCTAGCAAGTAGGCAATGTAAACATAAATCGTATCACCTAGAATGTCGAGTCTTGCACGTGGAGCGAAGCATCGTTGTGGATCGTTGAGCACTGTTCAGGTTATAGTCTGGTTTTAACAAAAACTTTTTCCCTTATTAAAACCAAGTTCTCTATAACCAATGGCTCTGATACCAATCTGTCACACCCCCAAAATCCACATAAGTTTAAATGGTTCAAATGTTTAGCATGGCACACAGCTGTCCATGTTCCACAACGACTCCTCTCCACTCCCATGCAAGCTCCATAGATACCTAATGACCTGCAAGGCATGTAACAGAGAGTCAACAACAAAGTTGAGCGAGTTCACAGTTGGTTGTTCAGTAATAGGTTCGTTTAACAAATCGTAAGTTCGTTTATAACCATGCCGTGTATTACTAGGCCATTTGTATGTTCATCTAGTGGGGGCTTCCCTTGTTGTAAGTTACTAGACTAGTTGTATCCATAAGTATCCTTCCCAATCCGAGGATAGTAGTAAGTATAAGTTTACGTAGGTTTTACGTAAGTGCCCTTCCCAACCGAGGACAGTAGTATGTATAAGTTTACGTAGGTTTTACGTAAGTGCCCTTCCCAACTGAGGACAGCACATAGCGAGTACGTAGGTTTAGCGCTGGTGTCCTTCCCCATCTGAGGACAATGGTACGTAGGATTTACGTAGGTTTTAACACTAGTGTCCTTCCCAAACCGAGGACAGTACGTAGGTTTTACGTAGATTTTGGCACAGGCATCCTTCCCAATCCGAGGACCGTGGTAAGTAGTCTAGTAGTGATGTAAGTACAAGTAATCATTCAATCCCATTCCCAACCCACCGGGGAATCCCATGCCTTGGTAAGAGTGTGAACTCACCTTTGGTTGCTCGGTTCGTTATGTACTTCTACACGTTAAACATTAAGTCCGCTACACCCGACCTAATGTATAATAAACATAAGTACATCAATGCGGGGTCATGCACTTCCTTAGTGTTTCAAAACATCTCTAGGTTTAAGTGAACCGAACTAACAAGTTGTCATACAATGGCACAAGCAAATAATATCCATACTCATAGATCACTAATTCACATAACAACAACGATATGCACCTAATCTATGCATACTCGTTTCACACACTGATCATACATAATACCCACATTATATCGGCCCAAGTCGCAAGACTTTCCGAATTAAGTTAGTCATGTACCCAGTTAAGTATAACCCGTCAACAGGATGTGTGAGCCCAAACATAGCGAGCCATCATCAACATGTATCCGTGTGTGTATGGCCCAATGGCCTACCCCTTTTAACCAAAACAAAATAAGCAATGGAGCATGCACCCTAGAATCCAACCATTAACTCTATATTCGTAACAGTGATCTATTAACAAACATGTGATCTAATAATCATATAAGTCATGCAACTTAACTCATCATTCAATGCCCAAGATAATCCTACTGACAACATCACTAGATGTCCACATGCTTTGGCTTGATCGCACATGGGCCACCATCTTTCCAAGTCCTATCCCTTTTACATCAAATCATAGTGTAGTTTTAATGTTTTGATTAGGCTGCCAATCAATCATCAAAAGTGTAAGGTCCAATCAAAATCAAATAAAGTAAAATCTTTCATAAAAAAAATGGTAACAGCCCACTAATATAGTGTTGGTCCAATGAAAATAGAGTAAATATTAAGTGACATCGGCCATTAAGTGTTTCATTAATCAAGAAATCAGTTGCAGTGATATGATTTGGATGTCCACTTTTACCTTAAAATCAATTAATGATCACATGCACACACACCCCTCGATATCAGCCAACAACATACAATTATCATAACAACTCTCTATATACTCGATCCATGAACAACTGACATTTGATAAGCCCTAACAAACTATAAGACAATCAACCACACATAGCCGAGTAGGATCAGATTGTGCACATTAAACAAGATCATGCAAATATTATCAAAACATAGCATGCGTATAGAATACGATCATCAATCCCTAGCCACATACCATTCAGTTTAAGATTTGAAAAGTTATAAAGCAATTAGTGGTTGATCAATTATTTCACTTAACATATAATTGTGCTTTCAAATACAACAGCGAACACATATAACAGTCCCATCGAGATTCTACCATCATGTAATTAACACAACAATACCATTATAACCAGATTGCATAAACAAGGATTGCATAAAATAAATCTTACTAACTAAGAGGGTCTCGATTAATCAACAGTTGATCCGAATCAGATGGCTTCGAATAGGCGGGGGGGGGGGGGTTATCTCATTGTCGTCGACGTAGGGGTTTAGGGTTGTTGTGTTGCAATTGTGAGACAAGGGAATGTGTACGTGCAATTGCATTATAAGGCCAAAATCTAAATAAATGGGCTGGTGGTGGTTAACAGTGATGTGGGCCGATTATGTTCACTAAACCAAACAATGATTTGGAATCAAACAAATACACACATAATATACACATCACAAATACACTTATATTGCACCTCAAATAATTTTTAAACACACTTGGCAAATAAGTACTAGGTTAAATCGAATAGAGACCTTGAAACTCGGGTTGTCACAGCAGCTTTGTGCAACAAATGCAACCGTCATCATCTGGAGCAAGTACAGTGTCACAAATGTACCCACTGTTGGCGATTGGGACATTTGGTCAATACCTGCCGTTATGCAAATCAAGCTACTGCAAATCTTGTTGCTGCGCAAGCACAGTTTCCACCTGGGTCGTGTTATAACTGTGGTGACCTTACTCACTACCGAAACAATTGCCCAAGACTTGTTAACGCAAATCCAGCACATGGACGAGTGTTTAACATAAACGAGGCAAACGCGAACGACAATGCAGCAGTGAATAATTAGTCTTTTGTATTTCTTTGTTTGTTATCCTTTGACGTTTGGAACAAATCAGCTGTTACATAAATAAAATTTGTTGTTTCAAGTTTATTTTACAAAACTGATGCAATTATGTGATTATGTGCTTATGTGATTTCTTTATGTCTTGTGTTTTTGTGTAATCCGAATATTCATTATCCAAATCCTCATGGAACCTTCCATATCTCCATATGGGGGATTCATAGTAGGATATCCAAAGGTAATACCTTAAATCCTTAATGGGCTTCTACGTAATAGTTAAGACCCTTGGATTATGAAGTACTATTCTATAATTAGACCCCTTGAGTGGTCTAGTTAAAAATATTGATTCAAAATCTGGTTAGGAATATCATGTGATGATATCGCTGAAAAGATCCCTTAAGTGGTCTATTTAAGGAGAGCGTACGACAGTCTGGTTAAGGAGATCATGTGTTGATCTAGTTAAAAAGATCGTTCATTGATCTAGTTAAAAAGATCCTTTGGTGGTCTAGTCAAGTCACTTCATGTTTATTCGATTGATTTTTCCCCTACGCATTATGAAATGAACTGTGCAGACTGTGCAAGGAATTACGTAATTATGGATGCATACATAATTATGGAATTCAGTGCACAGAAACCACAACAAGTTTTGTCATGTGTTAAGACCTATAGTGATGAGAATAACGAAACAAGAACAATGTAGAAAGGGGCATGGTGGATACGCCACTAGTACTTCCTATATATAAGTGTAACTTATTACACTGCGAACATAGCATTATTCAAGTTACTAGAAGTACTGGACCTTGACCAATGTCATTTTATCTCGCAATCTCCGACTCCAATTTCGAGCACACACAAGTTTCCTATAATAGTCTTCATGGGAAATGTTTTTTTTATCCGTAGTTCGAAACTCCATGTTTTGTTACTACAAGGATATCACTTTGACAGTTGACAAATTCGCTAAGAATCCAAACGTGGCCCAGAGTTTTACTTAGGGTTCGAAGGATTCTTTCGAAAGAGAACCAATCACAGTTGTCTTCACAGGTTTCCTCTAAAATTAAATTTTGGGACGAAATTTCCTAAAGTAGGGGAGACTATGACACCTGTGTCAATACAACCATCATACAAATACCAAACCAATGAAATATCATACTTGGGATTTCTATAAATATGTGTATCATTTGCACATATCAATTCTCGTTCGATTTCGAGCTCTAAATCGCTTTCTTAAAAGTTATACGCGAGCTGATGCGTAAACGTAATCAGTTTTACACAAAAAACACTCAGGAATAGTGACATGGGCTTAACAGACCTTAAATAACCTATAACTTAGAAATAAGATTTGGAAGGTTTGGTGTGTTGAAATCAAGTTTATTCGCTTACAAGGACTAATTTTGACAAACGGCGAAAGTATGTCGATTCGTACTATAACAAACATTCCGGAACATGATCATAAGTTAAACATGCCCTAAATATCTTTTACATAGCATAGAAATAGGCTTTGAGGTGTTTGGTGCGCAAAAATAAACTTATTTGATCAACAAGGACTAAAAGCGTCAAAACGTGCATAAGTTTGCATTTTAGCGCATATCTTACGTTCTGAATATATCCGGACATCCAAAAATTTATGTAATCATTAAAATATTTTATTTTAGTGATTGGCATGATAAAATTCCATTCGTCGCGAAATTTGGATCATTTTTCACGTCAGTTCGTGTTTCGTCGTTATTAACCGAATATCGTGATCGTACGACCAAATGAACCGACCTCCGTCATATTTTTTAGCATGTTTCATGTTCCCTATGCTTAGGCATCATTGTAGAGCCTTAAAAATGGCTTATCGGGCTTTAAAAGTGTCAAAATAGGCCTTAGACACTTGCAGGGACCAAAGCTGTAAATATGCAAACTTTTTGGTGAACTGATTTCGGTCGCGGGCCGCGTAGGCCAAACTTCACTCGTACGCGGGGCGCGAGAGCCTTTAGATCTGTAGAAACCAGTTTTCTGCATTCTGCAGCTGGTTTCTGGGTTTGCACAAGGTTTCTCCATTACCATGGGCTTGTTTTGGGCGCCCATGGTATTCCAAATCAGTGGGTATTACATGTACGGTCCAGACTGAAGCTTGTTTATCGAGGAACGATCCTAACGGTCTTGGAAATCCTATATAAACCCACCCCAACTTCATTTCAATTCACACATGATCTGAATATTCTCTAAGTTGAAGCTCAAAGCTTCATACCTGAGAATTTATAGATCATATCTTCGTAGCTTGGACCTTTTGTAAGTATTCTTTCGTGCTTTTATGCGTTTTTAAGCACGAAAGTCAAACAATGTTTGACTTTCTGCTTTGACCGGTCAATGGTCAACACGAGGTTCGTTTGAACTTCGCAACGTGAGCGTAATCATGATGGTCATAGTCCTTTGTGACTTTACCTACTGATTACCACGTTATTTAGGAATAGTGACGAGTCATAGTTTCGGTCAAAATACGCGTTTATGCGTATTTTGCAACCAAACTATTCTTGGGTATCAAAACCCTTTGTTTTGATATCAAACTTGTTTTCTAACTTCGTTAAACATGTTTTAACATGTTTAACTCGTCGCTTTTAGTTTAGTGCTTATATATGGTCGTAAGATAAGCGGTCTAAACAACCGCTTAGACTTTCGAACCCGACCCGTTTGGTCGATCATTAGGATCCAACCAAACATGTTTTGTGACCATAGTTGTTTAGGGAATAACCTTCTGAGGTTATACTTTATGATCACTTCGTTTAAGTAGTTGTATGATAGGTAGTTTATATGCCTTAAGTAAATGACCAAAATGCCCTTTTTACGCATAAATTCATTCTAAGCATATGTAACCTAAATTTTTACATCTAAGCTAATTAGGAAACATTATTAGACATGTTAAGGCATATAATACTTGTCATAGGACTAGTTAGGCGGTCCGAACGCGTTTTACGCAAACGACGCGTTAAAGTAGCGTAAGCTACCTAAACGGGTCGTAATGGGTCGTAAGCACTTAGGATAGGTTTTGATTTAGAATGTAGGATTTGATTAAACCATATTACCTGAGTTCCTATACTCATTTGGTTTACGAAACCTCATTCTATCTGATCTTCTGATTTAGGTCCGGTTTATTAACTTAGTTACCTATATTAGGTGCCGTTTGAATTCTGTGACCCCTCTAGCTTTGCTTGGTTGTTATTCAAGACTTCTAAGCATCCTCAAGTGAGTACATAGTCCCCTCTTTTACTGTTTTCAAATGTTTTGGGGTGAAACATGTGTGCTTAATTGTTATTTTCATGATTTCAAAGTATAAATTGATTATACATGCTAGTACTTATCTTTTGACAAACTGAATGATTATCTATGGTTTAAACACTAATTTTTCAAAGATTATAAAATTAATTGTTGGGTTGTACTTATTTTATACATTCACCAAACCGATTGGTATTACGATATAGCGCTATAGGACTAGACACCCCATTCCTGTTGTATGGAATGTCAGAAACCAAATTTTATCCAAATGGAAATTGCCTTTGTGGTATTTCTATAGTCTCTAAGGTGCAGTTTGATACACTAAGGTTTGAATTAATTCTAAATCACATTTTCTTTTGTATATTTTTATATACTTCCAAAGTATAGTTTGATATGCTCCCATATGTGATATTATTTACCAAAGTATAATTTGATATACTATGTACAAACCAACATATATTTTGTTAATTACTAAAACATAATTGATATGTTACTTTCAAACCAAAACATAGTTGATATGTAATTTTCAAACCAAAACATAATTGATATGTTATTTTCAAAACCAAAGCATAGTTGATATGTTATTTACAAAACCAAAGTATACTTATGATATACTACCGAAAACTATTATTTTAACAACTAAAGTATATTTAATATACTATTTGTTTAACTATTTTGGAACTGAAATATATTTTAATATATTACTTATCCGACTTTCTTAAAACCAAGGTATATTTTTATATATACTATAAACCTTTTTATCAAAACTTTGTTTTACAAACAACATATTTTATACAAACTCTTTTTACTTGGTTATTTATCTATGCATTATTCTTTTATATCATCTTATTTCTTATCAATTTTCGCATGATTTATAAAGAAAACATTTTTAAGTTCATGACTACTTTTTGTTAAACATTCTTTTAAACTTATAAGTCATGAAGCCTACATTAATAAAACCTATGTATCTCACAGACATTTTTATGCTGGCGTACCTATTTTTACATATGTTTCAGGTGCTGCTATGTGATGATTGTTGATGAATGATATACATAGGATGGACTTGTGCCTTAACGACTTTAAAACTTGAAAGACAATATTTGTATTTATCTGATTTGTAATAAACAATGAGTTCAATAATTCAATAAAATGAAACAATTTAATCCATGGTTGTGAAACAATGATTCTGTTACTACACTCCCCGACGTTTCCGCCACGTTTTGTTGTTTTACGTGGTCGGGGTGTGACACAGACCCAACCCCATCACCTAACTCCACACCGGCCCACTCACCACTATCCATACCGGCCCACTCTCCATCTTCCACTGCCACTCACCCGCCCCAAAACCAACCTTCCCCTATCCTGCCTAACATTAACAGTCCCCAACACTCACACTCATCTATCCAACCTAGCCCAACCCAAAACTCATTGGCCCAAACCACACCCCCTATCTCACACCCCATATCCTCTGATTTCCAAACAACTCCAACCCCACATCCTTTTGCTCATCAGACGCAACTCCCCCTAACTCAGCCTACCTCCAACTGTTCCTCACCACCACTTACTTCCGCACAACTTCAATCCTCTCACCCAACCCGAACCATGCGCACACGCGTAATGGATGGCATTTTCAAACCCAAACGACAACTCAATCTCCACACATCAACTGTTATTCCCGTACCCAAAAACCCCTCTGATGCTTTATCCATACCGGAGTGGCACAATGCCATGACTAACGAATTTCACGCTCTTATTAAGAATGAGACTTGAGAATTGGTTCCCAGGTGACCTCGCATGCACATAATCCGAAGTATGTGGCTCTTTAAACATAAGTACAAGTCAGCTGGTAGTTTGGAACGCTATAAATCTCGTTTGGTTTGTGATGGTCGCTTACAACAGGTTGGTATTGATTGTGGGGAAACATTTAGTCCGGTAGTCAAACCGGCCACCATTCGGACTGTTTTGTCCATTGCTTTATCACAGTCATAGAAGGTGCATCAATTTGACGTTACTAATGCCTTCCTTCATGGTACACTTAATGAAACCGCATATATGTATCAACCAATGGGTTTTCGGGATCGAAAATTTCTGGATCATGTGTGTCGCTTGAAGAAGTCTCTCTATGGTTTGAAACAGGCACCTCGGGCATGGTACCAAAGATTCACCGACTACGTTCTCACTCTCGGTTTTAATCAAAGTAAATGTGATGCATCTCTCTTCACCTATCATCATGGAACGGATGCCGCCTACCTTCTTCTTTATGTAGATGATATCTTACTAGTCACTTCTTCGGATACGCTTCGTCATCATCTTATGACACATCTGGCCAGTGAATTCACCATGAAAGATTTGGGTACTCTTAGTTTCTTTCTCGGCATTTCTGTCTCTCGTAGTGGCGACACCATGTTTCCGTCACAACAGGCCTATGCTCTTGACATTATTGCACGTGCACGTATGCAAGCATGTAACCCGGTAACCACTCCAGTTGACACACATACTAAACTTAGTGCATTGTCCGGTGACGCTTTTGACGACCCAACTCTCTATCGTAGCCTCGCAGGTGCCCTACAATACTTAACCTATCCGAATATTAGTTATACTGTTCAATAGGTATGTATGCATATGCATGCCCCTATAACTGAACATTGGAATGCTTTAAAACGTATCATCCGTTATATTAAAGGCACATCATCTTTGGGTCTTCATTTGGGTCGCTCTCTTAACCCGGCCCTATTAGCTTATACAGACGCTGATTGGGCCGGCTGCCCTGACACACGTCGAACGACTAGCGGATACTTTGTTTATTACGGAGAAAATCTTATCTCTTGGTATTCTAAACGATAAAATACCATTTCCCGCTCTAGCGCTGAAGCTGAATACCGAGGTGTGGCTAATGTTGTTTCTGAAATTTGTTGGTTACGTAATTTGCTTCTTGAACTACATCGACCTCTAAGTCGCGCTACCTTGGTATATTGTGACAACATGAGTGCTATATATTTATCGGGTAACCCTGTGCAACATCGATGCACAAAACACATTGAGCTTGACATACATTTCGTCTGGGAAGAGGTACAAAGAGGTCAAGTTAGAGTTCTTCATGTTCCATCTCGTTATCAAATCGCTGACATCTTCACTAAAGGTCTACCACGCATTCGGTTTGAAGATTTTCGGTCCAGTCTCAGCCAACGGTCTCCTCCCGCTTCGACTGCAGGGGTGTAATAACCTACGTATAATTATAATATTGTGTAAAGATATTGGTTCCATAGTTTGTGGCCATCAGTTTGTAAACTCCCTACATGTAAGGAGGTAAGGGCTCTATATATCGTGAATGATAAACACAGAGGAGGACACGATCCACATTAAAATTATTATACCATTGTTATCAATATCGAACCATACAATAAGAGAAAATGCTCAAATACCAATTATAGATCACTATCACATGGATCATTACGAGATTGACAATCAATCAAGGGTGCGGAATCCCCTTGATAAATCACATGAACACAGAAACAAGGTATTCAGATGAAGAACACTACAATCACTTTCAAACTGGTATTCTATTGATTAACCAACACGAATGTTTACAATCAATTCAATACCAAAACAAATCTCTCAGCCACTCTCTGTATATTTCTCACTCAATCTCACAGCCATTCTCTGTGTAACTGAAACTCTTGGAATCAACCAAAACCCTAATGCAAAACATGTTTGCATACTAGGCTTTGGACTGGGCAAGGCCATTCTCCAAGCTAATTACAACTCTAAACAAGCTAAACACAAATGCTAAGCCCAATACAAATTATCCAAAGACTAAGATGTTAAACTATTAAGCTGTTGTCATAAAATATGCACCAACATACACCGAGGTAAGTCAGACTCATTAGTGGAGATTACCTGTTTATCTTTTCAGTTTGTTAAGACAATTTGATGTCGGATGTGTACTTGTTATGTTGGAGAGAATTTATTAGCTTTGAGACATGTTGTGTTGGATGTGTATGAACTATTTATGTAGGAATTTTGACTTTGGATCATTTGACTTTTATGAATGTGCGTGTTGAAATCTGAATGGTTCAATCGTACAAAAAAAAACATGTACATATATGTTGACTTTAAATTGTCAAACAGGAGAACTCATGTTCATGCTTCAACAGTTTTAGATAGGTGAGCATTATAATATGCTCTTAATGATCATTATAATCAGTAATGATGCAGGAACAACATATGCATAATAAAAAAAACATGATGATCATTAAAATTTAGCTTCATTCATTACAAAGTCATGACAATACCATTACAAAGTGCATAAACTTAACCATTACAAAGTTCTTGCACTGCAAACATATTAAAAAGTTATTTCCAATGTGCATTATCATTTGACCATTCGGAATCAGACGAATGCTCCCCTGGGTACGGATCATGGTACTAATCATCCTCTGGTTCAGTCGTATAGACCCATGCCATTTACAATACTTTATGGTCATAGTCCTTTGGCTCCATCTTATAGTCTTTAGTAGGGATAACATCCTTTTCCTTTCTAGCCTTTGCATCATCGACTTTCTACACTCCTATAACATTGTCACAATCATCATACCATTCTTTATACGCAGAAGTCACCTTGGAGAAGTTATCAACTTCGACGGGTTTGTTTCCAACATCTTCAGCCTGATTATGGTAATAAGCAGGCTACCGTAATACATAAAAAAACATCACAACACTCACATATAACATAATCAGGGTATTGTAGGTTCAACAATACATATTTAATAACAACACACAAGTACCTTCACATAATCATTCATTACGAAATATCGATGTCAACATTACAGCCGCATACATCAACAACAAGTTGCTAACATTCTAAATCTGTTAAATTACCATTCTTAAACAAACAGTAAGAAAAGAACATCCAATTGAACATCAACAACCTCTTCAAGAGCATCGCCTCCTTGGTTTTCTTCATTAAAAATTCATCTTTCTTTTCATTCAAAAACAATAATGTGGAAATGAAGTTGTCACACCCAGGACAAGGGACTTTATCATCCCACCATTTGAATCACACCCTCCCAACTGTTAACCTAAACAAGTTATTTTTATACTGTGTAAATCTAAAGTAAAGTAGTAATGAGGGTAATTGATGTGCTAAAAGCGGTTTATAAAAACTAATTAATTTTAACCCTGAACAAGATACTCTAAGTTTTAAATTTATTAACTAGACTCTCTAAAACCTAAACCACACAACTGATAAGTGTACTAGTCAATGTAGTAAAGCTTAAGTAAGTCCGAGTATCGAACCCACGAGACTCTACTAATTACGTTTACTAAACTCGATTACTATTAACTAAACTGACTCGACTAATTTGTTTTGTTGTTTGGGGGAGGGGGTTCTAATAACCTAATGTAATTAATTAAAATTAACTAAAGGTGGCTAAGACACGAACTAAGATTGAGGAAGTGATCAAATGATGAGAAACACACTACCTAGGTCAGATTCCTACACATGTTTGACACATTCTATCGGTTATGGAACTATTGTGGAAACCGGGATCGTAAAATACTAAACTTAAAGGATAACCTAAAGGACCCTCGACCTTTCTCGAGAAGAGACCTATGGAAACCTAAAAGTTGTTAAACTACCGGTTTGGAGGATTCCCTCATGGGCTATTCTTCTATAATAATAAAGCACCCTATTGACAATCTACCTCATAGCGCGAAAGTCACAGATAACTATGGAATTATGATCGGACTCATCTAGTAAACGGAGATATGTGAATAAGGGATCTTTTCACGAAATATCTAACCTTAGAAACCTAATCACCCGAGACTAACTGACAACTTCTCACTTCACAACAATTAAGGTTGGTAGAACACTTAACCTAATCAAATCCCAACTAAACCCCAATGGTTACTACGTATGCTAGCAAACCATCTAATAGTCAACAGCACCAAACAGTCAACCTAGCATGCAATTATTATATGAAGGACATTCACCAAGAAACCTGAAGAGATATAATTCATAAAAGACCAAGTTATGCAAGCATGAACATAAGATCATATGGTAACCAAAGTTTATTACTTTATTATATTAAACCACAAATCAATCCATAAACCAAAAAGAACTAATATCAAAACATGTTTGTAGTCATTAAAACCTAGGCAGTGTATGAGAGTTTTAGCCTAGCATCATGTTCAAAATAGAAACAAAGTTTATAACGAGTTAACAAGACATAGTTAATTCAAATTAAACAAAGAAACTCAAAACCCGAATGGTAAAACACGCGAATCTTGATATCAATGCTTAAAGTCTTCAACTTTCACATTGCTTGCTTTCACAATCACCTCTCTTAGTGTCACACCCCAACCGATGGCGGAAACATCGGGGTGAGGCACTGAGCAAAACAGATTGTCCAAGAGAATCCATAAAACTATTCGCGAGAATATATTTAACGTCATGTCCCATACCATAACATATAAAGCACAAATAATTATTACAGATATTATTCTCAAAGACAAATATTGTTCCGACAACTCGTAAATTGTTCGTGGGTTTCTAGACGACCTAACTTGATTCCACAAAAGCCCAGCAATCCTAGCATCTTAAACACCTGTCACATACGTTAAAATAGGTCAATACACATAGTGTAATGTCACACCCCGACCACGTAGAACATACAAAACGTGGCGGAAATATCGGGGACTGTTGTAACAGAATTAATTGTTTCAAATCCATGGCAATTGAAGTTTCGTTTTATTGATAAAAAGTGTTACAATGTCTTAATAAACACATAAATACAACATAATTAACTAGTCTTGCATCTTTTATTGTCACTAAAGCCCAAGTCTGTCTATGTGTATCTTGATCATCTTATGCAACAGTTCCTGAAAAACACATGTGAAAATAGGTACGTCAGCATAAAAATGCCTGTGAGATACATAGGTTTTGTGAAAATAAGATTCATGACTTATGTTTGAGAAAATGTTTAGTCATGAACCTTGTTATTTGCTTTGTCTTTTAAATCATTTGAAAAACGATAAGATCAGATGATAAGTATAAATAAATGTAAGGTTAAATGAATAACCAAGTAAAAATGTGTTTGTATAAGATAAGTTGTTTATAAATCAATGTCTTGTGAAAAGTATGTTATTTGTATGAAATGTTCTATGTCTTAAACTGAAATGATTCAAATAACGTTACGACATGTAATACCATACAAACACTTATATATAGGAAGTACCAGCGGCGTATCCACCATGCTTGTATCATATTACACACGCATCGTTACTTAATCACTTAGTCAAACCAAACCAAACAATGTAAAATGTTCATGTCAAGATGTAAATCATGTCAAAATGTCTATGTCAAATATCCATGTCAAATGTCTATGTCAAATATCCATGTCAAATGTCTATGATCTAAAAGTAGTCAAGTAATGTATAACCAAAATGATATGTATGGTAAGTAAAAATTTAGACTACTTAAACCATAAGTAAAAATGTACAAAACAAAGTATTGAAGTAAAACTTGGTTTAAATCAAAGTTATGTTTTGTAGAATAATGCATGCTTTACCGATACAAACACTTATGCAGTATGTTAAACGCAAACATTCAAGCCTTGAGACAGCCGGATAACTATGTAAAAGTGAGTTATCAAAAGAATATGTATTCGGATTCGGTCATTCCTTTCATCCCCTTTCCCTGGGATGTCCGGAACGGGATTTGTCAAGTCCTATGGTACCACTACCTACTACCGAGCGGCATGATCGGTGTTAATGAATGTTATATAGACCCGTTAAACAAACCAAATGTCATACCAAAATGTAAGCATGAGATGAAGATAATGTACCTAGTATGCTAGAGTAAACATACAAGGTAGAGCTGTAAAACAATGTGTCCATATGTTACTGGAACATATGCAACAGAGATGCAATGTAAAATGATGTACTAAGTATGCTAAGTTAACATACAAAGTAGAAAAGTCATGTAAATCAATGTGCTTAGCATGTTATCAGTCAACATACATAGCAGAAAAGTAATGAAATCATGTACTATAATGTACTAACAAACATAGTCGGTATATGATGTGAAAACAGGAAAGCATGAAAGTAACAAGTAGGCACATGTGTTTCACCCCAAAACAGTTTGGAAAACAGTAAAAGAGGGGTCTATGTACTCACTTGAGATTGCTCAGAAGTCTTAGGATAACCACCAAGCAAAGCTAGAGATCACGGAATCAAACGGCACCTACTATAGGTAACTACATTAATAAACCGGACCTAAATCGGAAGATCGGGTAGTATTAGGGTTTGTAAACCAAACGAGTGTAGAGACTCGTGTCATTTGGTTTAACAAAGCCTACATACTAAAATGAAACTTAACCTAATTGTTTACGACCCATTACGACCCGTTTAGGTAGCTTATGCCACTTTAACGCGTCGTTCGCGTGTAACGCGTTCGGACCGCCTAACTAGCCCTATGACAAGTGTTATATGCCTAAACATGTTACATAATCCGTTATGTGACAAAAATTTAGGTTACATATGCTTAATTACCAATTATACATGAAAAGGGTATTCTGGTAATTTACCTAAGGCATATAAACTACCTATCATACAACTACTTAAACGATGTGACCATAGGGTATAACCTCGGAAGGTTATTCCCTACCTACTATGGTCACCTAATGTATTTGGTCGGATCCTAATGATCGACCAAACTGGGTCGGGTTCGAGGTATAAGCGATTTATTAGATCGCTTACCCTACGACCCTAGACAACGTGGTAATCAGTAGGCATAGTCCCAAGGGACTATGACCATCGTGATTACAATCACGTTGCGAAGTTCAAACGAACTTCGCATTGACCATTACTGGTCAACGCTGAAAGTCAAACAAAGTTTGACTTTCTGACTCGAAAAGCAGTAAAATAAGAACAAGAACGAAAGAATACTTACAAAGGGTCCCCGAATGCTAATCCCGATCCAAGAACTCAGGTATGAAACAATGGTTTCAACTTAGAGCTCTCAAAATCAGAATTCTAGTGAGAAATGCAATGGGGGTGGATGGGTATATATAGTTTTCGGGTAACCGTTAGGATCGTTTATTGAATAACGTGATCGAATCTCGTGCGTACACTTGTCGGAATGTTATGGAACCACATATGCTCCTTAACTTAGTGACACATCAACTTAAAACATGTGGTTAAGAATCAATTAGTTGCAACTTGTGTTTAGAACATGGAATCTGGTCCAGAATAGGCAGTCGCGTAGCGCGACTGGTAAGGCTTTAGGCGTCGCGCTACGCCACTGACCCATCTGATTCAGAAATGTTTCTAAATTGGCAGAAATGGTCCCTGTTGTGTTTTAAGCCCTTTTTCGATGCGTTTGAACCCCGTTAACCTCATTTCAAGGCTCTAAAATGAAGTTAAAGTATAGGGAACTCAAAACATGCTCAAAAATATGCCGGAGGTTGGTTCGTTTGGCCGTACGAACGCGATGTTCGCTTAATTACGACGGAATGCGCATAAGCGCGAAAAACGATCCAAATGACGCGACGAATGGATTTTTCTTAAGGCGAACACTAAAATATAATGTAGTCATGCTTACATAAATTTTTGGATGTCCAGATGTATTCAGAACGTAAGTTATGCGCGAAAATGCAAACTTGTGCACTTTTTGACACTTTTAGTCCCTGAATGACACAAAAGTTTATTTTAGCATACCGAACACCTCAAAGCCTATTTCTAAGCTATGTGAAGGATATTTATGGTATGTTTAACTTATGGTCATGTTCCGGAATGTCTGTTACAGTTCAAATTGGCATACTTTCGCAGTTTGTCAACTTTAGTCCCTGTAAGCGAATTAACTTGGTTTTGCCATACCAAAGCCTTCAAAACTTATTTCTAAGTTATGTAAAGGTTATTTAAGGTATGTTAAGCCTATTTCACTATTCCGGAGTGTTTGTTGCATTAAACTGGTTATATCTACGCATCGGTGCGCGTATAACCTTCCAGAAAGTGAATTTAGAGTTTGGATTCGAACAAGAATTGATATGTGCAAAATGATACACATATTTTTACAAATCCCAAGTATGAAATATAATATTTCATTGGTTCGGTATTTGTTTGATGGCCGTGGAGGCACAGGTGTTACATGTAAAGGTGAGCATACAAGTTTAATAGCATAATAGTAGCGAAATCGATTTACGCATAACCAGCATGTAACACGTAGAAATGTGAAGCATGTAAGCTATCGACAATGAAATATGCACAGACATGACTGCGAGTTGTAGAATGCGCAACACATATCACCACCGTGACACGTGAGAAATACCCTTAACAACCCCTGTCCACAACAGGTGCTGACTCCAAACTATAGTACTATCGCTGCTAAGGTGTCAGGCAACAATCACTGTGTAAACATAACATACAAGCATTTATCGAATAACACCTATAACATGCAGAGCGGTTAGCGTATAAAAGTAGTTGTGTTGTGTGTCGAAGTGATTTGATATAATTAATATTATGTCCCATACCATAACTTATCAAAGTAAAACAATTATTACAGACATAGATATCTCAAGGCAAATAATTGTTTCGATAACTCAAAATATTAAATTGTTTGTTTGTTTCTAGACTCTCCTACTCGGTTCCATGAAAGCAAGCAACATCCTAGCATCTCAAACACCTGTCAGATACGTTAAAATAGAGGTCAATACACATAGTGTAAAGGTGAGAATACAAGTTTAATAGTATAATAGATAGCGAAATCGTTTTACGCATAACTAGCATGTAACATGTAGCAAAGTGAAGCTAGTAGGTTATCGACAATGAAATATACACAGACGTGACTGCGAGTTGTAGAATGCGCAACACATATCCCCACTGGGACACATGAGTAAAGCCCTTAACAACCCCTATCCTCGACAGGTGCTGAGTCTAAACTATAGTACTATCGTTGCTAAGGTGTCCGGCAACAATCACTGTGTAAACATAACATACAAGCATTCATCGAATAACACGTATAACATGCAGAGCGTTTAGCATATAAAAGTAGTTGCGTTATGTGTCGAAGTGATTTTATATAAGTAACGTATGTAACACCCAAAAGTGCGTTAAGCAAAAAGGGATCGAGTATACTCACAGTTCGTGTTTAAAAAATAAACACAAGCTTGGATTGAAGGGAGCGCTGGAGAGTTTAGCCTGATAAGATAACGACAGTATAAGCGTTGAACAGTGCGTTAAACAGTGTCGAGTGGAATGAATGACGAACAGTGATCCGATCGGATGACCATCTGGACGGATGGTCATCCGGACGGATGACCATTCGGTCGGAGGGTCATTCGTTTGGGAGGGATGTGTTTGTGTATTGATTGAACTCTGAAGTTTTAGTTGTGCATTTTAAAAAGTGAGAAGTATCTCTGTTTGTCCAGCCATCCGGTCGGATATTCATCTGGACGGATGGCCGTTCGATCGAATGGTGATTCATTTGAGTAGAGATTACAAAGAACTACATCTTCCGTCCGGATAGTCATTCGATCGGATGGTCGTCTGATTGGATGACTATTTGTTGGAAGCTGATATTCTTTGAAGTTTTGCAATTTGTTTAAGTATGGAAACCCAAGTCACCTGGTCGGATAGCCGTTCGATCGGATGGTGATCCGATCGGACGGCGAGTCGTTCGGTAACGGTTGGTTTGAACTTGTAAAGAAAATCAGTTAAGTTTAGAAAAGTTTTGCAGTTGAACCGAGACGGTATGACAACATGTCAAACAACGGAAACCACATCGAGTCCAAGTCGTCTGATCGGATGGGAATCACCCCGTTCGGTCAGTAACTGTTCTCGACGAAATTTCATGTTCAACCCGTGAATCGGTTGTCTCTTTGATAGTAGTCTGTTCTGAGACCGACACTTCACTAGAGAATGAGTAGAAGGCCAGAACGAGCTCAGATTCTATCGGTTTTGAGTAGAAGTGAAGAATGTTTAAAGAAAAGTTGAAATCAGTTGGAAAATGTTTAGATTTGGTGAAATCGGTGTCTAAACATTGTGGAAATCCTTTAGACTATGGGGTATGGGGCTTGGGTTGGGGCGTGGGTTAGCTGAAAACGCCCAAGCCATCACCCCGGGGGCTTGGGTTGGGGCGTGGCCCCTTGGGGCGGGAGATTTAAGCTGGGCGTGGGGCGGGCTAGTGGTCCCATGTGGCGGGCTCCTATTCGCTTGGTGGCCATGTGTATTTTTTTAAGTTTTTGTAAAAAAAATTTCTTAATAAACTGCCAAGCCACGTCCCAACCCAAGCCCCGGCATACCCCATCCAAAGTGGGTTTGAGAATTGAGTTTTGAAATTACACGTGTCAACCCATGCCCCAAACCAAGCCCCACCATACCCCACGGTCTTGAATCTGAGTTGTTCTAGGTGAGATGAGATCATACTCCGGTGTTCATATGAACCCGTGATGACGTTACTCTAAAACAGCTCAAACCAGGTGGATTTCATGGTGAAATTGTGAGATTTGTTGGTGAAGATGATGAGAAAGTGTGTGTAGATGATAGAAGTACAAGATTTGAGATGAAAACTTACAATAATCGTGAGGAATCGAGAGAAAAGTGGCCTGAGAGTGCGTGGGTCGGAGGGAGCTGTCACATCATGAACAATGATGTGACAGGAGGGGTATTTATAGTGAGAGGAGGGGAAAGGCGGTGGAGGTCGATGGGTCAGACGGCCTTTCGATCGGATGGCCATCCGATCAGATGGTCATCCGGTCGGATGACCATTCGATCGAATGGTCGTTCGATCGGACGGCGCGTGTGAGTTGGTTTCCGACTTCCTTTTCGTGCGTTGAGCGTTGCGTTGTGTTTAAGCGAGTTGCGAGTAAGCGAAGCGATAGTATTAAATAATAGTTACACAAATAACATAACTAACATACAACAACATAAGTAACCTTGCGTTTTCAGTTCGCGATGAGTGTCACACCCCAACCGATGGCGGAAACATCGGGGCGAGGCACTGAGCGAAACAGATTGGCCAAGAGAAATTCCATAACAACTAAATTACCAGATAATTAATATTATGTCCCATACCATAACTTATCAAAGTAAAACAATTATTACAAACATAGATATCTCAAGGCAAATAATTGTTTCGACAACTCAAAATATTAAATTGTTTGTTTCTAGACTCTCCTACTCGGTTCCATGAAAGCAAGAAACATCCTAGCATCTCAAACACCTGTCGCATACATTAAAATAGAGGTCAATACACATAGTGTAAAGAGAACATACAAGTTTCATAGTATAATAGATAGCGAAATCATTTTACGCATAACCAGCATGTAACATGTAGCAAAGTGAAGCTAGTAGGTTATCGACAATGAAATATGCACAGAGGTGACTGTGAGTTATAGAATGCGCAACACATATCCCCACTGGGACACGTGAAGTAAAGCCCTTAACAACCTCTGTCCACGACAGGTGCTGAGTCCAAACTATAGTACTATCGTTGCTAAGGTGTCAAGCAACAATCACTGTGTAAACTTAACATACAAGCATTCATCGAATAACACGTATAACATGAAATAACGGTCAGCGTATAAAAGTGTTTGCGTTGTGTGTCGATGGTGATTTGAATAAGTAACGTATGTAACACCCAAAAGGGCGTAAAGCATAAAGGGTTCGAGTATACTCACAGATAGCGTTTAATAAATAAACACCGTCTTGGATTGAAGGGAGCGTTGGAAAGTTTACCTGATTACAGAACGATAGGATAAGCGAAGAATGGCGCGGTAAACGGTGACGAGTGAACCAAGTGACGAATGGTCATCTGATCGGATGATGATCCGAACGGATGGTCATTCGATCGGATGTCAATCTGTTCGGATGGTCATCCGGTCGGATGGCCATTCGGTCGGATTGACATTCGTTTGGGATGGATGTGTTTATGTATGATAGCTTTGAAGTTTTCATTATAGCATTTTAAAATCAGAGAAGTATCTCTACCTTTCAGGTCGTTCGATCGGATGGCGATCCGTTTAGCGAGACATTTCCCAAGAGAACAAGTTCACAGCAGGATGGTCATTCGATCGGATGGTCTTCCGGTCAGATGATAATCTGTTAGAACTGATGATATTTGAAAATTGATAAAAAGTTTAAGTGTTGAAGACCAAGTGCAATCCGATCGGATTGTCATTCGATCAGATGGCAATCCGATCGGATGGCAATTCGTTCGACCACCTGATCCTTTTGAAATTTGAAATATTTTGCTAAGTTTGAAAGTTTGCGGTTTGACCGAGACGGTATGACCACGTGTTAAACAACAGGAACCCCGCCAAGTCCAAGTTATCTGATCGGATGGGAATCACCCTAGTTAGATCAGTTAACTGTTCATGATGGTTTGTTCATGTTCAACCAGCGAAGTCGGTTATCTCGTTGATAGGAATCAAATCTTAGACAGATACTTCACTAGGAAACGAGTAGAAGGCCTGAACGAGCTCCGATTCTATCGGTTTTGAGTGCATGAGTGTAAAAGAGTTGAAAGAAAGTTATGAAAACATCTTTCAATCCTTTTAACCTTGAAAATGTTTAGATCTAGGTGAAATCAGTGTTAAATCATGCTAAAATCCTTTAGATCTGAGTTGTCCTTGGTGGAATGAGGCCAAATCTTGACGTTCATAAGAACTCCAAGATGACATCACCCTAGAACACCTCAAATCACCCGATTTCATGGTGAAAAGTTAAGATTCAAAGGTGAAAATGATGAAGAAGTGTGTGTAGATGATAGATGTACAAGATTTGAGTTGAAAACTTACAAGAATCGCGAGAAGTCGAGAGAAAAGAGGGCTGGAACGTGCTTGTCGGAGGAGAGAGCTGTCACATCACTGTTCATGATGTGACAGGGGGTATTTATAGGTTACTAAAAGAGGAAAGGTGTGCACAAGTGTCGGATCGGATGGCAACCCGATCAGATGGCCATCCGATCTGATGGTCATCCGTAAGGATGACCATTCGATCAAATGGTCATTCGATCGAAGGTTGCCGCGAGTTGGATTTCGATGTTTCGTTTTGCGCGTAAAGCGTTACGATACGTTTAAGCGAGTGTCAATTAAGTGATGCGATAGATGAATAATAGTCACACAATTAACATAACTAACGTACAACAACATAAATAATCTTGTGTTCTCATTCGCGGTGAGATTGCGTTGCAATAGGGTTGCGATTGCGTTTTCGATTAATAACCACAAACATAAAGTAAACATGCACAAGTACACATAATTAGCACACACACGTAAAACAATATACAAAACTTGTAATTAAAGTTGCGAATGCGATTACGATGCGATTAGCGATAAAGCGATAAATAGATTAGCGATTAACATCGGTTAAACCTCGATTATTATAGATACTCCACATAGTACAACTAAAGTACACAAATTAAAGGATTCGATTACAAGTCAAGGAAGTACATTCAATAGTTAATCAAGGAGTGACAGATCGCAATTAGCAATCTTTTATTCCTTTGACTTTGACTTGTACTTTGACTTTCAGAACGCGGGTTGTTACAATGAGATTACGTTGCGATAGAGTTGCGATTGCGTTTTCGAATAACACCTTTAACATATATAAACATGCACAAGTAACACATAGTAACACACACACATAGAACAATATTAATAAATGTGATTTGAGTTGCGATATGATTGTGATGAGATAGCGTTAAGTAGATTAGCGTTTAATTGCGTTTATCGCATTGTTACTTCACAAATTACAAAACATAAACAAATATAGAGTTAACTAGAGTATCGAATATCGGGGTTCCAGAGTACAAGTAATAATCAAGCAGGAAATGACAGATCTAATTAGCAATCTTTTCTTCCTTTGAATTTGACTTTGACTTGTACTTTGACTTCAAAAAGTCGGGTTGTTACAGCCTCCCCTACTTTAGGGAATTTCATCCCGAAATTAAGGCGTAGGCGTAACGAATAGCTGTGGGTACTTAGCCTTCATGTCACTTTCAAGTTCCCAGGTGAACTCGGCGCCGCATTTTCCTTCCCAGCGAACCTTCACTATGGGAATGCGTGAGCGTCGAAGTTTCTTGGTTTCTCGATCCATGATCTCGACTGGCTTTTCCACGAAGTGTAATGTTTCATCCACTTGTAGATCCTCAAGTGGTACATGTAAATTCTGCTCGACAAGACACTTTTTGAGGTTCGAAACATGGAAAGTCGGGTGGACGTTGCTAAGTTCCTCTGGTAGTTCGAGTCTGTAGGCCACCTTGCCAATTCTTTCCAGAATTTTAAAGGGTCCAACATATCGAGGCTCGAGCTTTCCTTTCCTGCCGAATCTGATCACCCCCTTCCAAGGTGAAACCTTTAGGAGTACGTGATCACCAACGTCAAATTCAAGGGGCTTGTGGCGTCTATCAGCATAACTCTTTTGATGACTCTAAGCTTTCAGGAGATTGTCTCGAATCTGGAGGATCTTGTCAGTCGTTTCTTGTAGTAACTTAGGACTGGTAATTTGCGCATCCCCAATCTCGTGCCACACAATAGGCGATCGACACTTTCTTCCATATAGTGCCTCAAATGGTGTCATTTGAATGCTAGAATGATAATTGTTATTGTATGAGAATTCTACTAAAGGTAAATGAGAATCCCAATTACCACCGAAATCTATAACACACGAGCGAAGCATGTCTTTAAGGGTACGAATTGTGCGTTCAGTCTGACCATCGGTTTGGGGATGGAAAGCGGTACTTAGGTTAAGGGTAGTACCGAGAGAAGATTAAAATGTTTCCCAAATACGTGAGGTAAACCGACCATCGCGGTCAAAGATGATATCACGAGGCGTCCCGTGTCGACATATAACTTCTTCGGTATAGATCCGTGCTAATCGTTCTACGTTGAAGTCTTCTAGTATTGGCAGAAAATGAGCAGATTTAGTAAGACAATCAACGATAACCCAGATGCTATCATGACCTGATGGCGTGCGGGGAAGTTTCGTTATGAAGTCCATAGCTATACTCTCCCATTTCCACATAGGGATCTCGGGTTGCACGAGTAAGCCAGAGGGTCTTTGCTGTTCAGCCTTGACTTTCGAACAAGTCAAGCACTTCGAAACATAGATAGCGATATCCTTCTTCATTCCAGGCCACCAATACCGAAAACGGAGGTCATTGTACATCTTGTCGGCACCGGGATGAATGGAATATCGATACTTGTGGGCTTCAATCAACAATATTTCCCGAAGGTTATTGCGACTTGGAATCCAGATGCGATCAAGATAGTAATAGATACCGTTCGATTTGGTGACAAGTTGGGTTTCAGCACCGTACTTCTTCATTTCCTCTTGCAAGGTATTCTCAATGAAGCAGACGTGCTGAGCGTCGCGGATTAGCGCTTCGAGGTCGTGTTGGGCATGAGTATTACGATCGCTATGCAAATAGCTTTGTCGGCTTAGAGCGTCGACAACGACATTAGCTTTGCCAGGGTGATAACGAATCTCACAGTCGTAATCGTTAAGAAGTTTAACCCATCGGCGTTGGCGCATATTCAGTTCCTTTTAGTTCAAGATGTGTTGTAGGCTCTTATGGTTGGTGAAGACCGTACACTTGGTACCGTAATGGTAGTGTCGCCAAATCTTCAATGCAAAAGCAACAGCACCAAGCTCGAGATCGTGGGTTTTGTAGTTCTTCTCGTGGATCTTGAGCTGGCGAGTGGCGTACGCGATAACCTCGTCTCGTTGCATGAGAACACAACCGAGGCCGAGGTTAGAGGCATCGTAGTAGACTACGAAGTCATCGTTTCCGTCGGGTAACGTGAGGATAGGAGCATTGCAGAGCATATGTTTGAGGGTTTGAAAGGCTTGCTCTTGTTCGGTTCCCCAAACAACAGACTTGTCTTTATGCGTCAAGGAGGTAAGCGGAATGGCGATTTTTGAGAAATCAGCGATGAATCGATGGTAATAGCCCGCCAATCTGAGGAACGAACGAACTTCGGATGGTGATTTTGGTGTAACCCAACTCTTAACTGCTTTAATCTTCGTGGGGTCGACGTGTATACCTTGACTATTGACGATATGACCGAGGAATTGAACCTCCTCCAGCTAGAATTCACACTTGGAGAACTTGCCATAGAGTCGATTCCCTTGGAGTAATTCGAGAACCAAACGTAGATGTTACGGGTGTTCAGCTTTCGATTTCGAATAGATAAGGATATCATCGATAAACACGAGGACGAAACGGTCGAGAAAGGGTTTACACACGCGATTCATCAAATCCATGAAAACCGCGGGTGCATTGGTTAAACCAAAGGGCATTACGATAAATTCATAATGCTCGTATCGGGTTCGGAAAGCAGTTTTAGGTATATCTTCCTCCTGGATTCGTAACTGGTGATAACTTGAGCGTAAATTGATCTTCGAGAAACACGTAGCACCTTGCAACCAATCAAACAAATCATCGATTCGGGGCAGGGGATAGCGATTCTTGATGGTGAACTTATTCAATTCCCTATTATCGATGCACATCCGGAACGATCCATCCTTCTTTTTGACAAAAATGACAGGTGCGCCCCAAGGAGAGGTGCTAGGGCGAATGAAGCCTTTGTCAAGTAATTCCTGGAGTTGACTCGAGAGTTCGCGCATTTCAGACGGAGCGAGGCGATAAGGAGATTTAGCAACAGGATTAGCTCCAGGAATGAAGTCAATAAGGAAATCAATATCACGACTCGGGGGTAAACCAGGTTGATCGTCAGGAAAAACAGTAGGAAAATCACGAACCACAGGCACCTTATCCATTGCCCTCTTTTCCTTTTCCTCCGCTACTACTATGTGTGCCAAGAAAGCTTTGTATTCCTTTCGGAGATACTTGCTCGCTTGTATGCACGACATGAGTTTGAGATCCTTTGATGAAACTTTTCCATAGACACAGAGTTGATCTCCATTAGCGAGCGAGAAACGAATCATCTTATCAAAGCAAACGGCTTCAGCACGATTTTCACGAAGAAAATCCATGCCTACTATGATATCAAAACTACCAAGCTGCATCGGGATAAGATCGATAGGGATAACGTGATTGTTGAGTTCAAGCTTAAAATCACGGAGAACAGAATTAATAGTGACGGTTCTTCCAGTGGCAACTTCTACGTCGAACGTCATAGGAAGATTAGCGCGTTTACGTTTTAAGAGCTTTTCGAATTCTAACGATACAAAATAGTTATCGGCTCCAGTATCAAATAAACACGAAGCATATATACCGTTGACAAGAAACGTACCATTAACCACATTTTTGTCCGTTTGCGCCTGGCGGACGTTGATGTTGAATGCACTACCGCGTGCTGCTGGCTGTTTTGCTGCTGCTGTTGAGGTTGTTGCTGTTGATGTTGTTGTTGCGCTGGTTGCTGCTGTGGCTCTTGCTTCACCACTATGTTCAGTCAGACATTTGCAAAGTGGTTAGGATCATCACACGCAAAGCAGGCTCTTGCGTAAGCAGGAGCTGCTTGTTGACCCTGTGGAGCGGGAAGAGGAGTACGGCAGTTGGCAGTAAAGTGGCCGTAAAGGTTGCAATGAACACAAAATCGACAAGCGATCCCAACAGGATGGTGATAAGTACAAGTAGGGCACAACGGGTGCGGACCAGTGTATACACGTTTTGCAGGAGGTGCATTGGTCATAGGTGCAGCTACTTGGTGGTTCTGGGGTTGAGGTTGGGCAGGTACAGCATTGAGAGGTGCGGTGGTGACAGCACAATTCTTGTTGCTGTTGTTGTTCTTGTGCTTGCGGCGTGAAGACTTGGAAGCTTGAGGTACGGCGGTTTCAGCGGTGGGAGAAGCAGTGACTTGGTGGAGACTTTTGGTGGTGTTCTTGAAGTAACCAGCCCTAACTCGCTTGTCATTGATTTCTGCATCGAGTAGATAAGTCTCTTCGATGGTAGTCGTCTTGGCGGCTTGCACGAAATCAGCAACACAATCCGGTAAAGCACGGATGTATTTCTTGATGGTAATGTCGGGAGTTGAGACTTGGTCGGGACAAACGATGCTAAGCTGCTTAAAGCGCGCAGTAAGACTAGCATTGTCGCCACCCTCTTGCTTGATGTTCCAAAACTCGTCCTCCAGCTTCTAAAGCTCATGGGGAGGGCAGAATTCTTTCATCATAAGTTCCTTCAATTCCTCCCAAGTAAGCCCATAGGCTACGTCGTTCCCTCGCCTGTTCCTTTCGGCGGTCCACCAATCCAGAGCCCTAGACTGGAAAATGCTAGTTGCGTTGACAGTGCGGAGGTTATCAGGACAACCGCTTTGGCGCAAGGTGACTTCAATCGAATCGAACCATTGAAACATGGCAATAGGCCCGTCTTCACCAATGAAGTCTTTGGGGCCGCAGGCCTTAAACTGCTTGAAGCTAAAAGTAGCGCGAGGAGAGTTGGTCCTAGATTCCTCAGAGGACTTGCTACCAATTTCATTGATTTCGCTGACGATTTGCGGAATGACCTTAGCCATTTCCTTGGCGACTAGCGAGGCGATGCGTTTGTCAGCGTGGTTGCGGTGGGTAGCTCGGGAGGTATGCGAACCGAATGACGACATTGTCTGCAACAAACATCGTCATAGGACTCAGACGCGATCAAATCGAGTATATTCTAGCGCGCTACCCAAAAGCTACTTTATATAAAGCACAGGAACACGTCGGCATATAACACATAGTCACATAATCACGTAGGCGCATAACCACATAGGCTCGTAAACACATATGCACCTAAGCACAGAAGCACGTAACCCACATAAACACTTATTCAACTATATTTTGCACATATTCACCTACATATATTGCACGTATTCACCTATTAATCAATTTTGCGAAGAGCGTTCGAGAGATGCGAGTGCGAGGAGTGAGTAACATAAGCGAGTAACATAGCATGCGATTTGTTAGCATATTGAGATATAAATAGTTGTGCGTGTTAGGCGTCTTCCATAAAGCGAGGTGCGAAAAGAGATAAATCTCCAAAATCGAAACACATAAACATTTAAAACCACATAAAACACATAAAATTTACACATAAAATCAAAGAACCAGCGGTTGTGAGCTCAGAATCGAAACACATAAACACATAAAATCAGCGATTGGAGCGTCTGGGTGTGAGACATCGACTACCCAAAGTGATTCGACTGTTCTCAAGGATCTCGAGTACAAGCTTTAGCCTAATAGACTGTGCTCGCTCTCACCGACATACGGCGAATGCCACTCATCCTTTCGGTTATTCGCGCAACTAGAGTCGTTGGAATCCATCGAGACTTTGGTGAGAGTTTTGTAAAAACCAAAGTAGGAAGCGGAACAAGTCATCAAGATTCGGGTTTCACTCCTGACTGCATTCCTGTTTGTGTGAAAGAATCACGAGAGATATAGGGAGATTTGTGTCGAGATATGGATTTCACTCCTGACTCAATGCAAATTCTCGTGTTTATAGTAAAAATGTGTGTCGAACGAGCGATTTAGTCAAGAGTTTGCGGCTTTCACACCTAATCTCGACCCAATCATTCGTTTGTTTTTCGAAAAAAAAAATTGTGTGTGTCGTGCTTGCCTTAGGAAAGGCAAAGTGATAGTGTTCGACCTTAGGAAAGGCCGATTCTGCATGAAGTTGTAGTATGCGATGTTCGCGCAAGAACGAGTTCGAGAGAGCATAACAGAAATAGGCTCGTGCAAAACCCCTACCGGGTTCGCCCAAGGCGGTCTGTTGGTACTTAGACTATAGACTAGGTCATTTCTGAGACTTTGACCCAGACTAGGTCGAGTCTTGCCTAATTCCCTATAGTTATGGCTCTGATACCAATCTGTCACACCCCAACCGATGGCGGAAACATCGGGGTGAGGCACTGAGTGAAACTGATTGTCCAAGAGAATCCATAACACTATTCGCGATAACATATTTAACGTCATGTCCCATACCATAACATATAAAGCACAAATAATTATTACAGATATTGTTCTCAAAGACAAATATTGTTCTGACAACTCATAAATTGTTCGTGGGTTTCTAGACCACCTAACTTGATTCCACAAAAGTCCAGCAATCCTAGCATCTTAAACACCTGTCACATACGTTAAAATAGGTCAATACACATAGTATAAAGGTGAGCATACAAGTTTAATAGCCTAATAGTAGTGAAAGAGATTTATGCATAACCAGCATGTAACACATAGAAATATGAAGCATGTAAGCTATCGACAATGAAATATGCACAGACATGACTGCGAGTTGTAGAATGCGCAAAACATATCACCACCGTGACACGTGAGAAATACCCTTAACAACCCCTGTCCACGACAGGTGCTGAGTCCAAACTAGAGTACTATCGTTGCTAAGGTGTCAGGCAACAATCACTGTGTAAACATAACATACAAGCATTCATCGAATAACCCATATAACATGCAGAGCGGTTACCATATAAAAGTAGTTGCGTTGTGTGTCGAAGTGATTTGATATAAGTAACGTATGTAACACCCAAAAGTGCATTAAGAAAAAAGGGATCGAGTATACTCACAGTTCGTGTTTAATAAATAAACACAAGATTGGATTGAAGGGAGCACTAGAGAGATTAACCTGATCAGATAACGACAGTATAAGCGTTGAACAGTGCGTTAAACAGTGTCGAGTGGAATGAGTGACGAATAGTGATCCGATCGGATGACCGTCCGGACGGAGGACCATTCGGTCGGAGGGTCGTTCGTTTGGGAGGGATGTATTTGTGTATCGATTGAACTTTGAAGTTTTCGTTGTAGCATTTTAAAATATGAGAAGTATCTCTGTTTGTCCAGCCATCCGGTCGGATGGTCATCCGGACGGATGGCCGTTCGATCGGATGGTGATTCGTTTGAGTAGAGATTACAAAGAACTACATCTTCCGTCCGGATAGTCATTCGATCGGATGGTCGTCCGATCGGATGACTATTCGTTGGAAGCTGATATTCTTTGAAGTTTTGCAATTTGTTTAAGTATGGAAACCCAAGTCACCTGGTCGGATAGTCATTCGATCGGATAGTGATCCGATCGGACGGCGATTCGTTCGGCAACAGTTGGTTTTAACTTGTAAAGAAAATCAGTTAAGTTTAGAAAAGTTTTGCAGTTGAACCGAGACGGTATGACAACGTGTCAAACAACGGAAACCACATCGAGTCCAAGTCGTCCGATCGGATGGGAATCACCCCGTTCGGTCAGTAACTGTTCTCGACAGAATTTCATGTTCAACCCGTGAATCAGTCGTCTCTTTGATAGTAATCCGTTCTCAGACCGGCACTTCACTAGAGAATGAGTAGAAGGCTTGAACGAGCTCAGATTCTATCGGTTTTGATTACAAGTGAAGAATGTTAAAAGAAAAGTTAAAATCAGTTGGAAAATGTTTAGATTAGGTGAAATCAGTGTTTAAACATTGTGGAAATCCTTTAGATCTGAGTTGTTCTAGGTGAGATGAGATCATACTCCGGTGTTCATATGAACCCGTGATGACGTCACTCTAAAACAACTCAAACCAGGTGGATTTCATGGTGAAATTGTGAGATTTGTTGGTGAAGATGATGAGAAAGTGTGTGTAGATGATAGAAGTACAAGGTTTGAGATGAAAACTTACACGAATCACGAGGAATCGAGAGAAAAGTGGCCTGAGAGTGCGTGGGTCAGAGGGTGGTGTCACATCATGAACAGTGATGCGACAGGAGGGGTATTTATAGTGAGAGGAGGGGAAAGACGGTGGAGGTCGACGGGTCGGACGGCCTTTCGATCGGATGGCCATCCGATCGGATGGTCTTCCGGTCGGATGACCATTCGATCGAACGGTCGTTCAATCGGACGGCGCGTGTTAGTTGGTTTCTGACTTCCGTTTCGTGCGTTGAGCGTTGCGTTGCGTTTAAGCGAGTTGCGAGTAAACGGTGCGATAGTATTAAATAATAGTTACACAAATAACATAACTAACATACAACAACATAAGTAACCTTGCGTTGTCAGTTCGCGATGAGATTGTGTTGCGATAGAGTTGCGACTGCGTTTTTGAATAACACCTTTAACATATATAAACATGCACAAGTAACACATAGTAACACACACACATAGAACAATATTAATAAATGTGATTCGAGTTGTGATGCGATTGCGATGAGATAGCATTAAGTAGATTAGCGTTTAATTGCGTTTATCGCATTGTTACTTCACAAATTACAAATCGTAAACAAATATAGCGTTAACTAGAGTATCAAATATCGGGGTTCGAGAGTACAAGTAATAATCAAGCAGGAAATGATAGATCTAATTAGCAATCTTTTCTTCCTTTGACTTTGACTTTGACTTGTACTTTGACTTCAAAAAGTCGGGTTGTTACACTTAGCTGTTAATTCGTATTAGGGTTGTTGTAAGTCATAATGATGTTTATTTAGTTTATATATCATAATCCATGAAACCTTGTAACCCTAATGTCACTTTTGCGATTTAAAGGGCTGTCGCGCGACGTGATAGTGTTATCTTCTCTCTGTCGCACGACGCGACACGGACTTTTTCCTGGATTTCTTCGTGTTGTCGTTTCGTTGAACTACCCGATCACGTGCGACTCGTCCGGAGGCTCGGCTTCCTTATTATTTTCTTGTTTTCAGCTTTTTTCTCCTCTAGAGCCTTGCAAATCACACAAGACACAATAATATACAAAACCGATGGTAAAACGACACAAATAGACTTGAAATATTATACAAACTATACAAGAAAACAAATGTATTTTGCATTACATCAGTCATCTAAAAATATCAACATCAAACTTGTTCCCACTACCAATTTGAAAAACGAACACTTACATAGCACAAGTAGTGACGATCTGGATTGGCTGCACTACTTGAGTACTTGTAGCAAGTAGAAGCACCACATGAACAGATGATGTCTGAAGTCTGAGTTATGAGAGAATGATCATTGTGACATTGTCGAAGTGGTGTTGAATTTTCTGATGCAAGTGTTCCAGTCATCGAGTTGTTGAAGAAACAACATATAAATTGAAACGAAGGCTCCAATTAGTAATAATCTTTGAAGATAAGGGCAAATGGGTCAATTCACACGAAAACTGACGGTCAAACATGGACAAACTAACAAAAGTTAAACTGTGGAACTCATAGTGGAGTGCTTTTTGAAGATTGGACACCCAGGCTGCAAAATTTTGCTTTTGGGGACTCGACCTGACATCGCAAAACATTTTCAGGGACGCAAATTGCATTTTATTATATGTATACAGAAAAATCTTGTTATCATTAAAACTACAAATAAAAAAAATGGTGGAGATACAATAGGAAGTTTATTTGGCTAGGAAGGCTAGGAAGTGATCTTGACCATCCATTTAGTTAATCAATGGCTAAGATTAAATCAGGGAAATTGAAAGTAAGAAAAGAGGCGCGTGACTTTTTTCAGGGGCATTCTAGTCAATCCAAGGCAATAGTTTCTCTCTCCTCCAATTCCCCCCCATTTTTTAAACGTTAATAACTCTTTCATACGACATTACTTTTTATAAAAATTGCGCCAAAAAAACGAGCGTTTTTTTATCTTTAAAACGAGTATACTATTGCTATATTTTCAAAAAAAAAAATTAACCCAGTTGCGTAAAACGCAATAGAAAAACCCTCAGTATCGTAAAACGCAATGAAAAAAAAACCTAAAAAATGACATTTTTCTAAAACGCAATGCACCAAAAACACAAAGAATTGACTTATTTGTAAAACGCAATGGCCAGAAAACACAAAGAAATGTCTTATTTCTAAAACGCAATAGCCTAAAAACTCAAAAGAAAATGTACTTTCTAAAACGCAATGGACTAAAAACACATAAAAATGTGTTTTACCTAAAACACAATGCACCAAAAACACATACAAATGTCTTATTTCTAAAACGCAATGGCCAGAAAACACTTAAAATGTCTGTTTTCTAAAACGCAATGGACTGAAAACACATAAAAAAGTGTTTTACCTAAAACGCAATGCACCAAAAACACAAAGAAATGTCTTATTTGTAAAACGCAATGGCCAGAAAACACTTAAAAATGACTCATTCTAAAACGCAATTGCCTAAAAAACAAAAGAAAGTGTTCTCTGTAAAACGCAATGGACTGAAAACACCTAAAAAGGTGTTTTACCTAAAACGCAATGCACCAAAAACACTTCAAGAATGTGTTTTTCTAAAACGCAATGGCCTAAAAACACCAAAGAAAGTGTTCTCTCTAAAACGCATTGAACCATGACAATAGTTTTGTCTGTGCTGTGAACTGTCTGAACCAATGCAGTTTCCAGACGCAATTTACAGAAAATTAAATTTTCTGATGCATTTTTATTACAGCAATTTCTCAACCCCAGCCAGGGGCTCTGCCCCTTGGACCCCGCCAGGGGCTGCCGCCCCTGGGACCCCGCTACCAGGGGCGCTGCCCCCGGACCCCCGCCAAGATCATAAAACGCAATGACTAAATCAAAAACCCAGATCGTAAAAATGAAATTAAAGAATTTCTTACATGAATCGAAGTGATTTCTTCAACAATTGACGAATTTTGAATGATTGAAACACTTATCAGCGCTCGAATCGAACGGATCGAGTGATTATCTTCAAAATCACCGGAAAAAACGAGATTTTGTATGAAATTAAACTGGGTTTTCTTCAAAAAAGCTGAAGAACACGTTGATCGGGTATTTGAATCATTGATTGGTGATGAAAATCGCACTATAATGTAGTGATTATTGAGATAGAAAGTGAAGAAATGGTTGAAGATGGTGGGTTTTGAAAATGGTGGGTTTTAAAGTTACTGGGTTTTGAAAAGGAAGAAGAAAGGGTTGGATTGACTAAAATACCCTTTTTCTTTATAATCATATTGCTTCCTACACTTCCTAGCCAAAATAAACTTTCTAATTTCCAAAAAAAAAAATAGAAAATAAAGTTATACTTCTTGTTCCACTACGTTCAAAAAATCTTTTTTTTGCTAAACTCGTATCTTGATAATCTTTCAAAAACATCTTATCTTTTTAGTAGAGAAAAAGTCAAAAATAGCTAACAGTCAAAAGAATTATTCATCCTTTTTTCGGAGGTATGAATAAAAAGGAGAAAATTCGCTGAGAATAGATCGAACCATTGCAATGTCTCATTGACAATTTCCGTCATATTAATTTCGTAATTAAATATAAAATTTGAATGTGTACGGAGATGCAAAATGGAATATGTATTTTTTTAAATTGTTTTAAATTTTTTAAACATAAATCACTTTAATATAGTTTTCCGTTATTTTTTAATATGTAATCCATCAAAAAACTGAATTCGTTCTCTTTAATTAAAATACAATAGTACTATAAAAAACTGAACTCGTTCTCTTTAATTAAAATACAATACAACATATTTTTTTTCAAAAATTCTATTTTAAGTGTTGAGAAACTCACTTAAAGTACAATATTATTATACTATACTTTTTCATAAAACTCTTTTTTAAGTATTGATAAACTCGTGCATGCAACTCAAGTATGTGTATTTTCATACTATTAATTAGCAACATTTTGGCCTTTTTTTTTTTTTTTGTGGTTTTACCCAATCTATGGGTTTTTTCTTAAAGTGATTTTTCACTTTTATTTCAGAAATTTTTATTTTTTGCATTTTAACCCTTTTGATTTTTATGTTTACATCAAAGTTTTCCATCTTTTCCAATTTAAACCTCAACACCTTTTTTATTTTCACCTTTGGTCCCTTATATTTTTTATCTAAATTTTGTAAGTTAACACGCTACAACGTGCGCGTGGGGTTCAACGTTTTTCGTCTAATTTTTACCATTTGATAGGCTTATCACAACGCGTCTATTTTCCCCATTTGGTAAGTCTGTCACAACTTGAAAGTCCTAGATCGACTTAGTTACTTTTTTCATATGTTTTACGATTCGGTGTAATTTCTTCTCATTAACATGCCGCCACGGCATGCATGCTTCAACGATTTTATGTTTACTTTTCATTCGGTGTTATATTTTCCTTTTTTATATATATTTTGATTTTACAAGTTTTTCTAGAGTTGGTGGTTGCTTTCAGTGATTAAGAGCGATGATGAACAGTGATTCAAAAATTTTAAGTGGTTATTTATTTTCTTTTCTAGTTTTAAAGTATTGATCTATTTTTAATAATATTTTATTTTTCTCTTTTATTTTTAAAGTATTTATTTATTTTTAATAATATTGTAATTATCATTAAGTTTGATTTTTTTTGAATTAAGAGTGATGATGAACACTGATTCAAATTTTTTTAAGTGATTAATTATTTTCTTTTCTATTTTTAAAGTATTTATGTATTTTTAAGACAAAAGATCAAATACAAATACACTTATCATATAAAACGTACGAATATGGTGAAAATGTATAAAAACGCGATGACATTTTCGTAATTATTTACTCGTAAAGTAATTATCAAAATTACTCTACAAATGATCTTGTAAGGTAATTTTGATCTTGTAGGGTAATTTTGTAAAATGTTCTTGAGGTTAATTTTAATCTTGTAAAGTAATTTTGATCTTTTAGGGTAATTATCAAAATTACTCTACAAGTGTATCAAAATTACTCTGCAAGTTTATCAAACAACAAACAATTCAAAAGTACTCTATAAAATCATTTGTACTACAAGTGTATTTTGTAGAGTAATTTTGATCTTATATGATAATTATCAAAATTACTCTCCAAGTTTATCAAACAACATACAATTCAAAATTACTCTACAAAATCTTTTGTAGAGTAATTATGATAATGGTACCGATACATATGTTGTTCAGCCTGTCTCGATTCGATTTAGTATGAGAACGGCACAATATTTGTTTTCAATAAAATTTGTATCGCAATGCCGGAAAAAAATAAACATAGAATGCAAACTAAACGTACTGATACCAACTAAACAACATTGATCCATTTTTATTGTTTTCAACCGATGCAAGGTTTTTCTTTTCAATTACGATAGCGAGTGTTGGTATCTAACGATCCGAACAAATAGTGATCGAATTCCTGCCGCAAAGCTCGGGGAATCTCACTAGTATATTTTATCAACAAATACAAGTTGTAAAATCATTGAAAATGTATTTATCAATTAGTGATATATACTATTTATGAAACACTCATGTATTATTTGCAAAATACATTAAACTAAACAATCTTCAGTGTTTTTAAATATACATTACCGTTATAGTTTGATCATCGACAAGTATATAATAGAAAAGACTCCTATCATACCACCATTAATCCACTTCTAAATATCAATTACAAAACACAAAAAAAAATATATATATATACTAATCATCAATTACATTACAATTACAAAACTTACAAAACACAACTAAAAAAAAAAAATCCTAACAATGAGATGAGAAGAACGAATTAGCCATACATCACAATGAACTTGATCACTAATGTCTCTTGATAAATCCAGTCTTTAAACCCTTCTCAGTCTCATTATCAGAAAAACATAAACTGCTCAACTTATCCACTCCATCATATCTGGTTGAACAACTTGAAACATCCACCTGTAGATCATCACGTTTTGTTTGTAACAAAGATTGAAAACCAAAAATAGGGTTTTGTGTATCCAACAAACCCTGCGTCACAGGCGGTGTAGGAAACATCGAACCTCTTCCACTTCCACCGCCGGAGAAAACATCAAGACGACGGGAAAACGGTGAGGATGCGGCGGCGGAGAACGGTGCAGCAGGGATGCCGGTGAATTCTTGAACCATTTGCCGGAAGTTAGTGGTGTCGGTTGTGAGAACAGTGGTGGGTGTTCGACGGGAAGCTCGTGTACGCTTTTTCGGGTTCTTGATTGATACTCCGACATGATGGGTACCGGAATCTTGACCGGTGTTTGCATGGGAACTGATCACCGGCAGTTGAGAGTGCATGAAGACGTCGTCGTTTTGAACTGCACAAAAACCAGTGAAAGTTGGATCATAATTAACATGGTCAAAGAAAGTGGGATTAGGGTTTAGTAAAGAAGAGATGGGGTCGGTTAGGGTATCGCCGGCGGGAGCGACGGTGGAGGTAGGTAAGGTGACACTGTTGCCGGAATTCATTTGTGGGTTTGGAAGAGGAAAAGGAAAGAATGAGAGAAAAGTAGGAGTTATTTAAGGAGGATGGAAGATATGGTAGAACGTGGTTTTCTCTTGATGCCACCGGTTTCACACTTTGTTTTTCTTTTCAATGGTGATTATGTCCACCAAGAATATCTCTCACCATCCATCAATCTATCAATCATTATCTCTCTGTATATTTTAAGAGAATTGTGTATCGAATTATTAATACAAGGATAATAAGCAATATAATATATGGTTTCAAAACTCGTTCTATAACCATTTTTCTTTTTAGTTATTTTACATTGTTTGGTAGACGACAAACAAATCATAGGTGGTGAGTGATGGTAGGCGGTGGCAATAGGCGGCGGCAATGGTGGGGGAGAGGGGTGACGGTGGTTGTGGTAATAAATTTTGGGGTGTTTGAGTAAATGAGAATGCTTGTGTGTAATAGGTGATTTTATTACTTTGAATAAACAAAAACTCTTTGTTTCACTTTCTTAGACTGTCCGCAATGCAAGAGGCTACATTTACTACATGCATCCTAGTCATCACTGCCACATCAGCTTTTTACCTATCTTTTCCACATGCACTCTCTCTCCTCTATTTAACTCCAACCCATTCTTCTCACATGCATCCTCTCTCTCCTCTATTTGGACCCACTTTCTCCACTTTCTTCACTTTCTCTCTCTGCACTTAAGTGCACTTCATGAAGTGCAAGACCCATTAAGTGCACCCCACCCCAATGCATCATTCACAAGTGCACACGCCACGTCATTAAGTGCAACCCTCCAAAACGAAGCATTGGAGGCAGTCTTACAATAGTCAATTTCGTTCCAACTCCTATTTATGAATACCAAACAATACATAAACTTTAATTTTTGCTAACTTAATCTTTTGGCGAAATCTAACTTCTTCAGGTTTTTTTTTTCAGTTTTTTTTCTTCAGTCAAATGACCTTCTTGATTAATTAACTTAACATTTTGGGGGTGTTTGGGATTCCTTTTAAAAGTGACTTTTGGAGCTCATAAGGACTTTTGAGAATGAAAAGGAAACCCAAACATCATTTGAGAAGAACTTTTGAAGCATAAGCAATTCCAAACACCATGAAAAAAATGACTTTCATTACTAATTATGTCTTCAAAAAGGAGTTTTTGAGAACTAAGGATTTCTCACTTCTAGATTTAAGGACTTTTTGAGAAGGAGAAGTTGAAAAGGAATCCCAAACACCCCCTTTCTAATAGAATCATTGTATATCATCATATTATAGGAAATTATTGTATATGTTTATTGTGTATATCTCCACCGAAATAAGAGATTCGGTTGGGTCCTATATATTACGATTGTATCTATTGTATTCAAAGAGAAAACAATATTCCTTCATGGTATCACCCTCTACCTCGGTCCTGCAACCCTAATTTCGTCGCCTGCCGCCTCTGTTTTCTGCCCTCCGAATCTCTTTTACTTCTTTCACCCTCTGTTACCCTTGTCTCCTCTTTTCTTCCCTCCTTTCAACCATGGACCAGAAACTTCATCCAGCCCTCACAGTTTCAAATATTAAAACCCATGTTTCGATCATTCTAGAGAAGGACTCCCCTCACTATACTACTTGGTCCACCCTCTTTAAAGTCCATTGCCAAGCCTTCGAGGTACTGGACCATCTTTCTCCACCCGCTACAGCCGCTGCACCCTCCTCTGATGCCGACAAAATTGCTGTCGCCGCTGCTAAAGCACTATGGGCTCGTCTCGACGCCATCGTGCTGCAGTGGATCTACGCAACAATATCTCAGCCTCTTCTTCATGTCATTTTACAGCCAGGTCAGTCTACGCACAGTGCCTGGACTGCTGTCAAGAACGAGTTCAATGACAATAAGGATACTCGAGCCATATTTCTCGGACAGGAGTTTGTCAATCTATCTCTCGACAACTTCTCATCCATGGCTGAATATTGCCAACACGCAAAAGATTTAGCTACTCAACTTGAGAGCGTTGGTGCTCTGGTCGATGACCGTATGTTGGTTATCAAAATCCTCACGGGTCTCACCGATCAATACGACGGTATTTCCACGGTACTACAAAACCGAGACCGCTTCCTGATTTCAATGAGGTCCGCTCCCGTCTGAATATGGAGGAAAGCAAGAAGAAACGACAAGCTTCACGTGCGGCTCAACAGTCTGCCACGGCTTTGGCTGCTACGGCTTCATCGTCCAACCAGAATTCCGGTTCACAGCCCTATTTTTCTACTTCAGAACGCGGTCGTGGAAGATAAAGAGGCCGCGGTCGCGGTCGTGGACGCAGCTCCAATGGTCGTGGACGCGGTTACAATACCTCGTCTCAGTCGCCGGCTCACCCCTATATTGTGTTTCCAAGCAACTGGACCGCCACACAATGGGTCGGCCTTTTCAACAGTTCTCCACAGAACGTGCAGCAGCCCTCGCAAACCCCGCCATGCCCTTACCCTTCGAAACAGAATAACCATAACTCACAGGGCATCCTCGGTCCGAGACCCGATCAAGCTTTCAACACCGGGTACACATCGACTGATATCGAGCAGGCACTCTACTCCATGGCATTGAACCCGCCAGATCATAGACTCATGGACACCAGAGCTTCTTCCCATTCCTCCAACGAACAAGGTATATACTCCCCGTCTAATTTTAATAAGTGCACTAATATGAATATTATTGTTCGTAATGGCATGAGTATCCCGGTTGTGGAGACTGGCAACCAAACTTTACCTGTCACACCCCGATTTCCACGTGTCACCGGTGGGCCTGGTGGGGGAGTATCGTGACATGGTTGGCAACAATATAGTCAAACAACACAATAATTAATATGCACAGCGGAAGCAAATTTAAAAATATGATACAACCGAATAAATTATTGTAATATCAAGTATCACAACGTTCGGATGTTTATCCACAGATGGATCGGAAAACAAAATAGTATTTATGGTTCAACAGACTTCAGGCATCCTAAGCTTGCGAGACTTTTTATTGATGCTAAGGAGACAATCCAGCCAATTTCGTTTAGTACCTGCATTCAGTCTTTTTGGGAAAATACGTCAGTTTACACTGGTAAATACAATCAACCGACTCATTTTGGAAAAATGATTGAAAATTGGTTTGGATGCACATGGCATAAACATTTTAATTAACTTGGGAGAATTATTTAATATTATAATCTTGTGAACGAATTACATGTTCCTTGTGCGTTCAGTAGCCCGGATCTTGTCCGGGTTAAAGATCAATAGACACACCACATTATTGAGTTATACACTGACGGGTGTACGCCTACACCCTGTGCTCAGGTCGTGGCCATCTCGTAAGATGATGCCAAGGATATCCGGGACATGGTCATTAACCCCCCCAAAGGCTTTAAGTAACAAGACTGTTTAAACGAGCCGATCAAATTTATTCAATTACCCACTCAACGGTGGAGAATTTGATGCCCGATCAAGCGGTATGCTATATACCGTAACCCAAGCCCGTATAGGGAAAATAAGTTAAAAGTATTTACCTGAGTAAGTATTAATCACAATAAGCAAAATGCACGTAGCTTTTACTGGTCCTCCTAATCTGGAACGAAGGTTTATAATAACCTATTAGAATTCTAACGGGCCTTTTATTAAGCTTAAGCTTAGACCGGCTAGTTTCAAGATACGGTTCGTACGCACGATTAAGCGAAGACCGGATAGAATGTGATTTAGACCCGACAAGTTTGAAGACTTGTTTAATATGGGTTTATTATTCACACTCTGGATTTTGAGATAAAACCGTTAAGGTTTGACCCGTTTCGGCTAATTTATGTAAACTTGTTACATAAACCGAACCGTACGCGTAATAAGCATGACGGGTATTCATGAGAGCTATATACAGGTTTCCTAAGTTAATTATGCCTCAAATATGTTGTGACATCAGTAAGATGTCTTTCATTATGCCCGAAACGTGTTTAAACACAACTAGGCCCCGTAGGGGTAGTTTGGTCATTTTAAAGGTTGTAAAAGGGTTTAAGTGTTTAACTGAGTTATAGGTCTAATGTAATCAGTAAACATACTCAAGTTAATGAGTTATAACAGTAAGATAAAGCATATATGTGAAATTTATCATTTTTAACCAAACTATGCCCCGTAGGGGTATTTTGGTAATTTCACATAAGCCGAAAAGCTCAAAACTGAAGTCTGAGTTTATCAACCTTTTCTTACTGTTAAAATATTATAATTTTCCTCATATATCAGTAGGTATCAACCCGGGTATGTTCAATATGATTTTAATACATACTATGCGTTAAAAACGCTAAATAAGGCGATTAAAGGCCATTTCCGGGTTCAATACTTAAATCTGATATTCTTATATTTCCAGAAGGCTTAAAATACTTTATTTATCATATGTGATCAGTAGCAAAAGGTTTGGAGTCGTTTAGATGTGTAAAACTCATTTTATGGCCCGTAAGGGCAAAACCGACAATTATCGGGTTAAGCCTACGACTACTAGTTATGCTCAGCCTAAAATTAATTAAAAATCTTTAAAAATCCCAAAGTAATATATTACATCAGTGCGTATTAAGTTTGATACCAAAAAGTAGGCTTAACTAGACTATACGCTAATTACGCCGTTTTATTAACATAAAGCTTTAAATTTGCGATAATGAGCATAACTCTTAATCTACAAGTCAAACTGATGTCAAACTTTGCATACAAGTTTATATATTAGTAAATAAGGTTTCTACACTTTTACATTTTCATAAATCACGTCTTAAGGTAATAAGGGCATAATGGTTAACATATGAGCGATTAACGGAAATATGCATATTAATTGGATATCTAATGAACCAAGGTGTATAATCACAGAGGGTTGTTCTAACATGTAACCTAATCTAATTAAAGCTCTGAGGCATTTCTAAAACATGCCTAAATGGGTCAGAACTGAAAGTCAAAGTGAAAGTCAAACTATGTGACTTTCGGTTCCGAACCGGGTATTTACAGGAATTTGTCGGGTTGAACATGTTTAGACATGTTCTTACGCTTATTACCAAGTTATAACAATGATCCAACAGGTTGTATATGATCTACAATGTTAATTATGCATAAATGACATTTTAAGCTTCCTGTTGACTTTTTAATTATAAGTTTGACCCGACTTTTGACCTGGTTAGAGTGGTGATCAGGGGAAACCCTTTTGAGGTTTTATTACCCACATAAATACCAACTTATATCTACTTTTAATTCGAGATATGACTGAGCCATTATTGACTAATATTGAAGTCAAACCGTAATTACGACGGTTTGACTTTTAGCTAAAATACTAATCTAAACTCAATTTAGAAAGGACTAGCAGACTTACAAGAGTCCTATGCACGAAATATGATCACTTGGAAGCAGGCTTGAGCTCCAGAATCGATCAGAAATGCAGAGAATGGTGTGAGGAATGTTTGTGAACTTGAAGACCCTTTTATAGTGATTTCAATCACCACAATTGGTTGACAACAAAGCCTAGCACACACCACAACTGATCAACACTTGTTTCTAGTGTCTAGGGGGTGTTTTAGGGGTCAAGTGATGTGGAAAATCGGTTAAAGATCACGCACAAAAGCCATGGCAGACCACAGCCCATTTTTCTCGGTACTGGGGGTCGGACGCGGCCCGCCTCACGATTAGCCGGACCCAACGCGGGCCGCCTGGGCCTGATAAACAGATTTTCATTTTTCTATTGTTTTGTAACTTGACCTTTGGCTTCACGAAGGGGCAACTAAGGTTATTTCTTGCATTTTGACCCCCTTATATTTACCCACAAGGGCTTTAGGACTTATACCTACTTTGCCAAGTCCCCGAACACTTCCGGTTAATCCGAAAAGTCTTATCTTTCAATGTTTGCACTTTAACCCCTCGCACACGAATTTGATCATAACTTTCTCATACGATAACGAAACTTTATGAAATTTTAATCGTGCATTCTAGTGAGCATAATTAACCATTACAAAGCTTCGGGTTTTTCAAAAGGTCACTCAGAGGTATAAATTAAACATGTTGACACATTTAGTCCCTGTAGTTTGTAATCTCTCACTTTTAGCTTCATATGATCCATGATTTATTCGTTTGAAGGTATGAGCATCATGTAGGGTTATTATGAAGTATATTTATTCACTGTTGACATTTAGAACCCGTATAATCACATACTTTCCATGTTTGTCAACTTTAGTCCTTTTATGACATTCTTTCACACGTTCAAACTTTATGACACGTGTCAACACCTTATAGGACGTGAATTTTCGAGGTGTTACATCCTCACCCCCTTAAAATAAATCTCGACCCGAGATTTACTGAAATAAATAAGGGTACTTTTCTTTCATGGTGGATTCAACTTCCCACGTGTATTCGGGACCTCTTCGAGCATCCCATTTGACCTTTACAATAGGTACGTGCTTCCTTCGAAGCTTCTTTACCTGTCGATCTTCAATCGACAAAGGTTTTTCCACAAACTTTAAGCTCTCATCTATATGCACATCTGTATGCGGTATTACCAGTGATTCGTCAGCGAAACACTTTTTCAGATTGCAGATGTGGAACACATTGTGAATTCCACTGAGCTCTTCTGGTAAGTTTAACTTATAGGCAACTGATCCGACACGTTCGATAACCTCGAAAGGTCCTATGTATCTCGGGCTTAGCTTGCCTTTGTTACCAAACCACATCACTCCCTTCCAGGGTGACACTTTAAGTAGGACTTTGTCACCTACTTCGAATTGAAAATCCTTACGCTTAGGATCAGCGTAACTTTTCTGCCTATCCCGGGCAGCTTTGAGACGGTCACGAATCTGGACAATCTTGTCCGTCGTTTCGAACACGATCTCTGGTCCTGATAATTGGACATCTCCAACTTCCGCTCAACACACGGGCGATCTACACTTTCTACCATATAATGCCTCGAAAGGCGCAGCCTTAATGCTGGTATGGTAGCTATTGTTGTAGGAGAATTCGATTAATGGTAGGTTCTTATCCCAACTACCACCCAAATCGATCGCACATGCACGTAGCATGTCTTCCAACGTTTGAATAGTACGCTCACTCTGACCGTCAGTCTGAGGATGATAAGCTGTACTAAAATTCAAACGTGTGCCCAAAGATTGTTGGAAACTCTTCCAAAAATGTGAAGTGTATCTAGTATCTCTATCAGAGATAATAGCCACAGGTATGCCATGTAAGGCTACAATCTTATCAACGTATAACTGGGCTAACATATTGGAGCTATAAGTCTCCTTGATGGGTAAGAAATGAGCTGACTTAGTCAGTCTGTCAACTATGACCCATATTGTATCATTGCCTTTTCTTGTCTTTGGTAACTTGGTGATGAAATCCATCGTCACCATTTCCCACTTCCACGTAGGAAGTTCAGGCTGTTGCAGCAAGCCTGGCGGCTTTTGATGCTCGGCTTTGACTTGCGCACATGTCAAGCATTTAGCTACATGGGTGGCCACAGACTTTTTCAAGCCTATCCACCAATAATTTGCCTTTAGATCCTGGTACATCTTATCAGCTCCAGGATGAACGGAGTATTTGGAACTACGGGCTTCTTGGAGGATGACATCTCGAAGTCCTCCATAAATTGGAACCCATATTCGTCCATTTAATCGTAAAATTCCGTCCTTGCTAAGAGTTAACTACTCCTCAGTTACTCCTAGCTTTTCATTAGGATAGTTAGCTTCCAACACAGCTTCCTTCTGTGCAGCTAACAACCTTTCAATCAAATTATTCTTTATCTCCATGTGCTTGGCATTGATTCGGATGGGTTTCACCCTCTCCTTTCGACTCAAGGCATCGACGACTACATTCGCCTTGCCGGGATGGTATTTGATTTCACAATCATAATCATTTAAAGTCTCCATCCAGCGGCGCTGCCTCATGTTTAACTCTTTCTGATTAAACAGATGTTGGAGGCTCTTGTGATCAGAATAGATCACACACTTAATACCATATAAATAATGCCTCCACAGTTTTAGTGCGAATACAACGGCACCCAACTCTAAGTCGTGGGTGGTGTAATTCTTCTCATGCACCTTTAACTGTCGTGATGCATAGGCAATAACCTTGCCTTTTTGCATAAGCACACAACCCATGCCCGTGTGTGATGCATCACAATAAACTACAAATTCTTCGATTCCATCAGGCAATGTCAACACAGGAGCATTGCTCAACTTCTGCTTGAGAATATCGAAAGCTTCTTGCTGCTTAGGGCCCCAAACGAACTTTACTTTCTTTTTGGTTAAGGAAGTTAGGGGTGCAGCAATTCTTGAAAAATTTTCAATGAAACGCCTGTAATATCCTGCCAATCCCAGGAAGCTACGAATCTCCGTAGGCGTCTTTGGCTCTTGCCAATTCATAACTGCTTCAACTTTAGCGGGATCCACTTGGATACCACGCTCACTAACCACGTGTCCAAGGAATTGGACCTCTCGAAGCCAAAATTCACATTTAGAGAATTTGGCATAGAGCTTCTCCTGATGCAGAAGTTTGAGAATACACCGAAGGTGTTTCTCGTGGTCAGCTTGGTTCTTCGAATAGATAAGAATGCCGTCGATGAAAACGATGACGAATTTATCTAAGTACGGCTTGCAAACGCGATTCATGAGATCCATGAACGCAGCCGGTGCATTAGTGAGCCCAAAAGGCATCACTAGGAACTCGTAATGACCATAACGAGTCCTAAATGCTGTTTTATGCACGTCTTCATCTCTAACCTTCAGTTGATGGTAACCTGACCTCAAGTCAATCTTCGAGAAATAACTTGCCCCTTGTAACTGATCGAACAAATCGTCGATCCTGGGCAAAGGATACCTATTCTTGATCGTGACCTTGTTAAGCTCACGATAATCGATGCACAGACGCATCGATCCATCCTTCTTCTTGACAAACAGGACTGGCGCTCCCCAAGGAGACGAACTAGGTTTTATGAAACCCTTGGCTAGCAATTCATCTAGCTGTGTCCTCAATTCTTTCATCTCCGTTGGAACCAACCTATAGGGTGCTCTGGCAACTGGCGTTGCTCCGGGGATGATATCAATCCTGAATTCCACTTGCCTATATGGTGGCAAACCAGGTAATTCTTCCGGAAAAACTTCTGGGAATTCAGAGATGACAGGGATGTCTTCTATCTTTGGTTTGGGCTCGTCAATAATCACTTGTGCCATGTAGATGACACAACCCTTCTTTAAGCATTTCGAAGCCTTGAGCATAGTCACTTGCTCAGGCAGCCCGTACTGGGTATCTCCCCGAATGGTAAGTGATTCACCAGACGGAGTCTTTATCACCACCTGTTTCTTGTTACAGACGATTTGGGCCTGGTTATGAGATAACCAGTCCATACCCAGAACTATGTCAAAACCAGCTAACTTAAAGGGGAGCAGAGACAGAGGAAAAGAATGGTTCTTAATGGATATAACACATCCATCTAACACAGTTGAGACGGTTTCTAGTGTACCATCTGCTAACTCCACCTCATAATTTACATTTAAGGTTTTGACAGGTAATTTCAGCAATTCACAAAACTTATTATCAACGAAGGACTTATCAGCGCCTGAATCAAATAGTACTCTAGCATAGACGTCATTTACAAGGAAAGTACCTGTAATAACGTTGTCGTCTAGCACTGCTTCTTTGGCGTCCATCCTGAAGACTCTGGCATTAGTCTTTTTGGCCTCTTCAGGCTTCTTGTTGTACTTAGGGCAGTTGGTTTTAATGTGGCCCTTTTCATTGCAAAGGTAGCACGTTGCATCTTTTATCTTCTTGCAATCCAAGGTTTTGTGATCCGTGGACTTGCAAATGCCACAAGCATAAGATTTTGACTGAGTCTGTGGGTTCGACTCAAGTCTGCACTTTCCAAAGTGCTGCTTCTTGCATATCTTGCATTTGGGCTTCTCACCAGAATCATGCCCATCTTTCCTTGAGTCAGATCCTTTCTTGCTATCACCGTTCCCACGGTGCTTCTTGTTCGATCTGCGTGAACCATCATCTTCATGTTTTCTCTTCTCAGCCTCCTTATTCCTCAGCGATCTCTGCCTGACCGCATCCAGAGTGAGGGATAAGGAAATGTCAGCTACTGATCTAAAAGTAGCTGGCCGAGAAGCTTTAACGCTTGCCTTGATCTCGGGGGCTAAACCACCGATAAAACGAGCGATTCTTTTTGGCTCCGGGGTTACCAGATAAGGAACCAACCGGGACATCGTGTTGAAGCTCGTTAGGTAAGCTTAACAGTCAAGGTTTGTCATCACTAATGATAGAAAATCAGATTCTATCTTCTCCACCTCATGCTGAGGGCAGTAATTTTCCTTGATAAGGGCAACAAACTGATCCCACGACATATCATACAATGGGATTTTTCCGGTGGCCTCAATCAGAGTTCTCCACCATGCTAACGCTTCACTCTTAAAAGACTGCGACACAAACTTGACCACGTCTCTCTCAGCACATCCGCTGATGTCTACAACCGTATCCATCTCATCCAGCCATGTCATACAGTCAATGGCTCCCTTCTCCCCAGTGAAATCCCGGGGCTTGCAAGAAACAAAATATTTATACGAGCAACCCTTGTCACGGGGCGCTTGATTACGTATAACCAGCTGAGATGGAGCACTGTGGTTCGAGGAGCGTCGATCATCGTTTTTCTTCGGGTCGTCCTTCTTGGACGGTGGCTTTGAAGGCTGTGTAGATTGGGTCCTACTACGAGTACCACTGTACTCTTCATACTGCCTTTCCAAAGCCTGTGTTACAGCGCCATCTATGATCGCTTTCAATTCTGCACCCGTTAGATTAATTCGGGCGTCATTATTAACCTCCACTGGATGACTATTACCTTCGTCCGAGTTAGCCATTTTAATTGAACTGTTGCAGAAAACAAGGACAATAGTTTATTTGGGAGTTTATTATGGAATTGCCCCTTAGGGAAATTCATTAACCATGGTAAACAGAGACCATATTTGGTTAATTTGTTAATCATTTTTATTTAGGATTTCTATAATAATTTATCCTAATTATAAAACAACAATAGTTTTATTTGTGGCACAAAAGGCCTAGTCACGTGGACATTTTTTTTATTTAACCTATGATTTCAGAGAATCAAAACATTAAGGTATACTGGCACAATAGGCCTGGTCGCAAGGACATTTATAAATTATAAGCTATGATTTCAGAGGATCAAAGCATGAAGGTTTGAACCTAGTTCATTACCTTTATCTGACAGGGAGTCATAGCTACCACTGTCTTTCGGCTCATATGGAAATGAGCAGGGCCCGTAGGCATGTATTACCACGTATGGTAAAAATATGATCATCTTAATTGATGATGTAGACCCAGGATTCAGAGATCATTAAACTGGGTTTAGGAATCTTCTAAAGAATTCCTTTATAAAAATGACGTATGTGATTTTTAATGAATCACGTCTGCCAAGAGTGTTAACATATTTTCAGATGTTAACAGGAATTTGAATCTTTTTAACAGGTCTTACCATCTTGGCCTGGTCTTATGATGACCCGAAGGCTAGGTTTCACACTTTAAGATTCTTAATTAATAATTACATAGGCAGAATATTTCAAAGAGGAATGATTTTAATTTATTTATTTCATTTATAATTTATATATGCACATAATGGCAAACATGAAATTTATAAAACAAGCATTCCATTAATTTATTATAATATTACACGCTGCCCTAAACGAGTCTTTTCAACAAATAATTACCCACGCAGGGGTCAATCAACATGCTAGTCCACGCAGGGACTTTAATCAAACAAACTAGTCCACGCAGGGACTTTAAGCAAACATCATACCCACGCTGGGGTTAACGGAAAATAGACCCACGCAGGGGTCAAACAAACACACATACATACCCACGCAGGGGCTTAAACAAATACAACAAATACAGGCCCACGCAGGGGCTCAATCAACAATTGGAAGGATTCAATGATCCTTCTTGTTCTTCCCTTTGATCAAACTTTCTAATCCTTGGTAGAAGGTCTGTCTCTCCCTACGGTCACAGTGGAAGCCTCGCTCTACTTCATCCAACCTTTGTAGGATTTCCTCCCTTTCTGGGGGAGAAAACCGTGGTGGCTGCGATTGCGTCCTGATAATAGGCCTAGGAGGTATCGGGTACCCCTGAGTCGGGTAACCCACTCCCCATGGATCTCCATAGGGTCCTTGGTTGTTGTAGTTCGCCGCTACCATGTAAGGGTCGGCCTCCGCGTAACCATAGTTGTGGTGATTCGGCGGTTCAAACGGGTTATACGCCATGGAACCCGTATATGCCGGAATTTGGTTGTCAAAACCCATTGGCGGTGGCTGTGGCACAGCTGGGTTGGAGGGTCCACCCATTTGTGGGTCCTCCTGATGTGGCGGATAATGGCTGCCACTAGACTGACGTGGGGAACTGAAATGGAAGTCCCCTGCTCGTGACGACATTCGGGCACCGGTTCTCCTTCGCCTTGGCGGTTGCGGCGGTGGAGGCGGTGGCGTAACTGCCACAAACCAGTGATCCTCAGAGGAATCTTGATGATGCTGCTGCTGCTGCGGCTGCTGCTGCTCATGAGGCGACGAGTGGTGAGGAGGTGTATAGTACCACTCGTGCCGAGTGAACATGGCTTGGAAGCTGTCTGGACCAACATAGGGTGATCCGTGAAACGAAGATCCGTTGGAGATCTCGATGGGGTGGTTTGGAGTACCACTGACAGGTTCGACGGGGTCCGTATCCTCGTCCATGTCATCTGCATGATCGCCAGAGAAATGATCCTCTGGCCCCAGTGGGTTAAAATCCACGGGTTCTTGCACGTAGCCTACCGGATTAAACCGGCCCTGAAAAACTGGGGTGGGGTCCCTGAAAGAATAATGAGACAGGGATAGTTGTAATGGTATGAAGGAAGGCTGAGGGTTGTTCGGCTCGTAGTCCGGTTGTGGCCCATACGGGTTTTGGACCGGAGGGGTAGAGCTGTGGGATACCGATCGTCTGGCCGGCTCAAATAGGTTCCTTCGGCCTTGCCGTGGATCATCACTCTCTGTTGTCGAAGGAGCTCGTACATTCGAGGGTCCTGCCTCGTTGTCATTGGGGGCGGTAATCGGCCCCTTGCCTCGTCCTCTCCTACGGAAGAATCTTGGAGGCATTTTGTCCTGTCGATACAATATAAGATAACAATACAAAAATAGATGCAAAATAAAGGACAACACAAATAAAGTGGAATTTGTCCTATGTTATATGTCTAGACTCGAAATTTTAGAATTGTGCAATTGTGTAACTGAGATTAAACATAAAAGGCTAGTGTTTAATTCGCTCAGTGTTGGCTCTGATACCAACCTGTCACACCCCGATTTCCACGTGTCACCGGTGGGCCCGGTGGGGGAGTATCGTGACATGGTTGGCAACAATATAGTCAAACAACACAATAATTAATATGCACAGCGGAAGCAAATTTAAAAATATGATACAACCGAATAAATTATTGTAATATCAAGTATCACAACGTTCGGATGTTTATCCACAGATGGATCGGAAAACAAAATAATATTTATGGTTCAACAGACTTCAGGCATCCTAAGCTTGCGAGACTTTTTATTGATGCTAAGGAGACAATCCAGCCAATTTCGTTTAGTACCTGCATTCAGTCTTTTTGGGAAAATACGTCAGTTTACACTGGTAAATACATTTTAATTAACTTGGGAGAATTATTTAATATTATAATCTTGTGAACGAATTACATGTTCCTTGTGCGTTCAGTAGCCCGGATCTTGTCCGGGTTAAAGATCAATAGACACACCACATTATTGAGTTATACACTGACGGGTGTACGCCTACACCCCGTGCTCAGGTCGTGGCCATCTCGTAAGATGATGCTAAGGATATCCGGGACATGGTCATTAACCCCCCAAAGGCTTTAAGTAACAAGACTGTTTAAACGAGCCGATCAAATTTATTCAATTACCCACTCAACGGTGGAGAATTTGATGCCCGATCAAGCGGTATGCTATATACCGTAACCCAAGCCCGTATAGGGAAAATAAGTTAAAAGTATTTACCTGAGTAAGTATTAATCACAATAAGAAAAATGCACGTAGCTTTTACTGGTCCTCCTAATCTGGAACGAAGGTTTATAATAACCTATTAGAATTCTAACGGGCCTTTTATTAAGCTTAAGCTTAGACCGGCTAGTTTCAAGATACGGTTCGTACGCACGATTAAGCGAAGACCGGATAGAATGTGATTTAGACCCGACAAGTTTGAAGACTTGTTTAATATGGGTTTATTATTCACACTCTGGATTTTGAGATAAAACCGTTAAGGTTTGACCCGTTTCGGCTAATTTATGTAAACTTGTTACATAAACCGAACCGTACGCGTAATAAGCGTGACGGGTATTCATGAGAGCTATATACAGGTTTCCTAAGTTAATTATGCCTCAAATATGTTGTGACATCAGTAAGATGTCTTTCATTATGCCCGAAACGTGTTTAAACACAACTAGGCCCCGTAGGGGTAGTTTGGTCATTTTAAAGGTTGTAAAAGGGTTTAAGTGTTTAACTGAGTTATAGGTCTAATGTAATCAGTAAACATACTCAAGTTAATGAGTTATAACAGTAAGATAAAGCATATATGTGAAATTTATCATTTTTAACCAAACTATGCCCCGTAGGGGTATTTTGGTAATTTCACATAAGCCGAAAAGCTCAAAACTGAAGTCTGAGTTTATCAACCTTTGCTTACTGTTAAAATATTATAATTTTCCTCATATATCAGTAGGTATCAACCCGGGTATGTTCAATATGATTTTAATACATACTATGCGTTAAAAACGCTAAATAAGGCGATTAAAGGCCATTTCCGGGTTCAATACTTAAATCTGATATTCTTATATTTCCAGAAGGCTTAAAATACTTTATTTATTATATGTGAGCAGTAGCAAAAGTTTTGGAGTCGTTTAGATGTGTAAAACTCATTTTATGGCCCGTAAGGGCAAAACCGATAATTATCGGGTTAAGCCTACGACTACTAGTTATGCTCAGCCTAAAATTAATTAAAAATCTTTAAAAATCCCAAAATAATATATTACATCAGTGGGTATTAAGTTTGATACCAAAAAGTAGGCTTAACTAGACTATACACTAATTACGCCGTTTTATTAACATAAAGCTTTAAATTTGCGATAATGAGCATAACTCTTAATCTACAAGTCAAACTGATGTCAAACTTTGCATACAAGTTTATATATTAGTAAATAAGGTTTCTACACTTTTACATTTTAATAAATCACGTCTTAAGGTAATAAGGGCATAATGGTCAACATATGAGCGATTAACGGAAATATGCATATTAATTGGATATCTAATGAACCAAGGTGTATAATCACAGAGGGTTGTTCTAACATGTAACCTAATCTAATTAAAGCTCTGAGGCATTTCTAAAACATGCCTAAATGGGTCAGAACTGAAAGTCAAAGTGAAAGTCAAACTATGTGACTTTCGGTTCCGAACCGGGTATTTACAGGAATTTGTCGGGTTGAACATGTTTAGACATGTTCTTACGCTTATTACCAAGTTATAAAAATGATCCAACAGGTTGTATATGATCTACAATGTTAATTATGCATAAATGACATTTTAAGCTTCCTGTTGACTTTTTAATTATAAGTTTGACCCGACTTTTGACCTGGTTAGAGTGGTGATCAAGGGAAACCCTTTTGAGGTTTTATTACCCACATAAATACCAACTTATATCTACTTTTAATTCGAGATATGACTGAGCCATTATTGACTAATCTTGAAGTCAAACCGTAATTACGACGGTTTGACTTTTAGCTAAAATACTAATCTAAACTCAATTTAGAAAGGACTAGCAGACTTACAAGAGTCCTATGCATGAAATATGATCACTTGGAAGCAGGCTTGAGCTCCAGAATCGATCAGAAATGCAGAGAATGGTGTGAGGAATGTTTGTGAACTTGAAGACCCTTTTATAGTGATTTCAATCACCACAATTGGTTGACAACAAAGCCTAGCACACACCACAACTGATCAACACTTGTTTCTAGTGTCTAGGGGGTGTTTTAGGGGTCAAGTGATGTGGAAAATCGGTTAAAGATCGCGCACAAAAGCCATGGCAGACCACAGCCCATTTTTCTCGGTACTGGGGGTCGGACGCGGCCCGCCTCACGATTAGCCGGACCCAACGCGGGCCGCCTGGGCCTGATAAACAGATTTTCATTTTTCTATTGTTTTGTAACTTGACCTTTGGCTTCACGAAGGGGCAACTAAGGTTATTTCTTGCATTTTGACCCCCTTATATTTACCCACAAGGGCTTTAGGACTTATACCTACTTTGCCAAGTCCCCGAACACTTCCGGTTAATCCGAAAAGTCTTATCTTTCAATGTTTGCACTTTAACCCCTCGCACACGAATTTGATCATAACTTTCTCATACGATAACGAAACTTTATGAAATTTTAATCGTGCATTCTAGTGAGCATAATTAACCATTACAAAGCTTTGGGTTTGTCAAAAGGTCACTCAGAGGTATAAATTAAACATGTTGACACATTTAGTCCCTGTAGTTTGTAATCTCTCACTTTTAGCTTCGTATGATCCATGATTTATTCGTTTGAAGGTATGAGCATCATGTAGGGTTATTATGAAGTATATTTATTCACTGTTGACATTACCCCCACCTTTTCCACCTTTAAAATTAAATAATGTCCTATTTGCCCCTAAAATTATCAAAAACCTGATTTCTGTCCGTCGTCTAACCACTGATAACTTAGTGTCTATCGAATTTAATCCGTTTGGTTTTCTTGTGAAGGATCTCAAAACACGGGCACCTATCCTATGATGCAATAGTATTGGCGATCTTTATCCGCTCACACAACCCCTTCCTCTCCACTTCAACAAACCATATGCTTTTGTTGCCCTAACTCAAGATCTCTGGCATCAACGCTTGGGTCATCCTGGCAACACTTTATTGCATTCGTTAAAATTGTCTTCTTTTATTGATTATGGAAAAATTAATAAGACTCTATGTGAACCTTGCGTTTTTGGCAAAAGTGTGCGTTTTCCATTTTATGATTCTCAAAATTGTACTCGTTTACCGTTTGATATTGTCCACAGTGACCTTTGGACATCACCCATAATTAGCACAGGTGGAGACCGTTACTACATCATCTTTCTGGATGATTTTACTGATTTCTTGTGGACTTTTACCTTATCAAATAAATCACAGGTGTTCCATGTTTTTGCCCAGTTCCACAACTTAATTCACACCCAATTTGAAAGAAAAATCATGCAATTTCAGTGTGATAACGGTAAAGAGTATGCAAACCAACAATTTTTTACTTTTTGCAATCAAAATGGCATGCAATTCCGTTTTTCGTGCCCTTACACCTCATCTCAAAACGGGAAAGCGGAACGCAAAATCCGTACCATTAATAACATGATCCGAACACTTTTGGCTCAAGCCTCTTTACCTCCTAATTTTTGGCACCATGCTCTCGAAACCGTCACATATCTCCTCAACATTTTACCTACCAAAACCCATAATTTTCGCTCACCTACATCTCTTCTCTATAATTGCATTCCCGAATATGAACATCTTCGTGTTTTCAGTTGCCTTTGCTACCTCATTTCACCACCCACCAAAATCAATAAACTCAGTTCTCGATCCCAACCTTGTGTGTTTCTTGGGTATCCGCCCAATCACCGAGGCTACAAATGTCTAGACTTGTCCACACGCCAAATAATTATATCCCGCCATGTTCAATTTGAAGAGTCAATTTTCCTATATACTATTCAATCCCCCACAAAACCCCCCTCCTATGAATTCCTTAATCCTACCATTCACCCATCCCTATGGGATCATGTCGCTACCAGTGACCCCACACCCACGGTGCCTACACCACATTCTCCACACAACCAATCCAATTCCTCCTGCTCAGCCGAAACCACCGGCCCACCCCTCAACAACAACAACACAACCGCCACCACCCCTAACATTCTCGGCCCAGATTCCCACTTCAGCCCATCCAATACCCACCTCAGCTCATCCAATACCACAGAAGCCCAAGTGAACCCGTCCGAAATTTCCAGCCCATCCCCTCACCCGTCCCCCTCTCACAGCCCATTACCTACATCTCCAACTACCTCAAGCCCACCAGCTCACTCTCCACTCCACCCGGCCCAATCGCCCTCACCCGAACACCTCACTACCTCACCGTCCTCTACTTCCCCACCCCCTCCTCCACCACCACCTGCTCGCACCATCCACACCCGCTCTATGAGCGGCATAGTCAAACCCAAAAAACACTTTAACTTGAACACCACCACAGTTATGCCTCTCCCTAAAAACCCTCAGGTCGCCTTAGCCACTCCCGAGTGGTACGATGCCATGTCCAATGAATTTAGTGCCCTTATTAAAAACATGACCTGGGAGCTTGTACCTAGGCAACCTAATATGAATATCATTCATAGCATGTGGCTGTTCAAACATAAATATAGATCTGATGGCAGTTTAGAGAGATACAAAGCTTGGTTGGTTTGTGATGGTTGAAAGCTGCAGACAGGAATTGATTGTGGGGAGACTTTCAGTCCGGTTGTCAAACCGGCTACCATACGTTTGGTTTTATCACTTGCGGTAGCCAAATCTTGGAACATTCATCAGCTCGATGTTACAAATGCTTTCCTCCACGGTAACTTGGAAGAAACAGTTTACATGTATTAACCGATGGAATTTCGTCATAGAGATTATCCGGATCATGTTTTCCTTCTAAAGAAATCATTGTATGGTCACAAACAAGCTCCAGTACCAGCGGTTCACTGATTTTGTCTCTTTGCAGGGGTTTCAACAAAGCAAATTAGACAACTCATTGTTTGTGTATCGCCGCGGGTCAGACATTGCTTACTTACTTATATACGTGGATGACATTATTCTGACTACCTCTTCTGATTCCCTACGTCAGCGGCTCATGCTCGCCTTATCTGGGGAATTCGCTATGAAGGATCTGGGTCCCCTCTCTTATTTCTTAGGCATATAGGTAACGTGTACTGGTAATCATATGTTTTTGTCTCAACAAACTTATGTTAAAGACATCATACATTGGGCCTCCATGGATTCTTGCAAACCAGTTGCCACTCCTGTCGATACTCAAGCTAAACTATCGGCAGAATCAGGCCCTCTACATGATGACCCCACCACTTATCGTAGTGTAGCTGGAGCATTACAGTATCTTACATTCACCAGACCTAACATAGCATATGTCGTTCAACAGATCTTTATGCACATGCATTCTCTTCGTGTCGACCATTGGAATGCACTAAAGCGTATTATTCGATATATACAGGCACATCTGACTATGGTCTTCACCTAGGACCTTCTCAGGATTTTTCTCTTCTTGCTTACTGATGTATTGCAAAATACATACTTATATCGTGTATAGTTTGTACGTTTTATCGTTATTTACAGTTTAGTTTAGTTTAGAATTGCGTACTATTGATAAAAGTTCGGTTTTCCAGGTTTTGATGCGATAATTGGCTGGAAATTTAGTGGAAACGAGCTTGGTGTTGGAAGTGTATGCATTGGAATGAGCTAAAAAAGAGTTAGAATAATTTTAGAGATTTTTGGAGACATAAATCTGAGTTTTGGAACAAACATTCTGTGAAAAAATGCTCACTCGCGTAGCGCTAGGGTGAAGACAAGTCAGTCGCGCTACGCGACTGATGAGAACGTTGAATTGCTGACTTTTGAAGGCCTCGCGTAGCGCGAGAGTGAGAAGAAGGCCAGTCGCGCTACGCGACTGGTAGGAAGGTTACGTCTGACTTGCTGTTGACTAGGGTTTCATATAAAAACAAAAGAAATCTAATCTAAAAGAGGAGTTACGAATAAGAGATCATTAGAGGAGATTGTTGAGCATTCTTGGAGCAATCTTGGAGTTCTCAAAGCATCGGAATCATCGGTACAAGTCAGAGACGAAGAATCGAAGGATCCATCGGGTTTTCTAATCCCTTGTTTTGTCGATTTCCTTTCTCGAAACTTGTTACAATGAATTCATGTTTAGACATCTTCGTGTTGATTTCATATTTTAGTATGCTTGGCTAAACCTTTAAACCACCTAGACTATGATGAATGGATTGAAATAAAGATTTTACCTTGTTCGTTATTTGCACGTTGTTTATGGATTGATTGTGATTTGTAAAAGGTTTGATTTAATGATTTGATGTGTATGCGTGCTTTGATTTGGTTTGTTATTGTTATTTGCTTCATATGATTCTTAGTGACGGTCTATATCACAACATAGGATCATATTAGGGTTTAGGGTTTCGGTGAGTGTCTATATCACATAAGAAAACCTTCACTCTTTAGGGAGAATCGGCCGATAACCTCTAGAAGTAAGTGGTAATAATTTACTGAGTCTTAGTGTTCTACTAGTCCTAATACCTGGGAAGTGAGGGGCTATTGGTAGGTCTTACCCGGCGAATTGCTTTAGATAGGCCTTGGGAAAGGTTATGTCTTGGTTTACCTGTCGGTCCTATTAGTCTATCAAGTCAAATCTATTACTTCAAACTACCCTAGACCTAGGACTGGGAAGAAATAGGTCAATATTAGGGTACTTACACAATAATTAGAGGACTGGGAAGAAATCTAATAACCGGTAGGATTAACGGCCTAGGTAGGTCCACAGGTTTCTCCTTGAGAAGGGTCGAGGGGCCTCGATGGTTCTTAATAGGTTTAGTATCATACGATCCCGGTTCCATAACTCGTGCATTTAACTTAATCGGTAATCTCTTACAAACAATCCAGGATTCTTGTCTAGGTGGTCTCGTTCTCATATAAGAAAAGTTAACAGTCATCTTTCGTCTTTAGTTTAGCTCTAGTTAATTTAGTAGTTAATATAGATTTCCTAGTTTTTCAGTAACCCCCCCCCCCCCCAACAATTAAACATAGTTTGAGTCGTGTCTGTCAGTGTCTATTAGAGTCTAGTTCGTAATACATAGAGTCTTTGGGTTCGATACTCGGACTTACTTAGGCTATACTACATTGACCGGTACACTTGCCGGTTGTGTGGTTTAGGTTTTAGAGAGTCCTAGTTTATAAATTTAAAGCTTATAGTGTCTAGAATAGAGAGTCTAATTTAGGTGTTTTTTATAGTCTGTTTAGCACACATCAAGTTTTTGGCGCCGTTGCCGGGGACTCTTGGCAATTGCGTTTATTAGCTTTGATAGACCTAATTGATATATACGTGCTACGTGTTTTTTTTTTTTTTTTTGTTTTGTTTTGTTGAGTCTTTGTCTTCTCTTGTGTCTCGGTAACTAGTGTCTGCTTTTCTTGTGTTCAGGTTTTTTGCTTGTAGTGGATGCCACATCTGCGCTCGCACGGACCACCGTCACCAATCAAGCAGTCATCATCTCAATTGGGCGAAGGCCCACAGGTTACTTCTACATCTTCATCTCGTTTCCCCGAGTTCGATTTCACCCCGTGGCCCACCCCACCTCCTACACCACCACCTTCGCCTAACCATTCACCTAAGGATTCACCACCCGGTAGCCCTACTTCTAGTACCTCTAGTAATCTAGATAACTTAGAACACATGGCTAACCCTAGGCAAACTGTCCATCAGCAGGCCACTCAGAATTTCACTGGCCTTGCTTCACCCATCACCGTCCCACCCATAGTTAATGACAATTCATGGCAGATTCCATCTTATGCCATGCAGGCCATCACCAATAGTATCCAATTCCATGGCCGAGACGATGAGGACGCCCCGGCCCACATTAACCGTTTCTCTAGGATGCTAGCTACCTTTAGCCTTAGCGGTGCACCCAACGATGCTACATACCTACAGCTTTTCCCATTTTCTTTAGCCGGCCGTGCGGCTACATGGTTGGACTCTCAACCAACCGGTACTTTTACCACTTGGGCGGGGCTTCGTCAAGCCTTTCTGAATAAGTACTTCCCGCCCGCTAAAGCTTCACGGCTTAGAGACGAGATTCATTCCTTCCGCATGGGGCCCGACGAGCCTTATTACCTTGCTTGGGAGCGTTTCCAAACCCTTTGTGCTCGTTGCTCCCAGCATGGTTTTTCCGATTGGGCCTTATGTGAGAAATTTTACAATGGACTTACCCAAGAGACTAGAGATAGGTTTGATACGAATGCGGGGGGGCATATGATGGGTATTCTTACAGTTCCTGAGTGTCTAGAGCGTTTTGAGGCATTTGCTCAGTCTCAATCCCAATCACAATCCGATCAGAGGTATCAAAGTGGTAATTCTAGTATCACTACTAGCGCACCCGCCCATGGGGTGAACCATGTCACTATGGACCCTAGTTTGGCCTCTGTTTTGGAAAATATGGATAGGCAACTTAAGGAGATTAGAGCTAAGATTGATAAGTGTGAGTTTTGTCGAGGGGGTCATGATACAAGTGCGTGCCCATTGCTTGTAGGAGAGGAGCAAGTTGATTTCGTAGGAGGAGGTTTTGGTAGAGGGCAGTCTAGTGGGTTTGGTAATAACAATGTTGGTTCGGGTTGGCGAAATAATAATAATAACTTTAATAATAATAACAATTTTCGCTCAAGTGGACCTCCTGGTTTTCAAATAGCTCAAAATCCGAATAGGGGTCTAGGTTCACTTTTTAGCGGGAGTTCGAATGGGCAGGTCAAGGAAGGGGGGTCTAGTAATCAGGTTCAAACAGGTCAGGGTTCGAGTTTCGATTTAGGGGGTAGCATGGAGAGAATGGAGTCTATGATGAGCCAGCTATTTGTTAGAGATCAAAACACCCAAAAGAAACTTAGTGAACATGATCTCATGCTTAGGAATCACCAAGCTGCGGTCCAAGACCTTTCTAGGGTTGTAGGGGATATGGCTAGAAAGTTAGAGGAGAGATTACCTGGTCAATTTGCAGGTAACACCCAACAAAACCCTAATGCCCAAGCTAATGCCATTACCACTCGTAGTGGCAGAACCGTAGGAAACCCTAGTGTTGAGGAGAGAGAGGTTGATGAGGATGGTGATATTATAGATGAGGTGATAGAAATGGAGGCTCCCGGCAAAGTGCAAAAGAGGCTAGTCCCAGCAAGTACCGCACAGCCCGGTGAGTCTCAGGGTGAGAAGAAAGTTGAGAGAAAGCCCATAGACGTTAGACCTTCACCTTATGTGACTCATGAGTATGTTCCGTTTCCCTCACGCCTTAAGAATCAGAAATACTCGAGGGAATACGGGCAGTTTTTAGACATCTTCAAGCAATTGAAGATTAATCTTCCGTTTATTGAGGCACTCCAGTCCATGCCTAAGTATGCTAAATTTTTGAGGGACCTTCTTAGGAATAAGGAGAAATTAGGAGAGTTGTCGAATGTCCCGTTGCATGGAGGGTGTTCGGCCATTGTTTCAAATAAGCTTCCCGAAAAGCTTACCGATCCGGGTGTGTTTACTATTCCTTGTCTATTCGGTAGTAACACAAACACTAGAGCCTTAGCCGACCTAGGTGCTAGCATTAATTTGATGCCCTTTTCACTTTATGAGAAGCTAGACTTAGGCGAGCTTTCACCTACTCGGATGACGTTATCTTTAGCCGATCGGTCCGTTAAGTACCCGAGGGGAATAGTTGAGAATTTGCTTGTGAAGGTAGATAAGTTTGTTTTTCCGGCCGATTTCGTTATTCTAGACATGGAAGCCGATGAAAACATACCGCTAATTTTAGGTCGCCCATTTTTAAACACCGCTAAAGCTTTAATAGATGTCTCTTTAGGCACTATCACACTTAGAGCGGGCGAGGAAGCGGTAGTGTTTAACGTCATGAATTCGAGAGGTTCGGGTGGTAAAGTGGAAGCAATCTCGGTAGGGGGAGAGTGTGAGAATGAAGAGAAAGATGTGAGGGATGTGAGTGTAGAGAAGGTAATAGGACTTAAGTGTGGGGATCCTCCGGGTAGGAAGTTGGTAGAATTAGAAGAGAGGGTGGTGAGTTTAGAGTCTAGGTTTGAGACATTGAGCAAGGCTCAGTGTGGGGATAAGTATAGAGATGATACTTTTAGATTCAAACCACCAGATGATGAGTTGAGAGAATATGAAAAAGTTGGGAGTGATTCGGGTAGTGGTAGGAAGGATAGTGCTATAGCCCGTAAAGTGAGGACGATGTTGGAGGGTGAGTTGCACATCCATGATCCTCCATGAGTATGTGAATAGTTGGGACTAATTTGTAGAGTTTGTATTTTTGAGTCTTTTATTTTGTACCATGAGTCTAAGTAGTAGTTTTTGAGTCTTTTCGTTTTTAGAGTCGGTACTGCGTTGGGTTTTGTTTTGTTTTGATTATGCAGGTTTGGATTGTACCACCCGTACTCAATTGCCATTCGGGTGATTTCGGACTTGCCATTTTGATAAACTCAAGCAGACTAGTCAACGATCGCGAATGAAATGCTATACGATCGTTCGGGGGATTCAAGATTCGTACGGCTGGCACTGACTTTTGTCCTAACCAGCTAAGTCGTTTCCCTTTTTGTTGTTGTTGTAATTTTATTTCGTTCGCAGTTTCTTTTCGTAGGTAGTTGTTGAGTCGTATTTTCGTTCTTGCATTAGGGACAATGCAATCTCTAAGTGTGGGGATGGGATACTTGTAAATATTTGAGTCATAAAAAGTTGAAAAACACAAAAAAATTAAAAAATTTGAAAAATCCAAAAAAATTGAAAAATTAGAAAATGTCTTTCGAATAAAAAAGAAGTTTGCAAATTAAAGCGGAAAATGATAGAAAAGGTGTTTTGTTGCTTGGTTTGAATAATAATAATATGAGATTATAATAAATCGAGCTTGCGTCTAGTTTGGGATATGTGGATAGGCCCGGGTTTGGTTTTAAGTCCCTTTGATCTAATATACCTTAAATTGTCGGTCCGCTAGTGGGTTTTCACCTGGGAAATATGGGAAATCAAAACTGCCGATAATAGTATAAGGGGCACCGTTATAAGTTAAAACTGTTAGAGTTTGTGATCATGCGAAAAAAAAAATGAAATGTGAAAAAAAAAATAGAATAAAAGTGAGCTAGAAACTAAATGAAAGTAACACAGACCTATGTATTCCGAGTTGGGGATAGCGACTCTACAGCCGGTTTGCCTCTGGGATGTGTGAAATCGATTTGCCAAATAAAAGTACCGAAACCTATGTAATCTGTGATTGGGGATAGCGACTCTACAGTCGGAATACCGCTGGGTTAAGGGAAAGCATCGTCTAGTCTCACGAATAAAGAAAAAAAAAGAAAACGAAAAAAAAAAAGAGAAAAAATGAGGAAAAAAAAAATTGATTGTTTACTCTCTTGGTTTTGATATAAAACGGTTAGGAATTGATCCAGTGATCGTTCTTTTAGTCCTATAAGCTTGAGGTGGGAGTAGATGGATCGTAGATTCTAGTGTGAGACCCTAGGTGGATTGACCGCACTTAAATTAAATTCACATGACAAGGGTTTAGGATTAGATTCGGTAACGCAAAGCTTTGGTTTTAACAAGATATAAATAAAGTTTGATCCAAGTAATGATTTGTCTCTGATTCCGTTGCACAATTCTTTTTCGGGGACGAAAAAAGAGTAAGTGTGGGGATATTTGATGTATTGCAAAATACATACTTATATCGTGTATAGTTTGTACGTTTTATCGTTATTTACAGTTTAGTTTAGTTTAGAATTGCGTACTATTGATAAAAGTTCGGTTTTCCAGGTTTTGATGCGATAATTGGCTGGAAATTTAGTGGAAACGAGCTTGGTGTTGGAAGTGTATGCATTGGAATGAGCTAAAAAAGAGTTAGAATAATTTTAGAGATTTTTGGAGACATAAATCTGAGTTTTGGAACAAACATTCTGTGAAAAAATGCTCACTCGCGTAGCGCTAGGGTGAAGACAAGTCAGTCGCGCTACGCGACTGATGAGAACGTTGAATTGCTGACTTTTGAAGGCCTCGCGTAGCGCGAGAGTGAGAAGAAGGCCAGTCGCGCTACGCGACTGGTAGGAAGGTTACGTCTGACTTGCTGTTGACTAGGGTTTCATATAAAAACAAAAGAAATCTAATCTAAAAGAGGAGTTACGAATAAGAGATCATTAGAGGAGATTGTTGAGCATTCTTGGAGCAATCTTGGAGTTCTCAAAGCATCGGAATCATCGGTACAAGTCAGAGACGAAGAATCGAAGGATCCATCGGGTTTTCTAATCCCTTGTTTTGTCGATTTCCTTTCTCGAAACTTGTTACAATGAATTCATGTTTAGACATCTTCGTGTTGATTTCATATTTTAGTATGCTTGGCTAAACCTTTAAACCACCTAGACTATGATGAATGGATTGAAATAAAGATTTTACCTTGTTCGTTATTTGCACGTTGTTTATGGATTGATTGTGATTTGTAAAAGGTTTGATTTAATGATTTGATGTGTATGCGTGCTTTGATTTGGTTTGTTATTGTTATTTGCTTCATATGATTCTTAGTGACGGTCTATATCACAACATAGGATCATATTAGGGTTTAGGGTTTCGGTGAGTGTCTATATCACATAAGAAAACCTTCACTCTTTAGGGAGAATCGGCCGATAACCTCTAGAAGTAAGTGGTAATAATTTACTGAGTCTTAGTGTTCTACTAGTCCTAATACCTGGGAAGTGAGGGGCTATTGGTAGGTCTTACCCGGCGAATTGCTTTAGATAGGCCTTGGGAAAGGTTATGTCTTGGTTTACCTGTCGGTCCTATTAGTCTATCAAGTCAAATCTATTACTTCAAACTACCCTAGACCTAGGACTGGGAAGAAATAGGTCAATATTAGGGTACTTACACAATAATTAGAGGACTGGGAAGAAATCTAATAACCGGTAGGATTAACGGCCTAGGTAGGTCCACAGGTTTCTCCTTGAGAAGGGTCGAGGGGCCTCGATGGTTCTTAATAGGTTTAGTATCATACGATCCCGGTTCCATAACTCGTGCATTTAACTTAATCGGTAATCTCTTACAAACAATCCAGGATTCTTGTCTAGGTGGTCTCGTTCTCATATAAGAAAAGTTCACAGTCATCTTTCGTCTTTAGTTTAGCTCTAGTTAATTTAGTAGTTAATATAGATTTCCTAGTTTTTCAGTAACCCCCCCCCCCCAACAATTAAACATAGTTTGAGTCGTGTCTGTCAGTGTCTATTAGAGTCTAGTTCGTAATACATAGAGTCTTTGGGTTCGATACTCGGACTTACTTAGGCTATAATACATTGACCGGTACACTTTCCGGTTGTGTGGTTTAGGTTTTAGAGAGTCCTAGTTTATAAATTTAAAGCTTATAGTGTCTAGAATAGAGAGTCTAATTTAGGTGTTTTTTATAGTCTGTTTAGCACACATCACTTACACAGATGCCGATTAGGCCGGATGCCCCGACACTCGTCGCTCTACGTCTGGTTATTATGTATATCTGGGTGACAATCTCATCTCTTGGTCATCTAAGCGACAGTCCACCATCTCTCGTTCTAGTGTAGAAGCCGAATACCGCGGCTTAGTAAATGTGGTTGCCGAGATCTGCTGGCTTCGCAATCTTCTCCTTGAGTTACATCACCCGTTGACTCGTGCGACTCTCGTCTACTGTGACAACGTCAGTGCTATCTACCTCTCAGGAAACCTGGTACAACATCAACGCACCAAACACATTGAGCTTGACATTCACTTCATCCGGGAACATGTTTAACGCGGCCGTGTTCGTATCCTCCACGTTTCCTCACGTTATCAGATAGCTGACATCTTTACAAAAGGACTCCCACGTGTTCTGTTTGATGATTTCAGGTCCAGTCTTAGCATCCGTCTGCCATACGCTTCGACTGCGGGGGTGTAATAGAATCATTGTATATCTTCATATTATAGGAAATTATTGTATAGGTTTATTGTGTATATCTCCACCGAAATAAGAGATTTGGTTGGATCCTATATATTACGATTGTATCTATTATATTCAAGGAGAAAACAATATTCCTTCACTTTCCCAACCTATCAAAATATTTTGCTTACTAATTAATATAACGTAGTATTAGATTTAATCCACGATCAAAGTAGTATCAAAGCTTGGTTCTTTAAATAATTCATTTAAAAAATTTTCTTATCCAAACTCTTCTGACTAATCATGTTTGGTCATCAAAACTTGATTTTAAACACATTAAAAATTTCTATAATTCAATCCTTGCGATGGAGAACTATGATAATGGCTTGACAAAGAAACCCTCTAGACTTGTTTGTTGTTAGGAATGAGTTTGTTGTGATGAAGGGAAGGAGGATACACTTCAAAAATAGACCATTCTATGTATACATATATTGACATCAAGAAGATGGATCTTGATAAGAAGGCATCAGGGATGTTGGCCATGACATTACCTAATGACCTCTGCCAAAGTTTGCTACTACACATTTACCGAAGGACAGTCTTTGTGAGTTATTTGAGGGTACATTAGATATGTTGTCAAATAGAGGAGATATCTTGATGCAATAGCATGAGATGTTTCCAAACGTCAATGAAGATCTCTATCCTAACAATTTTAGAGGTTTAATCTCCCTATAAGTGAACTCAAACCTTACGGTAAAGAGTATAACAATGCACGACTACAAAATAAGTTCATGAGATCACCAAGGGAGAGCAGTGGCGGATCTAAAAAATTATTATAGGGGTAACGTTTCAAAGAAAAAGGGTAATCAAATCGAAAAAATGTTAAATTTTTTCAAAATTTACACTAAATTGATACTACCATCGGAGCGTCAAGGGGTAACGGAGGTTACACCTTCTTGAAGGGCAGATCTGCCCCTGAGGGAGAGTTTATACCATTGAAATTGGGAATACCTTGAGTTTGACTCAACTTACCCTTTCACAACAATATTGTGAGTAGAAAATTAACCTTCATCAGCATCATGCCATTGGTACTATCGAGTTCAACCCCTTACGTTTTTATCTTGTTGTTTTACCATTTTCTACTAATACGTTTAATAATGGTTGTAAAATGGTATGACAATCGCAATAAACCAAAGTAAACAACAAAATAGTGACAAAACGGTGATAAAACTTTTATTATTCACCCAAACCAGAAAACACCCCCCCAGTAACCCTAGATCTCACAAACAGTGAGATCTAAACAATACAAAGAAGAAGATGATCAACTGATAACAATCAGTTGATCTTATATCAACCAGAACTCAAAAGATCTCACACAAGATCAAACAAAACAGATCACAAGACGATCTGAACACAAACCCTAATCGCCAAGTGAGAGAGACAAAGAAAGATCTGGAACGAATTATTGACCATCCCAACAGTACTCTCTCTTATATATGAGAGAAAATGACACTTTCTCTTTTAACCCTCCAAGAATCAACTGATCTGCACTTTAGACCTCAGAATTAGCACTCAAGACCTTCAACTTTTAACCCTGCACACTTTGTACCCAAAATAACATAACAGCGTAACAAACCAATGTAACAAACTTATAACAAATATCACTAAAAATGATACCAAAATGTTTGCAACTTGAATTAACAAGTTGCACTTTATTTTACATGCCCCCTTAATTCAAGTGGCAAACATGTCTAACATTCCAAGACTTTCACAAAGAGTTTGACTTTTTTTTTTTGGGTAAAGGGTTACCCCGGTTAAATTTCATTCATCAACCAAAAAGAAAAAGTGAGGAACTATGTATCCCTCAATTCTCTAGAATGACATGCCATTGCTAGAGTACCCCGGTTAAAGAGTTTGATGTTGCCTCGCACTCAAACCCTTTGTGAATATGTCCGCAATCTGCAACTCTGAACAAACCTTTACAGGTTCTATGATACCAGCTGCAATCTTTTATCTCAAAAAGTAACTGATTTCCTGGTTTTAAGACATTTGGCCCAGTCAGAGTCAACAAACCCTGACAGATTCATATTATCAGATTTCTCAAAGTTAACACCCTTTCCAGGTGATAACTTCAAGTACCTTAACAACCTCAGTGCTATATCTAAATGAACTTGACTGGGACAATGCATATATTGACTTAGAAACTGGACAGCATAGCTTATGTCTGGCCTAGTTAATGACAAATATATCAATTTCCCTATCAACCTTTGAAAACCATTTATATTTTCCAGGTATTTTTGTTCTTTATCACATTTATTAGTCACAAGAAAACTTTGCTCAATTGGTAAAGTAACAGGTTTACACCCCAAATACCCAAATTCATTTAATAATTCAAGACAATATTTTCTTTGTGACAAACAAATGCAAGCATCAGAATATAGCACCTCAATACCTAGAAAATATCTAAGTATACCAAGATCTTTGATTTGAAAACTTTCCTTTAAACATGTTTTAACCTTTTCTATTTCATTTTTATTATTTCCAGTCACAACTATGTCATCAACATAGACTAAAAGAATTATAAACACATCAGAAACACTTTGAAGAAATCTCATTGACACTAACACAACAGTCAATTTTTCATTCCACTGCCTTGGAGCTTGTTTTAGACCGTACAAAGATTTAACTAATTTACACACTTTAGTATTATCAGTTGTAAAATAACCTTGAGGCAAAGTCATAAACACATCCTCAGTTAATGTTCCATAAAGAAATGCATTATTTATATCCATTTGGTATAACGGCCAATTATTATTAACAGCAAGCTTTAAAACAATTTTGACAGTTACCATCTTTACAACAGGTGAAAAAGTTTCACCAAAATCTATTCATTCCCTTTGGTTAAACCTTTTGGCCACTAATCTGGCCTTGTACCTTTCTACCTCACCATTAGCCTTATACTTTATTTTATAAACCCATTTGCACCGTCTAGGCTTCCTACCTTTAGGAAGATCTACCAAAACCCAAGTATTATTCCTATAAAGTGCTTCTATCTCATTATTCATTGCTTCAACCTGTCTTTCATCTTTCATAGCTTCACTATAAGTTGTAGGCTCAACAGTTTTATTTAAGGAAGCAACAAAACACACATTTTCAAAAGACAGGTTAGCATAACTAACAACCTTTTCTATACCATATCTAACTTTACCCTCAACAACAAAATCAACAAACCTTTTAGGCATACACACATTCCTAGAAGATTTTCTAACATTCACATTACCCTTAGATTGGTTGGTCTCAACATTTGAGCCTATAGTGTCCTTTGCCCTCTCATTGGTACCCTGTCTACTACTGCTCTCCTGTTCAGATTGTTGAACATTATCAACACCTGATACAGGGGCTGATGTAGAGGGTGACAATGGTTGTTGATCATCACTAACAGTATCTTAAGCACCATTTGTACCCTCTTCATCATTGGGTATGTTAGAAAGTTCAGGTGAAACATTGTCAAAAAAATTTACATGATTTAATTGTTTATCATAAACAGGTTCTTGGTTATCAAAAGTTTTAACTTTAAAAGGATAAACATTTTCATAGAATTTTACATCTCTTGAAAAAAAACACTTTCTTACTATCCAAACTCCATAGTTTGTACCCCTTTTTATAACTAGAATAACCAAGAAGCACACACTTTTCAGCTTGATAAGATAATTTATCAGATTCATGTAAAATAGTACAAAAACACAAACACCCAAAGTTTCTTGGATGAGATAAAGAGGGTCTAAAGTTAAACATCATTTCAAAAGGACTCCTACCATTCAACACATAAAATGGCAACCTGTTAATAAGATATACAGCAGTTAACACACAATCAGACCAAAATCTTATAGGTAAACTACCCTGAAACATCAAAGCTCTAGCAGTATTTAACAGGTGTCCGTGTTTCCTTTCCGCCACACCATTTTGTTGTGGCGTATAGGAACAAGAGGTTTGATGTATAATTCCCTTTGTTTTACAAAAGCTGTCCATTTGATTCTTAACAAATTTCGTTCTATTATCACTTCTAATTATTTTAATTTTCTTCTTAAATTGGGTCAACACAAGCTCATAAAAAACTTTCAAGTTTTCAAAAACCTCAGTTTTACTAGTAAAAAAATAACACCACACAACCCTAGAATAATCATCGACAATAGTTAAAAAATATTTATAACCATCATAACTTGTCACTTTATAAGGACCCCGTACATCGAAATGTATGAGATCACCAACTGATTTAGACTTATGTTCACTCAAAGGAAATGGAACCCTAACTTGTTTTGCCCTAGGATGTCACACCCCCAAAATACCACATGCGGAAACACCGCGGGACGTGTGACGTACCAAGATCCAGCCACCAATCACATTGAACCACAACCTAGTATTAAGTAAAAGTTTTCATTTATTTCATAAAGTAATTCCAAAACACAACTTGACCAAATTCGTTCAGCGGAAGCATAATATAAATAGTTATTCAAGTATTTCAAAACAAATGTGCAAGATCAATAAATTAGTATCCAAGAGCTACGACCCATGACCACTCCAGCACTCCCAGATAGCAAGTTCCATCCGTGAATCTAATGACCTGCAAGCATGCAGACAAGTGTGTCAGACGACGCTGGTGAGTTCAAAGTTTGTTAACACGTTTTAGTTACAAGATATAAGTATAAAACATTTCAGAGATTTGATGTTGTTAATAACTCGATTACCGCAGATGGCTCCAAATTATTTGCCCTTCCCCAATGCTTTATCAAACATTGGTCAAGTGGTTAAGGTAATTAGTTCACGACCGTCCTCCCCGGTACGGTGTGAGGGTGCCAAACCTAATAGCGCTATCAACTAACAACCCCGTTGCCTCCCCGGCAACCAATCGTTATATGATGGGACTTAATGATAGAAATGAGTGTATTAACCAACATCCCAGGTTTAACATTCTAGTCAAACCCAATTACCCGAGATTCCTCCCCGGAACGTTTACCAGATGTCCCTCCCCGGGACGCATGCTTGGAAAAAGAGCAGTGAACTCACCTTAGGTTTGCTCGGTATATAATGTTACCCGTTCCCGTTAGTCAACCATACCCTATCGTGGTTATCAATAATATCAGTTTCGTAACAGACTAAATCACATATTTCACACAGACTATATTCATCACCAAGTTTACTACATCACATGAATCAAGTACTTAGTTTGTATACGTAGCAACACATAACAATTGGGTCTAGTACTCCCATGAGTGAAACCAGATTTCTCATCATAAGTAACAAATATTTCTAATAAACATTGACATTTATCAACATTGTATCATAAACATCACTGTTGATTTACACATAAGCAATAACCCTACTAACTTTCTCCGACGAAGAATCACGTGTGACGAAGGATTAATCCTTCGTCGTGGTTACGTGTGATGAAGAATCCCACGGCGAAGATTCATTCTTCGTCGAGGATGAATCACGGCGAAGTATAGCTGATGGTTCATCAAGGGTGAGCCGACGAAGGTCTTATCCTTCGTCGAAGAGGTGTTCGACATCCTTAACCAAACAGTTTCAACCCTAATTACTCACACGATCCCAATCATTACTCAATAACTTGATCACATGAATTCTAATCATGTCACAGCAATGTTCATCATTATTAATAGTAAACCCTTTTACTCAAATGCAGCAATCACAGTTCATAGTTATTGATTCTCATACTCATGATGTTCAAGCCAAAACCCTAAGACTCATGCGACACTACCAAATCACATTAATAGTTGGCCTAACCTGTTGTTCATCATCGGTTTAATTCAACAATTCCAAATCATCACAAAACAGCGAATACACTACAAATCAAATCATACAGTTTGTTGCAATCATCACCGAGCTTTCTATTAACATGCATCCCTAATTACACATACAAACTTATCGCTACACATGATCACGTATCGAACATAAATCCAATGAACGAAGAAAACACTAACCTTGATACAAGATAAAACAACAATGCTTAGGGTAATTAAACCGAGAAGATGATGTTTCGAAGGGGGTTTGCTGCCGTCGTTAGGTTTAGAGGGGGTCTAAGGTTTACAATGTGTCAGTTACGTGATGTATTAGAACCCTCTATGCTATATACGCTCAAGTCAGTGAACTGGTCCTTTTTCTGGGCTTCGAAGATAACTGGGCCGGCGAAGACCCCACTGGCGACAAACTTCATTCTTCGTCAATGACGAAGTTCATTCTTCGTCGGGCAAGTTAACGATGAAGTTCATTCTTCGTCGAGCTATGTTGTGACGAAAAGGGTTTTGCCATTTTGTCATTAAAGGTTTTATTAAATGTTCAATCATTAAACCACCAAGTAACTTACACAAAAAATCATTCTAAAATAATATACATGATACAATGTACGACGAAATATAAAACAGGATTGTAAAACAGGTAACGCGTAAAGGAAAAGTCTTGAAATCTCGGGTTGTCACATCATCCCCAACTTTAAAGAAATTTCGTCCCGAAATTTGATAAGCAATCCCAAAACAGCAAGGTGTTAGATCAGGATGACTGTGGATTTTCCCCAGGTGCCACATCAGCCCCAACTTGAAAGGGAATTTCGTCCCGAAATTCATCAATTGCATCCGAATTAGATTGGTCAGCAGGGAATAGGTGAGGATACGTGAGCTTCATCTGATCTTTTTGCTCCCACGTGAACTCCAGTCCACGTCTTGAGTTCCAACGAACTCTCACGATCGGAATTCTACTATGCTTACGGACCTTGACTTCCCGGTCCATAATTTCGATAGGTTCTTCGACAAACTACAATTTGTCGTCGATTTTTAACTCTTGAAACGGTACCACAAGTGTTTCATCGGATAAACACTTCTTCAGTTGTGACATGTGGAAAACATCATGAACGTTACCCAATTCAGTAGGTAACTCTAACTTGTAGGCCACTTTACCAATTCGCTCCAGATTTTTGAATGGCCCGACATAACGTGGATTAAGCTTGTTGTGTTTCCCAAACCATACCACACCCTTCTAGGGTGAGACTTTTAACATCACACGATCGCCTACAGCGAACTCCAATGGTTTCCTACGCTTGTCAGCGTAGCCTTTCTGACGGTCACGCGCTGCCACCATACGATTTCTGATCTGAATGATTTTCTCTGAAGTTTCAAGCACAAGTTCCGGGCCTGTGATCTGGTTGTCACCCACCTCAGCCCAACAGAGAGGTGAACGACACCTCCTTCCGTACAATGCCTCGAATGGAGCTGCCTGGATACTGGTATGGTAGATATTGTTATAAGAAAACTCTATCAAAGGCAAGTGTTTCTTCCAACCCTTGCCAAAATCAATCACGCACGCTCGCAGCATGTCTTCTGGTGTCTGGATGGTTCGTCACTTTGACCATCCGTCTGTGGGTGGTAAGCAGTACTCGTGTCGAGGCTTGAGCCAAACGATTTGTGCATTGACTGCCACAAATCTGAAATGAAACGCGGGTCACGATCAGAGATAATAGAGGTTGGCACCCCGTGCCTAGAAACCACTTCCTTCAGATAGACAGCTGCAAGCTATGAGAACTTATCTGTTTCCTTGATTGTTAGAAAATGTGCTGACTTCGTGAGACGATCAACGATCACCCAGATGGTATCGTTTCCGTTTTGAGTTCTCGGCAAACCCGTGACGAAATCCATTGCGATTTGTTCCCATTTCCACATGGGTATTGATCGGAGTCTCGCGCTCCGGTAAAAGATAATATTTATAAGCCCAAATTACCCTTAACAATGTGTTAGTGGTAGTAAGGGGTCGAACCACGAAGAGTATGTGGTTTGTGTGTGGATTCGAATGAATTAAAACAATTGTCACAATTTATGAAGCTTGCTAAAGTATTTTTGTATTTTTGTTTAATTAAGAGATATGGGTTTAGACTAATTGAATTGATTAAATTGATGAACAACTAATGATTAACGATTACGAGAAAATGGTTACTAGAACAATAAGAATAAAAAGGAATCACGCCCGGTTTCGGTAATTGTTAACCTAGGATTTCTACAAGTTTTAGTTTCAACTCAAATGCATTCGATTAACGGATTTAGTGTACTGTGACTTAGGTGCTACTAACTATCAACGCCCCGAAGAACGGACAAAAAGACACTTTGTAATCAACACAAGTAAATCCTAACAACGACAACGTACAATTACATATCACCGTTTTGCAAAGTCATAACTTTTAACATCGTTCGACAATTCACGAATTCGTAACAAATGTAATACTATTGTCAAAAGTTTCAAAAACCAAATACAAATTGTCACTAAGATGAAACAAGAACAAATTGAAACCCTAAAATTAACAACTACCTACACCGGGGTGAAACCGAGATGATTAGCCGCTCATGGTTGATGCAACTTGATCACCGGATGCTTGGAATGCAGATGGAGTCATCTTGAAGCCTTGAGAATGGTGAATGATGAGGTTTGGTGAAAGATGATGATGGTGGAAGGATTAGTGTTTGTGGATGATGGATTAATTGTGATGATGGTGATGATTCTTGATAATGATTTCAGGTTGTAAAGATGAAGGTAGGTGGATGGTAGGTGAATGATAATTGATAATGGCTCCAAGAACAAGTTCAAACTACAAAATCTTGTGTAACTTACGAATTGATTACCCAAGAGCCAATGAAAATCGAGCTTAATCCCCAATTAACAAAAATACCCGTTTTGGTTTTCTGATGCCCGTCGCCGATGGGCATGACCCCGTCGCCGACGGGTTGCCATTTTCTCACTTTCGTCCGACGGGTTAAATGACTGTTTACGGTTGTTTCTTGGTTACGGGACTATCTGGAGCCCGTCCGGGACGGGTATGCCCCCGTCGCCGACGGCCTCTAGAATACCAATTCTTCAAACTTCGATTCTTGCACTCCCGGTTGATCCGTAACGCGTCCTGGTGCTCCGGTTTTCGACCCGGTGACCCGTAAAGCTCCCGAAAAGCTCCTTAAACTCCATCAAACCTGCAAAACACATTCTTGATTAAAAGTAGGCTATTCGAAACTATAACTTACGTAAAAACGTCAAGTTAAACAACAACGAGCACCGGTTTACAACCACGTATCACATCCCCACACTTGTCTTTTGCTTGCCCTCAAGCAAATCTGTTTTTCACTTTCACGTGGGTCGAACAACGAATACACATCCCATTCCCGAGACATAGGTTAAAGTCTATTGTCATACAAAAGTTCAAACTCTCTACAAATTTCACATATTTACCGGTTAAGTGAATAATCACATATAATAATGGTTATCCAAGATTAACCCACCCGTAAAACTAACAACTCATGCATATCCCTCACAATGTGCTCTCCACTCGGCTTAAAATTGGCTAACGTGTATAATGTATTAGCACTTCAACAATTAATCGCTCAAAACCGATTAGAACACGTACCCGCATAGGCTTGCAACTCGATCATTCTCCACCACCGAACACGAATACTAAGCACAAGTCAAAAGGTCTTTGAAGGGTTGTAACGGGGCTAGGCTAAGGGTAGGAAATAGGATATTTTTAAAGTGGCTAAAGTGATGAAAATTCGATTTTTATTACAAAAGACTATTCTAAACAAAAGTAGACTATAAACATCACTACAAGGCAACAACTTAAGCCTTTTATTCAACAACTACTAACACTTCTTTTTGTGTTTTTCTCGAAGCTTTTTTTTTTTTTTTTTGAATCATAACAACTATACAAACTTAAGTTCCTATAATCGAATTTTCATCACACGGGTTTAAAAAGAAAAGGTTTAAGGGTTATGGGCTATAGGGTGGTCAAACGAAAGGTTTAGGCTCAAAATGGGCGACTAGGGAATTTGTTCGGGTAAGGATAGATAAATGGTTTTAAGAGAAAAGGTTTACCTAATGCCTTAATCATTCTCGTGCTTGTATTCGGTCTATAGTCTCAAACGTATCAAAAGTTGCAAGTTCTACAATACGCGATTAATGGTCCACTCAAACAAAGAAACATGTAAATGTAAATCTATGATATAAAAGTGGCTCAAACCTCACGTATAAGGGTATGATATGTGATATGCATAAATTGCTAGTTCCTTAGGCGAATTATTCCCAAATAACCACCCGCTAAATACCCGTTATGCTTATTAATTTGAACTTGACCATGACAAAAGACCAAATGGGTTGTGACATCCCTCGTTGACTTGGTTACTTGTGCTTTTAAGATCGCTTTTGAGACAAGAAATTTTTAAAAAATTTTGAAATTTTCCCCCATTCCCACACTTGAGGTAAACATTGTCCTCAATGTATAGAATTTAAATGAATGGGTCAAAATCGAAAACTTTTACTACTCCCCCATCCCCACACTTGAGGTAAACATTGTCCTCAATGTGCAAGAACCAGAGTTGTAAAACGCACAAGGGATGTGACACGCCTAACCTTCCCAAAATCTCACCCCGAAAAAAAAATGTACAATCCACTTATTCCTAACTAAAAATCAAAGTAAAAGGAAACACATGCACCTGATTTTTGTCGCTTGATACTCATATCTCCTTCGCCTCTTCATAAAAACGGTTGTCCCGCGAACATGTTGTACCTACAAATTCTAATCCTTGTGTAGAAGCATGCTTCTCACAACCATCAAAATTTGTTAGTTACCTAGTTCTACCCTTTTTTATGAAACATATTACCAAGCCATGTGTTATTTCATTTCGATTTATGTGGACAATAATTTACAACAACAATAAACCTAACTCACTTTCGTAGGAATCACGGTTGCATTTAGCTTATGCAACAAGCCCTTTTAAACCCCCCAATAGCTTGGGAGGACGAGAGGTCTCGTGAGGGTTATATAGGGAACACACCCACAACGTTCATTTAACTAGGCGAAAATAAATAACATGAAATAAAAATAACGGAAACAAAATAATATACAACAACAACAACAAAAACATACCATACCTCTACCGCTGATATCGCTCGTTTGGATCCACTGGCGGGTTGGGCTGGTATTGATAACCAGTGAGGGACTCAAACATCTCCCTATAGTTATCGAGGGGACTCTGCTCCCCTTGAGGCGGCGGTTGGTACGGAATCGGGATAAAGCTAGAACCGACTGCCTCGGGCCAATGAGGGGTGGGATCGGATGGACCTAGTGGATGAGGAAGATTGGCGTAATCAGTCCACCCCGAGTGTTCGGCGTACGGGAAACCGGCTTGAAGGTATCTTTGATGGCGCTCCTGATCGTGGAGTATCTTGGTGTTGTTAATCGCCATTTGGTGAGAGATAGCCAAAGCACTCCAACGGCGTTGTTCTAACTCCCTTTGTGCGGTTTGGCACCTAACCTCATCTTCTTCCCATGCCCGTCTCCGGGCTTCCTCATCCTCTTGCCTCTTCGCCAACTGTTCCATGTGTGACCTCTGCATTGCTTGGAACAGTTGTTGCTCTTCCATAAACTTGTTCATTCTTTCCCTCTAGGCTTCTAGAGCTGCCCAATACTCTTGCATTGAGGATCCATGGGATCCCTCCTAAGCTTCCCTTCTTTGATTGTATTCCCGTCCTTCACCTATGCAAGCAGAGACATTGTCATAGATCTCCTGCTGCTCCCGATCAAAATTTTTGTAAGAAGGCACCCGTCTCATGGTCACAAAACCCGCCACATCTGCGTTTATTTCCCTATGTGGCCGCATGTATCGTTTCCTTGGTCTTTGTGCACCGGAGGGTTCAACTTCCTCCTCTTCATCCCCCATTTCTTCATCTTCTTCCGATGCTGGTGGTGCCCCTGAAGTAAGGAACTCATACTTATGACCCAACCTGTCGGTCACAACATACTTGTTCCTCGAGAAGTTAACTTCTATATTCCAGTTCTTCTTCATGGAGGCCTTGTTAATTTCCTCCAACGGTTTAGTTACCCATAGTGATTCCGCAGGTAAGCAATTTTGTTGAACAATCATGGCACTAATGAGGCGTGTGTATGGAATAAAACGCCTCTGGGATGACTCCCGAGTAGCCCATGTATTCATCATCACTATGTGTCTCCATGATAGTGTCGGAGTCCCGTATAGCAAAGAATGCACCACCCTACAATCACCCGCTCTAACACCTCCACGATCACCAAACCTCGCCAAAATGTTCTCAACATTAATCCCTTGGAGAATCTTTCCCTCAATCGTCATTTTCTTTCTCTTTGCCTCTCCCCCATCACTGTATGGTAAAATAGCCGCTGTCATCTGATCCGGGTCATCAGCATTCATATGATTATCCAAAAATTGTTGCATAGTTGGATAGTCATATGCTTGCACCCCAAGAGAATCAAAGCGTGCAATGCAATTGATTGTCTCGAAAGACATCGTCATTACCCCCCGGCTTGTTTTACCAATCAATTTCCACTCAGCAGGAGGATTATCTTTATTCACAAACTTCAACGTTGACAACCATTTGCACACATCCATCAAATACACCCGCGAAGTGTTATCTTCACACCAATCCAACACCCTTTCCCAACCTTGACGTTCAAACATTTGTGTTATTCCGATTTGTTTAAACTCCTCAACATTCACCACTCTTTCACATAAACTCCTTTCCAGAACTGAGGTACTCACTTTGTTAACCATTTTCCATTTCCAAAGCTTGGCCTCTAACTTCCTATCTTGGTACGCAGATAGGGATTTGTTCTTCTCATCATCCCATATCTTTGCATTTTGACTATCCCTAAACTTTGCCCACTCCCAATCTTGTCTGTACAGTCTTGCATCCCCCTCTGCGATGGAGCTTAATTGCTCCCACTTCCTTGGTAGTAAACCGGAAGAAGAACCGACTCCTGATGATGAAGCTTGGCCTGTAGTCTTTTGTCTCTTACCACCGGCCATAACTACAATCACAAACAAGCAAAACATCAATATAAACCCAAACCTTTACTAAACTCTCAAACTTTGAACATGATGTGTGATGTTGACATTTTAATTAACAAGTGAATGTAAAATCGCCTCTTTAAACTTCTAAAGTCGCTCACTTTATCATAAACTTATCAATTTCTTGTTAATCTTACAATTTCTCATAAATTCAACAATATATTCAATATCACCCTCATGTTCAATCATGTTCATAACAAGTGTAATCACATCACTAAAGTTATAACATGCTCAAATTCCATCCAAAGCAACTAATCTTACTCAAAATCATGCTAGAACAACATACATTGTCTTAAATAACCTACTCTTAAACTAAAAAGTTTAAAATTTCGGAAGAAAAACACTAACATATGATAATCAAGCATAAATTTAAGGAGAATCCATACCTTTGATGTTGTTAGACAAGAAGAACTAAGAAAAGATGGAAAGCAAGCAACTTGATGAACACCCTTTCAAAAACCCTAAATTACACGCCCAGAAATCTTGCAAACTAACAAAAATTGATGAAAACCGTGTTGGGGGTTTTGTTCCTCTCGAAAAATTACACAGAATGGACTCAAGAATCAGGTGATTTGGTGGAAGATTGAAGGAGTTATGGAGGTTTGAAGGTCTAGGGTTTTGGAGTGTTTGGTGAAGAAGATGAAATTGACAAGTAAGTTAGGAGAGATGTTGTGAAGAGAATAGGAGAGTGTTAGGGTGAAAGGTTAAAGTGGGAAGTATATGGGTCGACTTATGTTGAAAGAAAACGAGTTTGGTGATGTTTAGATGTGTTTAAAAGAAGTTAAACTCGAACCAAACACCAAACAACCAACCTGCGTCGGACCAGTATTGCAAGCCCGTCGCCGACGGGTTCTCTATTTTGTTGATTCTGCCGACGGGTTAAGCCCCTGTCTACGGCTTAATTGTGCATACGGGCTTTATTTTGAAGCCGTCGGCGACGGCCGCCACCCCGTAGCCGACGGGCTTTATTTTCTTAATTTTTTTTTTTTTTTGAAAATAGGAGGATTTTTATGAACTTTTAATAAAGGGACTATGTACAATCAAAATTCCTAAAAATTATTAAAAATCTTTTTGCGTTTTTTTTTTTATAAGTTAAATTTTAAAAACGCGGAAACCGTTAACGGCCCTACCACCCCCCGAAAAGTCGTGTATTGTCCCTAATACACACAAATAAGTCTTAAAACATACCTTTTTGTCTTCAAAACCTAGTCGTGATATCCGAACTTCACACAATCAAGAGGATTAGTACGAGACAAAAACGATTAAACACAAGAACACACAAACAATTAAATAGATGGTATATAACTTTACAAAATTTGTTACCGGTCCTTTTTGTTGGATCGTGTACATGACCCTGAAAGTCAGTTAAGGTAGTTCAACATCGATTACTAAGGCGGAATCAAAGTAAACAACGTCCAAAACAACTTGTATCCTTTAATCTTTCTTTCTATTATCAATTGTGAGCTTTTACAAAGTTCTAACAAAAATTTGGCAGCACCTTCGCTCACACATAACCGTTCTGTACCGTTCCGTTTGAAATGAGACTAACACACTCCTATATATAGACATGAGACCCTTCCGTTTGAACTTAACATATTCTGGTTCAAACGGAACCCTTATTTCAAACGATTGTTTCAAACGGAACCCTCAAATCTCAAACGGAACCCTTTAACTCAAACGTCAGTTTCAAACGGAACCCCTTTAATCACTTTCTAAATCAAAACTAAACCCTAATTTGACTTTTAAGTTCCAATCTTGACTTTCTTGATTTAAGACTTGATGAAGATGCAGTCAACAGACATTCTTGTGCATCAACAGACTCCCCCTTGAATGTTGACGTAGTCTTCAGATCCTGAGTCTTCAGTCTTAGTCTTTTCTCTAACTCTGTCTTTTCATCATAAGCACTCTATCTTCACACTCTCATATACTGTTGATCCAGACTCCCCCTTTCACAGACTCCCCCTCTCGATATGCTATTATCTGAGAAATCTGGTTCAAGCTTTGACAATTTGCCTCCATTGGGAATAATGAAGTCCAAACCTGTTACTCAAACAACAAACATTACAATTCTATCTTTTCAACCACAAAAACACAAAATCAATCAGTTTTAGAAATCCACTCAAGTATTCAGGTCCAAGTTAATGACCCTGATCACTTGATTAATCTACCAAGTCCAAATTAATGACCTTGGTTGATCTTTTGACTAAACACACTGATTTTAAAATAACAAACTCAAACATTTACTGAAAATAACAAGTATCAAGTTAATGAACTTGTTTTTTTATTTTTCAAACAATTCAAACTTCTTCAAAGTAAGCTCTCCTCATTCTTCAGTCCAGAATCTCCTGCATCTGCTTCAAACATCTGAGAATCCAACAATCAACTCTCCACTTTGGTTTGTCGGAAAATAAAGCAGAAATAAAATCTTTTTGAATTTTATCAAAGTGTTCTAAACTAAGAAATGAAATACAGAAAACTTAAATTGCAGAAAGTAAATAAAGTAAAATATTTACAAACATATTTTTGGCGAGTGTGTCAGGGAATCATATCAGCTTTTCAGACAAATCACAAGTACCGTTAAGCTACATTACATACTCAGATTTAAACAATTCACCTCGATTGTCGATATACTGATCCATCTTAAATTCTCACACAAATTTCAATTTACTCAGGATACGATTTAGATGAATTAAGAACTTAGATCATTCATGTGTCCCACCTCTTGAATATACTCCCGTATCCAGAATCTCAATAATCAGTCTTACAGGTGAGAATACTACAATGATATCTGTATATAAATTAGGTATGCGAGGGCCGAGGGATCTCAGGTCGATACTTCCGTATACGCAGAGAGATATCAGCTTCGACTTTTCGGTGTGTCCCCTTTAGAGGATCTTTTTGCTTACAACAGCAGCATTTATCAATTTTATTGTTTCAGCATGCTGAGGGTTTAATGCTGTGTTTCAAGCATTGCAGCAAGTATTAGCCAGGGACTAGGTCAGAACTACCGTTCAGCAGAAGTCCCGGAATAATACCCCAGACATCATTGAGTATAAAGACCTAGTATATCAGATTAAAAGACCTTTCAAACGAGATTTCAGGGGTTACCTATATATCCAAGTAGTGTTCCCCACGAATTCACAAGTTTGAATTTAGGTTTATATCCCAAATAAATCTACTAAATGTGTGAAAACCTATCGACACATCATCAGTGAGATTGTTTAACTCTTTTATACTTTTCAAATCTTTAGCATACTGTAATCGTCTAGCTGATGTATTATCATTTTCCCTATATACACAAGCTCTTTTTCAAATTTTATCATGTTTTTGAATTTTATCATTTTTTACTGTTTTTGTATTTTCTGAAAAATAAACTATGTACAAATATCTACTCCCCCTAAATACCAAAACAAGTAAAAATTCGACAAACCATTGCAGATTGTTTCTCGTCTTCATCCGCAACAGTACTCTCATCAACGCCAATTATGCCATCCGACACCGACAGAAGCTTCATACCATTCAGTTTTAACAAATATTTAAACCGATTTTTATCAAAAGCTTTGGTATGTAAATCAGCTTTCTGTTCGTCAGTGTGGATTTTCTCAATTCGTATCAACTTTTTCTCAAAACAATCACGAATAAAGTGATGACGAATTTCTATGTGTTTAGTTTTAGCGTGATGTACTGGATTTTTAGTTATATTTATAGCGGCCTCATTATCAACAAAAAGAGGTGTGATAAGAAACTGCAAACCGTAGTCGCGCATCTGTTGCTGTATCCACAAGATCTGAGAGCAGCAACTGCTAGCAGAAACATACTCCGCTTCACAAGTAGATAACGCCAGAAACATCTTCCCGCTCTAAAGTAGAAATCCGATCTTTAGAATCAAGATCAGGAAGTGACCGGGAAACGGGATGCTTCTTGGCTCGGTCGGCCGATTCTTTCTCTTTCGAACGCTTGCTCATTCGTTCCAAAAACTCCCAATCATCGTCTTCATGGTTGCTTAGGAGGGTCCCATTGCTTGTGGATTCAAGTCGGTTCCATGTATTGTCATCTAGACCCCGTACAAAGCATTTAACCAACTCCCACTTCTCAATTTGATGATGAGGGCATCTTCGCATCATTTCTCTAAATCTTGTAAAGGCCTCATGTAACGGTTCGCCCGATAATTGGCGAAAAGACCTAATTTCATCACGAGCGTCATCGGTCTTCGCCATTGAGTAATATTCATCAAGGAACGCTTGTTGCATTTCTCCCCAAGTGCGAATACTATTTGCGGGAAGTGTGAGGAACCATTGCTTTGCCTTATCCTTCAGTGAAAATTGGAATAGTCGAAGTTTGACCTCCTCTAAAGCAAAGTTGTGACCCCCGATAGTGCTGCAAACCGAAGAAAACTCCGTCAAATGTGTATACGGTTCGTCGTTAGATCTTCCATTAAAATGAGGAAGTATGTTGATGTAATGTGGTTTACAATCAAACATCCTCCTCTCACAAACGATTGGTGAGTCGTTCTCGGTGACAACCGGCCTAAAACGCTCATTCACTCCCCGTGGAGGTCGTTGACGACGATGTGGACCATTAACTTCTTGATCAACCGGTCTTCTATTATCCCGTCTTTCACCTCTTCGATCATCTCTTCGATTATCCCTTGGGTTACCACCTCCCATGAAACGAGGAATCCGGTTAGGGTTTGCATTGTTGTTGTTATTATAAAACCCATCATTCCGGTTCCGTTGGTCATTGTTTCGTGGTTGACGGTTGTTCCCATAACCATCATTTCTTCCACCTCCGTAACCGTATTCGTCATCCCCAACATAATTGGCATGTTGGTAGCCAAATTCCTCATCTTCATACCTTCTAGCATTGTAGACGTTTCCCCTATTCACGTAGCCCCAATCTTCATCATCGTTAGCCCTATCATCATAGTATCCCCCATCGTCCAAATTTTCCGTATGAACACTCACATGTTCCGGTGATTGATAACCGGGAACACTATACGCTTCATCATCGGGGATTGCATTCCTCAAGTCATCGATGTTGAAGAATGGGTCTTCATTTGCGGGATTGCCGCGATCACGATTTCCCCGACGGTCGGAATTGACATTCCGGTCATCTAGGTTGATGGGTAAAGAGGTTTGTCTATGAAGGTTTTGTTGTTGAGGTGTTCTTTGATTGTTGTTGGGATTTTGGTTTTGGAAAGGTGGTGTAGGTGGTCCGGTATTGTTGTTATTACCACCTGGTCGCTCGGGAGGTATGGGTTGCATATTTGGAGCGAGATTGAAGTTGCTTCGGTATTGGAATTGGTTCGAGTTAAGGTTTTGGTTTGAGTTTTGGTTCGCCATTGAATCGGTTTCAATGGATGGTGTATGTTGTGGTGTTTGGTTGGTTTGATTAGAAGCAAGTGTTGCTTCTAACCGGCTTGCTAGGTTTCTTCTTGCTACTCGTTCGATTTCCGGTTCGTAGACTAAAGGTGAAGTCCTCCCGGAGTTCCGCGTATGCATGCACTACCTGTAACCTGCACAAGTAACACACCCGCGTAACAAGGAAAAAGACAAAGTGCAAAAAGAAACTAAACAATTTAAACAGATAGTCACAAAATTCAAACAATATCCAAACACAAAGCGCACGCACTCCCCGGCAACGGCGCCAAAATTTGATCGGAGTGTCGCGCTCCGGTCAAAGATAATATTTATAAGCCCAAATTACCCTTAACAATGTGTTAGTGGTAGTAAGGGGTCGAACCACGAAGAGTATGTGGTTTGTGTGTGGATTCGAATGAATTAAAACAATTGTCACAATTTATGAAGCTTGCTAAAGTATTTTTGTATTTTTGTTTAATTAAGAGATATGGGTTTAGACTAATTGAATTGATTAAATTGATGAACAACTAATGATTAACGATTACGAGAAAATGGTTACTAGAACAATAAGAATAAAAAGGAATCACGCCCGGTTTCGGTAATTGTTAACCTAGGATTTCTACAAGTTTTAGTTTCAACTCAAATGCATTCGATTAACGGATTTAGTGTACTGTGACTTAGGTGCTACTAACTATCAACGCCCCGAAGAACGGACAAAAAGACACTTTGTAATCAACACAAGTAAATCCTAACAACGACAACGTACAATTACATATCACCGTTTCGCAAAGTCATAACTTTTAACATCGTTCGACAATTCACGAATTCGTAACAAATGTAATACTATTGTCAAAAGTTTCAAAAACCAAATACAAATTGTCACTAAGATGAAACAAGAACAAATTGAAACCCTAAAATTAACAACTACCTACACCGGGGTGAAACCGAGATGATTAGTCGCTCATGGTTGATGCAACTTGATCACCGGATGCTTGGAATGCGGATGGAGTCATCTTGAAGCCTTGAGAATGGTGAATGATGAGGTTTGGTGAAAGATGATGATGGTGGAAGGATTAGGGTTTGTGGATGATGGATTAATTGTGATGATGGTGATGATTCTTGATAATGATTTCGGGTTGTAAAGATGAAGGTAGGTGGATGGTAGGTGAATGATAATTGATAATGGCTCCAAGAACAAGTTCAAACTACAAAATCTTGTGTAACTTACGAATTGATTACCCAAGAGCCAATGAAAATCGAGCTTAATCCCCAATTAACAAAAATACCCGTTTTGGTTTTCTGATGCCCGTCGCCGATGGGCATGACCCCGTCGCCGACGGGTTGCCATTTTCTCACTTTCGTCCGACGGGTTAAATGACTGTTTACGGTTGTTTCTTGGTTACGGGACTATCTGGAGCCCGTCCGGGACGGGTATGCCCCCGTCGCCGACGGCCTCTAGAATACCAATTCTTCAAACTTCGATTCTTGCACTCCCGGTTGATCCGTAACGCGTCCTGGTGCTCCGGTTTTCGACCCGGTGACCCGTAAAGCTCCCGAAAAGCTCTTTAAACTCCATCAAACCTGCAAAACACATTCTTGATTAAAAGTAGGCTATTCGAAACTATAACTTACGTAAAAACGTCAAGTTAAACAACAACGAGCACCGGTTTACAACCACGTATCAGGTATCTTTGGTTGCTGAAGTAGACCCGAGGGTTTCTGATATTCCACTTTAACTTTAGCACCAGTCAGACACTTACTCACATAAGTCGCGATGTGAGCCTTCATCTTCGGCCACCAGCACAAAACCTTGAGGTCCTGATACATCTTATCCGAACCCGGATGAGCGGAGTATCGAGACTTGTGCGTTTCGTCCATCACAAGTTCTCTAAGATTTCCAAACAAAGGGATCCATATTCGTTCCATGAAATAGAGAATACCATCAGATCTCTCTACCAGCCGCTTTTCCATGCCCCGTAAATACTCCGCTTTAATGTTTTCTTCCTTCAATGCTTCAGCATGAGCCGAACGAATCTGATTAGGAAGATTTGAGTGAATAGTGAGCTACAAGGCGCGAACATGTTTGGGTTTTGATTCCTTTCGACTGAGAGCATCAGCCACCACGTTAGCCTTACCCGGATGATACTTGATGGCACAATCATAGTCGTTTAAAAGTTCTACCGCGACGCTGTCGCATATTCAATTCCTTCTGGTTAAGGATATGCTGAACGCTCCTGTGGTCGGTATAAATAGTGCATTTAGTACCGTACAGGTAATGCCTCCAGATTTTGAGCGCAAACACCACTGCTCCCAACTCTAAGTCGTGAGTCGTATAATTTATCTCGTGAACCTTCAACTGTAGACAGGCGTAGGCTATCACCTTCTCGCGTTGCATCAGCACGCAACCGAGACCCTGAATAGAAGCATCACAGTACACCACAAAATCTTTGGTACCTTCTGGTAAGGACAAGATCGGTGCGCTGCATAGTTTTTATTTCAACAACTGGAAAGCATCTTCTTGTTTTGTTCCCCAAGAATACACAACGCCCTTCTGTGTTAATGCGGTGAGAGGTTGAGCGATCTTTGAGAAGTCTTTGATAAATCTGCGATAATACCCAGCGAGACCAAGAAACTATCGTACCTCCGAAGGATTATTTGGTGCCGCCCAAGTTCTGATAGCATCAATCTTTGCAGGATCCACGTGTATCCCCGATTCATTCACAATGTGGCCAAGGAAGTGTACCTCTCGAATCCAGAAGTCACACTTAGAGAACTTCATGTAAAGCTGTTCTTTCCTCAGAAGCTCCAAGATAAGACGCAGGTGTCGCTCGTGATCCTCCTTGCCTTTTGAATAGATCAGAATGTCGTCGATAAACACGATAACGAAATCGTCAAGATAAGGTTTGCATACACGGTTCATGAGATCCATGAAGACCGCTGGTGCGTTCGTCAACCCAAACGGCATAACCAGAAACTCATAATGTCCATACCGCATTCGAAAAGCCGTTTTTGGGACATCCTCCTCTTGGACTCTCATCTGATGATAGCCCGATCTTACATCGATCTTCGAGTAAAAACTTGACCCTTGCAACTGGTCAAACAGATCGTTGATGCATGGTAAAGGATAGAGGTTCTTGACAGTCACCTTGTTGAGTTCCCGATAATTAATACACATACGAAAGGACCCGTCTTTCTTCTTTACAAACAGAATTGGGGCTCCCCAAGGCGAAGAACTGGGTCCGATAAAACCTCTATCCAACAGTTCTTGAAGTTGATTAGATAGCTCTTGCAACTCCCTAGGTGCAAGACGATAAGGAGCTCGAGTAATTGGGGCTGCTCCTGGCGCAAGGTCAATCTGAAATTCCACTTGACGGTGAGGAGGTAAACCAGGAAGTTCCTCAGGAAATACGCTAGAAAATTCACGAACAACTGGCAGGTCTTCGATCTTCCTCTCTTCAGGCTGAGGGTCAGTAACAAGTGCTAAAATAGCAGGATACCCTTTTCGTAAACACTTCTGAGCTTTCATTGCTGAGATGATACCAACCATCGCACCACTACGATGCCCTTGAACCGATAGGGATTCTCCACTGGGGAGAGGAATACGCACCATTTTCTCTTTACAGAGAATTTCCGCCTGATGCTTAGACAACCAATCCATACCAACCACTACATCAAAACTACCGAGGGTAACAGGAAGGAGGTCAATATCAAACACTTGACTCACAAGGTCTAGTTTACATCCCATAAAAACGTGTGAGGCTTCAATTGTTTTACCATCGGCTAATTCTACTACATGCTTAGTTTCTAGAGGCGTTGGAGCTAACCCTAATCATTGACTGAACTCTAGAGACACATAACTCCAATCGGCACCGAAATCAAATAATACAAAGGCAAAGAGGTTGTTCACAGAAAACGTACCAGTCACGACATTGCCGTCATTCCTAGCATCACCAGCACCAATCGTAAATACCCTTCCACGAGCACCATTTCCCCCATTGTTGCCGTTATTGTTGTTCCCAGCATTATTATTGTTATTCTGACGGTTGTTGTTATCATTGGCATTCTGATTCAGCTGAGGGAAATCCCGTTTAATATGACCCTCATCTCCACACTAGAAACAACCCTTCCTAAAGCCTTGGTTCTGATGGGGCTACTGCCTTTGCTGTTGCTGATGCTGCTGATTTTGCTGCTGCTATTACTTTGGGTACGGAGCTCTACAGTCTTTTGCCATATGGCCCACCTTATCAAACCTATGGCAAGACTGGACACACGGTCCATGATGATGATACCCACACTTGTTGCACTTTGGCTTCCTACCAACGTAGGAGCCTTGACTCTAATTGCTGCCCTGGCCTTGGTTAACTGAGGAAGACTGACTGAAACTATGGTTATTGCTGTTGTCAGGCCTTTTCTGCGATTGGCTTGCACTGGTTGCTTTGTCAGCATCGTTTCATTTATGCTTATTATCACTAGCAGGTGTGGTAGCTGTAGCAGCAGGGGTAGTAGGAGAAACACGGGGCGGTAGCGATCCACGCTCGACCTCTTGGTCGGTAATCTTGTGTGCTAAACGGATGATCTGAGGCAGATTGTTAAGGTTTGCAGCAGTGACCAAACTCTTTACTGATGGTGCTAGGCCCTTGATGTACAACTCAATTCTTCGGGGTGGAGGTCGAGACAAGTTAGGGCACATATTTGCTAGCTCGTGAGATCGTTTCGTGTAAGCCTCGATCTCGGACCCCTCCATCTTCAGATTGTAGTACTCGTTCTCAAGCTTCTGAATCTCGTCACGAGGAGAGTACTCCTCCCGCATCAACTCCTTAAAATCATCCCAAGTAGTTGCATTAGCCATTTCAATGCCCAACATCTGCACCTGGGCATTCCACCAAGTTAAGGCACCATCCTCCAAAGTGCCTGTAGCGTACTTCACCCGGTCCCCCTCGGGACAGTTACACATAGCGAACACCGACTCAGCCTTCTCAAACCAACGTAGTAACCCCACAGCCCCTTCAGTCCCACTGAATGTCTGTGGCTTACAATCCATGAACGTCTTGAACGTGCAAGCAGGCGGATTGTTTTGATTCTGATTTGCTTGCTGACCTAATGGACGAAAGAAAATACAGCACACAAGGGTAAGAGTTGTATACGTGACACAAGAATAAAGAGTATTTGGCACATTTCGCACCAGCTTGGTAGGCTGCCAAAGCCTCAGCCACACATGTGTTAATCAAGTTTGTCAACTCAGCCTGAGTCATCGCGATGTGACCACGTCCATGGCCTTATCCGCTCATGATTCTATATAAGAAAAGGGAAAAGGTTAAGGGTCGAGATAAGGTTGGAGTCAAACCTGACAATGACTCCTACAGACTACTGAGTTTACATCAGACAACAGAGCGGAACCCCTTTCACACTCGTTAAGCCTTGCTGGGACTCACATGCACCCCACATTATTATTATGTGTGCACCCATAATAACAATGTAATTTACCTGCTCATCTCAGCTCCTCCTAACTCGTGCTAATAGGTTCCTCAAATTCGAGTAGCAACTCAGAAGACATCACAAAACATAAGTCATGAAAGTCTAACGAGATATCACACTATGACTCTATCAACCACATAACCTAGGCAAATACACATGAATTCAGTCTGTAGTGCTAAGTGTGCAATCACATGCAACATCATACATGAATGTATACTAGATATACTATGCAATAAGTAAACGAGATACAAGCCTTGCGATCTGGAGCTGAGTGTCATGGTCGATTTTCAAAGCTGTTCGGTTATAGTCTGGTTTTATAAAAACGTTTTAAAACCTAGTTCACTATAACCAGTGGCTCTGATACCAAACTGTCACACCCCCAAAATACCACATGCGGAAACACCGCGGGACGTGTGACGTACTAGGATCCAGCCACCAATCACATTGAACCACAACCTAGTATTAAGTAAAAGTTTCCATTTATTTCATAAAGTAATTCCAAAACACAACTTAACCAAATTCGTTCAGCGGAAGCATAATATAAATAGTTATTCAAGTATTTCAAAACAAATGTGCAAGATCAATAAACAAGTATCCAAGAGCTACAACTCATGACCACTCCAGCACTCCTAGATAGCAAGTTCCATCCGTGAATCTAACGACCTGCAAGCATGCAGACAAGTGTTTCAGACGACGCTGGTGAATTCAAAGTTTGTTAACACGTTTTAGTTACCAGATATAAGTATAAAACATTTCAGAGATTTGATGTTATTAATAACTCGATTACCGCAGATGGCTCCAGATTATTTGCCCTTCCCCAATGCTCTATCAAACATTGGTCAAGTGGTTAAGGTAATTAGTTCACGACCGTCCTCCCCGGTACGGTGTGAGGGTGCCAAACCTAATAGCGTTATCAACTAATAACCCCGTTGCCTCCCCGGCAACCAATCGGTATATGATGGGACTTAATGATAGAAATGAGTGTATTAACCAACATCCCAGGTTTAACATTCCAGTCAAACCCAATTACCCGACATTCCTCCCCGGAACGTTTACCAGATGTCCCTCCCCGGGACGCATGCTTGGAAAAAGAGCAGTGAACTCACCTTAGGTTTGCTCGGTATATAATGTTACATGTTCCCGTTATTTCACACAGACTGTATTCATCACCAAGTTTACTACATCACATGAATCAAGTACTCAGTTTGTATACGTAGCAACACATAACAGTTGGATCTAGTACTCCCATGAGTGAAACCAGATTTCTCATCATAAGTAACAAATATTTCTAATAAACATTGACATTTATCAACATTATATCATAAACATCACTGTTGATTTACACATAAGCAGTAACCCTACAAACTTTCTCCGACGAAAAATCCCGTGTGACGAAGGATTAATCCTTCGTCGTTGATACGTGTGATGAAGAATCCCTCGGTGAAGATTCATTCTTCGTCGAGGATGAATCACGGCGAAGTATAGCTGATGGTTCGTCAAGGTTGAGCCGACGAAGGTCTTATCCTTCGTCGAAGAGGTGTTCGACATCCTTAACTAAACAGTTTCAACCCTAATTACTCACATGATCCCAATCATTACTCAATAACTTGATCACATGAATTCTAATCATGTCACAGCAATGTTCATCATTATTAACAGTAAACCCTTTTACTCAAATACATCAATCACAGTTCATAGTTATTGATTCTCATACTCATGATGTTCAAGCCAAAACCCTAAGACTCATGCGACACTACCAAATCACATTAACAGTTGGCCTAACCTGTTGTTCATCATCGGTTTAATTCAACAATTCCAAATCATCACAAAACAACGAATTCACTACAAATCATATTATACAGTTTGTTGCAATTATCACCGAGCTTTCTATTAACATGCATCCCTAATTACACATACAAACTTATCGCTACACATGATCACGTATCGACCATAAATCCAATGAACGAAGCAAAACACTAACCTTGATACAAGATAAAACAACAGTGCTTAGGGTAATTAAACCGAGAAGATGATGTTTTGAAGGGGGTTTGCTGCCATCATTAGGTTTAGAGGGGGTCTAGGGTTTGCAATGTGTCAGTTACGTGATGTATTAGAACCCTCTATGCTATATACGCTCAAGTCAGTGAATTGGGCCTTTTCTGGGCTTCGAAGATAACTGGGCCGGCGAAGACCCCACTGGCGACGAACTTCATTCTTCATCAATGACGAAGTTCATTCTTCGTCGAGCTATGTTGTGACGAAAAGCGTTTTTGCCATTTTGTCATTAAAGGTTTTATTAAATGTTCAATCATTAAACCACCAAGTAACTTATACAAAAAATCATTCTAAAATAATATACATGATACAATGTACGACGAAATATAAAATAGGATTGTAAAACAGGTAACGCGTAAAGGAAAAGTCTTGAAATCTCGGGTTGTCACATATGACATACATTACAAGGGCCATGTTCACTAGACTGGATTTTAAGACTTTGTTTTAACACTGCTAGAACCTGATCTGAAGGGTGTCCTAGCCTACTATGCCAAGAAAAAGACTTCACAGAACTATTAAAACAGACATTAACATTATTACCAGTATTTCCTACAAAATACAGGCCACAGTCCTGTCTACCTCTCATCAGGATTCTCTTTGAACTGGAATCCTGTAAGAAACAACTTGTTTCATTAAACTTAACTGACACATGATTATCTTTAGAAAACTTGTACACAGACAGCAGATTTACACAATAACCAGGAACATAAAAAACATCTTTCAAAAGAATGTCATTAGTCAGTTTTAGATCACCAATTTTTAAGACCTTGACACTTGTACCATTTGGATGCCCAATAGTAATGTTAAACTCAGACACATCCACAACATTAATCGGATTTTTATATGTACTAACCATATGTTGACTAGCCCCGGAGTCAACAATCCACCCATTCATACTAAAACTGACAGAACTTGAATAACTAACAAATTTGAAAACATTAAAACACTCACCTCCTATATTCTGATTCTGAGAATCAGATCCACCCTTTTCTCCAACAAGACTCAATAACTTAGCAATCTGCTCAGATGTAAAGGTAAACCATTTCCACTAACAGATGAAGATGTTCCAACCACAGAATTAGTTTTATTATTACTAGCCAAGTTGACTTTATTAGACTGATTGTTACTATTAACCCTACGTTTGAACCCAGGTGGATATCCAATGATCTCAAAACACCTATCAAAAGTATGTCCTAACATGTTACAGTGAGTACACTTCAGATTAGAGTTAGGACCTCTATTAACTTTCTTTCTTTGATCAAATGCTTGATTGGATTTAGACACAAATGACACACTTTGTGTTTTTAACCCACTACTAGACACTCTTCTCTAGAAATTACAGAGAATGCCACTTTAACAGAAGGTAATGGTTCTCTTGTTAATAGATTTGTTCTCACAGATTGATAAACATCATCAAGCCCCATGAGAAATTGCATCAATTTGATCAATGTTGAAAAATCATTAAAGTCTTTAGCAGCCTGACAAGAACATGAAGGCAGATGCAACATAGCATCAAACTGCGTCCACATTGTTGTCAGTTTATTATAATATTCAGCAACAGAAGTACCATTTTGTGAAACACTATTATTTTTTTTATACAAATCCTATACAATAGAACCATCCACCCTATAGAAAGACTCTTTGAGATCTGTCAGACCTCTGATGCTAACTTTGAAAAAACCTGACCAAGAAACAGTTCCTCAGACACAGAATTTAACAACCATGTAAGTACAACAGAATTACATCTGTCCCACTGGCTAGCTAACACAGGATCACTCTCAGACTTGACACATTTACCATCTATGAACCCATACTTATTCTTAGCCTCTAAGGCAAACTTCATTGCACTAGACCATACATAATAGTTTCCTGTACCTTTCAACTTAATACTCACTATAGTTAGGGCACTAGAGTCACTCGGATGAAGATATAAAGGATCTCCTATATCCAACTTACTAATCAAAGTCTGAGAAGAATTACCTGTATCACCTATTTAAGCAACAGAAAGACAGAACAAATACCAAACAACAATGAACACCAAGAAACCAATAACACAGAACAATAGTAGTTATCAACAGATAACACACACAATGAACAAACAAAGAATATAACAGCAGATCCTAAGGTGAAGCTGAGTCAGGGATAAGACTCCAGGTTCATCACTCAAAGGTGCCTGGACATGCCTTTACACAGGAGCCGAAACTAAACAACAACCCACAAACCAAACACAAACAACAAAAAACAGTAACAGAAACAACAAAACAGATCAAATAATGCACAATTAGTAAGTAGACTCGATCAAGTGCCGGCCCGACTAGTCCGGTAAACAAGGATGCCTAGACACACAAGATATGATGCAAAAGAAACAGAAATAACAAAGAAAGGGACAAAAATGATCTTACAAAATTGCGTTCCAAGCTAGTATGAATCTGTAACCTTCTAGGGTTACAGATCACACAAGAAGACAATAAAGCAGAAAAAAACATTGGTCAGTTTGCTCTGAAAACCTTCTAGGGTTTCAGAGACCAACACAGCCTTCAACACTAAGATCGAGATGATCAAGTCCCACAACAACTGATCTGCAAACCCTAGAACACCAGGATTGAACCAGATCTGGACGGCACACTTTCCAAGACAAAGATCTACACACTTCTTTGAACACCGAAGAACCTCTCCTGCAACAATGCCCAAAAACCCTAAAAACAACTCACAGCGGAAGAACCAAGATCAGTAATCAAGAGCTATTTAGCTCTGATACCATGTAAAATGGTATGACAATCGCAATAAACCAAAGCAAACAACAAAATAGTGACAAAACGCTGATAAAACTTTTATTATTCACCCAAACCAGAAAACACCCCCCGGTAACCCTATATCTCACAAACAGCGAGATCTAAATAATACAAAGAAGAAGATGATCAACTGATAACAATCAGTTGATCTTATACAAACCAGAACTCAAAAGATCTCACATGAGATCAAACAAAACAGATCACAAGACGATCTGAACACAAACCCTAATCGCCAAGTGAGAGAGACAAAGAAAGATCTGGAACGAATTATTGACCATCTCAACAGTACTCTCTCTTATATATGAGAGAAAATGACACTTTCTCTTTTAATCCTCCAAGAATCAACTGATATGCACTTTAGCCCTCATAATTAGCACTCAAGACCTTCAACTTTTAACCCTGCACACTTTGTACCCAAAATAACATAACAGCGTAACAAACCAATGTAACAAACTTATACCAAATATCACTAAAAATGATACCAAAATGTTTGCAACTTGAATTAACAAGTTGCACTTTATTTTAACAATGGTATTGTAGCTACCAAAAGGAAGCAACATCAACAACATTATGAAGATTACAAGGTTAGTTACCATTTTAAATGTGGCAACAACAATAAAATGATTCTTATAGGTGGATTATCAGTAGAAATTAGAGATGTTGATAATCAACATCAAAAGTGGTCCCTATAGCACACCATCAGTAGAAATACCTCCAACCACATGTTTGAGGAAGCTACAACAACAAATGATCATGTTCTGCCTGATCCAACCTTTGAGCCTAGATACACAACCAACCCAACATGACATACACAGAAGCGAGATTACCAAATTACTACCAAGGCTACATCATTAGTGATGTTAGTGTTGGAGTTCAAAATAGAAGATATATTGCTTACTTTTTTCTACACTCTTAGTTTCATTCTAATGAGGAGCTTAAGAATATAGAAGATGTTAGAATGATATTTAAACTTAATTATGTCAGTTATGTATAAGTATTAGAACATATATATTTCGGTTTTATGTTAACTTATGTAGGGATGATAAGCGGGTAAGATTCAAAACTGCAATGGCAGTTATTCCTACCAATCTTAACCGCCAAATAACAATCTATAAATGCCTGATATCCGGCCACTTCTTCCGGTATCAAGACACATTCTATTTTATAAGAATTGTCCATTCGTTTCCTTTGAATATGCTGTGTTCATATCATTTTTCTGCATATTACTTTCTGTATCAACATGAACATGGAATCAAGCAAGTCACAAACTTCCGCTGCAACGTTGTCTGATTCCCAACATAGTGGTATCAGAGCAGGGTTGGGAAGGAAGACAGAAATCAAGTCAACGTCAACCATGTTGCCATGTCAACACTGTATCGACGAAAAAAACGAAAAAGAAAGACGAATTCCTCGAGTAAGGCTTTGTTACTATTGCCATCAACCAGGGCACCAGATATATTCGTGTAAAGCGAAAGAAAATGTTGGTGCACTAAATGTCTGCTGATTACGTCATAATCAAGTCTTATGTCTAGATAGAGTGTATGAGTGTGAAATAGTAATAGAATTAGGGTTTAGTTTTGATTTAGGAAGTATTTAAAAGGGTTCCGTTTGAAACAGCCGTTTGAGATAAGGGTTCCGTTTGAAACCATCGTTTGAAAGGAGGGTTCCGTTTGAGAGGGTTACGTTTGAACCATGTTATGTTAAGTTCAAACGGAAGGGTCATGTCTATATATAGGAGTGTGTTAGTCTCATTCCAAACGGAACGGTGGAACGGTTGTGTGAGTGAGCGAAGGTGCTGCCAAAATTTTATCAGAACTTATTGTAAAAGCTCACGGTTGATAATAGAAAGAAAGATTAAAGGATACAAGTTGTTTTGGACGTTGTTTACTTTGATTCCGCCTTAGTAATCGATGTTGAACTACCTTAACTGACTTTCAGGGTCACGTACACGATTCAACAAGTGGTATCAGAGCTCAGGACGAGGAGTTCATACCAAATACAGCTTGAAATCATCGGATTATCTCACTTCTACCTTTATTTTCTGATTTAAACTAGTTGTCGCGGTTAAAATGGCTTGAAACGTTCACATAGCAAACGAAATTTACTATTAACTAATCCTTGAAATTTTGAAACCAAAATTCGACCTAAAACTGATCGAAATCATTCATACCGTTTGAAAATGTTCGCGAATTGCTGACGTCATACCGTTTGAAATTGTTCAATCGTTTGAAATTGATACATACCGTTTGAAATTGATTATATCGTTTGAAAACAAACTGATCGTTTGAACAATCGTTTGAAAATGGATTCTGTCGTTTGAAATTGTCGTTTGAGTTTGAACCATATCGTTTGAAGGTGATCGTTTGAAAACATCTGTCATTTGAAACTATTGGTATTTCAAACGGAACAGCCCATTCCGTTTGAAAACATCTGTCGTTTGAAACTATTGGTATTTCAAACGGAACAGTTCATTCCGTTTGAAAACAACTAGTTCGTTTGAAACATTGTTTGAACCATTCCGTTTGAACAGGTTCCTATATTTTCCAAAATCAAAATTTTTCTAAGTGTTGTCTGATTTTACAGGTACATTCACGATGGATGATATTTTCTTAAACCCGTTTAGCGACATGTACGCGTTCGCTGGAGATTCCAGAAACGATAATACTTCGTCAAGCAATGTGAATGATAACACGCCAAAAGAGAAGAAAAAGGAAGCTTAGGAGTCGGAAAGTGCCTTCGGAACATTTAATAAACCTCCAAAGCTTATGGCTATTGAGGAGTATAGTCGGTGGTCCAGAAAATTTGAAGACTGGTTGATGGCATTCGCATTTCCTAGCTGGAAAAGTTTGAAACACGGTTATGCCAATGGAAAGAAACATGGTGAAACTTTAAGAGCAGCTGAGGAAATTGAATCGTTTGTAGCTGAACAAAAGTGTGTGGCATTGTTATTTCAGTCAGTCCGGGAAGACATAATCTCATTGATTGATTATTCAAACGCAAAAGATCTTTGGGAAAAGTTAGAAAAGAAATGTTTAGGTAGTACTGAAATCATAAAAAACAAAAAGAAACTTCTTAGGAAAGAGTTTGATCTGTTTGGTTGTCTTAAGAATGAGTCAGTGTGTAAAATGATAGAAAGGTTTGGTCATCTGAAGCTGGAATTAGTAAGACATGATATCAACATTCCTGAAGAAGATCTTATCGACAAATTGTTTGATTCGTTGCCTGACGAGATGGATTGGAGATATTATGCACTAATGCTGAAGAATACCATCAAAGAACCAGAAAAGCTGACATTAGATTTGCTGATTGAGAAACTCGAGAGTCACGAGTTGGAGTTGAAAAAGACGTACAAAGTTAATCATTCATCTTATCAACAGAATCTGGATCTATACTATCCAAAAAGCATGATGCCAAAAGCAACTACACCAAAAACTGCATTTTCTGCTGAAAATGTGTCGACAGCCGGCAAAGAAAGTCAAAGTGGTCAAAGCAGTGGAAGTCACAGTGGTTTTCACAGTGGATCTTCATCTTCTGGAATTGCTGATGCAAAGAATCATTTTCAATGTAACATCGCAATAGATTTGAAGAATGCTCAAAATTTTGATGAAGAATCGGCCAAGCAGCAGATGATCTTTCTAGCATCAGTGTTGGAATCGTATGAAGGATTGGTAGCTGGAAAGATTGGCAATACAAATCTGACAAAAGAAGATTACGATCAGATTGATCTGGAGGAAATGGAACTGATCGATATTCGTTGGGCTATGGCAAGTGCTGTTCGTCGTGCACAAAGATTCATGGAAATTACTGGAAGAAAAACAATTGGTGGTGCTTCTACTAAGCTGGGGTTCGATAAATCCAAAGTGACATGCTTCAAATGTAAGCAGAAGGGTCACTTCAAGAGAGAATGCCGAAACGCTTATGCTGATGAGTCGGAGAACCCTTTCAGAGATGATTACTACAAGAAGGCGATTTATCACCAGAATAAATCTGAGCCGCCTAGATTGAAGCAGGTTGAAGATAACAGAGAGAAATCTAGAGCTCTTGCGGTGATTTACGATGATGAGGGTTATGACCGGAGTCAAGAGGTTCTACCAGAAGAAGATGCGGTTGGTTACGCATTCATGGCGAAAAATGACGATCCTATTCCATGGAAAGACGATCGAACTGAAGAGCAAAAGTATAGATACAGGAAAATGATAGCTGAAAACAAAATCATTAGAATATCTCGTATCTATCTGGAAGCAAGGAGAGCCAATAGATGGGATCCAGATAGAGAGTGCTATCTTGATGAGTATGGAAATATTGCAATTGATGATAGTACACTTGATATTGAAGTCATAATTCAGCAATACAAAGAAGATGATGAGTACTGGCAACACAAATGGTGGGGAACTCCAACTTCGAAAATGATTGAAGAAGAGAAAGAGAAAGAGAGAAAGGAGAAAGAAGAGATCGAGAAAGCAAAGAAGATTGATACTGGAGTTATTGACACAACGCAGGAGTTGACTGCTGAAAATCTTGGAAGAATGGCTGACAAAGTGCTAGCTGCTAAGGCACTTGAGGTAGACTCTAACTCCGTGTCTGAGTCAAAAAGCCAGGTCAGTTCAGATGTGTCAACGAATGCGTCAGGTAAGAAAATCAATGGAAATGCTGATTGCAAAAATTGCAACAAAGAGTGCAAATTTTGTAGCACAGTCACGTATCTCAACGGAAAGAAAGTTGATGATCTGACAGCCAAGGTCAGAAGTGTTGAGAACCAGATTCTTGATCGTGACAAAACAGTTAAAGCTTCAACTGAACGGATAAGAGAATTAACTAAACAAATTGAAAATGATAAAATTGATCATGACAAAATTAAACAAGAAAATGAAAAGTTGATTCTTGAAAACCGTCAGATTTCTGAAAATTTTGAAAAACTAAAAGGCACATTGAAAGATTGTGATGATCGAAATGGTAAAACTTTTAAAGAAAATGAACATCTAAGAGCAGTGCTTAGAGTCAAAGAAGAATCAATCAATCAACAACTGGATGAAATCGCTAAGTTGAAACTTAAAGTTCAAGAGGTTGTAATCGAAAATGAGCGAATCCAGATGAAGCTTAACAGTTACAGCTCCGCAAGCTTTGTTTTGCAACATATCATTCCCAAACCCATCGGGAAAGACAAAGCGGGCGAAGATGTGTATTGTGATGGAACTGGGGTGGGGTTTCATCAAGTTCCACCACCTGTTCTTGATAACTATACGAAAAAGCAATCTGGGTTGGTTGAAATTGAGGAAGAAAAAGAAGTTAAACTTCCGGAAAATATTAATGTTACTTTTACATCATCTGATGATAGTGTTCAGACAGAGATTGTTAAGAGCACAGCTGAAAGTGTTTTAATGTCTGATTCAACTGAAGATGATGGGTGTTTCTTAGACAAATACATTCAGAAATCAAAGTCCAAAAACAACTTAAGTGATGAACTGGGTCTTGTGATGTACAAGATGGCTGGATCTAATAAGTTGTATTCGGATTCTGAATTTCCCATTAAGAATGTTAATGTGAAAAAGTTGACAAATGTTTTCAAGTTAGTTGAAGTTGAGTTGTCAGAAGTGAACAGTTTGAGTCAAACAAAAAGGCAAATGAATTTTGAGAAAGATAAAGCTTACTACAAAAAGCCTGTTGTGCCACCACGTTTTTATAATAACAATCGAAACAATTGGTCGGGTGGTTATAGGGATGGTAAGAGTTATCAGAAGAAGAGTTTTCAAAACAAAAGGTTTGCTGAAAAGAAAGTGTTTGTGAATGGTTCAAGTTCACTTGCTGATGAAGAGAATGAAATTTTTTCAAAATCAAATAAAGAGTTCTTTGAGAAGAAGGTTTCACAACCTCAGTCTGAAGGCATAAGTCGAGTTGTTGATACTCGTACATGTTTTAGATGTAACAAAGTTGGTCACATTGCAAGAAATTGCACCAACTCCAAGCCTAAGACTGAAGTTGTTGACAGATGGTCCCAAAAGAAGAAAGTTGACATGAAGGGTAAAGCACCAATCGTTATTGAGAAAAAGAATGTGAAAAATGACAACATCAAAGTAAAAAATGAATCTATAAAGAAAGTGGTAACTAAAAATGACAAGTTTTATAAACAGGTTGCATTATCTCAACAAGTTTGGAAACCAAAAACTGAAATGAAAATTTCAACTTCTGAAATGAAAAAGGCTGAAGAATCAATTTCGGTTGATTATGATGCAAATTTTCCACCTTTGAAGGCTGAAAATTTCAAAATTCAAATTGCTAGAGTCAAGGTTACACCTAAGGCTGATGAGGCCTGGGTGGACACCATGTTCGAATAAGCAGTTTGAATGGCCGGAGCTTCCTGGTTCGCGAAGCATGAATCGGCATTTTTCTTAAAAGTTGGTTAATTTGAAGTTTGTTATGTGCAGGATCTTCCAAGAGCCATTTCAAGATGGATCATGGATAGTGGCGCATCTCGACATATGACAGGAAAAACTGCATTACTGTATGATGTGAAGAATATCAATGGTGGTTATGTGGGATTTGCAGGTCATGAAGGTGGTAGAATTGTTGGTGAAGGAACATTATCCAATGGGATTGTGACGTTTGAGAGAGTTAACTACATCACTGAGCTGGAGAACAATCTGCTTAGTATCTCGCAGATTTGTGACAATCAGTATACTACTCATTTCACTGATAAGGAATGTTTGATCTTGAAACCTGGTTTTGTTATTCCTGAAGATTGGATTATCATGAGGGCACCTAGAGTGAATGATTTATATGTGTTAGATATGTCTGTAGCAACTACAACTACTGGTCAAGCACATTGTTTTGTGTCTAGAGCAACTGAGAAAGAATCGAGATTGTGGCACCGAAAGATGGGGCATATTCACCTAAGAAAGATGAATCACTTGGTGCACAATGATTTGGTATTGGGTGTTAATATCAAAGGTTTTCATCTGGAAGGGGAGTGCATTAGCTGCATCAAAGGCAAGCAGAAGAAAAAGTCACACCCTACAAAGCAAGTCAATTCAGTTTCGAGACCTCTGGAAAGACTTCACATGGATTTGTTTGGTCCGGTGAATGTCAGAAGTATTACAGGAGATTACTATTGTCTGGTCGTTACTGATGATTATTCCAGATTTTCGTGGGTTTCTTTCTTGAAAACGAAAGATGAAACATTTGACAGTTTGATGGGGCTGTTCAGGAAGATTGAGAATTTGTACCAAAGGCGTATCAAGAGAATTCGAAGTGACAATGGTACTGAATTCAAGAACAGTAAGATGGAAGAATTTTGTGATGAAAGAGGTATTTTGCATGAGTTTAGTGCTCCGTGCACTCCACAGCAGAATGGAGTCGCAGAACGCAAAAACCGGACACTAATCGAGACGGCTAGAACTATGCTCGCAGATTCAAAGTTACCGATTAATTTTTGGGCTGAAGCTGTTTCTGCCGCATGTTATACGCTCAACAGGGTTCTCACTGTCAAGAAGTTCAACAAAACATGCTTTGAGCTAATCAATAACCGCAAACCGAATTTGAAGTATCTAGAACCGTTCGGATCACCCTGTACGGTTATAGAGCCTTTTGGAAAGTTTGGTCCGAAGTGCATTGAGGGAATTTTTGTTGGTTATGTAAATCCGTTGCGACGTGTCTTCGTTCCAAGTGAGAAGCGGATTATTGAAGCTGCAAATGTTGAATGTCAAGGTTATACTATGCCGCCACAGAATCCTGGAGATTCATGGCGTTATCATTATGACAAACTTTGGGATTCGTTTGACATGAGAGAAGAATCAGAGGATGATGAAGATTTCTTTGATGAGTTGGATATTTTGCGTGAATATGAGTCACAGTTAAGATTCCCAGCTGAGTATTCGAGGAGACTACGGGAAACTTCAAATGACAATGAAGCAGGTCCAAGTAATGCTGGTGAACATGCTGATGTCCAACAGAATGAAGTTGCTCAAGATAATCAGTCAGCTCAGAATGATAATTTAGAAGCTGAAAATATGCCAGTATTTGATCATGGTGACTCAGATTCAGATTCTGAGGGGGAGCAAATTCAGATTTCAGGTCAAACAAACCAAGTTGGTGAACAAGATGCAGAGCAAAATGTTACTAATCTGGAGGGAAATGTAGATGTTCCAAGCGAAGTGATGCCGCGAACTTTTTCATATCATCCAGAGGAGTTGATCATAGGAGAATTGCAAGCTGGCGTTCGCACTCGAAATCAGATTGATAAAGGGCTTACATGTTTTTATACAAAAGTTGCTTCTTTGCAAACTGAATTCTCATTAAGTTGTTTTATCTCGCAGATTGAACCAAGAACTTACAAAGAGGCACTTACTGAAGATTCTTGGGTCAATGCAATGCAGGAGGAACTTAGTCAATTCGAGAAATTGGGAGTGTGGAAGTTAGTTGATTTTCCGGATGGTCATAGGAAAATTAACACTAAGTGGGTGTTTAAGTGCAAGAGGGATGATAGAGGAGTTGTTGTAAGGAACAAAGCTCGACTCGTTGTTCAGGGATTTAGTCAACAGGAGGGAATTGATTTTACCGAAGTCTATGCTCCTGTAGCACGACTAGAGGCTATCAGAATTTTCCTAGCATTTGCGTCTTGGAAGAACTTCAAAGTTTATCAGTTGGATGTTAAATCCGCATTTCTTTATGGGAAGGTTAAAGAGGAGGTTTATGTCGGTCAGCCGCCGGGCTTTACTGATCCAATCCACAAAAACAAGGTCTACTTATTGGACAAAGCGCTGTATGGTTTACACCAGGCCCCGAGAGCCTGGTACGAGACTTTGTCTCAACACCTACTAGCCAACAAGTTCATTCGTGGAAAAGTGGATGCCACTCTCTTCACTAAAGAAGTCGATGGTCATCTTCTGATAGTTCAGATTTATGTGGACGATATAATCTTTGGGTCGACAAATGAAAATTTATGCAAAGATTTTGAATCAGTGATGAAGCAAAAGTTTGAAATGTCATCAATGGGGGAGATGAAATTCTTTCTGGGATTACAAGTTGAACAACTTCCTGAGGGAATTTTCATTCATCAGTCAAAGTACGTTCATGATATTCTAGAGAAATTTGGGATGTCAAATTCTACTCCAGCTGCTACCCCACTTGCAACAAATCATGGGATTCACCCAGATCTCACTGGAGACAGGGCTGATGAAACATTTTACCGATCCATGATAGGTTCATTAATGTACCTAACTGCTTCACGTCCTGATATTATGTACCCAACGTGCCTCGCAGCAAGATTTCAGTCTAACCCGAGAGCATCGCATATGATCATTGTGAAGAGGATATTGCGCTACCTGAAAGGAACTCCTTCATTGGGGTTGTGGTATCCTAGAAAAGGCGACTTTACGCTCGAAGGGTATTCTGATTCGGATTTCGGATGCTGCAAAGTCAATTCAAAATCAACAACTGCAGGATGCCAGTTCTTTGGTCCTAGATTGGTTACCTGGCAGTGTAAGAAACAAACGTCTGTGGCGTTATCTACTTGTGAAGCGGAGTATGTTTCTGCTAGCAGTTGCTGCTCTCAGATCTTGTGGATACAGCAACAGATGCGCGACTACGGTTTGCAGTTTCTTAACACACCTCTTTTTGTTGATAATGAGGCCGCTATAAATATAACAAAAAATCCAGTACATCACGCTAAAACTAAACACATAGAAATTCGTCATCACTTTATTCGTGATTGTTTTGAGAAAAAGTTGATACGAATTGAGAAAATCCACACTGACGAACAGAAAGCTGATTTACATACCAAAGCTTTTGATAAAAATCGGTTTAAATATTTGTTAAAACTGAATGGTATGAAGCTTCTGTCGGTGTCGGATGGCATAATTGGCGTTGATGAGAGTACTGTTGCGGATGAAGACGAGAAACAATCTGCAATGGTTTGGCGAATTTTTACTTGTTTTGGTATTTAGGGGGAGTAGATATTTGTACATAGTTTATTTTCAGAAAATACAAAAACAGTAAAAAAATGATAAAATACAAAAACATGATAAAATCTGAAAAAGAGCTTGTGTATATAGGGAAAATGATAGTACATCAGCTAGACGATTACAGTATGCTAAAGATTTGTAAAGTATAAAAGAGTTAAACAATCTTACTGATGATGTGTTGATAGGTTTTCGCACACTTAGTAAATTTATTCGGGATATAAACCTAAAATTCAAACTTGTGAATTCGTGGGGAACACTACTTGGATATATAGGTAACCCCTGAAATATCGTTTGAAAGGTCTCTTAATCTGATATACTAGGTCTTTATACTCAATGATGTCTGGGGTATTATTCTGGGACTTCTGCTGAACGGTAGTTCTGACCTAGTCCTTGGCTAATACTTGCTAAAATGCTTGAAACACAGCATTAAACCCTCAGCATGCTGAAACAATAAAATTGATAAATGCTGCTGTTGTAAGCAAAAAGATCCTCTAAAGGGGACACACCGAAAAGTCGAAGCTGATATCTCTCTGCGTATACGGAAGTATCGACCTGAGATCCCTCGGCCCTCGCATACCTAATTTATATACAGATATCATTGTAGTATTCTCACCTGTAAGACTGATTATTGAGATTCTGGATACGGGAGTATATTCAAGAGGTGGGACACATGAATGATCTAAGTTCTTAATTCATCTAAATCGTATCCTGAGTAAATTGAAATTTGTGTGGGAATTTAAGATGGATCAGTATATCGACAATCGAGGTGAATTGTTTAAATCTGAGTATGTAATGTAGCTTAACGGTACTTGTGATTTGTCTGAAAAGCTGATATGATTCCCTGACACGCTTTCCAAAAATATGTTTGTAAATATTTTACTTTATTTACTTTCTGCAATTTAAGTTTTCTGTATTTCATTTCTTAGTTTAGAACACTTTGATAAAATTCAAAAAGATTTTATTTCTGCTTTATTTTCCGACAAACCAAAGTGGAGAGTTGATTGTTGGATTCTCAGATGTTTGAAGCAGATGCAGGAGATTCTGGACTGAAGAATGAGGAGAGCTTACTTTGAAGAAGTTTGAATTGTTTGAAAAATAAAAAAACAAGTTCATTAATTTGATACTTGTTATTTTCAGAAAATGTTTGAGTTTGTTATTTTAAAATCAGTGTGTTTCGTCAAATGATCAACCAAGGTCATTAATTTGGACTTGGTAGATTAATCAAGTAATCAGGGTCATTAACTTGGACCTGAATACTTGAGTGGATTGCTATAACTGATTGAGTTTGAGAATTAATATTAAAAAATAGAATTGTAATGTTTGTTGGTTGAGTAACAGATTTGGACTTCATTATTCCCAATGGAAGCAAATTGTAAAAGCTTGAACCAGATATCTCAGATTCAGCATATTGAGAGGGGGAGTCTGTGAAAGGGGGAGACTGGATCAACGGTCAAAGGGAAGATTGAAGTTTAAAGATTGAAGAAAGTTTTTACAATGTTTGAAGAATGATAAAGACAAAGACTTGAAGCCAAAGACTTCATCAACATCCAAGGGGGAGTCTGTTGGTGCACTAAATGTCTGCTGATTACGTCATAATCAAGTCTTATGTCTAGATAGAGTGTATGAGTGTGAAATAGTAATAGAATTAGGGTTTAGTTTTGATTTAGGAAGTATTTAAAAGGGTTCCGTTTGAAACAGCCGTTTGAGATAAGGGTTCCGTTTGAAACCATCGTTTGAAAGGAGGGTTCCGTTTGAGAGGGTTACGTTTGAACCATGTTATGTTAAGTTCAAACGGAAGGGTCATGTCTATATATAGGAGTGTGTTAGTCTCATTCCAAACGGAACGGTGGAACGGTTGTGTGAGTGAGCGAAGGTGCTGCCAAAATTTTATCAGAACTTATTGTAAAAGCTCACGGTTGATAATAGAAAGAAAGATTAAAGGATACAAGTTGTTTTGGACGTTGTTTACTTTGATTCCGCCTTAGTAATCGATGTTGAACTACCTTAACTGACTTTCAGGGTCACGTACACGATCCAACAGAAAATGCCGAAGCAACCCAACTGATTCATCAAGCAGTGAATGTCAAAATACAGAAACAAGAAAGTGTGGTTAATAATCATCAAGAGATGATAGTCATCAGTACAGAGGGAGGCCAATGGGGCGACATCTGGTACGTGAGTTCTGTGTTTTCCCATCATATTGCTGGTAACTTGAATGTGTTTAAACGAATTAAACACATAGTTGGGGTTGAAACAAGATCTGGGGAAAGTAATTTCTTATTTACCCGAGGGATTGGGGCGGTAGAAATCAAATTAAGTAATGAAACATTAAGAATACAAAGTGTATTCTACGCTCCGGAATTAGACTGGAATGTGTTGAGTTTGGACCAATTAACTTTGTAAGGTTACACCGTTAACAAATCTGGTGACACTTGTAAAATATTTCCAATATTCTCAACACCGGTCATTAATTCTGTGAATGATATGAATGGCTTAACAAAGGAAGAGGAACTCGGATTGAAAGAAAAACAGGGGATAATAGATGTTAGCACTGTGAATGTGAATATAAAGAAAGATATCTTAATTCCTATTTCGAAGACTTGAATCTGTCATCACAAGAACCGGACTGGAGCCTGATGATTATCAAGGCCATGGAGTTCCATGATTTCGCTGATTGCAAATGTTTGCTTGACATGATAGACGACAGGGAGTTTGTATTCAAATACAAACATGAATTGGAGGGAAAGTTTGAGGAGATGGTGGCGTGGTTCTTAAACGTCAAACTGGGAATATCTTCAAGGCTGATTCCTCCATTTGCATCGGATAACAGGAAGGTGAATTTACTGGGCCTATACGTCGTAGTAGAACGTGATGGTGGCTACCGGAGTGTCACAAATGACAACCTATGGCCAGTGGTTGCAAAAGACTTGGGATACGAGTATCATTACGACGAGTTTATGAGAATTATTTACGCAATGTATCTCGATGTCTTGGTATATTATTATAGGTTCAAAGTTGTTCAAGAGAAGGTGATTGACAAGGAGGTGATAAAGGAAGGAGAAAGTTCAATAACCGGCGGCCATGAGAGGAGGAGTGCTGATGATGCTCAAGACGAAGCGGCCATGGATCATTACGCGCTTTATGCTACAACAAATACAAGACCAAGGCCTGTAGCGATATCTCCGGGTAAAAGGGTTCAAGGTTTCGATTAGCCTAACGCAGGTTGTGGGGTCCCCCCCACGTTTGCAAGACGTGGAGAGAGGTTCACTAGTATTGTTGTTATTCTCCTTAGATCCTGAAATGATTAGAAATCAGCCCAGAAAGCAATCGTTGGAGAAGATGAATTATTTAGTGTGAAGAAGAGAAGCAAGCATGAAGCTAGTTCTCATGGGAGAAGAAGAAGAGAAGCAAGCATGAAGCTAGTTCTCGAGATGGAGAGGAAGAATCAGAGAGTTAGGATGATTCCTACTGATTCTGGAGTGGTTACAATGTTTGCCATGGTCTGCTTCTTATAAGGAATGAGATTTCTCAAAGGGGAAACCTTGGACTAGTGAACTTGGCTTGCAGTGAGGGACTTACCCTTTTAGGGGTTGAAGGGTTTGGACCTGCGGACACAAGGGTGTGCTCTCCCACATGTTGTGGTTGCGGCTGGGCAGGAGGTTTCACACGCAAAGGGTGATGTGACAAGGCTTTGACTTGTCCTTTTTACTGTTCACTCCAGCTGACGATTTCTGAACCTTTTAACCTTTTAAGCTGTTGTGTCTCTAATCAGTTTATTAAGGTTTGAGCTACCCCTGTCATCAGCCCCCCAAGTCAGAGGTATTTGGGGTGTAAGCTCAAATGCTTCTGACTTTTGTACACGATTTTTATTGCTTAAAGGCTTCAAGGCTTGAAAGGTTATCAGTCGTCTAAGTTTTTTGGATTTGAATTTTGAACTGATAGTTAATGTGATGGATGGCAGTTTTTTTCCTTTCGCGTAATAATAACTGCCTAGAATTCACTTTCTTTTTTCTTTCGATCGTCTCTCCTGGGTGCTAGCAAAGATCTGTATTTGAGTTATTGTTGTCTCACTCGAGAGGAAGTTGAGGCTTTTTGTAAAGAATGGGGGATCGATCTAAAGTTTAATTTGGTGGCTTCGGGTTTTAGATAAATCGATCGATCAGTGTCCCGCTGGTTCGATTGCTCTTTTTTGCTGTCATTTCAAGATTTCTAACTTGTTTCGTCCGTTTTTGGTCTTTGTTTTGAATATTTTAGAGTATTATCGTGTGTCGTTTGGTCAGTTGCGTCCTCAAGGTCTTGCTGGGATTTTACACTTTGAGGTTTTGTGATAGGGTATGACCCATCATTGTTGTTCTGATGTTTCTTCTGGTTGACCAAGAACGATGATTGGGTCACGTTTTAGACATCCTAAGTTGATGTTTGTTTGACTTCCTCAATGGTTACTACCTTTGGTTCTTGGAAGGACCGATTTTTCTAGATTTCTGAGTCCATTGTTCCCTTCAAGCTTGTTTGGAGGCACCCTGATGCTGTGTTAAACAAGCTTGAGCCATTTGAGTCTGAACTAGATAGTTGGTTGTTAAAAGCCATTAGGAAGTGTCCTTTGAGGCTTCGTCCCTTTCCTGAACACCTTTTAGTGTTGATGGGTGTGAGCACCTTCTGGGACAAGCCGGATCGTGACCCTGTGCTCATGAGGGATGATCAAGGTATGATGTTTTGCCTTATGCTTTATCAAGAGTGGTGATACCTTTGATGTTGTGTTTGGGGATGCTGAGGCTACCTCCGGCAAAGATGTTGTTGCCAAAGGTGCTGAACACATGTTCGAGGGTTCAGGTTATGTGAATGTTCCAAATGTCAAAGGCTTTACTAGGGTCGGTGCTTCCAAAGCTTCTACCCATCGTTTAATCTGACGTATGTTAAAGGAAGCTGACCAACCATCAGCCTCTGAACCAGTGGAACCGAGTGATGACCTAGAGGCTTCGGACGATTTAGAAGTTGGTGTTGAGGAAAATTATGAAAGACAAAGAGTTACCATTGGTGATTGGTAAGGGGAGCAAGGCGGCGGGTAAAAAGGTTGTGAGCTTGAAGCGTTTCGGGAAGGGTGGTGAAGGTTCCACCAATGTTAATCCAGAAAAGGTTTATGTGACGGATTGGAAGGTCATAGTTGGTGACAGCTTTAAGTCTTCATTCGTTTGTGAGGATGTGCTTACCCATTTCGATCCTCCTACTATTCGAGGTTCTTGCTCATCTATGGACGAAGACCTGATGATCTCGAAGATGATGGTGGTTGCCTGCAACCTTGCTGCCTTGCTTCTAGAGGCTGTATCCTGATTTCGCAAAAGGATGCAAGAATATGAAGTCTTTTCCAAGAAGAGGGATGAGATGAAAGCTTCAATGGTTGCTATGAAAGAAGTTGAGGGCTACGTTGAGAAGGAGAAAGCATTGTTGTTTGAAGATTTTGAGGAGTTTTCTTCTCGCACAAGACTGATATGCTTGAGTTGGAAAAACGCTTGGAGACTGACAAGGTTTAAGTCAGGGTCGATAAGGCTGCCTAGGAGGTTCAGAAAAAAGCCTTCTTGGAGGAGAAAGAAGGGTTAAAGGCTTCACTTTCCCAGGCAACTTGTGATAATAAATGGCTCATTGAGCATGGATTTCAGCAAGTGGTTACCTATCTTCTCCATTCGTCGGAGTTCAATAAAGTCTTGGGTGATATATACACCGAGCTTCTTGCTCATGGGAGACACCAAGGTTTGTTTGCTGGTTACAAAGCTTTGTGAACCTGGGGAGTCTTGGGAAAAGTCTTCTCTTTTTCAATCCAAAGCCTTCAAAGTCTTCATGAGAACAGTTTTTAAGATTGAGCATATGGTTTACCCTTATGTTGGTGAAGTCTCCAAGTGTTTTGGTAAACCTTTGCCTGTCTTGCGGGAGCTAAAACCCCAGGGCCTTAATGAGTCTGTTTGTAACGAAGTGTTGAAGTCTCTCTCGAAGAAACGTCCTTGCTCCGGAGATAGCGAGGAAATGTGTTCTGAAGGTGGTGAGGGCTCAAAGGGTTCAAGCCTCGAAGCCTCTGAGACAGCGGGTGTCGTAGGGAGGAAAAAGAGGAAGGCTAAAAAGACCCAATATGATGATGCAGCACAGTCTATCATCTCTGATGCTGCACAGTCTATCATCTCTGATGCTGCCAAATGAAGAAGAAACCTTAATTCATAGCTTTCTTAGCATGTCGAACAATGTTATGGGTTGTTTGCTTAAACATCTTTTTGTTTTAAGGGAACCGTTTAGGTCCTTTGGTGGTTAAAGCCTGGAAGGCTTGTGGACAATGTTTTATGTTTGATGGCCAGTATGGCCCTTGCTATCTTATCTTGCTATGTTTATTGTGTTGTTCTGTTTACTCCCTTGTGTTTTCTTTGGTTTTGTATGTTGTCTTTGTTTTGGGCGGTGCATCTTATGTTACTTATACCTTAAAGGGTTCAGTGATGTAGTTACTTAGCCTTAGGATATTTTTAACAAGAATATACAACCTCTATCCTATGTATGACATTCACTTAGAGTCTTTTTGGTTCGTAAGCCAATGTTGGGGCTTAAGGAACATTTGGTGTAGGCTGTTCAAACCCGTCTATGAGACATGATTTTTAAGATTTCTATGAGTCTCATGGAGTTGTATTGATTTAGGAACTCACCCCTTATATAGGTCCATTCAACCCTTGAACCTATTGAGCGATGTGGCCTGGGAGCTCATCCCCTTACATGGCCCTTGCCATGGAGTTTCTTGCTAGGTTCTCAACCTGATTATAGGATAGAAAGACAAATTTTGATTCATTGTTCATTCATTTCAAAGTACTTTGATTACTAGGGGAATAGAACAACTTTTTGGAACTATTTGTAACACGTTTTGGTTAAACATGGAACCTTTTAACGTTTTTGCCATCCCAATGGCGGGGAACCTTTTTGCCTTGCGGACCTGCCAGCTTGTATGATCCCCCTTTGTTGGCTTTAAGGATAGTGTATGGCCCTTCCTATTTAGGGCCAAGCTTTCCTTGGCTTTCTTTCTTGCAGGCCACATTATTTCAAAGCACAAGGTCCCCAGGCTTGAAGCGTTCATACTTCACCCGTGTATTGTAATACAATTCCATGTTTTGCTTGTACCTTGCTTTTTGTATGGCTGCTTGATCACGAGCTTATTCGAGGAGTTCCAAATTCAACATCGTCTCTTTCTTATTTGGCTCGAGGTCGATGTTGAATGTTCTTTGTGTTGTTACTCCGATTTCAGCTAGGATTACAGGCTCTGATCCAAACACTAGGCTGTAGGGTGTTTTCTTATGGCTCGATTTCTCGGTTGTCCGAACTTCTCATAGCACATTGGCAAGTTATTCGAGCCAGTTGTTGTCGTATCTTCCCAATCGAGATTTAATCCCTTCAACAATGTTGCGGTTTGTCCTATCAAACTGGCAATTGGATTGTGGGTAAGCTACCGAGCTAAATACTTGAGTTATTCTGAACTCCTTACACCAGGAGCTAGAAGGCTTCTCGGCAAACTATTTCCCGCTATCCGTGACTAGTACCCATGGGAGCCCAACTTTTTTGTGGGTAAGTGACAACTTTTTTGATGGAACATGCTTGAGAGAGTCTGTGAGGACTTGAAGCTTTTGAACCCCCATTTCTTTGGCTATGTAGTTGTCACTAACTTGGTTTGAAACAAGCAACGAGTCTGTGAAGACTTGAAGCCTTTGGAAACCCATATTTTTGCAAGCTTGAGCCCAGCAATCAATGCTTCATACTCAGCTTTGTTGTTTATAGTCTGAAATTCAAGACGAAGGGCATACGTGAATTCCAATTCGTTAGGATCAATTAGAACTAGCCTTGCTCCTGACCCTTCAATGCTGGAAGCTTCGTCGGTAAAGAGCTTCCAGGTATGGGGGTCGGAGGGTTCAGTGGAGGCTGTATTGACTTCCGTTGTGACTTCTTTAGGGACTTCTGTGATGAAGTCAGTTGGGACTTGGGCTTTGACAGCTTTTCTCAGGACATAGGTGATTTTGTGCTCACCTAGTTTTCACAGCCCATTTGGCTAATATTCCGGATTTTTCTTGTTATTCAAGCACATTCTTAATAGGTTAGTCAGTGACCACTTGTATCAGGTGTGACTGAAAGTACCTTCGAATCCTTCGAGTCGTTTGGACTAGGGCTAGAGCAAGTTTTTCCAAAGAAGAATATTTGATTTCTGCTAATTTTGAAGTTTTAAAAAAGTAAACGGGTATCTGAACTTTGTTTCGTTTAATGATCAGAGCCGTACTTATGGTCTTTTCGGCAATCGAAAGGTAGATAGAGGTCGTTCCTCTGTTTCCGGAGCCAAAATGGTTGGGAGTGAAGCCAAGTGTTGCTTCATCTGGCTGAAGGCTTCCTTTTGAGGTAAAACGCTTCAAAGCTGTAAGCTTTCCATCGAAAGTCTTTCTTGTTAGCACATCCCTTGAGGGTTGGCTTTTATGCTTTGTTTCCCCGCGATGTGCCCTACAAACTTGCCTTCTTCAAAACCAAATGAGCACTTGACTGGATTAAGCTTTATGTTGATCTTTCTCGGGTTTTCGAAAGTGTCTTGTATGTCATTGAGCATTTGGTATTCCGTTTTCCTCTTAATCACCAAATCTTCAACATAAGCTTTAATGTTCTTGCCGATTTGTCTGGCAAACGCTTTGTCAACCAGACGTTGATAAGTGGCACCTGCATTTCTTAAACCAAAAGGCATTTTTTGATAGCAAGATATACCTTTATCAGTGTGAAATGTGGTTTTTTCTTCATCTTTTTTTATTATTAGGATCTGATGGTAACCCTTTTAGGTGTCAAGAAAACACTTGAATGGGAAGCCTGTGAGCGAGTTATCCTTGAGGTCTATCTTGGGCAGCGGGTAGCAATCCTTTGGGCGTGCTTTGTTCAAGTCTTTAAAATCAATACACATTCTCCAAGACTTGTCGGGTTTTCGAACCATTACCGGATTGGCTACCCATGATTGATACTTGACCTCTCAAAGGATTCCGGCTAGAACAAGCTTTTCCATCTCTTGGCGTTATACAAGGCTTCTTTTAGGGGCTTGACTCTGTTTCTTTTGTATAATGGGCTTAACATCAGGTGGGATCCATAACTCATGTTTCAACAATGCTACGAGGGATGCCGGTCATATCTTCTGGCCACCAAGCAAAGACATAGTGCAAGAGCAGCTTTTTAAGGTATGAGATGGTTTCTTTGGAAAGGTTAGTGTTTATCCTTATCCCCTGTTATGATAATGAGATTACTTAATATATTACATGAGTTTATACTAAAAACCCAATTTCCAAAATTTTAACTATTAGAAATAGCCAATATTATCATGTTAAGTACAAAATGAAAGTTTAAAGTAACTTCTACTAGTTACTACCGACTAGTTTAAAACCTTAGGACATGGTTATCAATTCATTTACATCAACATGATTGTCTAAACAAAAATTAAGTTAACGCGGAAGCTTCAAAATACGTGTTTGGTTCTTCTACATTGCTTGACCGCCATCCGGAAGCCCACCATAATCACCTAAGGTCAAAACCACTAAAAACATTAGTTTTGGCATTGACATAATACGTGTAAACATGTTCCAACATCAAATCAATAAAAGAAAATAAAATTTCTGATTTTTAATCCTCCCGCGTGTCGCGGCAGGTGACATCAAATCCGTCGCGACTCGCGACGGCTTCCGCGTGTCGCGGGGGTATTCATGTCTCCCTCCGTGTGGCGCGGGGGAACACGTTTTCCAGCAGGTGCAGGTTTAAAACCTGCATTTCTGCCCAGCTCCGAAAATTGTAAAAATTCTAACTTTAAAAGGTCATAACTTTTCACTCGCTAGTCCGTTTTAACCGATTCTTTTTCCTATGAGTCCGTAATAAAATTACGGATCCAACCATGTAAGTTTCACATTACGGAAACCGAGATACCGACAATCGGTTCACGATTTCCTTATTTCAATTATCCAACCCATTGTTGTAAGTGCATAGCACCATTTTTCAACTCTTAAAACTTTTCGGACATAATTACCCAAATTCCCGGGCTCATAAATTTTGCACATTCGCGCCATTCCATGGCTTCGCGATTCCCTTGGAACTAGTTACTTGTTTCATCGGAATTCAAGCATTCCGTTACAAGTAACCCCTTTTTATTTATCCTCTATTATTTGACCCAAGTTCCCGGGTTCTTAGACTTAGATTTATATAACCAAATCATTAGTATGGTACAATACATCATTTATCGAAGTATGAGACTTTCAAGTCTCTACTTTCGTGATTCTTTTTAAAAGCATCATTTTGACCCGTTTGGCTATTTAGTGAAAACCATCACTTCATTTACTAGCCAAACTAAGTTCCAAGTTTTACTTTGACCCATTTGATGGTCGAGTGTGCTTCGCCACTTTAACGACGCATCAAACGTATTCATTACACTACAACATCATTCTCACAACAAAACTAAACATGTATACATAATTTAACGGGACTAAAGCCACGTACCTTTAAAGCACACATTTTCCGCGAGTATCACCTCCGGCGTGTCCACTTGACGTTCCGGATTCTTTGCCTAAAGAGTTCAATTCATAACAAAATTAGAACTCTTTCATAAGCTTTAACGCATTAATTCATAACATATGCAAATCTGCGTTTTTAGCAATCTTTAACGTTTTAACCCTCATTTAGGCGTTTTATCAAACACCTTGCGGGTCAGATTTCTACATGATCTAAACCAAGTTCATAACTTGAAATTATTACCCAAATCAACTTCAATTAGACAATATACACATATTTTAACATCAACAATTTCAGAGATTAGCTCACAAATTTCAGTTTACACTAGAACAAGAGTCTTAATCCTAGTGTTTATCAAGTTCTACTAACCTTCTAATCACCCACTATAGTGATTTTGATCCTTACAACTAACATGCAAGATTTTGACAAAAAATCATCTAGGGTTTGTCCCTAGACTTCACATTACTTCCAATTTCATGTTTTACAACACATAATCAAGCTTAACCTTCGATTTCAATCACATGCAAGAATTTGAGTTGTATCAAAACAACCTAATTTGACATACCTTATGACCTCCTTGACGAGGAGATCACGATTCTATGCTCAGATTTCGATTATGACATGATTTGAGCCTTCAATTTGAGATTTTAATAGAATTTAGGGTTGTGAAGGTGTGGGTGTCGCCCCCTGTGTTTTCTTGATCGACCAGGAACTCCAAATGGAGTGTTTGGTTCTTATTTTACTAATTATTAGTAATAAAAGTTTCAATTTTGACAACCTAGGCCCCTCCACTCTTATTTAGTTTATATCTTTGGCTTTTTAACTCATTCCTGTGTTACTACAAGACTTCTAACTAACTGGGTTATTTATCCTAGTTAGTTTATTCTTGTTTATTATACACTTTATAATTCTAGTATAAAGTTTTGAAATTTCGGGATGTTACACCGACCTTTGAACCGTTTGTCATAAGAGCCATACTGGAAGCTCCAGTTAAGAGTTCTCTCTCTCTCTCTCTCTTTTTGTTCTTTGATGTCTACCGCTTATTCTCCTTGAATGTGGGCTTCAACCCTTTTGAGTGCTTCTTCAAGGGTTTTGGGCATGCATTTATTGAAGTCTCTTGTGAGACATTTGGAATTTATAGCATTCATGAACCTTGCAACCCTAATCTTTTCATTGGCGTAAGTTAAACCTTCATTCCTGTACCTTTCGGTGAAGTCTCTGAGACTTTCATCATCACGTTGTTATGGGAAACCTTTGCTAAGATCGTCAAAGGTCTGAATGCTTTGTTCAGGAAGGTCATTGAACCATATGCGTGAAGACCCTTCAAGGGTTCGCATGAACATGAGACAACATTCGGGGCTGGGCCACTTTTCAATCCTTGCAGCCCCGACGAAGATTTGGAGGTGGTCTTCAGCACCGTGATAGCATCTTTATCTGGGTTTGAAACTCGTACTCAACAATTTGTTGGGAGAAGCAAGACAAGTTGTTGGGCTTGTAAGGTTTTGAGAGGTATTTTACTACCCTTGAAGCTGGGTTATCGCTTGAGGTACCCTGGTGAGTGGTTGGCACTTGGTTGATGAAATTAAGGTTAAAGCCTTGAAGGCTTTATGAGTCATCATCCAGCTTTCACGTGCTGCAAAGGAAATTGTGCCATCATCCGTGTCATCAGTTAGGGCATAAGGTTAAAGCCTTAAAGGCTTTCTGATGGTACTCATAAAAGATGACATCATCTGTGTCATCAGCTGGGGCATAAGGTTAAAGCCTTGAAGGCTTTCTGATGGTACTGTATAAGGCATTCCCATGGATGTGCTCATGACCATATCTCGAGCCAAAGGCAGGGTGGCCATGGCTTGTTTTCACGAAGTAGCAATGGGAGGGGGAACACTTGAAGCTGGTGACTGCCATAATTGATCAAGAGTGGTTTCATGCCCAATAGGTGTACCGGTTGTAACGGGTTGGGAGGTAAATAAGGGAAAAGCGGTTGGACTTGTCCTCCCTAAAAGCTCAAGGGCTTGAGTGGTTGGTCTGTCACACTAGGACAAGCTTCAATATAAGATGTGGCTGAACGTGAGCTGCTAAAAGGAAGAGATGAAGGGCCAGGTGATAATGAGGGTTCAGACTCCTCATAATTTAGTCTTATTCTTACCCTTTTCTTCCTTTCTAGGCTCACATGCTAGTTGAGAAAAGATCTCAGTTGTAAGAAATTTTTAGCTACTCCCTCGGGTGTTAGATCTATGTGTTTCGATGTACGCAATACACCGATTTGAAGAGATGCAACCCCTGATCGAGATGGGGTTAGTGTTTGAAAAGAAGTGAACTCCGGGAACATAGTTCCGTTGGAGTACTTCCGGGAGTAGAAAGAGGTGTAGATCTGACCGGTGAGATCCGACCAGAATTTGGTGTTAAATCGGTGTTGTTAGGCACCTGATTTACCTTGTCGGGAGATTCGCTCTCAGACATGATGTAAAGAGAAAATGGAGCTACACAACTGGTTTTTAAGATAAAGTAAGCGGCGTAGCCCCATGGTGGGCGCCAACTTGTTGCTATAACAAATACAAGACCAAGGCCTGTAACGATATCTCCGGGTAAAAGGGTTCAAGGTTTCGATTAGCCTAACGCAGGTCGTGGGGTCCCCCCACGTTTGCAAGACGTGGAGAGAGGTTCACTAGTATTGTTGTTATTCTCCTTAGATCCTTAACTGATTAGAAATCAGCCCAGAAAGCAATCGTTGGAGAAGATGAATTATTTAGTGTGAAGAAGAAAAGCAAGCATGAAGCTAGTTCTCATGGGAGAAGAAGAAGAGAAGCAAGCATGAAGCTAGTTCTCGAGATGGAGAGGAAGAATCAGAGAGTTAGGATGATTCCTACTGATTCTGGAGTGGTTGCAATGTTTGCCATGGTCTGCTTCTTATAAGGAATGAGATTTCTCAAAGGGGAAACCTTGGACTAGTGAACTTGGCTTGCAGTGAGGGACTTACCATTTTAGGGGTTGACGGGTTTGGACCTGCGGACAAAAGGGTGTGCTCTCCCACATGTTCTGGTTGCGGCTGGGCAGGAGGTTTCACACGCAAAGGGTGATGTGACAAGGCTCTGACTTGTCTTTTTTACTGTTCACGCCAGCTGACGATTTCTGAACCTTTTAACATTTAACCTTTTAAGCTGTTGTGTCTCTAATCAGTTTATTAAGGTTTGAGCTACCCCGTCATTAGTTTCCTTTGAATATTCTGTGTTCATATCAATTTTCTGCATATTACTTTCTGTATCAACATGAACATGGAATAAGCAAGTCACAAACTTCCGCTGCAACGTTGTCTGATTCCCAACAGAAGAGGCAATAAAGGATAATAATTGAATCAATGACATGCATGATGAGTTATATCAATTTGAGGGACAGCAAGTATGGACACTCTGTGGACACCACCAAGTAAGTTTCCTATCGTTATTCTCATTTTATAATTTCCTATAATTTTATGTTGATCGATTAGCATTTTCACCATGACACTAACAAAAGCTTTTGACTAAGTCAAAATGCAATAAGTGTGCCTTGTGACAAACTTATAAGTCAAACTATTGCATATAATTTATAATATATATGATAGGTATCACAATATTGAAAATTCGAAATATTTAGAAAGCCATATGGAATTGAATCGTACCTGCTCGTGATCTAACATGTTTACCTTGTCACGTTGAAACCACCTTTATTTGTTTTTTTTTTTTTCAAATTTCAACGGAATGGTCATTCCATATCCGCAAATATAAATTAATCCGTAGAAAAGATGTTAAAAAAGGCATAAACAAATAGAAAATAATTAAAATGTCATTACAAGTCAAAAGAAAAATATAGAAGGTAGAAAATAATTAAAATGTCTTAACATGTCAAAAGAAAAATACAGAAGGTAGGTAGACATAAATAAAATTAAAAAGGTAGAAAAATTTAAAATGTAAAAAAATAAGGTTAAAAGTGTGTATATAGCAAATTTCGTCCTAAAACGTTGAGACGATGGAGGCTTGCATTTTATTCCTAAAAAAATATTAACAACACATGCAAATAATTAATTGCATTTGTATTCTTTATAGATTTAGCAAATTTAAAATAATCGCAAAAACTTATTGTATATAGATTTAACAAATTTAAAATAATCGCAAAAACTTATTGTATTTGTATGAAACTGAAGTTCATTTTATTATACTTAATAATACAATTATTTATACAAACATATTAAATATGGTTACCGTGCATTAAGGAAGAATGATACTGACTCACCGAGTATCTTAGAAAAAAAAATCAATAAAAAGTATTTGGATTTATCAATGATTCATATTATACATTTTACATATTATACAGATATGATTTATAACTCATCATGAATACTAATCTAATAAAAAGTTATTTACCATTTAGTTTATTTTTTAGTAACTTGCTCATGTTAGTTTTTTTAATCTAACTTTGTAACTATACTTTTTAAACCTTATAATATAAATTTTTATGAAAATGGATATCGTGCCGCTATCATACCAAATAGAACCGGAATCGACGATGTATAATATTTACATATTTTTATTCAAAACAACGTATTTTTTGTATTGTATATTATACGAGTGCCGAATAGTATTAAAAATGTATTTTTTTTATTGTGAACTATACGTGTCTCGATATGTGACGAATCTAATCGATTTCGACCGAATAACATTATAAACTATACAAGTCTCGAAATGTAACGAATCTAATCGATTTCGACCAAATAAAATCGGTACCGATATGGCGATATCGACGATATCAAAAACTGGTATTCGTTTTTAAGGTTTTTGATTGATGTAAAAGATGCGACAATATCGCAACTTTATTTCTTTAGTTTTCTCTTTCAGTTACTATAGCGAGTATCGGTATTGAAACGGACTCAACCAAACTAATACTAACTGAGTTACCGCCGCATAGCGCGGGTGAAAACCAACTAGTTCTAGTGTGTGTAAGGTGTAATATTTTTTTATTAATATTTTAAGCCCATTTTACACATTAGTCAAGTTTTAAATTTATAAAACACGATATTCTACTAACACTAAACACACACATGGGCAAGTGCACCCATCGTGAGCTTAGTATAGCGTTGGTAAGATACCGAGGTCGTCCAAGGACACAAGAGCTTTTAATACCGGTTTATCCTCAACGTCTAGTTAAATCAAAATTTTTGGGAAAGGTTTTAAACATGAAAAATAAAAACTAAAATGCTGAAAAATAAAAATAAAATAAAATAAAACAGATACACAAGATGAATCACTTGGATCCAACTCGCGTTTAAAATGTGGATGATAGTTGGGTTATAGTTCATACCATATAGGATGGTAGATTAAATTGGTGGATGAGGATAGGATAACATGGAGGGCGATAGTAGTCATTTGGGCATGGCCACAACACATAATTTAAAAGTTTTTAATTCCCAAAATAAGGAAGCATAATAAACTAAACACATATATTTAACTCCTATATATTTCTAACTAGTGTTATACTCCGCCCGTTTTACGGGTGGTAAGCAGAATATATCTTAGTTTGATAACATGTATGTTTGTGTTTCGGTTACTTGAACATACTACTCATAATACAATCTTAATAAAAATTACATCGATACATAGGTAAAATACGTTCGTCATAGAGTAACTTTATTAAAGTCCAGGAGTAATAACGTTTGTTCCCCAGTAGCAAACGATCATTATTCCCCCAGGTTGGTTCGTCATAATAGCAAGGGAAAAGACTAAAAGATGAAATACTAGAAATATAAAAGAAGATGGACTAAACATCTATACAACCAAAGTTAAAGCAGATACACTAAACACACATATGAACAAAGCATCAATAAAAAAAAGTTTTTTTTTAACAAAGGGGCTAAACACATATATTACCAAAGCTGAAGGTTTAAAAGCAAGATACAAAAAGCCACGATCAATCACTAAAAGAAATAAAAGTAGAACGATTAAACATGTACACTACTAAAGTTATAGAGAGTCGCTAAACATGCATATAAATAAAGTTAACCAATAAAAGGAAAACTTTTTAAAAAACAAAGAGGCTAAACACGCATTTTAGCGAAGTTGAATGTTCGAAAGTAAAAAACAAAAAGTCACCAATGAGGGGTGCCAGACAGCTGTCTAGCACTATTCACCCTCATGATAAATGTATTAATAATAATAATAATAATAATAATAATAATAATAATAATAATAATAATAATAATAAATGTATTATTAGTAAATATCACATATATTTAAATTCTCTATCTGGCACTATTCACCCTCATGATAAATGTATTAATAATAATAATAAATGTATTATTAGTAAATATCACATATATTTAAATTTATATATATATATATACAAATGATGAAGGCCCTTAGGAACAATGTAGGTTTCCAGGTTACGTATGACTGCCATCTGCCCGTCGTCTTCCCACCTCTGCAAAACTTGTCATCCACCCTTCCATAGCACTTCATCCTTCCACTTTCTACCTTCTCATCCACTCTGCCATACCACCTAATGCTTCGAGTTGCTACCACCGCTACAGTCGCCATCACCTAATGCATCCGTCCCTCACCAGCACTCTTCTACGAGATAACGCCATTAACGCCGGCGACACAACCACCACCAAATTCAAGGCTTTCGTCAGGCAATTAGGGCTCCACCAGGTAGGATTTGCGCAATTTAGGTTACTCTTTTCAAGTTTCATTGTTGGTTACGAAGATAGTTGGGAAATTGTTTAACAAATCGACTGTTTGTTTTTAAACTTTGGCGTCTCAGAAGGGCATCAAGCAACGGCGCTCAACACTACTCCGCTCTCAAACTTGCCGCCCTCGACACAACCACAACCACAACCAAGTCGAAGGCTTTCGTTAGGCGATTACGACTCCAGCAGGTATGCTTTGACGATTTAGGTTACTATTTTCAACTTCGACTGTTCATTAGGAAGAAAGTTTAGGGAAATTTTTAATGAATGAGTAATTTTTTCAACTTTGGAGTCATAGAGGGTAATGTAATCTTGAAGAAGACGCTGAAGATTGATTGATCTTAAATGTAGTATATATTGACTGATCTTAAATGTAGTCGCATGTTTTTGCAGCTTGTTTTAAAGCAAAGCGGACCTTCTTTTGGGTTGCGGCTGTTTCGCTTTTCTAAACAGACCCCTTTTAGGACTACTGTCATCGACTTATTTTGTCAAGCAAACTACCCTTAGAGTGTATTTGATACAAAACAGCACCCAAATTCAGCAATATAAACACTAAACATAACCGAAAGTGATCATCAAATGTTAATGGATGATAAAAGTAGTTTGCATATTAGTGATAGTTGCACCCAGTAACATGAGTGTGCTGCTGGTCCTCATAACAACTACAAAGAGACCATTGAAATCAGGGATTCATATTGTCAAATTAGTTTTCCTTGAACAACCTGATGCGTTTAAAGACTATTTTTAATGGCTATATGATCCGTTTATTCAAACTTCTTTACTTAGAAAAGAAATTTACTTTAGTTTTCTTTATTGTGAGGAGATTGAATTTTTTTTTATGTTGGGGCTGGTCACAAAATAAAAAAGAACATATTTCTTATTATGATTAATCGTATAGCCTCGGCGCTTACAGCTCAACACACTAGCAGCCACCCGAGTGTAATGAACTCCGTTGCCATATGAAACCATCATTGCAACAACCATGAACAGGAGCGTACCCACCTATATCTCAAGGTGGGCGGGCGCACCCCTTGAAAAAATAAAATCCAGTGCTAAATTCCCGGTAAAATTCCGAATGCACCCTTTGAAAATTTTCGTCTGCACCCATTGGAAATTTTCGACCGGGTACTCCTTTTTTACCACATTCGTACTTACTTTACACGTGAATAATGTGGTAATTTTCACTTGTTTATTAGTGATCGCCTCTATAAGTTGTGATGGGTACCGTCATTTGTTTTAGATAACATTAACATTGAGTATGTCATTTGTTTTGAATAAATCAACTCAGTATGTTCGTCCAAAGAAACACGAAGTGGAATTCATGAGCGGCAATCAGGTTGCATTTCGCCTCAGTTCGATAGGATCACACCAGAATTCCTACCACACTACCATGGTACTTCAGTCTCTTATATTGTTCAAGCAACATAAAAAGAACATGAGCTACTTACCTCTGCTTCTATTGAAACCCATAAAGGTGCGTGGATTAGGCCCCACATTCTTAGTTCGCTTTGTGCCCTCAATAAAGTTGCTAACTTTAAATGTGGCATGTATTTTATTTTTTATTTCTTTATTTTTTGAGTTTGAAATTATCTGATGCTTGTAGAAACTTCACTGTGAAACAAGATTGTGATAACCTTTTGTGAAGACAAGGCGATGTTGGTTTGGAGATAACATCCAGTCCAACGACATACTTGCAGTCACTTCAACATCCGTCTCCGAATACAAAGGTATGCCTAAATGAACGCAATTTGTGAAACCATTTACCCTACTAGCGAATTTGCTTTCTCACATAACTAGATTGAACCTAACCAACATATAACCTTATTTTTTATTGTCAGGAATGCTACACGTAGAAATGACACCGACACCTACAGTGGCAATCAGTCAAAGCATGGAAAGCACATTGTAATTTTGGTTGTCATTGTATAATAAAAAAAATCGCAATCAGTTGCTTACGTCTGTACGCCGTGTTTTTACGCCGCCGCAACGCGCGACGGGTAAAAATTCTAGTTCTATACATATCTAATATCTATCAATTTATTACTTAGTTATTTTAATAAACTTTTCAAATTTAACTTCTATACATTTCTAATATCTAGAAATTTATTACTTGGTTATTTTAAGAAACTTTGGAAAATAAATAAAAAGGTTTAAAGCGTCAGGATATGCTAGAAAGTTTATTTGGGTAGGAATGATAGAAAGTAATCTTGACCATCTATTTATTAATCAAGGTCTAAGATTAAATAAATGAAATTGAATGAAAAAAAGGAAGCGCTTGGGTTTGTCTAGGGGCATTCTAGTCAATCCAAGGCAATAGTTTCTCTCTCCTATAATTCCTTCCCATTTTTTAAACGTTAATAACTCTTTCATACGACATTATTTTTATAAAAATTACACCAAAAAACGAGTTTTTTTTATCTTTAAAACGAGTATACTATTGCTATATTTTCGATTTTTTTTTAAAACCAAGTCGCGTAAAACGCAATGGACAAAAAACGTAAAAAAAATGACTTTTTCCTAAAACGTAATGGACAAAAAACACAAAAGAAATGTGTTATTTCTAAAACGTAATGGTTGAAAAGCGTAAAGAGATGTCTTTTTTTGTACAACGCAATAGACTAAAAACAAAAAAAAAATGTCTTTTTTTTTTCTAAAATGCAATGGCCTAAAAACACAAAGAAATATCTTATTTCTAAAACGCAATGGTTAGAAAACACAAAGAAATATCTTTTTTCTAAAACGCAGTGGCCTAAAAACACAAAAGAAATTGTTCTTTATAAAACGCAATGGACAAAAAACACAAAAGAATGATTTTTATAAAACGCAATGGACTAAAAACACAAAAGAAAGTGTTCCTTTTAAAACGCAATAGACTAAAAACACAAAAGAAAGTGTTTTTTTTTTCTAAAACGCAATGGACTAAAAACACATAAAAATGTGTTTTACCTAAAACACAATGGATTAAAAACAATTCAAAATGTGTTTTTTCTAAAACGCAATAGACAAAAAAAAAAAACACTTCAAAATGTGTTTTTATTAAAACGCATTGGACCAAAAAACACATAAAAATGTGTTTTCCTAAAACGCAATAGGCAAAAAATCAAAAGAAAGTGTTTTTTCTAAAACGCAATAGACTAAAAACACATAAAATGTATTTTACCTAAAACACAATAAACTAAAAACACACTAAAATGTGTTATTTCTAAAACGCAATGGACTGAAAATACAAAAAAAAATTGTTTTTTTCAATCCATTGTAAAACGCAATGACTCAATTCAAAAAGCCAGATCGTAAAAATGCAATTCAAAATTTTCTTACATAGATCGAAGTCGTTTATTTAGATTTTTTTAACAATTGACAAAATTTGAATGCTAAAAACACTTATTAACGATCAAATCGGACAAATCGAGTGATTCGCTTCAAATTCACGGGAAAAAATGAGATAGTGTATGAAATTAAACTGATTTTCTTCAAAAAAGTTGAAGAACATGTTAATTGGGTGTTTGAATCATTGATTGGTAATGAAAAACGCACTATAATGTAGTGATTATTGAGATAGAAAGTGAAGAAAATGTTGAAGATGATGGTTTTTGAAAACGGTTGGTTTTGAAGTTATAGAAAGAGAAGAAGGGAGAAGATTGAATAAAATTGACTAAAATACCCTTCCCCTTGTTTTTAAATTTTGTCACAAGTCATAATCATATTGCTTCGTATCTTTCCTAGCAAAAAAACTTCCTGTTTGATACTCTCACAATGTTTAAAATCAAAAGCTTTATAATTTAGGGCGGGCGAAGTGGATTCGGGAAGTTGATCGGGGAGTCACATACACCGATCGGTGAATGGATGCCGGGGTAAAATCGGTGAGCGGCGAGGGACTTGATCGGTGAGTATTCACCGAGTGTTTGAAGAGGAGAGGGGTGGGAGGGTGATGTAATTAATGGTGGGTCCCAACCCCTTCCAACCAATCATAAATTTATTTTTATTTTTTTTTAAATTGTTTACCACTCTCCATGTGTTTGACTATTGCCAGTGATTGAGTGCAAAATAATGAGTGAAATGGAGACTTGACATAGTATGATATTATTGTCTAGAATATTGTTTAAGGGGTCATGCTATTTACACACAGTCCTCATTATTTTCACACCCTAAAGCGCCCCGCTATGGCCAAAGAGGGGCGCTTTGGTGTAAAGTCAACAGACAAGGTCTGAACCGGTCAGACCTTGTCTGTTGACTTTACACCAAAGAGCCGCGCGTTGGCCATAGAGCGGCGCTTTGGTTTTTTTTTTTTTACATTTTGGGGCAAAGCGCCCCTCTTAGGTCAAAGCGCAGCGCTTAGGGTCTTTTTAAATTTTTTAAAATTGTTTTTAACTCACAAACGCGTCGATAATAGTCTAAATTTTACGTTTTTTTTCCATTATACATCATTTTTTAATATATATGGACTATACTGCAAGTTCCGGATCAAATCGGTTACGTGTGATGTCGTATTCCATTATATCGTATCATTTTGGTTTGAAAGCACAAGTACTCCTATGAGTAGTTTTATGTGTATCAGCCGCCTACCGTACATGTACATGACGTATTTTTTCATTAACTGTAGTATTATGATGTATATTGTCATTTTGGGTCGTACAAGTGCGTATTGAATCTGATTGGGTCGTGTGGTGACATTCGGTTTTTAACGTGATGTAACGCATATATTGAACAAACACAAACGTACACTTGGATTGTAAAAGAATTAACGTGATTATTATTAAACACATTTAACATACATCTTGAACATATGGGGTTGTGTTTTTCGTCAGCGTTCGCCAGATACTGTGGTTGGGAATATCTTGCTCTGCCAGCTCCTTAACCAATTTTGTATCCTCCGAAGAAAGCCTTCTTGCATACGCGTGACCCTCTAAGTTTTCAATTAGAACAACCTGCCAACTTTGGATCCAACTTTCCAAAACTTTGTTTTTTTTTTGAAAAGATGTATAATTAAAAAATGATGTATAATGGAAAAAGCGTAAAATTTAGACTATTATTGACGCGTTTGTGAATTAAAAACAATTTTAAAAAAAATTAAAAAAAACCCTAAGCGCTGCGCTTTGACCTAAGAGGGGCGCTTTGCCCCAAAATGTTAAAAAAAAAAAAACCAAAGCGCCGCTCTATGGCCAAAGCGCGGCTCTTTGGTGTAAAGTCAACAGACAAAGCCTGACAGGCTCAGTTCTTGTCTGTTGACTTTACTCCAAAGCGCCGCTCTTTGGCCATAGCGCGGCGCTTTGTGTGTGCAAATAGACAAATGCCGTGTGCGAATAGACCAGGCCTTGTTTAAACACTTCTCCTTGGATGACTACTCGCTCCACTCTTAGGGGCTGTTTGGTAGCCTCTTAATGACCATTCAGATGCTACCTCTTAATGGTTTAAAACCTCTGAATGAATAAGAGGTAACCTCAAGTCTGAATGGTTAAGAGGTAATCTCTGAATGGTAAATAATCACATGTCACATTCTTCTACCTTCTCATTGGTAAAATTCTTAATGGTTCCATTAAGAGGTAGCCTCTTAATGACCATTCAGAGGCTACCAAACAGTCCCTTAGAAAACTTGAAATATGATGTGAAAGGCGTCTGTTGACTTTACTCCAAAGCGCCGCTCTTTGGCCATAGCGCGGCGCTTTATGTGTGCAAATAGACAAATGCCGTGTGCGAATAGACCAGGCCTTGTTTAAACACTTCTCCTTGGATGACTACTCGCTCCACTCTTAGAAAACTTGAAATATGATGTGAAAGGCATCAAAAGTCAAAACACACAACCGATGAGGCTCTTGTCGACCATAATTATTAAAAACTTAAATGTTTATTTAAAATATTATAGGAATAGCCGAATAGTATAACATTAAAGGAGACGCAAGAAGTTTAATTAATAAATGAATATTTAAAATATTATATGGGAATAGTATAATATTAAAAGAGACAAAAGAAGTTTAATTAATAATGTAGATAATATTAGGCCAACAACGTTCTTGTTTGATACAACAAACAAAATCTTAAAAATCTTGACTAAATACGTTGGTTAGTGTAGTGAGTCGCTTATTTAGTCACTTCATATAAATTTACAGATAGATTTATTGCAAATACGGTGTGAGTCTGAAAACTTTTATAATATTCAATGTTTTAAATACCGGTATGAACCGGTCGGTAACACCGGTTAAACCGGATATCAGACACGAGTCCGGTATGATAAAGGCCGGTAAAACACGAATACGGTATGTTTTATGTACCGGCAGGGGCGGACCTAGGTGCAGCCCAAGGTGGGCGGGCGCACCCCTTGAAAAAAACTTTAGTGTATTTTTTAGACAAAAAAACCCGACCGCACCCCCTTAAAATATGCTTGAACCACTCATCCGCACCCCAACAAATAATTTCTGGGTCCGCCATTGTGTACCGGCGGTAAATCCAGTAGAACCGGTTCAACCCGTTGAACCGGTTTGCATTATCTTAAGATTTGATTCTTTTATTTTATTTAAAATTTCGATATTAAAGTATTATGACCTTCCACATTTGCAGTATCTACTGTCTTCTATTCCAATAGTTCATTGTTGTTGAAACTGCTAGCTACCTCATACAATGCAATATTGTTTATAATTAATAAAATTACTTTTAAAATGCTTAATATTATACAATAAAATAATTGTTTTTAGATAAAACTATGACCAGTTACATAAATTCTAAATGAGATTGGAGTGTTTTTTGAGATGAATTTGTATTTTATGGAATTATAGGGTTAATTAGTAACCCGGTTCAACCACCCCGTATAACCCGGTTCAACTAGTTGAACCATTTCAGAGACCAACCCGGTATGACTTAAAAACCGGTTTTTAAATTATTGATAATATTCGTCATTCACCGTAAATTAACTACTAGTTTACCCGTCTGTTAAAATGGGTTCGTAAGATTAAGAACATCAAAAATTTTGTTATTTAGCTGGCATAATTTAATATATTTGATTCATTATTTGTAAGTTATCACTAATAACTCCTTTTCCAACTGAGATTAGCGGGCACAGAAGTTAGTTACACATAACATGAATAAAAAGGTTAACAACCATTTGTTAGTATAAACATAAATATCTGTATATGTTTTAATCTAATCATTTTTAACATAATTTATATTAACATGGTTCACTCCTTGTTGTTTATTAACCGTTATGTATGTATGTGTGTATGTATGTATATATGTATGGGGGAGGTTCTATGCAGAACGTTAAATATTGAGAGAACACACAGAACAAAATGAATCACCCATTTCTCAATCTTAAAAACCTAAAAAGTACATGAAAATGTTACAAATATAAGATTTATTATTTCTCACACTAGAATTCAAAACAAAATATAGAAAATTTTCAGGTTTTATATAACCTACACAGATGTAGGTTTAATTACCTACATGTAAGTTGGCTATGTATAGATAAAAATATATGGTTTTTTATGTATATATAATACAGATATGAATAAGAAACATAAAATTAAAAAAATATGAACCTTAAATTCCAAAACTTAGTGATTTAGAGTTTTTCATTTTGTTCTCGTAATAATTAGTGTTCTGTAATGATTCTTGTCTTGTATGTATATTACTAGGTTATAACCCGGAAACTTTCCGGGCAGGAAAAATTAATTTACATTAAATAAAAGTATATAAATAACACTTTTAACCTCTAAAGTATCCTCTTTCGATTTTCTCCACCACAATTTTTTGATTCGGTTTCTTAAAGTTTTTCTTGTTGTAAAGAGCCATAAAAACATACAAAAGCAACTTGAGTAGATGTAATGTTAGGAGTCTAATTACAAATAATGTGATATTTCTTAATCCTTTAATTAGTAGAGATGTGTAACTTGTTCAACTCAAATTGATATAAAAGCGTCAAAGTTCAAATTTCAAAATTGATTAAAAGAAGGTCAAAAAAGCTTCAAAGTTTAAGCTTCAAACTTGAGCAAGAACATCCGTTGCAATATATAATAGGCATAGTGAAAAAGCCTCCTGCAAAGGTCACTTTGTGTGATAGTCCATCTATGTTTTTTGGCATAACGGTGTGATACACGGGTTGAACAATTTAAGTTGTATAAGACAAAAAAAAATATAATATAAATTAAGAAATAATAAATTGCATTACATTTAAGAATTCAAAGCTACATCGCTTTTGCTTATAAATGATTAGTCTTTTTTTTAATGGCACAAAAGATTAGTCAAAACAAATTAGTCCCGCGACATCATCATGGTTGTTGTTGTTGTTAAAAACAAATTATAAGCCATATCTCATAAACTAATTAAAATCAAAACATGTTTTTGTAGAAATCAAATCTCATAAATGATATTCACCATTAAAACAAAGCAACAACTATAAACTACAAATAACTATCAGGAAACAGAACACATAAATGAGTCTTACTTAATTATAAGAAGCTCTAAATGAAGTCGATCAGTCAACCTGAGCTGGTCCAAGATGCCTATCAGGTGTCATGTTGTAATCTCAAGTATAAATCATAGAAACATCTCCCACACCACACCTGTATAATACCCTGCAGCTCCAAAAAACTTAAAAATACTCCATAGTATAGTTTAAAAAACCAAATAATAAAACAAATGTAAGTGTTTAATTTGACTTTTGAGGGCTAAGTAACAAAGAAATTAAAATTTTGTATAACTTTTTTAAGAAACATAGATGCCCAACATGGTAACTACGAACTTCATGGTACAGTAACTCTTGGTTACCCATAATGAAATATTACCAAAATCAACCCGTATCGACTGTGTACTTGTCAGAATTTAACCATAGGTACACCATTAAACTCACGGCACAGAAAAGTTTGAATGGCTTCAGTGGAAATAGAAGATGATACAATAAGAAACTTTCAAAAAAACAATTTACGGTATTGGCACACCACCAAACTCACTCATCCCAAGATAATACCCAAAGCTCCTCACCCATGTGGAAGTAATGGTTGGGGCAATCTAAATTGTATTAACAAAAAGTATGTGAAGTTAATATTTGACCATCATAGCTCCATTTTTCCAACCCATACCACCCCATTAAACTTTATTCCCCCTTCAAGACCCTTTTGCACCAGTCCTGAGGAAAACATATGGTGCATTTTGAGTTGGGTTATCTAAAACAATTTGTTTGGAACTTACTACTATAGACCTGTTGTAAGACCCCCACCCATAAGGAAAACACACACCACCACAAAAAAAAGACATAAAAGAATAATGAATTATACCACCAAAGAATCACGAGAAAGAATCGAGCAGACCCCAAAGAAAAGAAAGTAAAACAAATAATGAGAAAAGACATAGGGGATGAGAAAAGACAAACGCAGGGAGAACTTTGTCTTTAAGATATCAAACTTTTGAGCAAAATTAGAAGAATACAGTTTGATGCTAAAATTCTTGAAAAATGGGACCCACTTCCTTGCAAACTCAGATGTTGATGTCTCTGACAAAGCTTCGAATCTAAGCAGGGCAGCACCATCATCAGAGACATAAAAAGTAACTTAATCCACTAAATAATCAACCGCTAAGATCAATAACACCGTGTTTGAAGTAATAAAGGGTGGTTCTTTCATTGAGTCCATTGTACTCACCGTCTTTTTCATACCTCGGAGACAAATAGTGAAGGTGTGTTTCATGCTTGATTGGGAACCATTTAGAAAATTAATCAAAGATCCATGACACCGTAAACCATATCCCATACTACAAAGCATCTGCATCACTGACCAGATGGAGGATTCTATAATGAAAGAAGAGTTCGAGGATTACCTAACAAACTAATATTACTATTCAGTATCGACTTATATTGCTTGAAGGAATGGGTAACTTTCTTGACAACACTTACCTCCCTTATCCATCCTACATACAGCAAAATTCCATATTAAAAGGACAAGTTACGTGATTTTCTAACTATTCATCATAACATAGATCACTGCTAAAAAATGCACATTTGTTTATTACTTGTAAACGATTAAATATAATAACAATAGTAGAATAGATAAAGAGAATGAATCATTTTAATATTAACCAGACCTTTAACTCGATTGAACACAAAAATTACTTACATTGGCAAATCCGGATCATTAGCACCATGCCCACCACCATCATCTTGGTGTTTCACCATTTGAAGTTTATTATTATGTCTTTTCCACCATTCTTCCATTCTATCCTTCCACACAACCGTTCCATAACCATAAACGACCAAGTCTTTCTTAGAGTCCATTGCCCTAGGCGACACTGCAACAATTGTTAATTTTAATCTAACAACCACTTACAATCATAAAGGCTCCAATGTAATTAAACACTTCCAAGAAACCGATGAAGCAGTATCAGAAACAACATAGGATGCATTTATTTCACACGGTTCATAAATGGCGGGACAAATAAAGCATGTTTGTCCGTGAAAATCCCTTCATCCTGCTAATTAAATAATTTAAGAACTTGACATAATTAAACAAATCACAAATCAAAAAAAGTAATGATTAATGTTGTGATACTATTACCTATTACCTCTTGGCCATAAGTTAGCTAAGGGGTCTCTAGGTTGAGAGCGGCTCCATACTATTAATACATTTATGCTTGTTACGGAACAATAAATGCAAAAGAAATGTGACTATTGAAATGAAGGATCTTACCACTTTCCCAAGGAAGCATATTCATAAATATTGAAATGAACCATGGTTCAGAGACCCCAGCTAGCTAGCTATCTGGACTCCTATGTAATCTAGATTGTTAACTGCATTAGATTAACAAAAAAAACAAAAGACATCGGAAATTAGGAAAGACTTCATGTTAAAACAAAGAATAATATGTACTAAGAAATACATATGATGAATGAAAACGAATCCAATTTAGGAAATCTTTCATGCGCCAACTCCAAGAAAAGAAGTTGATCAACCTATCAACCACAATGCAGTATATAAAATGGGTCCACCTTTGATCATCTTTAGCACACACAAATGTAATTGAAGCCTGAATGAAGCCTAATACAGATTTGAAAGACAATTAAAATATGTGTGTCCGAATAAATTAGACGTTTCAGGCTGAATCTACCTAGGGCTCTATTTGCATCGATGTTTTCAATCTCGACACAATCTAAATCAAGGAATCAATATGCATATATTGATGTCTATGCCATGTCGTAAATCCTAATACAACCCAATCCTAACTCTACTACACAAAAGTTAACATTTGCAAATTAGAATTGGTGCATTAATGGAATGTTGGTGATGTTTTAATAAGTGAATTTAAATCAAAATTTTGTGCTCATCAGTTTCATAACTGATTCAAATATCAACAACAAAGCTTAATTAATTCAATAGGAACATCATAATTGGTAATTAATAATTAGGAACAACCAATGGCAGAGCATAGGAACAACAAAACTGATTCAAATATCAACAACAAAACTTACTTAATTCAATAAGAACATACTTTAAAAAGTTCACATTACCTAGGACTGGAATTACTTTTGATGTCTCTTTCAAGTTCAAGATGTAGATTAGCCTCCTTTGATTCCCCTTATAGATAATGAATAAAGAATGAATATAGAAGTAAAAAATTTCAGCTTTAAAAAAGAAATCACTAACATCTAAGAAAATTTCATGTAATAGGATTTTTAGTATTATCTATTTCACAAAATGTTATTATCATAATTCAACAATACACATCGATTAATCTACATGAAATCTTAGACGGTTCACCTCTAAAGTAAAGAAAAATTTAAGCATTAATTGTTTGTTCTTTACCTGCAAATTTTGACCCAACGTCTCATCTCCTCCTTTGCAATCTGAATAAAAAATCAGCAACAAATATTAGTAGAATACAAATCAAGAAGATATATCTTTTACAAATTACATTCAAATATTACCAACCATCATTATTTTAAATATACCTTTGTGCTCTGTACCAAATGTCAACACATATACTGGACCATTTAAAGGATTACAACAAAACAACAATGGTGATTACGTTCGAATCTTAAACCTGCAGAAAATTGTGCCTATATTTAAAATGTGGATGAACTCATCACAATGATGTGGCAAAAGATCCTCCAATACTTATCCGATGGTGGAAAGTCTTTGAGCTTCAGCATCACTCTCTGGCCATGAATTCAAATATTTCCTTCCTTCTGTGTAACCCTTGAAAAATTCCCAAGTGCTGATTTCAACCTACATAATAACTACACTTAGTCAATCATTAGTTATGCAAGAAACAACCATACATATGCATAATAAGTAGTAGAATTACCTCACAACCAGCCAAGCAATCAATAGTCTTGACTTGTGACATCTTTGAACTGACATTAGGATCCACATGTTCACATAATGCACGCCACATTACCATTGGCTCCCAGCTTAAACCACTTATCTGCTCTAAGACGTCTTTTACAATCACCGGTTCACCTTTAGCCTAGAAGGGTGTTTGAAAAAAAAAATGCTGACCTGTTTTGCAATAGCCAAAAAATGCAATCTACATTCCACAAATTCATCAATTATCGCGTTAACTTTCCTAGCATCAACAAAGGGTCAGGTCAATCTATTCAAATTTAACATAAAAGATTGCACTTACCAGTTCAGGAGCACCTTTGTTTGTTCTATGCGGGTCACCACTGTCATCCATGTAAGTCAATGATATAATCAGTTTGTGATGCATGTTATGCATAATCAAATTGTTCAGGTAGACATGAATAGTTGTAGTTATTTTTCTGTGCATTATATTTCATTTTTATCTGTAATTGCGATGAAAGATGCATGCTACTATGCAACTATGTAGTACACGACCGAGATCAATCAAGAGCACATCCCAATGTATGTGCAGAGTGACACAAACCAAACTTAGTTTAAATAATGGGTTAATTGAATCTTGTTATGAAACAAATCAATAGTTTGGTCAACTATAGCAGTATGGGAACTTGAATTAAAATAATTTTAGTTGTCTTAATGTTGGATGTTAAGTTCTTTTTGTCCCCAGATGCATATATTTGACTTTTGCAGGTCAAATGAGTTACCTTCTGCTTGTGAAATTTATGGATATTATTGACGTTCGTGTTGCAATTTGAGAACTGTATCATAGAATGTGAAGCTTTCTAAAGTTATGGCTTTTTAAATAGCAAATGTATATGCACAGATGACAAATCATAACAAAATGGCTTTAACTATTGTTTCAGATTCTATTAACAACAATTACTGTATAATCAAAACTATTTATGATATGAAAATTAATTGCTAATGGCCAAGAAGGAAGTGTTCATCACTTTGCTACATTAGAAAGCTTTATCCTAAACTTTTATATTCTCGCTCACTCTATCACAATGCAAATGAAAGATATATGAATTGAGAAAAACAAAGCTTTCAAATTAAGTCTTACCAAAATAAAAAATATACCTAGCATTTGATCGATTCGACCACGACGATTGGGCTAACAACTCTAGAACACGCATAGGACAATATCTCGTCGTCTCTCTCTATTCCTCCATCTTCCCCTCTCTTTCTTATTCTACCTTTCATCAAGGTTTCTGCAAGTTAAATTATATCAATAAAAAAATCCATTAAAACTCTTAAATCTTGAAACTCGTAAATTAATAATTGACAAATATACCCTCAACTTAAAACCCTGAAATTCTTCATCATTTTCTATTATCACTTATCATCTTTATGATAAAAAAAACCCATGTGAAATCTTAGTTGAATACAAGTGTATACAGAGTACCTCACCTTGAATCATGAATAAGAATAAAAAAATGATGTTCTAAAAACTTTGAATCCTGACCCGACACCGACACCGCTTTCTTTTGATAATCTCAATATATGTAACAAAACTTAACAAATTAAAACCTTAATATGAACTGATTGGTAAAAAAGAATGTAATATGAACAAAAATAAACAATAATATTAACAAATCAATGTAGCCAATACCACATGATCCAATCGGCTTGAATCACCATCGGCTTCATCTTCTTGTATCGTTCTTCAATAATTAAACGATCACGCAACCATGTATAAGAACCCTAATATGAATAATACAAAATAGAACTCCAAATCTGAAAAATAAAGATTTAATAGAGTAGAACCCTAATCTGAAGAATACCTCACTTGTAGATATCCTCAGTAGAGATTTTCGAAACCTCAATTTGAAAAATAGACAATACTTAGCAATGAGGAAACATAGGATGAACAAAATCAATCTGAAAAATAGACAATAAAAAAAAGTTAACATCAATCGAACATTTATGCCAGAATCAAAGTTGTTATTACCTGTGTTGAAGTTGTTATTACAAGAACTGAAGTTGTTAGACAAGAATCAGAAAGAAAATTGATACTTTAGGGTTTGAAATAGGAGATGATGTCGAGCAGTGGCGTCAATTGTTGGAGGAGGAAATTAGGGTTAGGATTGGCAAAGGAAAAGAGAATATATATGCGGGTGACTCAAATCCAGATTCCGACCCGAAAAAGAAACGGATCCCGCGTCCAATATTTGTTTGTGTATTTAGAAATGGATTCCCTCCCAAACTCACAAAACACCTCAACAATAGGTTGCCACATCATCAAAAAACTCCAAAATCACATGCCACATGGCCCAAATCCATCTCATATATATATATATATATATATATATATATATATATAAACTTTATGAATATTTTAAAAATATAATTAATAAAATCGTTAAGGTTTACAAAAATAAATAACACGGTTACACCCGCTCTACAGTTTGTACAATATTACTTAATTTTGTTTCTTATTTAGTGGTATATCTAAAATTATTTTGCTAGTTTCACAATATACGAATAAAATATACAAATTAAAACAATGAGCGACTATAGCAAAATACACTATTAGAAAATGAGGCTAATGCAATTTTTTAGATGTAACATTTTTCAATTGTGTTGCGTTTGACTCTAATCCAACATCATTCAACAAAAAGGTTGCATTAAAAGATACAATGCAATCATTTTCATAGAAAGTTGCAAAATTTTGTTAAATTTGCAACCTTTTTTTAAAAGGTTACATTATTGAAACTTAGATACAACTCTTATTTTAATGGTTGCATAATTTAAAGAGAAAGAGAAACAAAGTATAATGGTTTTTATTTTATATAGTAAAATAAATAGTTAGGGTTGATGTAGGAAATCTGTAATTTAAAAAATAAAGGATGGGCTAGCGATAATAATGTAGAACCATTTTTTATTATTATAAATAAAGAGTCATGATATAATAGAAAGTTTATATCAATAGAAATGATATGAAGTAATTTGGTACGTCTAATTGCACTATCAACAACCAATATTAAAATCAAATAAAAAACTCTCATTTAAACACGTTGTCCGGGCTTTCAAGGATATTGTCGTCAAATTCCAACAACAACCGCTCTTGAATATACATAGAAAGCTTCTTAAAAAAGTTCATTACGTTTTACATTTCGATTGAAAGAACACACACACACATTGAAGTTCATGGCATCATAGAGAGATAATTTGAAGGTTTACCTTCGAGTTACTGAAAAGAAATCCATTTCGCAAAACCCTAATTAATCAAAGAAGAAAAAACAACATAAGATGAAGAACACATCGATCAACGAGGAAAAATTAGTGAAAAATCAACAATGAAAGAACAAACTAGTAGAAAACGAAAAGAGATATCTGATAACGGTAAATTGATATATTTTTGCCTTTTAAACTGTATTCAAATTACGTTGAAGTAGAATAGTACCTAATATTCCCTAATATTGAGTATAAATTGTTAATGAGTTTTATCTTATCATTGTATTTGCTTAGTTAGGTTTGTTGTTAACGATTGCGTTTTATATTAAAATTGTGACCTACTGCTATTATCTTAATATTGTGAACTACTGCGTTTTATCTTAAAAATAGTAGAAAAAAGAGATTTATGATAACGGTAATGGTAATTTTACACATTGCGTTTTATCTTATATTTGTATTTGCTTAGTTAGATATGTTGTTAACTATTGCGTTTTATCTTAAAACTGTGAACTGCTGCTTTTTATCTTAAAATTGTTAACTAATGTGTTTTATCTTAAAAATGTATTATACAATCATTACGTTTTAAACTGACTTTGTTTCATTATTCTCTTTAAGATAAAACACAAGAAGAAAAAAAGAAAAGGAGAAGAAAGAAAATGGTGACTGAAACTTCAGAAGATGAAGATTCTGTTTCACAAGAGGAAAATACTAAGAGAGTTATAATTATGCATAGTTCTGAACAACAAAAAATAAATTCAGGTAACATAAATCACAGAAAACATAATTTTACGGACAAATATTTGTTTCTAATACACTTGTATATATCAGATGATGATTTTGTTGATCCCCCACCAAGAGTGGAAAAAAAATATATCGTTATTTTAACGAGTGAGAAAAATCAAGCAAAGAAAAAGAAAGAAAAGTCAGGTAATGTGAAAGCAAAGACAAAGAGATCATCGAGGAAGGATAAAACACAAAAACAACAACCATATTATGAATACGGTGGAAGAAAAATCAACATAAGATGTGCAATCAATAATCTCCCAAAGTATCTTAACAATTTGTCAAAAGAGCAAAAGAAAGCTGTGAGAGAAACAGGATTTGGCCGTGCACTAGCAATCAACTTGCAATCAGTTCCACGCAAATTCGGATATTGGCTAGTAAATAACTTTGATACTGAAAATGATATGATAAATACTGGAGATGAAAAGATTAAGATAACGACTGATTTGATTCAAAAGGTATTCAAATACCAAATGGAAAAATAAAGATTGAGGCCCAAAGATACAGATCTTATAATTAAATTCTGGCGATGGCAATTCAAGGAAGAACTTTTGAAGAAACTTTATATTTCCAATGTGATTAAAGATTTAAAGAAAAAAGAAATAAACTTGGAAGAATGTTCAAACTAAACTTCTTGGTTATATTTTTTACCATCATGGCATAGGGAATGCAAAGTAGTAATGTTAACCAAAGGTTTTTGCCATCAATGAAAAGTAACATTAATATCCAAAATTTTAGTTAGTGTGAATGTATGTTGAATTGTTTAAGGCGTACAAAAAAACAATGGCCTGGAGCTCACAAGACCTTTAATGGACCTATTGGAATGCTAGTAGTATGAAATCTGATCTTTATATTTTTTAATCATAAAACGCAATTATGCTTACTTGTTTATATGCTTGGTTTATTGATATCTTATCTCAATGTTGAATGCTTGTTTAAATTATGCTAGTTGTATTATATCTTATCTCAATTTTGAATGCTTTATATCATAAACCACAATATATACTCATTGTTATCTTTGGTTAAATATGCTAGCTGAATGATATCTTTACTCAATGCTCAAAGCTTTGCATCATAAAACGCAACATATATTCATTATTATCTTTATTTCATAAAACGCAATAACTACTCATTGTTTTCTTTTGTACCCTAAATATGAAAGATGAATGATATCTTAACTAAAACGCAATGTATATAAAGTTACAAAAAATGAGTTATGTACCTTGTCAACAATGCTTTATATTATAAAATGCAACAAATTTAGCATTGATTATTTTTTAAAACGCAATGATTTATACAGGTTCTATATGCTTACAAAAAAACAAGGATTTGAGGATCGTGAACGAACTGAAGAATTCTCTCTGGATAAAATTGACTCTACAACTTTACAAGAATTTGAAGATGAATTGGAAATTGCAGCGCAAAATGAGGGGATAGTCCTTGTAAAAAAGAAACAAAGAAAAAAGAGAAAATGTGGCAAAGAAAAAACAAAAAAAGAAAGATAAGGAGATTGAATATTATGTTTATCCATCTGAATCCGACAATGAAAATGAAGAAATTTATGATGCTGAATCTGAAGAAAAAAACGACGATGATGTTGAAGAACTGAATGAAGAACAACCAAACAACCCACTAAACTGTGTTCAGATAGAAGAAGATAACACCTTACTAACTGTTGCACTAAATTGGATTGCACAAGAAGATACTCGAAACAGCCCATATAAAACCAATGAACTAAAAAAATCCCAACAGAAAGTGGAGGATCATGGGGCATTCCTTCGAAAAACCATCAGAAAGGAAATAAAGAAAAAATATGGGAAGACAGTCAATGTCGATTGCGTAATTTCATGCCATTATAAATTCAAATTGAAAAAACAAAAGATCTTTCTGAAATACATTCAACAAAAAGTGGTGATGAAATTATGATAAGCAATGAAGGTGAAAAAAGCAATGAATAACGTATTGTGTCAACCTTAGATGATCATTTTAAAGGCTTTGAAGAATCTGTGACAACCCGCACTAAACCAGGTATCCGTACGACTTAATTAGTAATTAATTACTACTTAATTACTGTGCTTGTTTGAACTAGCTGTTGAACTGCTACCTGATACCTGATACATGTACTTACTTGCATCATACTTTACTTATCGTCACTACATTATTTACATACGGCACCTTAGTGACAAACATGATGCACAAAGAGCACAGTAGCACAATACACGGATAACCTATTGAACATGCTGATAAAGCCAGCATCAGGCAAACACTGCCTCCAAGGCCTATAAGAGCCTGAGATATTTGGCTACACTAGTGGTGAGTGTAGGGATATAAGGGTTGTGGAACTGCGTCTCTAGGGATAAGTCACTATGACTGGATGTGCCTAAAACATACTTAAAGTACAAAACTCAGCACTTTAATAAACAATTCAGCTTCTAGCTAACTAATAAAGTGCCAATACATGAGAAAATATTCCTGACACTTTGAAGGAATAAGTTGTGTCACTAAAAATAATATAACGACACTTTAAAGCTTTATTAAGCGCTTTAACGGATTACTATCCAACCGAACAACCGGACTATACCCGGAACATGAAAATATTGAGGTTTTCATTATTACTCTTTTTCTGAGCCAGTTAGGGTCCCTGATTACCCTAACACCCGCCATAACGCATAACATACAAGTAACTAAGTTTAACACTTAACACTTAACTAACTTAACTTAGTTACCCTAACTATTACCTAATTGTCTAGTTGAGATCGAACCAAGGGACCCCCCCCCCTCTTGACCGAAACCGTCCCCCAAGGGGACACACTTGTACTTGGATGATTTGTTTAGTGATTGTTGTCTAATATCTACATAACACACTAACCCTTGGTTAATACTCATGGCAATTGTCTATAAGTAACTTAGTAATACACACAAGTTCATTTGCCAACACAACACAAAAACAACTCTCCTCTCTTGCTCTCTAGAGCTTTCGGCCGAGACCCCCACCCACATCCATCATACTTTCGGTTTTGGTTCTTGCCATTCCAACATCATTCATACATCAAAGGTCACGCATTAGGAGCCTTGGAGAAAACGGAACGCGAAGGACCTCTCCGCTTTGCTTTTGTCCGCGCCATTTTCGTCAAGAATCTTCCCTAGCCTTGAGCTAGAGGTATAATACTTAGAACTCGTTTTTAAACTATTCTAAAGTGGTTAAAAGGAATTATATCGGTTAAATCTCGTTAAAATGCAAGATGATGCACAAAAGTTTACTAAAAACATGAAAAATGGTGGTTAATAGCATGTAAGTTGTGTAAAAGTTGTAGTAATTGAAAGATGTGTTTATTTAGACCCGATCTATGATGTGGTAGCTCGGATCATCGTTTAACCCGGTTTAGTAAGATCATGGATCTTAACATAAGCTTGTTTTGGATAATACAAGGGTTAAAAGGTGAAACTCTACCACACGCGAAACATGAACTTGTGTAAAAGTATTTTTACTTGCAAAATAGTGTTTAAAACTAGCAGATCTACGTATCTGCAAGTGGTATTTTCAAAGGACCAAGAGTTAAAGAAACCATGTTCTCTAAAAGACGGATCTTACACTAACAAATATGATTTTTATAAACCACAAGTGTGTAAACACTTGTGAAATGAAAAGATCCGACAAATAACCGTTTTTGTAAAAGATGACGAGAAGTTGTAAAGACGGATTTCTCTAAGAACAAGGTTTTTACGAGATCAAAATTACTTTATATAAAGATCCACAAAATATAATGGGATTTACACTATAGCTTCGGAAAAACTACAAGTTCATGCGATTATGCGATTTACATACTTGTCGACTAGTTTGATGTGTCGGAAATTGTTTGATTGAATAAGGAAGTTGTTGAAATTGATTCTGTAAAAGAAAATGATACGCTTGAAAGCGTGGCCACCTCCAGTTACAGAGGAAACTCTGGCGAAATTTTACTAAAAACCTAACACTTAGAATTATTTACACAACAAGTGTTAGAATCATTTTTGACATGGTTTCGAAACATAAATTTCGCCATGACTTTATTTACTAAATATTCGGAGGTGGGATTTTCACAAAATTTAGCGTGATAAATATATATTTTTCACACACTGTTTATGATTATTTTGTGAAAATGCCTAAATATTATTTTTAGAGTAAAAATAATATTTACGAACGTTAACGATTCCAAAATATTACGAACGCTTTCACCATAAATATATAAGTTACACCGGTAATTATATTACCACTCGATTGTTAAAACGTAACTTACGCACTTACGGAAATATTTATGAACGCACATGTATTGAATCCCCCATCCTTGGGAAGGAGATTAACTACCGAGTATATACAAAATGTAAACACGAAATAGTTGTCTAACTATTTCCCAAAAACTTAGACAATAAAGCTAAGGCACGGCCGTCCGTCTAATAGAATTAGCACTTGTAGGTCGTCGCACAGCTTTCTGATTTGGAGATACTTGGTAGAGACGCTTCACTGTGAGTTCATGTCCCCCTTTTCTCTAACTGTTTTCAGTTTTCTTAACTGCGGGGGTGAAATACATGTTACTTTGTTTACAAGTACTTTATATACGGTATGGTTAGCGTAAGGAGGTTTATTACTCAGATCATGTGAGTGGGTAGGAGCAATATGAGGCCATTAGTCCTCATGTCGGGACCGAGGGACAGGAGCGGTAGATCTATCTGGGTGTAGCGAGCCCAGCCCCAGGCCAAACTAGAAACGGACCTTGGGGTGACTTTGTCCACATACTATTGCCGTGGTGAAATCTGCTAGGTTTGAGTCTCCCTATTTGCACTTCACATATATCAGTGGCCTTGCAAACCATTGGTGATCACAAGTCCCCTTATTTGCTACATACCACGACTATTTTTATACTCACAAAGGTTTACTTACTCACTTACACATGAACTCGCTCAACATTATTGTTGATTTTTCAACTTACATGTATTTCAGGAAATTAACGAGATCTGGCACGGTATGGCATGTTCTCCGCTGCACTAGTTTCCGAGGTCATCCGGGGTTTAGGGGATGTGTCTCTTTCCTGGACAAGACACAATCCTTAAACCATGTTTATGTTATGTTTTAAGTTTGTAATGTCTGTTGAACAAGGTTGTGGTTGTTAGGGTACGTTCCCGTTAAAACAATGGTACTGTATTTGGTTTTCAAAACTTAATGGATGATCTTGCATGTTTTTACTTCATATAGCTTTGTTATGATTAAGCTATGGTATTGAGAAGTCACACCAAATTAACCACGCTTCCGCAAAAGCCAGGGTGTGACAGCTTGGTATCAGAGCTCTGATCATAGCGAACTAGGATTCCTTCTCGAGTCTAGACTATGATCACTGGGGCTCTCACGAAAACATTTTTCTGCATACCACTTAAGTCCAGATCCAAAACTTTTTACAAACAAATGTTGAGCACATTTTATTATTTATAGGCTCAGCCTGGAGGGCTGAGGCTCGATCTGGAGGATCGAGGCTCGGTCTAGGTGACCGAGGTAGTTGAGCACGTTGATTTATTATAGGCTCAGCCTGGAGGGTTGAGGCTCGGTCTGGAGGATCGAGGCTCGGTCTAGGTGACCGAGGTAGTGGCTAGCAAGGCTAGGAAGAGTAGGCTCAGTCTTGAAGGCTGAGGCTCGGTCAAGGGGACCGAGGCTCGATCTAAGTGGTCGAGGTGGAGGAAAGAGCAGTCTAGGAAGACTGGGAGGCTAGTGAAACTAGGAGAATTATGTGATATCTTACTTGGTGACTTATGTGATTATCTGATTGTATGATTGATTATTTGAGCATATTTGTGTTACAGACTCATGGATTCGGCTGGCACTGACGATTCGGGCACCACAGGACCTATACCCACTGTATCTGATGACCTTACACCCTCCGAGCACGAGGTGTACACGTCCGACTATACCAGCACAGATGAGGACGATTTCCAGCCCTTCGCACTACCCGATGGTGCTGATGAGCTTGCAGATGACCTTCCTGCTGAGTACCTACCTTTCGTGGAGATTCCTGCTCTCGTACCACTTGCTTCATACCCTGTCCATGGTTTGTTTCTCGACGACGGAGATGATGACGACATCGATCTACTCGATGACGAGCCTTTAGAGGAGGATGCTCAGGGCGAGGCCCTTCCTGTTGCTGATGATCTCTTGATGATCGCAGATGCTCCCGCCGCGGAGTCACCTGCTCATTCACCTGTCCCAGACTCCTTCGAGTCTGTGGCATCCGCACCTTCTCATACTTTGAGCGCACATCACCTTGCGCACGATTCTGATCCTGACCAGGCATCATCTGTTGCACCTATTCCCAGCTTTATGTTTGACCATGATGACATAGAGGATTCTGACCCTATCTTTCCCCCGGGATACGACCCAGATCGTGATATCGAGTTTATACCTATGGATCAGCCCATGGAGGATCCAGCTGACCCAGTAGACCCTATCGACCCCGAGTTTGACTTCGAGATGGCTTTTGATGATCCCGAGCCTGTCATCGCTCCTGAGCAGGCAGCCGCTCTAGACCCCATACTTGAGCATGACCCCGTACATGCTGGCATCCCTATTGAGCCTGCTATAGCAGACCCACCTGTTGATGATCTCCCCGTGGATGTTCCTTTGTTAGAGGGCGATCATGTTGCTGTTGATCCTGTTGTTCCTCTACCGGTTGTTGATATACCTGTTGACCATCCTGTTGAGCACATTGCACCTGTTCACCCTTTTGTTGCACCTGACCCCATACCACTAGAGCCCGAGCATGCACTGTTCGCAGCACGCATGGATCCACCAGATGAGCATGCACAGCACGGTTGGATACCTGCTGATGAGGATGTTCCACCATTTCCCCCTCAGATCCCTGATACACGACATGTTGATCTTTCTTTTCAGATTCCTCAGTTTGTACCTCCAGCGAGGGCTGGAGAGGGTTCTTCAGCCCATCATTTTGGGCATGTACCGATGTCTATCCCTTTCATGCCCCAGATGTCATCTGTTCCACCCTCTGTTGCTCCATTCCATGTGGCACCTTTCGATCCCACTAGTGAGCCGTTCCTTTGGGCACCCGACTCTGCTGTACCGCCTACTGACCCCTACCATCGTTTCCACATGGGGTATACTATCGAGGACGTTTTGATGTCCTTTGTCGCCCAGCACGAGTCGCACACGCAGCGCATCCAGGAGCTTGAGAGAGCTCAGCTGCCACCTTGCCAGTGTCATGGTCGGACACACTCTCCTCTGCAGCCATTTCGACCTTTACCCCCAGATTATGCTGCCCGTCTCTTTACACTAGAGCAGGAGGTTGCTTCTATCATTCGTACACAGCAGGCTATGGAGGCGGACTGGCTCCAGTTACGTCGTTTGTTTTACACCCACTTTCCCCCTCCTCCACCACCATCTGTATAGAGCTCATCAGTGCTGTTTGGGAAGACGAGGATGAGAAGACGGCGATTGTCGGACTGCACAGCATTTTTGGAGACTACTTTATGATCCTGACTTTTGTTGACATATTTGATGTTGTATTTGACACTGACATGATATAGTTTTTGGACAGGGGTGATGTAGCCCCTAGTTGTTTGATGATTGTATAACACAGGGATGTACTGATACACTTACTATGTGGTCTCGATATATGGCAATCGCAGTATTCTCATCATATTTGATTCACTTGATTGCTTATTTATATTTTTATGACATGAGATGGTGTGTGATTGATATTTGTGATGGATTGGTAACATGAGATATTATGTGATATTACTATCGTTATATACGTACGCTATATTATGACCTGACTTACGTATTATAACATGGGATTTTTTTTTACTATGGCCTGACCAACTTAAACCATCTTTTAGAAGATGCCGCCAAGACGTGAGACACGCATGCCTACTAATGAGGCAGAACTCCAGCAGATTATTGCTGCTGCCATAGCACAGTGTGCAGCATCTCAGCCCGGAACGAGCGGAAGTATTAACCAAGGCAATAACAATCCACCTCACGGTAATACCTAAGTCATTAAGACATACCGTGACCTAATTGGATATCTTTAGCGATGATGCTAATGCCATTCATATGTTATAACGTATATGCAGGGTGCACTTACAAGCAGTTCTTAGACTGCAAGCCCGTAAACTTTGATGGCACAGGAGGTGCTGTCGCCTTTGTTCGTTGGGCTGAGAAAACCGAATCTGTTCTACGCATGAGCAAGTGCGCGCTGGATCAGCAAGTCACCTATATCTCAGGGCTGTTTCTAGATGGAGCCCTATCCTGGTGGAATCTACAAGTACAGACACTAGGCGAAGCTGCTGCCTACGCGCTGACCTGGACCGAACTAAAGGAACTCATGCGCAAAAAGTACTGTTCCCGCGCAGAAATCCAGCGATTGGAGACCGAGTTCTGGCACTTGAAAATGGACGGTCCAAAGGTAGCAGAATACGTTCAAAGATTCCATGACTTATCTCAAGTGGTTCCTTACATGGTTACACCAGAATACAAGCGAATCGAGCGCTTCATTTGGTGATTAGCTCCTCAAATCATAAGCATGGTGACCTCATCCAAGCCTGCGACTATTACTGAGGCGATTGATCTGAGCATAGCCCTCACTGAGGAGGCGATTCGCCTGAACAAGTTTGATGAGATCAAGACCAAGAAGACAGAGACTCATGTCGAGTCATCAGGAGGTAACAAACGGAAGTTCTCAAACTTCAAGCAGGGCGCTAGTGTGGCGGTTAAGAAAGGAGGATCAGACACACCAGCTCAGGTTACAGCTGGTAGAGGGAAGAAAGGAAAAGGGTACATGGGCACCCAACCCAAGTGCAACGTCTGCCAACGCCACCATTCTGGTCATTGCGGGTCAAAAGTATGCGAAGCATGTGGGAAACGTGGCCACTCGAAGGACACTTGTTGGGCCATTGCTGGTCAGGGAGGCCAGGGAGGATTCGGAAACAAAAATTACAACCGGGGTGGGAATGGAAATCGCCCACATGGAAACTATGGAGGTAACGAGAATCGAGGCAACAATGCTAACCAAGCGGGCGTTGTGAATCATAATCAGAGGAATGACCAAGCTGGTGGAAACGGGCAAAGACTTGGGTGTTTTCACTGCGGAGGTATCGGGCATTTTAAGAAGAACTGCCCAGAATTAAACCAAGCCCGTGGAAGAGTGTTCCAACTCGAAGCTAGGGAAACGCGCCAGGACCCCAATGTCGTTACTGGTACGTTCCCTGTGAATCAACGCTATGCATCCGTTTTATTTGATACTGGTGCCGATTATAGCTTCGTATCGTTAGAATTTAAGAATATGCTTGGTCTAGCCGCTAATAAGTTAGATATTCCGTACTCGATCGAATTGGCCAATGGAAAGTTAGTAGAAGCCAATGAAGTTATTAGAGGTTGTGTGATCGAATTAGGAGAACGTGAGTTCATTCTAGATCTACTACCAGTCCAGTTGGGAAGCTTCGACGTGGTGGTAGGAATGGATTGGTTATTAGGCAACAAAGCAGAGATCGTTTGTCATGAAAAGGTTGTTCGTATCCCAATCGAAGATGGCGAGACAATTGTGGTGCACGGAGAGAAGCGTGAGACGCTGTTGAGGATTATCAGCTGCTTGAAAGCAAGGAAGTGTTTGCAGAAAGGATGTGTTGCTTTTCTGGCACACATTGTGGATAAAAAGGCTGCTGAGCCAAAGATCGAAGACATCCCTGTCGTGAGGGAGTATCCAGAAGTCTTCCCAGAAGACTTGCCTGGACTGCCACCTCAGAGGCAAGTAGAGTTTCACATTGACTTAGTTCCAGGCGCCGCGCCTGTGGCTAAGGCACCTTATAGACTTGCTCCGTCTGAGATGCAAGAACTGTCGACACAACTCCAAGAGTTGTTAGACAAGGGTTTTATCCGACCAAGCTTCTCGCCTTGGGGAGCTCCGGTCCTGTTTGTCAAAAAGAAGGACGGTAGCTTCCGAATGTGCATCGACTACCGGGAGCTGAACAAGCTGACGATCAAGAATAGGTATCCTCTGCCAAGAATTGATGATCTGTTCGACCAACTTCAAGGTTCAAGCTTCTATTCAAAGATCGATCTTCGATCTGGATACCATCAGTTAAGGATACAAGAGGAGAGTATCCCAAAGACAGCCTTCCGAACTCGTTATGGACACTACGAGTTCCTTGTTATGCCATTTGGTTTGACAAACGCACCTGCAGTCTTTATGGATTTGATGAATAGAGTTTGCAAGCCGTACTTGGACAAGTTCGTGATTGTATTCATCGATGACATTTTAATTTATTCGAAGACGAGGGCTGAACACGAGCAGCATCTTAGAGCCATTCTAGAGCTGCTGAAGAAGGAACAGCTGTATGCCAAATTCTCCAAGTGCGAATTTTGGCTACGAGAGGTCCAATTCCTTGGGCACGTGGTAAATGGAGATGGAATCCACGTGGATCCAACCAAGATCGAGGCGATCAAGGATTGGGAAACGCCAAAGTCGCCAACCGAGATTCGGCAATTCTTGGGTTTGGCTGGCTATTATCAAAGGTTCATTGAGGATTTTTCAAAAATCGCTCAACCTTTGACGCTCCTCACCCAGAAAGATAAGACGTTTGACTGGGGAATCAAACAGGAAGAAGCGTTCCAGATACTGAAGGATAAGCTTTGTAACGCGCCAATCTTAGCTCTACCAGAAGGTACTGATGATTTTGTGGTATACTGCGACGCATCGCGTCAAGGACTGGGTTGTGTGTTGATGCAACGCCAAAAGGTTATTGCTTACGCATCGCGTCAACTGAAAGCGCATGAAAAGAACTATACCACACACGATTTGGAGCTTGGCGCAGTGGTTTTTGCTTTAAAGATCTGGAGACACTACCTTTATGGTACGAAGTGTACAATCTTTACAGATCACAAGAGCCTACAGCATATATTCAACCAGAAGGAGTTGAATATGAGGCATGGACGATGGGTTGAGTTGCTAAACGATTACGACTGCGAGATAAAGTATCATCCAGGGAAGGCGAACGTGGTCGCCGACGCCCTAAGTCGTAAAGAGAGAATCAAGCCCATAAGGGTTAGGGCCTTGGAAATGATTATCCGAACCGATCTTTCCTTGCGCATTCGTGCCGCGCAGAAAGAAGCCCTCAAAGAAGGAAACCTGGAAGGAGAATATCTCCGAGGGATGGAGAAGCTATTGGTACCAAACGAGGAAGGAACGTTATGTTTTGAGAAAAGGATTTGGGTTCCTCTGTTTGGTGGACTAAGGAAAGTTATTTTCGACGAAGCGCACAAGTCACGGTACTCTATCCACCCTGGATCGGATAAAATGTACCAGGATCTCAAAGATTATTATTGGTGGCCTAGGATGAAAGGCGATGTTGCTGTTTACGTGAGCAAATGTTTAACGTGCGCTAAGGTTAAAGCGGAATACCAGAAGCCTTCAGGACTTCTGCAACAGCCTGAAATTCCCAAGTGGAAATGGGAACAAATCTCCATGGATTTTATTACGAAATTGCCAAGAACGCCAAGAGGCCATGATATGATTTGGGTGATAGTTGACCGCCTAACAAAGTCCGCACACTTTCTGCCAATCAAGGAGAAAGACAGTACTAGTAAACTTGCGGAAATATACATGAGAGAGATTGTCGCGCGCCATGGAGTACCTCTCTCAATCATCTCTGATAGAGACGGAAGGTTTGTGTCAAGGATATGGCAATCCTTCCAAGAAGCGTTTGGATCCCAATTGTGTAACACCCCGTCCCGGAACAGGCCGGCGTGTCACTATAACAGTAGTCAGATCAAAAACATAATTCCATTTATACTTAAATGTATTACAAGGCTTTACAGCTTAATGAAGGATATCTAATCCATTACAATTATTTCTACCGTCTTTCCTAAACACTCGAGCACTCTTCCATATTCCGTCCCAGCTTGTCTTGATAACCTGACGTAAAGAAGAAAACAACAACAACAAAAAACGTACGTCTGAGCAAAATTTTGTAAAGTTTTGCCCAGTGTGCGGATAGAGGAAAACAAAAGCTTATTTTATTTTGATAACCGGATGGAACTTGACGATGCAAATAACTTAATTTCATAATCATATCTTATGGATGTACCCATGAGCAAACTGAAAACGTGACAATACACAGGTAGCTACTCCTGCATACTTATCACACGAAATGGCAAGTTGGCATACCCGTTATCCATTTCCTGAAAACTTAAATCCTAGGATCTGATCCATACGCTCCCTAATATCTTATATGTACCACACTTGTACTTAAGAGACGCCGTGAACTGATCTCTCCGTCACGGATGGAGCACATGATGTCGATGCCACAACAACATGCTCGTGGGACACTCCACGAGAAGCGATACTCAGGGTATCAGAGTACGAATGGTCTTATTCACATAACTTATAAAACTTATTTTCAGAACAGAACGGAACATATATTGGAACATGCGATAATGAGTACAACTTAACAGAAAAACTATCGCATGACATGAAAACTAAATCAAATGATTAGAATAGGAATCGAACGGACTGTCAAATGAATCGATAATCAAAGACGTGAGGAGTTTTAAAAACAAGACATAGTAATTTAAAACAATTTGACTTGAGTAACATAATACTTATATATCATATTAAACTTGTAACTTATTTACTTATAACTTATAAGTCTTAAGATATTTAACTTGTAACTTGTAAAATACGAATCTTTGGCGAGATTGAAAATATAAGAGTGGAACCAGTCATCAAGGTGTGGTTATCAATCCTATCTTGACAATTTCGTCCCCAAAATGTGGTTTATTAAATGAAACAAGATAAAACCTTGACTCGTTAATAAGGAACCACTAGAGTAGGAAATGAAACTTGTATAAAATAAACCATTTTCTAAATAACTGATGTAAAACAAAACCTTTTCAAAACGTTTGTGACTTTCAACACATGTTTCATAACTTAATCTTAATACGAAATCTATAACTTATTTCATAACTTAGTCTTAATACGGAATCTATAACTTATTTCATAACTTAATCTTAATACGGAATCTATAACTTATTTCATAACTTAATCTTAATACGAAATCTATAACTTATTTCATAACTTAATCTTAATACGGAATCTATAACTTATTTCATAACTTAATCTTAATACGGAATCTATAACTTATTTCATAACTTAATCTTAATACAGAATCTATAACTTATTTCATAACTTAATCTTAATATGGAATCTATAACTTATTTCATAACTTAATCTTAATACGGAATCTATAACTTATTTCATAACTTAATCTTAATATGGAAACTTAAATTCAGGAACGACATCAATAAAAAGAAAGGGATTCTATCCGTACCCAACGGACATAAATCGACAGAAAGGGTTCTTATAAAAACGACATAAATCGAAAGAAAGGATTCTTATAAAAACGACATAAATCGAAAGAAAGGATTCTACCCGTACGATATATCAGAATTGACAGAAATCGAAAGAAAGGAATCTACCCGTACGATATATCAGAATTGACAGAAATCGAAAGAAAGGAATCTACCCGTACGATATATCAGAATTGACAGAAATCGAAAGAAAGGAATCTACCCGTACGATATATCAGAATTGACAGAAATCGAAAGAAAGGAATCTACCCGTACGATATATCAGAATTGACAGAAATCGAAAGAAAGGAATCTACCCGTACGGAACTTATAACTTATACTTAGATCTTAATACGGACTTTAAAATCAGAAATGATATACTTGTATCAAATGAAGTAAATTGAAAGAAAGGAACCTATCCGTACCTTAAAATTTTCCAAATGATGCTACCTTGTTTCCAATTGTAGATTCATACGGACAGAGTTTAGCTTACTGATTATCCTCTTAACCTAATTTGCACACAAACTAGGTAATTAACTAATACAGCTTTTACGATAACTCACGAGATTAAACCTTCACAACAAATGACAAAGTGCGATACTTCATCCATCGAATTAACGATGATCCATCGAATTAACGACGAACGACAAAGTATAAGCCCAATTTGAGCAGCACTTAAACATCTATCGGATAGTTCAAATCGATCGGACAATGAATCGTAGCAGCGATTGAGTTAATACCCTGATTGCGGCAGCACTTCGTGAATTAGTGTGTGTTGTGAACTGATTTAACTATAACTCGACGTCAATTTAGAAATTGAGCGTCGTTTGAACAGTAGAAATCGAATGCCAATGTCTGCTATTTATACTCGAAAATTGACATGCCTACCTACTTGCTTGACATGCCTACCTACCTGCTTGATTGACATGCCTACCTACTTGCTTGACATGCCTACCTACCTGCTTGATTGACATGCCTACCTACTTGCTTGACATGCCTACCTACCTGCTTGACATGCCTACCTACCTGCTTGATTGACATGCCTACCTACCTGCTTGACATGCCTACCTACCTGCTTGACATGCCTACCTACCTGCTTGATTGACATGCCTACCTACTTGCTTGACATGCCTACCTACCTGCTTGACATGCCTACTCTCGCTTAGCTTAATTAATCTTGCTTAACTTAATTAATCTTACTTAACTTAATTAATCTTGCTTAGCTTAATTAATCTTACTTAACTTAATTAATCTTGCTTAGCTTAATTAATCTTGCTTAACTTAATTAATCTTGCTTAGCTTAATTAATCTTACTTAATTGCTAAATATTCTATTTTAGGATCTCCCTGGTTACGAGTTCTAATTTCTAGATACAACGGAACTCGCATTAGTGTATTAACTCCATTCAACTTTAACGATGATCACTTGGGTGTTTCAATTAGGGTTTCCTATTGGACTATAAATCATAAGGGTTGTTTCCATTTTTGTTTTAAAATTTTCGGGTGTTACAAATTGAATCTGAGCACTGCGTTTCATCCGCAAACTGACGGCCAGAGCGAGCGCACGATACAGACTTTGGAAGACATGCTAAGGGCGTGTGTTATGGATTTGGGCGGTAGCTGGGATAAACGCTTACCTTTGGTCGAATTTTCATACAACAACAGCTACCACACCAGTATTGGTGTCGCGCCATTCGAAGCCCTTTACGGACGCAAGTGCCGATCACCCCTATGTTGGGCTGACGCCGGAGATAGACAACTTGCAGGTCCCGAAATCGTCCAAGAGACGACAGACAAGATCGCGCAGATTCTTAAACGCATCCAAGCAGCTCGCCACAGACAGAAGGCCTATGCGGATCCAAACCGGAAACATGTGGATTTCCAAGTTGGAGAAATGGTGTTATTGAAAGTTTCACCCTGGAAGGGGGTGGCACGCTTTGGAAAGCGTGGGAAGTTAAATCCACGCTACATTGGTCCTTTCAGAATTCTGGAAAGAATTGGACTAGTAGCATACAAGTTGGACCTACCTGCTGAACTGAATGGTGTTCACGATACATTTCATGTATCCAATCTAAAGAAAAGTCCAACTCAAGTTGACGTTGCCATTCCCACCGACGAGATTCATGTTGACGACACGCTCCACTTCGTTGAAGAACCTGTTGAGGTCACGGATTGGAAAGTTAACAAGACCCGCCGGAGCAGTGTCAAGCTCGTCAAAGTTCGTTGGAATGCCAGACATGGTCCTGAATACACCTGGGAACGTGAGGACCGGATGAGAGAAAAATACCCCCACCTTTTTCCTAAGAACCCTGCTTCTACAAGCAGAACTTAAATTCCGGGACGAAATTTATTTAACGAGGGGAGAATGTGACAACCCGCACTAAACCAGGTATCCGTACGACTTAATTAGTAATTAATTACTGCTTAATTACTGTGCTTGTTTGAACTAGCTGTTGAACTGCTACCTGATACCTGATACATGTACTTACTTGCATCATACTTTACTTATCGTCACTACATTATTTACATACGGCACCTTAGTGACAAACATGATGCACAAAGAGCACAGTAGCACAATACACGGATAACCTATTGAACATGCTGATAAAGCCAGCATCAGGCAAACACTGCCTCCAAGGCCTATAAGAGCCTGAGATATTTGGCTACACTAGTGGTGAGTGTAGGGATATAAGGGTTGTGGAACTGCGTCTCTAGGGATAAGTCACTATGACTGGATGTGCCTAAAACATACTTAAAGTACAAAACTCAGCACTTTAATAAACAATTCAGCTTCTAGCTAACTAATAAAGTGCCAATACATGAGAAAATATTCCTGACACTTTGAAGGAATAAGTTGTGTCACTAAAAATAATATAACGACACTTTAAAGCTTTATTAAGCGCTTTAACGGATTACTATCCAACCGAACAACCGGACTATACCCGGAACATGAAAATATTGAGGTTTTCATTATTACTCTTTTTCTGAGCCAGTTAGGGTCCCTGATTACCCTAACACCCGCCATAACGCATAACATACAAGTAACTAAGTTTAACACTTAACACTTAACTAACTTAACTTAGTTACCCTAACTATTACCTAATTGTCTAGTTGAGATCGAACCAAGGGACCCCCCCCCCCCCTCTTGACCGAAACCGTCCCCCAAGGGGACACACTTGTACTTGGATGATTTGTTTAGTGATTGTTGTCTAATATCTACATAACACACTACCCTTGGTTAATACTCATGGCAATTGTCTATAAGTAACTTAGTAATACACACAAGTTCATTTGCCAACACAACACAAAAACAACTCTCCTCTCTTGCTCTCTAGAGCTTTCGGCCGAGACCCCCACCCACATCCATCATACTTTCGGTTTTGGTTCTTGCCATTCCAACATCATTCATACATCAAAGGTCACGTATTAGGAGCCTTGGAGCAAACGGAACGCGAAGGACCTCTCCGCTTTGCTTTTGTCCGCGCCATTTTCTTCAAGAATCTTCCCTAGCCTTGAGCTAGAGGTATAATACTTAGAACTCGTTTTTAAACTATTCTAAAGTGGTTAAAAGGAATTATATCGGTTAAATCTCGTTAAAATGCAAGATGATGCACAAAAGTTTACTAAAAACATGAAAAATGGTGGTTAATAGCATGTAAGTTGTGTAAAAGTTGTAGTAATTGAAAGATGTGTTTATTTAGACCCGATCTATGATGTGGTAGCTCGGATCATCGTTTAACCCGGTTTAGTAAGATCATGGATCTTAACATAAGCTTGTTTTGGATAATACAAGGGTTAAAAGGTGAAACTCTACCACACGCGAAACATGAACTTGTGTAAAAGTATTTTTACTTGCAAAATAGTGTTTAAAACTAGCAGATCTACGTATCTGCAAGTGGTATTTTCAAAGGACCAAGAGTTAAAGAAACCATGTTCTCTAAAAGACGGATCTTACACTAACAAATATGATTTTTATAAACCACAAGTGTGTAAACACTTGTGAAATGAAAAGATCCGACAAATAACCGTTTTTGTAAAAGATGACGAGAAGTTGTAAAGACGGATTTCTCTAAGAACAAGGTTTTTACGAGATCAAAATTACTTTATATAAAGATCCACAAAATATAATGGGATTTACACTATAGCTTCGGAAAAACTACAAGTTCATGCGATTATGCGATTTACATACTTGTCGACTAGTTTGATGTGTCGGAAATTGTTTGATTGAATAAGGAAGTTGTTGAAATTGATTCTGTAAAAGAAAATGATACGCTTGAAAGCGTGGCCACCTCCAGTTACAGAGGAAACTCTGGCGAAATTTTACTAAAAACCTAACACTTAGAATTATTTACACAACAAGTGTTAGAATCATTTTTGACATGGTTTCGAAACATAAATTTCGCCATGACTTTATTTACTAAATATTCGGAGGTGGGATTTTCACAAAATTTAGCGTGATAAATATATATTTTTCACACACTGTTTATGATTATTTTGTGAAAATGCCTAAATATTATTTTTAGAGTAAAAATAATATTTACGAACGTTAACGATTCCAAAATATTACGAACGCTTTCACCATAAATATATAAGTTACACCGGTAATTATATTACCACTCGATTGTTAAAACGTAACTTACGCACTTACGGAAATATTTATGAACGCACATGTATTGAATCCCCCATCCTTGGGAAGGAGATTAACTACCGAGTATATACAAAATGTAAACACGAAATAGTTGTCTAACTATTTCCCAAAAACTTAGAGAATAAAGCTAAGGCACGGCCGTCCGTCTAATAGAATTAGCACTTGTAGGTCGTCGCACAGCTTTCTGATTTGGAGATACTTGGTAGAGACGCTTCACTGTGAGTTCATGTCCCCCTTTTCTTTAACTGTTTTCAGTTTTCTTAACTGCGGGGGTGAAATACATGTTACTTTGTTTACAAGTACTTTATATACGGTATGGTTAGCGTAAGGAGGTTTATTACTCAGATCATGTGAGTGGGTAGGAGCAATATGAGGCCATTAGTCCTCATGTCGGGACTGAGGGACAGGAGCGGTAGATCTATCTGGGTGTAGCGAGCCCAGCCCCAGGCCAAACTAGAAACGGACCTTGGGGTGACTTTGTCCACATACTATTGCCGTGGCGAAATCTGCTAGGTTTGAGTCTCCCTATTTGCACTTCACATATATCAGTGGCCTTGCAAACCATTGGTGATCACAAGTCCCCTTATTTGCTACATACCACGACTATTTTTATACTCACAAAGGTTTACTTACTCACTTACACATGAACTCGCTCAACATTATTGTTGATTTTTCAACTTACATGTATTTCAGGAAATTAACGAGATCTGGCACGGTATGGCATGTTCTCCGCTGCACTAGTTTCCGAGGTCATCCGGGGTTTAGGGGATGTGTCTCTTTCCTGGACAAGACACAATCCTTAAACCATGTTTATGTTATGTTTTAAGTTTGTAATGTCTGTTGAACAAGGTTGTGGTTGTTAGGGTACGTTCCCGTTAAAACAATGGTACTGTATTTGGTTTTCAAAACTTAATGGATGATCTTGCATGTTTTTACTTTATATAGCTTTGTTATGATTAAGCTATGGTATTGAGAAGTCACACCAAATTAACCACGCTTCCGCAAAAGCCAGGGTGTGACAGAATCTTTCCAAAAAAATCCAATCATACATAGATGACGTTATTGAATAATATCCAAATAGTGAAATTGTTCATAATAAAGTAAATAAATGGGCTTTATTGATAGAGAAATGCAACGATGCAGCTAAAATGCGCAACAAAGTTACTTTTGATTTAAGAATGATCGAAACTCCATGTGATCAACAAACACCATCAAGCTTCTTAAATTTGAACCAAAGCCAAAATGAAGAAACAGAAAATGACATCATTTGCTCTCCATCAACTGAAAAATGCAATGAATCCTCAAGTCCTGAAAAAACCAATAAGAGTAATATAGCAGTACAAACTTCAATTTGTAAAGAAACTCCATCAAGTGTGGGAAAACGCAATGAAAATCCTTTATTGGTACAATCATCATTTAATGAAGAAACTCCATCAATAATGTTGGAGATGATAAACACAAGACGCAGAAATAAGAACAAAACAAAAAAACAATTCAAACTAATGAGGGACCATCCTTTGATTTGAAAATTTCTCAAATGACTTCAAATGAGCAAGAAACAGAAGTGGAAGATGATACGCTAAGGAGTTGAAACATGTATTCAAATTACAGGAATACAAATAATGCTTATTAGAATTGATGAAAATAAGAGTGAAAAAGAAATCAATGATGTTATTGGAAACACATCATTCCTCAACCCAGAAGAAGATCTATATAAAACACCAGCAAAATTTGTTCAAGAACAACAACAAATAAGTGAAATCAACAAAACGGAAGAAATAATTACAAAGATAGTATGACCAAATGTCAGAAAAATGCAGGAGAAGCATTATGTTCCCCATACTATCAAAGACAAATAGCAATGAATGAAGTTAGAACAGAGATTGAAAACAACATTTCTAGATATGCTTTCCAAGGAGAATGCGATATAATGTACAAAAACATCTATATATAAAAAGCACACACTCGCACACAAAAACAAATGCAAAATCATATATTATAATTCAATTATCTTTTTGCAGGGACACTCTCTTTTTAATAAGTGATCATGTATCTTTGTCAAGATGGACAGTAGTAACAATGAGGCAAAGATTGTACATAACAGGAGAAATAATCAATTCTTGGGCTTATATCTTGAACGAAGAAGAAAAAAAAGAAGACAAATTAACTGCAAGATTTTTCTGTAAAATTCAAATGCTGGTAAGATCTCTAAAACGCAATTTGTCTGTTTTTTTTGTTGATTGTTTTGTATGAAGTTAGCTAAAACGTAATTTGTCGTTTTATTACCTTTATATAAATAGATCCAAAACGCAATATGATATAATTGGTAATTTTACTGAAATATATGTTTAATGAAGTTATTTGGAAGTTTGGTTTGAATGAAGTTATATAAAACGCAATTTGTTTATTTTATTACTTTAACACCCCGACCGCGTAATAAAACAACTCACGGCGGAATCGTCAGGGAGTCACGTTAGACATTGTTCACAACACATGGTACTAAAAGTTTCTTTATATTAATAACATCGTTTTACAACACAAAGAATACAAGCAAATGTTTTCAGATTTAGTAGTAATCTAAGGCCCAAATTAGTTCCTATGTGTAGCATACTTGAGTGTCAATACCTGAAACATGTGTGAAAATATCATCAACAAATGAATGCTGGTGAGTAACATAGGTTTTGTGCTCAAGTTCATGGCTATCTGTTTGTATTTGCAATACCTTGTCTGACTACAAGAGTCGATGAATGAGATCTTTGAAATCAACTTGTAACAAATGTGTTTGGTATTGCAACATGTTTTACCAACTATGAAAGTTGGTATGTTTAAAAGAAAAACTTGTAGCCATGAGACTCAACAAAATGTTTCTTTGTGAAATCAGATAAGTAATCACAATGTTTTCTTGTAAAATTGTATGGTTCATATACATATACTTGAAAACCCATTGTCATGTTTAGTATAAAACAATCGTCATGTGTAGAAATCAATTGTCATGTATGAGTAACCAATTGTCATGTATGTGTAAACCAATTGTCATGTATAGTAAACCAATTGTCATGTATGTGTAAACCAATCGTCATGTATAGAAAACCAATTGTCATGTATAGAAAACCAATTGTCATGTTTAGTCGTTCGGTCAAACCACCAAAGGGTTTGTCCAAAGTTTCACGGATTCTATCATTCCCCAGTGGGTTCTTCCTGAAATAATATCGGAAAAGGGAATGGGTTGTTAAACATACAACGCTCATCCCTCAGTGGGTTCTTCTTAAAATAAGTTGGAAGCGGGATCAGTTGTTACACCTAAAGCTCTATAATATACTACCGATCATCCCGTCAATGTTAATGTATGTTCTCGTATCATAGATAATGCATTAACAAGTATTTGCATAAAGTTGGAATGAACCCGTAGGAGACTGTTTGCATATGTTGTGTCAAGCAATTGTTTTGCATGGAATCTAGGGTTCTATCTATTTGCATAGAATGACCCAGCAAGGATTCCCATGTGAATCATAACTTTATCACTCCCTAGTGGATTCTTCCTCAAATAATGCAGGAAGTGGGAATGGGTTGTTATACCTATGGTGCTCATTCCCCGGTGGATACTTCCTCAAATATTGTAAGAAGTGGGAATGGTGGACTGATAAGTTGTAAAACCAAATCAATTAATAGTACCACGAGTATCCTTTAAGAATCTAACTATTAAGATAGAAAGATCCTATAAGGATTTGGCTAGTGTTTCATTGTTTCATCAAAACCTAAAACCCTAAAGTGATTTGGATAATGCTACGAAGGGTAATACAATAAGAACACTCATATATAGGAAGTACCAGCGGCGTATCCACAATGTTCTTATTGTATTACACTCATTTCGTTATCTAAATCACTGACACAACTCTACACATAGATAAATAGATTATTCATTTACCAGTGGATATTTCTTTAGAATTGGAAATAAATGGATTATTTATTTCTTCAGTGGATATTTCTTCAGAAGTGGAAATGAATGATTGATGAATAGATTATTCATTTCCTAGTGGATTTTTCTTCAGAAGTGGAAATGAATGGATTATTCATTTCCTTAGTGGATACTTCGTCAGAAGTGGAAATGAAGGATTGATGAATAGATTGTTCATTTCCCAGTGGATATTTTTCAGAAGTGGAAATGAATGTATTATTCATTTCCCCAGTGGATACTTCGTCAGAAGTGGAAATGAAAGATTGATGAGTAGATTGTTTATTTCCCAGTGGATATTTCTTCAGAAGTGGATATGAATGGATTATCCATTTCCTCAGTGGATACTTCGTCAAAAGTGGAAATGAAACATTGATGAATAGATTATTCATTTCCCAGTGGATATTTCTTCAGAAGTGGAAATGAATGGATTATTTATTTACTTAGTGGATACTTCGTCAGAAGTGGAAAATGAAGGATTTATGAATAGATTATTAATTTCCCAGTGGATATTTCTTCAAAAGTGGAAATAAATGGATTATTCATTTCCTCAGTGGATACTTCTTCAGAAGTGGAAATGAATATGGATGGTTTTGGATTCTTGGTTAAACAGTAGGTAACACATATGGGTATAGGATAACATAGAACCTTCAAGTGATTTGAATAACGTTACGAAAGATAATACAATAAGAACACTTATATATAGGAAGTACCAACGGCGTATCCACCATGTCCTTATTGTATCATACTTGTCTCGTTATTTAATCACTATAGATTTGATGTCATCACACTTAACAGGACTTACTATGACTTCCATGCATCGAATTTCATAATTATGTATGCAACCATAATTACTTAATTCATCGCATGGTTTGCATAGCTTATCTTGCCAAGTGGGGAAGAATAGGCAGGGTCAAAGAAGAATGCTTAAATCAAATATGTTTCAACAATTGGAGTGATGCGCGTCTCACGTGTTTCACACTATCCATAAAGACGTTACGTGTTTCACTAATAGACGGTTTAATAGGTTTGGTAGAGAATGTGTGGCCGCACTAGGTGCGATCACAAATTGGAGAAATTACGAGAGTAGTTCAATTTTATAAAGAACGAGAACTGTGTATTTTGATATATAGACGCATATTACACATATATGCATAATCATATTAGTTTGTAAATGATATAGGAATATTAATGTTGGAACATGAAGGTTTATGCATAGTGGGTTAGTTAGTTAACTTGGCTGGGCTTGTAATGTGTTTAATTAAGGTACCTTAGGCACTTCGGTGTTGTTCCCTCCAGTAAGGAACCGCCTGATCCGAATAAAAACCTTAAAATAAGACGCCGCTTCATAAATACTCTAGCCACAGGGCCGTGCTCAGGTCAACACGCCCCGTGCCCACCTCAAATCTCACCACGGGGTCGTGTCCAGGCCAACACACCCCGTGCTCATAATCCGGACAAAATGTGTCAGAACCTTGTCTGACCACGGGGCCGTGTCTAGCCGACACGGGGCCGAGTCAGTGTGCTGTCGTTTTCTATAAAGTCAGCCTTGTTCCTGTACATTTGGATCCATTCCAAAGACAAAGATTTGCTAGGATCTTCACACAAACCTTAAAAGGTATATTCCCAAGAAGGTTTCTCACCAACCATCTTGTCTTTGCCACTTTTGTCACTTACCTTCTTCTCTAAATCTCTCCAACCTCTATTAAAGCTTGAAACATTCATAACTTCAAGCTTTATTGAAGTGTTTGCAAGGTTTTTAACCAAGGAATCTTATTAAACATAAGTTTTACAACACTGTTTTAAGTTATTTATGTTCAGAATTGTTTTAAAATATAGAAAAATAATATAAAACAATGACATTCTTTGATTCAAAATCATTCAGAGGTGTGACCACGGGGCCGTGGCCGGAGTTTCAGTTTCATCCTTTTGAAATTTTCGTCTTGTTTTATTAGAATGTCGAGCCAAAACAGTGGAACCTCATCAGCTCACTCCAGAAACAGACGAAGGGGAAGAAGGACGTCGACTGAAGCTACCCTCATCCGATACATGTGTGCACTAAGGGAAGCACTTGATGAAATGACATCAGTGGAAGAGGTCCTCATTGACCATATCAACTACTTGACGGTGGAGCTGGAGAATAGCTTTCAAGAAATCAACCTTTTGCACCAAAGGTTGAACATTCTTGCTATGCCACCCATGGAACCAATCTTCCCACAAGAAGATTGGAACCTTGCGCAAGAAGTTGTCAACCCAACCGGATAGGATGACCTTCCTCCAGAACCTCCTCTAGACGCATTACACGAGGTCCCGGTGGATGTCGCACCTCCCCACAAGAGGTTGTGGACAATGAGCCCGTCTTCCTTCTCCCTCGGGAGATTGAGGAATGGCTCAACTACATTTGAGGGGCACCCTCCGGTTTGAATTTCTAAAAGCCCTTATTCACCGAAAAATCATTTCCGAGATTTTGTTGTCATTATCATGTAAACATCTTGGGTATAACTTCATCGTGATTTAAATTTCCTGCATTTTGTGACCTATCTATCTTAGGACTTTTGTAGTTTTTCATTTTTAGGACTTTTTAATTTTTAACTTTTAGGACCTGTGTATTTTGCACTCTTAATGAAGGATGGTTTAAGTTATTTTGTGGTGTTTGGATGTTTTATAATGGTTTAACACACTCGAAAAGATGGAGATTGCCAAAGGGACGTTAAAACCACACTCCATGCATGAAAACAGAGCCTTCCGTCAACTTTTCCAGCATTACAGCATGTGCAGCACGGGGCCATGCTCTGCCCAACACGCCCCGTGCCCAGGCTCTGCAGAAAAAAGTCCCAGTTCAGGTAACTGGCCATGGTCCGTGCTCGCTGAACACGCCCCGTGGCCAGCCTTCTGTTAAAATTTGATACTGGCGATCTGACCACGGGGCCATGCCCGGACCACACGGGGTCGTGGCCAGACGCCAAGTAACAGAAAAACTTGTTTTTCAACACCATTTAAAGTGTGTAGTAGTCTCAGGATCCAAGATTGATTGTAAGAGTTCTTGCCAATCAATGGCCATGTTTGGCTAAGCCTCTTACATCACTTGGTGAAGATAATTTTTTAATGTATTACTTTTGATTTTTAATCTTTCAGCACTTTAATGACTTTAATAACTAGTTTCTTATGTTGAAGGTGAATTTTCCTCATTTCTTCATGGTGCCTTGAGGTTACTTTACTGTATATATAAAGTAAAAGATGTCATCATTCGTGTCTTTACAGTCTATATAAATGGTTTGGTAAAGTTCTTGTCTCGTTCAGTGTATAGATCCTACGAGGACCTGGCTCAAGCTTACTAGGACCTCCTTCAATGCCCAATGGTATTGGATGGCGGGGGTGTGAAGAGCTTGAGTCCCTCATATGTAAACTACTATTAATAATTTAAACCGACTTCTTGGGATTGTATCCTTGCTGACTCAAACCACTTAGCCGAGGGTAACGTCACCTTCAAAAGAGGGGCCTACCACTTTCGCATTAATAACTTACTTAATTGTCTTTCAATATTCCGACCCTTTGGGATTGTATCCCCACTGACTCAAACCACTTGGTTGAGGGTAACGTTACCTTCAAAAGAGGAGCCTACTACTATAACTAAGAGAATCTCTTAAAAAGTTCGAAAGTGCGAAAATCATCAAAGGATACATTAAAGATTAGTTGGATCCAAGTGATTCTATCTTGTCTATTTGTTTTATTTTTATCTACTTTTCATTTGTAGTTTTATTTTCATGTTTCAAAACTTTTCTCAAAATTTTGATCGATTAGATATTGAGGATAAACCAGTATTAAAAGCTCTTGTGTCCTTGGACGACCTCGGTATCTTACCAACACTATACTACGCTCACGATGGGTGCACTTGCCCAAGTGTGTGTTTAGTGTTAGTACAATATCGTGTTTTATAAATTTAAAACTTGACTAACGTGTAAAATAGGCTCAAAATATTAATAAAATCATATCACATTACGCACACACCGCTGTTATCTTTTATACGTTGTTTTGGATTTAAACTGTGGACTTTAGTCACTAATCATATTGGTGGTGGTGAAAACTATTTATTACTATATAATGTTCTATATGATTGGTGGCATGATCCTGGTCAGTCACACGCCCCGTGGTAGTACTTCGCATGTGGAAATTGAGGGTGTGACATTAGTGATCCAATGGAGTAGACAATGGTGACGAACCTGACATATTGAATTTCTCTAACACATCGTGCACGTACTTCGTCTGATGGATTCCATCCGACAACTGATCGACCTGAAGTCCCAAGAAAAACTTCATTTCTCCCACTGAACTTATCTCAAATTTCTTTTTCATGACCTCTTCAAATTCTTTACACAGCGCATCATTCGTAGAACTAAAGATAATGTCATCCACATAGATTTGTACGATCAGCAAGTGTTCTTTCACTTCCCTTGTGAAGAGAGTGCTAACATTAGTGCCTCTGATAAAACCATTGCTCAAAAGGTGCTAAGAGAGTGTCTCATACCAAGCTCTCGGGGCTTGGTACAACCCATACAACGCTTTATCTAGTAAGTAAACCTTTTCTTTGTGCACTTGATCGACGAACTCTGGTGGTTGGCCGACATACACTTCCTCTTTAACTTTTTTGTAACACCCTTTGGTAATATTTTACGTTTTTCATAACATTTAAGTCCATAATCATGTAATCACGGTCACAATTACAATGAAAATACGGGTTTATTAAAAACTTTTACAATCTAAAAAGATACAACATAATGTGAATTAATTCGTCGTATTAGAATAACGACGAAACAACTTGCGGAAGCTTCATTTAACGCGTGTTCGGTTCTTGCTCGACGCTTGATCTTCATCCGGGGCTCTCGACATTCACCTGTGTTCAAAACCATCTTAAAAGTCAGTTTTGATAATTAAATAACTAGTATCACAAGGAAAATGGGTCGAATAATCGAATTAAAGAAAAATCAGGAAATCCCAACATTAATCTCTTGATCCCAGAAACAAGGATTCGAATCTGGCCTCCACCGTAACTTACGGTGGGCACCGTAAGTTACGGTGGCCCCTGAATTAAAATTCCCCCACCGTAAGGCAGTAGGTATCTGGCGTAATGATTTCAGCCCCACCGTAACTTACGGTGGGCACCGTAAGTTACGGTGGCCCCTGTATCAGACCCTTCCATTTTTGCCGTTTTTGACATGAAAACTTTCGTATCTTTCAATCTGCATATCCGTTTGATCTCCCGTTTCTTCCTACATGATCGAAATTTGATTTTCCATCTCGTGGAGTTTAAATCCGACCTTCAAACTAATAAAATCCGGGATTTCTAAGCATTCGGTTTATTATTCAAAATCCACATGTTGACCCGTTTGTATTTAAGACCTCCAAACGTGTTTCTAGTTATTCGTATATCATAAACCAAGGTATTTAACTCAAAATAACTATCATAGATTCATAAGTTTTGTGAATTACACGGCAAACACCCAAGTTACGCGCGTAATTCATTTTGACCCGTTCAGGGGATCTTTTATGCATCTTAGTCTAAAACTAACTCTTTTCTTTTCATACTTTGTAAGGCCACATCTACACATCTGCTTATGTTCCACCACAACTATTGTTATGGTGGATTTAGCATAACTAACCTATTATCCAAAATTTACCCATCGGTTGGTCATTTTACGCAAATGACCATTTTTATGCATTTGTCCCATGAATGTGCATTCCTGTAACTTTTATTCATATCTAATGATTCCATAATCTTAATGCAAGTTCCTAAACAACCCCTATGGGTCGTTTACCCAATATACCCTTCAAGGATGTTTTGGTCCACTTTAGTCCCTCACTTTACGACGAAGGACTTTCGTTAAATATTTGACCCTAAATTATATGTTTAACTAAAAGCTTATTTATGCGTACCTGGCTCGGGTCAAGGTATTGACCCGTTTACATAACTTTTGCTTTAAATCTTTCTAGTTAAAGCAACGCACGTTTATGTTGTTTCCTGTGATTACAACACTCAACAAGCAATTGTCAAATGAAGTTGTCAAATGGTGTTAACTACACCATTTGACCAATTTAGCCTAATTGACGATTTATCCGTATGAGATGGTATTTAGTTACTATTTCATCCCTTTAAACCTATCCCGGTTTTCCCTTAAACTCGTTTTACTCAAAACCGTTTTTATTTGTTCGTCATTACATGACTAATTTACCTTTTTACCCCTTTTACCATAATTCATGATTTCCTAACTTTTTATTCATTCCGACTTGCATTGTATCATGCCGGAACATCGTATTTCAATTACTTAACATTATTCACGATCAATTTTCGCTAGTAAGTGTATAGTAATTAAAAAGGGGGTGTAAGTTTAACTTACCTCGCATCCAAGCAACGTTTTCTTTTCGTACTTGCTCCGTTTGACCCGCTTCCTCCCAAGCTTCCATCTAGCTACTATCATCATAATTCGCAAGATGGTTAGCTTAGTCATTGTCAATCACGACTATTCCACCTTACGTATTTTCTATCAAAGTTATCATTCGATTTTATTAATGGTCAGTTTGACTTTTTAAAAGTCAAATGTCCATTAGTACATAAATTGCACATTTAAGTTCATCAACTAGTTTCGGTCATTTTCAAATGACCCGGTAGGCATTCTTTTAAGCCATCGTTTTTAACTAATCTTTTAACCCGAGTTCATGCTATTATTAACACTAAGCTAGCCTAACTCTCGATTATCGAAGACACTATATTTCTTCATTTCACAAAATCTACGGGTTTTTCCCTCTATAAGTGAAACCCGTTTTGTCATGGTATTTGGCATTTATCCAAATACTTATCCAAATCAAGTTCTATCTACGAACTAGTAGGCACCCAATTTCACTTAGGCATTTTAACGAGCACCTTGCGGGCAAGATTCGTATACTTCTTTTGTCAAGTTCTTGAGTAACTTCCAACCAAGTTTCAAGCATCAATTTCAAGCCCTTATGTCTTGTGTTTATAAGTTACAACTAGAACTTGCATTACTTACCTAATGTTCATCCATTTTTAACACTATAATTCTAGTGTTCGTCACATAGTCATAAAACCCACTTAGCACCTACATAACTAGTTAACCGAAACACTAATTTATGGTGCTAAATTAACGAGTTTATATCTAGGGCTTGTTCCTAGACTTGTGCTCATATCAATTGTACTACAACACTCATTATTCATGCCAGAATTTCATTCTTGAATGTTAATCAAAATTTTGAAGTATCATCAAATAGCAAAATTCAACATACCTTTCGATCCCCATGCTTAGGTGATCACGAATTTGTGTTCATGCATCGATTTAAGACTGAAATCGACCTTCAATTTGATGATTCTTGGCACTTTAGGGTTTCACCCTCTTTGGTCACCCCTGATGATCGATCCACACACACCCCTTGTGTGTGTGGTGTGTTTTTTTTTATTAAATAGAACTTGTTTCCTTTTTAACGGTTTTGGTCCCTCGAGTTTAAATTTTAATTATTAGGAACTAGAACTCCATATTTTATTTACTGGTTTACACCTCATTAACTAGGTTAATTACTCCTAGTTAACTTAATGGGTTCGGGAAGCTATAACCCGTTATATTTTAAGTCCCGTTAACTTGGGCATTTTTATGTGCTTTGTTTTCTCAAAGTATTTATCCTCTTTCCAATTAATATTAGGTTTATTTATTTAAATCCTAATATTTACCGGGTTAATTTTTATTACTAACGGTATTTTACCCACTCTTTAGTATTAACGGGGTTTAATTACCAAACCCGTTTTCGGGGTGTTACATTTTTCGTAAAGGAAAGCAGACTTAACATCAACCTGGTACACTTTGAAACCTTTCCATGACGCGAATGCCAGGAAAATGCGGACGGCTTCTAGTCGTGCTACAGGAGCATAGATCTTAGTATAATCAATACCTTATTGCTGATGAAAACCTTGGATAACCAGTCGAGCATAGATCTCTTACACTTGAAGACCCATTTTGTACTGATGGACTTGTGATTATCCGCTAGGTCGACAAGCTTCCAGACTCCAACTTTCTCAAATTGTTCCAGCTCTTCCTGCATTGCATTTACCCAACTTTCTTCGGTAAGAGCGTCTTTGTACATTTGTTTTACAATAATGTTTAATAAACATAGAATCCTAATCTGGTTATTAACATATCCAGATTAAATATCCTCTTTCTATTACTAGATCATGACATCGTTTTTGCTTATGTGTTTATCTTACGTTCTGCCAACAATGCTTTTCTTATCGAATTATTACATCACTCTCTTTTTTTAAATTTAAATTGAAGTAAATTAAATTAAATATCTATAAAGGGATTTAACTTATATGCATTGGGGGAATTTCAAATTTCAAAAGCTAGATATTTTCAGAATGGATGCGCTCAACTCCTCACTTTTCAAATCGCATGGCAACCCATGCTTTTCTCTCATCAGGCGATTTTGTAGATATAGGGTTTCTGGAATAATCATTATGGGTTTCTATCATCAGATTCATTAAAGAAAATGAATCTACTCTATCTAGGTCTGTCTGTCTTTCTATTCTTCCTCATATTATCATTTTCTACGTCTTTTTATTTGTACAAATTTTGTGCAAATGTTCCAAAATCTACGGTGTCGTTGGTTAATCTTGTTTAATTTGTGTGTTCTGGTTGATTTTCATTGTTTTGTTGCAGGTACTAATGTTCAGACGAATGAAGAAGTTGCAATTAAGCTTGTGAGTATAGTTTACATTGTTTTTACATAATTATGTTGAATGATTGTGAATGTATTATTGAATCTATGCCTTATGTTTGTTACAAATGATTAGTGAAAGTCAAATGCGAAATATGAATTTGATATGATCGTTAATATGTACAATCATGTATGCTAACAAGAATGTGAATACGATGACATGAAAGTATAGGGATCATGTCAAGATGGATGGAAGGATGGAAGACTAACGTGTCAAAAGAGGCAAGAAACGGATGCGAATACGGACGCTTAAGATAAGTGAACTCTGAAACTCACTTCTTAGTATATAAATGAAGTTGTTTGTATAAATAATGGAAGTCATGTAGGAATGGTTATGAGATTTAAGTAAATGGGTAAGAAATGTTGTAGTAAGTTGCTTGTAGTTCAAATGTAATGGAATATGCTTGGTGAGATCAAATGGGTTTAACATAGAAAGTAACTTAGCGAGTTGCGGTAGTTGGTTTGATCTTGGGGTTAAGTATTAGAAGGATATGGGGGCTTGAATATTGTTATTACACGTCTTGGAACTTTTGGGATATGCAACGAGTGGGCAAAATGATAAAAAAAACGGAAATTAACGTTTTGAGCTGCAGAGGAGGAGTCGGCGACGCCATGACCTTTTGCATCCGACACCCTATCTTGCTGCCTACGCGGGTCTGATGCTGAAAACTCGTTTTTCGCGTTTTTCTCACTTTTCCTTGCTTCCAGGCCCCGATAAGCTTCCCAAAGGTACCCTAAGCCTACCATAAAGTTTCTATGGGGTTCGGGTAAGAACGTGTACGAAGACGTGGCATGTACACTAACATATGTAAATATGGTTTTGATATAATATGGTTAAGTCTTATAAGTAAGATTTTTGTTTTATGTACATGATATAATGTAATGTTGAAACCATAGCGAAACGTGATTAGATATGAATATATGTGTAGACTAGTATGTATGAGAATTTTACACATAGATTTTATGCTTAGGATTCGTTTAATGGTTATGTGAGCATGTAAAAATGTATGTAAGAGTTTGGGTAGGGAGGTATGCATGTTCGTAGTAGGTCCTTCATACACGAAATAGTTGGATTAGGTGTTTTGAACATGTGATATTACACCATACGTTTCCAATGAATGAGATTCGTACGAAGATAAATATGGTGTTAATATATATAAGAATTTATGATGCTAACCAAATTGTTTTTGAGAATGAAATGAAGTGCAGGTATATTATTGTAGGCTCATCGAAGGTTAGACTCTGAGATGAAATGCACGAATTCTGAAGGATAAACGGAATCTGCATGAGGATAAAACGCGATGTGATTCTTTAGTTATTCACTTTAGATTATATAATGCCCCAAGTACTAATCATGTGAATGTATGTGGTGACTGCAGGTTGCACAGAATTACGGATCATGTTCATCACGGGACATAAGCGGTTGAAGATCGAGTCATAACACAGATTGTACGGGAATGTGTGGTCATGTAGATGGTAAACTTATGATATGTTTTATGTATTAAATGAAACAAAAAATGTAATCATCGTTAAAGACACACCATAGAAAGGACTTTCAATCTTGTTGGAATGTTTTTAATAAAAGAAATTTTATGGTACGTATTTCCGTTGCGTCTTTTCGGTTTAAGCGTGCTAGGGTCTTACACCAGAATATGATTATAGCTGTTCAAAGCAAGATACCATTTGGGGCGTTCTTTTGTGGTCTTGTGTTAGCAACGCTGGTGGGCATTTGTGTAAATGCTTTGATTCTACTATGTATGTTTCAGAGGGTGTTATCGGTTCCAAATAATGAAGAAAAGCTTCCAATGGAGCTAGCCGCTATAGATGATGCTAATTCACATAGAATTTTGCCAACTACAATGTCACATCATATATCTGAAAATTCTCATGAAGCCATGAATAGTCATAGCTTATCGATTGTTAGTAGACACATAAATGGTAATACTCTTAGGAATCATGTTGTTGCCTCCGGCGAAAATGAAATTCTTACGTGTTTATTCAATCCATGCAATGCACGAGTTTTAAAGATTTAACTTTTTTATTACTTAGTATATAAAATTACATATATTGATCAGCCTGTGTAATACATGAGGTTCTAACCTAGTTATTACATAATCATTAACAAAGCCCTTCTCATTGCACCCATTTTAGGTATTTTTGGGTGAAAAAAATTGTGCCTACATTAGTGGCGGAACTAGTCCACAAATTTAGGGGCATCCCAACTTTTTTTTTGGAGATCAGGGGTATCCTTTGTATAAAAACGAAACTTTTTTTTCTTTAAACTACGAAAACAGTATGAAGACGGGGTTAAGAGATAACCAGTACTACCCATTCTAATACACTAGCTCCGCCGGCCTAACCTACATGAAAACCATGTGAGATCAACTTTTACTCAACTAAAAGGCCCAACCAAGCCCATATCATATAGCGTTAGCCTTAGAAGAAAACAAGCAGTACAGAGAGAAGAAAGTAATATATCCACCCACCTCTGCCGCCACAAGCCTCTCGACATACCCTCTCATCGATTTCTATCCTTCTTTCAATTCTATCTCTCTCATCAACTTATTTCCGATGAGCTATGTGATCGAGGGTTCTGTAGGACCTCGTTCTTTTCTTGTGCCTGAAGCCTTATTGAATGTCATACCCCGACCGCGTAAAACAACAAACCGCGGTGGAAACGTCGGGGAGTGGAGCAACAGAATTATTGTTTCACAACCATGGTATTTAAAATTTTGTTTTATTTATTAACATTGATTACATTGTCTTAGAACAAGAGAACATAACATAAATTTAACTAGTCTTGCATCTTTTATTATCACTAAGGCCCGAGTCCGCCTAAGTGTATCATGATCAATGATGTGTGCAAAATGCAACATATAAATTACATCAATTGTGGCATAAAACTAACCCTTTTTTAGTACTAATGTTGGAAAAAGATTGTTTTTGTCTTCCTTTTGTATTTTCAGGATTAAATGAGCTCAAATTAACAAAAGAAGCAAAAAGGCAGCTAAATCTAACATAAATACAAGAAAAGGAACAAACGTGGCATGCCCGACCTCCCCGACAGCATCTTCCCAAGCAAAACAAGAGAACAGAAGGCTGAGCACGCCCCGTGCTCAGTGAACACGAGGGCGTGCCCAAGTGCCAGCATAAAAGACAAAGCTATAGAAGCTTCTATCACCCACCACGGGGCCGTGCTTAGCGGACACGGGGCCGTGGTCAACTATAAGATTCGCAGAATCCAGGCAAATCTTGATAGTACAGATATGCTTCTGCACACGGGGGCGTGCCCAGCGGACACGGGGGCGTGGTCAACTGATGCAGACAAACTGCAATTAATGAAGAAAGAGAAGGATGATGGACACGGGGTCGTGCCCAATGGACACGGGGCCGTGCCCAATGGACACGGGGCCGTGCCCGAGCTACTGTTCAGGCTATAAATAGGGGTGCTTGGCTCATTTGCAAACCATCCCTTGGCACACCACCTCTCTCACACTTCACCCACCACCCACCACCACTATAGCACCATCATCCACCACCATCATCCATTGTCCATCATAGAGTGTGTGAGTCGTCTCGGGATCCAAGATTGATCGTAAGAGTTCTTGACAATCAAAGGCCATGTTTGCCTAAGTCTCTTACATCACTTGGTGAAGACAAGTGTCTAGTGTAATACTTTTTATTTTTAATCTTTTCGCACTTTTTACTTGGTTATGTATTAATGACTTTAATAACTAGTTTCTTATGTTGAAGGTGTTTCTTCCTTATCGTTTGTCCGTGGTGTCTTGGCATTATTTTACTGTCTATATAAAATAAAAGATTTTCATCATTCATATCTCCACGGTCTATATGGAGGTATGTTGGCTACCTGGTCGGGGGTTAAGGGAACGGTTTGGTAAGAGTCTTGCCTTGTTCAGTGTATAGATCCTGCAAGGACCTGGGTCAAATTTAGTAGGACCTCCTTCAATACCCACCGGTATTGGATGGCGGGGGTCCAAACTCTTTGATCCCCTCATATGTAAGCTACTATTAATACTTTAACCCGGCTACTTAGGACTGTATCCCTGCTGACTCAGACTACTTAGCCGAGGGTAACGTCACCTTCAAAAGAGGGGCCTACCATAATATGCATTAATAACTTAATTAATTATCTTTCAATAATCTGACCCTTTAGGATTGTATCCTTGCTGACTCAAACTACTGGGTTGAGGGTAACGTCACCTTCAAAAGAGGGGCCTACTACAATAACTAAGATAATCTCTTAAAAAGTGCAAAACTGCAGAAATAATCAAAGGTTACACTAAACACGAGTCGGAGCCAAGTGATTCATCTTGTCTATCTGTTTTTATTTTTATTTTTCAGCATTTTAGTTAGTTTTTATTTTTCTAGTTTAAAACCTTTTTCTAAACTTTTGATTTGATTAGCGTTGAGGATAAACCGGTACTAAAAGCTCTTGTGTCCTTGGACGACCTCGGTATCTTGCCAACACTATACTACGCTCACGGTGGGTGCACTTGTCCATATGTGTGTTTGGTGTAAAATATCGTGTTTTATAAATTTAAAACTTGACTAATGTGTAAAAAGGGCTTAAAATATACTTAAATCCATATACCACCACACACGCATCAAGTTTTTGGCGCCGTTGCCGGGGATACAAGGATTTTAAGAAAGCTTAAAATCGACGGCCTAATCAGTTTTTCAAAACCTTTTTAAAAAACGCGCCCACATTTTTCTGCATTTTAGTTTAGTTTTGCATTTACAGTAGGTTGAACACGGGCCGTGCTCGCTAAACACGGGGCCGTGCTGCATATTTTTCATAAAACACCCAGATACAGTAGCTTGAACACGGGGCCGTGCTCACTGAACACGGGGCCGTGCTCAACGAAATTAGTAACTTTAATTAAAACGCCCAGATACAGATTCTGTACACGGGGCCGTGTCCACTGAACACGGGGCCATGTCCAGCCTCTGTTTCTGTTTTTATTTTTGTTTTCTGATCTCGAGACTTGGTTGTGGTCTGCTGAGTGATTCTTTTGGATCAATACTCAGGAGGTTACAACTACACCTATGAGGAGGATGATTATAGGAGTAACTATTGCACTAATTGTGGTGACCCGCACTCGGTTCAATATTGTAACTTATATCAACCATCCACTTCATACACCTACTATGAGGAGCCCAGGTACGAGCCATCAACTTCATACACATCCTATGAAGACCAAAGGTATGAACCTCCTCCCTCATACTCATATTTTGATGAACCAAGGTATGAGCCTTCTTACTCATACTTTGAGGAACCAAGATATGAGCCACCACATTCATATGCTTATTATGAGGAACCATGGCATGAACAACCCGCCTCATATGAGTATTATGAAGAACAAAATTACGACCCTTATCCATCATATGCTTACAATGAAGAACAATGGTGTGAACCATCTACTTCATATGGGTATTATGAGGAACAAAGGATCGAACAACCGGATTCAAGCTTTGAAAATCCCGATCCTTTTTCTATAACCGAAGTGACCGATAGGATATTAGAACACCTTAAAGTTATTGAGCGCTATATAAAAGAATCTCGCGCAAGGGAAGAGGAGTCCCGCGCAAGAGAAGAATTAAATAAAGAAGAGATAATTGAAAGTGTAAAAATGGAAGAACAAATAAGTGAAAAACTGACACATGAGTTAAACAACGAAAAAGGTGAGTCCGACAACGCTAAAATTCAAGAAGAGTCTAATTTCGAAGAAATTACTCTCTTGTCACCTTCTTTTGAAAATCATTGTTTAGTTCCAACTCATGCTAAATTTTTAAAAGAGTTAAACACTAACACTAAAATTGACGAAACGGTAAGTGTTAAGTTAACTAAAGATCAAACATCGCTAATAAAAGAAGATCCATTTGAAATCAACATTACACCGGTTCCATATTTTTTTCAAAATTCATTTATTAGTAATGTCACAATTGATAAAGATCTTTGCATTAACATAATGCCCAACTACATTTTCGAAAAATTAAGTATTAGTGATTTTTCTCCACTTCAAATACCCATTTTTCTATCTAATCGAAAAATAATAAAATCAATCGGTGTAGTTAAGGATGTCTTGGTCCAAACAAATCAAATGGTAATCCCAACCGACTTTGTCATCCTCGATGACGCTCCTCTAGTGTTGGGGCGACCCTTTGTAAAAACCCACGAAGCTTTGAAGAACCGGAAGTATAACAATCTACCTCTTCAATTAGGGGCATTTAAAAAGAGTGTCGATCTTGAGCGGTCAATGAAATATCCATTCGGCAATAATGACCCCCTAATTGAAGATGAAGATGAACCACCCGATACAAGTGAAAAGATTGACCACTTTGTTGAAGAAGAGGTCGCCATAGAACAAACTTTTAAAGTCCTTGATCAAAATGAGCAACCAAATATGGAATCTCCTAAAGACCCACCTCTTGAGCTCAAAGAACTTCCAAAAGGTTTGGAATATGCTTTTCTAGACAAAGATGGTAAATCACCTGTAATTATTTCATCTAAGTTAGATAGTTTAGAAAAAGAAAAATTAATTAACCTTTTGAAAAAACACAAAAATGCGATTGCTTGGAAGCTTGTAGATATAAAAGGAATAAGTCCTTCCATGTGCACGCACAAAATTTTAATGAATGATGACTACAAATCGGTAATACAACCACAACGTTGAGTAAATCCAAATGTTCAAGAAGTGGTTAAAAACGAAGGCATCAAATTACTTGACGCCGGACTTATTTATCCTATCTCCGATAGCCCTTGGGTAAGTCTCGTCCAAGTAGTTCCAAAGAAAGGAGGTATGACGGTAATAACTAACGAAAAGAATGAATTAATACCAACGAGAACCGTCACAGGATGGAGAGTATGTATAGATTATAGACGATTTAATGAAGCAACAAGGAAAGATCACTTTCCTTTGCCCTTCATTGATCAAATGTTAGAAAGATTATCCGGTCATAAATTTTACTGTTTCTTGGATGGTTTTTCAGGTTACTTTCAAATCCCGATAGCACCCGAAGACCAAGAAAAGACAACTTTCACATGTCCCTATGGAACTTTTGCTTATCGACTCATGCCATTTGGTCTATGTAATGCCCCCGCAACATTCCAACGTTGCATGGTAGCCATCTTCCATGATATGATAGAAAAGACAATGGAAGTCTTCATGGACGACTTTTCTATCTTTGGGGATTCATACGACCAATGCCTCGATAACCTTGAACGAATGCTATCCCGATGTGAGGAAACTAACCTCGCCCGTAATTGGGAAAAATGCCATTTCATGGTAACTGAGGGAATAGTACTCGGTCACAAAATCTCAAGCGAAGGAATGGAGGTTGATCGAGCAAAAATAGACACTATTTCTCGATTACCACCCCCATCCTCCGTTAGAGCTATCAGAAGTTTCCTAGGGCATGCCGGATTTTATAGGCGATTTATCAAAGACTTTTCTAAAATTTCAAGGCCTCTAACAAAATTACTTGAAAAAGATACCCCTTTCATCTTTAACAAGGATTGCAATCAAGCATTTCTAACCCTAAAGGAAATGCCAGTCAATGCACCTATCATGATAGCGCCTAACTGGAAATTTCCTTTCGAAATCATGTGTGATGCAAGTGACTTTGCAGCTGGAGCTGTCTTGGGACAAAGAAAAGAAAAGCATTTTCACCCAATTTATTATGCTAGTAAAACACTTAACGATGCACAAGAAAATTACACAACAACTGAAAAAGAATTACTGGCTGTGGTATTTTCTTTTGATAAATTTCGTTCTTATCTTGTTCTTTCTAAAACAATAGTCTATACAGATCATGCAGCCATTCGATATCTCTTCAAAAAGCAGGACGCAAAACCAATTTTTATTTGGTGGATTTTACTCCTCCAAGAATTTGATATTGAAATCAAAGACAAAAGAGGAGCAGAAAACACCGCGGCATATCATCTTTCACGCTTAGAAGACCCAGCTTTGGAGGCAACCAGGGACGAGCAAATCAACGAAAAATTTCCAACGGAGTCCCTAGAAATGGTGGAATACAAAGAAGAACCATGGTACGCCGACTATGCTAACTACCTAGCTAGCGGTATAGTCGCTAAGGGTTGGCCACATCATCAAAGAAAAAAATTCTTTGCTAATGTGAAGCATTATTTTTGGGAAGACCCTTATCTTTTCAAAATGTGTGCCGACCAACTCATCCGACGATGCGTACATGGTAGCGAAGCAAGAAGAATTCTCTGCCATTGTCATGAAGGTCCATACGGAGGACATCATGGTGCCGCTAGTACCGCATGAAAGGTATTTGATTCAGGATTTTATTGGCCAACCATTTACAAAGTGTCGCAACCCCCGATCCCTGATCCCCAGGAATGGGCGGACGCGAGCTCAGAGTTTGGTAGTATCAGTTGTTTAAATATTGCAGCGGAATTTACATCAGGACCGTAGTTAGGAAATGTTTATCAGAGTAAAACCACCTCATTTAATATTAATAATCACATGGGTAAAACCCAAGTTTCTTATTACAATACATTTATAGGGACAAACCCTATTTCATTGAATTTTAAAACATCGTTTATTTGGTAACTTTTATAGCCACATTATCCCAAGCCTTCAGTGCTCTCCAGCTGGCTTTTACTAATTGGCTGTCACATTGGGTTACCTAAAACGTGTTTTAAAAACATTTGTCAGTTGGAAATACTGGTGAGTGAATCCCAGTTTAATCAAGTTTTAATAAAAAGTCACAGTGAACAGTATTGAGAGCGATCACATTGTTTATGTCTACATAATTACTCCATTAGTACTGTCAACCCTGACTTGTGGGTCATATTACCCATTGGCTAACTCATTGTCCAATGGTAACGTATTGTCAACCTTGACTTACTACTCACAGTGTAGTAAATTTTGTATACAAAACCCCAACATACCGGCAGTAATTGAAGAACTACAAAGACTCAATCACTGCTAAATTTCATAGTAAAACATTTAAGGTTTGGTAAAACATTACCAAAAAGATTATCAAAAAGAGGATAAACTCACATTGCTATCTTAGGCTTCTCCTAAGGGTTTCCTGGATATAATCTATAAATTATACAAATGTACATTGGTTAGTATCATAACCCTTTGAAAATATTAATGATACCCTCCCCGAGATGGTATTCCAACAACTACGTCGGGCAGAACCACGACAGTTGTTACGGAACCCTAAATCAATCGGGTAGCGTAACTATTACGAAACTGGGTTTTAATACTTACAACGGAGCAGAACCTCGCTAATTAGGGGTATAATACTCAACTATAATGCCTCTTCTACAGAAATTGAGATTTAGAATTGAAATGTGAGCGACGGAAAACGAAAACTGATGCCTTCTATTTATAGTTCTGATATACGACTCTCTCGCGGCCCGTGTAAAAATAGACAAGGTTTACGCGGCCCGCGTCAACCTTGGTCAACATAATAGCTTGGCTGGATCAGCTTGTAGACTCGACACGATGTCGACACGTGTCAGCACCGGATGTCTCCGCGTTTCATGATCTCTCGCGGCCCGCGTCAACTATCGAGAACTCTTACGCGGCCCGCTTTAACTAAAGAATTCAGCGGAGTCTGTTCTAGCCTTGATACCGCCCGCGTGAGATGTTGGGGTGGGTCTACGCGGCCCGCCTCAACTCCATTTTTCTTATTTTTAATTTATTTTATATGTTATAATCTATTCTGGGCTCGGTTTTCTCATACGGGGTGTAATATAAGACATGTTGGGATCTTTTAAGATATAATAGGGTGTTGTAAAATATTATGAAAGTGTTGGTTTTACCGAGGGTTGTTACATCCTCCCCACCTTATTTTAGAGCTCGTCCTCGAGATCTATTGAAACAATTGCGGATATTTCTTTTGCATTTCTGATTCAAGCTCCCATGTGTACACTGGTCCTCTTTTGGAGTCCCACTTTACTTTGACTAGAACTAGTCTTTTATGCTTGAGATTCTTGACTTTCCTGTCTTCAATCTATAGAGGTCTTTCTACAAACTTGAGTTGCTCATTTACCTCGATATCCTTAAGAGGTACTATCAATGATTCATCAGTTAAACACTTCTTGAGATTAGATACATGAAATACGTCATGTATTCCTGCCATTTCCTCTGGCAGTTGTAGCTGATAGTCTACAGGTCCTATTCTTCTAATAATCTCAAAAGGTCCAACATACCTGGGACTTAGCTTCCCTCGTTTGATGAATCTTACTACTCCTTTCCAAGGAGAGACTTTCAATAATACTTTATCTACTACTTGAAATTCCAATGGTTTGCGTCGGTTATTGGCATAACTCTTCTGTCGATCACGTGCTGCTTTCAGTCGTTCCGTGACTTGAATAATTTTGTCGGTTGTCTCTTGCACTATCTCAGGTCCAGATAGTTGCTTTTCCCCAATTTCTGCCCAACAGACTGGGGTTCGACATTTTCGTCCGTAAAGTGCTTCGAATGGTGCAGCATTGATACTTGTGTTATAACTATTATTATAGGAAAATTCTATTAAAGGTAAGTGATCATCCCAATTACCTCCAAAATCAATTACACAAGCTCTAAGCATGTCTTCCATTGTGTGGATTGTTCTTTCGCTTTGTCCATCCGTTTGAGGATGATAAGCTGTGCTTAATTTTAACTTGGTTCCCATTGCTTTTTGGAAACTTGACCAAAAATGAGATGTAAATCGACTATCCCTATCAGAAACAATTGATAAAGGAATGCCATGTAAAGAAACAATTTCATTTACATACAATTTAGCTAATTGTTCCATACTAATTGTTTCCTTCATTGGTAGGAAATGTGCTGACTTGGTTAGCCTATCTACAATCACCCATATTGTATCATTTCCTTTCTTGGTTTTGGGTAATTTAGTAACAAAATCCATTGTTATCAATTCCCATTTCCACACTGGCATTTCTAATTGTTGTAACAAACCTGAGGGTTTCTGGTGTTCAGCTTTAACTTGTGAACAAGTTAAACACTTAGAAACATAGTCTGCTATGTCCTTCTTCATTCCTATCCACCAGAAATTTTTCCTTAAATCCTGGTACATTTTATCACTTCCTGGATGCATCGTATATTTAGACTTATGGGCCTCTTCTAGTATACGATGACGTAGGTTTCCTAATTTAGGTATCCACATTCTCTTTTCTTGGAATCTCCAAATTCCATCTGTTCCTTGTTTTAATTCTTTCAGCATACCTTTTAATTTTTCAGAACCATCCTTGATTACTGACTCTTGTGCTTCTCTTATTTGATCATTTAAATCTACTTGCAGATTTAATTTAAGAGAACGTACCATTCTTGGCTTTTCATGATACTTTCGGCTTAAAGCATCTGCTACTACATTTGCTTTTCCTTCATGATACTGGATATCACAATCATAGTCACTAAGCATCTCCATCCAGCGTCTTTGTCTCATATTCAACTCTTTCTGCCCGAAAACATACCTTAAACTTTTATGATCAGTGAATATGGTAAACTTACTACCATAAAGGTAATGTCTCCAAATCTTAAGAGCAAAAATTATAGCTCCTAATTCTAAATCATGGGTTGAATAATTCTCTTCATGATTTTTAAGTTGTCTAGATGCGTAAGCTATAACCTTCCGTCGTTGCATCAATACACATCCATAACCTAATTTAGAAGCGTCACAATAGACTACAAAGTCTTCAGTTCCTTCTGGTAATGCTAGTATGGGTGTATGGGTTAATCTTTGCTTAAGAATTCTAAAGGCTTCTTCTTGTTTTACTCCCCATTCATACTTAACAGATTTACAGGTTAACTTAGTTAAAGGAATGGCTATTCTAGAAAAATCTTGAATAAACCTTCTATAATAACCAGCCAATCCTAAGAAACTTCTAACCTCGGTTGGTGATTCAGGGGTTTTCCATTTAGTAATTTCCTCAATCTTTGTTGGATCTACATGAATTCCTTCATGGTTAACTAAATGTCCAAGGAATTGTACCTGTTCTAACCAAAATTCGCACTTAGAAAATTTAGCATAAAGTTTTTCCTTTCTTAGTAGACTTAAAAGTGCGTGCAAATGCTTTGCATGATCTTCTTTACTCTTAGAGTAAATTAGAATATCATCTATGAAAACAATTATGAATTTATCCAAATATGATTTACATATTCGGTTCATCATATTCATAAATGCAGCTGGGGCATTGGTTAAACCAAATGGCATGACAGTAAATTCATAATGACCATACCTTGTTCTAAATGCGGTTTTAGGAATGTCCTCTTCCTTTACCTTTAATTGATGATATCCTGACCTTAAATCAATTTTAGAGAAAAATCGAGCTCCTTGCAGTTGATCAAATAGATCATCGATTCTTGGTAACGGGTACCGATTCTAAATCGTGATCTTGTTTAATTCACGGTAATCAATACACATACGCATCGACCCGTCTTTCTTTTTAATGAACAGTATCGGCGCTCCCCATGGCGACGAACTTGGTTGTATAAATTCTTTTTCTAACAATTCATCTAATTGTTTCTTCAGTTCCTGCATTTCTGCAGGTGCCAAACGGTAAGGTGCTTTGGCAATTGGTGATGTTCCTGGAAGCAGGTGAATTCTGAATTCAACTTCTCTGTCGGGAGGTAGTCCTGGTAATTCTTCTGGAAAGACATCTGAAAACTGAGATACTATTGGAATATCTTTTAGTTCTTTTCCTTTAGTGTTAGTGATTATGGAAATCATATACATTATGGAACCTTTCCTTATACAACTTGCAGTTTTCATCACAGATATGAATTTTGTGGATCTAGAGGGCTTATCTCCTTTAATTGTGATCGTTTTACCTTTTGGTGAATTTACTTGAATTGACTTTTGATCACATAAAATATTAGATTTATTGGCTATTAACCAATCCATTCCTAAAACAACATCGAATCCTGCCAGATTCATAGGATACAGGTTTGCCCTAAATATTTGGTTAAAAATTTCTACTCTTGCTCCCTGCAAGATTTCAGAAATCCTAATAGTTTCTCCATTAGCTGTTTCTACTAGACATTCTTGTGGTAGTTTAGTTAATGACTGATTTAGAATTTTGCAAAACGAAGTATTGATAAAACTTTGGTTTTGTGTTACATTATCTTTAATATATATTTATTTTTTTATATGTTTTTATTCCCGTACCCGTCCCGTCCCCGCTTCTTGATTTTTTTAGTTTTGCCGTTTCCCGTACCCGTACCCGTCCGTCCCCGTACCCCGTTCCCGTACCCGTCCCAGTGCAACATAGGTGGGTGTGGCCGGAGATAAGCAGCGCCGGAACCTGGCCGGAATTCCCTCTGGCGACCTGAGTGAGGGGAAGAGAAAGGGGGCGGCTGCCATGTTTTTATATAAAGAATTAGGGTTGAAGTTAAGAAGGTATTAATTATAAGTTGGTTGGAAAGATGAAGCCTTAAAATCAACCAATGGTTGATCTAATCGAAGCTGGCAAGGATTGCCCTTTTGGGCGTGCCTGTGCTGGCCGAGACCAGCTGACTATCTTTCTTTTCATCATTGAATATATTCACCTATATATAGGTTTGTCAAATTTATTTATGTGTACAGTTTATATGCTTTACACTACCATTCAATTATTAGAGTTTTGTGGATTTTAATGGAAACAAAAATATATATATATATCACTTTAAATGTATTGGTTAACATCATCCAAATGGACATTAAATAACAACCCATACATCTATAAAATAACATACCCTCCCGGTTTATTTAAAATTACTGCTAAATCTCTTGAACTTTTTTTTTTTGAAATAAAATAATATTTTTCAAGTTCTTAGTGTTTAGCACCCGTTCCACTATTTGAATATAAAATATTTTTATCATTTGGCTACTTTAGTCCTTGTAGTTTGGTATTAGGTATAATTTAAGCTATTCTAAGTATGTTAGACATATTATTAGGTATATCATGCGTATAAAAGGATGAATCAAGTGTGGTGTATGCTTAAATGAGTAAATGCACGTATAAATCGTATAGAATCACGTGTTTTTGATAGTTGTTTGTAAGATAAATGTAATAACGAATATGTATCACGTACGTATATGATTTGAATATAAAACAAGTACGATTAATCGAGTTATAATTTAATTAAAGTGGTCAAGTTTTACTATGATAAAAGTTGCGAATTGTGAAAGCGGAGTGAACTACGAATACGTTGCGGATGTAAGTTTCTAAAAAAATAGGTACACGAATAATCTTTCTAATTAAAGTAAGTTTCAAAAGGCGAGGCGTTACACCGTGTCCAGCTTGCTGTTTGCAGTTTTGTCCGAAAATTCCACTGTTTCATGCTAACTTTTGGTGTATTCTTTCAGATGTCGAAGAAATTCACGAGGTTCAACGCAAATTAGCTTGATGCTAGGGCAAGATACGAAGTACTTCAAACAAGACCGGAAGAATACCCAAGACAAGCATGCATGGATCTGTTAGCAATGGTGAACCAACTTGACCGGTTTAACAACCTCGCTACCGGCCCACTAAGAGTCTCCCTAACCACTCGACTTCGCTCAGTCCACGAGTGCACTATGGAATTCTATAGCACCTTCACGTTCAATTCAAGGTGCGACCCTTTCGACAATGATGGGGTGTCATTCCGATGTGGTGGAACTAGGTACTCGATTTCGATGGCACAATTTGGGTCGATAGTTGGACTGTATGCGGAGGGAGATGCGGGTAATGAAGAAAACACCGGAGGGGTGCGAGAGTTGGATGAGAACGAACGCCAAGCCGCGTGGGCTCAAATTGGTGAAGGGCACTACAACCCGAGCAGCACTAAGAGCACGAAGTTGAGGGACCCACTCTACCGATACATCCATAGGGTCCTCGGTTACTCTCTTAGCCAAAGGCATGATAGCGGTGGCGTTGTTGGGTTGAGAGATTTGATAGTCCTTCAGTGCATTCATAACCGCAGACACCTCGATGTTCCGTACCTCCTGCTCCGAAACATGCATTTGAACCGGCTTGCTACTCCACCAACCCCTATCTTCTTTGGGGGGTGGATATACCGTCTCTTCAAGCACTTCGTGAACATACATAGGTCCTTCGAAAGGAGCCCATGGTCGGGAAGAGTGGACGTACACATCTGCCGCTCCATGAACCTAATTTATGAAGCTGAAGACGGGTCGGTTAGCTTCCAATGGATGCAGGGGCATGCATGGAACCCGCAAGAGGCACTTGTCCTTCACGCTCCACAGCATCATCAATACCAGTACCAGCCCCACGGTGATCCGGGCCAGTCCTCCTCACAAGGAGGTGGTTTTCCTAACTTCCAAAGTTTACATGATTTGTTGCGGGAAAACCTCATGTGCACCAGGAACACCTATAACATGGCGAGCAACACGTACACCCGGGTCGGAGCTATTGAGAGAAACATATCCGACATTCAGGATGACATTGGGAGCATCCGGGGGTACATGGCGGGGCACGGAGGAGGAGGTGATGACGAGGACATGGACTAGGCGGGAGGAGTAGAGGTAGGAGCAAATGGTTGGAGATCCCACAGGTTAACCCCCCTTTATCTTGAACAATTTCCGGCCTGCGTGCCGTGTATTGAACAATTTACTTTCCTTTAACTCTTTTTACTTTCTGCATTTGTTTTTCTTTTTAACTTTGTGACGTGGATGTTGAACTCGGTAATTTAGGATGTTTACTATGGTTTGGAGTAATGTTTATTGATAAAACAGGAACATACGAGGCTTAGAGCACTAAACATTAGTGCTACTAAAGCCGGGACAGGAAAACCGGAGCCAGAAACCTGTTTTTCAACTTTGCAGATTGTTTACACGGGGTCGTGTCCAGCCGACACGCCCCCGTGTCCACTTCCCCAGACCTGCTGTTTGTTTAAACCTGCAGACTTTTGCCAGACACGGGGTCGTGCCCAGTGGACACGCCCCCGTGTCCAACTTCTGTAAGTTTTCGTTACTGGCACTCCGACACGGGGTCATGTCCATCCGACACGGGGCCGTGTCCAGACGCCCAGTAACACAAATTTTTGCTTTTTTCACACTTTTTTACACATTAAATCAACCTAAAAACTTATTTTTGGGACACATTGAGGACAATGTGTAATTTAAGTGTGGGGGGATGCTAAAACTTTGAATCTTGCAAGTCCTAATTACAAGCCTTACAAAAAACTGTATTGGAATCGCTAATCACCCCAATTTTTTTTTTCAAAAATTTTTCATTTTTTTTACTTGTCTAGGTTTAACTTGGGAATTTCAAGTTCTAAAAAGGTTATATTTTTACAAATTTACAACCGATAGCGTCGTGATAAAAAGAACTAACATAAGAAAATTATGAAACGGCATGACAAGCTTAGTTAAAATTTTATTATATATACTTGATCACATAAAAACCCATTCCCACAAAAGTGAGTTTTGAGCCTTTATTGAGCATCATCATCATCATCATCATCATCATCATACTCAGTATATCCCACCAATAGCAAAGCTAAGGTAGGGTCTGAGGAGGGTGAGATGTAGACAGCCTTACCTCTACCCCGTAGGAATAGAGAGGCTGCTTCCAATGAGACCCCCGGCTCGATTGTGGTTTTGCATCAAGCCTTGGACATAAGGCACATAACACTCAGCAATTGAGACAAACGCCGATTAGTGCATGCACCCCTTTGTCTTTTGGCTATCAACGCCACCACATGATGCATGATTAACCGTCCCCCTCTTTTAACGTTATTTTCACGAAATTAGTAAAATAACGTTAAAATTAGTGCACTTTCACTTTTGCCCCCCGAGCGCCCACGCATATATACATTATATGAGCATACCGCAAGCGGGGCGTATTATTGAGCATACAAATACATATCTTTAAACTAAATGCTCATTTTTCGTTTCTTGTGTGAATAGCCGCTTGGTTCTTACAACTCTAGAACTTGCCACGACGATACATTCCCGGTCCTTGCCAACTTAAACCCGAGTAAGTAAATGATGGAGGCATTAGGACTAACCATTTTTATTTCTACACCATTATTTTTTTCTTTTTTTACCACCTACCCAAAATCCCCCTAGTTAACCCCTTTGAGCCTAAACCTTTTCATTTCTTAACCCAAACCAAACACCCTTTCACCTACCAAAACCTTTTTTATTTTTTTAACCCTTTGTTTTAGTAATAAGCTCGGTTTTTCGTATGACTTTTCAAAAAAAAAATGTTGATGATGAAGCAAAAGAAGAAAATAAACAAACAAGTTCATCAAAAATAACTTTGTTTGAAAAAAAAAAAGAGGCTTCATCAAAATAAAAAATTGCAAAAATAAAAAGTCATACGAAAACCGACGCTTTTACGCTTTTCACCCTTTTACTAAGGTATATAGTTAAAAAGGAGGAGGATTGATTGATTGCTTGGCAAGCCTATGGTAGGAGTAAGTTCCATGCCGCTCTCGAGTGATTCACTAAAATACATCTTCAGCCGAGTGTTGAGTGATCCCCCGTGAGGTATGTGAACTTGTATATAAATAGAATTTTAAAGAGGCATGTTATGCCCTAATAAGTAGTTTATCTTATGAAAAGTTTTAAATAAATCATGACGAATATGATTGTAAATAAATAAAAATAAAAACTTAATAAAGAATCTTGGAAATCCCGACACTCTATAACAAGCCCCAAAGCCTTCTCTTCTACCCATTCCATTTGGGAGTGTAAAGCCACATTATAAAGAGTTTTGCTTGAGGACAAGCAAAGATTCAAGTGTGGGGGTATTTGATGTGTGCAAAATACAACATATAAATTACATCAATTGTGGCATAAAACTAACTCTTTTTTAGTACTAATGAAGAAAGAGAAGGATGATGGACACGGGGCCGTGCCCAATGGACACGGGGCCGTGCCCGAGCTACTGTTCAGGCTATAAATAGGGGTGCTTGGCTCATTTGAAAGCCATCCCTTGGCACACCACCTCTCTCACACTTCACCCACCACCCACCACCACCATAGCACCATCATCCACCACCATCATCCATTGTCCATCATAGAGTGTGTGAGTCGTCTCGGGATCCAAGATTGATCGTAAGAGTTCTTGATAATCAAAGGCCATGTTTGCCTAAGTCTCTTACATCACTTGGTGAAGACAAGTGTCTAGTGTAATACTTTTTATTTTTAATCTTTTCGCACTTTTTACTTGGTTATGTATTAATGACTTTAATAACTAGTTTCTTATGTTGAAGGTGATTCTTCCTTATCGTTTGTCCATGGTGTCTTGGCATTATTTTACTGTCTATATAAAATAAAAGATTTTCATCATTCATATCTCCACGGTCTATATGGAGGTATGTTGGCTACCTGGTCGGGGGTTAAGGGAACGGTTTGGTAAGAGTCTTGCCTTGTTCAGTGTATAGATCCTGCAAGGACCTGGGTCAAATTTAGTAGGACCTCCTTCAATACCCACCGGTATTGGTTGGCGGGGGTCCAAACTCTTTGATCCCCTCATATGTAAGCTACTATTAATACTTTAACCCGGCTACTTAGGACTGTATCCCTGCTGACTCAGACTACTTAGCCGAGGGTAACGTCACCTTCAAAAGAGGGGCCTACCATAATATGCATTAATAACTTAATTAATTATCTTTCAATAATCCGACCCTTTAGGATTGTATCCTTGCTGACTCAAACTACTGGGTTGAGGGTAACGTCACCTTCAAAAGAGGGGCCTACTACAATAACTAAGATAATCTCTTAAAAAGTGCAAAAGTGCGGAAATAATCAAAGGTTACACTAAACACGAGTCGGAGCCAAGTGATTCATCTTGTCTATCTGTTTTTATTTTTATTTTTATTTTTATTTTTCAGCATTTTAGTTAGTTTTTATTTTTCTAGTTTAAAACCTTTTTCTAAACTTTTGATTTAATTAGACGTTGAGGATAAACCGGTACTAAAAGCTCTTGTGTCCTTGGACGACCTCGGTATCTTGCCAACACTATACTACGCTCACGATGGGTGCACTTGCCCATATGTGTGTTTGGTGTTAGTAAAATATCGTGTTTTATAAATTTAAAACTTGACTAATGTGTAAAAAGGGCTTAAAATATACTTAAATCCATATACCACCATACACGCATCAATCAATCCTATGCATCAGCTCCTGAAAACACATGTGAAAATAGGCACGTCAGCATAAAAATGCCTGTGAGATACATAGGTTTTATTGAAGTAGGATTCATGACTTGTAAGTTAAAAGAAATGCTTAACAAAAAGTTAGTCATGAATCTTATCAAAAGTGTTTTCTTTTATAAACCATACAAAATTCGATAAGGAAATCAGATGTTATAAAAGGAAGGTGTAAAGTTAAATGAATAACCAAGTAGAATGAGTTTGTATAAAATGTATCATGTCTTTGTCTAAGTGGTTTAGATAACGCTACGATATGTAATATCATAAAAGCATTTATATATAGTAAGTACCAGTGGCGTATCCACCATGCGTTTATCATATTACACATGTTTCGTTATTTAAATCACTTATAAATAAACCACCAAAAATGTCTTGTAAAGTAAATGTCAAGTAACAACAATATCATGTGAGGTGAATAAAAAGATGTTCACTCAACCCCGCATGTAAAATGTCAATGTATGATCAAATGTTATGTATGGTGAATAAAAGAATTTACTCAACCCTGTACGTAAGATGTACAAAACAAAGCTTTTGAATAAATCTAAGTTTAAATCAAAATATTATGTTTTGCAAAAACAAATCAATGCTTTATTGATACAAACATCTATGCGGTAATGTTTATCGCATACATTCAAGCCTTGCGACTGACGGACAAACCCATAATAAGTTCAAAGTTTATCAATTATGTATATCGTATTCTGTCATTCCTTACGTCCAAACAAACCTAGGATTCCAGGAATGGGAGTTCTCAATTCCTATGGTACCACTACATACTACCGAGCGGCGTGATCAGTGTTAATGAATGTATTTTTGACCCGTTAAACAAACCAAATGTTATACCAAATGTAAGCATGTCATGTAAAAACAATGTACTAAGTATTCTAAATGAACATACATAGCAAAAGAATGTAATGTAAATCAATGTGTATATATGCTGATTTAAACATATGAAACAAATGTGTTTATGAAATCAATGTGCTAGCATGCCCAATCAACATACATAGCGTAGCATCAATGAAATCATGTACTATATGCGTACTAATGAACACAGCAAGTATATGTCATGAAAGCACGAAAAGCACGAAAGTAACAAGTAGGCACATGTGTATCACCCCAAAATATTTGAAAATAATAAAAGAGGGGACTATGTACTCGCATAATTATCTTGAAAACATTTAAAAAGAGGGGGTCTATGTACTCACTTGATATTTCTCAATAGTGTTTGAATAACAACCAAGTAACGCTAGAAGGATCACGGAATCAAACAGCACCTAATATAGGTAAATATGTTAATAAACCGGACCTAAATCAGAAGATCGGATAGAATGAGGTTTCGTAAACCAAATGAGTATTGGAACTCATGTGATATGGTTTAACAAAGCCTACATTCTAAATCGGAACCTATCCTATGTGCTTATGACCCGTTTAGGTAGCTTACGCTACTTCAACGCGTCATTTGCGCAAAAGCGCAAACGAGTAGCCTAACTAGTCCTATGACAAGTATTATATGCCCTAACATATTTAATAATCAGTTTATGTGGCAAAATTTAAGTTACATACGCTTAAAATTGAATTATGCGCAAAAAGGGCATTTTGGTCATTTTCCTAAGGCATATAAACTACCTATCATACAACTAAGTAAACTAAGTGACCATAGGGTATAACCTCGGAAGGTTATTCCCTATGCAACTGTGGTCACAAAATGTGTTTGGTCGGATCCTAATGATCGAGCAAACAGGTCGGGTTCGAAAGTCTAAGCGGTTGTTTAGACCGCTTATCTTACGACCCTATATAAGCACTAAACTAAAAGTGAAGAGTTAAACATGTTAAAACATGTTTAACTAAGTTAGAAAACAAGTTTGATATCAAAACAAAGTGTTTTGATACCCAACAATAGCTACGTTGCAAAATACGCATAAATACGTATTTTGACCGAAACTATGACTCGTCACTATGCCTAATCAACGTGGTAATCAGTAGGTATAGTCACAAAGGACTATGACCATCGTGATTACGCTCACGTTACAAAGTTCAAATGAACTTTGTGTTGACCAAAGACTGGTCAAAGCAGAAAGTCAAACACTGTTTGACTTTCATGCTTGAAATGCATAAAAAGCATGAAAGAAGCTTACAAAAGGTCCAATGCTTGAAGATAGAACAAGAAAACTAGAGGATTGGAGCCTTCAACCAAAAGGGATAGCTCCAAAGGATCAGATGAAGAAGAAATCCAGAAAAGAGCAAGTTGGGAAATGAATTTGGGTGGGTTTATATAGAGTTACATGAACCGTTAAGATCAGTCCTCAAGTTTTGAGCTTTGATCTGGACCATACAAGTGTTACCCACTGTTTTGTATACCATGGGAGCTCAAATACCAGTCCATAGTGTGAGAAAACTATGTCCAAAACCCAGAAAATCAGCTGCTGTTGCGGGCCACGAAGGCAAAGCCCTCAGGCTTCACGCCCCGCCTAGACTCCAGACCAGCAACTTTCAAACATTGGCAGAACAGGCCCCTGCATGCATAAAAGTTGATTTTTGACACGTTTAAGCCTTGTTAACCCATTTTCAAGGCTCAATAATGATGCCAAAGTATAGGGAACATGAAATATGCTTGAAAATATCTCGGATGTCAGTTCATTTGGTCGTACGATCACGTTATTCGGTTAATTACGACGAAACACGAACGGACGCGAAAAACGATCCAAATTACGCGACGAATTGTATTTTAGCATTCCAATAACTAAAATAAAATATTTTAATGATTAAAATTTTTTTGGATGTTCGGATATGTTCAGAACGTAAGATATGCACGTAAATGCAAACTTATGCACTTTTTGACGCTTTTAGTCTCTGTTTGATCAAATAAGCATATTTTGCATAATGAACCCCTCAAAGCCTATTTCTAAGCTATGTGAAGGATATTTAGGGTATGTTTAGCTTATGTTCAAATTCCGGAATGTTCATTACTATACGAATCGACAGACTTTCGCAGTTTGTCACAAATAGTCCCTGCGATCGAATAAACTTGTTTTTGCCATACCAAACCCTTCAAAACTTATTTCTAAGTTATGTAACGGTTATTTAAGGTATGTTAAGCATATGTTGATCTTCCAGAGTGTTTTTCACATTAAACTAATTACGTTTACGCATCAGTTTGCGTATAACTTTCTAGAAAGCGATATAGAGTTTGAAATCGAACAAAAATCAAAACGTGCAAAACGTCAAACATAATTAAACAAATATTGGGATCAAATCACATTGTTTTATTGATAATTGAACTATTCAGGGTTTGAACAATGATTACAAGCATAGATGTCACAGTCTCCCCTACTTTAGGAAATTTCGTCCCGAAATTTATTTTGAGGAAACTTGTGAGAATAGATGTGGATATTTCGCCTTCATTTGATCTTCACATTCCCAAGTAAATTCTGGTCCACGTTAAGATTCCCAGCGAACTTTGATAAGTGGAATGCGCTTGCGTTTGAGCCATTTGACTTCACGGTCCATGATTTCCACGGGCTTCTCAATGAAGTGCATCGTGTCATCAACACGAATTTCGTCAAGTGGTATGTGGAGGTTCTCATCAGCCAAACACTTTTTAAGATTGGACACGTGGAAGGTTGGATGAACGTTTCCAAGTTCAGGAGGTAACTCAAGTCTGTAGGCCACCCTTCCGATTCTTTCGACGATCTTGAATGGTCCAACATATCTAGGTGCAAGTTTTCCTGACTTTCCAAATCTGATCAAACCTTTCCAAGGTGAAACCTTAAGTAAGACGCGATTACCGACTTGAAATTCCAAAGGCTTGCGTCGTCTATCCGCGTAACTCTTTTGACAGCTTCAAGCTGTCTGAAGGTTGTCGCGAATTTTCTTGACTTTATCTGTAGTCTCTAGAATGAGCTCAGGTCCAGTAAGCTGAGCTTCATCGATCTCATTCCAGCAGACTGGTGAACGACATTTTCGACCGTAAAAAGCCTCGAAAGGAGCCATGTTGATGCTGGAGTGATAACTATTGTTGTAGGAGAATTCAATCAACGGAAGATACGAATCCCAACTACCACCAAAATCGATCACACAAGCTCTAAGCATATCCTCCAATGTCTGGATTGTTCTTTCAGATTGACAATCCGATTGCAGATGATACGCTGTGCTCAAATTAAGTTGGGTTCCCATAGCAGATTGTATGGTTCTCCAAAAACGAGACGAGAATCGAGCATCTCGGTCAAAAATAATGTTCAAAGGAACGCCATGACGGGATACAATCTCATCCACATAGATTTTAGCAAGTTTATCGGCAGATAGATCCTCACGGATTGGTAAGAAATGTGCTGACTTTGTAAGACGATCAACAACTACCTAGATGGCGTCATGACCTCTTTTAGTGCTTGGAAGTTTGGTAATAAGATCCATAGCAATGTTTTCCCATTTCCAAAATGGAATCTCTGGTTGCTCCAATAATCCAGAGGGATGTTGATGTTCAGCCTTAACCTTAAGACAAGTAAAGCATTTGGATACGTATTAGGCAATGTCTTTCTTCATACCGGGCCACCAATGCTGGGTTCGAAGATCCTTATACATTTTATCTGCACTAGGATGAATAGAATAACGAGACTTGTGAGCTTCATCCATTAGCAAGGTGCGAAGATTGTCTTGACTTGCGACCCACAAACGATCCATGAAATAATACAATCCACTGTACTTTAGTTCAAGATCAGGCTTAACGTGACAGGGTAATTCCTTACCCATCAAACCTTGTGAAACACACGTACGTTAAGCCTGAGAAATGAGAGTTTGAATATCAAATCGAACTTGAACACAGTGAAGCTTGACATGCTCTTTACGACTCAATGCATCAGCCACTACATTCGCCTTACCAGGATGGTAGCGAATTTCGCAATCGTAGTCGTTTAGAAGTTCAACCCAATGTCGTTGCCTCATGTTAAGTTCTTTCTGATTGAAAATATGCTGAAGACTTTTGTGGTCAGTAAAAACCACACATTTAGTACCATACAAGAAGTGTCTCCAGATTTTGAGAGCAAAAACTACTGCACCTAACTCAAGATCATGAGTCGTGTAGTTCTTCTCGTGAATTTTCAACGGTCTCAATATGTAGGCTATGACTTTGTTTCTTTGCATGAGAACGCAACCAAGGCCTAAGTTGGATGCATCACAATATACTACGAAATCGTTGTTGCCCTCAGGTAAAGACAAAATAGGTGCATCACAAAGTTTTTGTTTCAAGGTCTGAAAAGTTTCTTCCTGTTTTCATCCCCATTCAAAGGGTTTATTCTTCTAAGTTAACGCAGTGAGAGGAACCACAATCTTGGAGAAGTTTTCAATAAAACGGTGGTAATAACCCGCAAGACCAAGAAATGAACGAACTTCAGTAGGAGTAGTAGGTGTATCCAATCCTTAATCGCACTGATTTTGGAGGGATCTACATGAATACCTTGTTCGTTAACATTGTGTCCCAACAATTGAACTTCCTTAAGCCAAAATTCGCACTTGGAGAATTTGGCGAAAAGTTGTTCTTTCTTCAGGAGTTCCAAAGTAAGACGGAGATGTTGTTCATGATCGGCTTGTGTCTTAGAATAAATCAAAACGTCGTCGATGAAAACAATGATGAACTTGTCCAAATAAGGCTTACAAACCCTATTCATTAAGTCCATAAAAACAGCAGGAGCATTTGTCAAACCGAAGGGCATAACAGTGAACTCATGATGCCCATATCTTGTACGAAAAGTTGTCTTGGGAATATCTTCCTCGAGCACTCGAAGTTGATGATACCCAGAACGTAGATCAATCTTTGAGAAATAAGTAGCACCCTGTAACTGATCAAAGAGATCATCAATGCGAGGTAGGGGATATTGATTCTTGATGGTAAGCTTGTTAAGCTCACGATAATCGATGCACATTCTGAAAGATCCATCTTTCTTCTTAACAAAAAGAACGGGAGCACCCCAAGGTGAAAAGCTAGGACGAATGAAACCCTTATCAGAAAGCTCATGAAGCTGTTTAGATAACTCTTGCATCTCAGATGGTGCAAGAAGATACAGAGATTTAGCAATAGGATTAGCACCAGGTACAAGATCAATACGGAACTCAACTTGACGTGCTGGGGGTAAACCAGGTAACTCTTCAGGAAATATTTCAGGATAATCCCGAACAACAGGGATATCTTGAATAGACTTACCTTTGCCTTTCTCCTCTACGACATGTGCCAAGAAGGCCACATAGTTCTTACGCAGGTACTTTTGAGCTTGAATACACGTCATGAGTTTAAGACCACTAGCAGGTTTCTCACCATGAACCTCTAAGATCTTACCAGTCGAAAGCGGCACACGAACAATCTTTTCAAAACAAATTACCTCTGCGTGGTACTTGGCTAACCAATCCATTCCCACTATAATGTCGAAACTTCCAAGTTGCATCGATGTGAGATCAATAGGAAAAAGATGGTTATTAAGGTTCAACTGGCAGTTTCGAAGAATAGAATCGAGAACAACGGGTTCACCACTAGCTACCACTACTGTCAAAGGCTTTCCTAGTTTTGTTCTAGTCATGCATAGCAAAGATTCAAAAGACAATGACACAAAACTCTTATCGGCACCCGAATAAAAAATAACAGATGCAGGCTGATTGTTAACAAAGAACATACCATTCACCACCTCGTTGTCTGCATGTGCTTCATTTGCGTTCATGTTAAAGACTCGTCCACGAACCTGAGCCTGATTCGCGTTTGCCAACCTTGGACACTGATTTCGATAGTGGGTCAAATCCCCACAATTGTAGCATGAACCAGGCGGGTAGTGAGGTCGTGCAACTTGTGCTGGTGGTTGAGCAGGTTGCTGAGCTGGGTTTTGTGCGGCTTGATTAGGAGCAAAACGATAAACATTGGCAAGATGACCAAATTTCCCACAGTTGGCACAAAAACGACACTGAACAAGTGGTTGATGGTGACTGTTACACCTGTTGCACAACGGTGCCTTCCCAGCATACTGTTTCTTGGCAGGAGGCTGTGCGGGTTGATTGGGAGCTGTCTGATTAGCCTGTGTGGTAACAGCGAAGTTCTTGGAAGCCTTGCGCTTCCTAGACCTCCTTGAAGACTCAGATTTCTTTCCCTTCTTATTCTCACTTTTGTTAGACGATTTCTGATTCTTGTCACCCTTCCTATGAAGTTTACCTTTCCTGATCTGCGACTCAGTCAAAGTCGCAGCCAACTCTATGGCCTGTCGAACTGTGGTAGGGTTGCTACCAGTGACGATATCTTGTACCGGGTCAGGTAAACCATCGACATACCTCTCGATAGCTTTATCAAGTGGCGTAACCATTGTAGGACAAAGTAAACTCAACTCCTCATATCTATCGGTATAAGCCCGATGTTCACCACTGTCCTGTTTCAGATGACCAAACTCTCTTTCTAACGCCCTTTGTTCATGACGAGGACAGAATTCCCTCATCATAAGAGCCCTAAGCTCTTCCCAGGTTTATGCTAGAGCAACATCAGCACCACAATCTCTCATTACCCCATTCCACCAAGTAAGGGCCCTCTTTTGAAACACACTAGAAGCAAACTCGACCTTACAATTATCAGGACACTGAACATGACGAAAAGTACTCTCAATGATTTCAAACCACGGTAGGAGCCTAGTTGCTCCTTCAGAACCACTAAACTTGAGCAGTTTAGCCAAATTAAAACTTTTAAAGTTGCACGGAGCAGGTGCATTATTGTTATTGTTGGCTTGGTTAACTTGAGCAATGATATTTGGGAGTGCAGCAGCCATTTGCTGTGCAATAATAGCCGCCAGTTCGGCATTAGGTGGCTGAGCATCACGTCGAGGAGGCATTCTAAAAGAGGAAACATGAGAGAAAACGAGTGAGATGACAAGATGAAAAAAATGAGATGTTACAAATATCGACAAAAAGCATGGATGGTGGTCATTCGTTCATACCACAAAGCAAACAAACGACACACAGTGACTAATCAAAGTAAATGGGTCACAATAATGTATCACGAAGACATGCTTTAGCCTATAAGTGGACACTCACCCCAAGAGTTCCCAGGTAAGAGTGACTGGTCCGATTATGTGGATTTGTACGAACACTCTAGCCTAGACAGAAAACTCGAGATACAGGCATCCACCCTTCCAGATTGCACGTGTTCACATTATTTAGACCCAAACCTTGATGAGATTTTGAAAACTTAGAGGGTTCAAAACCTTATAACAAATCATCTAAAAATAGATGATTGATTTTCAAAAATCGTTTTGGAAAATTGTGTTCTTGTTGTGGTTGTCACCTAAAGATAGGCGACGGTAATGTTTTAAGATCTAAACACAAGATAACTTGTGTTAGGGTCCTAGAAAAGTTATAGTCTAGGTCAAAGCATTACTAATAACCTAATTCCCTATAACCATTGGCTCTGATACCAACTCTTCTGTCACACCCCGATCGCGTAAAACAACAAACCACGGCGGAACCGTCGGGGAGTGGAGCGATAGAATTATTGTTTCACAACCATGGTATTTAAAATTTCGTTTTATTTATTAACTAACATTAATTACATTGTCTTAAAACAAGAGAACATAACATAAATTTAACTAGTCTTGCATCTTTTATTGTCACTAAGGCCCGAGTCCGCCTAAGTGTATCACGATCAATCCTATGCATCAGCTCCTGAAAACACTTGTGAAAATAGGTACGTCAGCATAAAAATGCCTGTGAGATACATAGGTTTTATTGAAGTAGGATTCATGACTTGTAAGTTAAAAGAAGTGCTTAACAAAAAGTTAGTCATGAATCTTATCAAAAGTGTTTTCTTTTATAAATCATACGAAATTCGATAAGGAAATCAGATGTTATAAAAGAAAGGTGTAAAGTTAAATGAATAACCAAGTAGAATGAGTTTGTGTAAAATGTATCATGTCTTTGTCTAAGTGGTTTAGATAATGCTACGATATGTAATATCATAAAAGCATTTATATATAGGAAGTACCAGCGGCGTATCCACCATGCGTTTATCATATTACACACGTTTCGTTATTTAAATCACTTATAAATAAACCACCAAAAATGTCTTGTAAAGTAAATGTCAAGTAACAACAATATCATGTGCGGTGAATAAAAAGATGTTCACTCAACCCCGTATGTAAAATGTCAATCTATGATCAAATATTATGTAAAATCAAATATTATGTACGGTGAATAAAAGAATTTACTCAACCCCGTATGTAAGATGTACAAAACAAAGCTTTTGAATAAATTTAAGTTTAATTCAAAATGTTATGTTTTGCAAAAACAAGTCAATGCTTTATTGATACAAACATCTATGCGGTAATGTTTATCGCATACATTCAAGCCTTGCGACTGACGGATAAACCCTTAACAAGTTAAAGGTTTATCAATTATGTATATCGGATTCTGTCATTCCTTACGTCCAAACAAACCTAGGATTCCCGGAATGGGAGTTGTCAATTCCTATGGTACCACTACATACTACCAAGCGGCGTGATCAGTGTTAATGAATGTATTTTTGACCCATTAAACAAACCAAATGTCATACCAAATGTAAGCATGTCATGTAAAAACAATGTACTAAGTATGCTAAATGAACATACATAGCAAAAGAATGTAATGTAAATCAATGTGTATATATGTTGATTTAAACATATGAAACAAATGTGTTTATGAAATCAATGTGCTAGCATGCCCAATCAACATACATAGCATAGCATAAATTAAATCATGTACTATATGCGTACTAATGAACATTGCAAGTATATGTCATGAAAGCACAAAAATCACAAAAGTAAAAAGTAGGCACATGTGTATCACCCCAAAATATTTGAAAATAGTAAAACAGGGGACTATGTACTCACATAATCACCTTGAAAACATTTAAAAATAGGGGGTCTATGTACTCACTTGATATTACTCAATAGTGTCTGAATAACAACCAGGTAACACTAGAAGGATCACGGAATCAATCGGCACCTAATATAAGTAACTATGTTAATAAACCGGACCTAAATCGGAAGATCGGATAAAATGAGGTTTCATAAACCAAATGAGTATTGGAACTCCTGTGATATGGTTTAACAAAGCCTACATTCTAAATCAGAACCTATCCTAAGTGCTTATGACCCGTTATGACCCGGTTAGGTAGCTTACGCTACTTCAACGCGTCATTTGTGCAAAAGCGCAAACGAGTAGCCTAACTAGTCCTATGACAAGTATTATATGCCCTAACATGTTTAATAATCAGTTTATGTGGCAAAATTTAAGTTACATATGCTTAAAATGGAATTATGCGCAAAAAGGGCATTTTGTTCATTTCCTAAGGCATATAAACTACCTATCATACAACTAAGTAAACTAAGTGACAATAAGGTATAACCTCGGAAGGTTATTCCCTATGAAACTATGGTCACAAAATGTGTTTGGGCGGATCCTAATGATCGACCAAACGGGTCGGGTTCGAAAGTCTAAGCGGTTGTTTAGACCGCTTATCTTACGACCCTATATAAGCACTAAACTAAAAGTGACGAGTTAAACATGTTTAACTAAGTTAGAAAACAAGTTTGATATCAAAACAAAGTGTTTTGATACCCAACAATAGCTTCGTTGCAAAATACGCATAAATACGTATTTTGACCAAAATTATGACTCGTCACTACGCCTAATCAACGTGGTAATCAGTAGGTATAGTCACAAAGGACTATGACCATCGTGATTACGCTCATGTTGCAAAGTTCAAACGAACTTTGTGTTGACCAAAGACTTGTCAACTCAGAAAGTCAAACACTGTTTGACTTTCATGCTTGAAATGCCTAAAAAGCATGAAAGAAGCTTACAAAAGGTCCAATGCTTGAAGATAGAACAAGAAAACTAGAAGATTGGAGCCTTCAACCAGAAGGGATAGCTCCAAATGATCAGATGAAGAAGAAATCTAGAAATGAGCAAGTTGGGAAATGAATTTGGGTGGGTTTATATAGAGTTTCATGAACCGTTAAGATCGTTTCTCGAGTTTTGCGCTTTGATCTGGATCACACAAGTGTTACCCACTGTTTTGTATACCATGGGAGCTCAAATACCAGTCCATAGTGTGAGAAAACTATGTCCAAAACCCAGAAAATCAGCTGCTGTTGCTGAAAACATGTTTCTGCCCAGCACTAGCTATCACAGGCCGTGAAGGCAAAGCCCTCAGGCTTCGCGCCCCACCTAGACTCCAGACCAGCAACTTTCAAACATTGGATGAACAGGCCCCTGCATGCATAAAAGATGATTTTGACACGTTTAAGCCCCGTTAACCCATTTTCAAGGCTCAATAATGATGCCAAAGTATAGGGAACGTGAAATATGCTTGAAAACATCTCAGATGTCGGTTCGTTTGGTCGTACGATCACGTTGTTCGGTTAATTACGACGAAACACGAACGAACGCGAAAAACGATCCAAATTACGCGACGAATGGTATAATAGCATTCCAATCACTAAAATAAAATATTTTAATGATTACAAAAATTTTTGGATGTCCGGATATGTTCAGAACGTAAGATATGCGCGTAAATGCAAACTTATGCACTTTTTGACGCTTTTAGTCCCCCTAATTGATCAAATAAGCATATTTTGCATAGCGAACCCCTCAAAGCCTATTTCTAAGCTATGTGAAGGATATTTAGGGTATTTTTAGCTTATGATAAAATTCCGGAATGTTCATTACTATACGAATCGGCAGACTTTCGCAGTTTGTCGCAAATAGTCCCTGCGATCGAATAAACTTGTTTTTGCCATACCAAACCCTTCAAAACTTATTTCTAAGTTATGTAAAGGTTATTTAAGGTATGTTAAGCATATTTTGATGTTCTAGAGTGTTTTTCACGTTAAACTAATTACGTTTACGCATCAGTTTGCATATAACTTTCCAGAAAGCGATATAGAGTTTGAAATCGAACAAAAATCAAAATGTGCAAAACGTCAAGCATAAATAAACAAATATTGGAATCAAATCACATTGTTTTATTGATAATTGAACTATTCAGGGTTTGTACAATGATTACAAGCACACATGTCATATTGAAGGGCGCTCATCAGATATCATGGCTTTTGTAGGATCTCCGATAGTTAATTAAAGTCTAGATTCACCATACCCGGTCGAACCTCCGATCCCGGTTTGGTCCCCTTATTTGTAAAACGGCCTTACTATGTCCAACCATACCTTTGTCCTTCTTGCATGGATAAGTTTGAAGTTTGAATAAAGTAGCGTTTGGTACTATTTGCTTTAGTCAATGGTTGTTGCGGTTTTTGAGGGTATTTAGTTGAGTCCTTTCTTTGTATTTCGTACCATACAAGTTGCTCAATAAAACTCAGCCGATTACCATTGAAATTTTATTATCTGTTCTCTCTTACTTTGTATACCAATAGTAAGTAGTGCAGCAGTCCAAACATAGTCCATACATACATACTTACAAATGTTTTCAAGGATGTTCGTGCACACTTACAAAACACATGAACTCGCTCAACTTTTGTTGATGTTTTCAAACTACATGTATTTCAGGAAACTAATTATGGATCTGGTGGGCGTTCAAGATTTCAAGTTGTGTCTTCAAATAAAAGATGTCATCCAGTGTCGAAGGGTTTGGATTGTGCATCTTATCTTGGATAAGATACATAGTTCAAAGCCTAGATTTTAGTAGTGTCTTTTGCTAAGTCCAGATTGGAACTTAAAACTTGGGTTGTTATGTACTTGAATTCAAAGTCTTGGTTTGTGGTTAAACAATGACGATTGTAATGTTTTGAAACTTAATTTATGGATGAACATCATGGTTTTATCATATAGATGTTTGTTATGGTTGAATGCAATGATATTAAGCAAGTCACACCAAATCACTCTTTCGCAAAAGTCAGGGTGTGACAAGCCATTCCCCACCTGATATCCATAAGCTCAATTTCTTCTGGATCTACTTGATCATAATCCTCCTTTTTCATATTTGGATTGTCGATCTTTCCTACAATTAAACCTTCATAAGCCTCCAAAACAGAAGCTAAGAAACTCATATGCTGCCGAGCAAAATCAGTGTTCAAATTTGGAGAATCTTTCTAATTCTGACTCGGATTGGATTTAGATGATGATGACTGTTAGGGGAGGATTTTCTAACAGTTAGTGATCCTTATTCGTTATCCTAATTAATGATCCTTACTTCTGTGACAGATAGTGATCCTCAGAAGAGCTTCAGGATCAGGATCATGGATCACTTTAAGGATCCTCATACTGACGATTGTTTGTTTATGTTTTGTATTACTTCGCAGGAGTAACAAGCTTGACTTGGTCTTGGCAACGTTACTATGGAATATTCCACGGGTATTTCGCACACGTTTGACTGGAAATGGACGTTGTGGAGAACGTGGGAGCTTGGCACAAAAGTCGGATAGTTTGTTATTGTAGCTAACTTCTATTTTTAAAGGGGTGACGAGCTAGAATTAGAACACTTAGTCATTTTTCAGCTACACACACTCTCATACAATCGCACTCTTGAAGCTCTCGGCAAACACTTAACAGTTTTCACTCACTTTTACACATTTCACACTAGTGATCCTTGTACCTGGCTCGTTACTATCCGAAGTTGTAAACATTTATTGATTTATTTGAACTTGGTGATCGGTAGTTTCCATCACCCGGGGTTTTTTGTGCCGGAGATCAACTCTTGATCAAGGGCTTTTTCCCCGTATAAATCCTTGTGTCGTTTGTGCAATTTACATTGAAGTGATCCTTATCATTGTTCTACATTCAAAGCATCATTCCCCGTAACAGAGAGTTTGGTTGCATTATCCTCATCAGATTTTTTGACCAAAACAGTTTGGCGCCCACCGTGGGGCAATTGGTGCTTCATTCCTAAGAAATTTTTCTGTTGGTGGTCATTCCGGTTCATTGCATACAAATACATGGCTTCCTCATTGAAGAATACCTCTATTGCAATGTCTGCGGTCAATTCATCTCAGGGCATTCCACCTTTGCCTCCACCACCTTCTGGACCTCAGAAAAATGCCGAGAAGAAACCAACTCCAATTTTCTCCAAACCTCCAACTTCTTCTGCTTCTTACACTCCCACTACTAGTGACATGTTTACTTTGATTTTGCAGATGAAGGATCATATACAGCAACAGGATAAGACCAATGAAAGAATTCTCAAAGAAATCGGAGATCTCAAGAAACAAAAGAAAACGGCAGAGGATCATTCCCCACTGGTGCCCAAATCTTTGAATTTTGATACTCCGGTGATTACTTCTCAGCCATCAGTGGTTCCAGATGTTCAATATGTGGGTGGACCAAAAGGAGTGCACTACGGAACAACAACAGTGACTCAGGCATCGGGTTCATATTCCCAGCCAGCAGGATCCTATCCTCAGCATATGGGATCCCTCACGAATTCAGGAGGATACTCAGGAGCGCAGCAGGTTCAAGGATCCTCCATTGTTCCAGGATCATTCCAGGTTCAAGGATCCTCCTTTGTTCCAGGATCATCCCAGGTTCAAGGATCCTCCTTTGTCCCAGGATCGTCCCAGTTTCAGGGATCCTTCCAGATGCCAGGATCCTTGAGGAGTTTGCAAACAGGAAGTTCAGATGTCCATCAGGGAGATTTTATTCCAATGCAGACCAATGCTTCTACTGGTCCTTCGATCATTCCAGAGGCCCAACAATATGGATTAACATCCATTCTTCCTAATTTGAATCCAATGGGAGGTAACACTTTTAATAATTCTTATACTACTAACCATGGTCTTATGCAGGATCCAGGTATCAATCATGCCATGGCCAGAGAATTGCAAAAGTTAAAGGATATGATATCAAGTGTTCCAGGAGTGGTCAAACCTATCCCAGAGATTGCAGATGGAAGCCATAAGATATCTCGTTTTGCACCACCAATCTGTGATGCTGAGATACCCAAGAGGTTCCATGTCCCAACTATGAAGCTGTATGATGGTTCGACAGATCCTGAAGAACACATAGCACAATACAGGGAGAGGATGGAGATCAATCCAATCCCGGAAAGGTTAAAGGAAGCATGCCTGTGCAAAGGATTTGGATCCACTCTTACTGGATCAGCTCTCAAATGGCTGCTAAGTCTTCCCCCTACTCTATTACCTCATTTGCTAATCTAGTTAACCTATTTAATAATCAGTTTTCTTGTAGTAGGAAATTTGAACGATTAACTAGTGATCTATATAGGATAACCCAGGGTCATAATGAATCATTAAGAGATTACATTACCAAATTTAGTAAAGAATCCTTAGACTTTCCCAACTTGGATATAGCCACGGCTGTTGAGGCCTTCAAAATGGGATTACTTAGGGATTCATTGTTCTATGATGATCTTGTTATGACACCATGCAGGAACCTAGATGAGGTAAGAACCCGAGCACTTAGATTCATCCGGCTAAAGGATGACAAAAGGATCCAGGAGAGGTTAGCAGGATCCTCAAAGCAAGATAAGCAAGGATCCTCATTCAAGAACAAGTTCGGATCCTATAACAGATCTGATAACCAGAACGTGCATGCTGTTGATCAAGAAGAGGATGATGAGGATTATCCTCCAATCTCTGAATATTGTTTTTCTGTTAATAACAATGAACTAATCCTTGCGATGCAGAATCTAGGTGATAAAGCTAGATGGCCCAGAAAGAATGATAGGCCAGCTGCAACCAAAGATAAATCAAAGTGGTGTGCATACCATGAAGATTTTGGGCATCTCACAGAAGAATGCATTGCACTGAGAAAGGAAATTGGATACTTGTTGAGCAAGGGGCATCTAAAAGAATTGTTGGGAAGAAAAAAGTCAAGGACTCAGGATCCTGAAAGGATCCCTGAGAAGGCTCCAGCCCCTCCAGCAGATGCACAAGTAATAAACTTTATTTCTGGAGGATCAGACATTTGCGGCACATCCTTCTCAGCAGCTAAAAGGCATGCAAAGGAAACTAAATTGGATAGTGGAGAAAGACCCGTTCGAACATCAAGTGTCTCCGAAGGAAAAGTCATAACCTTTGATGAGGATAATCGTGTTGATATCCAGGATCCTCATCACGATGGTTTAGTTATTACTCTTTTCATTTCTAACCATTTTGTCCGCAGGATCCTTATAGACTGAGGAAGCTCAGTGAACATTATCCAGCTTGATGTTCTAAAGAAGATGGGTATCCCTGAGACAGATATCATACCAAGATCCTCCGTGCTCGTGGGATTTAGTGGCGAAACTAAGAATACCCTGGGGGACATTAAGCTCCCAATATACATCGAAGGCCTACACTCTTATCAAAAATTTTGTGTTATTACCTGTTTATCTTGTTGTAATGTTATCCTTGGCAAGCCCTGGATACACGATATGAAGGCAGTCCCATCTACTTACCATCAATGTGTGAAGCTCCCTAGTCCTTGGGGAATAGTCAAGATTGATAGTGATCAGCAGGAGTTCAAGAATTGCTATACTTCATCGATGAAACCAACTTCAAAGTCAAGGGAGCAATAGCAATCAAAGTATCCTCCAAGGGATGTCTTGGAGGCAAGAGAGCAGGATGTGGTAGAAATCCTCATGGATCCTCATGATCCTGAATCCAAAATCTATATCGGATCAGGGATCCTCGGCGAAATGAAAAAAGACCTCGTATCCTTCCTCAAAAGGAGAAAGACTACCTTTGCATGGAAACACGAAGACATGACTGGTATATCTAAAGATGTAATCACTCACAAACTTGGCATTGATAGGTCCTTCAAACCAATCCATCAAAGGAGAAGAAAGTTTGCACCTGAAAGAAATGCCATTATCCAGGAAGAGGTAGAGAAATTGCTCCGGGCAGGTATGATTAGAGAGGTCAAGTATCCAAGATGGTTGGCCAATGTGGTTGTTGTTCAAAATAAAAACGGAAAGTGGAGGGTATGTGTCGATTTTACCGATTTAAATAAGGCATGTCCCAAGGATCCTTTCCCATTACCCCACATTGACTCCATGGTGGATGCAACTGCGGGTCATGAACTGTTAACTTTTATGGATGCTTCATCTGGATTTCAACAAATCCAAATGGAACCATCCGATCAAGAGGATACAGCCTTCATGACTCCAACTGGTATATATTGCTATATTGCTATGCCGTTCGGACTAAGAAATGCAGGTGCAACATATCAAAGGCTGGTGAATATGATGTTCAAGGATCAGATTGGACAAACTATGGAGGTTTACATAGATGTTATGGTGGTAAAATCCATAAAAGCTGAGGATCACCTAAGGGACTTGGAGGAAGCATTCGATATCCTTGACAAATATAACATGAAACTTAATCCTTCAAAATGTCACTTTGGTGTTAAAGCAGGTAAATTCTTAGGATATATGGTGACAAAGAGAGGCATTGAAGCTAGCCCGGAACAAATCAAAGCTATAGTGAACATCAAATCTCCGGCCAATGCTAAGGATGTTTAAAGGCTAACAGGCAGGATAGCAGCTTTGAACAGATTCATATCCAAATCCTCAGAGAAGTGCAAAGAATTCTATGATATCCTAAGGAAGAACAAGAAATTTGAGTGGACGGAGAAGCATGAAAATGCCTTAAGAGCTCTCAAAGATTACCTATCCTCAGCCCCGGCCTTGATGAAACCAGAAAAAGGCGATGTGCTATCCTTATATCTTGCAGTATCCTCAAAAGCAGTAAGTGCGGTCCTTGTTAAGGATCACGAAGGTACACAACATCCTGTCTATTACGTAAGTAAAAGTTTACTTGATGCCGAATCCAGGTATTCACACCTTGAAAAGCTTATTCTTGCATTAATTATGGCATCTACTAAGTTGAGACATTATTTTGAAACTCATGTTATTGTTGTTAAAACTAATTTTCCGATTAAGAATGTCCTCAGGAAACCAGAGATGTCAGGAAGGATGGCTAAGTGGGCAGTGAAGCTTAGTGCCTATGATATAAGATATGAGCCTAGGACAGCCATCAAATCCCAAGCATTAGCCGACTTTGTGGCTGATTTCAGTAGCGATTTACAAGAAGAAGCCGAGTTAGAAGTCCAGCAGCTAGAGGAGACCAAGGATCCTTGGATACTCTATACTGATGGATCCTCAAATGTCAAAGGCACAGGGCTTGGAATACTACTAAAATCGCCACAGGGGGACATAATACCCCACTCTATAGCTTGTGAGTTCCAAACCACTAACAATGAGGCTGAATATTAAGCCTTAATTGCTGGTTTGCAAATTGCTAAGCATATGGGGATCAGGTATCTTGAGGTACATGTAGATTCATTGTTAATTACAAACCACTTTAATGGATCCTATGTTGTTAAAGGTGAAAAGCTAACCAAATATTTAGAGATAGTCAAAAATTTGGCACTCTCTTTTGTTTCCTTTAGTTTGACACAGGTACCAAGGGAAGAAAATACAGAAGCTGATGCATTGGCTAACTTAGGATCATCTTTGAAGATCCCTGAGGATATCAAGATCCCTATTATCCATATCCTGACCCCGGCTATCGAGGATCATGTGGTTATGGAGATGGGAAATGATTCTGCAATTATCCCTAGTGAGGATACTCAATCCCATTCAGGATCAGGATCATGGATCTCACCAATCATGAGATACTTACAACATGGAGAGATTCCTACAGGAGAAAACCCTAGGGCTTTCAAAATTAAGGTATCTCAATTCACAATTTTAAATAATATGTTGTATAGACGATCTCTTGCAGGACCATACTTGAGATGCATTGAGGATCCTGAAATCCAAGAAGTTTTAAAAGACTTCCATGAAGGAGATTGTGGAAACCACACTGGGGGCAGGGCATTATTCTCAAGGATCCTGAGGACAGGATACTACTGGCCAACCATGAAGAGAGATGCTGTGGAGTATGCTAAGAGATGTGATCCTTGTCAGAGACACAGCAATATCCTTCATCAACCAGCTGAACTTTTGCATCCTATATCCTCCTCTTGGCCATTTATGAGATGGGGTATGGATATAGTTGGTAAGCTCCCTAAGGCACCTGGTGGAAAAGTGTTCATGCTAGCTATGACTGATTACTTCTCCAAGTGGATAGAGGCTGAAGCTTTTGCCCAAGTCAGAGAAAAGGAAGTTATATCCTTCATTAAAAGAAATATTATAACTAGATTTGGAATTCCTTCTGAAATCATATGTGACAATGGTTCCCAATTTATTGGGGGCAGAACCACTAACTTTTGTGACAGCTGGGGGATTAAGATGATAACATCAACACCAGTCCACCCACAAGCTAATGGTCAAGCAGAATCATCCAACAAGATCATCATCAACAATTTGAAGAAGAAGCTTGGATCCAAGAAAGGGAAATGGGCAGAAGAACTACCTTATGTTCTCTGGGCTGATAGGACAACCCCTAAGAATGCTACCGGTCAAAAGCCATTCTCTTTGGTATTTGGGGCAGAATCAGTGATCCCAACAGAAATGGTGGTTCCAACTGCTAGAACAAGTACTCGTGATCCTGAGGAAAATGATGAGAACTTGGTTCAAGACCTGGATACTATTGAAGAAATCAAGGATCTGGCTAGGATAAGGATGGCCAGTTATCAACAAAGAATGGCTGGTGCTTACAACAAAAATGTCACACCCCGATTTTTCCACGTGTCACCGGTGGGGGAGTATCGTGACGTGGTTGGCAACATCATGGTCAAACAACACAATATAATAATGCACAGCGGAAGCAAAAGATAAATATTACATTCCGAATATAAGTAATGTCAGAGTATTACAACGGAAGGTAAAGGATCCACAGGCGGATCAATAAAAGAAAACTGTTCAACAGACTTAAGGCATCTAGAACTTGCAATATTCCCAAATGACGCCCTGAGCTCCCAGCCAATTACGCATAGTACCTGTCACTTAACCTTTTGGAAAATACGTCAGTTTACACTGGTAAATACAATTAACTGACTCATTTTGGAAAAAGAGTTTGAAAAGTGATTCGAGTGCAAACGGCACAAAATATCTTGACACATTGATTAAAATGCACAGAGGCAAAATTAATCTTTTATACTTGGGACAATTTTGTTAATAAAAATCTTGTATCCGATTTACATGGTTGTCCAACATTTAGGGCCGGTGATTATACAATACAAGCCGGACAAGATTAATCGACACACCACAAATATAGTCTCACAAGAAGATACCCTTACGAGTGAGTATACGTTATACATATGCAACAGGAGGTGTTATGTCTACACCTTGTGCTTACGTCGTGGCCATTCACTTTTTAAAATGAGCCAAGGATATCCAGGACACGGTCATTAACCCTCAATGTTATTTGTTATCAATCAATACAGATTAAAACGGGATTATGCAATTTAATCATCTCCGATTAAAAGGTTTCTACACCCGACCAAGCGGTATTTTTATAATACCGTATCCCAAGCCCGTATAAGGGAAAATAAGTTAAAAGTATTTACCTGAGCTAGCAATGCAATTTACACTCAGCCGTATATCTTAATCAGCAAGCACACGTACTTCTACTGGGGCTCTTAATCTGGAACGAAGGTTTTATTAACCTATTAAATTCCTAACGGGTCTTATTTAAGTCGTAACTTAGACCGGTTAGTTTTAAGGAAAGGTTTACGATTCAAAACGCATGATTAAGCGAAGACCGGAATAGAATGTGATTTAGACCCGACAAGTTTGGAGACTTGTATAATATGGGTGAACTAAACACATTCTGGATTTTGAGATAAAACCGATAAGGTTTGACCCGTTTCGGCTAATTTATGTAAACTTGTTACATAAACCGAACCGACGCGTAAGAAGCGTAACGGGTATCCGTAAGAGCCATACACAGGTTTCCTAGGTTAATATGCTTCAAATATGTTGTAACATCAGTAGGATGTCTTTCATTATGCCCCGAACTAATTTAAACACAAACTATGCCCCGTAGGGGTAGTTTGGTCATTTTAAAGGTTTGTAAAAGAGTTTAAATGTTTAACTGGGTTACAGGTCCGATGTAAACAGCAAACATACTCAATTTGATGAGTTATAACAGTAGGCTAAAGTATAGATGTGAAATTTATCATCTTTAACCAAACTAGGCCCCGTAGGGGTATTTTGGTAATTTCACATAAGCCGAAAAGCTCAAAACTGAAGTCTGAGTTTATCAACCTTTGCTTACTGTTAAAATATGATAATTTGCCTCTTATATCAGTAGGTATCAACCCGGGTATGTCCAATATGTTTTTAGAACATACTATGCGTTAAAAACGCTAATTTAGGCGATTAAAGGCCATTACCGGGTTCGATACTTAAATCTGATATTTTATATTTCCAGAAGGCTTAAAATAATTTATTTATCATAACTAATTAGTGGCAAAAGGTTTGGGGTCGTTTCGATAAGTAAAACTCATTTTATGGCCCGTAAGGGCAAAACCGACAATTACCGGATTAAGCCTACGACTACTAGTTATGCTCAGCCTAAAATTAATTAAAAATATTTAAAAATCCCAAAATAATATATTACATTAGTGGGTATTAAGTTTGATACCAAAAGTCGGCTTAACTAGGCTATACGCTAATTACGCCATTATGTTAACATAAAGCATTAGTTTTGCGATATTGAGCATAACTCTTAATCTACAAGTCCAACTGATGTCAAACTTTGCATACAAGTTTATATATCAGTAACTAAGGTTTCTACACTTTTACATTTTCATAAATCATGATTTAAGGTAATAAGGGCATAATGGTCAACATATGAGCTATTAACGGAAACGCGTAAACGAATGGGTCAATCCATGAACCAACCACAGAGGGTTATGCTAACATGTAGCCTGGTCCTAAGGAAACTCTAAGGCATTTCCAAATCATACTAAAGCGGGTCAGAACTGAAAGTCAAAGTGAAAGTCAAACTATGTGACTTTCGGTTCCGAACCGGATCTTAAACAGGAAATAGTCGGGTCGAACATGCTTGGACATGTTCTTACACTTATTACTAAGTTATAACAATAATCGAACAGGTTATATATGATCTAGATAGCTAATTATGCATAATTGTCATTTTAAGCATTATGTTGACTTTTTAAGTGAAGGTTTGACCCGACATTTGACCTGGTTAGGATGGTGATCAGGGGAAACCCTTTTGGGGTTTTATTACCCACATAAATACCATCCTATAACTACTTTTAATTCAAGATAAGACTGAGCCATTAGTGACTAATCTCGAAGTCAAACCGTAATTACGACGGTTTGACTTTTAGCTAATTAACTAAGCTAAAAGCAATTAGAGGAAGATTAGAACACTTACTGAAGTCCTATGCACGACTTATGATCAGTTGGACCTCCTTGAGAGCTCCAGAATTGATCCAAGAATGCAGGAATGTGTGAAGAACAATGTTGCACCAACAAGGCCTTTTATAGTAACATTCTCACCACAAAGCCTTGACAACAAGGTCTAGCACCCACCATAACTAATCAACACTTGTCCTAGTGCTCTAGGATAGTTTAGGGGTCTTTTATAAATGAGAAAAACCAGTTTAATCGGTCATAATCGCGAAACACAGGCTGTTGCCCGTTTTCTGATGCTGGGCACCAGCTAGCGCACCGTTACGCTACACTTGTAGCGGTGCGCTAGCCCGCTATAATGGGCCGGCTGACCTTCGGTGGTAGCGCACCGTTACGCTACACATGTAGCGGTGCGCTAGCCCTGTTCTGGGGCAATTTTGTTGTTGTTTGTCGAAGTCTTGAAAGGGTAACCAACTTGTACGACCTTTAGACATCAATTATCAACTTAGGACCCTCACAAAGTGTATGATCCTGTATAATACCATACCATTTGAACTTGTTCCATTTGAATGCATTTACAAGACCCGAAAACATCGGTTTACCATTCATTTTCTTCGTGAGATCATAACATGCTTTTGCAAGTCCATTATTGACAATAATTCTCTGCAATTAGGGTATACAAGTTGTGTGTAATATTTAATCGGGTCTTGGGATTTATAATTGAGGTCGTCCAGAGGTAACAGTTTAACATGACGCCACTTTAAATCCTGCCGAATAATCTTTATTAAATCCGGGTTTACGACGCGTTGTGTCATACATGACACGTGTCGTTTTATTATTGAACCCGAAATTTCCGAGGTGTTACATCCTCACCCCCTTAAAATAAATCTCGACCCGAGATTTACTGAAACAAGGAAGTATACTCTGCCTAATAATGGCAATCTTACAAATGATTAGAATTTGTATGATCTTGTTTGTTGTTTCCAATGAAACTGTCAGATCCTGAATATTGGACTTACCAATCTATTGTTCTAACAACAGATGTTTAACATTCCGTCTTTACAAGGTCTCCAAGGAGCAGCCTTGACGCCTTTATCCTAACCATTATAGGATAGCTTATCTTAAGTGAGATGGTTATTCTTAATCGTTGTTAAAATAGGGTTGCGGTAATTAGTGCATAAGCAAAATGAACCGTCTTTCTTATTTAACGATATCAAACTTTCTGAATATCGTGTTAGGCTATATGAATCTCCTATTTTAAAATTTACTTAATCAGGTTTTCGGTTATTCCATAATTAATATGGAGTTCTTACAACATTCTAACCCAAAGCGGGATGTTAATCGTAACTCTACCTGCCTCTAGAGAGGTAAACAGGGTAAACTTAGAAGAAGATAACCAAGATACAAGGAGGTTACAGAGATTTTCCGTATCTCAAGCTCCAGTTCACTCATCAACGCTTGTGTCTAATAAGTGATACATTCATGTTATGAGTCCACATATTCCGTTACCGTGGAATATTTATTTGGATAGTTCTATTCCGGATATCTCCGTTGAATACTACTAGTCGACATTAGTACAATATGACCATTGGGATATCTCAGGGGTTCCATGCATTAAACCTCCATGCTGATCAGACATGGAAATAATCTATGGGACACACTAGGATACGCCAATCCTCATATGACACTTTTATCAAACATAGTTTGGCATTCGCAGACGATAGAAAACAATGAAAAAATAATTAAAATAACATATGTTGTCGTACTCTATGCGAAGAAAGAGTACTCTTAGATTTTCAGAAGGTTTTTCTTGCCGATACGAGAAGAATCGGTTACTATGGTTTCCTTGGTAATTTATACCTTGTGGATCATATAAAAGTTTGCTAAGCTTATGGTCTATGAAGATTTATTATTGCCTGTATTGAAAACAGGACACTTAGCAGAAGTTATCATTGATAAATGATAAGGAAGTTTATTGCACAAGTGCTTATATTTAATTAGAATGGAGATTTTCACAAACTAGGCACCTAGCTCAGTTGGCTAGGCGCGCGAAAGGGTGCGGCCGGCCTAGACCCGGGTTCGATTCCGGGGACGGCCAGTTCCACCATTTTTTTTTTTAATCGTACGGACACGTGTAATTACGAGGGTTGTCTCATAAGGAGTCTTGATAATTAATTGCTTCTTATCATTCACAATATGGACTTGATTTTTAAGGCAACCAATCGATTTTTATCACTATATTGGGTCCTTAAGTATGCAACCAAAAGTTTGCTTAAGGATATTAGAAAAAGTGATTTCTAATAGATATTAATATCAATATAGGATTCGTTGGAGCATTTTTGACGTAACATCGTCACTTTCTACCGGGCATTAAATGACCGGAGTCTTAATCAGGTGGAAACAACAGTTCTCAACCTTTATCATTCATAATATATTTATACGTGCCAGTATTAAATAAGTTTCGACATAAACTGCTTGATAACGAAAGGTACATATTATACTATTATTATTCTGCATCATCTCTTGGGCGTTCCTCCTGATAACTCGTGCGTCTGTTCTCTTGGCCTACTCGGGCTTCCTCGCGTACTTAGGGCAGTTGGTCTTTATGTGCCCCTTCTCGTTGCAGTTGTAGCATGTAGCATCTTTCAACTTCTTGCAATCTATGGTTTTATGTTCCTTAGATTTGCAAATTCCACAAGCTCTGAGCTGCGATTTGGATTTTGGTTCGAACCTGCATTCCCCATAATGGCGCTTCTTGCAGGTCTCACATACTGGTTTCTGGTCGGACTTTTGTTTGTTCTTTTTCTTAGAACTCTGGGAGTTATCTACCTCCCTTTTCCTTTTTAGTTCATCCTTTGCATCAGAGGCATGAACGAGATCCTTCTTATGAGTAAGGAAATGTGGTCCTAGATAAAATTTGGACTGAACAACATGGGTCTCCTTTAACTTTTTCACAGCTCTCTTCACAGCTTTTCCAACGGCTGCGTCTATCATAGTTTGAAGAATATCTTTGGAAATTCTAAGGTTTACAATTTCAGCATCATTAGAATGCGTCGCGTCATCAATGGCGCGATTGCTTGTTGTTTTATCCGAGTTTGCCATACTCGATATTGGTTCCTAATACCAATAAAACAATTTCTTAGTTGAAATCCAACAATTACTATTTTTTTTTTTTTTTGATGGCCTTAATATATACTAACCATGGTGTCAATAACCTATACAGGCTATTATAGCACTAACATTCCTAATGAACGTTATTTAAAATATATTAATATTACTTAGCCTAGGTCGTAAAAGACCATCAGTGGCCTTAAAGATTTGGACCTAGTCCATCACTTTTCTGACAGAGGATCAAAACGTCACATCTGTCTTTATTATATTAAAGAATTTAGGTAGCTTGAAAGCTTGCCATAGGAATATCAGAAAAAAGTGATTCCTATTAGATATAAAATATCCATCTAAGGTTTGTTGGAGCATTTTTCTAAAGTATCATCGGTCAATTTATATCTCGTATTAAATGACCGAAGTCCTACTAAGACGGAGACAACGGTTCTCAACAGTGATCGTTCATTATTGAATTACATGTGTCAGCATCAAATGAATTTCTGCATAAACTGCTTGATAAGGAAAAGTACCTGCTATATAGTTATCCTTCTGCACCATCCCCTGGCGTTCCTCCAGAAGACTCATGCGTTTGTTTTCCTGGTCTCTCCAGGCTTCTTTATAAGCTTTGGACAGTTGGTTTTTATGTGCCCTTCCCCGTTACAATTGTAACACGTGGCGTTCTTCATCCCCTTGCAATCTAAGGTTTTGTGACCCTTGGTCTTGCAAATTCCACACAATTTAGCGCGTGGGTCTATTGTACATTTTCCAAAATGCTGCTTTTTGCAGTTATTGCATTTGGGTCTGTTATCAGACTGACTCGAGTTCTTCCTAAACTCGGAATCCTTTTTGCGCTCCAAGCTTCCCTTCTTCTTCTTGTTAGCTTGATGAGAGTTTTCCTCCTCTCTTTCACTTCTTCTCTCGCCAGAAGCCTTAACAGACTTAATTCTGATTGCGTCTAAGGTGAGAGATAAGGATAAGTCCACCACGGACCTATATGTGGTTGGCCTAGATGCTTTAACATTCCCTTTTATTTCTGGTGCTAGGCCTCCAATGAAACGTGTTATGCGTTTAGGTTCAGGTGTGACTAGATAAGGAACCAGGCGGGACATAGTGTTGAAACTTGTCACATATGCCTGACAATCCAAGTTCTCCATGACCAGAGTCAAGAAGTCTGATTCTATCTTTTCTACTTCATGCTGGGGGCAATAGTTTTCCTTGACTAATGCAACAAATTGCTCCCAAGATAAGTTATAGAGTAGAACCTTTCCCGTGGCTTGGAGCAATGATCTCCACCATGCCAACGCTTCTCCTTTGAATGATTGTGAAACAAATTTCACAACATCTTGCTCCGCACAACCGCTGATGTCGACAACAGCGTCCATTTCATCGAGCCATGTCATACAATCGATGGCCCCTTTTTCTCCTGTAAAGTCTCTGGGCTTGCAGGAGACAAAATATTTATATGAACAGGTCTTAACTGGTGCCTCTTGATGAAACACAACTTGTCTAGACGGAATACTCCTTTGATTTGACAAGTCATGAACATCGTCCTCCCTCAACTCGTGGGTGTTAGAAGGGGGCTTACTACGAGCCACAGATAGAGTCTTAGAGTGGGTATCATTTGACTCATCATACTGCCGATCAAGAGCTCGAGTAACAGCATAATCTATTATCGCCTGTAGTTCTGCTCCAGTTACATTAATTCTGGTAGTATCATTGTCCTCTTTCATGTGGCTGCTAACTTCATCTAATCCAGCCATGTAGCTTGATGTCTACATAAACATTGACAATGATTTATTCAGAGATTAATATGGAATCATCATCTTTGACGATTTATCAACCATGGTAATATAAACCATATTGGTTAACTTGTTAGTTATATTAAATTAGTATTTTCCATTATAATTTATCCTAGTTATAAAACATTAAGGATATTAAAGTGGCGCATAAGGCCTAGTCACAAGGACAGTTCTAAATTTTATAAGCCATGATTTCAGAGAATCTAGGCATTAGGGTTTGAATCACGTTCATTACCCTCTCTTGACAGGGAGTTGTAGACTTCGACTGTCTTTTGTCTTTTAGGACAATGGATATAGCCCGTGGGCATTTCCCTTCTGAGGGATGGTTATAATATGATCATCTTTTCAGATGCTATTAGTCGAGATTGTATGGATCCTACCGACTATTATGTTTGGACCTGGTCCAACATTTTTGGACAGGAGACCAAAGACCACCACTGTCGTTGCCTTATCGGAAAACAAGTTTAACCCGTAGGCACTTCATCACTACTGGATGTTTATAATGTGATCATCTTATAGGATGACACGAGCCATGATTTCTAAATCACTAGGCTAGATAAGAAAATTGGAAGAATCTAATAATAGGATGACTGTTGTGATTTTCTCGAGTCACATTTGTCAAGAGTGCTAACACGTTCTTAGGTGTTAACAAGGATTTGAATCTCTTGAGTGGGTTTCACCATCTTGGCCGCGTAGGCTAGGTTTCACCTTTAAGATTATCTTTAAAATGCATACTGCAGGAAGTAAGGATATTTATTTTATTTAGGATTTTTATCATAAATCCTAATTTATAATTTAATAATAGCACAAATGGCCTAGTCGCGTAGACAAGTTTAATTTATAAGCCAAGATTTCAGAGAATCAGGGCAATTTATGAATTTGTAATGGCACAAAAGGCCTAGTCACGTGGACAAGTTTAATTTATAAGCCATGATCGTCTGGGATCGAGGCATTTAGTAATAGCACAAAAGGCTTAGTCACGTGGACAAGTTTAATTTATAAGCCATGATCGTCTGGGATCGAGGCATTTAGGTGCGAATCAAAGTTCATTACCTTTTCTTGACAGGGAGCTATAGGCTACCACCGTCTGTAGTCTCAGAGGACGTTAATTATAGCCCGTAGGCACTTCCCTTCTAAGGGATGTTATTTTCCATTCATTTCATATTTCATGTTTAGAATGAAACTTAATTTAATAATTCCATTATATGAAAATAGAAGTACAGAGTTGCCCTAAGCGGGTCTTTGAAGGGATAATGTGTCCTTAAAGGGACTGAAAGATAAATATGTCCTTATAAGGACTAATAAGGAAACGATCTTCAGTAAAAGGAGTTTCTTCTTCATTTTTATTTCTGAATGCATTCTCCTTGGATGCTCGTTTCATTCTAGCCGCGGTACGAAGCTCAGCATCTCAGGGCTCCGGGTGTGGAGAACTCCTATTACGGCTTCTTCGCTTGGCGACGTATCCAATAAAAATTTGGAAGTAAAAATTTCCAGAGTAGGATTGAAAATATTCCTATGTTAAGTCTAGACTCAGAAGATTTAGGAATGTGCAATTGTGTCATTGAGATTAAACACATAAAGCTAGTGTTTAATTCACTCAATGTTGGCTCTGATACCAACCTGTCACACCCCGATTTTTCCACGTGTCACCGGTGGGCCCGGTGGGGGAGTATCGTGACGTGGTTGGCAACATCATGGTCAAACAACACAATATAATAATGCACAGCGGAAGCAAAAGATAAATATTACATTCCGAATATAAGTAATGTCAGAGTATTACAACGGAAGGTAAAGGATCCACAGGCGGATCAATAAAAGAAAACTGTTCAACAGACTTAAGGCATCTAGAACTTGCAATATTCCCAAATGACGCCCTGAGCTCCCAGCCAATTACGCATAGTACCTGTCACTTAACCTTTTGGAAAATACGTCAGTTTACACTAGTAAATACAATTAACTGACTCATTTTGGAAAAAGAGTTTGAAAAGTGATTCGAGTGCAAACGGCACAAAATATCTTGACACATTGATTAAAATGCACAGAGGCAAAATTAATCTTTTATACTTGGGACAATTTTGTTAATAAAAATCTTGTATCCGATTTACATGGTTGTCCAACATTTAGGGCCGGTGATTATACAATACAAGCCGGACAAGATTAATCGACACACCACAAATATAGTCTCACAAGAAGATACCCTTACGAGTGAGTATACGTTATACATATGCAACAGGAGGTGTTATGTCTACACCTTGTGCTTACGTCGTGGCCATTCACTTTTTAAAATGAGCCAAGGATATCCAGGACACGGTCATTAACCCTCAATGTTATTTGTTATCAATCAATACAGATTAAAACGGGATTATGCAATTTAATCATCTCCGATTAAAAGGTTTCTACACCCGACCAAGCGGTATTTTTATAATACCGTATCCCAAGCCCGTATAAGGGAAAATAAGTTAAAAGTATTTACCTGAGCTAGCAATGCAATTTACACTCAGCCGTATATCTTAATCAGCAAGCACACGTACTTCTACTGGGGCTCTTAATCTGGAACGAAGGTTTTATTAACCTATTAAATTCCTAACGGGTCTTATTTAAGTCGTAACTTAGACCGGTTAGTTTTAAGGAAAGGTTTACGATTCAAAACGCATGATTAAGCGAAGACCGGAATAGAATGTGATTTAGACCCGACAAGTTTGGAGACTTGTATAATATGGGTGAACTAAACACATTCTGGATTTTGAGATAAAACCGATAAGGTTTGACCCGTTTCGGCTAATTTATGTAAACTTGTTACATAAACCGAACCGACGCGTAAGAAGCGTAACGGGTATCCGTAAGAGCCATACACAGGTTTCCTAGGTTAATATGCTTCAAATATGTTGTAACATCAGTAGGATGTCTTTCATTATGCCCCGAACTAATTTAAACACAAACTATGCCCCGTAGGGGTAGTTTGGTCATTTTAAAGGTTTGTAAAAGAGTTTAAATGTTTAACTGGGTTACAGGTCCGATGTAAACAGCAAACATACTCAATTTGATGAGTTATAACAGTAGGCTAAAGTATAGATGTGAAATTTATCATCTTTAACCAAACTAGGCCCCGTAGGGGTATTTTGGTAATTTCACATAAGCCGAAAAGCTCAAAACTGAAGTCTGAGTTTATCAACCTTTGCTTACTGTTAAAATATGATAATTTGCCTCTTATATCAGTAGGTATCAACCCGGGTATGTCCAATATGTTTTTAGAACATACTATGCGTTAAAAACGCTAATTTAGGCGATTAAAGGCCATTACCGGGTTCGATACTTAAATCTGATATTTTATATTTCCAGAAGGCTTAAAATAATTTATTTATCATAACTAATTAGTGGCAAAAGGTTTGGGGTCGTTTCGATAAGTAAAACTCATTTTATGGCCCGTAAGGGCAAAACCGACAATTACCGGATTAAGCCTACGACTACTAGTTATGCTCAGCCTAAAATTAATTAAAAATATTTAAAAATCCCAAAATAATATATTACATTAGTGGGTATTAAGTTTGATACCAAAAGTCGGCTTAACTAGGCTATACGCTAATTACGCCATTATGTTAACATAAAGCATTAGTTTTGCGATATTGAGCATAACTCTTAATCTACAAGTCCAACTGATGTCAAACTTTGCATACAAGTTTATATATCAGTAACTAAGGTTTCTACACTTTTACATTTTCATAAATCATGATTTAAGGTAATAAGGGCATAATGGTCAACATATGAGCTATTAACGGAAACGCGTAAACGAATGGGTCAATCCATGAACCAACCACAGAGGGTTATGCTAACATGTAGCCTGGTCCTAAGGAAACTCTAAGGCATTTCCAAATCATACTAAAGCGGGTCAGAACTGAAAGTCAAAGTGAAAGTCAAACTATGTGACTTTCGGTTCCGAACCGGATCTTAAACAGGAAATAGTCGGGTCGAACATGCTTGGACATGTTCTTACACTTATTACTAAGTTATAACAATAATCGAACAGGTTATATATGATCTAGATAGCTAATTATGCATAATTGTCATTTTAAGCATTATGTTGACTTTTTAAGTGAAGGTTTGACCCGACATTTGACCTGGTTAGGATGGTGATCAGGGGAAACCCTTTTGGGGTTTTATTACCCACATAAATACCATCCTATAACTACTTTTAATTCGAGATAAGACTGAGCCATTAGTGACTAATCTCGAAGTCAAACCGTAATTACGACGGTTTGACTTTTAGCTAATTAACTAAGCTAAAAGCAATTAGAGGAAGATTAGAACACTTACTGAAGTCCTATGCACGACTTATGATCAGTTGGACCTCCTTGAGAGCTCCAGAATTGATCCAAGAATGCAGGAATGTGTGAAGAACAATGTTGCACCAACAAGGCCTTTTATAGTAACATTCTCACCACAAAGCCTTGACAACAAGGTCTAGCACCCACCATAACTAATCAACACTTGTCCTAGTGCTCTAGGATAGTTTAGGGGTCTTTTATAAATGAGAAAAACCAGTTTAATCGGTCATAATCGCGAAACACAGGCTGTTGCCCGTTTTCTGATGCAGGGCACCAGCTAGCGCACCGTTACGCTACACTTGTAGCGGTGCGCTAGCCCGCTATAATGGGCCGGCTGACCTTCGGTGGTAGCGCACCGTTACGCTACACATGTAGCGGTGCGCTAGCCCTGTTCTGGGGCAATTTTGTTGTTGTTTGTCGAAGTCTTGAAAGGGTAACCAACTTGTACGACCTTTAGACATCAATTATCAACTTAGGACCCTCACAAAGTGTATGATCCTGTATAATACCCTACCATTTGAACTTGTTCCATTTGAATGCATTTACAAGACCCGAAAACATCGGTTTACCATTCATTTTCTTCGTGAGATCATAACATGCTTTTGCAAGTCCATTATTGACAATAATTCTCTGCAATTAGGGTATAAAAGTTGTGTGTAATATTTAATCGGGTCTTGGGATTTATAATTGAGGTCGTCCAGAGGTAACAGTTTAACATGACGCCACTTTAAATCCTGCCGAATAATCTTTATTAAATCCGGGTTTACGACGCGTTGTGTCATACATGACACGTGTCGTTTTATTATTGAACCCGAAATTTCCGAGGTGTTACAAAAAATGTCAGGATCAGGAAGTTTCGCGTTGGAGATATGGTATTAAGGAAAGCATTTCAGAATACCACCAATCCTGCTGATGGAAAATTGGCTCCAAAATGGGAAGGCCCTTATTTGATTGAAGCTGAAGCAGGAAAGGGGGCATATAGATTGCTAACCATGGAAGGTGATTTGCTACCAAGAGCTTGGAATGCTGTCCATTTGAAGAAATATTTCATGTGAGCAGGATCCTCATGGCACAAATGATCCTCCCGTTAGGGGTATCCTTGAAGGATCCTTAAAGTATCGGTGATCCTTACTTTGGTAATATCCTAATCTTGAACTATTTCATTTCTTTATTTTCTCATATAAGGATAAGGATCATGTGTCCTTTATCCATCTCTCACGTGATTTTAAGTTTTGAAAGTTCAGGAATCCTTAGCAAAGTATTGGTTATCTGCAGAAGCAATCCGTCCTTTGGGTTTAACCCCAGTTATTTGGGCTTGACCCCAGTTCCGCCTGTAGCGCATGATGATCCTGGTATAGTTCAAGGCAGTGGGACCAGTACTCACTTTAGGGGCTGATAATTCCATTGTACTGGCTATACCTAGGATCCTACGTATAATGGTAGACGTACCATACATCCGTTCCTAAGGTTTCTAACGTTTTCACGTTAGCTAAGGTTTTGGCATTTTCGTGTCACTAAGTTTGGATAGTCGCCAGTTAGGGCCATACTCCAGTTTACATACGATCCTTGGGCTTGTCCCCAGTTATCCTTGGGCTTGTCCCCAGTTATCCTTGGGCTTGTCCCCAGTTATCCTTGGGCTTATCCCCAGTTGCTAACTCTTATCTTATATTGGCTTAGTCCCAAGTTATGATCTATTTCAGGTCCTTGAAGATAAGCAACTAGGGATCCTTGATCCTTACTTCTCTCTAAGGTTTATCTTATAGTTATCCTTATTATGGTTAGGATCCTAACTTGGAACCTCAGGTATGATCCTTAACTATTTTTAATTCTATTCATTATTTATTTGAATAACCCTTAAAATTTGACAACTAGACTTGTGATCCTTAAAATGTATTGCTTTTGGGATTCTTTAACTATAGGATATTTGATCGTGGATCATGTCCTAAACATTTTCAATCTGACTTATTCAAAATTGTTTATTCAATAAATGTGCATCAAAACAAAGGAGAATTAAAGAAACAAAAGGATAACAACACAAGATAAGCGACAAAAGGTTAAGATTTTATTTATTAACAAAAGACTAACCCTTAAAAGGTTGTCAAAATTACCTACTCCGAGCATCTACCAGCAAAACGTGGCCCGTCCGCTGGGGTAGGTAAAAGGGTGTCCATGATAATAAGTTCAAAAGTAGTGCAGGAATATAAAGGCGGCAGGATCACAATGGCTTCATCCCCCAAACAGAGGATCCCTCCACCATTTGCAATCCTGCCTATTGTCCAAAGGATCATACATGATCCTTAATCCTAAAAACTATTGTTCAGTACAAACCATCAAATTGTTCAAACAAAACAACCATCAAACTAAAAAACAATTGGGCTCCAGCTATGTCTAGAAGTTTCCATCATCGCCCAATCATGCATCCTAAACCTTCCCTGCATCACCACCTCCGGCTCCACTTGCTTCACCACCTTCACCCTTGCCTCCAGCCTCAATCGCCAAAACTTCCTCAGTCTCATCATCATCTTCAAGATCAGCCAACCTTACTTTCCAGCCCTCAACATCCCAGCTGCTTTTGTCAAAGTTAGGATCTTGAGCTTCCTGGGCCCTTCAGTTTTGTCTGATACATTGTGATGGAAGCAGAGACCTTTGCACCTTCTATGAGATCATGCTTTTCATAGTCAAGGTCAATCAGGAGTTTAGCCGTTTTAGTCTTGGCATCTTGGAGTTCCTTCTGAAGGTCAGCAATTTTGAGGTCCTTAAGCACTGCAACCTGTTGGAGGTCAGCAATCTTCTTGTCCTGCTCCTCGACGTTCCCCACATAGTCCTCAATCTCAGCGAAGTTCTGCAAAAGAGATAAAAGATAAGGTCAGGACCAAGTGATCCTCAAATCAGCAGGATATGTCAGCAGGATATGCCAGCAGGATATACAGGCAGATACAGTGATCCTTACATCATTGAAGTACTCGAGGAATTGGTGACGGATCAGAGGCAGACCCTACAAATCCTCAGCCTCGGAGGTCTTTCTCTTTTTGCCACCCCTTCCTTTAGTGGGTGCCTTGGGAATGGAGATGCTAGGACTAGTAGTGGACCTTTTCTTCCTGGGTCTAACAGAATCAAGGTCAGCCGTGTCGAATTGAGAAGCAGGCTTGGTGGATTTTCCAACACCTACACAACCAAAATAAGATAAGTATCTTCACTTAACTTATATTTCACTATTTATTTAAATTTTAAACAAAGATACTTACTTGACATCGTGACAGAGCCTGAGGATACCTCCTGAGAATCTTGGGTTGTTGTCTTGAAAGTTCTTGCTTCAGGATCAAGTTTCTTGAAAGCGATGAGTCTCTCTTTAGCAGCAGGAGACAATCTGAGGTGTGAGACGGTGATAGCTGCATAACAAGAAAGCAAAAATATAAGTAATCCTTACATCAAAAGAAAGTTTCTGGTGATCCTTCTCAGGATCCTCCACCCTACCATGGGTAGCCCATTTCTTGGGTAGATCCTTTCCATCCTCAATAGTATCTCTCTTGACGAAAAAGAAACACCGCTTCCAATTAGCATCGTTCTTGGTGGCTTTGAAGATCGGGTGTTCCTCACCAGGCTTACGTTTAAACAAATAACGATGAGAACCAAATGTAGTAAGATCATACAGCTCTCCCAGCTCTGACATTCCTAGGTATATTCCTTCCTGCTCGATGATCCTTTCAAGGGTATACAAAACCCTCCAAATCATCGGCATGGCTTGGATATAAGAGATGCCGGTTAGGGAAAAGAAAGATTGGGTGAAGGCTGGAAAAGGATATGTATAGCCTATGGTGAACGGAGTGACAGGAAAAGCAACCCACTTGTCGGAAATATGATCACTCAGGGCATTGGGATCAAAAGGTCTGAACTCGGTGTTCGCCGGGAAGCAGTGGCGGATCCTATCAATCTGTGCATCATTGAAACAGTAGCGTTCTTTTATGGAATCTTCGATGATCCCCTGGCTTTTCGGTGGGCTGTTTTTCGGGTGATCCTTAGCTGGGGAATTCCGGAGCAACATCTTTGATAGAATGGTGAAAAGAAACGGAAAACAAAGCAAGAGAAGGAAGAAGATGAAGAGAGAATACCTGTTTATCTTCGGAATGCAGTTATAAAGGGAGTCTCTCTGAAATTTTAAATGCATTTGATCCTATCTCTATCTCCTATTTATAATCATGATTGTGCAGGGTTGTCACTTCTGTGACGTCATGGTTGCAACGGATAGTTCTACGATAACGGCTATATTTACGATAGTTAGTTGCAGATAAGATCAGGAAAATATAATTCGCTTATTTAACATTTCACTCCTTATATTTTGGGGGCAATTGTTAGCGGAGGATTTTCTAACAATTAGTGATCCTTATTCGTTATCCTAATTAATGATCCTTACTTCTGTGACAGATAGTGATCCTCAGAAGAGCTTCAGGATCAGGATCATGGATCACTTTAAGGATCCTCATACTGACGATTGTTTGTTTATGTTTTGTATTACTTCGCAGGAGTAACAAGCTTGACTTGGTCTTGGCAACGTTACTATGGAATATTCCACGGGTATTTCGCACACGTTTGACTGGAAATGGACGTTGTGGAGAACGTGGGAGCTTGGCACAAAAGTCGGATAGTTTGTTATTGTAGCTAACTTCTATTTTTAAAGGGGTGACGAGCTAGAATTAGAACACTTAGTCATTTTTCAGCTACACACACTCTCATACAATCGCACTCTTGAAGCTCTCGGCAAACACTTAACAGTTTTCACTCACTTTTACACATTTCACACTAGTGATCCTTGTACCTGGCTCGTTACTATCCGAAGTTGTAAACATTTATTGATTTATTTGAACTTGGTGATCGGTAGTTTCCATCACCCGGGGTTTTTTGTGCCGGAGATCAACTCTTGATCAAGGGCTTTTTCCCCGTATAAATCCTTGTGTCGTTTGTGCAATTTACAATGAAGTGATCCTTATCATTGTTCTACATTCAAAGCATCATTCCCCGTAACAGAGAGTTTGGTTGCATTATCCTCATCAGATTTTTTGACCAAAACAATGACGATGAATGATATCCCGAATTATAACTTGGAGATTTGTTCTTTGATGAATCACCTGCATTGTCAGTACTAAAGGCTATACCAACCTTTGGTGACTGATTATTTAACAACATATTCTTCCGGTAGTACAGATCAAGATTCCGCTGATAACTCGAACTGGACATTTTGTTTTGTTTTTGTAACTCTAGATCATGTCCTTCAAGTTTTTCAATCAAACAATCCAACGTGATCTCATCAAACTTAGCATCATTCTTCAGTATTATCACGAATGTTTTCCAATCATCAACCTGCAGTAATGCCTCGACGAGTTTATCAACAATCTCTTCTCTGTCTTTGTTGATTCCAAACCTCTCTAACTCGATCTTCAGATGACAAAATCTTTCTATCATTTGTCTAACAGTTTCGCCCTTCATGCAGCCGAACATATCAAACTCCTTTTTCAGCAGAGAGATTTTTTTTCTTGATGTCTTTACCGCCTTTAGCTTTTAGTTTTAATGCTTCCCACATCTAGGGTTGTTCATAAAGATCGCGACTCGTAGCTCACTCGAAAGAAGCTCGAGAAAAACTAGCTAAAAAAACTCAATTTGAGATGACGTGAACCAAGCTGGCTCATTTTGTAACCAAGCCCAGCTCGAGCTATGCTCGGCTCAGCCCATGGCTCGGCTCGTTGGCTCGTTCTTAGGCTCGTTTAACTCTGACGTAAAGCTCAACCCAAGTTTAACCGCCTGAATTAATTTCGAGCTTGAGCTCGACCCCCCACCCTGGCTCGACTCGGCTCGACTCGTTTACAGCCCTACCCACATCGATTTGGAAGTTTCACCATGTTGGAGTAAAAATAGGATATCCTCTCTAACCGATTGTTGCAATAATGTTACCATTTTTAGTTCGTTAGAGTGGTCCTTTTATCAGTTTCTGAAAATTGTTTTATTGTAAGTAATACATTTTGATCATTCACCGGTTTTTCATAACCAAAAGTTAACATAATCAAACTATCGTAAGCATAAGCTTTCACCCAATTTTCAAATCTTGTACTCCCCCAAAGGTAATCTTCGATGTTCATTAGTTTAGGTGGCTTTTGATGATTTCCGTAAACATTATCAGGATTTAAACTTTCAGAAATCACATTTGAAACAGTTTTTGTCACGGGTGTAGTTTCAGTTATGGATTCAGACGTAAACGCATTGTAAAACGTATTGTAGAATTCTTCAACCATGATTACCTGCAAACACACAATCAAAAACTTGATCAAATTTGAAAAACAATACAGGATATTTAACTATCTTTGGTTCGGATGAATAGGTCCGGATGGGCTTTGGTTCGGATGGACTTTGGTCCGGTTGGGTTTTGGTCCGGATGGGAAAATGCTTATCCAGGTGGATGGATATGTGTCTATCCGGATGTATGGAAATAAGTCTATCCGGACGGATGGGCTTTATGACTATCCGAACGGATGGACTATGTAAATTTCGAACACCTCTGAACAAGAACAGCCATGTTTTTCAAAGATTTGAGGTCGTTTTTGTTAGAATTTTACTCTGAAACTTTGAAGGATTGATTAAAAATGGTTTTCACACAACATATACAAAATTTAGCCAATTTTAATCGTGAAGTCTTTGTAGATCTGAGTTTTAAGTTCAAAAAGAAATGTAGAAGATGAGTAGAAGAAGATCTGAGTAGAAGATGAAGAATTCAGCTCTGATGATGATGAATCAACTTCAATATTTGTGTCTTCAATCCGTGCAAACAATCACCCGCTCTGATACCACTTGTGGATTCGAATCCTGGATCGATTCCTTAACCGTTGAATGCGTATGAACACGTAAGTTGTGTGGAATCCAATCACGTGTGTGGATCAGACACAAAGAAGTAATTAACTGTTGATTTCTATTGATAATATGACAAGTACAATACCACAAAATCAAATGGATAGAGTTTCCCCACTCTAGTCACAAAAGTTCTCTAATGACAAGACCCTACACACATATTTATAGGCAGTGTTCATACGGATCAACAGTACCAGTGGATGGACTCCATCCGGTCGGATGGACTAGCTTGAAATATATCCGGATGAATCAGATTACACATCTGACCGGATGGACTGTATGTCCATCCGTCTAAATGAACTTCAACATACATTAACTTTGCCTTTTACTCTGTTCAACACCAGTCTTGTATCATCTGATTAAGCTCCGATACGTGATTGATGGAAGTAATAAACATTATGCACTAACATGAATTCATGCTCTTGCAAAATCAAACAGCTGAGTATTATGATTAGCTCTTAGATTCTAGAAGGAATACGGCATGTAAGATAATAAAAAGAGCACTTTTTTCCCAAGGTCTATTATTAACTTTGAAGTTAAGAAGTATCCATATGGAATGAGAGTGTAAGAAAATGTATGTTTGTTCAAAGTACATTTGTATATCATGTTATTACACCAAGAATGATTCAGTTTAGCGTCATCGAGTTGTGTATAAAACTAGTTTTATTAATATGAATCATATGTATTTGTGTATGTTTGGAATTTATTTAAAAATAAAATTGGAATTTCCTAAAATATGTAAAATTATAAAAATGAATTTCTTTTCAAAAGAAACACATTTGGTGTTGTTGGATTATTTGGTGTGTTGCCATCTCTAGACTCCCTTTTTTTAATGGTGTTAGCTCGGTGGCAACGATGCCTCTTCCAAAGGTTTCTAACACATTCCAACCTCTCCTTACCCGAAGTTCGATTATGTCCAGAGGTGCGTGCTCCATATTTTTACATTTTGCATGTAGTGAGAATCGAACGGGTACCTACCTAGGACTCTAGGAGGAAAGCTCTAAGACAAACCCTCTGACGAGCTGGGCTATTCCATGTTGGCCCACCTATAGCTTCACTGTTATTTATAACATGTTTAAATTATGTTATGTGGTTGTTTTGTTTAAAAATTGTGGTTTGACACCCAAATAACTAAATACAATGTGTTATGTGTTACGTTTAGAGCTGGGTTTATCATCACAAGCAACGATTATTTCCTTTTAGGTAAATATGTTATTTATGTAACTATGTGAGTTATGTCGGATTATTGTACTTGTAACTAACGGAACTTGTCTTTGTGTTGCGTACAAGAACAATTTCTTCTCCGTACGTTATATTATTATGTTGTTGGTCCTTTATTCTATATGTAGTATTGATTGTATTTAGTTACACGGGTGGTTTTTTAACATACGCCTTGTTATAATATTTTACTACTATTGTCACGTATTTACAAACGTAAATTATATTAGAAGAGTTAAAAGATGTCTTTTTTTCATATTTAACTCTTAGTTTGTTTTAATTTTATGTTTTAAATTTTCATTCACTATTTGTTTAGTGCAACATAGTAAGTGTTTTTATTCTATCTAATGTTTTGAATATATGAATTGTCCTATTTATTTATATAATATCAATTTATAACATGTTTGTGCTATGTGGTCTTGTACATAATGCTTTAACACTTTGTTGTGTTGTTGCATAATGTATTTAATTGACACTTAGTCACCACATGATACATATGGTAGTTGTAAGATTGGTTTTGAGGGTTTTTTTTTTTTTTTTTAAATAGATTTTTTCTTTTTAACCCTAAATTTTGAGATGAGATATGAAAAGCTTTAATGGAAGAATGCTCTTCTATTTATTATAGACATTCTTTTGAGGAGATCTTTTGAAAATGCAAAAAGTAAATTACTTTTGAATCTTTCTATCTTTTTTTTAGAACGGCGACTTTCAATTTATGCAATCAAGGTCGCATCTTCCGTAATGGGAGACCCACCACCCTACTCTGACCAGTTATGTTGTCTTAACCGGGCCTACACTGACATCAGAGTTTGGCTAGATGTTCAAGGAAAAACCACACAGATACTCGCGCGAGTGATTAATAGGGAGTGACCCCCACCTATGTGTAAAACCTTGATGGCTTCAAGGCTCAAACCCCAGACCAAGGCTGGTTCCCAAACCTTATCATTGCCTTTGGTGTTCATTGGGCCAAGGGCTAGGAATTTGAATCTTTCTATCTAATTTGACTTTTTATTCTGGCGATGCATTATTACTTTCTATATGAGCTTCCCATTTGGCCTTCGTATATTTTTGCACAATATAAATCATTTTATCTAAGAGCATACGTAGTGGGGCGGTATAACCCCCCATAGCGCCGCCAAAACGCCGGCCACACCAAAACTCCGGGCGCTATGTTTCAAAAATGGGGGGAGGGCGCCAGATTTTTCGCGGCGTTATTTTTGTTTGGTTAATTCATTTGGCCAATCAAAAAATAGAAGAGTTTTTTATATTAATTAATAAAACTTAAAATTATTAAATAGGTAATGATGGGTATGGGCTTTATGACTACGGGCTCTAGTGATATAACGCCCCATAAAGCCCCCGTGTGACGTGGCACGACACGTGTCGCATAACGCCCCACAAGGGGCTTTATGACTACGGATGACCTAATTGTTAATCAAATTAATATTAATGTTTGCAGACAAATGAACTTTTAATATGAGTTTTATAAATAAAATTCAGCTTTATTATTATTTTGAAACATTAGAAAAATCTTTACTTTTATTTAAAAGCAGATAAAATAAATTGAATCATTGCTTTTAGAAATTTGGGTAATGATTTAAGGAGATACTTTTAAGGCCCTTTAGAAGACTTCACTTTTGTTTTGTTATTTTTAAACTCAAAACACATATTATCATTTTACTGTAATTTTAGTTTAGATTTATGTTAAACATGTATAGACCTGACGCCTTTTAAAAAAATCTAGACTGGATGATAGTGACAATTGGTTTGTCTGTGTTAAGACATTAATTAACTACATATACATTTACAAGTTAGGGGAATAGTGTCAGGCACCTCTTCCCTGTTCGACCAACCCATTTTTAACTTAATTTTATTCATAGTTTAATATTACGCTTTCGTTATTCGTTTAAAATTATGTTTTTACCCCCAGCTCAAAATAAAATTATAATTTTGCCCCTATCTCAAAATTACGTTTTTGTCCTCGGTTCAAAAACCCATTGTTAATTTTTTTCCCAGTTTAAAATTACGGTTTGGCAGCTTGCCTGGCACTTCCCTATTCGACCAACCCAATTTTAACTTAATTTTATTCCCAGTTTAAAATTACTCTTTCGTTCTTCATTTAAAATTACGTTTTTACCCCCAGTTCAAAATAAAATTATAATTTTGCCACTATCTCAAAATTACGTTTTTGCCCTCAGTTCAAAATCCCATTCTTAATTTTGTTCCCAGTATAAAATTACGGTTTCGCCCTCCGTTTAAAATTACGTTTCTGCCCCTAGTTCAAAATAAATTGTTGTTTTTGCCCCTACATCAAAATTACGATTCTGCCCTCAGCTCAAAATTACGTTTTTACCCACAGTTCAAAATAAAATAATGTTTTCCCTCCCAAGCTCAAAATTATGATTTTACCCTCAGTTTAAATTTATGATTTCACCCCCAGTTCAAAATATAATTTTGATTTTGCCCTCTATACAAACATACATGTTATGATAGAAAAATATTCGGCTTATTGCCCCGCAACGCGGGCGGGGCAAAAACTAGTTTATAAAACATTTATAAAAGATTGAGTCACATTTAGAGTTTAGTTGATCCATTGTCACTTTGTTTATATTTCTTTTTTCATTCTATAAATAAACGAAGTAATAAATTTGATTAAAGTACTATAAAAAATTAATAATGCATTATAGCAAATATTAGCTTGTAAAAATTTAATACACTTGGCCCATTGGCATCTATCAGCTGACTCGTTTTTTTATAATATAATGAAATAGCCACTTTTATGTGTGGGCATAAATCCAAGAATCATTATAATCTATATTTCGTAAATGCAACTACTTGTTGGATGACTCGTTAATCGCTAGTCGGCCGGTGAGGTAGGGACTAGCAATTACTCGGGATTAATTGGATCAGGTTTTTATATGTAATTTTCAGTTTGAGTAAACTTCCGTTTTGCTACCTTTGGTTTCGTCGTTTTAACGGTTTTGCCCCAATAATTTAAAAACGAGCATTTTCCTCCAATAGTTTACATGTTTTTCCCATTCTGCTCCCCGCCTCTAACTCCATCCAAATTGTTTGTTAACTGAAAGGGTATTTTGGTAACTTCCTAAATAAAAGTAAGGATATTTTGGTAATTTACCTATAAAGATATTTTTAATTTATATATAATATATGCATACAATATATACCACAACACATACATACATACATACATACATACATACATACATACATACATACATACATACATACATACATACATACATACATACATACATACATACATACATACATACATACATACATACATACATACTACACTCTCTCATCTCTCACCCTCAACCATCAACATCCTATGACGCCACCACCATCCGCCGCCGTCATTACCACCACCACCCCCCGCCACCGTCACCACCACCCGCCGCTCTCACAACTCTCTCGCTCTCTCTCGCTCTCTCTCTATATCTGCCACCACCACCACTATCTCTTTCTTTCTCTCTCTCTCTCTCTTTCTTTCTCACTGTTTTTCTCTATCGCTATACTTGCCACCACCACCAACACTCTCTGGATAAACTCTACAGCAGTCGGAAGTTTCTGGTCACCGGAGGTTTCAGATCTGGCCACCGTAGTTTATACACTAACGGTTTTCTCTAATCTAGGGTTTGCTCAAATCTGATTTCGTGTGATCAAGTTTTGGCTGGGTTTCGTTGAGCTCCGATTTAGTGGGGTAGGTTTTGCTCAAATCTAATGAAGATGATGCTAATGGCGGTTATGATTTAAAAAGAGAGAGAGAGAGAGAGAGAGAGAGATTGATATTGGTAGCGGCAGCTGGTGGTTAGTGTTGGCGGCGACGGTAGTTGATGTTGGAGACGGTGGTAGTTGACTGTGTGGGTGTTAATAGGATGGTTGGTGTTTGAAGAAACACCAAACTATTCTGGTGATTAGTTTGTGATTTGTGCCTCAACAAATAAGGTTAATCTTCTTTATCTCGTCCAAGTTGTGATGCGATGATCCTGCAAAACACTAAACACACCGTTAAGCTCGTTACGAGGAGGGGAATAGGGGGTTCTCCTCGTAACCACCCTCCGGCGTGAGAAAAAATATATGATTTGAGGATATAAGTGTGTGATTAAGAGTGAGAAAGCAAGGAAGCAGAATCCTTAAACCTAGAGGTGAAGGTCACTATTTATAGCCAGAGTGGTGTAGAAGGAGATGGGCTGATGGGCCTTGGACCTATAGTCGATAACAAGGAATATCCGTTTTGTCCCCTCTGCCACGACCGTTGGTGCTTCTGGGCGAGAGGGAAGCTGGCGCACGCTGAATGGATCCACGTGGCCTGACCGTTGTCCTTGCTGTTTCGTCTGTCATCAGTGTCCAAGTGGAGATCGTCGAGCAGATGTCGGCGCACGGTGATTGGTGCCACGTATGCGTCCTTGTATACCTTCTTGTCTCCTGTACGATTGTTAGTCATGGAGTGTGATCAGATACAGCCTGTTGGACGCTCATTGGTCCACTGCTCTGCCACCTGTACCTTTGGTACTTATCCTTGGATTACTTGCGCTTCTGTCCTCCGCGCGACCACCAGGGGTATCCTGTGTAGCCGGCGCAGGATCCAGGAAGTGAGGGTTTTCATCCAAGAAGCCAAGTGTGAAATCTAGTCTTTTTTTATCCTGAACCCGTGCGCAACCTAGGTTACACCTGATTGGAAGGCGCGAGGTGAAAAAAGATACCAAATTAGTCTGTTAAGGGTATGCTCTTGCGCACGACCTGATTGGTCGACGTAGGATTTGGGATCCTACCCCTTCAGTGTTGGACGAAGAGTTATGCATACGCAGAAAAACAAAAATAAATCATGAATTTTGAATCTGAATACATTATTTGTATTTTAAATCGTGACATATAGAAAAAAAATGGATTTTGTTTGAATTAATAATTAATGTATATTAATTTAAAAATGGATTTAAAGAATTAATAATGAATAAATAAATCCTTATATCTAAAATTACTGAAATACCCCTATCTTTAATTGAATGATATAACTGAGTTAAGAGCTGGGGAGCAAATTAACAATAAAGTGGAAACATCAAGGAGGAAAATGACTATTTTTAAATGATTGGGGTAAAACCGTTAAAGAGACCAAATTACAAGGAGCAAAACGGACGTTTACTCTTTCAGTTTATGTATACATATACACATTTTTATAGGTAAATGTTTTAAGTAGCTAGGTTTAAACTTTTACTCAACTCATTTTTGTAAGTATACTAGATTAATTGTTGGAATTCACATGGGTTGGTTGGAAACTGGTCGGAATTAGAGGTTTTAGCCGGAATATACAGATTTTTTTTGCTGGAATTGCCGATTTTTGGCCGGCCGACTAGGTCCAACTAGGCCCAACTAGAGCTGTCTAGCGATTAATGGACTGATTAACGAAAAATTACTCGGTTACTGGCCGACAAACGATTAATCAGCGACTAGTTGCGATTTTTACAACACTGCTTATAATATATAGCCTTGTTTATTTTGGAGATCAGAGATTCAAAAAAAATAGTAAGGGGTCATCAATAGTAATGTTAACTAGTAACCTGATTTATATAAATATATTCCTCAAACCCGTTGCATTAGTTTGGTTAGACTCGTTGAATCGGTAAGCTTGATTTACCTTTCATGTTGTGGGTCTGAAATAATTTAAACATGTCTCGGTCCTGACTCAAGATTCAACCTTACTATAAATGCATGAATGGGGGGCCAATCATTTTGTCCATATAAAGTCTTTTTACTGTTGTGAAGCCCGGCCCAAATAAAAAGCATCCGAGAGAATATATTTTAATGATTGTTTTGAAAACTAGTCGGTTTGACCGGTTAAACTAAGAATCGTTGGTGTCGACGATTTGGTTACGAACGTGCCACGTCTGAGCAAGCTAGAAAAAATCAATGAAAACCCAATGTGTAGACCATTTTATAACATTGATTTTAACCTTTCCAATGAATTATTGTTTTCTCTAATTTTATTCTCGAATTGTATCCTACGAGAAATTGCTAAAATAATGATAATTTACATAGTATAAATTAGGAAAAGTTGATGCAGAGGTGTTGTACCCTATGCTTTGAGGGGTTTTAAAAATTGATATTACACTTTTAGCCCAAAACTATTTTATTTTATATTTTTAACCTAAAAGCTTTTAGTTTTTCCAGTTTCACCTCACACATCTTTTACTTCAAATTTTGATCCCTACGCTTTTCATATTTTGCAAAATTTTCGTTTTACGTTTCGTTCTCAAATTTTGCGAGTTAACACGATACAACATGCGTGTGTGCTTTAGTGTTTTAACGTCGTCTATTTTTTTTCCCGCTTAACAAGTTTGTCACAACGCTCCAGTACTAAATCGAGTTAGTTGTTATTTTCTATGTTTTATGTGTCGGTCTAATTTCTCCGCATTAAGATGGCGCCACTTTACTGTTGATAGTCATTGACTTCAGTGTGGTATTGGTGCTATTTGTCATGGTTTTACGCCCACGCCGCAACACGTGGAGGGGGGAGGGTGTCACACCCTCAAAATCCACATGCGGAATACTACCGCGAGACGTGTGACTGACCATGATCCAACCATCAATCATACTGAACAATAATAATAGGAGCGTTCACCAACCATAAAGGTTAGTGATAACCATAGTTGTTAGGGGAGGATTTTCTAAATCCTAAGGATCACGGGTCCTCAACTGCTACCAGGATCATAGATCCTCAATTCTGTTTGAATTAAGGATCCTCAGCAGGTGTCACATGATCAGGATTCAGGATCACTGTTGTTATCCTACTACTAACAATTGTCTTCCTTGTACCTAAACTTGTTTTGCAGGAACAAAGGCATGGACCAAGTCTCACCGAAATTCCTGGAGTATATTCCCTCAATATTCCGCACGTGCTTGACCATTGTGAACGTTATGGAGATCGTGGGGAGATTGCACAAATTGCGGATAATTAGTTAGACTAGTTATTTTCTAATTTAAAATGGGGATAACAAGCTTGATAGGAAACACTTAGCAAAATTAGCAACTACACACACTCGTAACAGCTCTCAGTCAGCTCTCAAGCAATACTTGGCGATTTCATACATTTTATTGCACATTGCACACTAGTGATCCTTGTAACAAGCTTATTATCATCCCGAGTTGTAAACTTCTTTTGTTTAATCTTAGTTGGTGATCGGTAGTTTCCATCATCCGAGGTTTTTTATGCCGGAGATCAACTCTTGATCAAGGGCTTTTCCTCGTTTAAATCCTTGTGTCACTTGTTCGTTACATTTCTGAGTGATCATTAATATTGTTCATTGATTCAAGCATCACACCCCACAACAAAAGATTTGGTTACATTAACTTTGCTTGATTTTTGACCAAAACAGTTTGGCTCCCACCGTGGGGCAATTGGTGCTTTATTCCTAAGTAATTCTTGTTTTTGTGATCGTTCCGGTTCGTTACAACCAAGCAGATGGCTTCTTCAGTAAAGAGCACTTCAAGTTCAATGCCGGCAATGAGTTATCACAGGGCGTTCCTCCTTTGCCTCCACCACATTCTGGATCCCAGAAGAATGCTGAAAATGCTGCAAAGAGACAGAGCCCCACTTTCCCAAAACCACCAACTTCTTCTGTTTCTTCTAATCCTACTACTAATGATCTTTTTACTCTGATTTTGCAGATGAGGGATCATATACAAGAGCAGGACAAAACCAACGAAAGGATCCTCCGGGAGATCGGTGACATCAAGAAACAGAAGAGATCAGGGGATGATCACTCTCCTCTGGCACCAAGGTCACTGGATTTTGACACTCCAGCCGTAACCGCCTTGCAATCTGCAGCTCCAGACATCCAGTACCAGAGTGGACCATTGGAAAGGCGTTATGGAGCAACAACTATGAGTCAGGCTTTTGGGTCTCACTTCCAGCCTCAAGGATCCAGTTTTCAGCCTTCGGGATCCTCTTTTCAGCATCAGGGATCCTTCGTCAGCTCAGGAGGATATTTGGGAATGCACACTGTCCAAGGATCCTCTCAGGTTCAAGGATCCTCTGGGGTTCAAGGATCCTTTGGGGTCCAAGGATCCTCCGGGGTCCAAGGATCCTCCGGGGTTCAAGGATCCTCATTTCAGGTTCAAGGATCCTCTCAGCTTCAGGGATCCTCTCAGGTTCAAGGATCCAACATCTTTCAAGATCAAGGATTCTTGAGAAGTGTACAACCCCCAAGCACAGATGTTCATCAAGGAGACTTCATTCGAATGCAGACCATTGCCTCTTCTGGTCCTTCAATCATACCAGAATCCCGTCAATATGGATTCACATCTGCAATTCCTAACCTGAATCCTCCGGGAGGTAACACTTTCAATAATTCTTATAACACTAACCATGGTTCTATGCAGGATACAGGTATCAACCAAGCTATGGCTAGGGAATTACAGAAGCTGAAGGATATGATATCCAGCGTTCCAGGAGTGGTTAAGCCCATTCCTGAAGTTGCAGATGGGAGCCATAGGATATCTCGTTTTGCACCACCTATTTGTGATGCTGAGATACCCAAAAGGTTCCAGATTCCAACTATGAAGCTGTATGATGGCTCAACGGATCCAGAGGAACATGTAGCTCAATATAGAGAGAGGATGGAGATCAACCCTATCCCAGAGAGGTTAAAAGAAGCATGTCTATGCAAGGGTTTCGGATCCACACTTACAAGATTTGATCTTAAATGGCTGCTAAGTCTTCCCCCTTACTCTATTACTTCATTTGCTAATCTAGTTAATCTGTTTAATAGTCAATTCTCATGTAGTAGAAAATTTGAACGTTTAACTAGTTAGTTAAGCTGTTTAATAGTCAATTCTCATATAGTAGAAAATTTGAACGTTTAACTAGTGATCTATATAGGGTAACACAAGGTCAAAATGAATCACTTAGAGATTACATCACTAAGTTTAGTAAAGAATCCTTAGATATCCCTAACCTGGATATAGCTACGGCTGTAAAAGCCTTTAAAATGGGTTTGCTTAGGGATTCATTATTCTATGATGATCTTGTTATGACCCCATGCAGGAATCTTGATGAAGTGAGAACCAGGGCCCTTAGATTCATCCGACTAGAGGATGATAAAAGGATCCAGGAGAGATTGGCAGGATCCTCAAAACAGAAAAAGCAAGGATCCTACTTTAAGAATAATAAGTTCAAGTCCTACAACAAGTCTGATAACCAGAATGTGCATGCAGTAGAACAATAAGAGGATGATGAGGATTATCCTCCAATTTCTAAATACTGTTTTTCTGTTGATAACAATGAACTAATTCTTGCAATGCAGAATCTAGGTGAGAAAGCAAGATGGCCAAGGAAAAGTGATAAACCAGCTGCTACAAAAGACAAATCCAAATGGTGTGCATATCACGAGGATTTTGGGCATCTCACTGAAGAGTCTATTGCACTTAGAAAAGAAATTGGATACTTTTTAAGCAAGGGGCACTTGAAGGAGCTTTTGGGACGAAAGAAATCAAGGACCCAGGATCCTGAAAGGATCCCGGAAAAGGCTCCTGCTCCTCCAGCAGATGCACAAGTTATAAACTTCATATCCTGAGGATCAGACATTTGTGCTAGTTCCTTTTCAGCAGCCAAAAGACATGCCAAGGAAACCAAGATGGATAATGGAGATAGACCCATCCGGACCTCCACTGTCACCAAGGATAAAATTATAACTTTTGATGAGGATGATCGTCTTGATGTTCAGGATCCTCATCATGATGGTCTTGTTATTACTCTGTTTATTTCTAACCATTTTGTTCGCAGGATCCTGATAGATGGAGGAAGCTCAGTAAACATCATTCAGCTTGATGTCCTCAGGAAGATGAACATTTCTGAATCAGACATTGTGCCAAGATCCTCTGTTCTTGTGGGATTCAGTGGAGAAACCAAGAATACATTGGGGGACATCAAACTCCCTATCTATATTGAAGGACTTCATTCTTATCAAAAATTCTGTGTCATAGATTGCTTATCCTGTTGTAATGTTATCCTTGGCAGGCCATGGATACATGACATGAAGGAAGTCCCATCTACCTATCATCAGTGCGTGAAGCTACCTAGTCCATGGGGGTGGTGAAAATTGAGAGTGACCAGCAAGAAGCTAAGAATTGCTACACATCATCAATGAAGCCAGCCTCAAGACCAAGGGAGCAATAGCAATTAAAGCATCCTTCAAGAGATGTCTTGGAGGCAAGAGAACATGATGTGAAAGAAATCCTTATGGATCCTCATGATCCTGAATCCATAGTCTTCATAGGATCAGGGATCCTCAGCAACATTGAACAGGATCTAGTTTCCTTCCTTAAAAGGAGAAAAACTACCTTTTCCTGGAAGCATGAGGACATGACAGGTATATCTAAAGATATAATTACTCATAAGCTTGGCATTTACAGGTCATTCAAGCCAATTCATCAAAAGAGGAGGAAGTTTGCACCTGAAAGGAATGCTATTATATAGGAAGAGGTAGATAAACTACTTCGAGCAGGTATGATAAGAGAGGTTAAGTATCCAAGATGGTTAGCCAATGTGGTTGTTGTTCAAAAGAAAAATGGAAAGTGGAGGGTATGTGTCGATTTTACTGATTTATACAAGGCATCTCCCAAGGATCCTTTCCCATTACCCCACATTGATTCCATGGTGGATGCTACCGCGGGTCATGAGTTGTTGACTTTTATGGATGCTTCATCTGGATTTCAACAAATTCAGATGGAACCATCTGATCATGAGGATACAACCTTTATGACCCCAACTGGTATATATTGTTATATTGCTATGCCATTTGGACTAAGGAATGCAAGTGCTACTTTTCAAAGGCTAGTCAATATGATGTTCAAGGAACAAATTGGACACACTATGGAAGTCTATATAGATGACATGGTGGTTAAGTCCAAAAGAGCTGAGGATCACCTTAGAGACTTGGAGGAAGCATTCAATATCCTTGATACATTTAATATGAAACTAAATCCTTCCAAGTATCACTTTGGTGTTAAAGCAGGTAAATTCCTAGGCTATATGGTGACAAAAAGAGGCATTGAAGCAAGTCCAGAGCAAATTGAGGCTATTGTGAATATCAAATCTCCTGCCAATGCTAAGGATGTGCAAAGATTGACAGGCAGGATCGCAGCGTTAAACAGGTTCATATCCAAATCCTCAGAAAAATGCAAGGAATTCTATGACATTTTAAGGAAGAACAAGAAATTTGAATGGACCGAAAAGCATGAAAATGCTCTCAAAGCTCTCAAGGATTACCTATCCTCAGCCCCTGCCTTGATGAAACCAGAAAAAGGAGATATATTATCCTTGTATTTGGCGGTATCCTCTAAAGCAGTAAGTATGGTCCTTGTTAAGGATCACGAAGGTACACAACATCCTGTCTATTTTGTAAGTAAGAGTTTTCTTGATGCTGAATCCAGGTATTCACATTTAGAAAAAATTATCCTTGCACTAATTATGGCATCTACTAAATTAAGACATTATTTTGAAACTCATGCCATTATTGTTAAGACTAATTTTCCAATTAAGAATGTTCTCAGGAAACCTGAAATGTCAGGAAGGATGGCTAAGTGGGCAGTGAAGCTTAGTGCTTATGATATAAGATATGAACCAAGGGCTGCCATCAAATCCCAAGCCTTAGCTGACTTTGTGGCAGATTTTAGTAGTGACTTGGAAAAGGAAGCTGAGTTAGAAGTCCAACAGCTGGAAGAAACTAAGGATCCTTGGATACTTTTAACTGATGGAGCCTCTAATGTCAAAGGAACAGGACTTGGAATACTACTAAAATCGCCACAGGGGGACATAATACCCCACTCCATAGCTTGTGAGTTTCAAACTACTAACAATGAGGCCGAGTATGAAGCCTTGATAGCTAGTTTGCAAATTGCCAAGCATATGAGGATCAGGTATCTTGAGGTACATGTAGATTCATTGTTAATTACTAATCACTTTAATGGATCCTATGCTGTTAAAGGTGAAAAGCTAATCAAATATTTAGAGATAGTCAAAGAATTGGCACTCTCTTTTGTTTCCTTTAGTCTGACACAGGTACCCAGAGAAGAGAATGCAGAAGCTGATGCATTGGCTAATCTAGGATCATCCTTGAAGATTCCAGAGGATATCAGGATCCCTATTATCCACATCCTAACCCCCGCTATTGAGGATCATGTAGCCATGGAGATAGGAGAGGATTCTGCAATCATCCCTAGTAATGATACACAATCTCATTCAGGATCATGGATCCTTCCGATCATGAGATACATACAACATGGAGAGATTCCTACAGGAGAAAACCCCAGGGCTTTCAAAATTAAGGTATCTTAATTTACAATATTGAATAACATGTTATATAAACGATCTCTTGCAGGACCATATTTAAGATGCATTGAGGATCCTGAAATTCAAGAAGTCCTAAAGGATTTTCATGAAGGAGATTGTGGAAACCACACTGGGGGCAGGGCATTATTCTCGAGGATCCTGAGGACAGGATACTATTGGCCTACCATGAAGAAGGATGCTGTGGAATATGCCAAGAAATGTGATCCTTGTCAGAGACATAGTAATATCCTTCATCAACCAGCAGAGCTTTTGCATCCTATATCCTCTTCTTGGCCATTTATGAGATGGGGAATGGATATAGTTGGTAAACTTCCCAAGGCATCTGGTGGAAAAGTGTTCATGTTTGCTATGACTGATTACTTCTCCAAGTGTATAGAGGCTGAAGCCTTTGCTCAAGTCAGAGAAAAAGAAATTATATCCTTTATCAAAAGAAACATTATTACTAGATTTGGTATTCCTTCTGAAATTGTTTGTGATAATGGATCCCAATTTATTGGGAGTAGAACTACTAACTTTTGTGACAGCTGGGGGATTAAGATGATAACATCAACACCAGTCCACCCACAAGCTAATGATTAGGCAGAATCATCCAACAAGATCATCATCAACAATTTGAAGAAGAAACTTGGATCTAAGAAAGGAAAATGGGCAGAAGAACTACCTTATGTACTTTGGGCTGATAGGACAACTCCCAAGAATGCTACTGGTCAAACTCCATTTTCTTTGGTATTTGGAGCATAATCAGTGATCCCTACAGAGATGGTGGTTCCTACTGCAAGAACAAGCATTCGTGATCCTGAAGAAAATGCTGAAAACTTGGTTCAAGACTTGGATACTATAGAAGAGCTCAGGGATTTGGCTAGGATAAGGATGGCCAGTTATCAACAAAGGATGGCTGGAGCCTACAACAAAAATGTCAGGATCAGGAAATTCCAAGTTGGTGATATGGTATTAAGGAAAGCATTTCAGAATACCACCAATCCTGCTGATGGGAAGTTAGCACCAAAGTGGGAAGGCCCCTATTTGATTGAAGCTGAAGCGGGAAAAGGGGGCATATCGATTGCTAACAATGGAAGGTGATTTGCTACCAAGAGCTTGGAATGCTGTCCACTTGAAGAAATACTTCATGTAATAAGGATCCATGATCCTTAGCTAACAAGTATCCTTGAAGGATCCTTACAAGACAGAGGATCCTCATTTTGGTAATGATCTAATCTCAAACTATTTCATTCTTTAATTATCCTATATATAAGGATAAGGATCCTGGATCCTTTATCCTCCTTTCACTTGATTCTGAGTTTTGCAGAAGGCTTAGGTATTCTTAACAAAGGATTGAGTATCAACAGAGGTATCCAGTTATTTGGGCTTGACCCCAGTTTTTTGGGCTTGTCCCCAGTATCGCCAGTAGCGCACGATGATCCTGGTACAGTTCATGGCAATGGGACCAGTACTCGCTTTAGGGGCTGACAATTTCATTGTACTGGTTGTATCCGGGATCCTACGTATAATGGTAGACGTACCATACATCCGTTCCTAAGGTATCTAACGTTTTCACGTTAGCTAAGGTTTTGGCATTTTCATGTCACTAAGTTTGGATAGTAGCCAGTGAGGGCCATACTCCAGTTTACACACGATCCTTTGGGCTTGTCCCCAGTTATCCTTTGGGCTTGTTCCCAGTATATTGGGCTTGTCCCCAGAATTGTTGGGCTTGTCCCCAGTTACTAACTCTTCTCTTATATTTGGCTTAGTCCCAAGTTATGTTCTGTTTCAGGATTTTGAAGTTATACAGCCAAGGATCCTTGATCCTTACCTTTTACTAAGGATTGTCTTTTGGTTATCCTGATTATGAATGTTAAAGGGTTAGGATCCTAACTTGGATTCTCAGGTATGATCCTTAATCATTTTGATTTTATTCATTATTCATCTAAGTGACCCTTATCCTTTGACAACATAACTAATGATCCTTAAGTTACATAACTTTTCTGAATTTATTGACTATAGGATATTTGATCCTTGATAATATCCTAAAAATTTTAAACATGGTTTACTAAGCCTTTGTTCTTTACTCACAAATTCAAACAAAGTACATAACAACAGTTGAAAATTAAAGAACTCACAAGGATAACAACACGAGATAGCCAAAAGTTAAAGGTTTTATTTATTCATCCATAGTTAAACCCTTCAAAGGTTGTCAAAATTACCTACCCCAAGCATCTACCAGCAATACGTGGCCTGTCCGCTGGGGTAGGTAAAGGGTGTCCATTGTTAATAGGTCTTTCAAGTGCAGGAAATAAAAGATGGCAGGATAACAAGTGGCTTCATCCCCCAAACAGAGGATCCCTCCACCACCTATTATCCTACTTATTGTCTAAGGATCCATGATCCATAACCCTAGAAACTATTGTTCAAAGTACAACCCAACATTGTTTCAAAACACCATATCCAAAAAACTACCAAATCCTAAAAAAAAATGGGCTCCTGCCACGTCTAGAAATATCCATCATCGCCCATTTCAACAGCTCACACCTTGGCTGCATCACCTCCAGCATCATCACCACCAGCCTGATCCTTCCCGCTGCTGCCTGCCTCAAGTGCCAAGACCTCGGTAGCTTCCTCTTCATCCTCCAGCTCTGCCAGCTTTGCCTTCCAACCCTCCTTGTCCCAAGTGGTCCTGTCGAAGTTAGGATCCTCAGCCTCCTGAGCCATTTGCAGCTTGATCTTATACATGGTGATGGCAGCAGAGACTTTAGCATCCTCCAGCAGGTCGTGCCTCTCATGATCAGCCTCTATCTGGGCCATGACCACTTGCTGCTTTGCCAGAGCGAGATCCTTTTCAAGGCGAGATATGGTTTAATCCTTGGCCAAGAAGAACTTTTGGAACTCCTGGTGCTTTTGTTCCGCCTCCTCAACATATGCATCAAACAACATTTCGACCTCAGCAAATTTCTGCAAAGAAGACAAGGTAAAATTCAGGATCACATGATCCTCAAATGGGCAGGATAATCAAGCATAGTAAGTGATCCTTACATCAGCAAAGTACTCTTGGAACTGGTGGCGGATTAGAGGCAAGCCTTCGAGATTGTCAGCTTCGGAGGCCTTTCTCTTCTTTCCCCCCTTGGAGGTAGTAGGCTTGGGGACGACAGTACTTGGGGTAGCAGCAGTCTTTTTCTTCCCAGACCTGGGAACAAAAGTGGTAAGATCGGTGACACTGAAGCGGGAGGCAGACCTTGAGGATTTTCCGGCACCTATTAATCCAAAACATCAGATAAGTATTCTTGTTTTATTTGCATTACAATATTTAATCATATATACACTGGGATACTTACTTGACATTGTAACAGAGCCTGAGGATACTTCTTGAGAATCCTTGGTGTTTGCTTGAAATGTTCTTACAGCAGGATCAAGATTCCGGAAAGCGATGATCCTCTCCTTGGTCGCAGGAGATGAAATGACGTGGGAAACAGATATAGCTGCACAAAAGATACAAACAAATGTTAGTGATCCTCAACGGAAACAGGGTATCCTATGATCCTTCTATAAGGATCCTCTATCCTACCATGAGTGGCCCATTTTCTGGGGAGATCCTTCCCATCAGGGATAGAATCCCTCCTGACAAAGAAAAAACGTTTCTTCCACTTCGTATCGTTTTTGGTGGGCTTGAGGATTGGGTGTTCTTCACCGGGATTATGTTTGAAAAGGAAGCGATGTGAACCGTGGCTCACAAGGTTGTATAGTTCAGACAACTCCGACATTCCTAAATCAATATCCTCCTGCTCAATGATCCTTTCAAGGGTAAATAAGACCCTCCACATCATTGGCATAGCTTGGATATAAGATATGCCGGTAAGGGAGAAGAAAGATTGGGTAAAATCAGGAAAAGGATAGGAGTATCCTATAGAGAATGGGGTGACTGGAAATGCAACCCATGTTTCATAGATAAAATCACTCAGGACGGTAGGATCAAAGGGTTTGAAAACAGTGCTCGCCGGAATGCAATGGCGAATTCTATCGATCTCAGGATCGGTGAAGCAGCAACGTTCTTTCGGGGAGTCTTCGATGATCCCTTGACCTTTTAAAGGACTGTCTTTTCGATGATCCTTAGCAGGGGATGATCTTAGCTTCATGGTGATTCGGAGATTTTGAGAAAGAAGAAGAACAGAATAAGAAAGAGAAAAGAGAAAGGGGAGAGAAGTACCTGCTTGATCTTCAAATAAGGATTTAAAGGATGTAACGCACGATTTTAAATGCCTCTAGACCCTTATCTCTAACTTGAATTTATAATCATGATTTTGCAGGTATATCGCTTCAGATGACGTAAGCTCTGCAACAGATAGTTTGATCATAACGGCTATATATCCGTTTGTTTGTTGCGGATAAGATCAAGAAAATATAACTCGATAACTTACACTTTACTCCTTATATTTTGGGGGAAATTGTTAGGGGAGGATTTTCTAAATCCTAAGGATCACGGGTCCTCAACTGCTACCAGGATCATGGATCCTCAATTCTGTTTGAATTAAGGATCCTCAGCAGGTGTCACAGGATCAGGATTCAGGATCACTGTTGTTATCCTACTACTAACAATTGTCTTCCTTGTACGTAAACTTGTTTTGCAGGAACAAAGGGATGGACCAAGTCTCACCGAAATTCCTGGAGTATATTCCCTCAATATTCCGCACGTGCTTGACCATTGTGAACGTTATGGAGATCGTGGGGAGATTGCACAAATTGCGGATAGTTAGTTAGACTAGTTATTTTCTAATTTAAAATGGGGATAACAAGCTTGATAGGAAACACTTAGCAAAATTAGCAACTACACACACTCGTAACAGCTCTCAGTCAGCTCTCAAGCAATACTTGGCGATTTCATACATTTTATTGCACATTCCACACTAGTGATCCTTGTAACAAGCTTGTTATCATCCCGAGTTGTAAACTTCTTTTGTTTAATCTTAGTTGGTGATCGGTAGTTTCCATTACCGGAGGTTTTTTATGCCGGAGATCAACTCTTGATCAAGGGCTTTTTCCTCGTACAAATCCTTGTGTCACTTGTTCGTTACATTTCTGAGTGATCCTTAATATTGTTCATTGATTCAAGCATCACACCCCACAACAAAAGATTTGGTTGTATTATCTTTGCTTGATTTTTGACCAAAACAATAGTTAAAATCCAAAAGTTTTTAAGTTCAAATAATAGTCTAAGTAAGTAGCGGAAGCATAGTAGAATAGTTCAAACAAAAGTTCAAGTTTCTAATTTATTTAAGTAACCCAACACACGGGTTTAGACATCCACTACACCTCCCCAAGCTGTAAGCTCTTGAGTCACTGAGTCCCCAAGCTTTCGTTAGCTAATTTACTCATTTATATCATGCCATGGGGAGCTACCCCATATGTAAGCTACTAAACTACGTCAGGAGGTAGCGTTGTCTATCATCATTGACGGGTTTTGCCTGAATCTATTAGTTCACGACCGATCCTCTACAGGCACGGTGTGAGGCTGGTGAGACCTAGATAGCGCTACCAACTAATAACCCGTTCGCCCGACCCCGACGGCTAATCGATATCAAGAGTAGGGACTTTAGTGATAGAGTTTCGTTTAGTCTTGCTTGTTGCATCTAATATAAATAGTAATTAACTTGAGCGTCCCACGCAAGGGGAGAAAAGTACGTTTGTACCCCACACAAGGAGGTAGCGTTGTTTATCCGTTTCCCAACCACCGGGAACACATGCTTTTAAAAAGGTTGTGAACTCACCTTGGGTTGCTTGGCAGCTGGTTTACTTGGTCAATTGTGCTGGTCAACCATGTCCTAATATGGTTACCAGTATAGGTCAGGCTCGGGTACAAATAAGTCACGTATATCCTACACGTATCTAACACATAGCATACATATCATACTAGTGTCCTATACGTTATTGGGCCTGTTCTATCATTTAAACAGTTTAAACTATAGCAACACATACTCAATTTGAACAGTAACAGGAAACACACAGCCCAAAACATGTTGTCCCATACTGTGGCCCAATAATGGAGACAAGCAGCCCAGTCGAGACCAGGTGGTCTCGTCTCGAGAGCACGAGGTCTCGAGTCGCAACCAGAGGGTCTCGAATAGTTAATATTCAAGTCGAAGCCATGTAGGTCTCGAGTCCTGTCTCGAATTCAGATCAGGGGGCTCTTGACTCGAGATAGTGCCAGTCTCGAGTTCCTGAAGTTTGTCAGCTGGTCTCGAGTTGTCACGAGGAGGTCTCGAGTCGCAACCAAGGGCCTCGACTCGCAACCCTTGGTGCAACACTAACGGAATCTTTCTAAAACCTGCCCCATTTTGTAAGATCCAATCATATTGCACAAACATGTTTCCAATTCCGTTCAGATACGAAATCAGATCAAAACAAACAATTTTCAAATATTCTTTCATCACCCAAGCTGTTCTTCATTTAGGTTTTCATCATATGTAAGCATATTAATACAAAACAGAATCATCACTAGCTCCTAACAACTAGCATGCATTCCTTGTTTCAGAAACATATCTACCAATCCTCGTATGTTGCATATAATCATCAACTAGAATAATACAAAAACATGTTTGCATATGACCCTATTATCAACATTCATCCATTTCCATATTACCTAACACACAACCTAACTTTTAAGCTAGCATAATAATCATCAAATCACTTCAACCCTCCTAATCATTTAGAAATATGCATATTATACAAGAACATGTGCACCATTCAACAAACAAACACCTTCATCATGTTTAAACAATAGGCATAATGCATATTATCACTAAACAATCAAGATAAGGCACTAACCGAAACTTTTTGAGTGCGAGTGTGTGTGCGAGATAGAATGATGATCGAGCTACAAGCCTTCACCTTCCAGCCGGCCTCAAGAATGTAGGGTGTGTGATGATGCTTAAGGGTTTCTAGAGAGAGAAAGCTAGGGAGAGTGAGAGAGAGAGAGAGAGAGAGAGTGAGAGAGAGAGAGAGAGGAATGGAACGTTTGGGAATAGTGAGAGAATGAGGGCTGCCAAAAATGGCAAAGTCGGCTAATAGCATGGGTTTTATACCCAGGAGAGAGTATCGCACACCTTGGGCTTGGGTGCGGTCTCGAGTGGGTTCTTGGGCCAGTTTTAGTGGGTGCAGCCCACCAGTTTTAATCTAGTAGGTCTCGAGTCTGAACCGCGGTCTCGGCTCATAGTATATAGCACATTCCTAACTATATATATATATATATATATATATTTATAACAACCCTCCATAATATTTCCGACACCCCTAATATATTTTACAATGTCCCTATATGTCCTAAAATATACCCCGAACACGAAAACAGGGCCCGAATACCTTTATTTTTAATTAAAATTAATTAAAAACAAAAATAAATGGTCTCTGGCGGGCCGCATAAGACCCACCCTTGGTCTACGCGGGACGCGACAGCCCAGCCACGAGGCCTCACCCAGAGCCGACACGTGGCTCAATCGTGTCGAGGCTAGGAGTGATGACCGGTCAAAGATAGGGTCTACACCCCTAGCTCGCGGGCCGCGTAAGCCCCCGCCTCAACTCACGCGGGGAGCGACAAAGCTGAAATCAGGCCCTATAAATAGCAACCTTCGGCAGTTCAGTCGAATTCGCTCACGATCTTTCCCTCTCTCGAATTTCTGCATAGTTGAAGTAATATTTGGGTAGTATACCCCCTAATTAACGAATTTCTTCCCCGTTGTAAGTATCATAATCCCGGTTACGTATTAGATACGCTGCGCGATTGATCCAGGGTTCCGTAACGGCTGTCGTGGTTCTGCCCGACGTAGTCGTTGGAATGCCGTCTCGGGGAGGGTATTACTAATGTAAATATTGGGTTATTATACTAACGCATGTGCATTTGTGTAATTTATAGATAATCATCAGGAAACCCCTAAAGAAAATCTAAGACAGCAATGTGAGTAATCTCCTTTTTGTAAACTGTTTTTACAAAACCTCATACAATTAATATTATATTTAAACCGTGATTGAGTATTTGTATTCTACAATTATCGTCGGTATGTTGGGGTTTTGTATACAAAATTTGTTACTACCTTGCGAGGAGTAACATGACTACAAGTCGGGTTGACAGTACCGTGGGTGGTAATTAAAGTAGATGGAAACAAATGTAATTGCGCGACCACCCTCAATACTGTACAATGGTTTTACTTAACTTGATTAAACTGGGATTCACTCACCAGTATTTCCCGCTGACAAAATGTTTTTAAACGCGTTTCAGGTAACAAAATGTGAAAGCGAAATAGAAGCCAGCTGGACAGCACTGAAGGCTTGGAAAAGTGGCTATAAAGTTACCTAAAATAAAGAGATGCTTTATCTAAAATAAAATAGGGTTTATTCCTATGAAAATGTGTGTACTTAAAACTTTGGATTATTCCCACATGTTTAATATTATGAAAGTGTGGTATTTTACTCTGATAAAATATTTACTAACTACGGTCCTGATGTAATTTCCGCTGCTAAAATGATAAACACCTGGATACCACCGAAACTGGCCGCGGCCGCCCGTTCCCAGATTGTTAGGGGACGAGGGTTGCGACAGAAGGTGGTATCAGAGCTAAGCCACTGATTCAACCCCAGAAGTGTTTTGCTGACACCAAGATATTATTCAAATTGTTAGGAAATTAATTACGGAAATACGTGCATATTTGTATTTTATTGTTGTGTGTTATTTGACTATTTGTTAGTTTACAGTATGAGCGACCAAGGACCCTCCAACGCTTATCGTCAGTTGTCCGGCTCACCTAGAAGCGAAGGCACCTCTTCACAGCCTGCCCTCTTAGGGTATTCAGCTGACAATGAAGATGAGATATTCGTGTTTAAGGCTCAGTATGAAGAGCCAATCCCTCCTAAAAAGAGAGGATGGTTCAGTAGGGGAGCACATGAGCGTAGGAAGAGAATGAAAAAGTTACAACAGCAGCGAGTCCTAGCAGCCGCTAAGAGAGAAACAGATGCTCACACCCAAGACATGCTCAATAGGAGTTTAGCAAACTTCCATATTTTAGCAACCACAGCTGCTGACCCAAACCTGGAGCAATTCATAGCCCCTCAACCATTACCCTTGTTTCCGACACAGCCAATGGAGATTGAAAACAACCCAGAAAACCAAATCCAAATGCATGATTTTAACCCAGAAGAGATACCTAGGATACCAGCACCCAATCCCTTAGACCCAGACTACGACCCATGGTTCGATGATTATAGAGATTATCAGCAACGCTACCACCTAACAGACGAACCCATGCCAAACCTAGCAGCTTACCCAGGTCTGAACCCCTTAGATCCCTACTATGATAATGATGAATACATTAGGGAAATCTTAGAAAATCCATATCTCAGGAAGAACCCATGCCACAGTACCCAGATCCAGTACCAGCACCTGCACCCCCAATGAGTGCAGAGAATGTGCAAGAACTCCGAACTTTCGAAGAGGAGATTTTAGAAAGTAGCGAAAGGATGAGGCAGGTTGGAGAACGACTCGTCTGGAAGTACGACGAGCGTAATATGGAGTTCTGGATGAACCCATATCAGTAACGGTGATAATAATATATATATATATATAATATGTGTGTAGGGGAAGGTTCATTGGGGAACACTAAAAAAGTGGGGAACAGCGGGGAACCGGCTCAAACGAACTCCGATTGGACTCATTCCAGCGGCGTTGGAACCGGCTCGTCGAACCATAACTAAGATCTCTTAACCCTAAACCCTAAATCCTAACTCCTAAACTCTAAACCCTAAAGCTAAAAAATAAGGCTAAAACCTAAGCTAAACCGTAAAATCTAAACTATAAACCCTAAAAGCTAAACTCTAAAGGCTAAACCTAAAGCTAAACCCTAAAGCTAAACCCAAAAGCTAAACCTTAAACCCTAAAGTTAAACCCTAAACCCTAAATATAAACCCTAAAGCTAAACCCTAAGGATAAACCCTAAAGCTAAACCCTAAAAGCCAAACCCTAATATATTTAGGGTTTAGGGGTTATGATTTAGGGTTCAGGGTTAAAAGATCCTAGTTAGGGTTCGACGAGACGGTTCCAACGCCGCTGGAATGAGTCCAATCGAAGTTCGTTTGAGGCGGTTCCCCACTGTTCCCCACTTTTTTAGTGTTCCCCAATGAACCTCACACTATGTGTGTATGAAAATATATATATATATATATATATATATATATATATATATATATATGTGTGTGTATGTGTGTGTGTGTAATAATAATAATATATGTTGTAGTATAGACCACCTCGTGGTTAGTGACGCATATTAGTATTGTAATTTTAAATTCTAGTTTTAGTTGTATTAGATGCATAAAATATAAGAAAGAGTAAGTCGCAATGCTCGACGCTTTTGACCAATATGTGTGTTGTGTGATTGTTTGCCTTAAATATTATCTTGTGATATTAATAATTGGAAAATGTTTAAAATTCAGATGGTCAACGAAGTGAACAAGGAAAACCAGAATAACGATAACCAGAGTAACAATAACCCGGATAACGATAACCCGAACAACAACAATGTAGGATCGTTGTAACGACCAAATGAGTCGATCAGAAGAGTTTTTGATCAAAACGAGAGGCGGAAACAGACGTTTTGATGTTAAATCAGCTTGTAATGCACTTAGAATCACTTAAACTGTCTTTTGTATTGATATGAAAGCTTTACACGACCTGGAGACACTTCGGCAGAGCTTCGCTACCGGAATCCAAAGTTACAAATGAAATGATCAAGTCCACTATATATAGGAGATCCATTTCGCACGAAACAGTTAAGTCCATTTCGCACGAAATGGGTATAGACCATTTCGCACGAAATGGGTATAGTCCATTTCGCACGAAATGGCCATTTCGTGTGAAATGACTGTTTCATGCCTTTTTCCTATTTTCCTCGTACAACGCGTCTAGACCTATCATTTCTATTACAAGACTCGATACAAGACGAAGTCGACAGACATATGCACCAACAGACTCCCCCTTGGATGTTGACGAAGTCTTCAGTGTCGAATCTTCAGTATGACGAGTCTTCAGTCTTGATCAGTCTTCACGTTCTTTCCAAAATATCTGACACTGTAAGCATTCTCAATCTTCTCTCTTCTCTTTATCAGCATCAACAGCTATATTCCCCCTTGGATGTTGATTCCATAAATTCTTCAGTATCAGCAGCTTCTATCTCGAGCTTTGTTCCAAGATCTGAATCTGGCTCTTATGTCCTCAGACTCCCCCTTTCGATAAGCTGGGATCGTAGTTTGGAATTCACTATCTGCAAAAACTCTACCCAAAACATAAATTTCATATTTATGACAATTTTAATTTTGGCTTACCACTTGTAATTGGAACATTCAGATTTGGTTTCATTTAAACATTTCAAAATTTATTCTCATATCAAACACACTCTCCCAACCCTGTTGTTCAGCATGTTCAGCACTCAAAACTTTGAAAATCAGCTTTTCAACATCAGTTGTAAAGAAAAAATAAGATGAAATGAAATCTTTTTGATTTTTCAAAATTTTATGCTAAAACACAATCTTTTTGGATTTTGTTTTTAAAGAAAGGCAGTAAAGAAATATTTACAAACAATATTTTTGTGAGTTTGCGTAAGAGGATCATATCAGTCTATGAGACAAATCACTAGCACCGTTGAGCTTTAAACACTTTAAGTTCTAAACGATTCACTTAGATTGTCAGTATACTGATCCACTTAAATTTTCACACAAAGTTCAACTGTTTCGAGATATGATAATTAGTGTTTTAAGCACTTAACTTATTCGCGTGTCCCACCTCAGAATATACTCCCGTATCCAGACTCCTATATTCAGTCTTACAGGTGAATGCACACTAATGATATCTGTAAGGGGTAAATGCGAGACCATGAGAGCTCAGGCTATTGCTTCCGCAAAATCAGAGAGATGATGGTTCGACTTTAGGTGTGTCCCGTTTGGGGATCTTTTCTTCAACAACACATGATTAGAATTTTTCAAAGTTTCATCATTTTTTATGCTGAGGGTGTGCTTTAAGAATAAAGCAATGCAAAGCATTATACGAGGACTAGGCTATTGCTCTCGCAAAATCAGAAGTCCTGGTATAATACCCCAGATATCACCACGCAAAAAGACCTAGTATGTCAGAAATAGAAAGCCTTTCAAACAAGATTTCAGGGGTTACCTATATATCCGAGAGATGTTCCCCACGAAATAAGTAAATAATGAAATTTAGGTTTATATCTTGAAAACAATCTACTGAATGTGTAAAAACCTACTGGCATATCATCAGTGAGACCGTTTATCCCATTTTAACTTTCCAATTCTTTAGCATGCCGTGAATGTCCACTGATGTACTATCATTTCCTCTTTTTCACAACAAAACTCATTTTGATTTTTATCATGTTTTTGGCTTTTTCAAATTTTCTAATGTTTTTGTATTTTCTGAAAAAATTTCTTACTCCCCCTAAAATTCAAAACCATTTAAAGAAAATTTGACAAACCGATGTGAATTGCTTCAATTCGCCATCCACTTGGCATAAACAATCAGAACTCCCCCTGACAACAAACTATTTTCCCATTATGATTTCAAAACACTTAATTTTGTTTTAATCAAAATGGTTTTTCCGGAAAATAAGTTTTGTTGATTTCAGTTGTAAAATCGGGGATAAATTCATCATATTGTTCCTTCAACCATTTGTATGAAAGTTAAATCAAGTTCAACTTAATGACCTTGATTAACCACTTGTAGGTGAAAACCCCTTTTTCATCCACTTGTAGGTTAACTTATCAACCATACCATTTGTAAATCAAAATATGACAATTTTTTTAGTTTTGAGAAAGATGCCGATTCCTGCTCCACGATTACCAACTTGGGAGCTCCGGCAAGTCAGGTTTTTCAGTTATAGAGATTCTCCCAAGTCTGACAGTCCTTGGGAGATTCCGAATCATTCTCACTCAGTTTCTTACCTTTCCTTTTCTTTTCATAAAATTCCTTTACCCCTTTGACCTTCCGGTCAACCATTTTTCCTAAAATATTTTGAACTTTAGGGTTAAAGGCTTTTTCAACATCAAATTCTTTCTTTTCAGAAAAGAATTGATTTGAAATCTCAATTTTGCCAACTTTTTGTTTATAATTTTCAGTCCGCAATGGTGGAAAGTTTGCGTCATCCATTGGCGGAACTGAATTTTCTTCTTTTAGCTCAACTTGTGGCTCCTCTGATTTTGACGAATCAGATTCATCGCCAGAACTAGCATCTAATTTCTTAACAATCCACTTTTGATTGTTAAGATTTGCTTTTCTTTTGTAAAAACTTTTTGAACATTCACCAACCTCAAATTTTGAATTTTTGAAAACTTTAAATTGTTTGGTTGGTGGTTCATTCTCAACCATCTTTTCTTTCAGTTTAAGAGAAATTCCCTGTTTTGTGTTGGCTGTCTTTGGACAATTCAAAGCAATGTGACCAAATTTCTGACATTGATAACAGGTTCTTTTCTCCTTCTTCTTCTGAACAGCTTCATTCTTCATTCCTTCTTGCTTCTTAGCAAGGAATTCTTTGTTCGATTTCTTCCAAAATGAACTCTTTTCTTCTTCTTCCGAGTTTGACCCTGAAACAAATACAGTTTTTGGTTTATAAGTTTTCTCATTTTTATGATTTTCTGGTGAAATAAAACCTAAACCTTTCTTTTTGAAATTACCGTTATGGTTTGGTTTCTTATGAAAACTCGAACCAGAACTGTAACCTTTTTTCTTGTTTAACCTTTGTTGAACTCTTGAGGTGTACTTTTTAGGTTTTTCAGAAAGATTTACATCTTTTATTTCAGAAATAAAATTTTTTCAGAATATAATTTGTCAGAATCATTCAAAGTATATGCTACTTTGAATGTTTCATCATTCAAATTATTCTTTGACATTAGAAAATCTTTATTGTAAACCCTTTTGACTTTTTCGACGGTTGGACTTGAAGTGTCGGAATCAGACTTTGACTCTGACTTTGACTCCTCCGTTTCATCTTTATCCAACACTTGATCGACCACTACTTTGACTCTGACTTTGACTCCTCCGTTTCATCTTTATCCAACACTTGATCGACCACTTTCTTTATTAACTCAGACTCATGATCAGTGTCAGACGATGTGAAAGTGACATCGATGTTGTCTGGCAAGTTATCTGAAGGTTCAGATTCCCACTTTAAGTTGGTTGCCTTTTTGACTCTTTCTGAATTTGGATTTCTTGGAGAATATCCATTTTCAAGCGGGGATGGACACTTTGTATAATTGACACTTTGTTTCTTACCAGAATTCTTTTCTTCGGATGTCTCTTCTTCAAACGCTTTCATGCCTTCCACTGTAGGATAAATCCTGTCAATCACATAAGAAGCACATGAGTAACTTCTCAATAATCTATTAACCCTTTCAGTTTCTATTCTCTGGGTTTCCAATTTTCGTTCAAGTTCAGCACATTTCTCAATGTAATGATTGATGCCTTTCTGCTTCGACATGAATGCTCCTTGAAGTGTCTTCATAGCTGTTGCTTGTTCACTGCTTGATTCGTTGTATTGATTCATAGTTTTGTTCAGAACGTCATAAGATTCTTTCAGTCTGTTCATGTTATGAATCAATGTGTTGTTTTGCTTTTTCACAGTTTCACAATTTTCACATTTCTCGAGCATCTTTGCTGCATCAACTTCCTCTTCAATCTTGAAAGTTGGAATTTCTTTGGCCTGCTTCTTTATCACTCGAACAACTCCATCATCACTGTCATCTTTCTCATCTCGTAACTTTAAGTACTCTTTCATTCTCCTTGCATAATAATCATCAACAGTATCTTCAACGATTTGAGCAACAAATGCCTTAGGCTTTAAGAAATCTTCATCTGGACAGTATTTGTCCCAGCTAAAACCTTCCGGCAATCTCTCATCATCTTGATCTATTATTCCATAACAAGCTTTCTTTGATGACTCCTCTTCAATCACCTTCCTAGCATGTGAAGTTTGTGGCGATTGTTGTTGATACGGCTGTTGAGCAACTTGATGATAAATCGCTTTCCGATAATAATCATTGTTGCCGAATGGATTTTGAGCTCCACTTGCTTCGTGGTTTGTGCATTCTCGTTTGAAGTGCCCTTTTTCCCTGCAATGAAAACAAGTAACTTTAGATTTTTCAAATCCTAAAGTAGAAACATTAGCATCACAGAAATCATCTCTTCCCGTAATCTGTTTAAACTTCTCAACTCTCTTCAACACGCTAGCCAAACACCACTTTATATCCACAAGTTCCATCTCCTCAGCATCAATCTGATCGTAATCCTCTTTTGTCAACATTGGATTTCCGATCCTTCCTGCAACTAAACTTCCATAAGACTCTAACACTGTCACCAACAAAGACATATGACTTTCGGCTACTTCTTCAGAGTAATTTTGATCATTCTCAAGATTTAGTGCAATGTTGCATTGTAGTACTTTGCCATTCTTGGTTGCTGAAAAATTTGGATCGAATGATGGATATGAAGAGAATCTAGTTTTGTTGATTGATCCTTGAGATGATTCTCCAGAAGAACTTTTTGCATTGAAAGCAGTTTCAATCTTTGGTGCAATGTTGGTCTTATCACTAATACCTCCTTTGTAATACAAACCAATGTCTTATTCACCATCAAAGTCCTTCATTCTCGCTATCTTTCGTTGTTCCATCTCTTGAGCTTCGAGTTGTTCAATAAATGTGCTCAGCGTTAGATTGTCAAATTCAGGTTTATTTTTCAACATCATAAGATACGTGCCCCAAACATCTTGTGGAAATGCATCGGCCAATTTTTCAATCAATTCATCATTATCTTTCTTGATGTTCAATCTCTTCATGTTCATCACCAAATTGCAATATCTTTCTATAATCTACTTGGTGTTTTCAGTTTTTAATCCACGAAATAGATCAAATTCTTTCTTCAAAAGCGACATTTTGTTCTTGATCATCTCTTTACTTCCAACAAACTTTGTTTTTAAGGCTTTCCTTATTGAGTGTCCACTTCCGTTGTGTTGCAGTAAGACCAAGATATCTTCTTTAATAGCTTGTTCTAAAATACTGAGCATCATCTTTTCACTTTTGTATTTCTTTTTCTCATCCACACTTAGATCTTTAATAGCAACTTTATCTCCGTCATCATTAACTGGCCTAATATATCGTGTTTCAACACATTCCCAAGCATCTAAGTAATTTGCTTGAACCCAATTTTCAAAACGCTCCTCCCATCCACTATACTCCTCAATATTCATGAGCTTAGGCAGTTTTTGCATGGTACCCTTTTCATTTTCTAGCATCGTATTCTGAGCTACAGTGATCGGGGTAGCAACGCGTTGTAGAATTCGTTTTCCATGTTTCGGTTTTTGAAAATACACACAATCAGATTTGTTCAAACGAACTGGAGACTTGAAACGTACTGATTTGATGCAAACTGGTTCACCCCGTGAATCACCTGGAGATACAAAAACAAATGATCATTTTAAGCGAACTGAATATATAAATGTGAGTGACAGTTGAATCGATCTAGGACTCGTGTCGAAGATTCGCGGACTCGTTCAATGTATTTCGGTTGAATGAATGGGCCGATAAAAAAGAAATGGATTCAATTGGGCCGAACTCAAACATTAGCTATTACAGAAAACAAATGGGCCGACACTCCTTGATATTTATCAATTGCTGATTGGACTTACACTCCTTTTAATTCTTTGTGAAACCCTATTGGACCGAGATTATTAGACAATTCTATTGGGCCGCACAACTCATTCAGTCAAAGCACATGGACTGAACATGCTATTCACTCTTATTGGACCTCCAATTTTGAATCACATGGGCCGACAAACTATTAGACTAAACAAAATCTTACTGGACCGATGATATTCACTTGTAAACAAGATTAATGTAGACAACAATCTTTAATTCTCAACTTAATTTGATTGGGCCGACAACTTTAAGTCACAAACTAGATTTCATTGGGCTGATGACATTTGACTATTGATTAATGAGGCCGAAGAATCACATGCAATTATCTTTGAAACTTTAAAGTTTCATGTGAAGTACTGACAGAATCTCGTGATATAAAGTGGCCGGCAATTCAGTTTCCATTTAATCGATGACTATCAGTTTTAATGTCACAATTGATTGGACCGATGAACTTTGTAGACCTTTTTCACGTGACAACTTGAAGACAATTTGAACCACACTTTCTAATTCACATGCACATGATTGGGCCGCTATACATTGATCACATGAGCTGCTGGAACACGGTGACAGACACTTTCAAACGAAATGACAGACCAATACGTATGAAATGATGACCTGGGTGCACTTCAAACGAAATGAAAGTCCAATACGCACGAAATGATGTCTTTGGTGCGAAATGAATCACAAAGCTCAATTCGTACGAAATGAATATATGTTTCACACGAAATGGGCTTTTCGTGCGAAATGAAATAATGTTTCACACGAAATGGGCTTTTCAAGCGAAATGGTCACACTAAAAATCCATTTCGTGTGAAATGAGAGTTCAATACGTACGAAATGAATGATGATGTCACCCAATCGGTCGGATTTTTGTCAAATTGATCAACTTTTAGTTTGATTTTTGGTCTGATTCCTTCAAGGATTGATTAAAACTGTATTTCGCACGTTATATGTGAAAATCAAACCATTTTATCCGTAAAATCTTGTTTAATTTTGAAAAATGTGAAAAAAGAAGGTGTAGAAGTGAGATTTTCAGATGAAATCAAGCTGAATCGGTAGGAACTCTTCCTCTTGAGCTCTGATACCACTTGTAGGATCGTTGTAACGACCAAATGAGTCGATCAGAAGAGTTTTGATCAAAACGAGAGGCGGAAACAGACGTTTTGAGGTTGAATCAGCTTGTAATGCACTTAGAATCACTTAAACTGTCTTTTGTATTGATATGAAAGCTTTACACGACCTGGAGACACTTCGGCAGAGCTTCGCTACCGGAATCCAAAGTTACAAATGAAATGACCAAGTCCACTATATATTGGAGATCCATTTCGCACGAAACAGTTAAGTCCATTTCGCACGAAATGGCCATTTAGTGTGAAATGACTGTTTCATGTCTTTTTCCTATTTTCCTCGTACAACGCGTCTAGACCTATCATTTCTATTACAAGACTCGATACAAGACGAAGTCGACAGACATATGCACCAACAAACAATAATGGAAACCAAGTGGATAACAGTGCCATCCAACACATAGTGGCACAAGGGATACTAGATGCGATGCCATATATTATACAACGGTTAAGGAAGCAGATAATAAAAGTAAACGTGATAGTAAACGACCCACTGAACCTGAACACAACGTAAACAATGGACCCATACTTCAAGTGCCCATTCCCAAAAGAAGAAGAACCATGTCTTATGGTTGTTCTTATAAAGAATTTTGGTCTTGTAAACCAATGGAATTCTCGGGCAATGAAGGGGCTGTTGGTACATATGTCTGTCGAGTTCGTCGTGTATCGAGTCTTGTAATTAGTGAGATAGATCAGGGCACGAAATACGAGAAAAACTTGAAACATATGGGTTATGACCATTTCGCACGAAATGGAGAAAGACCATTTCGTACGAAATGTCTGGCCTTTTCGTACGAAATGGGCAGATATCCATTTCGCACAATATGGATTGCCTATATATAGTGTGCTTGGTCTTGTCATTTGTAACTTTCCGATTCCAGAGCCGAAGTGCTGCTGAAGTGTCTACTCGCTGTAAAACGTTGTTATATCAATCAACAAGACAATTAGAGTGTATATCAAGCTGTTTCTAAGTCGATACGTTAGTTTCCGCCTCTCGTATTGACAAGAACTCTTCTGAACGACTCGTTTTGATTGTGCAAACGATCCTACAAGTGGTATCAGAGCTCAGGAGGAGGAGTTCTTACCGAATTCAGCTTGATTTCATCAAATTTCTGACTTCTACACCTTCTTTTTAAAATTAAACAAGTTTTCACGGTTAAAATGGGCTAATTTTCACACATTATAAGCGAAACACTGTTTTAACAAAGCCTTGAAAGAATTAGACCTAAAATCGACCTAAAACTTGTTTAATTTGACAAAAATTTGATCGAAAGTATGACATCAGCATCATTTCGCACGAAATAAACCTTCCATTTCGCACGAAATCACAGTTGTGATCCATTTCGCTTGAAATTGTGCATCGGATTCTTCATTTCGCAAGAAATGGGTTTCCATTTCGTTTGAGTGTGTCATTTCGCTTGAAAGAGTTCTCATTTCGCACCAGAGGGCATTTCGTTTGAAAGGTTGTCATTTCATACGAAATCACTCATTTCGCACCAAAGGGATTCATTTTGTACAAAAGCATCCGTTTCGCACCAGAGGGTCATTTCGCTTGAAGAGTTCATTTCGTGTGAAGGGTCCATATCGTGTGAAAGTGTTCATTTCATTTGAAAGGCTGATTTTGTGAAACATTTTACCGAATCATGGAAGAAGAGTTTTACAACGCGTTTGCTACTGCTCCAAGTACTCCTGTTACCATTGCTCAGAGCGTGAACATGGAAAATGAAACAAGAACGTTACATAAACCTCCAAAATTGATGGGCATTGAAGAGTACTATGGTTGGACAGACCGATTTGAAAATTGGGTTCAAGCAAATCATTTAATGTCTTGGGAATATATTGAGAAGAAGTATGTTAAACCTCGTACAGATGTGGGAGTTATCAAAACTATTTCTGAATTGTCGGATAAACAGAGAAACATGTACAAAGCAGAAAAAATGATGATCAGCCTACTTCAGCAAGCTGTGAAAGAAGACATTTTTATATTACTTCAACACGAGAATACTTCACGTTCGATTTGGGAAGCTCTTTGAATTAAGTTTGAGGGTAGTACGGAGATGATCAGGAGCAAGAAATCATTGTTAAAGAAAGAATTCGATTTGTTTACTAGCTTGCCGGGTGAAAATACAAAGAAGCTGATTGAGAGATATTGTCATTTAGTTCGATCAATGTCATTGTTAGATATAAACAAAGATCAAGAAGAATGGGTTGACAAATTAGCTGATGCTTTACCTCAGAAAGAATGGGGTACATATCTGATGATCTTGAAGAACACTGGAGAATTTGATTAATTGACAATTTCTCAGTTCATTGAAAAGCTTGAAGGACAAGATCTTGAACAACAAAAGATTGCTAGAATGAACAATCCAAGTGGTCAACAAGACATCAAGATGTATTACAAAGGAAATGTTCAGAGTGTTGAAGCAAGTCCGAAGGTCCAAACTGCTTTTAGCGCAGAAAACTCATCCGGATCAGTTAATCAAAGTCCAAACAGTAACAGTGGATTTTCTTCATACTCAAGTGTTAATCCGAATGTTTCAGCTTCAAATCATCGGTTCCAAAGCTTAAATAACAGTAATGGTCATGTGTTACACTGCAACATCGCGTTGCATCTTCAGAATGGTCAAAATTTCTCTGATGAAGTTGCTAAAGGTCATATGGCATTACTAGCTACAGTGTTAGAATCATATGAGGGTTTGGTTGCAGGAAGGATCGGAAATCCTATTTTGACAAAAGAGGATTACGATCAGATCGATGCTGAGGAGATGGAGCTTATGGATATTAAGTGGTGTTTAGCGAGTGTTTTAAGGAGAGCTGAGAAGTTTAAGATGATTACAGGAAGAGATGATTTCCGAGATGCAAATGTTTCTACTTTGGGTTTTGATAAATCTAAAGTTACTTGTTTTCGATGCAGGGAAAAAGGACATTTCAAGAGGGAATGTACCAATCGAGAAGCAGGAGGTGCACAGAATCCGTTCGGAAATAAAGATTATTATCGGAAAGCCATATCTCAACAAGTTGCTCAACATCCATCATCATCAAATGCTATTGAAGATGGAAAGAAGAAGAAAGCTTACCTGGTTAATCAAGATGATGAAAAAATGGCAGAAGGTTTTAGCTGGGACAAATACATTCCGGTTGATTCAGGGCTTGGAGCATTCATTGCACAAATAGTTCAAGAACCAAATTTGATGAAAGAATGGATGAGTGTGTTTGATAACAGTGAGAAAAGCCAAGATGGAGAGTCTGTCTCTTTAGAAGAAAGCTCAGAAAAGACAACTGTCTTTGATCTATCATCAACTGATAACAGTGATGATGAAGAAGAAACACAAATAAACATTGGAAAAAATCTATTATCTCTTGAAAGTTTTAAATTTTATTTTGCAGATAGATTGGAGAAGCTGAAGGAGAAGCGAGCAGCAAAGAATCAGAAAAAGATGAAATGCGAGAATGTTGCTCAGGAAGAGAAGTCTGAACAAAGTGAAGGAGTAAAAGTTGCTGAGAAGATGGTTGAAGCTGAGAAGATAGTCGAAGTTGAAAAGATTATCGAAGTTGAAAAGATTGTTGAAGTCACAAAACCTTGTCTAAAATTTTTGGAACCGTGCAAACATTGTGAAAAAAAAGACGAGAAGTATAGTGAACTTGACAAGTTGAAAGAAAAGTTATTGTTCCATGTCAATTATGTGAAAGAGTCATATGAAGTGTTGAACAGAACGGTGAATAGTCTGCAAAAGACAAATTCTGAAAGAGAAGATGCTTTAACCATGATGAATGCTGTGATGATGTCAAAGCAGAAGGCTATCAATCACTATATTGAAGAATGTGCAAAGTTGAAGCAAGAGTTGGAGACTGAAAAGATAGAGAATGAAAGAATCAGAAGATTGTTGCAAAGTTATTCAAGTTCTGATTATTTGATTGATAGAATTTATCCAACTGTTGCAGGTTTTAAAGTCTTTCAGGACAAGAAGTCGGAAGAGAAGGATACTGGTAAGAAACAAAGTGCAAATTATAACAAGTGTCCGCCTCCGACCTGGGAAGGTTATTCTCCCAGAAAACCAAATGAGGAGCAAGTCAAAAAGGTAGTCAATATAAAATTAAAGTCTGAAACAACTGATGAGTTGCCAGAAAACATTGACGTCACATTTACATCGTCTGACACTGATCATGAGTCTGAGTTAATAAAGAAAGTGGTTGATCAGGTGTTGGACAAAGATGAGGAGTTAGAGTCAAAGTCCGAATCCAAGAGTTCGAGTTCATCAGTTGACAGTCCAAAGTCGTCGGTCAAAAGGGCTTACAATAAAGAATTTCTGCTATCAAAATCTAATTTGAATGACGAACCAATCAAAGTGGCATATACTTTGAATGATTCAGACAAATTATATTCTGATGAGGAATTTCCAATAAGAGGTGTTAAAACTGAAATGATCAAAAAGGTTTTCAAATTAACAGAAATTAATATTTCTGAAATAAAAGATGTAAATCTTTCTGAAAAACCAAGACCATACACCTCAAGAATTCAACAAAGGTTAAACAAGAAAAATGGTTACAGTTCTGGTTCAGGTTATCGAAAGAACCCAAACCATAACGGTAATTTCAAAAAGAAGGGATTGGGTTTTATTCCATCGAAAAATCATAAAAATGAGAAAACTTATAAACCAAAAACTGTATTTGTTTCAGGAGCAAGTTCGGAGGAAGAAGAAAAGAGCTCATTCTAGAAGCAATCGAACAAAGAATTCCTTGCTAAGAAGCAAGAGGGAATGAAGAATGGAGCAAATCAAAAGAAGAGGGAAACAAGAACCTGTTACCAATGTCAAGAAGTTGGTCACATTGCCTGCAATTGTCCAAAAGCAACCAACACAAAACAGGAAGTTGTTTCTAAACTTAAAGAAAAAGTTGTTGACAAAACTGAACCACAAACCGAAAAGTTCAAAGTGTTTAAAAACTCAACATATGAAGTTGGTGAACGTTCGAAAAGATTTTACAAAAGAAGGGTGAATCTTGACAACCAAATGTGGGTTGTTAAGAAACCAGATGTGAAATCTGGCGATGATTCTGACTCGTCAAAGTCAGAGGATCCACAAGTTGAGCCAAAAGGAGGAAATTCAGTTCCGCCAATGGATGATGTCAACTTTCCACCATTGCGGGCTGAAAATTTAAAATCAAAAGTTGGTAAAGTTGAAATCTCGAACCAATTCTATTCTGAAAAGAAAGAATTTGATGTTGAGAAAACGTTTAATGGAAAAGTAAAGCATATTTTTGGGAAAATGGTCGAGGGAAAGGCCAAAGGGGTAAACGATTTTTATGAAGAAAAAAGAAATGTTTAAACCCCAAGTGAAACTGAGAAGGTTACACCCAAAGACAGTCAGGCTTGGGTGTCTGTATTTCACAAGTAAAAATCCTGACTTGCCGGAACTCCCAGGTTGGTAATTGGGGAGTAGGAATCGACATCTTTCTTGAGAAATTCACGAAAGTGATTTCGATCTACAAGTGGTATTGATTGATGAGAACATACAAGTGTATGTATCTTCAAGTAGTTGAAAAAGGGGTTTTACCTACAAGTGGTTAATCAAGGTCATTAAGTTGAACTTGATTTAACTTTCATTCAAATGTTTGAAAAACAATGTGATGAATCCCTTAACCTACAAATGGTAAAATCAACAAAACTTATTTTTCGGAAAAACCATTTGATTAAAACAAACTTAAGTGTTTTGAAATCATAATGGAAAAATGGTTTGTTGTCAGGGGGAGTTCTGATTGTTTATGCCAAGTGGATGGAGATTTGAAGCAATTCGATACAGTTGTCACTTTATTTGTACAGTTTGTTATCAAATTTTCCCATAAAATCAAAATTGAAACACATTTTGATTTTAGGGGGAGTAAAAATTTTTAGAAATTTTGAAAATTTGAAAAATACAAAAACATGATAAAATCTATAAAAGCCAAAAACATTGAAAAAATAAAAAAATGAGTTTTGTTGTGAAAAAGAGGAAATGATAGTACATCAGTAGACAGTTACGGTATGCTAAAGAAATGTAATGATTATATAGCATTAAACGGTCTCACTGATGATATGCCGATAGGTTTTTACACATTTAGTAAACTTTTTCGGGATATAAACTTAAATTCAAACTTGCTTGTTTCTTGGGGAACACCACTTGGATATATAGGTAACCCCTGAAATCTTGTTTGATAGACCCCTCTTTCTGAAATACTAGGTCTTTATGCTCAGTGATATCTAGGGTATTATCCCGGGACTTCTGATAATGCGGAAGCAATGGCCTAGTCCCCGTATAATACTTTACTGCTGCTTGAAATAAAAGCCCTCCCTCAGCATAAAAAATGATGAATCATTGAAAAAAATGCAAATCATGTGCTGTTGTAAAAAAAGATCCTCTAAAGGGGACACACCAAAAGTCGAGCCTTCAACTCAGTAAAAATATGAGCTCTCAAGGTTTCGCAATTAACCCCTTACAGATATCATCTGTGGTATACTCACCTGTAAGACTGAATATTGGGATCTGGATACGGGAGTATATTCAAGAGGTGGGACACATGAATGAGTTTAAGTTCTTAATACACTAATTCGTATCCTGAATTAGTTGAAATTTGTGTGAGAATTTAAGTGGATCAGTATATCGACAATCTAAGTGAACTGTTTAATTCTTAATGTGTAACTAAGCTCAACGGTACTTGTGATTTGTCAAAAACTGATATGACCCTCTTACACAAAACTCGCAAAAATATTTACAGGCAATATAAACCTAGATTGTAAATATTTCTTTACTGCTTTTCATTTCAAAAATTCAAAAAGATTTTCAGTGTGTTTTAGCATAAATTTTGAAAATTCAAAAAGATTTTCAGTGTGTTTTAGCATAAATTTTGAAAATACAAAAAGATTTTCGACAACTGATGTTGGAGAGCTAATTTTCAAAATTCCAAGTGCTAAACATGATGAACAGTGGGTTGGGAGAGTTGATTTTGAAATGAAAATTGTTATAAACAAATCTACCTCACAATATGAGTAGTGTTGTTGAATAGAATCTACCAGTGGTTTCTAAATTTGTCAAATTTTAAATTTGTGAAATTTATTTCTGGGTAGAGATTTGTGCAGGTCCCCGTGTTTAAACCTGAGCTGAATGAGAGCCAGGTCACGAACCTAGAACAAGAGCTATGACAGATTGCGATCCCGGAACAATTTAAGGGGGGAGTCTGCTAGCAAAGGGGAGTCTGTAGATGTAAGAGCCAAATAGAAGTTGCTTAAGAGCCAGATTTGAATCCTAAGGATCACGCAAGCTGCTGATGCTGAAGAACTTAAGGAATCAAGAGATCTGATCAAGAGAAGATAGAGTCAAGATGAGATTCTGGTAGAGTTAAAGATTAAGGATCCTTACACTGTTAGATACTTTGGAAGAGCACGAAGACTGATCAAGACTGAAGAGTTGACATACCGAAGTTTTGTCACACTGAAGACTCGTCGACATCCAAGGGGGAGTCTATTGGTGCATATGTCTGTCGACTTCGTCTTGTATCGAGTCTTGTAATTAGTGAGATAGACCAGGGCACGAAATACGAGAAAAAGGTGAAACATATGGGTTATGACCATTTCGCACGAAATGGAGAAAGACCATTTCGTACGAAATGAACTCTGGCCTTTTCGTACGGAATGGGCAGATATCCATTTCGCACGAAATGGATTGCCTATATATAGTGTGCTTGGTCTTGTCATTTGTAACTTTCTGATTCCAAAGCCGAAGTGCTGCTGAAGTGTCTACTCGCTGTAAAACATTGTTATATCAATCAACAAGACAATTAGAGTGTATATCAAGCTGTTTCTAAGTCGATACGTTAGTTTCCGCCTCTCGTATTGACAAGAATTCTTCTGAACGACTCGTTTTGATCGTGCAAACGATCCTACAAGGGCCGTTGCAGCTCTACTGTTACAACTAGAGTTTTCAAGGTCTTTCCTCACAACTGTGTCTTCATAATTCGTTGCGTTGTATTATGTGCACCTTGTTATTTGACTAATAAATTATTGTACTGTGTTACTTTGGTTGAATATTAAACTGTTAACTGAGTGACATATGTTGGTGTGTTATTATTTATGTGTTTATATGACGAAACTTGTGAGGTTTTGCCACACACTTTATCCGACGAAACCTTGGATTTTCACCGTATATCTTACCCGACGAAACCCTGGTGTCTCGCCATGATCATTACGACGAAACCTTGGAGTTTCGTCGCCACTATAGTTTCGCCGTAATGGGTTCCGACCCAAGTTGAGCCCAGTTGCATTTAGTTATATATTGCGTACACCATAACTAGCGAAACCCTAAACATTCTTTCACCTCCCCTTTTGCATTCATCGGTAGTTAGCAAAACCTAGTGCTCTAATCTCTCTCTTTTGACGGCAACAACATCCCGGTTACTTCACACCACTGTTTAATTATTACATGATTCCTTGGAAGATCAATACATGTTCGTATATATGAATCTGATTGATGAAAGTTCTGTGTAATGTAGGGATTGTATTATAATCTATGATCGTGTGTTATATTAGTTAGGGTTTGATATTCTGTTGCCAATTGATTGGACAAGATGTGATATTGTGATTATATTCATCCATGATTCACTGCTTAGAGTTGATGTTTCATGTTTGATGTTTACATAGTATGTTATCCGTTGTTCATGTGTACTCAAAGAATCGTTGTATGAATAGGTGATAATGATAATCTAGTAACCTAGGGTTCATGCTAGATGTATCTGAAATGATGATAATTGTAAGATATAACAGATGATTGGAATGATTTGGGTAATGAATGCAAATTGATCGTACTGATATGAACGTAGCAGTAACATGATTAGGGTTGGGTGAAACTGTTAACACTTATACGAAACATGGGAGTTTCGTCACTTCCATCCTCGACGAAACATGGGAGTTTCGTCGCATGTCAACATGACGAAACCTTTGGGGTTTCGTCATATAGGGAGTTTCGCCAGGAGGGTCTTTCCATGAACAGTAGGTTAACATGTCATATCAACTGCATGAATATTAGTGGTTGATTATGTGAATAAGATCATAGTGTCTTCTGTTAATGATGTATGCTTATAGTCAAATGATATAAGTTGGTTCTTACAACCAGTACATAGTTAGCGTAACAATTGTTGTTTGAAACCCTGAGTGCTGACTCTCTTCTGTCATCCTTCACTTGTGCACTTTCGCGACACTTCTCTCACTTGTGCTTTCTTTGATGTGAAGATCATGAGTGGACGTTTGAACTTGACCCAAGTCCAGCAGACGGCTCTTATCAATGAACGAGTTGCTGAGGCACTCGCAGCAGCTCAAGCAGGAGGTAAAACCTGCCATTTCAACTTACCCTAGGATGTTTAGATCCTACTCTCACGAACCCACTCTCGTGCTTAACTTTTCCCTTTCTTGCTCACGCTACAGGTCCACATGCTCAGGCTCCCATGTGTACGTTCAAAACTTTCATGGATTGCCGACCTAGTACCTTCAACGGCACAGAAGCAGCTGTAGGTCTTCTCCACTGGTTCGAGAAGATCGAATCCGTTTTTGAGATGTGTGAATGCCCTGAAGCTCGTAGGGTGAAATTTGCTACTGGAACACTCGAAGGCGCTTCGTTAACTTGGTGGAACGCACAGGTCCAAATGCTTGGGTCGGCGGCTGCTAATGCCACCCCATGGAATGATTTCAAAGATCTGATTAAGGAGGAGTACTGTCACCGCGACGACATCCACAAGCTAGAGGTGGAATTTTACAACTTGAAAATGACAGGGTCTGAAATCGAGGCGTATACGAAGAGATCAAATGAGCTAGCTATCCTGTGTCCTACTATGGTGGATCCTCCTATCAATCGTATCGAGCTGTACCTCAAGGGTCTAGTACCAGAGATTCAGAGCCATGTAACTGCGGCTAACCTTGGTACCATCCAGTAAGTCATACGACTAGCCCATCGTCTCACTGATCAGGCAGTTGAGCAGAACAGGCTGCCCAAGCATATTAGTGCTACAACCACATCAGATGCTCCTAGCGACAACAAGCGTAAGTGGGATGCAGATTCGAGCAAAGGTTCTACTTCCGTTCAGTCTCAGTCTCAGCCGTGAAGGACTGACGACTTCAAGAGCCCCGGTCAACAATCTTTAGGTAATCAGAATCAGGGTCAGGATGGATACAGGGGAAATCACCCCAAGTGCATTCGATGTAATTTGCACCACAGTGGGCCGTGCAACAAGGGTCGTTGTCAGAGATGTAACAAGCTTGGTCATGAAGCCAAGGATTGCAGGAACTCACGTGCTGCGAATCACAATCGTCAACAGCAGCCGCAAGCTCCACAGAACCAGCAGCAGCAGCAGCAACAGCAGGGTAATAAGTGATGTTTTTAGTGTAGTGCTGAGGGTCACTTCAAGAGGCACTGTCCCCAGTTGAATCAGAACCAGAACAACAACAACAACCAAGGAAATGGGAACAACAATGGGGGTAACAATAATGCCAACGATGCCATGGGACGTGTCTTCGTGATTGGTCAGGGTGATGCAAGGAACGATCCCAATGTTGTGACGGGTAAGTTCCTACTGGACAACTTTTATGTTACTGTTTTATTTGATTCGGGTGCCGATACTAGCTACGTGTCTTTAAAAGTTAGTCAGATGCTTAAGCGTACTCCAACACTTTTAAACACCAAGAACATTGTAGAACTAGCAAATGGTAAAAGTTTAGAGGCCACACACATAGTTAAGGGTTGTAATCTTGTTCTTGCTGATCAGACCTTCCCTATCGACCTTATTCCTATCGTTCTGGGTAGCTTCGACGTTGTTATTGGGATGGATTGGTTATCTCGTCATCAAGCGGAAATTCTTTGCAATGAGAAAATTGTCCGCATCCCTCGCTCTGGTGAAGAACCCATCGTGATTCGGGGTGACAAGAGTGGTGCAGTCGTAGGCATCATCTCTTTCCTTAAGGCCCAGAAGTGCTTGCGAAAGGGCCACACTGCTATTCTAGCCCTCGTTACTGACACCTCCACGAAAGAGAAGAAGATAGAAGACATTCCTATTGTACGCGATTTTCCTGAGGTATTTCCTGAGGAATTACATGGCCTTCCGCCTCATAGTCAGGTCGAATTTCAAATCGAGCTAGCTCCTGGAGCAACACCCATAGCTCGTGCACCTTATCGACTAGCCCCATCAGAACTAGATGAACTGTCTACACAACTACAAGAACTCTTGGACAAGGGTTTCATTCGTCCTAGCTCTTCGCCCTGGGGAGCTCCAGTACTGTTTGTGAAAAAGAAAGACGGTACCTTCCGTATGTGTATTGACTATCGCGAACTCAACAAGGTGACCGTGAAGAATCGTTATCCTCTTCCGCGTATTGATGACCTGTTCGACCAGTTGCAAGGGTCGAGCTTCTACTCAAAGATTGATCTGAGATCGGGATATCATCAGCTGAGAGTCCGAGATGAGGACATCTCGAAAACAGCATCCAGGACTCGTTACAGGCACTACGAGTTTCTGGTTATACCTTTTGGATTGACAAACGCACCTGCGGTCTTCATGGATCTCATGAACCGAGTGTGCAAACCTTACCTGGATAAGTTCGTTATTGTTTTCATCGATGACATCCTGATCTATTCTAAGAGTCAGGAGGAACACGAGCAGCATCTGCGACTTATTCTGGAACTTCTTCGAACAGAGCAACTGTATGCTAAGTTTTTGAAATGCGACTTTCGGCTTCGTGAAGTCCATTTCTTAGGCCACGTGGTAAATGCGGATGGGATTCATGTAGATCCATCCAAGGTTGACTCGATCAAGAGCTGGCTTGCACCCCGTACACCAACTAAAATCCGCCAATTCTTGGGCTTGGCGGTTTACTACAGAAGGTTTATCAAGGATTTCTCAAGGATTGCGGAACCTCTCACCTCGCTAACTCAAAAGGGTGTCACCTATCGTTGGGGTGATGCACAGGAATCCGTGTTTCAGCACTTAAAGGAGAGACTTTGTAGCGCACCTATCCTCTCGTTACCTGAAGGCACCGATGATTTTGTGGTTTATTGCGACGCGTCAATTCAAGGACTTGGTTGTGTGTTGATTCAACGGGATAAAGTCATTGCTTATGCATTGTGCCAACTTAAGGTTCATGAAAGGAACTACCCTACATATGATCTAGAGTTGGGAGCTGTTGTTTTTGCACTCAAGATATGGAGGCATTACCTGTACGGTACCAAGTGCACTATTTACACCGATCACAGGAGTCTCCAGCATATCTTCGAACAGAAGGAGTTGAACATGCGACAGCGTCGATGGGTCGAACTCCTGAATGATTATCAATGCGCGATCAAGTACCATCCGGGCAAAGCCAATGTTGTGGCCGACGCCCTCAGCCGGAAGGAGTCTAAACCTAAGCGTGTACGTGCATTACAACTTACCATCCAATCTAGTCTTCCTACTCAGATACGAGATGCTCAGGTTGAAGCATTGAAAGCAGAAAACATCAGGGCTGAGTCCTTGCGAGGATCGAGGAAACGATTAGAGCAAAAGGAAGACGGTGCTTATTACGTGACAGGGCGCATCTGGGTTCCATTGTATGGAAATCTACGTGAGCTTGTGATGGATGAAGCACACAAGTCTCGTTACTCGGTACATCCTGGTTCGGATAAGATATATCACGATCTCAAGACTACGTATTGGTGGCCTAGTATGAAAGCCAACATAGCAACCTACGTTAGTAAATGCTTGACTTGTGCGAGAGTCAAAATCGAGTACCACAAACCATCAGGCCTACTTCAACAACCAGAGATACCGACATGGAAATGGGAGCAAATTTCCATGGATTTCGTTACTGGCCTGCCTAGATCTCAACGCGGAAACGATACCATTTGGGTGATCGTGGATTGACTGACCAAGTCTGCACATTTTCTGACTATCAAGGAAATGGATAAGTTTTCTACTCTAGCAGACATCTACCAAAAGGAAGTAGTTTCGAGGCACGGGGTGCCAACCTCCATCATTTCTGATCGTGACTCACGTTTTACATCTGAATTGTGGCAAGCGATGCACAAGTCTTTTGGCTCACGGTTAGACATGAGCACGACATATCATCCACAGATGGATGGGCAGTCTGAAGGCACCATCCAAACCCTTGAAGACATGCTTAGGGCATGTGTGATCGACTTTGGTAACGGCTGGGAAAGACATCTCCCGTTAGTGGAGTTTTCGTATAACAATAGTTACCACACCAGTATCCAGGCTGCTCCGTTTAAGGCATTGTACGGGCGTAAGTGCCGATCACCCCTTTGTTGGGCAGAGGTTGGCGACAGCTAAATCACTGGCCCAGAACTCATCGTAGACACAACAGAGAAGATCGCTCAGATACGACAACGAATGGCGGCAGCTCGTGACCGTCAGAAAAGCTACGCTGAAAAGCGATGGAAACCACTCGAGTTCCAGGTTGGGGACCGAGTACTACTCAAAGTCTCACCTTGGAAAGGTGTATTTCGTTTTGGTAAACGAGGCAAACTCAACCCGCAGTATGTCGGACCTTTCGAAATCATAAAGAAAATAGGCAAGGTGGCCTACAAACTGAACCTACCCGATGAACTCAGTGGGGTTCACAACGTATTCCACGTGTCAAATCTAAAGAAGTGTCTGTCAGATGAGACCCTCATAGTTCCTCTTAAGGAGCTCACCATAGACGATCAATTGCGATTCGTCGAAGAACCTATAGAGATTACAGACCGAGACGTTAAGATTCTCAAGCGTACCAGAATACCTCTTGTTCGAGTTTGTTGGAACTCCCGTCGTGGCCCAGAGTTTACCTGGGAATGAGAAGACCAAATGAAACTCAAATATCCCCAGTTGTTCGAGAAAAGTGCAACCACTACTGAGGCTGAAGCTACTGCGGAATTTCGGGACGAAATCCCAAACCAACGGGGGGATGATGTGACACCCCAGGAAAACCAGGAAACCACGCAACCTAACTAGCTTCCTCAGTAACCACGTGCTAAATTTCGGGACGAAATTTCTTTCAAGGCGGGGATGATGTGACAACTCGAGTTTTCAAGGTCTTTCCTCACAACTGTGTCTTCATAATTCGTTGCGTTGTATTATGTGCACCTTGTTATTTGACTAATAAATTATTGTACTGTGTTACTTTGGTTGAATATTAAACTGTGGACTGAGTGACATATGTTGGTGTGTTATTATTTATGTGTTTGTATGACGAAAATTGTGAGGTTTTGCCACACACTTTATCCGACGAAACCTTGGAGTTTTGCCATATATCTTACCCGACGAAACCTTGGTGTCTCGCCATGATCATTACGACGAAACTTTGGAGTTTTGTCGCCACTATAGTTTCGCCGTAATGGGTTCCGGCCCAAGTTGAGCCCGGTTGCATTTAGTTATATATTGCGCGAACCATAACTAGCGAAACCCTAGACATTCTTTCCCCTCCCCTTTTGCATTCATCTGCAGTTAGCAAACCCTAGTGCTCTAATCTCTCTCTTTTGACGGCAACCACATCCCGGTTAGTTCACACCACTGTTTAATCATTACATGATTCCTTGGTAGATCAATACATGTTCGTATATATGAATCTGATTGATGAAAGTTCTGTGTAATGTGGGGATTGTATTATAATCTATATTCGTGTGTTATATTAGTTAGGTTTTGATATTCTGTTGCCAATTGATTGGACTAGATGTGATATTGTGATTGTATTCATGCATGATTCACTGCTCAGAGTTGATGGTTCCTGTTTGATGTTTACATAGTATGTTATCCGTTGTTCATGTGTACTCAAAGAATCGTTGTATGAATATGTGATAATGATAATCCAGTAACCTAGGGTTCATGCTAGATGTATCTGGAATGATGATAATTGTAAGATATAGCAGATGATTGGAATGATTTGGGTAATGAATGCAAATTGATCGTACTGATATGAATGTAGCAGTAACATGATTAGGGTTGGGTGAAACTGTTAACACTTAGACGAAACATGGGAGTTTCGTCACTCCCATCCTCGACGAAACATGGGAGTTTCGTCACTTCCATCCTCGACGAAACATGGGAGTTTCGTTGCATGTCAACATGACGAAACCTTTGGGGTTTCGTCATATAGGGAGTTTCGCCAGGAGGGTCTTTCCATGAACAGTAAATTAACATGTCATATCAACTGCATGAATATTAGTGGTTGAATATGTGAATAAGATCGTAGTGTCTTCTGTTAATGATGTATGCTTATAGTCAAATGATATAAGTTGGTTCTTAGAACCAGTACACCTAACTGTTAGACATTGTTGCATAACATACTTGTGAACTGTGAATGAGAATGAACTATTTTGCTGCTACGTGCTGTCGGGTGATCACTGATTGTACACCCACTGTGATTGTATGTTACACGTGAACTTTGTGAATGTAAACTGATTACGTATGTATGTATACTATAGGCTTTGACTGAATTAATTGAGAACGAGTAGTTAATCGCACCAAGCAAACCGAGGTGAGTTCACAGTTTTATATGACATGGGATTCCCGGTGGGTTGGGAATGGGTTAAGAAGCTACAACGAAACCTACATATTCACCTCTAACAGAATATGTACCTTCGTCCTCGGTTGGGAAGGACGACAACATTTAACCTACGTATTCTCGGTTGGGTAGATTACGTACCTCCGTCCTCGGTTGGGAAGGACGACAACAAATAACTTACTAGACAAAACTCTATCATGAAGTCCCTCATTTTTATATCGACTTAATCGCCGGGCCAATGGAGAGCGGGTCATTAGTTAATAGCGCTATTAGGGTTAACAAGCCTCACACCGTGCAGGTAGGACGGGCGTGTACTAATGGATCTGGGCACTTAGTCAAGGATGATAGACATTGACGTATGGCACAACTTCCTCAGTCAGTTGTCGATATGGTAACGGTCTAGTGGTTTACAACATGGGGTAGCCCCCACTGGTTATGGTTTGGGAACAGGGAATTGGATAACTCGTGGCTTCGAAACAACTTATGGTTTTTGGAACAAACATTAAAACTGGACAACCTACTGTGAATGCGCTCAACTTTGTTGTTGACTCGTTGTTACATGCCTTGCAGGTTGTTAGGTGCTTTTAGGGAGCTTGCACGAGGAGGAGAGGTCGTTGTGGGATATGGACTGTTATGTCCCATGCTAAACATTCGAACTTTAAACTATGTTTTGGTTATTTAAACTTTACTATGCTTCCGCTGATTACTTAAACTTGTTTGATTTTTTTGGACACCAATTATATTGTGGTTGGTTTCATTTAATTAATTACATTGTTCAATATGATTGGTGGCTTGATCCTGGTCATGTCACGTCTCCTGCGGTGATACTCCACTTGTGGATTTTGGGGGTGTGACATCTACGCTGGATAGAAAAGACTGAGGCAGTTTTAAAAATAAGCAAGTGTGCGGAAGAGGATAAGATAATGTATGCTTCTAATCTGTTTAAGAATTCAACATTAGAATGGTGGAACACTATCCTCCAGTCTAGGGGAAGTGATAGAGTTTACAATATGGAATGGGACGAATTTAAGAATATGGTAGAAAGAAAATTCTGCCCTCCCAATGAAAAGGAACAGATAGCAAATAAGTTCCTAAACCTTAGGATGACTGGGGTAGATAGTAAAGGGTATACTACGTTATTCTTTGAATAAGCTAGAATAGTGCCAACCCTTGCATCACCTGAACCAGTATTAATCTCCCTTTACATCTGGGGATTAATCAGTGAAATTAGACATGTAGTCAAGGCAGCTAGACCTCAAACCATAGAAGAAACTGTAGAACTAGCAAATACCTTGACTGATGAATTAGTGCGTACACGAGAAGAGGATCATAGAAGGAATCTAGCTCAAAGGCTTACCCAAGAATTCCATTATGGAAATTCCAACCGTGGGAAAAATGTAGGTTTTACTTCTGCACCTTACTGCAAAGCTTGCTAGGAGAAGCATTCAGGAAAATGCTCCACTTACTGCAATTTCTGCAAGATACCAGGGCACAAGGAGGAAGACTGTAGAAGGAAACCAAATAATGGAATGTGCTTCAACTGTGGAGAAAAAGGTCACATCAAGTCGAACTGTCCAAAACTAGCTCCAGCCACGAACACCAAGAATACTAAAAATGCTAGAGTATTTGTTCTGACTGCAGAAGAAGCAAAGATGATCCCGGATGTGATCGCCGATACGTTTTTAGTTAATGATGTTTTGGCTAAAGTATTATTTGACTCTGGTGCAAACCAAAGTTTTATTAATACTTCATTTTGCAAACTTCTCAATCGACCATTAACCAAACTTCCACAAGAATGTCTAGTAGAGACAGCAAATAGAAAAACCATTAAGATTTCTGAAATCTTGTAGGGAGCAAGAATAGAATTTCTAAATCAAAGATTTATTGCAAACCTTTACCCAATGAATCTGGCAGGATTTGATGTTGTGTTAGGAATAGATTGGTTAATAGCCAATGAAGCCAGTATTTTATGTGATCAAAAGTCAATCCAAGTAAATTCACCGAAGGGTGAAAAGATCACAATTAAAGGAGATAAACCTTCTAGATCCACAAAATTCATCTCTGTGATGAAAACAGCCAGTTATGTAAGAAAAGGATCATTAGTGTATTTGATTTCCATAATCATTAACACTAAAGGAAAAGAATTAAAAGATATTCCAGTAGTATCCTAGTTTTCAGATGTATTTCCAGAAGAATTACCAGGACTACCTCCAGACAGGGAAGTTGAATTTAGAATCCCTTGCTACCAGGAACAGCACTAATTGCCAAAGCACCTTACCGTTTGGCACCCTCAGAAATGCAGGAACTGAAGAAACAGCTCGATGAATTGTTGGAAAAAGGATTCATACAGCCAAGCTCATCGCCATAGGGAGCACCAATCCTATTCGTCAAAAAGAAGGACGGATCAATGCATATGTGCATTGACTACCGTGAATTGAACAAAGTCACGATTAAAAGTCGGTATCCATTACCGAGAACGAGGATCTGTTCGACCAACTACAAGGAGCATGATTTTTCTCTACAATCGATTTACGATCAGGATATCATCAATTAAAGCTACAGGAATAGGACATTCCTAAGACCGCTTCAGAACAAGGTATGGTCATTATGAATTTACTGTCATGCCATTTGGTCTAACCAATACCCCAGCTGCATTTATGGACATGATCAACCGAATATGTATGCCATATTTGGATAAATTCATAATTGTCTTTATAGATGATATTCTTATTTATTCTAAAACCAAAGAGGAGCATGCAAAGCATTTGCACGCACTTCTAAGTTTATTGAGAAAAGAAAAGCTTTATGCAAAGTTTTCAAAATGCGAGTTTTGGTTAGAACATGTACAATTTCTTGGACATTTAGTCAATCATGAAGGAATTCATGTGGATCCTACCAAGAACGAGGCAATTACCAAATGGAAAACCCCTGAATCACCAACCGAGGTTAGAAGTTTCTTAGGATTGGCCGGTTATTATAGAAGATTTATTCGAGATTTTTCTAGAATAGTTATTCCCTTAACTAAGCTAACCTGTAAATCTGTTAAGTTTGAATGGGGACCAAAACAAGAAGAAGCCTTTAGAATTCTTAAGCAAAGACTAACCAATGCACCCATATACTAGCGTTACCAGAAGGAACTGAAGACTTTGTAATCTATTGTGACGCTTCTAAGTTAGGTTATGGATGTGTATTGATGCAATGTCAAAAGGTTATAGCTTACGCCTCTAGAAAACTTAAGAATCATGAAGAAAATTATTCAACCCATGATCTAGAATTAGGAGCCATAATTTTTGCCCTTAAGATTTGGAGACATTACCTATACGGTAGTAAGTTTACCATTTTCACAGATCATAAGAGTTTAAGGTATGTTTTCAGGCAAAAGGATTTGAATATGAGACAAAGACGCTGGATGGAGATACTTAGTGATTATGATTGTAATATCCAGTACCATGCAGGAAAGGCAAATGTAGTAGTTGATGCTTTAAGTCGAAAGTATCACGAAAAGCCAAAAAGAGTACGTTCACTTAAACTAAATCTGCAGATAGATTTAAATGAACAAATTAGAAAGGCACAAGAATCAGTAATCAAGGAAGATACTGAAAAATTGAAAGGAATGATTAAGGAACTAGAACGAGGAACAAATGGAATTTGGAGATTCCATAAGAAAAGAATGTGGATACCTAAATTAGGAAACCTACGCCACCGTATATTAGAAGAAGCCCATAAGTCTAACTATACGATGCATCCTGGAAGTGATAAGATGTATCAGGACTTAAGAAAGAATTTCTGGTGGATAGGAATGAAAAAGGATATAGCAGCTTATGTTTCTAAATGTCTAACTTGTTCACAAGTCAAAGCTGAACACCAGAAACCCTCAAGATTGTTGCAACAGTTAGAAATGCCAGTTTGGAAATGGGAATTAATAACAATGGATTTTGTTACTAAATTACCAAAAACAAGAAAAGGTAATGATACAATCTGGGTGATTGTAGACAGGCTAACTAAGTCAGCTCACTTCCTACCAATGAAGGAAACCTTCAGTATGGAACAATTAGCTAAATTATACGTAAATGAAATAGTTTCATTACATGGAATTCTTCTATCAATTGTTTCTGACAGAGATAGTCGTTTTACCTCTCATTTTTGGACAAGTTTGCAAAAAGCAATGGGAACCAAGTTGAATCTAAGCACTGCTTATCATCCTCAAACGGACGGACAAAGCGAAAGAACAATTCAGACAATGGAGGACATGCTTAGAGCTTGTGTAATTGATTTCAGAGGTAATTGGGACGATCACTTACCATTGATAGAATTTTCTTATAATAACAGTTATCACACAAGTATCAATGCTGCACCATTCGAAGCACTTTATGGACGAAAGTGCCGAACGCCAGTCTGTTGGGCAGAAATTGGGGAAAAGCAACTATCCGAACCTGAGATAGTACAAGAAACGACCAACAAAATCATTCAAGTCAAGGAACGATTGAAAGCAGCATGTGATCAACAAAAGAGTTATGCTGATAACAGACGAAAGCCATTGGAATTTCAGGTAGGAGACAAAGTGTTATTGAAAGTCTCTCCTTGGAAAGGAGTGGTAAGATTCATAAAAATGGGAAAGCTAAGTCCCAGGTATGTTGGACCTATTGAGATTATTAGAAGAATAGGACCTGTAGCTTATCAGCTACAACTGCCAGAGGAAATGGCAGGAATACATGATGTATTTCATGTATCTAATCTCAAAAAGTGCTTAGCTGATGAATCACTGGTAGTACCTCTTAAAGATATAGAGGTAAATGAACAATTAAAATTTGTAGAAAGGCCTCTACAGATCGAAGACAGGAAAGTCAAGAATCTCAAACACAAGAGATTAGTTCTGGCCAAAGTGAAATGGGACTCCAAAAGAGGACCAGAATACACATGGGAGCTTGAATCAGAAATGCAAAGGAAATATCCACACCTGTTCCAGTAGATCTCGAGGACGAGCTCTAAAACAAGGTGGGGAGGATATAACAACCCTCCAAAATATTTCCGACACCCCTAATATATTTTAAAATGTCCCTATATGTCCTAAAATATACCCCGAACACGAAAACAGGGCACGAATACCTTTATTTTTAATTAAAATTAATTAAAAACAAAAATAAATGGTTTCTAGCGGGCTGCGTAAGACCCACCGTTGGTCTACGCGGGGCGCGACGGCCCAGCCACGAGGCCTCACCCAGAGCCGACACGTGGCTTAATCGTGTCGAGGCTAGGAGTGATGACCCATCAAAGCTAGGGTCTACACCCCTAGCTCGCGGGCCGCGTAAGCCCCCGCCTCATCTCACGCAGGGCGCGATAAAGCTGAAATCAGGCCCTATAAATAGCAACCTTCGGCAGTTCAGTTGAATTCGCTCACGATCTTTCCCACTCTCGAATTTCTGCATAGTTGAAGTAATATTTGGGTAGTATACCCCCCTAATTAACGAAGTTCTGCCCCGTTGTAAGTATCATAACCCCGGTTACGTATTAGATACGCTCCCCGATTGATCCAGGGTTCCCTAACGGCTGTCGTGGTTCTGCCCGACGTAGTCGTTGGAATGCCGTCTCGGGGAGGGTATTACTAATGTAAATATTGGGTTATTATACTTGTTAGTGCATATGTATGTTGACTTCGTCTTGTATCGAGTCATGTAATTAGAATAGATAGACCAGGACACGTTGTTCGAGAGAAATGGGAAACAGACCTGAACCAGCCACCCCTCACGAAGTGGATATGCCACCTCGCACGAGGTGACCAAGTTCATGCTTTCTGGCAAGTTCATGCTTTCTGGCAAGTTCATGCTTTCTGGCCAAGTCGTTCGACCTGGGCCAGCTCGTGTGGATTGGTTCGTGGGGTCTGGCTCTCCTATATATATGTGGTCTTGGGTTTTCATTTAGAACTTTTGGAGAACTTTTGGATTCCGGTAGCTAAGCTCTGCCGAAGTGTCACCAGCTCGTGTAACTTTGTCAAATCAATACAATCGACATTTAAAGTGATTCTACATGCAAATCTAGCTGTTATAACATCAATACGTCTGATTCCGCCTTTCGTATTGATTGAGAACTCTTCTGATCGACTCATTTGATCGAATCCCGATCCTACAAGTGGTATCAGAGCTCAGGAGGAAGAGTTCTTACCATTTCAGCTTGTTTTCACGGATAAAACTGATTTCTACTCATTTATACCCACTTTTCTATACTTTTTCATCAAATTTACCGAGTTTTTAGGGTTAAAATGATATAATTTTGTGATATAACATGTAAAACTGAGTTTTAATCAATCTATGAACAGATTAAACCATAAATCAGACCGAAAATTTGATAAAATCATGGAGTTCTGGACTTAGATATCCCAAACGAGTTGAAAACTTGCTGAAACAAGGCGAAAAAGTGTTCAAATTGCATGAAAAATGGACCAGATTGTTTGATTCTTGGACCAGATCGTTTGAATTTCGGTCCAAACCGCTTAAAAATTGACCAGATCATACGAACTGAACCAGGTCGTTTGAGTTTAAATCCCAGGTCGTACGAACTGAACCAGGTCGTTTGAAAGTGTTTCCAGGTCGCACGGGTTGAAATCCAGGTTGACAAGGTCGACCAGGTCGTTTGAACTTTGATTTCATCAGCTCGCACGAGTTGATCAGATTGTTTCAAATATTCATATCGTTTGAAATTCCAACTCGTTTGAACAAGGTCGTACCAAATCCAGGTTGTACCAATCTCAGGTCGCACCAAATTCAGATTGTGCCAACTTCCAGGTCGTTTGAACTTCAGATCATGTGAATTACCAGATCGTTTGAAAACTCAAATCGTTTGAAAATTCTGTTATTTTGAACTCTCGATACCGAAACATGGAAAACGAATTCTATAACGCCTTCAGTACTACCTCAGCTACTGCAAGTTCAGTTGCTCAGAACGTAAACATGGAAAATGAAACGAGAACGTTGCAGAAACCCCCAAAGCTGATGAGCATTGAAGAATATTACAGTTGGCAAGAACGGTTTGAGAATTGGGTTCAAGCAAACCATTTAAGGTCTTGGGAGTGTATTGAAACTAAGTATGTTCGACCTCGTTCTGATGTGGGAGTTATAAAGATTATTTCTGAATTTTCGGATAAAGAGAGAGACATGTACAAGGCAGAAAAAATGATGATCAGTTTACTACAACAAGCTGTGAAAGAAGACATTTTCGTATTACTTCAACATGATGGTAGTGCACGTTTGATTTGGGAAGCACTTCGCACAAAATTCGAAGGAAGTACGGAGATGATCAAGAATTAAAAATCATTATTAAAGAAAGAATTTGAATTGTTTTCAAGTTAGCCGGGTGAAACTACAAAGACTCTTATTGAGAGATATTATCATTTAGTGCGTTCAATGACTCGGTTGGATATCAATAAAGATCGAGAGGAATGGGTTGAAAAATTAGCCGATGCTTTACCTCAAAATGAGTGGGGTACATATCTTATGATTTTGAAGAATACCGGAGAGTATGATAGATTATCAATTGCTCAATTCATTGAAAAACTTGAAGGACAAGATCTTGAACCACAAAAGATCGCTAGAATGAACAATTCAAGTGATCAACAAGATATCAAGATGTATTTTAAAGGTAATGTTCAAAATGTTGAAGCTAGTCCAAAGATACAGACCGCTTTCAGTGCAGAAAACTCATCCGGATCACTCAATCAAAGTTCAATCAACAACAGTGGATTTTCTTCATATCCGGGTGTTAATCCTAATGTTTCAACTTCAAATTATCAGTCTCAAAGCTCAAACAATGGTAATGGTCATGTGCTACAATGCAACATCGCGTTGCATCTTCAGAACGGCCAGAATTTCTCTGAAGAAGTCGCTAAATGTCACACCCCGACCACGTAAAACAACAAACCGTGGCGGAAACGTCGGGGAGTGTTGTAACAGAATTATTGTTTCAAACCATGGATACAAAGAGTTTCGTTTTATTAAATATTAAACATTATCTTAAAGTTAAACAAGCAAGTCAAACATAGTCTATCATCGTTATTAAATCACTAAGGCCTCGTCCAGTCCTAAGTGAGCATGCATCCTATTCGCAATCAACATTAAGCAACTTCACCTGAAACATATGTAAAAACAAAGTCAGCAAAGAAATGCTGGCGAGCACATAGTTTTTGTGTGAGTGTCAGATTCATGGCTCGTTGAAATATCTCGTACAACTTCGTTAGTCGATATTTGAAACCTTGTTTTGTAAAATGTTTGTATTGTAAAATGAATAACCAAGTCAAAACAGATTGGTTATAATTTATAAACCTCGATGCCATGAATCTTGACCCAAAACATTTGTTTATGTAAACCAAGTCATAAATCGTTCTCGTATTGAAACTCGTATGGTTTATATAGTTTCGTAAACATCGTTGTGTGACATTGTTTAACTCGTTCTCATTATAGATCATCGTTCATTTGTTTAAATCATTCATAATCATTCAAAAATCGTACAATCGTTTAATATTGTTCTTGTTCCAATCGTTCTCGTTTTAAATTGTGAAAACTACTTTTGGTCGTCTCGCTAATAACATTTAAACCTTTGTGACTCGTTCATCGTTCAACTCGTATTAACAAACCACCAAAGGGTAAGTTAACAATCATCAGGTTCAGTCGTTACCCACATAACCCAACATAACCATGGGTGCAGTCTGATAACGGGATTTGTCGGATTCGATGGTACCATAACCTAATACTGGTCGGTTCGGCCAAAATTAATGAATGTCATTCGTTATGTAATTACAACCAACAAGTTTGTTCACATTGTCAAAATCGTTATTAGTTTAGTATAAACCATCTTAATCGTTTTGAAACCATCGTTAAAACATCGAAATCATTTTGATACATATGAATCACCCCAAAACAGTCGAAAACAGTAAAAGAGGGGATCTATGTACTCACCTTTGGGTGCGTTTTTAAACGTTAACACAATCCCTCAAATTTTTTATTCTTCCTAAATTAAACAAGAATGATTTAATAATCAAAAACCCACAAAAACACCGAAGTTTCTCCGGTACTTAGAATTTTCACATAACTTTGAGTTTTCTCGAAAAGTTATTATTTTTGATTATTTTGGTGTATTTGAATATATATATACTCAAGCGTAGTACGCATAATCTTGTCAACACTAACACATCATCATACACATATTGTAAAACACATAGCACATTGTGACACATTAAATTTACTTATGAACAACCCATTCTAGTTATGTCGAAAAACACTTATTTTAGCGATTCGGTGACATTTTTTGGGCGTCGGAAGTCACGTATAACCAACCGAACACCAAGTAAACTTAATATAAGTTAAAATACTTGTTTTTATATCAAAAATATCAGTTTGGTTACTGATCTAAAACAGTTTAATAAAAATCCTCCGAAAAGGCGATTTTTAACCGTTTTACCGCATAGTTTTGCATCAAACATTACCCGAACCATCCCAAATCGAAACGACTTGAAATTTTAACATAACCCACGTTATTTACTGAATAAAATAATGGTTATACTCACAATAGTGCAGGTCTTAAATAGAGCATATAAATCACGCAAATTTCGCATATTTTACCACTTTTTAAGCTATATGTACAACACGCAAAGCTATCAAACATATGTCAAAGTCTCATGACATTATAATACATCAAATAGGGTCATTTTTAGTGCTTATAATCTGTTCAATTTCAGTTTTGTCATGCAACCATTTTTTTATCACTTCTTGAGCTCTAAATCAACATATATTCACATGTACAAGTGTCTAAAGCATACTATCATAACATCAACATTTTATATGGGTTTAGATGCATCAAATATGAGATATATTCATGTTTATTTGCTGATGTACTTTACATTTAACATATCATACATAAATCACCAAATACTTGCATTTTTACCATCATTCAAGAACATGAAACAACATAGACAAGTATTTAACAAGAAATCGAACTTCAAGACTCATACACACACATATATATGTAAGGTTATACATATACATATACATCACCATTTTGTTTTTGTATCATGACCCATTTCATTTTAGATTTCAAGTCTAGTGAAAATCCCAAGATTCAAGAGAAACTTCAAATCATCAAGAACAACCAAGAATCAAAGTATGATTTAAACATAAGGGTTATACCTTCAAGATTCAAGTAGGTTATAGGATGAGATTTTGATGATAGGAAGCTTGTAATCACTTGACAACACCTTGGGAACACCTTTAGATCTTCACACTAACTTGAAGTTTGCTAGAAATGGTGTTGAACTTTGAAGAACAAAGCTTGAAGGTTTGAAGAATATGAAGATGGAGGAGAGAGAGATGGGGAAGGTTGGGAGAGGAGAGAGAGTGAGGAAGTTTGAGTGTTGAGTGAGGATGTGATCTTGGTAAGATTTATAAGGATATAAAGGAGGATATGGAAAGATTTATTAGAGATTTCAAGTACCAACAATATCAAAGTGTATCAAGTAAGATATAGGAAAATATATGGTGGGGTCCCCATATATTGAATCCGTGAGTTTGTATATGGGGGGGGGGGGGGGGGTTAAATGTAATTTTGTTGGTAAATAAGATAGAAGTAGGTGTTTAACTGGGTATTTTATCTAGCGTTTAAATCCCGGTTTATGGCGTTCTAAATTATTTTTATTATTCTATAAAAATAAACTCACCAAAATATTACTGAAATAAATTTCAGTTGCCAAGACTGGCTGCGTTGTCCGCGTTCTGCAGTAGAAGCACTGTGTCGCGCAGAAACACGCGGTACGCGCTTAAACTTGAAAAATAACGTTTTAAGCGTTTTAATTTATTTTTCAACACGGACCTGATTAAAATAAAATTTTAATCATAACACAATATTTTTGGGATTTAAATATTATCCGGGCGGTCACCAATGTTCGTTTCGCAGTTTTGTCGTAAATAGTTCTTTTAGTTCAAATAAACATGTTTTTGCCATACCGAATCCTTCGAAACTTATTTCTAAGTTATGTAAAGGATATTTAGGGTATGTTTGGCTTACGTCACAGTTCCGGAGTGTACGTCGCGTTAAACAGATTGCGTTTATGCACCAGTTTGCGTATAACCTTCTAGAACGTGATTTAAAGCTTGAAATCGGAATCGAATCAAATTGTAAAATCATTAAACACAATTGCACATATAATAACACCAAAACACATTGTTTTATTGATAACTGACATTGTTTTACATTATACGATGATTACAGAACACGGTTGTCACACTAAAGGTCATATGGCATTACTAGCTACCGTGTTAGAATCATATGAGAGTTTGGTTGCGGGAAGGATCGGAAATCCTATGTTAACAAAAGAGGATTATGATCAGATTGATGCTGAGGAAATGGAGCTAATGGATATTAAGTGGTGTTTAGCGAGCATGTTGAGGAGAGCTGAGAAATTTAAGCAGATTACTGGAAGAGATGACTTACGTGATGCTAATGTTTCTACTTTAGGTTTTGATAAGTCTAAAGTTACTTGTTTTCGATGCAGGGAAAAAGGACATTTCAAGAGGGAATGTACCAACCGAGAAGCAGGAGGAGCTCAGAATCCTTTCTGGAACAATGAATATTATCGGAAAGCAATATATCATCAGGTAGCTCAACAACCGTCATCATCCCGTGCTATTCTGATTGAAGATGGAAAGAAGAAAGCTTGTATTACTATGCCTCCAGATCAAGAAGATGAAAGATTGCCAGAGGGATTTAGCTGGGACAAATATATTCCGGCTGAAAGTAACTCAAAGTTTAGAGCATTTGTTGCACAGATCATTCAAGAGCTAGAGTTGATGAAAGAATGGATGGATGTGTTTGCAAATGATGAGAAAAGTCAAAATGGAGAGTCTGTCTCTTCAGAAGATAGTTCAAAAAAGACACTGGTCTTGGATCAATCACCAATTGATAGCAGTGATGATGATGAAAAAATTAAACAAATAAACATTGGTAAAACTCATTTATCTCCTGAAAGTTTCAAATTTTATTTTGCAGATACATTGGAGAAACTAAAGGAGAAACGAGCAGCAAAAGAAAAGAAAAAGGTAAAATGTAAGAATGTTGTTCAGGTGGAAGAGAAGTATGAACAGAGTGAAGAAGTTAAAGTTGTTGAGAAAATTGTTGAGATTGAAAAGATTGTAGAGGTCACAAAACCTTGTCTGAAATGTTTGGAGTCGTGCAAACATTGTGAAGAGAAAGATAAGAAGTTTAGTGAGCTAGACAAGATGAAAGAAAAATTGTTGTTCGATGTTAAGTACGTAAAAGAATCGTATGATGTGTTGAACAGAATGGTTAATCAGTTGGAAAAGACAAACTCAGAAAGAGAAGATGCTTTAACAATGATGAATGCAGTGATGATGTCTAAGCAGAAGGCCATCAATCACTATATTGATGAGTGTGCAAAGTTGAAGCAAGAATTAGAGACTGAAAAGATTGAGAATGAAAGAATCAGACGATTGCTAATGAGTTACTCAAGTTCTGATTACTTGATTGATAGAATCTATCTGACAGTAGCAGGTTTTGAAGCCTTTCAAGATAAGAAGTCATAAGATACGGAACTGGTAAGAAACAAAGTGCAAATTATAACAAGTGTCCGCCTTCGATCTGGGAAGGTTATTCTCCCAGAAAACCAAACTCGGAACAAGTCAGAAAAGGCAATCAATATAAATTTGAAGTCAGAAACAACGGATGACTTGCCAGATAACATCGATGTCATTTTCACAACATCTGATACGGATCATGAGTCCGAGTTGATTAAGAAAGTGGTAGATCAGGTGTTGGATAACGATGAGGAGTCAGAGTCAAAGTCTGAATCTGAGAGTTCGAGTTCATCTGTCAACAGTTCGAGTTCATTGGTCAAGAGTAGTCATAATAAAGAGATTCCAAAAATAGAAAATAGTTTGAATGATGAACCAATCAAAGTGGCATATACTTTGAATGATTCAGACAAATTATATTCTGATGAGGAATTTCCAAATAAAAATGAGAAAATTGAAAATATTAAAACAGTTTTTAAATTGATAAAAATAAAGTTTTCAGAAATAAAAGATAAAATGGGATTTTCAAAACCTAAATATACTTCTAGAGTTCAACAACGTTTAAACAAGAAGAAAGGTTTCGGTCCAGGTCATCAAAAGAAACCGAATCATAAAAGCAATTTCAAAAAGAAGGGGTTGGGTTTTGATGTTGAAAATAATTAAAATATTAAAGATTTTAAATCAAAAAATGTATTTGTTTTAGGGGCAAATTCTGAAGAAGAGAAAAAGAGCTCATTCTGGAAGCAATCGAACAAAACGTTTCTTGCAACACAGAAACATGAGAAGAATGAAGCTAATCAGAAAAAGGAAACAAGAACTTGCTATAGATGCAAAAAAGTTGGTCACATCGCCTGGAACTGTCCAAAGGCAACCAATACACAACTGGGAGTGTCTTCTAAACTCAAAGAAAAAGTTGTTGATAAAACTGAACCACCAACTGAAAATTTTAAAATGTTTAAAAATTCAACATATGAAGTTGGTGAGTGTTCTAAAAGGTTTTACAAAAGAAGAGTGAATCTTAACAACCAAACGTGGGTTGCTAAGAAATCAGAGGTTAAATCTGGCGATGAATTTGTTTCTTCGGAAGCAAAGAAACCACTTTCTAGCGATGAATCTGACTCGTCAAAGTCAGAGGAGCCACCAGTTGAACTAAAAAGAGAAAATTCAGTTCCGCCAATGGATGAAGCAAACTTTCCACCATTGCGGGCTGCAAATTTAAAATCAAAATTTGGAAAAGTGGAAATTTCAAATCAATTCTATTCTGAAAAGAAAGAATTCGATGTCGAAAAGGCTTTCAATGGGAAAGTAAAACATATTTTTGGAAAAATGGTCGATGGTAGGGCCAAAGGGGTAAAAGAATTTTATGAATCAAAGGGGAGAACTTACACACCGAGTGAAAATAACTCGGATGCACCCAAAGCTGGTCAGGCTTGGGTGTCAGTATTCTTTGCTTGAAAATCCTGACTTGCCGGAACTCCCAGGTTGGTAATAGGGGTGTAGGAATCGACATATTTCTTGAGAAATTCACAACTGTGTTATTTTGATTTACAAGTAGTATTGATGATAAGAACCTACAAGTGGTTAATCAAGGTCATTAAGTTGAACTTGATTTAACTTTCATACAAGTGATAGTTCATACAAGTGGCTAAAGAAAAGGAAAAGTGAATTTACAAGTGGTTGAAAGAACAAAGTGATGAATGAATCCCCATGATGTGTGAAATTAACAAAACTAATTTTCCGGAAAAACCATTTTGATTAAAACAAACTTAAGTGTTTTGAAGTCATAATGGGAAAATAGTTTGTTGTTAGGGGGAGTTCTGATTGTTTAAGCCAAGAGAATGGAGAATTGAAGCAAGTCACATCAGTTTGTCATTTTATTTGTACAGGTTATTGTTTTTACATTCAAATTTTCTCAGAAAATCAAAAATTGAAACATATTTTTGATTTTAGGGGGAGTAAAAAATTTAGAAATTTTGAAATTTTGAAAAATCAAAAAACATGATAAAATCTAAAAAGCCAAAAACATGAGAAAATCTAAAAAGCCAAAAACATTGAAAAATAAAAAATGAGTTTTGTTGTGAAAAAGATGAAATGATAGTACATCAGTGGACTATCACAACACGCTAAAGAAATGGAAAGTCAAATGTGATAAACGGTCTCACTGATGATATGCCAGTAGATTTTTACACGCTTAGTAGATTGTTTTCGAGATATAATTCTAAATATAAATACTTACTTATCTCGTGTGGAACATCTCTCGGATATATAGGTAATCCCTGAAATCTTGTTTGAAGGGCTTTCTATTTCTGACATACTAGGTCTTTGTACGTGATGATATCTGGGGTATTATACCAGGACTTCTGATTTTGCGGGAGTAATAGCCTAGTCCTCGTATAATACTTTGCACTGCTTTAATCATAAAGCCCACCCTCAGCATAAAAAATGCGAATCATGTGCTGTTGAATAAAAGATCCCCAAACGGGACACACCTAAATTCGAGCCATCATCTCTTTGTCTGAACGGAAGTTCTAACCTGAGCTCTCATGGCCTCGCATTACCCATTTACAGATATCATTAGTGTAAATTCACCTGTAAGACTGAATATAGGAGTCTGGATAAGGGAGTATATTCTGAGGTGGTACACACGAATAAGTTTAAGTCCTTAAAACACTAAATTCGTATCTCGAAACAGTTGAACTTTGTGTGAAAATTTAAGTAGATCAATATACTAACAATCTAAGTGAATCGTTTAGAACTTAAAGTGTTTAAAGCTCAACGGTGTTAGTGATAAGTCTCAAAAACTGATATGATCCTCTTACACAAACTCACAAAAAGATGCCTGTATATAGTTTATTTCCCAAAATCCAAAAAGATTTTCAGCATGTTTTAGCATAAAATTCTGAAAATTCAAAAAGATTTTATTTCATCTTATTTTCGACAACTAATGTTGGAAAGATGATTTTCAAAATTCCAAGTGCTGAACATGATGAACAACAAGGGTTGGGAGAGTTTGTTTGAAATGAGAAATGATTTTGAAATGATTAAATGGTTCATTAATTTGAAACCAAATTTGTTTTTACAAGTGAATAATCAGAGTTCATTAATGTCAAAATTGTCTATCTTACAAATGTGTCTAGATGATTAGACTATGAATGTTTTTAAAATGAAAAACCTTATGTTTTGGGTAGAGTATGTACAGGTAAAAAGCTTTGAAAGAGCTAGGTTTCGACTCCTGAGGACTTTCCGCATAAGCGTATGCAGATTAGAGCCAGGTTTCTGATCCAAAGTCTATAGATAGTGAATTCCAGACTGCCATCCCAGCTGATCGAAAGGGGGAGTCTGAAGACATAAGAGCCAGATTCAGATCTTGAAATAGCGTTTGAGATAGAAGCTGCTAATGCTGAAGAGTAAGAGAGAGATTGATAAAGATGCGTACAATGGAGAATACTTTGGAGAGAGCGAGAAGACTGATCAAGACAGAAGACTCGACACACTGAAGACTCGTCATCATCCAAGGGGGAGTTTGTTAGTGCATATGTCTGTTGACTTCGTCTTGTATCGAGTCATGTAATTAGAATATATAGACCAGGACACGTTGTTCGAGAGAAACGGGAAACAGACCTGAACCAGCCACCCCTCATGAAGTGGATAGGCCACCTCGCACGAGGTGACCAAGTTCATGCTTTCTGGAAAGTTCATGCTTTCTGGCAAGTTCATGCTTTCTGGCAAGTTCATGCTTTCTGGCCAGTTCGTGGGACCTGGGCCAGCTCGTGTGGATTGGTTCGTAGGGTCTGGCTCTCCTATATATATGTGGCTTGGGTCTTCATTTAGAACTTTTGGAGAACTTTTGGATTCCGGTAGCTAAGCTCTGCCGAAGTGTCGCCAGCTCGTGTAACTTTGTCAAATCAATACAATCGACATTTAAATTGATTCTACGTGCAAATCTAGCTGTTATAACATCAATACGTCTGATTCCGCCTTTCGTATTGATCGAGAACTCTTTTGATCGACTCATTTGATCGAATCCCGATCCTACAATACTAACGCATGTGCATTTATGGAATTTATAGATAATCATTAGGAAACCCCTAAAGAAAATCTAAGATAACAATGGGAGTAATCTCCTTTTTGTAAACCGTTTTTACAAAACCTCATACAATTAGTATTATATTTAAACAGTGACTGAGTATTTGTATTCTACAATTATCGTCGATATGTTGGGGTTTTGTATACAAAATTTGTTACTACCTTGCGAGGAGTAACATGACCACAAGTTGGGTTGACAGTATCATGGGTGGTAATTAAAGTAGATGGAAACAAATGTAATTGCGCGACCGCCCTCAATACTGTACAATGGTTTTACTTAACTTGATTAAACTGGGATTCACTCACCAGTATTTCCCATTGACAAAATGTTTTTAAACGCGTTTCAGGTAACAAAATGTGAAAGCCAAATAGAAGCCAGCTGGACAGCACTGAAGGCTTGGAAAAGTGGCAATAAAGTTACCTAAAATAAAGAGATGTTTTATCTAAAATAATATAGGGTTTATCCCTATGAAAATGTGTGTACTTAAAACTTGGGATTATTCCCACATGTTTAATATTATGAAAGTGTGGTATTTTACTCTGATAAAATATTTCCTAACTACGGTCCTGATGTAATTTCCGCTGCCAAAATGATAAACACCTGGATACCACCGAAACTGGCCGCGGCCGCCCATTCCCGGATTGTTAGGGGACGAGGGTTGCGACAATATTACACATCATGAACCACATATTGCACATAAATCACAAGTCTTCAATTAATAATATACGTACATATAACTCTATTACAAGAAGAAAGTTACTCGGGAAAACCCGAAGTGTCACATTATCCCCAAGTTTTAAGAACTTTCATCCCGAAAGTTAAAGCGCAGCCACTGATAAGCTAGTATGCGTGAGAATGTTTCAAGGGGGTGTCACATCATCCCCCCGTTAGTTTGGAATTTCGTCCTGAAATTCTGTTGTAGCTTCAGTGCTGGGAGTTTCGTTTGCAAACAACTGGGGACACTTGCGCTTCATCTGGTCTTCCCGTTCCCAGGTAAACTCTGGGCGACGGCGCGAGTTCCAACGAACTCTTACGATAGGTATCTTGCTACATTTGAGGGTTTTGACTTCTCGATCCGTGATCTCAATCGGTTCCTCAATAAAGTGTAGCGGATCGTCAGTAGTGAACTCCTTGAAAGGAATGATGAGTGTTTCATATGATAGACACTTCTTCAGATTAGACACGTGAAAGACGTTGTGCACCGCACTCAGCTCTTCAGGCAGATTCAATCTGTAAGCAACCTTACCGATCCTTTCGGTAATTTCAAATGGTCCAACATATCGCGGATTGGGCTTGCCCCGTCTACCAAAACGAACCATACCCTTCCAGGGTGAGACTTTAAGTAGAACCCAGTCCCCGACCTGGAATTCTAGCGGTTTCCTACGCTTATCAGCGTAGCTTTTCTGACGGTCACGAGCTGCCACCATGCGTTGTCTGATATAGGCAATCTTTTCCGTAGTCTCGACTACAAGTTCCGGGCCGGTAATTTGGCTTTCACCAACTTCCGCCCAACATAGAGGTGATCGGCATTTATGACCTTACAATGCCTCAAAGGGTGCTGGCTGAATGCTGGTGTGGTAGCTGTTGTTGTAAGGAAACTCCACCAGGGGTAGGTGTCGTTCCCACTTTTTTTCCAAAATCAATGACACATGCTCTCAACATGTCTTCAAGTGTTTGGATGGTGCATTCAGTTTGACCATCGGTTTGCGGGTGGTAAGCAGTGCTCATATCTAGACGTGAGCCAAAGGATTTATGCGTAGCTTGCCATAACTAGGATGTAAAGCATGGGTCACGATCAGAAATGATTGAGATTGGCACCCCGTGCCTAGCAAAAATTTCCTTCAAGTAGAAAGTAGCAAGCTTCAAATACTTGTCTGTTTCCTTGATTGCAAGGAAGTGGGCTGACTTGGTTAGGCGGTCCATGATCACCCAAATGGTGTCGTTCCCGCTTTGGGACATTGGTAAGCCTGTAACGAAATCCATGGAAATTTTCTCCCATTTCCATGTTGGCAGCTCTGGCTGTTGCAACAAGCCTGACGGCTTCTGGTATTCGACCTTGACCCTAGCGCAGGTCAAGCATTTGCTAACGTACTTAGCAATAATGACTTTCATGTTAGGCCACCAATACAGGATTTTGAGATCGTGATACATTTTATCGGCGCCAGGATGTATCGAGTAGCGAGATTTGTGCGCTTCGTCCATCACTAGTTCTCGAAGATTTCCATAAGATGGAATCCATATGCGGTCCGCAAAGTAGTGAATACCATCGTCCTTGAGTTCAAGTCATTTTTCCATGCCCCGTAGGGATTCAGCTAGGAGATTTTCCGCCTTTAGCGCTTCAACTTGAGCGTTGCGGATCTGACTAGTAAGGTTCGAGTGGATAGTGAGCTGTAAGGCACGAACACGCTTAGGTTTGGTTTCCTTCCTGCTAAGGGCGTCAGTCACAACATTAGCCTTGCCTGGATGGTACTTAATTGCGCATTCGTAGTCGTTAAGTAGTTCGACCCATCTGCGCTGCCGCATGTTTAACTCCTTCTGGTCCAGAATATGCTGGAGACTCTTGTGATCGGTGTATATTGCACATTTGGTACCGTACAAGTAATATCTCCAAATCTTGAGTGCGAAGACGACTGCCCCGAGTTCTAAGTCATGTGTCGTGTAATTCCGTTCGTGAATCTAGAGTTGTCGAGAAGCGTAGGCGATAACTTTCTCACGTTGCATTAACACGCAACTGAGCCCATGAATAGACGTGTCGCAGTAGACGATAAAGTCGTCGATACCCTCAGGTAACGAAAGAATAAGAGCACTACAAAGGTTTTCCTTAAGCTTCTGAAAGGCAGACTCCTGAGCCTCATCCAACTTGTAAGCAATACCCTTCTAGGTGAGAGTCGTGAGAGGTTGAGCGATCTTCGAAAATCCCTTGATGAATCTATGATAGTAACCTGCCAATCCCAAGAATTGGCAAACTTCGGTCAGAGTCTTCGGTGTAGGCCAATTCTTAATGGAGTCGATCTTAGTTGGATCGACGTGGATCCCATCCTGATTGACCACATGCCCAAGGAAATGGACTTCTCGAAGCCAGAAGTCACATTTTGAGAACTTGGCGTACAGTTGCTCGTTGCGAAGGAGTTCGAGAATAAGACGCATGTGTTGTTCATGCTCCTCTTGACTCTTCGAGTAGATCAGGATGTCGTCAATAAACACAATCATAAACTTATCGAGGTAAGGTTTGCACACTCGGTTCATGAGATCCATGAAAACCGCAGGTGCGTTGGTCATTCCAAAAGGCATGACGAGGAACTCGTAGTGAACATAACGAGTCCTGAACGCAGTTTTGGAGATGTCCTCATCACGGACTCTCAACTGATGATAACCTGATCGCAGGTCAATCTTGGAGTAGTAACTTGACCCTTGCAACTGGTCGAATAGATCGTCGATACGTGGAAGTGGGTAACGGTTCTTGATGGTAACCTTGCTCAGCTCACGGTAATCAATACACATACAAAATGTGCCATCCTTCTTTTTGACAAAGAGTACTGGTGCTCCCTAGGGTGATGAACTAGGACGGATAAAACCTTTATCCAATAGTTCTTGCAGCTGCGTAGAGAGTTCGTTTAGTTCAGCATGGGCTAGTCGATACGGTGTATGAGCTATGGGTACCACTCCGTGAGTTAGCTCGACTTGAAATTCGACCTGACGGTGAGGAGGGAGTCTAGGTAATTCCTCAGGGAATACCTCGGGATTGTCGCGTACAATAGGAAGATCTTCAATCCTCTTTTCCTTTTCCTGGGTGTCGGTGACGAGTGCTAGAATAGCGGTATACCCCTTTCGCAAACACTTCTGGGCCTTTAAGAATGAGATGATGCCTGAGACAGCTCCACACTTGTCACCTTGAACGATGAGGGGTTCGCCAAAAGGACGGGGAATACAAACAACTTTCTCTTGATAGAGGATTTCAGCCCAATGTTTAGATAACCAATCCATACCAATGACAACGTTGAAGCTTCCCAGAATGATAGGAAAGAGATCGATGGAAAAGGTCTGGCCAGATAGTACGAGTTTATAGTTACTGACAACATATGAGGCCTCGATGTTTCTAACATTAGCTAATTCAATGACGCGCTTAGAGTTTAACTGCGTAGGCGTATGCTTTAGCTTCTTACTAACACGTAGGGTTACATAGCTAGCATCGGCTCCAGAATCAAACAATACAGAAACATAACGGTCATCGAGTAGGAACTTACCCGCTACAACATTGGGGTCATTCCTCGCTTCTTCAGCTCCAATCATGAAGGCCCTTCCTCTAGCGCCATTGCCAGCGTTGTTGTTGTTGTGATCGTTGTTCCCAGCGCCCTGATTGTTATTGCGGTTCTGGTTCAGTTCAGGGCAATCCTTCCACATGTGTCCCATTGCTCCACATTTGTAGCAGCCACGGTTATTACCCTGTTGTTGCTGTTGTTGTCGCGGCTGTTGTGGCTGGTTTTGCCTTGCAGGGTATGGACTTCTACAGTCTTTGGCTTCATGCCCCAACTTGTTGCACCTTTGGCAGCGATTCTTCTCACAAGGACCGTTGTGATGGCGATTGCACTTGTTGCACTTGGGTCGGTTTCCCTGGTAACCACCCTGTTGTTGAGGACCCTTGTTGTTGTCGTGCTTCCTTTGCTGGGTTGAGGCTTGAGTGGGGTTGGAATCCTTCCCTTGGTTGCCTTCCCACTTACGCTTGTTGTCACTTGGAGCTTCAGTAGTAGCGCTGATCCTCTTGGGCAGCTTGCCCTGCTCGACGGCCTGATCTGTGAGTTTGTGAGCTAGACGAATGACTGGTTGAATGGTAGTGAGGTTGGCTAAAGTGGCCAAGCTCTGGATTTCAGGGACCAATCCCTTGATGTACAGATCGATCCTTCGATAAGCAGGTTGAGACATGTTTGGACAGAGAGCAGCGTAGTCGTTGGACAACTTGGTATAAGTCTTAATTTCTGATCCAACCATCTTGAGCTCGTAGTACTCGTTTTCGAGCTTATGGATGTCATCCCTGTGGCAGTACTCCTCCTTGATCATGTTCTTGAAGTCTTCCCAAGTAGTGGCGTTGGCAGTCTCCAACCCAAGCATCTGAATTTGTGCCTTCCACCATGAAAGCGCGTTCCTTTCAAGCGTACCAGTAGCAAATTTCACCTAACTAGCAGTGGGACACTTGCATACAGCAAACACAGATTCGACCTTCTCAATCCAGTGTAGAAGCCCTATGGCGCCCTCAGTGCCATTGAAGGGGAGAGGTTTGCAATCCATGAAGGTCTTGAAAGTACAGACACGTGGTTGCACAGGTGCAGGCTGACCTATTGTGGAAAACGAAGCGAATAGGTTTAGGAACGATAAGGCGATGTGGGAGTAGGATTCAAACATCCTAGAACGACGGGTTTACCTCCGGGATGGGCTGTAAAAGTTGCAGCCACGGTGTTGATCAGGTTAGTGAACTGAGCCCAAGTCATGTTAACGTTTCCTCTTCCGCGTCCACTCATTGTCTTCACAACCAGAAAACACAATATGAATGCGACATCATAGTGTAGCGAGAATGAGATAGAAGAGGGATGTGTACATATCTAGCTAGGCACAAATGTATGTATAATACCACATAATTCACCAAGCAAGTATTCAGATAAACACAACTCCGAGCCATGAGGTCTAATACGTTGAGTCTTGCACTTGGAGTGTAGTGTCGTCGCGAGTCACGGGTTATAGTCTGGTTTTTTCTCAAAAGACCTTTATTTTTAAAACCGAGTTCACTATAACCAATGGCTCTGATACCAATCTATCACACCCTTAAAATCCACATGCGGAATACTACCGCGAGATGTGTGACTGACCAGGATCCAGCCATCAATCTGTTGGATCGTTCGGTGACCCTAACGAGTCAATCTGAGTAGTTCATCATCAAATACAAAGGCGGAATCAATGTAAAAGATGTCAACACAGCTTGTTCCTTTCTAATCTTTCTCTATTACTGATTTCCTGAGCTTTTACACGTTTAAATGACAAACGGACAGCACCTCGGCTCAGAACATATGACCTTATTCCGCTCCAAATGACACCAGCACACACATATATATAGTAGTTATGATTTCGCTTGAACGTGTCACATTCCATTTCAAGCGGAATCAACATGTTGATTTCGCTTGAACTGATCTGTGTCACTTTCAAGCGGAATCACCCACTTTAACAAGAACAAACCCTAATTTCTATCCTGTTGTGTGCTCGTTTATCGTATCTAGACATAAGACTCGATTAAGACGAAGTTAACAGACACTAAATGCACCAACAGACTCCCCCTTGGATGTTGACGAAGTCTTCGGCGTCGAGTCTTTAGTCTTTGTCTCTTTCCAAATTGTCTTGACAGTAAAAGCTCCTTTCAATCTTTATCTTCTATCAATAGCTAGCATGAATCACAGAATCTGAATCTTTAACACCTTCAAGCTCCCCCTTGAATATAGATCCAGGAACTGCACTTGACTTTAAATCTTCAGACTCCCCCTATCAGTAAGCTGGGATTTTGCTATGCTGTTTTCTTAAACTCATACCTGTTACCTGCACAATCTCTACCTAACTATAAGATATATGACAATAACATTTTCAATTCAAACTTACCATTTAACTTCTTGTCAGAATTTTAGAAATCCACTTAAGTATTCAGGTCCAAATTAATGACCCTTATTACTCAATTTGTCTACCAAGTCCAACTTAATGACCTTGGTTGATCTGAGATAAATCACACTGACATTTTGTTCAACTTATTCAAACAATTTTCTGAAGTTTACAAGTTTCAAATTAATGAACTTGTTTTGACTTTTCAACAATCAGATTTTATCAAGATAAGCTCTCCTCATCCTCCAGTCCAGAAACTTCCTGCATCTGCTTTAATTCAAATCTGAAGATCAGCTTTCCACTTTGGTTTGTCGGAAAATAAAGCAGAAATGTAAAATCTTTTTGAATTTTTAATAAAGTTTCTATGCTAGAAATAAATTACAGAAATAAAATGCAGTAAATGTAAACTATTTACAAACATATTTTTGACGAGCGTGTTAGGGAATCATATCAGCTATTCAACAAGTCACAAGTACCGTTAAGCTTTAATTTCATACTCAGAATTAAACGATTCAGTTAGATTGTCGATATACTGATCTACTTAAATTCTCACACAAATTTCAATCTGTCCAGGATACGGATTAGGTATTTTAGAGACTTAAACTCATTCATGTGTCCTACCTCTTGAATATACTCCTGTATCCAGACCCCAATATTCAGTCTTACAGGTGAGTATACCACAGATGATATCTTTAAGGGGTTAAATTGTGAAACCGTGAGAGCTCAGGTCAGAACTTTTGTTCAGCAGAGAGATGACGGTTCGACTTTAGTGGGTCCCCTTTAGAGGATCTTTTTTACAACAGCATTGATTAGCAATTTTATTGTCTCATCATTTTATGTTGAGGGCGACGCTATATTTCAAGCAATTGGTAAAGTATTCTCCGGGGACTAGGCCATTGCTTCCGCAAAATCAGAAGTCCCGGGATAATACCCCAGATATCACTGAGTATAAAGACCTGGTATCTCAGAAAGAGGGATCTTTCAAAAAAGATTTCTGGGGTTACCTATATATCCAAGTAGTGTTCCCCACGAAATAAGTAAGTAAAGATTTAGGTTTATATCCCGAACAAACCTACAAAATGTGTAAAAACCTATCGGCACATCATCAGCGAGACTGTTTAACACTTTTTTTAAACATTACATTTCTTTAGCATACTGTAACTGTCAAGCCAATGTACTATAATTTTCCCTTTTTACACAAGCTCTTTTTGAGTTTTCTATTGTTTTTGGATTTTGAAAATATCTCATGTTTTTGTATTTTTGAAATTTTTTACTGTTTTTGTATTTTCTGAAAATATTACCCTACTCCCCCTAAATACCAAAACAGGTAAAAAATCGACAAACCATTGCAGATTGCTTCTCAACATCATCTACAATGTCTCCTTCATCAACGCCAAGAATCTCTTCCAACACCGATAAAAGCTTCATACCGTTCAATTTTAGCAAATATTGAAAACGAGTTTTATCAAATGCTTTGGTATGTAAATCAGCTTTTTGTTCATCAGTGTGGATTTTCTCAATTCGTATCAACTTCTTCTCGAAACAATCGCGAATGAAGTGATGACGAATTTCAATGTGTTTCGTTTTAGCGTGATGTACTGGATTTTTAGTAATGTTTATCGCTGCCTCATTATCAACAAAGATAGGGGTGTTAAGAAATTGCAAACCGTAGTCTCTCATCTATTGCTGGATCCACAAGATCTGAGAGCAGCAACTGCTAGCAGATACATATTCAGCTTCACATGTGGATAAAGCTACAGAGGTCTGCTTTTTGCATTGCCAAGTAACCAATCTTGGTCTGAAAAACTGGCACCCCGCTGTTGTTGATTTAGCGTTAACTTTGCAGCATCCGAAATCAGAATCAGAATATCCTTCGAGCGTGAAATCGCCTTCTCTTGGATACCACAACCCTAGTGATGGAGTTACTTTCAGGTAGCGTAATATCCTTTTCACAGTCACCATATGCGAAGCTCTAGGATTAGACTGAAACCGCGCTGCGAGGCAGGTTGGATACATAATATCGGGTCTTGAAGCTGTCAAATACATCAGCGATCCTATCATGGAACGATACATTGTTTCATCTACCTTCTCTCCGGTGAGATCAGGGTTTATCCCATGATTTGTTGCTAATGGGGTGGAAGCTGGAGTAGAACCTGACATCCCAAATTTTTCCAAGATATCATGAACATACTTCATTTGATGTATGAAAATTCCCTTAGGCAGTTGATCAACTTGAAGTCCAAAGAAGAATTTCATCTCACCCATTGATGACATTTCAAATTTCTGCTTCATAACTTGTTCAAAATCTTTACACAGATTTTCATTTGTTGACCCAAATATAATGTCGTCCTCATATATCTGAACGTTCAGAAGATGTCCGTCGACCTCTTTGGTGAAGAGAGTAGCATCCACTTTTCCACGAATGAAGCTGTTGGCTAGCAGGTGTTGAGACAATGTCTCGTACCAAGCTCTCGGGGCCTGGTGTAAACCATACAACGCTTTGTCGAGCAAGTAGACCTTGTCTTTGTGGATTGGATCGGTAAAGCCCGGTGGCTGTCCGACATATACCTCCTCTTTTACCTTCCCATAGAGAAACGCCGATTTAACATCTAACTGATAAACTTTGAAATTTTTCCAAGATGCAAATTCTAGGAAGATTCTGATCGCTTCTAGTCTAGCCACTGGAGTATACACTTCAGTGAAATCTATTCCCTCCTGCTGACAGAAACCCTGGACTACGAGTCGAGCTTTGTTACGAACAACAACTCCTCGATCATCTCTCTTGCACTTGAACACCCACTTGGTGTTTATCTTCCTCTGACCATCAGGAAAATCTACTAACTTCCACACACCTAACTTCTCAAACTGACTCAACTCTTCTTTCATGGCATTGACCCAAGAATCTTCAGTTAGCGGCTCCTTATATGTTCGCGGTTCAATCTGCGAAATAAAACAACTTAGTGAAAACTCAGTTTGTAGAGGAGCAACTGAAGAATAAAAACAAGTAAGTCCTTGGTCAATTTGATGTCTAGTGCGAACGCCTGTTTGTAATTCTCCAATGATCAATTCTTCTGGATGGTACGAAAGAGTTCTTGGCATCACCTCGCCTAAAACATCTACCTCGCCTTCCAAATTTGTGACATTTTGATTTGCACCTTGTTCACTGACTGGAACTGTTTGACTTGAGATCTGAATTTGCTCCCCCTCAGAATCTGAATCACCATGATCAAATACAGGCATATTATCGGATTCTTGATTATCATTAACTGTCGTCTGATTATCATGAGCAACTTCATTTTGTTGAATATCATCATGTTCTCCAGCATTACTTGGACCTGCTTCATCATAATTTAAAGTTTGTCTTGGTCATCTTGAATACTCAGCTGGAAACCTTTCCTGTGAAGACTCATACTCTCTCAGAATATCTAACTCGTCAAAGAAATCTTCTTCTTCCTTTTCTTCTTCCATGTCAAACGAATCCCATAAAGTATCGTAATTAAAACGCCATGAGTCACCGGGATTCTGAGGTGGCATAGTATACCCCTAACACTCAACATGTTGTGCTTCGATGATCCGCTTCAAGCTTGGAACAAAAACTCGTTTCATTGGACTTGCATAACCCAAGAAAATTCCTTCAATGCTCTTTGGACCAAATTTACCATGAGGTTCTATAACCGTGCAGGGAGACCCAAACGGTTCTAGATACTTCAAATTCGGTTTGTGGTTATTGATCAGCTCGAAACATGTCTTGTTGAATTTCTTTACTGTGAGAACCCGGTTTAGAGTATAGCAAGCGGCTGACACTGCTTCTGCCCAAAAATTGATTGGTAGCTTTGAATCAGCAAGCATCGTCCTGGCCGTTTCAATTAGCATCCTATTCTTTCTTTCAGCTACTCCATTCTGCTGCGGAGTGTAAGGAGCACTAAATTCTTGTAGTATACCTCTCTCATCACAATATTCTTCCATCTTGTTGTTCTTAAACTTTGTACCGTTATCACACCTGATTCTTCTGATTCGAGTTTGGTACAAGTTTTCAATCTTTCTGAACAACGCCATCAAACTATCAAACATCTCATCTTTAGACTTCAGAAATGAAACCCACGAAAATCTGGAATAATCATCAGTTACTACTAGACAGTAGAGATCCCCTGTAATACTTTTGACATTTACTGGACCAAACAGATCCATATGGAGTCTCTCTAACGGTCTTGAGACTGAATTGACTTTCTTTTGAGGATGTGATTTCTTCTTTTGCTTGCCTTCGATGCAGCTAATGCACTCCCCTTCCATATGAAAACCTATCACATAAACACCCGTAACTAAGTCGTTATGCACCAGGTGATTCATTTTTCTCAAGTGAATATGGCCCATCCTTCGATGCCACAATTTCGATTCCTTTTCCGTTGCCTTGGACACAAAACAGTGAGCCTGACTCGTGGTTGTAGTAGCTACGCTCATGTCCAACACGTACAGATCATTCACTCTAGGTGCCCTCATGATAATCCACTCTTCAGGAATAACAAATCCTGGTTTCAAGATCAAACATTCTTTGTCAGTAAAGTGCGTTGTATACATGCGATCACAAATCTGAGATATGCTCAGAAGATTGTTTTCAAGCTCAGCGATGTAATTCACTCTTTCAAACGTGACAATCCCATTGGATAACGTTCCTTCTCCAACTATCCTACCACCTTGATTGCCTGCAAAAACCTACATAACCTCCATTGAAATTTCTAACATCGTACAGCAGGGCTGTTTTCCCCATCATGTGCCGAGAAGCTCCACTATCCATAATACATCGCGAAACGGATCTTGGAAGCCCCTACACATTTCAAAAACATTTAGTTAGATTTAGATGCCACCCAAGCCTCTTTTGACTCGGGTAACTTGACATTGATGTGAGATTTTGCAATGTAAAGTGGCGGAAAATTTTTGTCGTTCATCTTCAAGCTATCTTCAGATCCAACCTCAACCTTTTTGTATATAAAGAAATCATCTTTTTTAGGTTGACCGGTTGATTGATATTTCTTTTGAACATTCTTCTTCTCTGGTGGAGTAGAAGATTATTTCTCCAACTGTTCATAATAATCCAAAGGAACATCCATCTTTACCGGAGTGGTAGAAGAAGATTGTTTTTCTGACTCTGAAACCTTTGGTTTTGGAACACTTGATTTCTTTTCAACCACTTTTGGCTTCCATGTTTGTTGAGACGATGCAACCCGTTTGTAAAATTTGTCATTTTTAGTTACCACATTCTTAACAGGTTCAGTTTTGATCTTGGTGTTGTCATTTCTCAAAACCTTTTTCTCAACAACCAATGAAGCTTTTCCCTTCACATCATCTTTCTTTCTTGAATTCATCACAACTTCAGTCTTAGGCTTCAAATTGATACACTTTCGTGCAATATGTCCAATTTGCTTGCATTTGAAGCATGTTCGAGTATCAACTACCCGACTTTTGCCTTCAGACTGAGGCTGTGATGCTTTCTTCTCAAAGAACTCTTTGTTTGATTTTGAAAAAATCTCAGATTCTTCATCAGAAAGTGAACTTGAACTGTTCACAAACACCTTTTTCTCAGCAAACTTATTGTTTTGAAAATTATTTCTCTGATAATTCTTACCACCCTGATATCCACCCGACCATCTGTTTTGATAGTTGTTAGAAAAACGCGGCGGAACAACTGGTTTCTTGTAGTAAGCTTTATCTTTTTCGAAATTCATTTGCCTCTTAGTCTGTTTTAAACCTTCAATCTCAGACATATCAATTTCAACCAGTTTGAACACATTTGTCAATTTAGCAACATTAACATTTTCCAGTGAAAACTCAGAATCCGAATACAACTTATCCGATCCTGCCATCTTGTACATCACAAGATGTGGTTCTTCATGTAAGTTGTTTTTGGACTTTGATTTTGGAATATATTTGTCCAGAAAACACTCTTCATCCTCAACTGAATCACTATCAGACTTCAAAACACTTTCAGCCATGCCTTGCACAATCTCAGTTTGAACACTATCATCAGATGAAGAAAATGTAACATCAATTGACTCAGGAAGTTTTATTTCATTTGTTTCTTCTTCATCATTAACCAACCCAGATTTCTTCTTTGAGAAATTGTTTAAAACTGGTGGTGGAACCTGGTGAAACCCATCCCCGGTTCCATCACAGTATACATCTTCGCCTGCTTTGTTTTTCCCGATGGGTTTGGGAACAATGTGTTGTAAAACAAAGCTTGCAGAGCTGTAACTGTTCAGTTTAAAATTTATACGCTCATTCTCAATCTTAGCTTCTTCAAACTGAAGCTTCAATTTAGCAATCTCGTCCAGTTGTTGATTGATTTGCTCTTCTTTATGTCTAAGAACTACAGTTAAATGCTCATTTTCTTTATTGGTTTTACCGTTTCTTTCATCAGAATCTTTTACCGTTCGTTTTAGTTTGTCAAAATTTTCTGAGATCTGACGATTTTCAAGAATTAGCCTTTCATTCTCTTTCCTAATTCTTTCTACTTCAATTTTATCATTTTCAATTTTCTCAGTTAAATTTTTAGCTCGATCATTTGAAGCTTTGAGCATTTTATCACGGTCTAGAATCTGATCTTCAACCTTTCTGACTCTTGTTGTCAGTTCTTCAACCTTTGTATCACTAAGATAAGTGAGTGTACTACAAAACTTGCAGTTTTTCATGCAACTTTTGCAGTCACTATCACCTTTGACTTTCTTACCTGACTCACTTGTTGAAATGTTTTGACTGACCTTGCTTTTAGACTCAGTTTCAGACTTAGAGTCTACCTCAAGTTCCTTTGCAGCAAGCACTTTGTCAGCCATCTTCCCCAAGTTTTCAGCAGTAAATTCTTGAAAAGTATCAATAATCCCATCATCAATCTTCTTAGACTGAGACTCTTTCTCATTCTCTTTTTCTTTTTCTTTCTCTTCTCCACCTCCCCACCATTCTCTCTGTAAGGCATCTTCTTCTGTAGCAAATTCCTCAATTAAAGCTTCAATACTAAGAGTTTTCGTATCAATAGCAATGTTTCCTTGAGGATCAAGGTAACATTCTCTATCAGCATCTCATCTCTTTGCTTTCTTGGCATCACTGAACACCTTAGATAATCTCATCATCTTGAATTCTGCTCTCTGCTTTCTGCTAAGGTATTTATGTTCTTCAGTTCTGGTGTCTTTGAAAGGAATAATCTTTTCTGCTGCAAAAGCATAACCAACTGCATCTTCCTCTGGTAACAGTTCACTCCAATCAAAACCTTCATCATCATGAATAACAGCAAGAGCTCTTGATTTTTCTTTGGGGGTATCCTCAAGCTGCTTCATTCTGGGCGGTTCTGATTTATTCTGATGATAGATCGCTCTTTTATAGTAATCCTCTCGGAATGGATTTGCAGTATCATCAGCCGGAGCGTTACGACATTCACGTTTAAAATGTCCTTTTTGTTTACACCTGAAACACGTGACTTTTGATTTGTCAAAGCCAAGTTTTGTGGATGGTCCACCAATTGAATGTATGCCCGTAATCTCCATGAACCTTTGGGCTCGTCTGACTGCACTGGCCATACACCACCTGATATCGATCAGTTCCATCTCTTCAGGATCTATTTGATCATAGTCCTCCTTACTCAGATTGGTGTTTCCAATCTTGCCCGCCACGAGGCTCTCGTACGATTCTAACACAGAAGCTAAGAACACCATCTGTTGTTTTGCTGACTCTTCACTAAAATTTTGAGCGTTCTTTAGATCTACAGCAATATTACATTGGAACAGATTCTTTGATGCAGATTCGCTTTGAGTTGTTGAAGAAGATCCACTATGAAAACTACTATGAGGAATTTCTTGATTCACATTATTTGAACTCTCTGCAGAAAATGTTGTTCTTGGAGAACCAGTCTTTGGTAGATTTCCTCTGTAGTACAACTCTACATTCTGCTGATAAGATGAGTTTTTGACTTTGTTAGATTTCTTGATCTCTAACTCATGACTTTCCAGTCTTTCGATAAGCAGATCCACTGTGAAAACTTCTGGCAGCTTGATGGTGTTCTTTAACATCAAAGCAAAGTATTGCCAGTCTTGCTCATTTGGCAGCGAGTCAAACAATTTGTCAACCAACTCGTCTTGAGTATAAGTGATTCCATGTCTTGCCAGCTCCAATTTCAGATGCCCGAATCTCTCAATCATCTTGGAAACAGACTCGTTTTTTAAACAACCAAATAAATCAAACTCTTTTCTTAACAGTTTCTTTTTGTTTTTAACCATCTCAGCACTACCTACACATTTTACCCTCAGTTTCTCCCAAAGATCTTTTGAATTTTCATATTCAATCAATGAAATTATATCATCTCTCACAGACTGATGAATCAACGCGATGCACTTTTGTTCAGCAATATATCTTTCAATCTCAACAGTATCTGTCAAACTTTCACCAAACCGTTCTCATCTAAGGTAACCATTCTTTAAACTTTTCCAGCTTTGATATGCAAAAGCTTGAAGCCACTCATCAAATCTTGTAGCCCACCTATTGTAATCTTCAATCGCAAATAGTTTTGGAGGTTTGTTGTACGTTCCATAAGCACTCTCAACACTTAATGCATCAGAAATGGTCTTCTTTGCACTCGGTGTTGGTGTAGTTTCATTTGTGTTATCTGAAGTGCCATCTCCCGAACCACCAGTAAATGCAAACACATCACAGAAAGGATTCATGAAATCATCCATTTTTACGTACCTGAAACAATCAACAAACACTTAGAAAAATTTTGGGATTTTTGAAAATAGCAATTTCAAGCGGAATCAGCTTTTAAGCTGAATAAACTTTTCAAGCGAGATCAGCCTTCAAGCAGAATACCACTCAAGCGGAATCAAGTCCTTTCAAGCGAAATCACTTATTTCGCTTGAACTTTCAAGCGGAATCTGATTTCAAGCGGAATCAGACGACAATTTCAAGCGGAATTAACCAAAATATCTTATTTCGCTTGAAATCACTCATGCAGGTTCAAGCGGAATCACGATGTTGTCAGCATATTCGAACAGTTTTTCAAGCGGAATTAGCAAGTTTTATCAATTTTAAGTCGAATTAAGGTCCAAATCTTTGAAGGATTAGATAAAACTATGTTTTGCTTATTATATGTGAAAATCAGACCATTTTAACTGTTAAATTTTGTTCAAATCAGAAAAGAATGAGTAGAAGTGAGAAAATCCGAATATTTCAAGCTGAATTGGTATGAACTCCTCGTCCTGAGCTCTGATACCACTTGTTGGATCGTTCGGTGACCCTAACGAGTCAATCTAAGTAGTTCATCATCAAATACAAAGGCGCAATCAATGTAAAAGATGTCAACACAGCTTGTTCCTTTCTAATCTTTATCTATTACTGATTTCCTGAGCTTTTACACGTTCAAATGACAAACGGACAGCACCTCGGCTCAGAACATATGACCTTATTCCGCTCCAAATGACACCAGCACACACATATATATAGTAGTTCTGATTTCGCTTGAACGTGTCACATTCCATTTCAAGCGGAATCAACATGTTGATTTCGCTTGAACTGATCTGTGTCACTTTCAAGCGGAATCACCCACTTTAACAAGAACAAACCCTAATTTCTATCCTGTTGTGTGCTCGTTTATCGTATCTAGACATAAGACTCGATTAAGACGAAGTTAACAGACACTAAATGCACCAACACAATTGTGACCACCTTGGTTTTCACACTCGTATTTGTTTGACTTTCATTGTAACAAATACCGTATTTGGAATAAAACTTATTTGAACATACATGCTTATACCAATACAAACACATGAAACAATTGCAAATTTGTTAAGTTTTATGCTATTAAACAAGGTTACATAAACTATAAGGGCCTATTGTGACATTTTGTGAAACTACAATCTAAAGGACCTATTTGACATTCGTTGGAACTTGCTTGAAGTTATTATTTTTTTTAATTTCGAGGACTAAAACCGTCATTATTTGAAAGTACAAAGTTTAGGGACTAACTTGTCATTTCGGAAACTATATAAATACAAGGGTTAAAGTGCAATTATTTCAAACTATAAGTTTTGGGTTCTTTTTGTAATTTTTGGAAACTTATTTTATAAAGAATTAAATATATAGTTTTGAAATAAAAGTCCAAGGTTTATTTGGTCATTTTCTGAAACTTAAACTCAAGGGACCAAAACTGTTGATTTTGAACCTATATTAACTGATTTCACTAACCGGGTAAATCTTTATATAAGAAATACTCTTTAAATATTAACCCAGTTAGTCTAACTAACTGGGTATAACAGGGACTGTTTATGTAAATGTGGAACCACAGGGGCCAAAATGTAAATTTTCATCTAAATGAATATAAATGGTTTAAACCATTCGGACCGGTCACGAACAAGGATCGAACTCGAGTCTCTACGATATAAGCGAAGTGTCTTAACCAGTTTATCCTCCTAATAGGAGCTGAATGATTATAGATTTTAATTCTTTTATATACTATTAGGATTTTAATATTTATTAAAATAAATTCTGAAATTAAAAAGGGGTTTAATCAATCAAACCGGCCAGACACGGGACTCGAACCCGCGTCGGTCCGCTCCACAACAACGCGCACAACCAGCTGGTCTACCAGCTTGGTTGTGATGAATGTTAGATAGTATTATATATATATACTAACTGCAAAATCGATCTGAATATTATACCCAGCACAACAGGTCGCGGATCCGACCAAATCATCACCAAAAATCGATTTTAATCCATTATTTCAACCTGTAAAGCTACCCACATGATCCCCAACCCATCCCAACTCGTTCCAATCATTCAAACGACACAAATTCGTGCTATAACCATTATGAATCGGAACTTTTTATTAAAAAAAAGAATTTAAAGTAGATCAAATCCACTAAGTTTTGTTGAATCTGAGATCTAAACTTCGTGTATTTAAGTTCCCTACATTCCTAACAACATTCCACACCATTTACAAACACTTAAACACCCGAAATCGTCGGATTAAAACCTGCAACTCGCCGGAATACTTTCTTTTTCGCCGGAATTTTTCAATCCGATCATCCTTTCAATACTGGTTCGTTTTTATTGTTTCAATTAATTCTTTTATGCTTATACAATGTTTCTCCAAAGTTAATTTGAATATAACACAGTTTTCCCGTAGAATTGAAAGAGTTGACTTTCTGTTTGACTCCAATTGGAGAAGATGACCAGTTCCTGTTTGGTTATAAATGTAGCTGCCCTAAACCAAACACAAACAGAAGCTTAGCCCAGTCGTTAAGACTCTTTTTGGTTACAATACAGACCCAGGTTCGAACCCAGGGGTCTGCATTTCTTTTTAATCAATTAATTTTTAATATTTTCAACATTCCAATAATTTTTATAAGATTATTAATCAATGTTGCTTTTATTAAAAATGTGAAATTAGTCAATTTATTTATAAAATTAATTTTTACAATATTAAAACAGTTTATTATTAAATAATTAATAATAAATCGATTTTTAGGAATTAAATTCTGAAATTTTCAGATTAATTATTTTAAGTGTTGATCTTTACAAAAATAACGTTGCTAATAATATATTATATAATTTCAATATTTATATAATTAAATCAGTAATATTCAAGTTCAATAATTAAAAATGTTATTTTAAATTATTATGATATAAATTAATTATATCACATGTACAATATTTTGCCAATAATCATTATATTTAATTATGATACTAGTTAAATATATTTGATTTATTATTACAAATGTTTATATTAAATCGATTGTACATTTTTTTGCAATTTAATTATTTATGATAAATAAATATTTTTCATAAATAATTCCTCTATATCATGATCCTTTTTCCGAGCCCTCTAAACATATAATTCACAAGATCCTTTTGTTAATCTAAACACTATCAAATACAATAAATACTCAACAAATCCTGTCAACACTATACGACCTCAATATTGATACATTATTCTTGTACGATTCATTAGGACAACTTGAGTTTCCTTATTATCAGACACCTTCATCTAGACTTGCGTATTCGGAATCGCCTGCAAAATAAAGTGAGTACATAGATCCCCTCTTTTTACTGTTTTCGATTGTTTTGGGGTGATTCATATGTATCAAAACGATTTCGATATTCTAACAATGGTTTCAAAACGATTGAGATGGTTTATACTAAACTAATAACGATTTCGATAATGTGAACGAGCTTGTTGGCTGTAATTACATAACGAATGACATTCATTAATTTCTGCCAAACCGACCAGTATTAGGTTATGGTACCATAGGACCCGACAAATCCCGTTATCAACTAGACCCATGGTTATGTGTGGGTTAAGTGGGTAACGACTGAATCTGATGATTGTTAACTTACCCTTTGGAGGTTTGTTAATGCGAGAACGAGTTGAACGATGGACGAGTCACAAAGGTTTGAATGTTATTAGCAAGACGACCAAAAGTAGTTTTCACAATTAAAACGAGAACGATTTAAACGAGTGAATGAATTGAACGATTTGGAACGATTTAAACGAATGAACGATGTTTTATAACGAGAACGAGTTAAACAATATTACACAACGATGTTTACGAAACTATATAAACCATACGAGTTTTATTATAAGAACGATTTATGATTTAGTTTGCATAAACAAATGTTTTGGGTTAAGATTCATGGCAAGGGTTATAAATTATGACCAATCTATTTTGACTTGGTTATTCATTTACAATACAAACATTTTACAAAATAAGGTTTTCTAATATCAATTAACGAAGTTGTACAAGTTGTTTCAACATACAAACGAGCCATGAATCTGATACTCACACAAAAACTATGTACTCGCCAGCATTTCTTTGCTGACTTTGTTTTTACATATGTTTCAGGTGATGTTGCTTAATGTTGATTGCGAATAGGATGCATGCTCACTTAGGACCGGACGAGGCCTTAGTAATTTAATAACGATGATAAACTATGTTTGAATTGCTTGTTTAACTTTAAGACAATGTTTAATATTCAATAAAACGAAACTCTTGTATCCATGGTTTGAAACAATAATTCTGTTACAACACTCCCCGACGTTTCCGCCATGATTTGTTGTTTTACGTGGTCGGGGTGTGACAGAAAAGTTGGTATCAGAGCCAATGGTTATAGAGAATTAGGTTATTAGTAAAACTTTGACCTAGACTATAACTTTCTAGGACCCCAACGCAAGTTGATTTGTGTTTAGAATTTAAAAAAAAAAACAAAACAAAATCCGAATCTGCTTCGAAAATTAATCATCCATTCTAGGATGATTGATTACTAGGTTTTGAACCCTCTGTTATAAGGTTTTGAACCCTATTAGTTTGACTCATTTTTGGCTTAGTGCCTTTTAAGTTTTCAAAATCTCGTCAGAGTTTGGGTCTAAATAATGTGAACACGTGCAAACTGGAAGAGTGAATGCCTGTACCCTGAGTTTTCTGTCTAAGGCTAGAGTGTTCGTACAAATCCACATAATCGGACCAGTCACTCTTACCTGGGAACTCTTGGGGTGAGTGTTCACTTATAGGCGAGCATGTCTTCGCAATACATTATTTTGATTCATTACTTTGATTAGTCACTGCGTGTCATTTGTTTGTTTGAGGTAACAAACGAATGATCGCCTCCCGTGTGTTTTGTCGATATTTTCAATGCCTCTTGTATTTTCCAATTGTCGATCCCGCTCGTGGAGGAGCATTCAATCTGAATACAAACGAGGCTCGAGCTGACCACCTCGTTGTCAATGGTACCTTGGTGGTTAATGGTACGTTTCTTGTTAACAATCGACCTGCATATATTCTTTTTGATTCTGGCGCCGATAGAAGTTTTGTTTCATTATCTTTTGAACCTTTGCTTGCGATACCTAGAACTAAACTGAGGAAACCCTTATCTGTCGAAGTTGCTACTGGTAAACCTCTTGTTCTCGATTCTGTTATTCATAATTGTCAGTTAAACCTTGATAACCATCTTTTTCCCATTGACCTCACACCGATGCAACTTGGGAGTTTCGATATTATCGTGGGGATGGATTGGTTAACCAAACATCATGCTGAGGTGGTTTGTTTTCATAAGATTGTTCGTATTCCTCTTCCGTCTGGCGATGTTCTGGAAGTTCGTGGCGAAAAACCATCTGGCGGATTGAAGCTTATGTCATGTACAAAGGCCCAAAGATATTTACGAAAAGGATATGTTGCTTTCCTGGCACATGTCACCGAGGAGAAAGGCAAGAGCAAGAGTGTTCAGGATATTCCGATTGTTCGGAATTATCCAGAGGTGTTTCCTGATGAACTGCCTGGTTTGCCTCCAGTTCGTCCAGATGAGTTTTATATTGACCTTATACCCAATGCCAACCCAATTGCGAAAGCACCTTATCGTCTTGCACCGTCAGAGATGCAAGAGTTATCAAAACAGCTTCAAGAGTTGTCTGATAAAGGATTCATCCGTCCGAGCTATTCGCCTTGGGGAGCACCTGTCCTCTTTGTGAAGAAGAAAGATGGATCTTTTCGAATGTGTATCGATTATCGTGAGCTTAATAAGCTTACCATCAAGAATCGATATCCCCTACCTAGAATTGATGATCTCTTCGACCAGCTGCAAGGTGCTTCATGCTTTTCTAAGATCGATCAGCGATCTGGGTATCATCAACTTCGTGTTCTCGAGGAAGATATTCCCAAAACTGCTTTCCGTACAAGATATGGGCATTATGAGTTCACTGTCATGCCTTTTGGTTTGACAAATGCCCCAGCTATCTTCATGGACTTAATGAATAGGGTTTGTAAACCTTATTTAGATAAGTTCATCATTGTGTTCATCGACGATATTCTCATTTATTCAAAGTCTCGAGCCGATCACGAGCAACACCTTCGTTTGACATCGGAACTCCTAAAGAAGGAACAACTTTTTGCTAAATTCTCCAAGTGTGAATTCTGGCTTAAAGAAGTTCAGTTCTTGGGTCATATTGTCAATGAGCAGGGTATTCACATAGATCCATCCAAGATTGTTGTAATTAAGGATTAGAATACACCGACGACACCTACAGAAGTTCGTTCTTTTCTTGGTCTTGCTGGTTATTATCGACGGTTTATTTCTAACTTTTCAAAGATCGCGGTTCCACTCACTGCTTTGACTCAGAAGAATAAGCCTTTTGAGTGGGGACCTAAGCAAGAAGAAGCGTTCCAAACGCTGAAACGGAAGCTCTGTGACGCTCCTGTTTTATCTCTACCTGAGGGAAACGATGATTTTGTTGTCTATTGTGACGCGTCGAATCTAGGACTTGGTTGCGTTCTTATGCAACGAGGTAAAGTTATAGCTTATGCGTCTAGACAACTGAAAATTCACGAGAAGAACTATACGACTCATGATCTTGAGTTAGGAGCTGTAGTTTTTGCGCTTAAAATCTGGAGACACTACCTCTATGGAACGAAGTGTGTGGTTTTCACAGACCACAAAAATCTCCAGCATATTCTCAATCAGAAGGAGCTGAACATGAGGCAACGACGTTGGGTTGAACTCTTAAACGATTATGATTGTGATATCCGCTACCATCCTGGTAAGGCGAATGTCGTAGAAGATGCGCTTAGTCGAAAGGAATGAGTCAAGCTTCATTATGTTCGAACTCTATCTGATATTCAATCTCGTGTTCTTCAAACTCAACGATCTTGTGTGATCAATGACTTATTGAAATATGAGCTACCACTTCAACTTGAGCTTAAACTCGAAAGGAAAGACGATGGTTTACTCTATTTTGAGAATCGTTTGTGGATTCCGAATCAGGACGATCTTCGCACCTTAGTAATGGACGAATCTCACAAGTCTCGATATTCTATCCATCCTGGTGCTGATAAAATGTACAAGGATCTTCGTACTAAGTTCTGGTGGCCTGGTATGAAGAAGGATGTTGCCTTGTATGTATCAAAATGCCTAACTTGTCTCAAAGTCAAGGCTGAACATCAACGACCTTCTGGTTTGCTTGTACAACCAGAGATACCAGTTTGGAAGTGGGAGAACATTGCAATGGATCTCATCACTAAGTTACCACGTACGTCTAAAGGTCACGATGCTATTTGGGTTGTAGTTGATCGTTTGACAAAATCTGCTCACTTCTTACCAATCCGTGAGGATTTCTCTACTGAAAAGCTTGCCAAGATCTATGTAGACGAGATCTTATCACGACATGGTGTTCCTTTAGATATCATTTCCGATCGTGATGCTCGGTTTTCGTCTCATTTTTGGAAGACCATGCAATCTGCTTTGGGGACCCAACTAAATCTAAGCACTGCTTATAATCCCCAAACAGATGGTCAATCTGAGAGAACGATTCAAACTTTGGAGGATATGCTAAGAGCATGCGTGATAGACTTTGGTGGTAATTGGGATTCTCATCTTCCACTGATCGAGTTCTCTTACAACAACAGTTATCATACTAGTATTATTATGGCACCATTCGAAGATCACTACGGTCGAAAATGTCGTTCACCTGTATGTTGGAATGAGATCGGTGAAGCTTAGCTTACTGGACCTGAGCTCATTCTGGAAACAACAGACAAAATCAAGAAAATCCACGATAATCTTGTGACCGCTAGAAGCCGTCAAAAGAGTTATGCAGATTTGGGATGCAAGCCCATGGAATTTCAAATTGGAGACCGTGTCCTACTCAAGGTTTCACCTTGGAAGGGAGTGGTGAGATTTGGAAAGAAAGGAAAACTTGCACCACGATATGTTGGACCATTTATGATTGTTGAAAGAATTGGAAAGGTTGCCTATTGACTAGAACTACCTCCAGAGCTTGGAAATGTTCATCCGACTTTTCACGTGTCCAATTTGTGAAAGTGTTTAGCTGATGCTGATCTTCTCATTCCTCTCGACGAGATTCAAATCGACGAAACGATGCACTTTGTCGAGAAACCTGTGGAGATAGTGGAACGTACATACAAACAGTTGAAGAACAAACGGATTCATTTGGTCAAAGTTCCTTGGGAATCCAAATGTGGCCCCGAGTTTACTTGGGAACGTAAGGACCAGATGAAGGCGAAATATCCACATTTGTTTTCACAAGATTCCTCTAAATAAAAATTTCAGGACAAAATTTCCTAAAGTAGGGGAGATTGTGACCACCTTGATTTTCACACTCGTATTTGTTTGACTTTCATTGTAACAAATACCGTATTTGGAATAAAACTTATTTAATCATACATGCTTATACCAATACAAACACGTGAAACAATTGCAAATTTGTTGAGTTTTATGCTATTAAACAAGGTTACATAAACTATAAGGGCCTATTGTGACATTTTGTGAAACTACAATCTAAAGGACCTATTTGACATTCGTTGGAACTTGCTTGAAGTTATTATTTTTTTTTATTTCGAGGACTAAAACCGTCATTATTTGAAAGTACAAAGTTTAGGGACTAACTTGTCATTTCGGAAACTATATAAATACGAGGGTTAAAGTGAAATTATTTCAAACTATAAGTTTTGGGTTCTTTTTGTAATTTTTGGAAACTTATTTTATAAAGAATTAAATATATAGTTTTGAAATAAAAGTCCAAGGTTTATTTGGTCATTTTCTGAAACTTAAACTCAAGGGACCAAAACAGTTGATTTTGAACCTATATTAACTGATTTCACTAACCGGGTTAAATCTTTATATAAGAAATACTCTTTAAATATTAACCCAGTTAGTCTAACTAACTGGGTATAAGAGGGACTGTTTATGTAAATGTGGAACCACAGGGGCCAAAATGTAAATTTTCATCTAAAGGAATTAAAATGGTTTAAACCATTCGGACCGGTCACGAACAAGGATCGAACTCGAGTCTCTACGATATAAGCGAAGTGTCTTAACCAGTTTATCCTCCTAATAGGAGCTGAATGATTATAGATTTTAATTCTTTTATATACTATTAGGATTTTAATATTTATTAAAATAAATTCTGAAATTAAAAAGGGGTTTAATCAATCAAACCGGCCGGACACGGGACTCGAACCCGCGTCAGTCCACTACACAACAACGCGCACAACCAGCTGGTCTACCAGCTTGGTTGTGATGAATGTTAGATAGTATTAAATATATATTAACTGCAAAATCGATCTGAATATTATACCCAACACAACAGGTCGCGGATCCGACCAAATCATCACCAAAAATCGATTTTAATCCATTATTTCGACCTGTAAAGCTACCCACATGATCCCCAACCCATCCCAACTCGTTCCAATCATTCAAACGACACAAATTCGTGCTATAACCATTATGAATCGGAACTTTTTATTAAAAAAAAAGAATTTAAAGTAGATCAAATCCACTAACTTTTGTTGAATCTGAGATCTAAACTTCGTGTATTTAAGTCCCCTACATTCCTAGCAACATTCCACACCATTTACAAACACTTAAACACCCGAAATCGTCGGATTAAAACCTGCAACTAGCCGGAATACTCACTTTTTCGCCGGAAATTTTCAATCCGATCATCCTTTCAATACCGGTTCGTTTTTATTGTTTCAATTAATTCTTTTATGCTTATACAATGTTTCTCCAAAGTTAATTTGAATATAACACAGTTTTCCCGTAGAATTGAAAGAGTTGACTTTCTGTTTGACTCCAATTGGAGAAGATGACCAGTTCCTGTTTGGTTATAAATGTAGCTGTCCTAAACCAAACACAAACAGAAGCTTAGCCCAGTGGTTAAGACTCTGTTTGGTTACAATACAGACCCAGGTTCGAACCCAGGGGTCTGCATTTCTTTTTAATCAATTAATTTTTAATATTTTCAACATTCCAATAATTTTTATAAGATTATTAATCAATGTTGCTTTTATTAAAAAGGTTAAATTAGTCAATTTATTTATAAAATTAATTTTTACAATATTAAAACAGTTTATTATTAAATAATTAATAATAAATCGATTTTTAGGAATTAAATTCTGAAATTTTCAGATTAATTATTTTAAGTGTTGATCTTTACAAAAATAATGTTGCTACTAATATTTTATATAATTTCAATATTTATATAATTAAATCAGTAATATTTAAGTTCATTAATTAAAAATGTTATTTTTAATTATTATGATATAAATTAATTATATCACTTGTACAATATTTTGCCAATAATCATTATATTTAATTATGATACTAGTTAAATATATTTGATTTATTATTACAAATGTTTATATTAAATCGATTGTACATTTTTTTTGCAATTTAATTATTTATGACAAATAAATATTTTTCATAAATAATTCCTCTATATCATGATCATTTTTCCGAGCCCTCTAAACATATAATTCACAAGATCCTTCTGTTAATCTAAACACTATCAAATACAATAAATACTCAACAAATCCCGTCAACACTATAAGACCTCAATATTGATACATTATTCTTGTACGATTCATTAGGACAACTTGAGTTTCCTTATTATCAGACACCTTAATCTTGACTTGCGTATTCGGAATCGCCTGCAAAATAAAGTGAGTACATAGATCCCCTCTTTTTACTGTTTTCGATTGTTTTGGGGTGATTCATATGTATCAAAACGATTTCGATATTCTAACAATGGTTTCAAAACGATTGAGATGGTTTATACTAAACTAATAGCGATTTCGATAATGTGAACGAGCTTGTTGGCTGTAATTACATAACGAATGACATTCATTAATTTCGGCCAAACCGACCAGTATTAGGTTATGGTACCATAGGATCCGACAAATCCCGTTATCAACTAGACCCATGGTTATGTGTGGGTTAAGTGGGTAACGACTGAATCTGATGATTGTTAACTTACCCTTTGGAGGTTTGTTAATGCGAGAACGAGTTGAACGATGGACGAGTTACAAAGGTTTGAATGTTATTAGCAAGACGACCAAAACTAGTTTTCACAATTAAAACGAGAACGATTTAAACGAGTGAATGAATTGAACGATTTGGAACGATTTAAACGAATGAACGATGTTTTATAACGAGAACGAGCTAAACAATATTACACAACGATGTTTACGAAACTATATAAACCATACGAGTTTTATTATAAGAACGATTTATGATTCGGTTTACATAAACAAATGTTTTGGGTTAAGATTCATGGGAAGGGTTATAAATTATGACGAATCTATTTTGACTTGGTTATTCATTTACAATACAAACATTTTACAAAATAAGGTTTTCTAATATCAATTAACGAAGTTGTACAAGTTGTTTCAACATACAAATGAGCCATGAATCTGATACTCACACAAAAACTATGTATTCGCCAGCATTTCTTTGCTGACTTTGTTTTTACATATGTTTCAGGTGATGTTGCTTAATGTTGATTGCGAATAGGATGCATGCTCACTTAGGACCGGACGAGGCCTTAGTAATTTAATAACGATGATAAACTATGTTTGAATTGCTTGTTTAACTTTAAGACAATGTTTAATATTCAATAAAACGAAACTCTTGTATCCATGGTTTGAAACAATAATTTTGTTACAACACTCCACGACGTTTCCGCCACGATTTGTTGTTTTACGTGGTCGGGGTGTGACAACAATCATGCTGAACAATAATAATAGGAGCGTTCACCAACCATAAAGGTTAGTGATAACCATAGTTAAAATCCAAAAGTTTTTAAGTTCAAATAACAGTCTAAGTAAGTAGCGGAAGCATAGTAGAATAGTTCAAACAAAAGTTCAAGTTTCTAATTTATTTAAGTAACCCAACACACGGGTTTAGACGTCCACTACACTTCCCCAGGCTGCAAGCTCCTGAGTCACTGAGTACCTGCAAAGCATGCAGTAGGGTGTCAACACAAAGTTAGCGAGTTCACGAGTTTGTCCAGTTTTAATTCCAGAAACTTGTTTCGTTAGTTAATTTACTCATTTATATCATGCCATGGGGAGCTACCCCATATGTAAGCTACTAAACTGCGTTATACCGAATACTCTGCGACCTCTGTTTGTTTGCCCCGCGTTGTCAATGTCTATCATCATTGACGGGTTTTGCCTGAGTCTATTAGTTCATGACCGATCCTTTACAGGCACGGTGTGAGGCTGGTGAGACCTAGATAGCGCTACCAACTAATACCCGTTCGTCCGGCCCCGACGACTAATCGGTATCAAGAGTAGGGACTTTAGTGATAGAGTTTTGTTTAGTCTTGCTTGTTGCATCTAATATAAATAGTAATTAACTTGAGCGTCCCACGCAAGGGGAGAAAAGTACGTTTGTACCCCACACAAGGAGGTAGCGTTGTTTATCCGTTTCCCAACCACCGGGAACACATGCTTTTAGAAAGGTTGTGAACTCACCTTGGGTTGCTTGGCAGTTGGTTTACATGGTCAAGTGTGCTGGTCAACCACGTCCTAATATGGTTACTAGTATAGGTCAGGCTCGGGTATAAATAAGTCACGTATATCCTACACGTATCTAACACATAACATACATATCATACTAGTGTCCTATACGTTATTGGGCATGTTCTATCATTTAAACAGTTTAAACCATAGCAACACATAGTCAATTTAAACAATAACAAGAAACACACAGCGCAAAACATGTTGTCCCACACTGTGGCCCAATAACGGAGACAAGCAGCCCAGTCGAGACCAGGTGGTCTCGTCTCGAGAGCGCGAGGTCTCGAGTCGCAACCATAGGGTCTCGAATAGTGAATATTCAAGTCGAAACCATGTAGGTCTCGAGTCCCATCTCGAATTCAGATCAGGGGGTCTTGACTCAAGATAGTGCCAGTCTCGAGTTCCTGAAGTTTGTCTGCTGGTCTCGAGTTGTCACGAGGAGGTCTCGAGTCGCAACCAAGGGTCTCGAGTCGCAACCAAGGGTCTCGACTCGCAACCCTTGGTGCAACACTAACGGAATCTTTCTAAAACCTGCCCCATTTTGTACGATCCAATCATATTGCACAAACATGTTTCCAAATCCGTTCAGATACGAAATCAGATCAAAACAAACAATTTTCAAATATTCTTTCATCACCCAAGCTGTTCTTCATTTAGGTTTTCATCATATGTAAGCATATTCATACAAAACAGACCTACTCTAGCATATACCAATTCAGTGTACCATTCATGAATCATCACTAGCTCCTAACAACTAGCATGCATTCCTTGATTCAGAAACATATCTACCAATCCTCGTATATTGCATATAATCATCAACTAGAATCATACAAAAACATGTTTGCATATGACCCTATTCTCAACATTCATCCATTTCCATATTACCTAAGACGCAACCTAACTTTCAAGCTAGCATAATAATCATCAAATCACTTTAACCCTTTTAATCATATAGAAATATGCATATTATACAAGAACATGTGCACCATTTAACAAACAAACACCTTCATCATATTTAAACTGTCACACCCCGACCACGTAGAACATACAAAACGTGGCGGAAATGTCGGGGAGTGTTGTAACAGAATTAATTGTTTCAAATCCATGGCAATTGAAGTTTCGTTTTATTGATTAAAAGTGTTACAATGTCTTAACAAACAAGAAATACAACATAATTAACTAGTCTTGCATCTTTTATTGTCACTAAAGCCCAAGTCTGCCTATGTGTATCTTGATCATCTTATGCAACAGTTCCTGAAAAACACATGTGAAAATAGGTACGTCAGCATAAAATGCCTGTGAGATACATAGGTTTTGTGAAAATAGGTTTCATGACTTATGTTTGAGAAAATGTTTAGTCATGAACCTTGTTATTTGCTTTGCTTTGTAAATCATTTGAAAATCGATAAGATCAGATGATAAGTATAAATAAATGTAAGGTTAAATGAATAACCAAGTAAAATATGTTTGCATAAGATAAGATGTTTATAAATCAATGTCTTGTGAAAAGTATGTTATTTGTATAAAATGTTCTATGTCTCAAACTGAAATGATTCAAATAACGCTATGATATGTAATACCATACAAACACTTATATATAGGAAGTACCAGCGGCGTATCCACCATGCTTGTATCATATTACACACGCATCGTTACTTAATCACTTAATCAAACCAAACCAACCAATGTAAGAAGTCTATGTTTAAATCAATTGTCAAATGTATTGGGTAATATGTCAAAGTGTTCATGTCAAGATGTAAATCATATCAAAATGTCTATGTCAAATATCCATGTCAAATGTCTATGTCAAATATCCATGTCAAACGTCTATGTCAAGATGTCATGTATGGCAAGTGAAATGTCTCAACTAAACCATATGCACAAAAACAAAGTATTGAAGTAAATCTTGGTTTAAATCAAAGTTATGTTTTGTGGGAAATGCATGATCAAATGTCAATCATGTTAAAATGTCTATGCCGAAATGTCTCTGTCAAATGTCTATGTCAAAATGTCATGTAAAACGATGTACTAAGTAATGCACACAATTGGGCACACCTAGCATGAAATGTCATAAAATCATGTACTATAATGTACTAACGAACATAGCAGTATATGATGTTAAAACAGGAAAGCATGAAAGTAACAAGTAGGCACATGTGTTTCACCCCAAAACAGTTTGGAAAACAGTAAAAGAGGGGTCTATGTACTCACCTGAGATTGCTCAGTAGTTCTTGAGTGACAACTAAACAATGCTAGAGATCGCGGATATCAAACGGCACCTAGTATAGGTAGCTACATTAATAAACCGGACCTAAATCGGAAGATCGGGTAGCATTAGGGTTTGTAAACCAAACGAGTGTAGAGACTCGTGTCATTTGGTTTAACAAAGCCTACATACTAAATGAAACTTAACCTAAGTGTCTACGACCCATTACGACCCGTTTAGGTAGCTTATGCTACTTTAACGCGTCGTTCGCGTGAAACGCGTTCGGACCGCCTAACTAGCCCTATGACAAGTGTTATATGCCTAAACATATTACATAATCAGTTATGTGACAAAGGTTTAGGTTACATATGCTTAATTACCAATTATACATGAAAAGGGTATTCTGGTAATTTACCTAAGGCATATAAACTACCTATCATACAACTACTTAAACGATGTGACCATAGGGTATAACCTCGGAAGGTTATTCCCTACCTACTATGGTCACCTAATGTGTTTGGTCGGATCCTAATGATCGACCAAACTGGGTCGGGTTCGAGGTATAAGCGATTCATTAGATCGCTTACCCTACGACCCTAGACAACGTGGTAATCAGTGGGCATAGTCCCAAGGGACTATGACCAACGTGATTACACTCACGTTGCGAAGTTCAAAAGAACTTCGCATTGACCATTACTGGTCAACGCTGAAAGTCAAACAAAGTTTGACTTTCGGACTCGAAAAGCAATAAAATAAGGAAAAGAACGAAAGAATACTTACGAAGGGTCCCCGAATGCTAATCCCGATTCAAGAATCTCAGGTATGAAACAATGGTTTCAACTTAGAGGTTCTCAAATCAGAATTCTAGTGATTTTAGCAATGGGGGGTATGGGGTATTTATAGGAATACCCGAACCGTTAAGATCGTTTCATGGAAAACGTGCCTTAATCCCATCCGTACATGTGTTGCAAAGTTATGGTGCTTAAATTCCATCCATACATGTGTTGCAAAGTTATGGTGCTTAGGTGCTTAAATTCCATCCATACATGTGTTGCAAAGTTATGGTGCCTAAATTCCATCCTTATCCGCTGACTAAGCATGTTTAGAATGTGTGGTTGTGAATTAAACAATGGCTAATACATCGAATCTGGTCCCGAATGCGAAAAACTGAGTTTCTGCATGTTTTCTGTCCAGCATAGGCAGTCGCGTAGCGCGACTGCTTAGGCCCTTAGGGCTCGCGCTACGCCACTGCCCCCATGTTTCAGAATTGGCAGAAATGGTCCCTGCACGTGTTTAAGGCCTTTTTCGATGCGTTTGAACCCCGTTAACCTCATTTCAAGGCTCTAAAATGAAGTTAAAGTATAGGGGACTCAAAACATGCTCAAAAATATCTCGGATGTTGGTTCGTTTGGTCGTACGAACGCGATGTTCGCTTAATTACGACGGAATGCGCACAAGCGCGAAAAACGATCCAAATGACGTGACGAATGGATTTTTCTTATGGAGAACACTAAAATAAAATATAGTCATGCTTACATAAATTTTTGGCTGTCCGGATGTATTCAGAACGTAAGTTATGCGCGAAAATGCAAACTTGTGCACTTTTTGACACTTTTAGTCCCTGGATGACCCAAAAGTTTATTTTAGCACACCGAACCCATTAAAGCCTATTTCTAAGCTATGTAACGGATATTTATGGTGTGTTTAACTTATGGTCATGTTCCGGAATGTCTGTTACAGTTCAAATTGGCATACTTTCGCAGTTTGTCAACTTTAGTCCCTGTAAGCGATTTAACTTTGATTTCACCACACCAAACCTTCCAAAACTTATATCTAAGTTATGTAAAGGTTATTTAAGGTATGTTAAGCCTATTTCACTATTCCGAAGTGTTCGTTGCATTAAACTGGTTATATTTACGCATCAGTGCGTGTATAACCTTCCAGAAAGCGATTTAGAGCTTGAAATCGAACATGAGTTGATATGTGCAAAAGATACACATATTTATACAAGTCCAAAGTATGAAATACATTATCTCATTGGTTTGGCATTTGTTTGATGGTTGAAATGACACAGGTGTTACATAAACAATAGTCATAATGCATATTATCACTAAACAATCAAGATGAGGCACTAACCGAAACTGTTTGAGTGTGAGTGTGTGTGCGAGATAGAATGATGATCGAGCTACAAGCCTTCACCTTCCAGCCGGCCTCAAGAATGTAGGGTGTGTGATGATGTTTAAGGGTTTCTAGAGAGAGAAAGCTAGGGAGAGTGAGAGAGAGAGAGGAATGGAATGTTTGGGAATTGTGAGAGAATGAGGGCTGCCAAAAATGGCAAAGTCGGCAAATAGCATGGGTTTTATACCCAGGAGAGAGCATCGTACACCTTGGGCTTGGGTGCGGTCTTTAGTAGGTCCCAAGTCGAGACCTGGTGGTCTCGAGTCTGAACCGCGGTCTCGACTCCTAGTAGGTCCCGAGTCGAGACCTAGTGGTCTCGAGTCTGAACCGCGGTCTCGACTCCTAGTATATAGCACATTCCTAACAATATATATATATATATATATATATATATATATATATATATATATATATATATATTACACTTCATGAACCACATATTGCACAGAAATCACAAGTCTTCAATTAATAATATACGTACACATAACTCTATTACAAGAAGAAAGTTACTCGGGAAAACCCGAAGTGTCACAGAGGGGGGGGGGGGGTTAATACAAGTTAGTTAACATTTATAAACAAATAAATTTTTTTTTTGTTTTTTTTCTAAAAAAAAGTTAACAAATAGATGAAAACGATCTCAAATATTTTTAAATTATAACATTTATAAACAAGGGTTAGGATCAAATACAAAGGATAAAATAAATAAGAAGGGTAAGAAGGTTTCTAGTCCATTGATCTTAGATTTGGAGGGTTGAGATTAGTTGTAGGAAAAAGAAGTTAATAGAAGGGCATAAAGGTAATCCTATATTTATGGATTTTCTCTCTCCACATGCAATGCACATGCCAATTCCCCCATCGATTTAAAACGTCCATAACTTTTTCATACGACATTTAAAAAAAATCACCAAAATAACGAGTATTTTTTATCTTTAATATGAGTACCATATTATCATATAAAAAAAATAAAAAAATTCATTTTTACTGAGTTTTTTCGCATTGTGTTAAAGGTTCAGTTCATTGTGTCTTTTAACTGGGTTTTGGTCATTACGTTTTAGTAGAGTTTCTATACATTGTGTTATTATCAAAACCTATAACACAATTTTAATTTGGGTTCTATCAATTGCGTTTTTATAAGAACCTATAACACAATTATGACACAATGAAGATGGTGTTATATCTGGGTTTTCTATAAATTGTGTTATTAGTTTAGGTCATTGTGTTTAATATGTTTTCCATTGTGTTTTAATAATTTGTTCCGTTTTTTTATTATCTTGTTAATTGTGTTTTAGTTTGTTGTGTATTGTGTTTTTAGTTTGTTTTCTATTGTGTTTTCACTGCTCTCCATTGTGTCTTTTATCTGCTGTCATTAATTGTGTCTTTTATCTGTTGTCATCAATTGTGTTTTTATTTAGTCTGATATTTATTGTGTTATATGTTATCGCCATTGTGTTATACTTTATGGTCATTGTGTTGTTTTCCATTGTGTTTTAATAATTTGTTCAATTTTTTTTATTATCTTGTTCATTGTGTTTTAGTTTGTTGTGTATTGTGTTTTTAGTTTGTTTTCTACTGTGTTTTCACTGCTCTCCATTGTGTCTTTTATCTGCTGTCATTAATTGTGTCTTTTATCTGTTGTCATCAATTGTGTTTTTATTTAGTCTGATATTTATTGTGTTATATGTTATCGCCATTGTGTTATACATTATGGTCATTGTGTTTTAGGATGTTGTCCATTGTGTCTTTATCTGTTGTCATCGATTGTGTTTTTTATCTACTTTACATTGTGTTTTACATCATGTCCATTGTGTAATATGTAACTAGGATTTTGATTTTTGTTTGAAAAATATAACAATATGGTACTCATATTAAAGATAAAAAAACGCTCGATTTTATGGTATAATTTTTTTAAAAACAAATGATGTATAAAAAAGTTACGGACATTTAAAAATTGTGGGGGGGGGGGGGGGGATAGCATGTGACTTGCATGTGCATATTCTCTTTCCTCTCGTAGACAAAATTACCCTTTCCATTTAATTACTCCTAGGACACTTGTCACTCTCTGATGGCTTCTTACAATTCTTATTTTTAAATCATTTGCATTATAACTCAACCCTTATAAACAAATATAGATGTTAAAATAAATTTAGCGAAAAGTGTAAAATGAATGATTCAACAATTTCCAACCTAAGAAAATGGGCATAACAATCCCACCTTATTCCTAACCTCATCCTAAAACCTTATGTACATGCACTCACCGTTGTAAGGACTATTGTACCATCAAAACTTGGCCCAATTTCTATAAGTATATACCCATATTCTTCTACCCTTTCATATCAGCATTATTATCATCATGGGAAAAACCACACAAACAATGAAAAAAGAGGATGATGTGGAAATTGTTTTCCGGAGCCGTTACCCGTCTGTCCCCATTCCCAACAACCTCACGTTGCCGGAATTCGTACTCAAGGATGCAGAATTGTATGCCGATCATGTAGCATTTGTGGATGCCGCTACCAAACGGTCATACACTTATGTTGTGTATCTAGTTATTATTAATATGAATCATATCATATATATTTGTGTATGTTTGGAATTTATTTAAAAATAAAATTGGAATTTCCCAAAATATTATAAAAATGAATTTCTTTTCAAAAGAAACACATTTGGTGTTGTTGGATTATTTGGTGTGTTGCCATCTCTAGACTCCCTTTTTTTAATGGTGTTAGCTCGGTGCAGCGATGCCTCTTCCAAAGGTTTCTAACACATGCCAACCTCTCCTTGCCCCAAGTTCGATTATGTCCAGAGGTGCGTGCTCCATATTTTTACATTTTGCATGTAGTGAGAATCGAACGGGGACCTACCTAGGACTCTAGGAGGAAAGCTCTAAGACAAAACCCTCTGACGAGATGGGCTATACCATGCTGGCCCACCTATACCTTCACTGTTAGTTATAACATGTTTAAATTATGTTATGTGGTTGTTTTATTTAAAAATTGTTGTTTGACACCCAAATAACTACATACAATGTATTATGTGTTACGTTTAGAGCTGGGTTTATCATCACAAGCAACGATTATTTCCTTTTAGGTAAATATGTTATTTATCTGTAACTATGTGAATTATGTCGGATTATTGTACTCGTAACTTATGGAACATGTCTTTGTGTTGCATACAAGTACATTTTCTTCTCCGTACGTTATATTATTATTTTGTTGGTTCTTTATTCTACATATAATGTATTGATTGTATTTAGTTACACAGGTGGTTTTTTAACATACGCCTTGTTATAATATTTTACTACTATTGTCACATATTTACAAACGTAAATTATATTAGAAGAGTTAAAAGATGTTTTTTTTTTCATATTTAACTCTTAGTTTGTTTTAATTTTATATTTTAAATTTTCATTCACTATTTGTTTAGTGCAACATAGTAAGTGTTTTTAACCTATCTAAGCTGTTTTTAATATATTAATTGTCCTATTAACATTAAAAAGGAAAAACTGAACAAATGCAAATTAAAAGTGTTTGACAAAAGTCAATAAATATTTGGATACTTTATTCACCACACTCTTTTGGTTGCGTGTTTTTCCTAGCGAACTCTTTCTTTATTCACCATTTTTGCTCGCAATTCTTTAGACGTTGGAGACTTGGAGCTAAATCAAATACCTAACTTTTCCTTTGGATTTTATTATATATATATATATATATATATATATAATCCTATTTATATGATGATAGTACATACCTAGAGCATAAATTATAGATAAAAATTCAAAGGGGGTTTTTGTTGGAGTTGGTTGGTGGAGTACTCCTGCTGTAGGTTGTGGTCTCATTTAAGGTAATCTCACTCTAGTTCCGATGTCCTCATGCATAAATACAAATTTCTGCAAGTTGATTGGTTGAGTTAAATGATGAAGTTTTGATTTTCTTTCTGGCCCTGCAATCAAAATACACACATGGCTACAAACTATAATGGAAATTACAAACACGACAATTAGGTTTATTTTGTTTGATTAATTAAATAAGACAAATGAAAGACGTTCATACACATTCTAGATCACTAATACACTATATAACATATTTTAACGTAATTTTACGTTCTTTGGATCCTCATCAATGGAACAATAAACATTCACTTTGGTGTGATTCTAATCTGAACCGAATTTTTAATGTAGCTTTTGTGGTTTCTTATCATTTTTTCTTACATTCCTGTGACATGATTTTTTATTGAGTAAATTACGTTTTTGGCCCCTGTGGTTATATCACTTTTACTATATTAGCCCAAAATAAGAATTTTAGCATATCTGCCCCCATGATCTCTATAACTAACCATTTTGACCCTTAAGTCTAGAGATCATGGGGGCTAAAATGGTTAGTTATAGAGACCATGGGGGCCAAAATGGTTAGACTTATGGGCCAAAATGGTTAGTTATAGAGACCATGGGGGCAGATATGTTAAAAATTCTGATTTTGGGCTAATATAGTAAAAGTGATATAACCACAGGGGCTAAAAACGTAATTTACTCATTTTTTATTTGTTTTGAACGGCGTACAGTTAGAATGTCGCTAACTGGGTTAGTATAGTTAGAATCACCAAGTTAGTATTAAAATCCCCTTGCCAGGATTTGAACCCAAGACCTCCAAGAGAAGCAAAGCTTCACACCTGCCCCTTAACCAATAGGCCAAAAAATCGTTAGTATGTTGTGACCTCATAACTTCATAAGTGCATTAATCAAAATCTGTAATAGAAATTATCAATTGCGCTACATGTCTTTGATCAAAATATTCTATATCATACTTATGAACCATGTGTTTTAAGAACTTTCTAATTAGTTGTTAAATTTGATTGGTTGAGATACATAGTCTGTTGGTATTTATAGAATGACACAACTTTAGAATTTTTGACATATCTATTATAGGACTATCCTTGAGAACTCTAAAAATAATTAGGCAAAGGAACTGAGCTCAAAATTGTGGTTGAGAGTATATGAAATAAATACAATTTTAGATGTTGGTGTTGGAGCTAAGTGAGACCTCTATATTATTTTGAGATGGTATAAGCTTATAAAAACCTTTTGAGCCTTTGAAAATTTGGACCTTGGGTGACGACACAGGTTAGCCGACCCAATAGCCAACACTGACTATACATATATACCCTTGGACTTTCTAATATTTATAAACTGACCAAACTATTATATTTAGTTTATATATTTCAACGTAATTTACCATCAATTTGTTAACTGTTTATTGGGATAATGTTAGGGTGATTCTCTCCGATCTGACGACTATTGGATCATTGTGAAGAGAAGTTAGTGTTGAATAGGTGTTGGAATTCAGCATTTGCAAACAATTGCAATGGCACACACTCACAAAGTTGTTTAAGGTTGTATTGATGTTTCAGGAATTTTTTTATTCTGTCAATTTTACCTAATTCCCCTTTATTTACTATCGAGAGAATTCCTGGGTCGGTAGTAAGTGTTGCACTAATGGTTGTCTTTAATATATTAACCCTGGATGAAGCGGTTAAATCTATGGATCCTTTGGTTTTTTGTATTCTCTTTGGCATAATGTTTTTAACTATATATATAGAAAAGGCAAAATTGTTTAAATATTTAGGCAACTTGCTTTTATACAAATGCAGTTTAGTTGTGTTTAAACTGCATTTGTATAAAAGCAAGTTGCCTAAATATTTAAACAATTTTGCCTTTTCTAGATATATAGTTAAAAACATTATGCCAAAGAGAATACAAAAAACCAAAGGATCCATAGATTTAACCGCTTCATCCAGGGTTAATATATTAAAGACAACCATTAGTGCAACACTTACTACCGACCCAGGAATTCTCCCGATAGGAAATAAAGGGGAATCAGGTAAAATTGACAGAATAAAAAAAAATTCCTGAAATATCAATACAACCTTAAACAACTTTGTGAGTGTGTGCCATTGCAATTGTTTGCAAATGCTGAATTCCAACACCTATTCAACACTAACTTCTCTTCTCAATGATCCAATAGTCGTCAGATCAGAGAGAATCACCCTAACATTATCCCAATAAACAGTTAACAAATTGATGGTAAATTACGTTGAAATATATAAACTAAATATAATAGTTTGGTTAGTCTATAAATATTAGAAAGTCCAAGGGTATATATGTAGTCAGTGCTGGCTATTGGGTTGGCTAACCTGTGCCGTCACCCAAGGTCCAAATTTTTAAAGGCTCAAAAGGTTTTTATAAGCTTATACCATCTCAAAATAATATAGAGGTCTCACTCAGCTCTATCACCAACATCTAAAATTTTATATATATTATTGACCAAGCTTGATGAATAGTGTTTAGGTGATATAAAACTAATTCTTATTTTTTTTATATACCAATATTTGATTTAATAATATATACATTATATATTGAACTCAATGAAAAAAGAGTTATTGAATTTTAATAATCCTAAGTTTCACCTGTTGCCCGATAATAAACTCAACTTTAAAATTTTCCTCCAATAATCTCAACTTGTAAAATTTTGGCCGCCATTGATCCTTTTCTAACATAGGTGCACTTAAATCAATTAAGGAGTCTCTAGGTGTAATTGAATCTATTGAGCATACCAAATTCTTATATGTTTGAAAAGGATCAATGGTGGCCAAACTTTTACAAGTTGGGATTATTGGAGGGAAATTTTAAAGTTGGGATTATTATCGGCCAATAGGTGAAACTTAGGATTATTAAAATCCAATAACCCATGAAAAAACATTGGCTTTGGTGGAATGGTTATGTCCTTTTGCAACTACCAACCTTTCTTTCACCACACAAGTTCAATTCTTGGAAGTGACTTTTTTGTCTTATTTTTTTTTGTCAACATTAAATCATTAATTATGTTTAACATTTACATCTTATTAAATTTATTATTCTATTACAAAATTTTACGAAATTTATTATATTATTCGAATTTTTTAAAACATATACGCATTCCTTTAAAAAAATTATTTATATTACATCTTTCTCAATAAACCATAGGTTATAACATGTCATATATTTAATTGTTACAAAGGTTGTTATAACATGCTTATTTTTTCTATCTATGTTTCGATAAAAGATTTTTTTTCGAAAGCAAGAAAGTGATATACAATTATTCTTTTACCCTAACGAATCAAAGCGATATTGTCCGAACAACATCGCTACCTATATTGATTCTTATGGTTTTCTCGGCATCTATATTGTTGTCGAGACCGACCCAATTCCAACTGAATAACATTGAAACCGATAGTATTATTCGATTTTACCATTTTCGCAAGATGTAAAAGATGTGCCGATATCATTTTGGTCATATTATATTTTTTTTGGTTTTATCTTTTGGTTACCGAGTGCCGATATTGAATCGATAACGTAATAAATCGAACTAATTCCAACCAAATACCCGCCCCAGTGCACGGGGCATTTGACTAGTTTATCTATAAAATCCCATCATGTATAGGCATCGTGATCTCATCAAATGCACCAATCAACTAAAACAGTTTGAACACCACTATTTATCTATAAAATCCCATCATGTTTCAGTTTAGTGACCTTATTATTCACCACTACAACCAAATAAATACAGGAGAAACCTTTGAATTACCTGAAAGAGCATCAAGACCATTGAAACATGGTTGAGAAAGGATGAAGTGCCGGTAGATGTTCATAGTTTTATGGGTTCATTATATTTTAGAGAGAAAAAGGGAATTGTTATTTGGAGAGAAACCAAGAAAAAGGTTTGATGGTTATGGAGTAATGGTTTGTCAATATATAATCATGAAGTTTGTTGTGTGTCAATTTTGAAAGAGCTATACAAGCATGAAATTGTTGTCACTTTTTAAGAGCAAAGAAAGTAGCTTTATATGTGCACAAAAAATATAGATCATTTTTGGGTCCATTAATGATATGTTTGTTACACATGAATTGACAGATGAGCTAATGATAATAAGATTAGGTTGTTTGAAAACATTCAAAATATGTGTAGATGTATCAGAAACCAGATCAAAAACGACTTCTCATACATACTTTTACCAAACACCACGAGTTGAGTTCAACAAACGGAAAGTGAAGTGATTTTTAACTATTAAACACACGCTAAAACATGTTACAACAATGCTATGAAAAACATCACTACAAACTGTCCTTTGCGGTTGGCACTTTCGACTCTTTGGGTTCCTGCTCATTCACAGCAGTTGCATCCGAAGACTCTCCCAATGTCTCGGGTTCTTTTTTCAACTCGGTTTCAAATTCTTTTGCTGCCTGCTAAATCAGTACTTAAAATGTCACAAAGGAGATTAAAGCCATAACCCTAGACCTCATATATTCTGTTAACACGATAAAAACAAGCCTGAAACGGCCCAGGTTACAACAATGCTATGAAAAACCTCATATATTCGACAATGAGACCTATTCATGGTGCTAGTCCTGATAACGGCCCAGGTTTCAGTTTCCTCGGTTTAAAGCTTTTTTCAGCTTTGAGAAGGAATTCAAAGTTGGCAAAACCAAACGGAAAGCGAATTCAAATTCAGTTAGGTTTCGCTTTTAAACACCCAATTATAGACAAAAAAAAAAAACAAAAAATCAAAAAAATCAAAATGTAATTTGTGTTACTCATATAGTTGTCAATAGCGAATAGCAGATGATGGAGACAAACTACCTATACGCTATATAGCGATAGCAATTATATAGCAGGCGATATTTCATGTTTAGCGTACGATAGAAGAAAATTTTAGAGACATTTTACATGTATATTTTATCAAAAATCCAGTAAATATAGAAGAAATACACTTTTTTTTCAATCACTATCTATATTTATCAAAAACAAAAGGAAAAAAAAACCTAAATCCGCTATTTAGGCGCTAAACATCAAATAGCAGGATACTCCCGCTTTGCTACGCTATTCGCTATAGCGAGCGCTATGCTCGCTATTAACAACTATGGTTACTCGGTTTTGGTTTCAATGAAATGAGATTGGATTTGGGCAAGATGGGATAGGGCTATAATGTAATTTGGGTTCCTTGGTTTTAACTTAATTGAGTTCTCCAGAACCAAAACCAGTTACCTAATTCAATTTGGTTAAAAAGTAAATCAAAAACCAAACATGTATCTGGTTCGGTTTTAAACGGTTCCTAAGATATGTGTAACCAAATTTGGAGATCTTTTCTTGGAAAATTGTTAGCTTCAAAAATGAGAATAGAAACACAGAAGAGAAATCACACAATCAAAGCTATCTTATTCCACTATTAACCAACTATTTATACTCAATTACAACTAACATAACAGTTTCCCTCAACTACTGTTAACTAACTAACTAACCAACTTGACTATGCTTCTATCACAATCAGTCCCTGAACTTTCCCATTTTACACTTATACCCCTGCTATTATAAAAGCAATAGTAACATAACTTCCCCCCCAAAAATCATTCTTGTTCTCAAGAATGGAAATCCGGAAATCTCAGTTTAAAATCATCAGCAAATTCCCATGACGCCTCTGAAATTGGTAAATCTTGCCAATGAACTAACACCTGCTGTACCATCTTATTGTTTCTTCTGACTACTCGTTTGTCAATAATAGCCCTTGGCTGCAAGACAAATCTCAACCCAGCTGGTATAGGTAGAATAGGATTATTAGACCCATGAGCTCTTTTCAGCAACGACACATGAAACACCAGATGCATTTGAGCACTCTCTGGTAAATCCAGCTTATAGGCAACAGCTCCTATCTTTTCCAAAATCAAGAATGGTCGAAAATACCTCGGTCACAACTTTGAATGCTTCTGAATTCTCAAAGATGTTTGCACAAAAGGCCTGAGCTTCAGATAAACCCACTCCCCTACCTCAAAATGCCTTTCCGAACGTTTGTTATCAGCATATTGCTTCATACGATTCCTTGCTTTAACAAGAGCTTGTTTCAAGTTGTTGATCATCAACTCTCTATCCCTATGCAACACCTCCACAGCTTCAATGTTTGTGTCGTTGGGAATATAGGGAATGTGCAAAGGAGGTGGAAACCATACAAAGCTTCAAAAGGACTAAGCTTTATTGCTGAATGGTAAGAAGTATTATACCACCATTCAACCAAACTCAGCCACTTCACCCACTGACCCGGTGAATGCATACACATACATCGTAAATAAGACTCCAAACAGCGGTTTAAAACCTCTGTTTGACCATCACTTTGCGGATGGTAAGCTGTTGAGTAGCACAATTGTACCCCTTGCAGCTTCATGAACTCTTTCCAGAATTGACTTAAGAATAAAGGATCCCTATCCAAAACAATAGTCATGGGACATCCATGCAGCTTAAAAATGGAATCTAAGAACACCTGTGCCACTTGTGGAGCTGTATAGGGATGACACAAAGGTAAAAAATGAGCATATTTAATATTTTGTTAGTCTATCCACTACTACCAAAACTGTGTCTTTTTGTTGAACCTTTGGTAACCCGGATATAAAATCCATTGAGACATCTGTAAACACATGGCTTGGAACAGGAAGAGGTTATAGCAGCCCCGGACTAGCTACTGGCTCATATTTTGCTTGCTGGCATTCATGACACTCCTTGACAAAATGATAAACTTGCTTAGAACACCCTTTCCAATAACAAAAAGCTTTAACTTTCTTTAGAGTGGGTGTGATTCCTGAATGTCCTCCAATTGGTGACTTATGGAAGAGATGTAAAATATCTTTCTTGAGCTGCTCATCATTACCTATCCACAATTTTCCTTTCTTTTTCAAAGCCTGTCCATCCCAAGTTACATTTTCGATCAGCTGACCTTGTTTTATTCGATGTATAATGGATTGTAACTGCTCATCTGTTTCCCAAACTGCCTTGATCCATGAGAATAACAAAGGATCTATGGCACTTAGACTGATTTCAAATAAAGCCAAACCACTGACCCTGGATAAACCATCCGCTACCACATTCTCAAATCCTTGTTTATAAACAATGTCATACGTATATCCCATGAGTTTAGCCAGCCAAGTCTGTTGCAAAGGTGTAGTAATCCTTTGTGTCAGCAAAAACTTTAAACTTTTATGATCCGTTCTAATCAAAAACTTTTTAACAATGAGATAATGGTGCCACTGTTTTACAGCCATCAAGATGGCCAGCAGCTCCTTCTCATAGACTGAAAGGAGTTGCTGTTTTGTAGACAAAGCCTTGCTAACAAAGGCTAATGGATGGCCCTCTTACATTAGAACCGCCCCCATTCCCTTTGAAGAAGCATCCATTTCTATGACAAACTCTTTATCAAAATCAGGCAAAGCAAGAACTGGAGCAGTGGTTAGAGCCTCTTTCAACTGCTCAAAAGACTGCTGAGCTTGGTCTGGCCATTCAAAGGCATCTTTCTTCAATAATTCAGTTAAGGGTCTAGCTACGACTCCAAAAGATTTAATAAATCTTCTGTAGTATCCTGCAAGCCCAAGAAACCCCCTCAACTGCTTCAAAGTATTAGGAATTAGCCACTTTTGAACTGCTAGAATCTTTTGTGGATCAGTCTGTACCCCTTTTCCAGATATGATATGCCCCAAATACTCCACCGCTGAAACCCCAAAAGAGCATTTTGACTTCTTTGCCACTAAGGAATTTGCTCTTAATAACTCTAAAACTTGTTCCAAATCGTTGACGTGCTGTTCTAAAGTAGGGCTGTAAACTAAGATGTCATCAAAGAAGACTAAGGTAGTCTTCCTTAATAGTGGTTTAAAAGTGGCATTCATTAATGCCTGAAATGTGGCAGGAGCATTTGTCAGGCCAAATGGCATGACTACAAACTCAAAGAGACCTTGATGGGTTCAAAATGCTGTCTTATGTATATCACTCTCCTCCATCCTAATTTGATGATATCCAGCTCGTAAATCCAATTTAGAAAATATAGTAGCCCCTCCTAACTCATCCAACAGTTCCTCTATCAGTGGAATAGGGAACCTATTCTTTACTGTTGCTTCATTAAGTTGTCTATAATCCACACAAAACCTCCATGACCCATCTTTCTTTTTTACCAACACAACAGGCGAAGCAAATGCACTTTTACTATTCCTGACCACCCCAGAATCCAGCAATTCCTGAGTCAGTTTTTCCAGCACATCCTTTTGTCCAGCAGGGTATCTATAAGCCCTCTGATTGATTGTTACATTCTCATCCTTCAGAATAATTCTATGATCATAGTCTCTTTTAGGTGGCAGGGTAGTAGGTACTTCAAACACATCAGCAAACTTTCTCAGTAAAGCTTCCAGCACCTCATTTTGTCTGTTATCACTTACCTTAGCAGTATGTTGGAAAGAATCACCTTCCTCAGTCTTTAGACTGAACAATTGAACTGCTGCCACACCTTCTCCTTCACCTAGGATATGCTCCATTTTCTCAGTGGAACACAAAGAAACTGTATCAGCCTCTACTCCCTTTAATTCCACCCATTGTTCTCCTACCTTAAACTTCATAGTCAGCTTTTTAAAATTCCATACTATATCATTCAAAGTTTGCAACCATTGCACTCCTAAAACCATATCATAGTTGCTCAAAGGAATCAACATTACATCTGCAGCAAACCAATTGCCCTGCATGACCCACTTAAAATCTTCACATAGCTGATTGCAAGTCATTTGATTACCATCAGCTATGGTAATGTTCAATGAACCGATTTCCTTAATTGGACATCTCATTTTCCTAGCCAAATCCACATTCACAAAGTTATGGGTGGAACCTGAGTCCACCAAAATATGCAAAGATTTGGTACCAATTGACCTTTTACCCTCATGGTGGAAAAAGTTGGTACCCCCATTATGGCATTCAAAGAGATCTTGGCTTCTTGAATATCTTGCGACATTATTTTAGAAATATCAACTTGGTCTTCATCTTCTACCTCTATTAATTCAATAGAAAACAACTGCTTATTCTTACAGATATGACCATTAGCATACTTTTCAGTACATCCATAACATTCTCCCTTTGCCCTCTTTTCTTCAATTTCTTTGTGTGTCAATTTCCTAGAATTTAAGGGTTTTGGTTTGCTATAAGGAGCAGGTAATAAAGGCAGGTTACTGGCACTGTTTGTGAGAGTTGATTTAGAGCTAGACTCCCCACTTCTTATAGAACTGTTATATACACCTCTTATTCCACTTCTATTAAACTGAGTAGCATTTACAGATTCTTCCTGCATTCTTGCTAACATATATGCCTCAGGCAAGGTTTTTGGCCTCAACATTCTTACTGGATATCCTATCTCAGGTTTTACAGCCTTCAAGAAAAGACTGACAGCATATTCATCACATATTGACACCTTAGTGAGAGCTAAATCAAATTCTTTACACAATTCTTTCAATGATCCTGTTTACCTAAGAGATGCTAAAGTACCCATAGCATCTTGATTCAAAAACACCCCAAATCTAGTAGTAAGAAAATTCTTATATTCTAACCAAGTCATACCTTCTATACTTCCACCTCTGGATTGAACAGATGATTGATGCCACAGAATTGCCATTTCTTCCATATGAACAATTACCATTCTGATCTTCAGATGATCTGGTGTCTCATCTATAGCAAAGAAATGCTCCACTCTACATAACCAACCTTCTAAATTCTCTCTATTGAATTTAGGAAATTCCATTTTTGTTAGCCTGTTGTTAGCATGGTTGTAAGCAGGACCCACTCCCATTGCTTGAATACTTTGCAGAACCTCTGTCATTTGTGCTTCCATTTGATTCTTAATGGCTGCCAAATTCTCAGCAAATCTGTTCATGGAACTTTCATGATCCTGCATTCTCTGTTCCATTGTCTGAGTACGAGTTGACATTATTAGGGTTTCAAGAACGGAATTGACCGAATCAATGATCAATTCGTAAAATTGAAATGAAATCGCACAAAATTTGATCGAACAAAGATCAAATTCAAAGGAATTGAAAGAAATCGAGCAGAATTTGACCGAACAAAGATCAAATTCAATATGAAATGAATCGAAATTGCGCTGATGAAATCAAGAGCTAGCCGAGAATCGACTGCTCTGATACCAATTGTTAGCTTCAAAAATGAGAATAGAAACACAAAAGAGAAATCACACAATCAAAGCTATCTTATTCCACTATTAACCAACTATTTATACTCAATTACAACTAACATAACAGTTTCCCTCAACTACTGTTAACTAACTAACCAACTTGACTATGCTTCTATCACAATCAGTCCCTGAACTTTCCCATTTTACAGTTATAACCCTGCTATTATAAAAGCAATAATAACAAAATTATCCAGCAGCTTCAAACACTCTTGAACCATGAACATTCAGGATATGAGTATGTACGTTAAGAAATAATTTATACTTTATAAAATTAAGTCCTCGTAATAAGGCGGTGTTTTCGAAGTCGAGGTTAAGGTGGAAAGTGTGTTCAGTGAAGTTAAATCGCTAGGATACTTATGGTTTAAACATAGATCTAAAGGTAGTTCTATCTCTTGGTCAGATTGGTGTAAATATGTAATTATGTAGCTTTGTTTTTGTGTTTTGCCTGGCCCGGTTTTCAGGTGTGGATGTGTTTTAGTGAAGTTCTCCTTCCAAAAAAAAAATTAGAAAAAATCCTCCTTACAAAGATACAATATAAGAGTCAAACGTGTTAGTATATTTTACCTATAAGAGTCAAAATCGGTTGACATGCACATCTTTCTTATTTTCCACTCAAACTTAGCTAAAATATGGTTCAAACTGGTTGGTTGGTCAAATCGGTATCTTCGCACAAGTCCTTTAGGGCAGTGGGGGTGGAATACGTGATGGACAAAATCAACGCGTTAGACCTGGCAAACGGGTCGGGTTGGGTCATGGGTCAAAACGGGTTCGGGTCAAAATGGGTCAATTATAAAAAAGGGTTGTTTTGGTTCGGGTCGAAACGGGTCCGGGTCGGAACGGGTCCGGGTCGGAACGGGTCCGGGTCGGGTCGGGTCAGGTCAGGGTTTTTTTTTTTTTTTTTTTTAACAATATAACTTTGGTGATCATACGGCCCATAAGTACTGTTATTACATGCTTAGTTGCTTCACTGATGTCTCGTAGTGTTGACCCGAACCCGTTTTGACCCATGACGCATGACTCGTAGTTCCAAAGTCTAGCACTAAGTCAAAACTTGTAAAACTAAATAAAAAAAAAGTTCAGAATTTGAGAAAAAGATGGGAGCTTGATATGTGAACCATGCCAATCTCCCATGTTTAAGGTTAGTAGCAATGCCAATCTTTTCACAGGATCAAGTTTTCTAATTCTATTTACCTATTATTAGCATATGGTGTATGTCAGGCTTAAAATAAGTAATCACAGGTTTCATTCAAAGGCTTTCATTTGATTTCAAAATGATTCTACAAATCTATACAGATTTCATTTGATTTCAAAATGATTCTATAGGCCTATACAGTGCAATTCCATTATAGGTCTATACATATGCGTTGTGTTCAATGATTTAATTGTTCACAGTTAACTGTGCAATACCCAGTTCAATTGATTTCACAACAATTCACATTTTCCTACAATTACAAGTTGCGAAACCCCAACGAAACGAAACAAAAAATATTGAAACAGTGTCGGCCTAAAACCCGTTGCGATCCGAAACCCGTCCCGTGCGAAAACTCGTGTCGGCCTAAAACCCGTTGCGATCCGAAATCCGTCCCGTGCGGAAACTCGTGTCGGCCTAAAACCCGTCCCGTGCGGAAACTCGTGTCGGCCTAAAACCCGTTGCGATCCGAAACCCGTCCCGTGCGGAATCTCGTGTCGGCCTAAAACTCGTTGCGATCCGAAATCCGTCCCGCGCGGAAACTCGTGTCGGACTAAAACCCGTTGCGATCTAAAATCCGTCCCGTGCAAAAACTCGTGTCGGCCTAAAACCCGTTGCGATCCGAAATCCGTCCCGTGTGGAAACTCGTGTCGGCCTAAAACCCGTCCCGTGCGGAAACTCGTGTCGGCCTAAAACCCGTTGCGTCCGAAACCCGTCCCGTGCGGAAACCCGTGTCGGCCCGAACCCGATCTGAACCGACCCGTTCCGATCCAAAACCCGCCGCGTGCCAAAACCCGTCTCTGTCCGAAACTCAATTCGAACTGAAACCGTTCCGATCCAAAACCTATTTCGTGCCGTAATCCGTCTTGTGCAGATACTTGTGCCGGCCCGAAACCCATTCTGATCCGAAATCTAACCCGTTTCTTTAAGGTGCTAATCCACATTGACCCATTCTTTAAACCCGCTTTGACCCGAAAATAACAAGATGAAATTTCAATTGACCCGTTGTGACCCGTTTAGTTAAAATATTTTACCCAAACTAACCCATATAATTTTAAAAGCAACCCAAACTAACCCACTTGAAAGCCTTTGGGTCAAGATTGCCACTTCTACAACGCGTGGAGACCACCGCCACCATCATATTCAACGCGTGATGGAATGTAGTGCGTGATATATTTCACGCGTAATGGGGTATTATGTGATAAATGGATGTGAGGGGGTGTGAGAGTTTATTGTTGGGTGTTGTGAGTGATAACCATTGTCATTAAAAAAAGGTTGTGAGTGATGGAATAATGGTTGATGAGATGGCGAAACTTGATTGAATGTTGTGAGTGATGGAATTTTTGTAAGTGATGACCACCCCCTCCCCTTATGTAGTGCCTTAGCCTCTTACAACATATAAAATCAGACTTCGACTAAAAACAACGGCTAGAAAACTTGTTAGTATTTATTTGATTTCCTCTAAACCACAATTTTGGGCTCACTTCGATGGCCTAATTTTTTATAGAGTTCTCAAGGATAGTCCTATAGTAGATATGTCAAAAATTCTAAAGTTGTGTCATTCTAAAAATACCAACAGACTATGTATCACAACCAATCAAATTAAACAACTAATTAGAAAGTTCTTAACAAAAAAAAAAAAAAAAAACAAGCATCACATGGTTCGTAAGTATGATATAGAATATTTTGATCAAAGACATGTAGCGCAATTGATAATTTCTATTACGTATTTTGATTAATGCACTTATGAAGTTATGAGGTCACAATATACTAATGATCTTTTGGCCTATTGGTTAAGGGGCAAGTGTGAAACTTTGCTTCTTTTGGAGGTCTTGGGTTCAAATCCTTGCAAGGAGATTTTAATACTAACTTAGTGATACTAATAATACTAACCCAGTTAACGACATTCTAACCGTACGCCGTTCAAAACAAATAAAAATCATGTCACAGGAATGTAAGAAAAAATGACAAGAAACCACCAAAGCTACAATAAAAATTTGATTCAGATTAGAATCACACCAAAGTGAATGTTTATTGTTCCATTGATGAGGATCCAAAGAACGTAAAATTACGTTAAAATATGTTATATAGTGTATTAGTGATCTAGAATGTGTATGAACGTCTTTCATTTGTCTTATTTAATTATTCAAACAAAATAAACCTAATTGTCGTGTTTGAAATTTCCATTATAGTTTGTAGCCATGTGTGTATTTTGATTGCAGGGCCAGAAAGAAAATCAAAACTTCATCATTTAACTCAACCAATCAACTTGCAGAAATTTGTATTTATGCATGAGGACATCGGAACTAGAGTGAGATTACCTTAAATGAGACCACAACCTACAGCAGGAGTACTCCACCAACCAACTCCAACAAAAACCCCTTTGAATTTTTATCTATAATTTATGCTCTAGGTATGTACTATCATCATATAAATAGGATTATATATATATATATATATATATAATAAAATCCAAAGGAAAAGTTAGGTATTTGATTTAGCTCCAAGTCTCCAACGTCTAAAGAATTGCGAGCAAAAATGGTGAATAAAGAAAGAGTTCGCTGGAAAAAAAAAAACTCAACCAAAACAGTGTGGTGAATAAAGTATCCAAATATTTATTGACTTTTGTCAAACACTTTTAATTTGCGTTTGTTCAGTTTTTCTTTTTTAATGTTAATAGGACAATTAATATATTCAAAACAGCTTAGGTATGTTAAAAACACTTAGTATGTTGCATAAACAAATAGTGAATGAAAATTTAAAACATAAAACTAAAACAAACTAAGAGTTAAATATGAAAAAAAAAACATTTTTTAACTCTTCTAATATAATTTACGTTTGTAAATACGTGACAATAGTAGTAAAATATTATAACAAGGCGTATGTTAAAAGAACCACCCGTGTAACTAAGGTGCTGTTTGTTTTTTCTGCGGGAAAATGTCTGCAGTCTGCGGACCACATCTACAGGCATCTGCAGGAGAAGAGGTGAACCAAATGTCTGCAGTCTGCAAGGAGAAGAGAGTTTGTTTTTTTTATACAAAAAGATCTTCACACACACTTCACACACAACACCACATATCTCTCTCTCTCATCCCTCTGCCTTCATCTACCACCACCACCGTCACCACTACACCATCGCCACCACCGTCACTACTCTTCTCTCATTTTTCTCATTGTAGTGAAACCCTAACCCAAACAACCACAACCACTGCCACTCCATCTCCCTTCCCTCTCCCTCTCGTTCAAAAACTGGCAGGCACACAAGAAAACCGGCTGCTGGTAACGGTTTCGCCGACAAGACGCCCCAGCACCTCCGATGCTCATCCATCATATCTCGAATCATCTTATACACACCCCCAGCCGCATCTCCGGTTACAACCTACAACCACCGGAAGTTACTTAGAGAGAAAGAGAGAGTACGAGGGGAGAGGAAGCTGCAGGAGGGAGAGAGAGAACGGCCGGCGACGGTGGGGTGCCGATTCTCCGGTGAGTGTGCTCCTTTTTCTCGTTTCGGGTAAATACGTTGACTGTACACGGTTGCTCCTTTTTCTCGATTCTCCAGTGGTTGTTTGGGGGTTTTGTTTGCAGAGGGGGTTTTGTTTGCAGATGAAGATGATGGTGGCGGAGATGTGGTGGTGGTGTCGGAGGTGGAGGTGGTGGTAGAGATGTGGGGGTGGAGGTGGTGGCGGAGATGTGGTGGTGGAGGTGGTGGCGGAGATGTGGTGGTGGAGGTGGTGGCGGGGATGCAGAGGTGAGATGAGAGAAGAGGTCTGTAGAGGGTGTTTGTGTTTTGAAGGTGAGAAGAGGTTTGCAGACATATGGACAGGTCTGCGTGGGGAAGAGGTGGGGAAGACTTTTTTGGTGAGAAGTGCTTCCGGAAAACAAACAAGCTGCAGACATCAAAAGTCTGCACGCGTCTGCGCGACGCAGACATAAGTGGCCAGAAGCACTTCTGGCCAAAAAACAAACACCACCTAAATACAATCAATACTACATACAGAATAAAGAACCAACAAAATAATAATATAACATACGGAGAAGAAATTGTACTTGTACGCAACATAAAGACATGTTCCATAAGTTACGAGTACAATAATCCGACATAATTCATATAGTTACAGATAAATAACATATTTACCTAAAAGGAAATAATCGTTGCTTGTGATGATAAACCCAGCTCTAAACGTAACACATAACACATTGTATTTAGTTATTTGGGTGTCAAGCCACAATTTTTAAACAAAACAACCACATAACATAATTTAAATGACAAGGGTTTGTCTTAGAGCTTTCCTCCTAGAATCCTAGGTAGGTCCCCGTTCGATTCTCACTACATGCAAAATGTAAAAATATGGAGCACGTACCTCTGGACATAATCGAACTTGGGGTAGGGAGAGGTTGGCATGTGTTAGAAACCTTTGGAAGAGGCATCACTGCCACCGAGCTAAAACCGGTAAAAAGGAAGTCTAGAGATGGCAACACACCAAATAATCCAACAACACCAAATGTGTTTCTTTTGAAAAGAAATTCATTTTTATAATTTTACATATTTTAGGAAATTCCAATTTTATTTTTAAATAAGTTCCAAACATACACAAATATATATGATTCATATTAATAATAACTAGTTTTATACACAGCGCCGCGCGTCGGCGTGCTCAACCAAATCATTTTTGGTGTGATAACTTGTACGTATTTCATTACAACTAATAACTCGATGACGCTACACTGAATCATTCTTGGTGTAATAACATGATATGCAAATGTACTTTTAACAAACACACATTTTCTTACACTCTCATTCCATATGGATACTTCTTAACTTAAAGTTAATAACAGACCTTGGGAAAAAGTGCTTTTTTATCATCTTTCATGTCGTGTTCCTTCTAGAATCTAAGAGCCAATCTGATACTCAGCTGTTTGATTTTGCAAGAGCATGAATTCATAAACACATAGTAAAATAACTACTAAAAGATTATGTAGGTAACTTTTATGGAAATGTATGAATCAAACCAAAGCCAATTCTAACCAAAAACAAAAAAATGGCTACATTTACAGTCTGAAATTAATCATGTAATAAGCCGAGAAACTATAATCGATTCTTTGTTCGGCAATGTGGTGAAAAGGATGTTATTTTTAATTTCATCATCTTTCATAATCATCTTTCACAATAACTTCCCGCGGTTACCTTAATCGATAGGGGAATGTATTGAGAAAGTCTAATTAATTCATTGATGCAACAATCTAATTAATTATTTGATGCAACAGTCGAGTGAAATGGTTGTGGTGCGTCCCTAGTGAAGAAGATAGGAAATGTCGGCACAATGGTGAAGAACACCGAGCCAGTGATGTCAAACCCCAAAAACGTCGCAGCGGAATATAAAGCGTAGTGGTGACAGAAGTTGGTGCCCATTAATATCTTGCTGGACGATGCATCGTAATGTTGGACAATCAACTTAATTAAAACATAGTTTTTAAACTTAAAGTTTCAAAGTATGACACAACCACAACATAGTTTAGTAGTCTTAATCCTTATGGTGTCACACCCTGACTTTTGCGAAAGCGTTGCTTAATATCATTGTATTCAACCATAACAAACAGCTATATCATAGAAACCATGATGTTCATCCATTACTGAGTTTCAAAATATTACGACCACATTGTTTAATCATCAACCAAGACTTCAAGTTTATAACACAAACCAACCAAATGTTTCAAGTTCCATAATGGGCTTTAACAAAAGACACTAATAAAACGAGGCTATGAACCATGTATCCTATCAAAGATAAAATACACGATTCAAACCCTCCAATACTGGATGACATCGTTTATTGTAGGCACATCTTGAAAACCGTGAACGCCCTCCAGATCCATTATCAATTTCCTGAAATACATGTAGTTTGAAAACATCAACAAAAGTTGAGCGAGTTCATGTGTTTTGTATGTGAGCTCGAAATAAATTTGTAATCACTGTAAGTATGTATTTGTAAACCGGTATGAAAGCGTCTAGGGACAGATCAACTAATGATTTGCAAGGTCATTAATATGTGTGCAACGGTGTAGGAAGGCTCAATCCTTTACGTATTTCATACCGGGCCACCCGGCTGGAACGACATAGTCACCACATGCGGCCAACTCGCGGACCCATGGGTGGGGCTCGCAACACCCAAATAGATCTATCACTCATGCCCCTCGGTCATTATACAAGGATTAATGGTCTCAAGTTAACGCCTACCCATTCACATGATCTAATAGTTCATTCCTTAGCTAACCATACCAGTTGTAAACATTGTAACATTTGTAACATGTATTTCACCCCCGAAGTTATAAAACTGAAAACAGTTAAAAGAAAAGGGGGACATGAACTCACAATCTTGCGTTCTTCAACCAAATAACTCAAGCTTCTCTTCGGGCCGCACAACTACCTACACACGTGCTAAGGTTTATTAGACGTATGGGTCGTGCTTCGGCTTTTAGTCTTAGTTGTTATGACTTAGTATCTTTGAGTTACATTTTTTTTGATGTAATAAATATTATTCCAAAGTATATAATTATTTGTTAAAATAATAATATTTTAACTTTAATTATATTTATTAATTATTGGAATATTTGTTAAAATAATATATTCTAACTTATTTGACTTGTAATTCTTCCAAGAATATTTTTCCCCAAGGATGGGTATACTTATAATTGTATTCTTAGACTTGTGTATTTTGCCAAGTATTGGTGACGTATTTCGGTGTGTATTTGTACGTACAAGAATACGTATTTTTGTTGTATTTATTAAGTATTCCTATACTTAATTTTTGTATTTAATCTTCCGGAATATTATTTTTAACCAATAAAAATCACCAATTTGTATTCTTAAAATACATATATTTTAAGAAAACTTTTATAGAAAATTATTTGTAATTCTTCCTTGGCAAAAATAATTATATTTTCATATAAACCTCAAAAATAATATATTTTCAAGATTAACTTAGAAAATATTTAGAAATCCATTTTTCACCCCAAAATAAATATTCTAAATTCGTTTAAGAAAATATTTATTTTCTTCAAAAATATTATATTTTCTAATTGTTCAAGAAAACATATATATTTTCTTTACTCAAAAATAATATATTTTCTTCTTGACAAAATATGATATATTTTGTAATAATTATAAAAATCATATTTTTCGTTTCCTTGGTTTCCAAAATACCGTTTTACTCATTTGTCAAAATATATATATGAGCTTAATTCCCGGAATATTTATATAGTTCATATTCCTTGTTCGGTTTGTCCAATTTTGGGTATAAATTATATATTTATTTTCTTGGAATTTTGGTAATATTTTGTGTTATAATTTTTGGTATTTTGGTAAGTTATATTATTTTCAAGTCCTACAATAATATAACTAATACACATAATATACAAGTAATCACACAAATTGTGACATCTAAATATATATTTTCCTAAATACATATTTAGTCACTTTTATTTATCAAAAACAACCTCCAACATTTATAATTTTTGTAACAAATTTTATGGCAAATTTTATATGAAAAACCATGGTTAAAATTTACTTATAAACATTTGTTTAAAAATATTTTTCTAAGTGTTTAAATTCTAGAAATATTTTGCCATAGTTTCCCCTTAAAAATGGAGGTTTCCATGCTTTCAAAGCATATCATTTTCTTTTAAAATCATCACCAATCAACAATAATTCAATCAACACTTACCATGTGCCAAAATCATGCATTTTACACTACATCATGAACTTGAAATTTTGTAAAAACTTGTAGTAACTTAACATGTTGTTAAGTAAGCTTAGTTACCCTTAAAAGTGTGGTTATTTGTTCATAAATACCATTCTTGAAGAATTTAGTCTTTCACAACTTATAAGATGATTTTTCTAAAAATCATTCTTTTGAATTTTTCTTGTTAACAACATATTTCTACACTTGATTTAACACTAAAAACATGGTTAGTTTCTTTAAAAATCATGACTATGTAAATCTTATATATAAACTTGGTTTCTTGAGAAAATCATCTTTGAAATCATTCTTCTACAAGACTTATAACATGTTTCAATCATCATCATTCATAAAAACAAATTCATCTTTCAAGTTCATGTTTACATAAAGGGATGATCATCTTGATTTTTCACAAGATCATCCTCACACTTGCTAGATCATGTGTTTAATCACAATCTAGCAAGTTTCTTATGATGATTAACATCATAAACACAAGTAATCAACAATCAAGATGTACACATACACTTAAACAACAAAGATTCTTATGTTAGTGAGCTTTATGTTAAAGATTATCTTCTTATTCTTTCATGATCTTCATGTTTAGTTACTTACATAACCTTTTAACCAACATAATGAGAAGTAAAATGAGGTTATGACAGTCTTACTACTAGCACAAGGCTAGGGAAGAGATCAAAGATGATGAAGATGATAAACTTGGTGGTTAAAAGCTCTTGAGAAAGGTCCTTCAACTTCCAATGGCACCAAGCTCCTTAGTTAAGCTCCTAGCACCTTTGTAACACCTTAGAATGGATGAATGAAACTTGAAAGTGGTGGTGGTGGTGTGGTGATTCTCGGCCGTGAGGGGAGGAGAAGGGAGAGAGAGTGATGGTGTTATGTTTGTTAAATGAAGTTATGTGAAGGTCTTGTGGTCTATAAATCATGAACTCCCAACATGTGCTTACCCTTTGTATAATATATTTCTAAAGATAACATCAAGATCAAATAAACAATTAGGGAAAATCCATGGGTGGGCCACCCATGGTGACCGTCGCCAGGGGGGGTATAGGGTTGGGTTTCAACTAGTTAGTTAGTTTAGTTAGTTAGAATCTAAGTGTTAGAATTAGTGTTTTAGTTGTTGTGTAATTATAAGGTGTGTTATGATATTCGGTGATCATAACTAGCTCGGAAATGATAAAACAGTGCTTCTAGTGAAAATTTGGTGTTTCGGGTAGTGTCCGGTTGTTCGATTGGTTTCCGGTTCGTTAAGGTGCTAAATTACGCAGTTTAGTGTGCTTTATGTTCCCTTTTGTGACAGTTTTGATTCCCGACACCTAGGAAGGTATTCTGGACCCTTCAACCATAATTCTGCATAATATTGTGTTGTTAAAAAGCTAATTTTAGCTGAAAATTGCAGAATTCTGCAGTTTGGGTGAGTTTTAGGCACTTTTCGGCACTTAAACTATCACTAGGAAGGCAGTTTTATGATCATTTCTTTCCTACACACTATACTAGTGTAACTCTTGGTTTCTGGCTCATTCTGTGACTTAATATCATGTTTGTCTGAGTACTGAACTCCCGTCAGTACTTCTGGTTTGTCTGATAACTATGCTAACTTTGTTTCGTGCATCATTTGAATCATAATGTGTTGTATGCAATAATGATATTAAATCATGCAATATGTGATGCACTTGGATGTATATGACAATAATCAGAAAGCATTCATGTCATTATTTCAGATCAAGCATAGTCATTAAGCTACAAATTACTGTTTATTTATTGTACGGATACATGGAAATTTGACAGTTGTGACATATGGATCTTATTACATTAGTCCAAAATTGTTTTAAAAGTTTGTCCAAAACATTTTCAAACCACACATGCATCAATAACCACAAGATACGCCATAATTCCCGAAGCCGAACTCAAGTACCTGAGAACACGTTAAAATCAAGTGTCAACGCTGTGACAACTGGCACTTTTCCATGTATTCTGTACAATAATAAACAGTAATTTGTACTTTAATGACTGTGCATGATTGAATTAATGAGATGAATGATTTTCTGATTACTTTCAAAAACATACAAATGCATTACATGTTGCAAGATTGTTTATCATTATTACATGCAACACGGTGTGGTTCAATTAGTGCACAGAACAAAGTTAGCACAGTTATCGTATAAACTAGAAGTACTGACGGGAGTTCAGTACTCAGACAGACATGTTATTAGAACACAGAATGAGCCCGGAACCAAGAGTTAAACTAGAATAGTATGTAGAAAGTAGGGATCAATAAACTGCCTTCCGAGTCATGATTTAAGTGCTAGAAAGTGCCCGAAACACACTAAAACTGCAGAATTCTGCATAAAACAGCAAAAATCAGCATTTTAACATCAAAATATAATGGAGAAAGGAGGTTTAATGGTCCAGAATAACTTGATAAGTGTCGGGAATCAAAACTGTCATAAAAGACATCATAAAGCACACTAAACTGCGCAATTTAGCACCTTAACGAACTAGTAACCAAATGAACAACCGGACACTACTCGAAACACCAAAATTCAACTAGAAACATTATTTTAATGTTATAAAGCTAGTTATGATCGTCAAACACCATGTTACATCTTAAAACACTTAAATCCCTAAACATAACACTTAATATGTAACTAAATCACCTAACTTGAAGTTGAAACTCAACTAGGAACCCCCCCCCCCCCTATTGAAGACGGTCACAACATGGAACCCACACATGGATTTCTTTCAATATTTTATAGGATATGTTTAGAAGATTTGAAACACAAGGACCTTTATACAACATGATGTTGGGAACACTTTTATAAGAAACCACAAGTTAGTAACATAATCACCATTCACCATCTTCAACACAAAACCCCTTCTTCTTCTTCCCCAAAGCTACGGCCCAATACCCTCTTCTAATCCTTCCATTTTCAATCCATTCTCAAGTAATATAAGCCTAATCCAAGGTGTTTCAAGCTTAACAAAGAAGGTTGCAAGCATAGGAATTGGAAGGACCTTCACAAGGAGCTATTAACCACTTCATTTCTTCATCACTTTTCATCTTGATTCTTCCCTAGCCTTAGAGCTAGTAGTAAGCTTCTTTGATCTTGTTTTACTCTTAAATTTTAGTGGTTAAAGTAAGATGTAACTTGGTGATTTAGAGAATCTCAACAAAACATGAAGATGAACATGAACATAAAGCTCTAAATCATGAAAAATCAAAGATGTTTAAGTGTATGTATTAAACTTGTTTGTTGATTTCTTGTATGTATGGTGTTGATCACCATAAGAATCTTGCTAGATGATGATTAAACACATGATCTAGCAAGTATAAGGATGAATCTTGAGAAAATCATGTTGATCATCCTTTATGTAAACTATGAACTTTAAGTAGAACTTGTTTATGTGTAGGATGATTATTCCTACAAGATATAAGTCTTGAAAGTGTAAGATTTCAAAAATAATATTTCCAAGAAACAAAAGTTTACTACAAGATTTCACATGATTTGATTTTAAAGAAAACAATCATGTTTTAAGGTTTAAAACAAAGCTAGTAAAGTGTATGGATCATGAAGAATGCAAGAAGATTAGTTTTTTATAAAATCATCTTACAAGTTGTAAAAGATGAAATTTTACAAGAAGGAGTTTTAAGAAGTAAAAATCATGTTTTTAATGTTAGATAAGCTTACTAAACAACATGTTAAAAGACTACAAAGATTTACAAAACCTCAAGTTCATAACATCTTGTAAAATGCATATTTATGACTATTGGTAAGTTGTGTGAAACTTGTTGATTGATGATGAATTTTCAAAAGAAAAAGATATGCTATTAAGCATGCAAACCTCCATTTTTAAGGGGAAACTATGGCAAAATTTTTGTAAAATTAAACACTTAGAAAAATATTTTTAAACAAGTGTTTACAAATAAGTTTTGATCATGGTTTTAATATACAAATTTGCCATAATTTTTGTTATAAAAATTACAAATATTGGAGGTTGATTTTTGGTAATAAAAGTGACTAAGTATATATTTAGAAAAATATATATTTAGATGTCACAAGAATTATGTGCTACTTGTATATTGTTTGTATTAGTTATATTAAAAATTAAGAGCCTTGAAAATAATACACCACACCAAAATACAAAAAGTTGTAATATGAAAATATTACCAAAATCACAAGAAAACAAATATATAATTTATACCCGAATATTGGACAAATCGGACAAAGGACATGGGACTATATATATATATATATATATATATATATATATATATATATATATATATATATATATATATATATATAGGGAGCCGCTAGAATGAGAACCACCACGAGTTATGAGAACCGCGAGAACCGCGACCCGCGGGTGGCCGTTGACCACGAAATTTTTTTTACGACTAGATGTGTATATTTTAACACCATACGTAAAGTTTGGGTTCAAACGGCGCGCCCGAGGGGGTAGTTTTTTACGCCCAAAGTTTGGTTAAAAAAAAAGAAAAATTAAAAAAAATAAAAAAACCCAAACTTTGGGCGTAAAAAACTACCCCATCGGGCGCGCCGTTTGAACCCAAACTTTACGTATGGTGTTAAAATATACACATCTAGTCGTAAAAAAAATTTCGTGGTCAACGGCCACCCGCGGGTCGCGGTTCTCGCGGTTCTCATAACTCGTGGTGGTTCTCATTCTAGCGGCCCCCTATATATATATATATATATATATATATATATATATATATATTCCGGAAATAAACTCATAACTTAACAAATGTGACAAAAGGTATTTTTGAAACCAAAGAAATGGTAAATTATGAATTTTTATAACTATTACAAAATATATCATATTTTGTCAAAATAGAAAATATATTATTTTTTAGTGGAGAAAAATATATATTTTCTTAAACGATTCAAAAATATGTTATTTTGGTGAAAACCAAAGATATATATATATATATATATATATATATATATATATATATTTTCTAAGTTTAATCTTAAAAATATATTATTTTTAAGATATATATGAAGGTATACTTACTTTTACCAAGTAAAATTTATAGACATTCTTCTATAAAAATTCTCTCAATATATGTATATTTTAAGAATATAAAGTTATTGATTTTTAGTTGTATAAAAATAATATTCCGGAAAATTATACACAAATTAAGTATAAAATACTTAATAAATACAAGAAAATACGTATTCCTATACGTATATATACACACCGGAATACACTACCAATACTTGGCAAAATACCCATATACAAATACACAAGTATGAATTTACACAAGTACAAGTATACCTATACTTGAGGAAGTATTTATGTGAGAAATACATGACAAAGCAAGTTAAAACTAAATATATTATTTTTAACAATATTCCAATTAATTGGATAAAAATAGTTTAAGATAACATATTCTTATTTTAACTAATAATTTGGAATTTTATAATGTACATCAAACATGTAACTCAAAGTATACCAGATTTCCAAAATAAGTCTTAACAAGTAAGGCTAAGAGTCGTTACACGACCTAATCGTCTAATAAATATAACGCGTGTGTAGGTAGTTGTACGACCCGAGGAAAAGATCTTTCAGATTACAGGACACCGGACACAAACTTGTGAGTTCATGTCCCTCTTTTCTTTTAACTGTTTTCGGTTTTATAACTTACAGGGGTGAAATACATGTTACAAATGATTCAAATAGTATGGTTAGCTAAGGAATGAACTGTTAGATCATGTGAATGGTTAGGTACAACACTTAAGACCATTAATCTTTGTATAAAGACCGAGGGGCATGAGTGATAGATCTATTTGGGTGTTGCGAGCCCCACCCATGGTGGTGACTGTGTCTTTCTAGCCGGGTGGCCCGGTACGAAATCCGCAAAGGTTTGAGCCTTCCTACACCATTGCACACATGTTAATGTCCTTGCAAAACATTAATTGATCTATTCATAGACGCTTTCATACCGGATTACAAAGGAATACTTACAAATGGTTACAAGTTTATTACGAGCTCACATACAAAACACATGAACTCGCTGTGAAAGGGAGGAACGGTTCTCGAATGAAGAACTCAGGTCGGATCGATCACTGGATAAGTGCGGAATCCATATACAGTGTTAAAGAGTAATCAACAACGAGATCTACGGTTAAAGCATCCATTCTCATTCAGATAATGTGAAAATACAAGGTTCCGTTGAGAGCTGGACAGAGCTTCGCTACAGAGACAGACTGCCAAAAGTTCTTAAAGTTCTACCCCTAAGTCTCTATTTATAGGCAAAGCTCAACTGGAAGAACCACCCGGATGGCCATCCAATCGGATGGACTTTACAACTTTCAATTCCGTTCCTTTTTCTCCCAGTTATAATATAACATACACACAAAACTATACATAGACACATACAGGACAAAATACAAACTCGATACAGACGGAAGCTACAGATATATTACACCTACAGACTCCCCCTGGGATGTAGCTGCAGTCTTCCTTCCTGTATAGTCTTTACCATGTCTTCCTGCTACGTCTGCTTGCCTTAGCCTTCTGCCTTCTCTTTTCTTCCCTTTCTGTTAACATTTTACGCCTTAAAGGCCTTCCAGTTTCATTCCACCATTTTCTATATTCTGGATCTCCATCCTTTGATTTTTCCCACCTAGGAATTTTGTTCTCTTCTGATTCAGTCGGTGTTTGATCTGTCAATGGCGGCCTTCCAAGCTTTCTACGACCCAATATAGCAGCTCTCTGTGCGATCTTTTTAAACCTTTCACTACGACGTTCAGCTTTTAAGAATTATTCTAACTCCAAATCTCTAAACTTCGTTTCCCAATACCTTCCAGAGTTAATGTCTTTTGAAAAGAACAGATTCACCATCTTCTGATATTGTTGTGCTTGCACTCTGTCAGGCTCATTATACACAATTTTGTTGAAAAACAGGCAATCTATATCTTTCTTTGAGCAATTGACAAGCCACATCGGATCTAGCACGTTGATGCGTCTTGTTTCACCTGTCTTCTTATCAAATAGAAAGATCACTGTTTCCGTTGTGCTTTGATTATACAACTAACCTTTAAAGTCTTCATGGAAATCTTGTTCCATAGCACGTAGCGGCATGTTCTTCAGACATCTTGGAGGCTTTATCTTTAAAGTAATGTCTTTCTCACCTGTGATAGGATCATATTTGACAACTTGTTCAGGAAAGTGTGGCTTCCAATCTGGAAATTTGTTCTTAGCTTGCAACTTTATGAAGTTCCACAATTTCTGATCATGCATTTTCACATCCAAACCATAATAGAACTATTTGATGTTCTTTGTCTGCACAAGCTCCTCTATATCCCACCATGGAAGTGTTTTAATGTCAGATAGAAACTCGAAGTACTGCACCCCATGCTCTCTTCTGATCGCGTACACTTTCAAGTCTTCAAGATAGCCCCACGATAGAATATCACCCAGAGATTTTTCTGGATGATCTGTGAAATACTAAAGTGGCCTCTTATACTTTCTTTCTTTAGGCATCACCTTAAACCACCTCTTCCTTCCTTCAAGTAGTTCTTCTTGTGGAACAATTTCAGGAACTCCTTCAGTAGAGATCCTTTCCACTACTTTCCTTCTCACCTCCTCTTCATTGTGAGATTTGAATAATTCATTGAACGTTGGAAATGTATCATTAACACCAGAATAATGAAAAGGTGTGTCTTCATCAGAAACATCAGACCCCTCTTCAATGATCACTTCCTTGAAATTATCAGCTTCATTTACAAACTTGAAAGAATATTCTCTTTTAGGTGTTGGAGGAATTTCATCTTTAATATCGAACTTGAACTTTCCATCTTCCATGCCCAACTCCTCTAACATAGATTCCCTTGAACTATTCTCCTCTAACTCCCCCTTAAATGATGCATGTAAGAAAATGACTTTAGGAAGAGTGGGGTATACCTGATCACCAGCATGTTGTTTAGAAGAAGAGGAAGCTTCGTGGTGTTGATCCTCTTGCTGCTCATTCAGTTGATCATTCAAGAAATCATCAAGAGTATGCTGACCAGAAGACTTCACAACTATCAGCCCTGTACCCCCTTGATCTTTATCATCATCATCATCATCATCATCATCACCATCATAGTCGTCAATATCTTTATAAATATCTTTCAGCTCTTCATCCTCTTCATCTTCTTTCTTTTCATCATCTTTTGAATCTTTCTTTTCAGCCTCATTCACATTAAAACCTTCAGCTTGAATTGGATCAGGTTGGCTTGTAGATCCAAGAATCTCTTCTTTGTCAATCACCATACCTTTCTTCTTATCTTTCTTTGATTCAGCTACTTCTTCAGCTATTTTCTTCTCCATTTCTGCCCTCCTGGCTTCAACATTTCGAATTTAAATTTCATCAAACACAGCTTGAACATTAATTCCAAGCTTGTGTTCAACGACATTGTATAACATGTTGAGCTGCTCATCCTTGATCACCTTATCAGCTCTTAAACCTTCAACTTCCTTTCTTAAAGCTTCATTTTCATTTGACGAAGATTCATGCAACTCTCCAATCATTTGGTGTAGCGTCTTGTTGGCTTCATTAATATTTTCACACTTAACATTTACTTCATCAAACTCTGTTGTGATTCGATCAATCACTTTAGCATGCTCTTCAAGATCTTCTGACAGTTGATCTATCATTTCAGCATGTTCATCTAGATCCTTTTTCAATGTAACATTTTCAGCTTTAGCAGCTTCAAGCTTTTCTTTTAACTCTTCACGTTCTGCCTCAGCTTTTGCTTTTGCTTTTTCCAACACGCTAATCTTCTTTGTCAGCACATTATTCTTCCCTTCATTGAATATATCATAATCACCTTCCGAAAGATCTTCTGGATATTCACCAATAACTTTTGGAAATCCTTGACTAGAACTTGACGTTGTAGCTTTCCTTGCAGATGACGGATCTTTAGATTTCTTTGGTTGTTGTTCAGGAGTTTTCTTAGGGTCATCGTGAATATGAATTGTTGGATTGAATGGTGATGTAGGAGGTGTAGACTTTCTTTCTCCCATAAACTCTACTTCTACATCTTGATCCTTCTCATCAACTTTTTTAGCTTCAACATTCTTTTCAACATCTGGAACACTTTGAACTTTTTCAACCTCTGGAGCTTTAACACTTTGCACTTCAGGCATTTAAACAATTGGAACCTCAACACTTTGAACTTCTGGAACTTTTGTAGTTTCTACCTCAGGAGCTGCTGTTGATCCCTTTTTTACTCTAACACTTCTAGGAACAACTCCCCTTGAATGAGCTTTCCTTTTCCTTATAATCTTCTTCTTTTCTTTTGGTGTAGGCTCATATGTTGAATCTTCCTCATCAGATGCCTTTTTCTTCTTTGGAGTACCTTTGAACTTTTGTTTGCCGCTAACATATGAAGTTGGAGCAATCATTGAAGGATCAAATTCATCACTATCTGTAGCACTCGAATCAGTGTGCACCACTCCTTCAACTTATGTCTCCTTTATACCTTCAGCTTCAACGTTTTCTGCTGTCGTCTTTTCTTTTTCAACATTAGAGCCTTGAGCCTTTGCAGCAACTGATTTTTTTCAAATAATCTTCAAGTGACACATTCAAGAGATCAACAACTTCTTGGATCATGTCTGTCGGTGGAATCACATGTTCATCAATCAACCTTGGCGGCGACTTCTTCTTTGTTGGTTCTACAATACAAATATTAACACAATTAGTATAATATTCTAACATATTATCTACCAACCTTTTAGATGATCCCTGTTCTCCAATTTTACCCTTTATAACTACTTTTGGAGTAGTCACTTTTGGTGAAATCTTTGGTGTTCTCTTTCTCTTCTTCTCGTCCTTTTCATACCAAAACCTTAACTTCTTTTCCCCCATGTCACTCAAGCGTTCAGTTTCATCTTCAGAATTACTCTCTGCATGTCTCCAATGACCGCCTTCAGGTGCCACATAGTTCGCCTTCTTAATCTTTCCGAACTTTCCTTTATACCTTGGCTCCTGTTCAGGTTTCAAACCTTCATACTTGTCCAACCTCTTCAAAGTCTCACTATCCATATGGTGCAACTTCAACTCATCTTTTGGATCCTTTGGAAGATTTGGAACTTGATCGTCTAACAACGTTTGTATAAACCTCGGGTACATGATGTGCTTCTCACCTTTAACATTGTCAATCATGTGATTAAAGATGCCTTGTGAGATGTTATAGGGTCTGTTCAACACCAAACACGCTATGATGTTCATGATATAATCAGATGTTTCATCGTAAGCTCCTTTCATGTGTGACAAAGCATGAACAACACAGTGCACCATGAACTTATATGGTCTGCAGAATTTTGAATTGATATAACCTTTGTCATTTACGTGTTCTGTGTACCCCATTCGAAACCAAAAACCTTTACTTAATCTTTCTGGGATGAAGATAGGATCTTTGTCGTTATCTTTCAAATCCAACACCCTTCTCACGTCATCTATAGTGAACTTGACTTCCAAATCTATGTCCTTTTTGTTTTCATCTTTTATCTTAACAAATGAATAGATCGTCTGTTTTTTCTCATCGTATCTTACAGACTTCCAGAATGTTCGGACATGTGATTCATAGCAATTATGTTTCTCAGTCAACGCCTTGAAGATTCTGATTTCCTTTAGGAACGGTACTATCTCCTTAAACGGCTCCATATTTAGATAATTCTCATCCAATATGCAGTAAATATTGTGACTAGGATGAAAGTCAAACACTCTTGCCTGCAAAAATATCATCGTTACAGTATGCACACATTTCGAGACATAAAGTACAAAGTGAAAAGTTTTCAAATTTTTAAAATTTTTCTAACACTTTTCTCTTCTACACTCTTACAGTACTGACCAAGCGAATGGCCATCCAACCGGATGGTAATCCGATCAGATGAGCTTTATTCATTTAAGCTCACAATGTTTCAAGGCAAAGTGTTGTGGATCGGATGGTCATCCGATCAGATGATCATTCGATTGAAACAATTAAGTTCAAGAATGATTAAAAAACATGTGACTTTGGATCGGATGGCCATCCGATCGGATGGTCATCCGATCGAACAGTCATTCGATCAGCATGAGCAGAAAAACAAAGAGCATTCAAACATGTGTGTGTAATGGATAACAGTTGAACAATTTACAACATATAAACAAGCAAACACTTAGAAAATATTCAAACATTGATGTGCAATGGATCGGATGGCCGTCCGATTGGATGTTCATCCGATCGGATTGTCATTCGATCAAGGTTCAAGAACAGTTTGAATGTATACACATCAAGATCAAAAATTTCAACATTTTTCAAAATTGATCACAAATCCTCTCAGAAAACTTGCCGATAATTAAAACCCTATGTTCATTTTTTATCAAAATTCACTAGATTGGGTTTAATTTGAGTTTAAGTACCTCCGGCTGCCGACACCAATTATAGATCCTAGATTCAAATCTATGATGTTTTCAGTGAAATTGAAACGGTGAATCTATGAATCTAAGGCCGATAGACTAAGATCTAAGTTCAATTCGTGTAAATATCATTAAAACAAGCCTAGATCTAAGTATATACCCTCCGTTCGAACTGTCGGCCCAAATAAACATCAAATTCATCAAATTTATCGGTGAAAATCAAGAAACTTACCTTTCCCATAGTGAATGATGAGTACACCAACAATCCTATGTGCTTGGAATGGCAAGAATGTGATCAATACTCAAGAACAATTTGAGAGAAAAGTAGTGTGTGTCGGAGGATAGTTTGAAGGAATGACCTTGACTCAACAGTTTGACCCTTATATAGTGTAGACCATCTCACCCGGATGGTCATCTGACCGGAGGGTCATTCGATCCACTCAATTCTTTTCAAAAATTAACTTTTTCAAATTTTCAACTTTTATCAGCTTTGATCAGTTTTAGATATCCACTCAAGTACCCAAGTCCAAGTAAATGACCCTGGTTACTCAATTTTCCTACCAAGTCCAAATTAATGACCTTGGTTGACCCGATACGAACCACCTGACTTTTCGTTCAAACTTTTTCAACTTTTTCTGAAAATGTACAAGTGTCAACCTAATGAACTTGTTTGACTTTGAAATTTTTAAACATTTTGATTAGCTCTCAACCCAGTTGTTCAGCCAAAAAACTTTCTGCTTCGCATGTGAAATTTCGAAGATCAGCTTTCCACCATGGTTTGTCGTAAACTAAAGAAGAAAATAAAATCTTTTTGGATTTTAAGAAAATTTATGCTAAAACACACTAAAATATTTTTGGGTTTTAAGCTAAAAGGAATAACAGTAAACTATTTACAAACATATTTTTGTTGAGCGTGTTAGAGGATCATATCAGCTTCCGACGAGTCACAGGTACCGTTGAGCTTAAATTCACACTAAGTTTTAAACAGTTCACCTAGATTGTCGATATATTGATCCATTTTAAATTTTCACACAGACTTCAACTTATTCAGGATACAGATTAGGTGTATTAAAAACTTAACTTATTCGCGTGTCCCACCTCAGAATATACTCTCGTATCCAGATCCCTATATTCAGTCTTACAGGTGAACATACCATAATGATATCTGTAATAGGGTAGTGCGAGACCATGAGAGCTCAAGTTAGAACTTCCGTTCAGACAAAGAGATGATGGCTCATCTTTAAGGTGTGTCCCACTTAGGGATCTTTTCTTCAACAACACTTGATTCACATTTTACAATGTTTATCAATTTTTATGCTGAGGGGAGGCTTTAAGAATTAAAGCGTGCAGAGTATTATATGAGGACTAGGCTATTGCTTCCGCAAAATCAGAAGTCCAAGTATAATACCCCAGATATCACTAAGTATATAGACCTAGTATGCAGAAACAGGTAATCTTTCAAACAAGATTTCAGGGGTTACCTATATATCCGAGAGATGTTCCCTACAAATAAGTAAGATATGATTTTTATGTCTATATCCCAAAAAAGTCTACTAAATGTGTAAAAACCTATCGACACATCATTAGTGAGATTGTTTAACGCTTCTAAACTTTCCAAATCTTTAGCGTACCGTGATAGTCTAGCTGTTGTATTATCATTTCCTCTTTTTACACAAACTCTTTTTGGGTTTTCTATTGTTTTTTACATTTTTAAAATTTCTATTGTTTTTGTATTTTTGAATTCTTTAATGTTTTTGTATTTTCTAAAAGATACCATCTCCCCCTAAATACCAAAACAACTAAAAATGCGACAAACCAAAGCATATTGCTTCTCGACGTCCTCTGCTGTGGTTTTCACATCCACGCCAACTATAGCTCCCCCTGAAGAGAAAAGTTTCATACCATTCAGTTTTAATAAGTATTGAAAACGTGACTTATAGAATGGTTTAGTATGTAAATCTGCCTTTTGTTCGTTGGTGTGGATCTTTTAAATTCGAATCAACTTCTTCTCATAGCAATCACGGATGAAGTGATGTCGAATTTCTATGTGTTTAGTTTTAGCGTGATGTACCGGGTTTTTAGTTATGTTGATTGTTGCCTCATTGTCAACAAAAATAGGAGAAGTAAGAAATTGCAAACCGTAATCTTGCATTTGCTGTTGGATCCATAGAATCTGCGAGCAACAGCTGCTGGCTGACACGTATTTTGCTTCACACGTTGAAAGAGCAACGGTTATCTGCTTCTTACACTGCCAAGTGACCAGGCGTGGTCTGAAGAATTGGTATCCAGCAGTTGTAGACTTTGCATTGATCTTGCAGCATCCGAAATCTGAGTCTGAGAATCCTTCAAGTTTGAAGTCACCGTCTTTGGGATAACACAACCCCAGGCTTGGGGTTCCTTTCAGGTAGCGTAGAATCCTCTTGACGATAGACATGTGTGAAGCTCTAGGACTCAACTGATATCGGGTACATTATGTCGGGATGAGATGCTGTGAGATACATCAGTGAACCAATCATCGAACGGTATAGCATCTCGTCGACCTTCTCTCCATGAGATCAGGGTTAATACCGTGATTAGTTGCTAACGGGGTGGCCATTTGTAACATCCGTGCTTGTAATCATTGTGAACAGTTCAATTATTAATGAAACAATGTTATTTGATCCCAATGTTTGTTTGATTGTGTTTTACATTTTTCATGTTTTGACTTTTATGTAATTTCAAACTCTACATCGCTTTCTGGAGAGTTTTACGCAAACTGATGCGTAAACGTAATCAGTTTAATACGACAAATACTCCGGAACATCAACATATACTTAACATACCTTAAATAACCTTTACATAACTTAGAAATAAGTTTTGAAGGCTTTGGTATGGCAAAAACAAGTTAATTCGCTTACAGGGGCTAAACTTGACAAACTGCGAAAGTATGCCAATCTGAATTGTAACAGACATTCCGGAACATGACCATAAGTTAAACATACCATAAATATCCTTTACATAGCTTAGAAATAGGCTTTGAGAGGTTCGGTGTGCTAAAATATACTTTTGGGACATTCAGGGACTAAAAGCGTCAAAAAGTGCACAAGTTTGCACTTTCGCGCATAACTCACGTTCTGAATACATCCGGACATCCAAAAATTTATGTAAGCACTAAAATATTTTATTTTAGTGTTTGGCATAAGAAAAATCCATTCGTCACGCCATTTGGATCGTTTTTCGCGCTTATGCGCATTCCGTCGTAATTAACCGAACAACGCAATCGTACGGCTAAACGAACCGACATCTGAGATATTTTTTTAGCACATTTTAAGTTCCCTATACTTTAAATTCATTTTATAGTTTTGAAATGGGGTTAACGGGCCTTAAACGCGTCGGAAATGACCTTATAGCACAACAGGGACCAAAATTGTAAATCTGCCAAACTTGGCCCTTGCGCACCGTAAGGGTTTATTTGTTACGGTGCGCAAGCAGTGTCCAGATGCAGCAAATCGATTTTGGCTGCTGTTATCTGCCCCTAAACATTCTCCAAAGGTCAAGTGCCACTTGTTAAACTCTTGTGGTGGCCAAAATCAGTTACCACAACATTCCGACAAGTGTGCGGGCTAGATCATTCCCTCTTCTCCAAGAAACGATCCTAACGGTGGACCGAAAACTATAAATACCCCACCCCATTTGCTTCAAACTCACAATAATCTGATCAAAAAGACTCTAAGTTGGAACCATTGTTTCATACCTGAGTTATTTTGATCTAGATTAGCATTTAGGGACCCTTTGTAAGTGTTCCTTCGTTCTTTTATTGCTTTTCGAGTCTGAAAGTCAAACTTTGTTTGACTTTCTGCATTGACCATCTTATGGTCAATGCGAAGTTCGTTTGAACTTCGCAACGTGATTGTAATCACGATGGTTATAGTCCCTTGCGACTATGCCTACTGATTACCACGTTGTCTAGGGTCTTAAGGGTAAGCGATCTAATAAATTGCTTATACCTTCGAACCCGACCCATTTGGTCGATCATTAGGATCCGACCAAACACATTAGGTGACCATAGCATATAGGGAATAACCTTCCGAGGTTATACCTTATGGTCGCTTCGTTTAAGTAGTTGTATGATAGGTAGTTTATATGCCTTAGGTAAATTACCAAAATACCCCTTTGATGCCAAAATTCGTTTTAAACATATGTAACATAACTTTTGATATCTAAACTGATTTGATAACCATATTAGACATGTTAAGGCATATTTTACTTGTCATAGGACTAGTTAGGCGTTCCGAAACGCGTTTCACGCGAACGACGCGTTAAAGTAGCATAAGCTACCTAAACGGGTCGTAAACACTTAGGTTAGGTTTCATTTAGTATGTAGGCTTTGTTAAACCATACTACATGAGTTCCCATACTCATTTGGTTTACGAACCCTCATTCTATCCGATCTTCCGATTTAGGTCCGGTTTATTAATGTAGTTACCTATATTAGGTGCCGTTTGATATCCGTGATCTCTAGCATTGCTTGGTGGTTATCTTAGGACTTCTGAGCAATCTCAAGTGAGTACATAGAACCCCTCTTTTACTGTTTTCAAACTGTTTTGGGGTGAAACACATGTGCCTACTTGTTACTTTCGTGCTTTCCTGTTTTCACATCATATACCTGCTATGTTTGTTAGTACATTATAGTACATGATTTCATTACATTTCATGCTATGTATGTCCATTGTGTGCATACTTAGTACATTGTTTTACATTACATTTCTGCTATGTATGTTAACTGATAGCATGCTAGCACATTGATTTACATGACTTTTCTGCTTTGTATGTTAACTTAGCATACTTAGTACATTGTTTTACATTACATTTCTGCTATGTATGTTAACTGATAGCATGCTAGCACATTGATTTACATGACTTTTCTGCTTTGTATGTTAACTTAGCATACTTAGTACATTGTTTTCATATAACATGTTCACTTTTGCTATGACATTTGGTTTGCACAAACGAGACTATTATACGTTCATTAACATTAGCTACGCCGCTCGGTAGTAAGTACTGGTACCATAGGACTTGACAAATCCCATTCCTGACATCCCGGGTTTGTTTGGATGTAAGGAATGACTGAATCCGAAAACATTTCTTTTGATAACCTTGACTGAAAGGGTTATCCGACTGTCTCAAGGCTTGAATGTATGCGTTAACTTACCACATAAATGTTTGTATCAATGTAACATGCATTACTTTGCAAAACATAACTTTTTGATATATTCGAAATACTTTGTTTTGTACATTTATACATTTATACATTTTGGACTATGTGACAATACTTTACTTACAATACATAACATTTGTTACACATTACTTGACTACTTTTGGACTTATAAACATTTGACAGGGCTTATACAAGGACTTTTGACTATTGGTCTAAACATAGACTTTATACATTGGTGGTTTGTTTAAGTGATTTAAGTAACGAGGCATGTGTAATATGATACAAGCATGGTGGATACGCCGCTAGTACTTCCTATATATAAGTGTTTGTATGGTATTACATATTGTAGCGTTATTTGAATCATTTCAATTTAGACATATGACATTTTATACAAATAACATACTTTTCACAAGACATTGTTTTACAAAACAAACTTATCTTATGCAAACTCATTTTACTTGGTTATTTATTAAACCATACTTTATGATCTTATTTATACATATCATCTTATTTTATCACTTTTCAAATGATTTACAAGACAAAACAATTTACAAGGTTCATGACTGACTGTTATTAAACGATTTCTTAAACTTAAGTCATGAATCTTATTTTCACAAAACCTATGTATCTCACAGGCATTTTTATGCTGACGTACCTATTTTCACATGTGTTTTCAGGAGCTTTTCCGTAGGATGATGATCGTGACACTAGGGCGGACCTGTGCCTTAGAGACATAAAACGAAGATAGACTTAGTTTAATTATGTTATAAACTCTTTATTTCCTGTATTGACAATGTAACACGCTTGTTGATAAATAAAATACAACTTTGAATGCCATGGTTATGAAACAATTAATTCTGTTACAACACTCCCCGACGTTTTCCGCCACGTCTTGTATGTTATACGTGGTCGGGGTGTGACAGAAGAGTTGGTATCAGAGCCAATGGTTATAGGGAATTAGGTTATTAGTAATGCTTTGACCTAGACTATAACCTTTCTAGGACCCTAACACAAGTTATCTTGTGTTTAGATCTTAAAACGTGTACATCACCTATCCTTAGGTGATTATCAAAACAAAAACCAAATTTTTCCAAATCGATTTTTGAAAAACAATCATCTGTTTTTGGATGATTTATTACAAGGTTTTGAACCCTTCCAATTTGACTAAATTTTTGGCCTTGTGCCTTCAAATTTTCAAAATCTCGTCAAGGTTTTGGGTTTTAAATAATGTGAACACGTGCAAACTGGAAGAGTGAATGCCTGTATTCTGGGTTTTCTGTCTAGGCAAGCACTTCGTATACATCTCATCAGACGCGAGACCAGTTGTGCTTACCTGGGAATTCTTGGGATGAGTGTTCACTTATAGGCGAGCATGTCTTCGTGATACATTATTTTTGATCCATTTACTTTGATTAGTCACTGTGCGTCGTTTGTTTGCTTGGTAATGCGGACAAATGACCACCATCTTTGCTTTTGTTAATTTTGTTTCATCTCATTCTTTTCATCCAATCATCTCACTCGTTTCCTTTCATGTTTTCCTCTTTTAGAATGCCTCCTCGACGCGAAAACCAAATAGCGACTGCCGAACTGGCAGAAATCATTGCGCAGCAGATGGCTGCTCAATTCCCAAATCTCTTTGCTCAATGGCAACAAGCCAACAACAACAACAATGCTCCATGCAAATACAAGGATTTTAACTCGGCTAAACCACTCAAGTTTAGTGGTTCTGAGGGAGTGACTGGGCTTCTTCAATGGTTTGAGAGCATTGAGAATACTTTCCGCCACGTGCAGTGTCCAGATAATCGCAAGGTCGAGTTTTCTTCGAGCGTGTTTCAGAAGAGGGCTCTCACATGGTGGAACGGGGTTATGAGAGATCGGGGTGCAGAAGTTGCTCTAGCGCAAACTTGGGCTGAACTTAGGGCCCTTATGATGAGGGAATTCTGTCCTCGTCATGAACAGCGAGCGTTGGAGAAAGAGTTTGAGGACTTGAAACAAGACAGTGGCGAGCACAGGGCTTATACTGATAGGTTTGAAGAGTTGAGTCTACTTTGCCCAACTATGGTTACCCCACTCGACAAGGCTATCGAAAGATACATCGACGGCCTACCTGACTCAGTACAAGACATCATTACTGGTAGTAACCCTGCCACACTCCGTCAGGCGATCGAGTTAGCAGCGACATTGACTGAGTCGCAGGTTCGAAAGGGGAAGCTGCACAAAAAGGGTGACAAGGGTAAGAAGCAGGTGTCTAATAAGGAAGATAGCAAGAAAGGTCAAAACAAGAAGGGAAAGAACTCTGGAGGGTCTAGGAAGCGGAAGGCTTCCCAAAACTATGCTGTTACTGCACAGGCTCAAGCTGCACCAAATCAGCCTGCGCAACCACTAGCCAAGAAGCCTTATCTTGGCAATGCACCTTTGTGCAACAGGTGTAACGACCATCATCAACCACACCTCCAGTGTCGTCAGTGCACCAACTGCGGAAGGCCTGGTCATCTTGCTGCCACCTGCCGCATTCCTGTTAACCAGAACCAGGCAGTTCAGAACCAAGCCCAACAAGTTGCTCAGCCTCTTGCTCAGCAACAAGGTCAAGCTGCACGACCTCATTTTCCTCCTGGTTCATGCTACAATTGTGGGGATCTGACCCACTACAGGAACCGGTGCCCAAGGCTAGCCAACAAAAATCAGAATCAGAACCAAAATCGGGCTCAGGCTCGAGGGCGAGCTTTTAACTTGAATGCCCAAGAGGCGCAGGCGGACGATAATGTGGTGAACGGTACGTTCTTTATTAATAATCAGCCTGCATCTGTTCTTTTTGATTCGGGTGCCGACAAGAGTTTTGTGTCATTGTCTTTTGAGCCATTACTTCGCGTGTCTAGAACAAAACTAGGTAAACCTTTGACAGTAGAAGTTGCTAGTGGTGAACCCATTGTTGTTGATTCTGTTCTTCACAACTGCCAGTTGAACCTTAACGATCATCTTTTTCCTATTAACCTCACGCCTATGCAACTTGGAAGCTTCGACGTCATTGTGGGTATGGATTGGTTATCCAAGCATCACGCTGAGATAGTTTGTTCTGAGAAGATTGTTCGTGTGCCGCTTTCGACAGGTGAGATCCTACAGGTTCAAGGTGAGAAACCTGCCGGTGGTCTCAAACTCATGTCTTGTTTTAAAGCTCGGAAGTATCTGCGGAAGAACTATGTGGCTTTCTTAGCACATGTTACAGCAGATAAAGGCAAGGGTAAGTCTATTTCAGATATTCCTGTCGTTCGGGATTATTCTGAAGTTTTCCCTGAAGAGTTACCTGGTCTACCCCCAGCACGCCAAGTCGAGTTCCGTATTGATCTCGTACCTGGTGCAAATCCCATTGCCAGAGCTCCATATCGTCTTGCACCATCTGAGATGCAAGAGTTGTCTAAGCAGCTTCAGGAGCTCTCTGAGAAAGGTTTTATCCGTCCTAGCTTTTCACCTTGGGGTGCTCCCGTTCTTTTTGTCAAGAAGAAGGATGGATCTTTTAGGATGTGTATCGATTATTGTGAGCTTAACAAGCTTACCATCAAGAATCGATATCCCCTACCGCGCATAGACGATCTCTTTGATCAGTTACAAGGCGCTTCTTATTTTTCGAAGATTGATCTACGTTCCGGATATCATCAACTTCGGGTGCATGAAGAAGATATTCCCAAGACAGCGTTCCGTACTCGTTATGGACATTATGAGTTCACAGTCATGCCATTCGGTTTGACTAATGCTCCTGCTGTTTTCATGGACTTAATGAATAGGGTCTGCAAACCTTATTTGGATCAGTTCATCATTGTTTTTATTGACGACATCTTGATTTATTCTAAGACGCGAGCTGATCACGAGCAACATCTTCGTCTTACTCTGGAACTCCTAAAGAAAGAGCAACTTTACGCCAAATTCTCCAAGTGCGAATTTTGGTTTAAAGAAGTTCAATTCTTAGGACATATTATCAACGAACAAGGTATTCATGTAGATCCCTCCAAGATCAGTGCGATCAAGGATTGGGATACGCCTACTACTCCTACTGAAGTTCGTTCTTTTCTTGGTCTGGCGGGTTATTACCGCCGCTTCATTGAGAACTTCTCAAAGATTGCAGTTCCTCTAACTGCTTTAACTCAGAAGAACAAACCCTTTGTTTGGGGATTCAAACAAGAGGAAGCTTTTCAACACTTGAAGCGGAAGCTTTGCGACGCGCCTGTTCTAACTTTGCCTGAGGGCAATGATGATTTCGTCGTTTATTGCGATGCATCTAAATTGGGTCTTGGCTGTGTCCTGATGCAAAGGAACAAAGTCATAGCATATGCATCGAGGCAGTTGAAGATACATGAGAAGAACTACACCACTCATGATCTTGAGTTGGGTGCAGTTGTCTTCGCTCTTAAGATCTGGAGACACTATTTGTACGGTACAAAATGTGTGGTTTTCACTGACCACAAAAGTCTTCAGCATATCTTCAATCAGAAAGAACTCAACATGAGGCAACGACGTTGGGTTGAGCTTTTAAACGACTATGACTGCGAAATTCGCTACCATCCTGGTAAGGCGAATGTCGTAGCTGATGCATTGAGTCGTAAGGAATGTACTAAGCTTCATTGTGTACGTGTTTAATCTGTTATTCAAGCTCAATCCGATATCCAAGCACGCATTTCTCAGGCTCAACTATCTTGTGTTTCACAAAGTTTAATGGATAAGGAATTTCCCTATCACATAACGCCTGCTTTGGAACTGAAGGACAATGGATCGTATTACTTCATGGACCGTTTGTGGGTCCCAAGCCAGGATGATCTTCGTACCTTGCTTATGGATGAAGCCCATAAGTCGCGTTATTCTATTCATCCGGGCTCAGACAAGATGTATAAGGATCTTCGTATTCATTATTGGTGGCCTGGTATGAAGAAAGACATTGCCTTATACGTATCAAAATGCCTTACTTGTCTTAAGGTTAAGGCTGAACATCAACGTCCTTCGGGTTTATTGGTGCAACCAGAGATCCCAGTTTGGAAATGGGAAAACATTACTATGGATCTCATCACCAAACTTCCACGCACAAAGAAAGGTCATGATGCCATCTGGGTAGTTGTTGATCGTCTTACTAAATCAGCGCATTTCTTGCCAATCCGCGAGGATTTTCCTGCTGACAGACTTGCAAAAATCTATGTGGATGAAATTGTAGCTCGACATGGTGTTCCTTTGAACATCATTTCTGATAGAGATGCTCGTTTCAATTCTCATTTTTGGAGAACCATGCAATCTGCTATGGGGACCCAACTTAATTTGAGCACAGCTTATCATCCGCAAACGGATGGTCAATCTGAAAGAACAATCCAGACTCTGGAGGATATGCTTAGAGCTTGTGTGATCGATTTTGGTGGTAGTTGGGATTCACATCTTAAATTGATTGAATTCTCCTACAACAACAGTTATCACACCAGCATCAAAATGGCTCCTTTCGAGGCTCTCTATGGTCGAAAATGTCGTTCACCAGTCTGCTGGAATGAGATAGGCGAGGCTCAACTTACTGGACCTGCTCTCATTTTAGAGACAACTGACAAGATAAAGAAATTTCGTGATAACCTTCAGACAGCTAGAAGCCGTCAAAAGAGTTACGCGGACCCAAAACGCAAGCCCTTGGAATTTCAAGTCGGTGATCGAGTATTACTTAAGGTCTCACCTTGGAAAGGTGTGATCAGATTTGGAAAGAAAGGAAAACTTGCACCAAGATACGTTGGACCATTCAAGATCGTCGAAAGAATCGGAAAGGTAGCCTACAGACTTGAGTTACCTCCTGAACTTGGAAATGTTCATCCAACTTTTCACGTGTCCAATCTCAAGAGGTGTTTAGCTGATGAGAACCTCCACATACCGCTTGACGAAATTCGGGTTGGTAAAACACTGAAATTCGTTGAAAAGCCAGTGGAAATCATGGAACGTGAAGTCAAGTGGCTTAAACGCAAGCGCATTCCTTTGGTCAAAGTTCGCTGGGAAGCTAAAAGAGGACCCGAGTTTACTTGAGAACGCGAAGATCAAATGAAGGCGAAATATCCGCATCTTTTCCCACGAGTTTCCTCTAAATAAATTTCGGGACGAAATTTCCACAAGTAGGGGAGACTGTAACATCCATGCTTGTAATCATTGTGAACAGTTCAATTATCAATGAAACAATGTTATTTGATCCCAATGTTTGTTTGATTGTGTTTTACATTTTTCATGTTTTGACTTTTATGTAATTTCAAACTCTACATCGCTTTCTGGAGAGTTTTACGCAAACTGATGCGTAAACGTAATCAGTTTAATATGACAAATACTCCGGAACATCAACATATACTTAACATACCTTAAATAACCTTTACATAACTTAGAAAAAAGTTTTGAAGGCTTTGGTATGGCAAAAACAAGTTAATTCGCTTACAGGGGCTAAACTTGACAAACTGCGAAAGTATCCCAATCTGAACTGTAACAGACATTCCGGAACATGACCATAAGTTAAACATACCATAAATATCCTTTACATAGCTTAGAAATAGGCTTTGAGAGGTTCGGTGTGCTAAAATATACTTTTGGGACATTCAGGGACTAAAAGCGTCAAAAAGTGCACAAGTTTGCACTTTCGCGCATAACTCATGTTCTGAATACATCCGGACATCCAAAAATTTATGTAAGAACTAAAATATTTTATTTTAGTGTTTGGCATAAGAAAAATCCATTCGTCACGCCATTTGGATCGTTTTTCGCGCTTATGCGCATTCCGTCGTAATTAACCGAACAACGCAATCGTACGGCTAAACGAACCGACATCCGAGATATTTTTTTAGCACATTTTAAGTTCCCTATACTTTAACTTCATTTTAGAGTTTTGAAATGGGGTTAACGGGCCTTAAACGCGTCGGAAATGACCTTATAGCACAACAGGGACCAAAATTGTAAATCTGCCAAACTTGGCCCTTGCGCACCGTAAGGGTTTATTTGTTACGGTGCACAAGCAGTGTCCAGATGCAGCAAATCGATTTTGGCTGCTGTTATCTGCCCCTAAACATTCTCCAAAGGTCAAGTGCCACTTGTTAAACTCTTGTGGTGGCCAAAATCAGTTACCACAACATTCCGACAAGTGTACGGGCTAGATCATTCCCTCTTCTCCAAGAAACGATCCTAACGGTGGACCGAAAACTATAAATACCCCACCCCATTTGCTTCAAACTCACAAGAATCTGATCAAAAAGACTCTAAGTTGGAACCATTGTTTCATACCTGAGTTATTTTGATCTAGATTAGCATTCGGGGACCCTTTGTAAGTGTTCCTTCGTTCTTTTATTGCTTTTCGAGTCTGAAAGTCAAACTTTGTTTGACTTTCTGCATTGACCAGCTTATGGTCAATGCGAAGTTCGTTTGAACTTCGCAACGTGATTGTAATCACGATGGTTATAGTCCCTTGTGACTATGCCTACTGATTACCACGTTGTCTAGGGTCGTAAGGGTAAGCGATCTAATAAATCGCTTATACCTTCGAACCCGACCCATTTGGTCGATCATTAGGATCCGACCAAACACATTAGGTGACCATAGCATATAGGGAATAACCTTCCGAGGTTATACCTTATGGTCGCTTCGTTTAAGTAGTTGTATGATAGGTAGTTTATATGCCTTAGGTAAATTAACAAAATACCCCTTTGATGCCAAAATTCGTTTTAAACATATGTAACATAACTTTTGACATCTAAACTGATTTGACAACCATATTAGACATGTTAAGGCATATTTTACTTGTCATAGGACTAGTTAGGCATTCCGAAACGCGTTTCACGCGAACGACGCGTTAAAGTAGCATAAGCTACCTAAACGGGTCGTAAACACTTAGGTTAGGTTTCATTTAGTATGTAGGCTTTGTTAAACCATACTACATGAGTTCCCATACTCATTTGGTTTACGAACCCTCATTCTATCCGATCTTCCGATTTAGGTCCGGTTTATTAATGTAGTTACCTATATTAGGTGCCGTTTGATATCCGTGATCTCTAGCATTGCTTGGTGGTTATCTTAGGACTTCTGAGCAATCTCAAGTGAGTACATAGAACCCCTCTTTTACTGTTTTCAAACTGTTTTGGGGTGAAACACATGTGCCTACTTGTTACTTTCGTGCTTTCCTGTTTTCACATCATATACCTGCTATGTTTGTTAGTACATTATAGTACATGATTTCATTACATTTCATGCTATGTATGTCCATTGTGTGCATACTTAGTACATTGTTTTACATTACATTTCTGCTATGTATGTTAACTGATAGCATGCTAGCACATTGATTTACATGACTTTTCTGCTTTGTATGTTAAATTAGCATACTTAGTACATTGTTTTACATTACATTTCTGCTATGTATGTTAACTGATAGCATGCTAGCACATTGATTTACATGACTTTTTTGCTTTGTATGTTAACTTAGCATACTTAGTACATTGTTTTCATATAACATGTTCACTTTTGCTATGACATTTGGTTTGCACAAACGAGACTATTATACGTTCATTAACATTAGCTACGCCGCTCGGTAGTAAGTACTGGTACCATAGGACTTGACAAATCCCATTCCTGACATCCCGGGTTTGTTTGGATGTAAGGAATGACTGAATCCGAAAACATTTCTTTTGATAACCTTGACTGAAAGGGTTATCCGACTGTCTCAAGGCTTGAATGTATGCGTTAACTTACCACATAAATGTTTGTATCAATGTAACATGCATTACTTTGCAAAACATAACTTTTTGATATATTCAAAATACTTTGTTTTGTACATTTATACATTTATACATTTTGGACTATGTGACAATACTTTACTTACAATACATAACATTTGTTACACATTACTTGACTACTTTTGGACTTATAAACATTTGACAGGGCTTATACAAGGACTTTTGACTATTGGTCTAAACATAGACTTTATACATTGGTGGTTTGTTTAAGTGATTTAAGTAACGAGGCATGTGTAATATGATACAAGCATGGTGGATACGCCGCTAGTACTTCCTATATATAAGTGTTTGTATGGTATTACATATTGTAGCGTTATTTGAATCATTTCAATTTAGACATATGACATTTTATACAAATAACATACTTTTCACAAGACATTGTTTTACAAAACAAACTTATCTTATGCAAACTCATTTTACTTGGTTATTTATTAAACCATACTTTATGATCTTATTTATACATATCATCTTATTTTATCACTTTTCAAATGATTTACAAGACAAAACAATTTACAAGGTTCATGACTGACTGTTATTAAACGATTTCTTAAAATTAAGTCATGAATCCTATTTTCACAAAACCTATGTATCTCACAGGCATTTTTATGCTGACGTACCTATTTTCACATGTGTTTTCAGGAGCTTTTCCGTAGGATGATGATCGTGACACTAGGGCGGACCTGTGCCTTAGAGACATAAAACGAAGATAGACTTAGTTTAATTATGTTATAAACTCTTTATTTCCTGTATTGACAATGTAACATGCTTGTTGATAAATAAAATACAACTTTGAATGCCATGGTTATGAAACAATTAATTCTGTTACAACACGCCCCGACGTTTTCCGCCACGTCTTGTATGTTATACGTGGTCAGGGTGTGACACCATTGGTGTAGTCTCCGACATCCCAAATTTCTCCAGAACGTCGTAAACATACTTCGTTTAATGTATGAAAGTTCCCTCCGGCATTTGATGGACTTGAAGCCCAAGGAAAAACTTCATCTCACCCATTGACGAAATCTCGAACTTCTGCTTCATTACTTGTTCAAATTCTTTGCAAAGTTCCTCGTTTTTGTGGACCCAAAAATTATATCATCAACATAAATCTGAACTATCAGCAAGTGTCCAACGACCTCCTTTGTGAAAAGAGTGGCGTCCACCTTTCCTTGGATAAAGCCGTTGGAAAGCAAATGTTGAGAGAGCGTCTCATACCAGGCTCTCGGGGCCTGGTGCAATCCGTATAAAGATTTGTCCAAGAGGTAAACTTTGTCTTTATGAAACGGATCGGTAAAGCCCCGGTGGCTGACCGACGTAGACCTCCTCTTTCACTTTTTCGTATAGGAACGCCGACTTGACATCTAACCGGTAAACTTTAAACCCTTTCCATGAAGCGAATGCTAGAAAGATTCTGATGGCCTCGAGTCTGGCAACTGAAGCGTAAACTTCTGTGAATTCTATCCCTTCTTGCTGACTAAAGCCTTGAACGACTAGGCGAGCTTTGTTTCGCACTATCACTCCTCGATCGTCTCTCTTGCATTTGAACACCCACTTGGTGTTTATCTTTTTATGCCCATCAGGTAGGTCGACAAGTTTCCATACTCCAAGCTTTTCAGATTGACCTAGCTCCTCTTGCATAGCATTAACCCATGATTCTTCCGTCAGTGCTTCTTTGTATGTTCGTGGTGCAATCTGCGAAATAAAGAAACTGAGTGAGAAATCAGTTTGTAAGGGAGCAACTTTTGAGTAAAAACATGTAAGGTCGTGGTAGATTTGACGTCTCATTCGAACTCCTGACTGCAGTTCTCCTATTATCGACTCCTCGGGGTGATAAGACAGAGTCCTCGGCATAACTTCACCGGGAACGTTCACCTCGCTTTCTAAATTCGTGACAGTCTGATCCGCAACTTGTTCATCAACTTGAACTTTCTGGACTGAAGATTGGATCTGCTCCCCCTCAGATTCTGAATCACCTCGATCAAAGGTCGGGCTATTCGAGTCAGACTCTGAATCATCATCAACTGCCATCTGATTTTCCAGAGCAGGCTCTTGTTCTGAAGTAGTCTGAGTTTGCTGCAAATCATCATTTTGACTACTGTGACTAGAACCAACTTCATGATTATTGGAAATTTGTTGACGTTTTGAAGACTTTGCTGGCAATCTACTCTGGGAAGCTTCATATTCCCGGAATATGTCTAATTGATCAAAGTACTCTGGCTCTTCTGGTAAATCGAATGAATTCCATAATGAATTATAATCGAATCGCCATGACTTTGCGGGTTTCTGTGGAGGCATAGTGTAACCTTGACATTCCACATGCTGAGCTTCAATGATCCTCCCAAGACTTGGAATGAAAACACGTCTAAGTGGACTGGAATAACCCACGAAGATTCCTTCCAAATTTTTAGCACCAAACTTTCCATCAGGATCTAGAACTGTGCAGGGTGACCTGAATGGCTCTAGGTATTCTAAGTTAGGCTTTCGTTTGTTGAGGAGCTCGAAACACATTTTGTTATGCTTCTTCACAGTAAGAACCCGGTTGAGATTATAGCAAGCGACAGATACAGCTTCTCGGTTGGTGCATACGTCTGTCGACTTCGCCTTGTATCGAGTCTTATATTAAAAATGTTAGATCAGGGCACGTAGTTAGAGAAACTAGGGTTTGTGTGTAAATATGTAATTTCGCTTGAAATGGCCACTGGCTATTTCAAACGAAATTAGATATTGTAATTTCGCTTGAAATGGCCAGTGCCACTTTCAAGCGAAATCACCTCCTCTATATAAGCCCTTGGAGCGAAATCATTTGTAACTTTTGTAATTCCGGTACCGAAGTGCTGCCGACGTGTCTACTGATCTGGAAACTTGTTATATCAATAAAACAAGACAATGAAGTGTGAAACAAGCTGTTTTCCAAGTCAATTCATCTGTTTTCGCCTCTTGAATTGATAAGAACTCTTCTGATTGACTTGTTTGGGTCACAAAACGATCCTACAAGTGGTATCAGATCTCAGGAGGAAGAGTTCTTGCCAAAACAGCCATAAATTCTGATTTCTACATATTCCTTTCAAAATTGAACAAGTTTTTACGGTCAAAATGACTTAAATTTCACATATTGTGTGCGAAACTGTGTTTTAACAAACCCTTGAAAGAATCAGACCTGAATTCAGATTAAAAGTGACAAAAATGGGCCAAACAGTTAATTTCGTTTGAACGAGCACCTGATTTCGTTTGAAAAGTTTAGATAATTTCACACGAAATTACTTATTCCGTTTGAAAAACACCTGATTTCGTTTGAAAAAATTAGGTAATTTCACACGAAATTACTTATTCCGTTTGAAAAATCAGTAATTTCGTTTGAAAGAGGTATTCCGTGTGAAGAGGTAATTTCGTTTGAAAAGGTATTCCGTTTGAAGAAGTGATATCGCACCAAATCAGTATTTCGTTTGAACGTGTTTCCATGTGAATTGATATTTCGTTTGAAACCGGTTTGTTATTATTTCGTTTCAGAAGGTGATTCCGTTTGAAAGTGATATTTCGTTTGAAAGTGTCAGTTTTGTGAAAAAGTTTATCGAATCATGGAAGAGGAATTCTATAATGCGTTTGCTACCGCCCCGAATACTCCGGCTGCCATTGCTCAGAGCATGAACATGGAAAACGAAACTGGAACTTGACAAAAACCCCCGAAACTCATGGGAATTGAAGAGTATTATGGTTGGAAAGATCAGTTTGAGAATTGGGTTCAAGCTAATCATTTGAGATCTTGGGAGTGTATTGAGAAAAAAGTATGTCAAGCCGCGTACAGATTTGGGAGTTATCAAATCAATTTCTGAATTTACAGACAAAGAACGAGACATGTATAAAGCTTAAAAGATGATGATCAGTCTGTTACAGCAAGCTATTAAAGAAGACATCTTTATTTTGCTTTAGCACGACAATACTTCACGATCGATCTGGGATGCTCTTAAAACTAAATTTGAGGGTAGTGAGAAGATGACCAGGAGCAAGAAAGCATTACTTAAGAAAGAATTTGATTTGTTATCAAGCTTTCCGGGTGAATCATCAAAGAAATTGATTGAAAGATATTGCCATTTAGTGAGAACTATGTCTTTCTTAGAAATTGTCAAAAGATCAAGAAGAATGGCTCGACAAGTTAGCTGATGGATTACCTCAGAAAGAATGGGGTACGTATTTGATGATCTTGAAAAACACGGGAGAATATGACAAGTTAAATATTTCACAGTTCATTGAAAAGATTGAGGGTCAAGATCTAGAACAATAGAAGATTGCAAGAATGAACAATCCGAGTGGTCAACAAGATGTCAAAATGTATTACAAAGGAAATGTTCAAGGGGTTGAATTAAGTCCAAAAGTTCAAACTGCTTTCAGTGCTGAAAACTCATCTGGATCAGTCAATCAAAGTCCAAGCAGCAGCAGTGGTTTTTCTTCATATCCGAATGTTAATCCAAAGAGTTCTACATCAAGTTATCAGTTTCAAAACTCAAACAGCAGTAATGGTCAAGTGTTGAATTGCAATATAGCATTGCATCTTCAAAATGGTCATAATTTTTCTGAAGAGATTGCCAAAAGTCACATGTCGTTACTTGCTACAGTATTAGAGTCGTATGAGGGATTGGTTGCAGGGAGAATTGGGAATCCTATGCTGACGAAAGAGGATTACGATCAGATAGATGCAAAAGAGATGGAATTAATGGATATTAAATGGTGTTTACCTACTGTGTTGAGGAGAGCTGAAAAGTTTAAGATGATTACAGGAAGAGATGATTTTAGGGATGCAAATGTTTCTACTTTGGGTTTTGATAAATCTAAAGTTACTTGTTTTCGATGCAGAGAGAAAGGTCATTTTAAGAGGGAATGTAAAAATCGTGAAGCAAGTGGAGCACAGAATCCGTTTGGTAAAGATGATTATTATCGAAAATCCATATACCAACAAGTTGCTGATCAACAGTACAAACAAAAAGAACCACAAACTGCTCATGCAAAAATGATTGTAGAAGCAAATAAGAAAGCATATTATGGTATAATCGATCAAGATGATGAGAAAGCAGCTGAAGGTTTCAGTTGGGACAAATACATTCCACCTGATTCCAAAGTGGCTCTTACTGCACAAATCATTCAAGAGCCAGTGTTTGATCAATCATCATCTGATGATAGTGATGATGAAGAGGAGACGCAAATAAATATTGGAAAATCTATGTTATCTCCTGAAAGTTTTGAATTTTATTTTGCAGATAGATTGGTAAAGCTGAAGGAGAGACGAGCAGCAAAAGAACAAAAGAAGATGAAATGTGAAAGTGTTGCTCAAGAAGTAAAACATGAACAGAGTGAAGAAGTTAATGTTGCTGAGAAACTAATTGAAGCTGAGAAAGTTGTAGAATCAGAGAAAGTGATTGAAATTGAAAAAGTTGTTGAAGTCGAGAAGATAGTAGAAATTGAAAAAATTGTGGAAGTCATCAAGCCTTGTTTAAAATGTTTAGAATCTTGAAAGCAGTGTGCAGAGAAGGATGAGAAGTTGAATGAACAAGATAAAATGAAGGAAAAGTTATTGTTTGATCTCAACTACGTGAAAGAATCATATGATGTATTGAACAGGACAGTGACTGGTCTGCAAAAGACAAACTCTGAAAGAGAAGATGCATTGACAATGTTGAATGCAATGATGATGTCAAAGCAGAAAGCCATTAATTTTTACATTGAAGAAAGTGCAAAGTGGAAGCAAGAGTTGGAGAGAGAAAAGATCGAAAATGAAAGAATTAGACGGTTGTTACAGAGTTATTCTAGTTCTGATTATTTGATTGACATAATTTATCCGACTGTTGCAGGTTTAGAAGTGTTTCAAGATGAGAATCCAAAAGAGAAGGATACTGGTAAGAAACAAAGTGCAAATTATAACAAGTGTCCGCCTCCGATATGGGAAGGTTATTCTCCCAGAAAACCAAATGAGGAGCAAGTTAAAAAGGTTGTCAATATAAAGTTAAAGTCCGAAACAACTGATGAGTTACCAGAAAATATTGATGTCACATTCACATCATCTGACACTGATCATGAGTCTGAATTAATAAAGAAAGTGGTCGATCAGGTGTTGGATAAAGATGAGGAGTCAGAGTCAAAGTTCGAATCCAAGAGTTCGAGTTCATCAGTTGACAGTCAAAATTCGTCGGTCAAAAGGGTTTACAATAAAGAATTCCTGTTATCAAAATCTAATTTGAATGATGAACCAATCAATGTGGCATACACTTTGATTGATTCAGAAAAATTATATTCTGATGAGGAATTTCCAATAAGAGGTGTTAAAGCAGAAATGATTAAAAAGGTTTTCAAACTAATAGAAATTAATATTTCTGAAATAAAAGATGGAAATCTTTCTGAAAAACGTAAAATCTACACCTCAAGAGTTCAACAAAGATTAAACAAGAAAATAGGTTACAGTTCTGGTTTAGGTTATCGAAAGAAACCAAACCATAACGGTAATTACAAAAAGAAAGGTCTTGGATTTATTCCACCGAAAAATTATAAAAATGAGAAAACTTATAAACCAAAAACTGTATTTGTTTCAGGAGCAAATTCAGAGGAAGAGGAAAAGAGCTCATTCTGGAAGCAATCAAACAAAGAATTCCTTGCTAAGAAGCAAGAGGGAATGAAGAATGGAACTTATCAAAGAAAGGAAACAAGAACCTGTTATAGATGTCAAGAAGTTGGACACATTGCCTGGAACTGTCCTAAGGCAACCAACATCAAACAGGAAGTTGTTTCTAAACTTAAAGAAAAGATTATTGAGACAAATGAAACACCAACTGAAAAATTCAAAGTGTATAAAAATTCAACATATGAAGTTGGTGAATGTTCAAAGAAAAGATTTTACAAAAAAAGAGTTAATCTTGACAACCAAATGTGGGTTGTTAAGAAATCTAAGGTGAAATCTAGCGATGAATCTGATTCCACAAAATCAGAGGAGCCACAGGTTGAGGTAAAAGATGCGAAATCAGTTCCTCCAATGGATGATGAGAACTTTCCACCATTGAGGACTGAAAATTTCAAACAAAAGGTTGGCAAAGTTGAAATCTCAAATCAATTCTATTCTGAGAAGAAAGAATTTGATATTGAGAAAGCATTCAATGGGAATGTTAAAAAGATTTTTGGGAAAATGGTTGATGGAAAGGTAAAAGGGGTAAAAGATTTTTATGCAACAAAAAAGGCAACTTATTACCCGACTGAAGATGATTTGGTTACACCCAAAGCAGGTCAGGCTTGGGTATCTGTGTTCTTTACTTAAAAATCCTGACTTGCCGGAGCTCCCAAGTTGGTAATCGTGGAGCATGAATCGGCATCATGCTTAAAAATTTGAACTTCTAAATTGTTAAATTTTACAGGTGGTGGAATTGCCGGAACTTCCAGGTTGGTAAGTGTGGAGTAGGAATCGGCATCTTTATTACAAGTGGTATTACAGTTTGGAAGTGGTAGTTATTTTTAAAATTGTCATATGTTTTTGTTACATCTGGTAAAATTGAACGTACAAGTGGTTAATCAAGGTCATTAAGTTGAACTTGATTTAATTTTCATCAATTTGTTGGAAAAAGAACAATGTGATGAACCCCTAACCTACATGTGGTAAATTCAACAAAACTTATTTTCCAGAAAAATCGTTTTGATTAAAATAAACTTAAGTGTTTTGAAATCACAATGAGAAAATAGTTTGTTGTCAGGGGGAGTTCTGATTGTTTATGCTAAGTGAATGGTGAATTGAAGTGATTCGATATCAGTTGTCATTTTACATTGTATTGTTTGTTTTCAAATTTCCTTTAAATGATTTTGCATTTTAGGGGGAGTAAGAATTTCAGAAAATCCAAAAACATTTAAAAATTTGAAATATACAAAAACATGATAAAATTCAAAATGAGTTTTGTTGTAAAAAGAGGAAATGATAGTACATCAGTGGACATTCACAGCATGCTAAAGAATTGGAAAGAAAAATGTGATAAACGGTCTCACTGATGATATGCCAGTAGGTTTTTACACATTTAGTAGATTGTGACGAGATATAAACCTAAATTTCAAACTTGCTTATATCGTGGGGAACATCTCTCGGATATATGGGTAACCCCCGAAATCTTGTTTGAAAGGTCCCTCTTTCTGAGATACTAGGTCTTTATGCTTAGTGATATCTGGGGTATTATCCCGGGACTTCTGATTTTGCGGAAGCAATGGCCTAGTCCCCGGAGAATACTTTATGCTTGCTTGAAATATAGCCCACCCTCAGCATAAAAATGATGAAACATTGCAAAATGCTAATCATGTGTTGTTGAAGAAAAGATTCTCTAAAGGGAACCCACCAAAAGTCGAAGCCGTCATCTCTCTGATTTTGCGGAAGCAATAGCCTGAGCTCTCACGGCCCTCGCATTTAACCCTTGACAGATATCATCTAGGTATACTCACCTGTAAGACTGAATATTGGGATCTGGATATGGGAGTATATTCTGAGGTGGGACACGCGAATAAGTTTAAGTCGCTTAAAACATTAATCTCGTATCTCGAAATAGTTGAAATTTGTGTGAAAATTTAAGTGGATCAGTATACTGACAATCTAAGTGAATCGTTTAGAACTGAAAATGTTTAAAGCTTAACGGTGTTGGTGATTTGTCTCAAAAACTGATATGATCCTCTTACACAAACTCAAAAAAATATTGTATGTTTTACTGCATTTCTTTAATATCAAAAATCCAAAAAGATTTTAATGTGTTTTAGCATAAATTTTTGAAAATTCAAAAAGATTTTCGATAACTGATGTTGCAAAGCTGATTTTCAAAATTCCGAATGCTAAACATGATGAACAACAGGGTTGGGAAAATTTGTTTAGATTGAAGAAGATTGATTGAAAGGAAAAATTTGAATATTTTGTATACAAGTGGTTCATCAGAGATTAAAATTGTAAAACTATTTCTTAGTTGATGTCTCTTGAAAAAGTTTAAATTTGTCAAAATTTTAAAAATTGTAAAATTTACTTTGAGGTAGAGAATGTGCAGGTTATGGCTATGAGAGAGTCAGGTTGCAAATTCTAGAACCTGTGAAAGCCAGTCTACGATCCCGAGTATTCTTTAAGGGGGAGTCTGATGATGCAGAGCTTAAGGAATCAAGAGATCTGATCAAGAGAAGATATAGCCAGGTCGAGATCCTAAAAATGAAGAGAATATTGAGGATGCTTTCACTGTCAGATATTTTGAAAGAAGCCCAAAGACTGATAAAGACTGAAGACTCGACACTTAAGACTCGTCAACATCCGAGGGGGAGTCTGTTGGTGCATACGTCTGTCGACTTCGTCTTGTATCGAGTCTTATATTAAAAATGTTAGATCAGGGTACGTAGTTCAAGAAACTAGGGTTTGTGTGTAAATATGTAATTTCGCTTGAAATGGCCACTGGCTATTTCAAATGAAATTAGATATTGTAATTTCGCTTGAAATGGCCAGTGCCACTTTCAAGCGAAATCACCTCCTCTATATAAGCCCTTGGAGCGAAATCATTTGTAACTTTTGTAATTCCGGTACTGAAGTGCTGCCGACGTGTCTACTGATCTGGAAACTTGTTATATGAATAAAACAAGACAATTAAGTGTGAAACAAGCTGTTTTCCAAGTCAATTCATCTGTTTCCGCCTCTTGAATTGATAAGAACTCTTCTGATTGACTCGTTTGGGTCACAAAACAATCCTACATTCTCCCCAAAAGTTGATAGGAAGCTTTGCATCAGCTAACATCGTTCGTGTCGGTTCTATCAGCATCCGATTTTTCCTTTTTGCAACTCCGTTCTGTTGTGGAGTGTACGGCGCACTGAACTCTTGCAATATACCTCTTCTGTCACAGAATTCTTCCATTTTGTTGTTTTTGAACTCCGTACCATTATCACTTCGTAATCGACAAATGCGGGACTGGTACAAGTTCTCTATCTTTCTAAACAATTTCAGCAAACTCTCGAATGTTTCATCTTTCGACTTCAGGAACATCACCCACGAAAATCTCGAGTAGTCATTAGTAACCACTAGGCAGTAAAGATCTCTAGTAATGGTTTTTACGTTCACAGGACCAAAAAGATCCGCGTGAAGTCTTTCTAGTGGCCACGAGATTGAGTTCTCCATTTTTCTGGGATGAGATTTCTTGTGTTGCTTTCCTTTCAGACAGCTTATACATTCTCCCTCCAGATGGAAACTCTTTAGATTCACACCTTTAACAAGATTTTTATGAACCAGGTGATTCATTTCTGTAGGTGGATGTGGCCCATTTTCCGATGCCACAACACTGACTCCTTCTAGGTAGCTTTCGATGCGAAACACTGAGGATGACCCGTTGTCGTTATAGCAAAACTTATGTCTAGCACGTACAGATCATTAACTCTCAGTGCTCGCATGATGATCCACTCCTCAGGTATAACAAATCCCGGCTTCAGAATCAGACACTCCTTGTCGTTAAAATGCGTTGTGTACATCCTGTCACAAATCTGAGAAATGCTGAGTAAATTGTTCTCCAGTTCTGGTATGTAGTTGACTCTTTCGAATGTAATGACACCGTTAGATGACGTGCCCTCCCCGATAATTCGACCACCTTGGTTTCCGGCGAAACCAACATAACCACCATTAAAACCTCTAATGTCGTACAGTAGGGTCTTTCGCCCTGTCATGTGCCGGGACGCTCCGCTATCCATAATTCACTTTGAAATAGATCTTGGGAGGTCCTGCACATTTCACATGCAATTTAGTTAGAAGTTGAAGCAACCCAAGCCTCATTTGACTCGGGTAGCTTGACGTTAAGGTGAGTTTTCATTGTGTACAGTGGTGGGAAGTTCTTGTCGTTTATTTCTAAACTTTTCTCGGTTCCAACCTCAACCTCTTTGTATAGAAAGAATTCATCATTTTTAGGTTGACCAGATGGTTGAACCTTCTTTGGAACATACTTCTTGCCCGGTGGGGTCAAAGAAGTTTGTTTCTCAAGCTTTATATACAAATCTAAAGGTACATCCATCTTAACCGGTTTGGTTGAAGACGTTTGCTTTGACTGAACCTTTGGTTTTGCTTCATTTAATGTCTTGACTTGTGATTTTGACTTTGGCATCCATGTTTGTTGAGGAGGAGCAACCCGTTTGTAGAATTTATCATTTTTCTTGAATGGTAGTTTAACAGGATTAAGTTCGGTTTTAACTTTTTCAATTTTTGAAATCTTCCTCTTAACGAACATAGGCGCTTTGCCTTTGACATCATTGGACTTTTTTGGGTTCTCAACAATCACAGACTTAGGTTTCTAGTTGGTACATTTTCGTGTGATGTGACCAGTTTGGTTGCATCTGAAGCATGTTCGGGTATCGACAACCCGATTTTGACCATCAGTCTGCGTTTGTGAGCCCTTTTTAGCAAAGAACTCTTGTTCGGACAATGAACTAGAGCTCTTCACAAATGTTTTCTTTTCCACGAATTTTCGTTTCTGAAAGTTCTTTTTCTGGTAATTCTTACCACCCTGATGCCCACCAAACCCTTTGTTTTGATTGTTTTTATGAAAACATGGTGGCACACTTGGTTTGTTGTAGTAAGATTTATCGCGTTGAAAGTTCAAAAACCTCTTAGAACTATTCAAACCTTTGATCTCAGAAACATCAATCTCAACAAGTTTGAAAACATTTTTCAGTTTATCCACGTTCACGTTTTCGATCGGAAACTCATTATCCTAGTACAACTTATCAGAACCATTCATCTTGTACATGACAAGAGTCGGTTCATCACTTAAGTTATCCTGGGATTTAAGTTTCAGGATGTAATTGTTTAGAAAACATTCATCATCCTCAACTGTGGAATCACTGTCAGATTTTAGCACTTTTTCAACAACATTTTTCACAACCTCTGATTCAATGCTGTCTTTTCCCGCTCCTTCCTACTGAGCGCATCAGCAACAATATTTGCTTTACCAGGGTGATAACGGATATGAAACTCGTAATCATTGAGTAACTCTGTCCAATGCCGCTGTCGCATGTTGAGCTCCTTTTGATCAAAGATATGCTGGAGGCTTTTATGGTCTGTGTAAATCGTATACTTCGTGCCATACAAGTAATGTCTCCAGATCTTCAAGGCAAACACAACAGCTCCCAATTCCAAATCATGCGTCGTGTAATTCTTTTCGTGCACTTTCAATTGTCTGGATGCATAGGTAATCACTTTGTCCTTCTGCATAAGCACGCATCCGAGGCCCAAACATGACACATCACAATACACAATGAAATCGTCATTTCGATCAGGAAGGGAAAGAATAGGTGCACTACACATCTTCTCCTTCAGAAGCCAAAAAGCTTCCTCCTGTTTTTTCGTCCAATCAAACTTCTTCTCCTTCTGGGTCAATAGCGTCAAAGGCTGTGCTAATCTGGAGAAATCCTCTATGAATCTCCAATAATACCCAACAAGTCCTAAGAATTATCGCACCTCTGACGGAGTCTTTAGAGCTTTCCAATTCTTAATCGCTTCTATCTTCGACGGATACACGTGTATACCTTTCTCATTTATGACGTGTCTAAGAAAATGAACTTCTTGAATCCAGAATTCGTATTTAGAGAACTTGGCATACAACTTCTCTTCCTTCAGCAGCTCAAGAATCAACTTCAGATGTTGTTCATGATCTTCTTTGGTTCGCGAATAGATAAGTATATCGTCGATGAATACTATCACGAATTTATCCAAATAGGGTTTGCATACCCTGTTCATGACATCCATGAACACAGCTGGCGCATTAGTTAAGCCAAAAGGCATGACTAAAATCTCATAATGGCCATATCGTGTTCAAAAAGCAGTCTTTAGAACATCTTCGTCAGCAACCTTCAACTGATGATATCCTGAACACATGTCAATCTTCGAGTAGTAGCTGGATCCCTGTAGCTGATCAAACAAATCGTCAATTCTCAAACAAGACAGGTGCACCCCAAGGAGAAAAGTTTGGTCGAATGAAACCTTTGTCTAGTAGCTCTTGAAGCTTGTTCGATAATTCTTTCATCTCTAACGATGCCAATCTATAAGAAGATTTTGCAATTGGTGTAGCACCGGGTACCAGATCGATTTTAAACTCGATCTGTGTCGCAGGGGGCAATCCAGGTAAGTCTTCAGGGAAAACTTCCGGATAGTCGCGAACTATAGGAATCTTTTCGATCTTCCTACCTTCAGCCTTCGTATTCACTACGTTAACTAAGAACGCATGATAACCCTTACGCAACATCTTAAGCATCTTCATAACACTGACAACTCTCGACACTCGACTCGATCGGTCTCCGTGAACAACTATAGCTTCACCACCACCAGGGCGAGGTATCCTCACTTGCTTCTCCGATCAAATAATCTCAGCTTTATTCTTGGATAGCCAATCCATCCCAACAACTACATCAAAACTACCCAGGTCCATTGGTAATAAATCGATACTAAAACTATGATCGTCTAACTGAATACTACAACCACGAACGACTTCACTAGTCTCTATCAATTTACCATTTGCTAGTTCTATCGAGTACTTTTTCTTAGCTTACTTGTTGGAGAACAAAGAAATGGTTCAAATTTTTTCAAAACAAAACTCAAGTCAGCCCCAGTATCAAAGAGTACGAACGTAGAATGGTTATTGATAAAAAAACGTACTGGTAACAACATCAGGATTGTCACGTGCCTTCCCAGGATTCAGCTCGATCGCTCTGCCCCTGGCATTTTGACCCTTCGCTTTCGGACAATCTCTCTTGAAATGTACCTGTTCACCACACTCAAAGCATCCCTCTAGCTTCACTCCCTCTGAATTACGCTTAGCATAGCACTCGTGGGTAACATGCCTAGTTCGACCACACCTGGTGCATTTTCTCTGCTCCTTCCCTTGAGTCTTTTTTCTCAGAACCACTCCTGCGATCCCTGGCATTATTTCTTCTGGAACCACTAGAGTTGGCTGCATACGTTGTCACACCCTGACCGCGTCAAAACAACGAAACCGCGGCGGAAACGTCAGGGAGTGGAGCAACAAAATTATTGTTTCACAACCATGGATTCAAAAAGTTTCATTTTATTAAATATTAAACATTAACATTGTCTTAAACAAAACAAACAAGTTACACATCATCTATTATTGTTATTAGGTCACTCAGGCCTTGTCCAGATCCAATGTAAGCATGCATCCTAGCAATCCACACCATTCAACAACTCCTGAAACATATGTAAAAACAAAGTCAGCAAAGAAATGCTGGCGAGCACATAGGTTTTATGAGAGTATCAGATTCATGGCTTGTTTACATGTTGCGATACCTTATTAGACTACAAGAGTCAAAAGTTTAAAACCTTATTTTGAAAAGTATATAGTATTGCAACATAATTAACCAACTCAAATCAAGTTGGTTATAACTTATAAAATCTCGTAGCCATGATTCTTAACCCAAAACATTTTTTTAATTAAATCAAATTGTAAATTATCTCGTTAGTAAAACTCGTATGGTTTATATTATTTAGAAAACATCGTGGTGTGACATTGTTTCGAAATCGTTTACCCAAGTGAACTAAATAACGCCACGGTATGTAATATGATGAAAACACTTATATATAAGAAGTACCAGCGGCGTATCTACCATGTTTTCGTCACATTACACCCGTCCCGTTATCTAATCACTAACCAAAAACCAATCGTTTGTTCAATTCGTTTAACTCGTTTAAATCGTTCCAGAATCGTTTAATTGTTCCAAAATTGCTCTCGTTTTAATTGTGAAAACTACTTTTGGTCGTCTCGCTAATAACATCCAAACCTTCGCAACTCGTCCATCGCTACTCTCGCATTAATAAACCACCAAAGGGTAACTTAACAATCACAGATTCAATCGTTACCCACATAACCCCATACATAACCATGGGTGAAGTCTGATAACGTGATTTGTCAGATCCTATGGTACCATAACCTAATACTGGTCGGTTCGGCCAAAACTAATTAATGTTATTTGTTATGTAATTACACCCAACAAGTTTGTTCACATTATCAAAATCGTTATTAATTTAATATAAACCATATTAATCATTCTTGAAACCATCGTTAAAACATCGAAATCATTTAACACATATGAATCACCCCAAAACAATTGAAAACAGTAAAATAGGGGAACTATGTACTCACATCGAAGTGCAAAGTATCCTCAATCCAAAGAACTCAACAATCTCAAGCAAAACAGGGAAATTAAGTAGTACCTAGTAATCGGATCACTGGATTAATAATTCGACACCTAAATCGGAAGATCGAATAGAATGAGGTCTCGTAAACCAAATGAGTATTGGAACTCATGTGATATGGTTTAACAAAGCCTACATCCTAAAATGGAACCTAACCTAAGTGTTTTCGACCCGTTACGACCCATTAAGGTAGCTTACACTACTTTAACGCGTCGTTCGCGCAAATGCGCGTTCGAGACGCCTAACTAGTCCTATGACAATTATTATATGCCTAAACATGTTACATAATTAGTTTAAGTGACAAAAGTTAAGTTACATATGCTTAATTACCAATTATGCATGAAAAGGGCATTTTGGTCATTTACCTAAGGCATATAAACTACTTATCATACAATTAATTAAACTAGGTGACCATAAGGTATAACCTTGGAAGGTCATTCCCTATACAACTATGGTCACTAAACATGCTTGGTCGGATCCTAATGATCGACTAAACGGGTCGGGTTCGAAAGTCTAAGCGGTTGTTAAGACCGCTTATCTTACGACCCTATACAAGCACTAGACTAAAAGTGACGAGTTAAACATGTTAAAACATGTTTAACTAAGTTAGAAAACATGTTTGATATCAAAACAAACGCTTTTGATACCCAAGAATAGTTTGGTTGCAAAATACGCATTTTGACCGAAACTATGACTCGTCAGTACGCCTAATCAACATGGTAATCAGTAGGTATAGTCACAAGGGACTATAACCATCGTGATTACGCTCACGTTGCAAAGTTCAAATGAACTTTGTGTTGACCAAAGACTGGTCAAAGCAGAAAGTCAAACATTGTTTGACTTTTACGCTTAAAAACGCATAAAAGCATGAAAGAATACTTACAAAGGGTCCAAGCAAGGTAGATCTTGATTCAAGTTGCTCAGGTATGAAGTGTTAAACCCCAACTTAGAGCAATTGAATCAGATTTGTGAGTTGCAAGAAATGAAAGTGTTGGGCATTTATAGAAATCCCACAACCTTTAGGATCGTTCCTCGTAATTCGTGCTTCGATCTTGGCCTTACATGAGGGCACATGGTATACTAAACAACGGGTCATCAAAAACCATCAAATGGTATACCAAATCAGTGGTTAAAAACCATCAAAACTAGCCCAATGACCAGATTCAATGTTTCTGTTCTGAAGGTCTGTCGCGCCCCGCGTAATAATCAGACCAGGCTTACGCGCCCCACCTAAGAAATTTGGCAGAATGACAGTTTTGGCCCCTGCAAGCCCAAACCTTGGTATTTGATGCATTTTTGACACGTTTAAGCCCCGTTAACCCCATTTCAAGGCTCTAAAATGAATTTTAAGTATAGGGAACTTAAAATATGCTCAAAAACATCTCGGATGTCGGTTCATTTGGTCGTACGGTTGCGTTATTCGGTTAATTACGACGGAAGTCGTAACGGACGCAAAAACGATCCAAATTAAGCGACGAATGGAATTTTTGCATTCCAATCACAAAAATAAGATATTTTAATGATCACAAAAATTTTTGGATGTCCGGATATAATCAGAACGTAAGATATGCGCGAAAATGCAAACTTATGCACTTTCTGACGCTTTTAGTCCCTATTGATCAAATAAGTTTATTTTTGCACACCGAACCTCTCAAAGCCTATTTCTAAGATATGTAAAGGATATTTATGGTATGTTTAACTTATGATCATGTTCCGGAACGTTCATTACCATACGAATCGACATACTTTCACAGTTTGACACAAATAGTCCCTACGATCGAATAGACTTGTTTTCGACACACCAAACCTTCCAAAACTTATTTCTAAGTTATGTTTAGGTTATTTAAGGTATGTTAAGCCTATGTCACTATCCCGGAGTGTTTGTCACATTAAACTGAATGCGTTTATGCACCGGTTTGCGTATAACTTTCCAGAAAGCGATTTAGAGCTCGAAACCAAACTCGAATCAAAACGTAAAATCATCAAACACAAATACATATATAATAACACCAAAGCACATTGTTTTATTAATAATTGATACTGTTTTACATTATACATCGATTACAGAGCACAGTTGTCACAGTCCCCCCTACTTTAGGAAATTTCGTCCCGAAATTTTAACTAGAGGAAACTTGTGAAAAAAAATGCGGATATTTGCCTTCATTTGGTCCTCACGTTCCCAAGTAAACTCTGGGCTGGATTCCCAGCGAACCTTGACCAATCGAATTCGTTTGTTCTTCAACTGTTTGACAGCACGGTCCATTATCTCCACAGGTTTCTCGACAATGTGCATCGTTTCATCAACTTGAATTTCGTCGAGTGGAATATGGAGATCAGAATCAGCTAAACACTTTCGCAAATTGGACACGTGGAAAGTTGCGTGAATATTCCCAAGCTCTGGAGGTAGCTCTAATCGATAGGCAACCTTTCTGACTCTTTCAACAATCTTAAATGGTCCAACATATCGAGGTGCAAGTTTTCCTTTCTTTCCAAATCTCACCACTCTCTTCCAAGGGGATACCTTGAATTGGACACGGTCTCCGATTTGAAATTCCAAGGGCTTGCGTTGCATATCCGCAAAACTCTTTTGACGGCTTCTGGCTATCACAAGATTATCGTGAATTTTCTTGATTTTATCTGTTGTTTCCAGAATGAGCTCAGGTCCAGTAAGCTGAGCTTCACCGATCTCATTCCAACAGACAGGTGAACGACATTTTCGACTGTATAAAGCTTCGAATGGTGCCATATTAATGCTAGCATGATAACTATTATTATATGAGAACTCGATCAATGGAAGATGAGAATCCCAATTACCACCAAAGTCTATCACGCATGCTCTAAGCATATCCTCCAAAGTTTGAATCGTCCTCTCATATTGTCCATCTGTTTGGGGATGATAAGCAGTGCTTAGATTTAGTTGGGTTCCCATAGCAGATTGCATGGTCTTCCAAAAATGAGATGAAAATCAAGTATCACGATCAGATATGATATCCAAAGGAACACCATGTCGAGATACAATCTCATCAACATAAATCTTTGCAAGTTTATTAGCAGATAGATCCTCGAGAATCGGAATAAAATGAGCTGACTTCGTTAATCGATCGATAACAACCCAAATAGCATCGTGACCTTTAGACGTACGCGGTAACTTAGTGATGAGATCCATAGCAATGTTCTCCCACTTCCAAACCGGTATCTCTGGTTGTATAAGCAAACCAGATGGTCGTTGATGTTCTGCCTTGACTTTGAGACAAGTTAGGCATTTTGATACATACAAGGCAACATCCTTCTTCATACCAGGCCAGCAATACTGAGTACGAAGATCCTTGTACATTTTGTCAACACCAGGATGGATAGAATATCGAGACTTATGAGATTCGTCCATCACTAAAGTGCGGAGATCGTCTTGTTTCAGAATCCACAAACAATCCTTGAAATAGAGTAACCCATCGCCCTTCGTTTCGAGTTTAAGCTCAAGTTGAAGTGGTAACTCATATTTCAATAAGCCTTTGATCACATAAGAACGTTGAGCTTGAAGGACACGAGATTGAATATCAGATAGAGTTCTAACAGAATTGAGCTTGACTCGCTCCTTTCGACTTAGCGCATCGGCTACGACATTCGCCTTACCAGGATGGTAGCAAATTTCGCAATCATAATTGCTCAAGAGTTCAACCCAGCGTCGTTGCCTCATATTCAGCTCCTTCTGATTAAGAATATGCTGGAGACTTTTGTGGTCTGTGAACACCACACACCTCGTTCCATAGAGATAGTGTCTCCAGATTTTAAGTGCGAAAACCATAGCTCCTAACTCAAGATCATGAGTCGTATAGTTCTTCTCGTGAACTTTTAATTGTCTTGATGCATAAGCTATAACTTTACCTCGTTGCATAAGAACGCAACCAAGGCCTAGATTCGACGCGTCACAATAGACAACAAAATCATCATTTCCCTCGGGCAGAGATAAGACAGGAGCATCACATAGTTTTCGTTTCAGTGTTTGAAACGCTTCTTCTTGTTTAGGTCCCCACTCAAAAGGCTTATTCTTCTGAGTCAAAGCAGTGAGTGGAACCGCGATCTTCAAGAAGTTCGAAGTGAAACGACGATAATATCCAGCGAGACCAAGAAAACAACGAACTTCTGTTGGTGTCGTTGGTGTATTCCAATCCTTAATTGCAACAATTTTACATGAATACCCTGCTTGTTAACAATATGACCCAAGAACTGAACTTCCTTAAGCCAGAATTCACACTTGGAGAATTTAGCGCAAAGTAGTTCCTTTGTCACACCCCGACCACATAAAACAACAAAACGTGGCAGAAACGTCGGGGAGTGTTGTAACAGAATCATGGTTTCACAACCATGGATTTAAACAATTCCGTTTTATTGAATTAAAATGTATTACATTACATTGGAATTAGAAACAAAACATGAACAAATAGACTTTCATTGTTATTAAGTCACTAAGGCCTCGTCCATTCCTATGTGAGCAAACAAAGATATCATCATTAAACATCATCGACTATGGTACCTGAAACACATGTGAAAATACGTCAGCATAAAAATGCCGGCGAGTACATAGGTTTTATGTGAGTGTCAGATTCATGGCTCGTTTTACATGTTGCAATACTTATTTAAAAACCTTGTTTTGAAAAGTATAGCATTGCATCATAACTAACCAACTCAAATCAAGTTGGTTATACTTTATAAAATCTCATAGCCATGATTCTTTGTTAGTGCATTCATCTGTCGTCTTCGTCTTATATCGAGTTTTGGTTGGGTTGCGGATCTGATCAAGAATGATATCATCATCATTGATGATGACATCATAAATATGACATCATCATTACATCAATGCCTCACAAGAAGACAAAACATGGTTGCATGTTTCGCTTAAAATCAGAAAGTTATGTTGATTCCTTTCGCTTGAATATGTCATTTCATGTGGGTTTCGCTTGGAAGTTATTTAGGTGTTTCGCTTGAGTTGTCTTAGGGTATGTTCAAGCGAAACCTAGGATACTATAAATAGGGGAGTGTTCTATTCATTTGTAATAGATTTCAGAATTGATACCGAAGTGCTGCCGGTCCGTCTACTGTATGTAATCAGTGTAATATCAATATACAAGACGATTATTAGTTAAACAAGTTGTTTTCTACATCCGTTTCCTTGTTTCCGCCTCTGAAACGGACTTTACCTCTTCCAATTGACTCATTCGGGTCACATATCGATCCTACAAGTGGTATCAGAGCTCAGGAGGAAGATATCTTGCCAAAACAGCCTATTTTCGTCACTTTTTCTGATTTCTACACCATTCTTTTTCAAAATTAAAAATTTTTCATGGTTAAAATCGGCTCAAATTCACACATCTTGTGCGTAATCATGTATTAACAAATCCTGGAAAGTTTCAGAACTAAAATCGGCTTAAAATTGGTTCAAATTGTACTTTCGCTTGAAAAGTTGTTCGAAATGCTGATGTCATCGACCTTTCGCTTGAACACAACATCGTGAGTCCGCTTGAAACTGATATCTAGCTTGAAAATTCACCGTGTCCGCTTGAAAAAGACTGTTCGCTTGAAAAACAGTGTTGAGTCCGCTTGAAATTGACATCTCACTTGAAAATACATTGATCTTTCGCTTGAAAATACACTTTGGTCTGATTCGCTTGAAAAATCTTTCTGAGTCCGCTTGAAAACAACGACCACTTGAAAACAATGACTGCTTGAAAAGTGCTTCGTGTATTGTGTAAATCATTAAACGAGGGTGTCAGTACTTCGGGTAAAGAAATCATGTGTCTGCATATGTGAACAGTCCAATCAAAATTGATTAATATCAAAGTTTTCGGTTATAAAATCAAGTAACAAAGTTCTCAAGATATAGAGAATCGGTTTACATGTGATCTGATCAGTTAGTTTGGAGGTCCAATCGATTTGTTTTGAGTATTAAACTTTGTCGGCCCAAGCTTTGGATAAAGACTGAAAAGTTACGGCACAATCATAGAGTTTTGAAAGATAATGTTTGTCTGCCATATTGTTTGCTTGTGATATTAAATATTTGTTGATCACTGTTTGGAGTCCATGTGAGTATGATCATCTTTACAGAAATCTCAGTCCAGTAAAATTGATTCTTTATAAAGGTGTCAGCCCACTAAAGTTGTCGATTTGTGCTTGGGATAAATTGTGTCGGTTCAAGATTTGTTTGTGAGTATTAAGTGTGATAAAGAAGGCCCAGTTCATTCTAAGCCCATATCTCGTTTCAATATATTCCGGTATAATTAAAAGGATTGTTCATCGGCCCAAATCAGAAAGTCAAAGTTCTTCGGCCTAAATCATTTTCAAGCCCAAGTGAACTTCATTGTTTACGATCCATTGGAAGCCCATATTTCATGGCCCATTTGATCTAGTTCATTCATTCAGTTTGCGGAATTCATCAAATAAATTCACAAATCTTCGACACGAGTCCTAGATCGATTCAATCGTCACACATTTTTACGTATTCTGTCCGTTTAAACTGATTGTTTGTTTGTTTGTTTTAGGTATATTTTTACAAGGTGATACAGGTATTTTACGAGGTGAACCAGTTCATTTGAAAGCTTGTTTGAGAAATTCTTCGATATTGAATCATGAGTGAAGAGTTTTACAACGCATTTGCAACATCCCCGACTAGTCCGGCTGTCATTGCTCAAAATATGAATCTGGAAAATGAAACCGGAACGTTACAAAAGCCCCCAAAACTGATGAGAATAGAAGAGTACTACGGATGGAAAGACAGATTTGAAAACTGGGTTCAGGCAAATCATCTGAGATCATGGGAATGTATTCTGAAGAAGTATGTTCTGCCACGTACTGAGTTGCAAGTTATCAAAGAACTCTCTGAATTCAGTGACCAAGAGCGAGATATGTACAAAGCTGAAAAGATGATGATCAGTTTAGTTCAGCAAGCCATCAAAGAAGACATCTTCATATTACTTCAACATGATAAGACTTCAAAGTCAATCTGGGATGCTCTTAGAGTCAAGTTTGAGGGTAGTGAGAATATGATTAAGAGCAAGAAGGTGTTGCTCAAGAAAGAGTTTGATCTATTCAGCAGTCTACCGGGTGAAGATACAAAGAAGCTGATTGAAAGATATTGCAACTTAGTGCGATCCATGTCGATGCTGAGCATAACAAAAGATCGTGAAGAGTGGGTAGACAAGTTAGCTGATGCATTACCTCAGAAGGAATGGGGCACATATTTGATGATTCTGAAGAACACTGGGGTTTATGATGGATTAACGATTTCTCAGTTTATCGAGAAGATTGAGGGTCAAGATTTGGAACAGCAGAAGATCATGAGGATGAACAGTCCAAGTGGTCAACAAGATGTAAAGATGTACTACAAAGGCAGTGTTCCAGAAGTTGAAAAAAGCCCAAAGATACAAACTGCGTTTAGTGCTGGAGATTCTACTGAAAATGTTGATCAAAGTCCTAAAAGCAGTAGTAGTTTCTCTTCATACCCAAGTGTTAATCCAAAGAGTCCAACTTCAAGCTTCAGTTCTCAAAGTACGAAAAGTGGGAGTGGTTATGTGATACAATGCAATATTGCCTTGAATCTTCCAGATGGTCAAAGTTTTTCTGAAGAGATTGCAAAAGATCACATGGCTTTACTTGGTTATGTGTTACTCTCTTATGAAGGTTTAGTCGTAGGGCGGATCGGGAATCCTATGCTCACAAAGGAGGATTACGATCAGATAGATGCTGAAGAAATTGAACTAATGGACATCAAATGGTGTCTAGCTAGTGTCTTGAGGAGAGCAGAAAAGTTCAAACTGATTACTGGAAGAAATGACTTTCTTGATGCACTTGTTTCTACTTTAGGTTTTGATAAATCTAAAGTACTTGTTTTCGATGCAGGGAAAAAGGTCATTTCAAGAGAGAATGCAAGAATAGGGAGGCAAGTGAAGCTAAGAATCCTTTCAGAAAAGATGACTATTACCAGAAAGCCATATATCAACAAGTTGGTCAACAACAACAGCAAGAACCACAAGTGGCTCATGGTAGAAAAGTGATCGAGGATTCAAAAAGAGCATGTCTGGGGAATCAAGAGAACTTTAACTGGAATTTTCAAGATGATGAAAAATTACCTAAAGGTTTTAGCTGGGATATGTTTGTGAATGATAAAGGAGATTTTAAAGCATTCATTGCTAAAATTTTGAAAGAACCAGATCTGTTTACCACATGGATGAAGTCTATTGGTGAAACTGTAAAGAATGAAGTTGAAACATCTGTTTCATCAGAAGAAGGATCACAAAGTGCAGATGAAAGTTCACAAAGTGATGAAAGTTTAGAAAAGGAAGTCATTTTTGATCAAACACCAGCTGATTCTGGTTCTTCGGATAATAATTCTGACAAATCAGTAGAGTTTGATCAAACACCAACTGATGACAGTAGTGATGATGAAGAAGAATGACATATTAATGTTGCTAAAACTCATCTCTCTCCTGAAAGTTTTCATTTTTATTTTGCAGATCGCTTGGAGAAACTGAAGGAGAAACGGGCTGCAAAAGAACAAAAAGAAATGATGTCTGAAAATGTTGCTGAGAAGAATGTTGAGACTGAGCAGGTGGGTGAAGCAGAAAATGAGACTAAAGCTGATGAAGTTGTTGAATTTGAGAAGATAATAGAAGTTGAAAAGATTGTGGAAGTCATCAAGCCTTGCACAAAGTGTTTGGAACCTTGCAAGGAATGTGCAGCAAAAGATGAGAAAATGGCAGAGTTTGTGAAGATGAAGGAACAGTTATTATTCAATCTCAATTACGTGAAGGAATCTTACGATGTTTTGAACAGAACAGTAACTGGTCTTCAAAAGACTAATTCTAAGAGAGAAAACGCTTTAACCATGATGAATTCTGTGATGATGACAAAGAAGAAGGCAATCAATCATTACATCGATGAATGTGCAAACTTGCAGCAAGAGTTGGAGACTGAGAAAATTGAGAATGAGAGAATCAGACGATTATTACAAAGCTATTCTAGTTCTGATTATCTTATTGATCGAATTTATTCAACTGTTGCAGGTTTAGAAGCTTTTAAAGATGATGAGAAGACAAAGATGAAGGATAATGGTAAGAAAGCAACTGTTAGCTATAACAAGTGTCCGCCTCCAATCTGGGAAGGTTATTCTCCCAGAAAACCAAATGAGGAGCAAGTCGAAAAAGCAGTCAATATAAAGTTAAAAACCGATACAACTGATGATTTACCAGAAAACATTGACGTCGTTTTTACATCGTCTGACACTGATCATGAGTCTGAGTTAATAAAGAAGGTAGTCGATCAGGTGTTGGATACAGATGAGGAGTCGGAGTTAAAGTCTGAGTCAAAGTCCGAGTCTGGGTGTTCAAGTTCGTCCATCAAAAGTTTGAGTTCGTCAGTCAATAGTCCAAAGTCGTCGGTTAAAAGGGCATACAGTAAAGAGTTTTTGTTATCAAAATCAAATTTGGATGATGAAACATTTGAAGTAGCATATACTTTAAATGATTCTGACAAATTATATTCTGACAAAGAGTTTCCAATAAGAAGTGTTAGATTTTAAATGATCAAAAAGGTTTTCAAAATGACAGAAATTAAGATTTCTGAAATAAAAGATTTAAATCTTACTGAAAAACCTAAAAAATACACTTCAAGAGTTCAACAACGATTAAACAAGAAAAAGGGTTACAATTCTGGTTCTGGTTTTCAAAAGAAACCAAACCATAATGGTAGCTACAAAAAGAAAGGATTAGGTTTTATTCCACCAGAAAATTATAAAAATGAGAAAAATTCTAAAACAAAAACAAAATTTGTTTCAGGTGAAAGTGCTGAGGATGAACAGAAGAAACCGTTCTGGAAACAATCAAACCAGGAGTTTCTTGCTGAGAAGAAAAGGAATGGAACTGGAGTGTTTCATCCAAACGAGACTCAAACTTGTTTCAAATGCAATGAAGCTGGTCACATTGCATGGAACTGTCCGAAAAATGCTAAGACTAAATAGGGAGTTTCTAAAAAACTGAAGGAAATAGTTATTGATGTTGAACCACCAACTGAAAAATTCAAAATTTTTTAAAACTCAACTTATGAGGTTGGTGAATGTTCTAAAAAGAATTTTTACAAAAAGAAAGCTAAAGATAACCAAATATGGGTTGTCAAGAAGGGTGATGTAAAAGTCGGCGATGAATATGGTTCTACAAAGCCAGAAGAGCCACAAGTTGAGGTAAAAGAGGTAAATTCTGTATCTTCAGTGAATGATGATGAATTTCCATCACTGACGTTTGAAAAAATTAAGCAAAAGGTTGGTAAGGTTGAGATTTCAAATCAATTCTTTTTTAATAAAAAGGAAATTGATGTTGAAAAGGTTTTCAATGGAAATGTTAAGAAATTTTTTGGGAAAATGCTTGATGGGAAAGTAAAAGGGGTTAAAGATTTTTACGCAACAAAGAAAGCAACTTTTAACCCAACTGAACAAGAGCTAAAGGAGCTAAAAACACCCAAGGTTGGTCAGACTTGGGTGGAAATTCTTTTCCCTTGAACATCTGACTATGCCGGAGATCCCAAGTTTGTAATCGTGGATCAGGAATCGGCTTCTTTCTTGATAATTGATGATTGTGAATGAATCTTATAATGGTTAAATTTTGGCAAGTCATATTGCAGGAATTGCCGGAGCTTCCAGGTTGGTAAGTGTGAAGCAGGAATCGGCATCTTTGTTGGTAAAATGAATTTGTGTAGATGTGATATTCCTACAAGTGGTAAATCAAGGACATTAAGTTGTACTTGTTTTTCCTACAAGTGGTTAATCAAGGTCATTAGGTTGAACTTGATTGGACCATACTTACAAGTGGTATTTGAAGCACAATATGATGAACCAAACCCCTAAACTTTACAAGTGGTAAAATCAACAAAACTTATTTTCCGGAAAAATCATTTTGGTTAAAACAAACTTAAGTGTTTTGAAATCATAATGAGAAAATAGTTTTGTGAAAGGGGGAGTTCTGATTGTTTATGCCTAGTGGATGGCGAATTGAAGCTATTTGATATCGGTTGTCAAGATTATTGTATAGTTTTTTTTCAAATTTCCTGAAATGTGTTTGCATTTTAGGGGGAGTTAGAAATTTCTGAAAATCCAAAAACATTAGAAAATTTGAAAAAGAAAAAAACATGATAAAATCAAAAATGATTTTTTGTGTCACAGAAGAGGAAATGATAGTACATCAGTAGACAGTTACAGTATGCTAAAGAATTGTATTGTTTAAATAGCGTTAAACGGTCTCAATGATGATATGCCGATAGGTTTTTACACATTTAGTAAGCTTTTTCGGGATATAAACTTAAATTCAAACTTGCTTATTTTGTGGGGAACACTACTTGGATATATAGGTAACCCCTGAAATCTCGTTTGAAAGGTCCCTCTTTCTGAGATACTAGGTCTTTATGCTCAGTGATATCTGGGGTATTATTCTGGGACTTCTGCTGAATGGAAGTTCTGACCTAGTCCTTGAATAATACTTTCCGCTTGCTTGAAACATAGCGCCGCCCTCAGCAAATTGATGAAACAATAAAATTGATAGTCATTGCTGTTGTAAACAAAAGATCCTCTAAAGGGGACACACCAAAAGTCGAGCCGTCATCTCTCTGCTGAACGGAAGTTCTGACCAGAGCTCTCACGGTTTCGTACTATAATTTATTCCCTTACAGATATCATCTGTGGTATACTCACCTGTAAGACTGAATATTGGGATCTGGATACGGGAGTATATTCAAGAGGTGGGACACATGAATGAGTTTAAGTCCTTAATACACCTAACTCATATCCTGAATCAGTTGAAATTTGTGTGAGAATTTATGTGGATCAGTATATCGGCAATCTAAGTGAATTGTTTAATTCTTAATGTGTAACTAAGCTCAACGGTACTTGTGACCTGTCAAAAACTGATATGATCCTCTTACACAAATCTCACAAAAATATTGTCTGTAAATATTTCTTTACTGCATTTCTTAATATCTCAAAATTCAAAAAGATTTTCAGTGTGTTTTAGCATAATTTTTGAAAAATCCGAAAAGATTTTCGACAACTGATGTTGGAGAGCTGATTTTCAAAATTCTAAGTGCTAGACATGATGAACAAATGGTTTGGGAGAATGTGTTTTGAAAAGAAAAATGATTAGTTTTTTTTTTGCAAATGGTTCATCAGAATTTATCATTGATAAATCATTCCAGTTTAATTTGAGAGAGAATCTGGGTTTATAAATTTGTTAAATGTTAAATTTGTGAAATTTATTTCTGGGTTAAGAATGTGCAGGCGCAGACAGGTTTCGATCTTGAACCTGATGATAGAGAGCCAGGTTCTGATACCTGAGGAATGTGTGAGTTCAACATGCCAGACTGCGATCCCAGCATATCGAAAGGGGGAGTCTGAAGACATCCGAGTAGAGATTGTTCGTGGGGAGTCTGTTGATGCTGAAAAGGAGAAGTAGATAAAGTTTGAGGATGCTTACACTGGGAGATATTTCAGAGAGCGTTCAGACTGATAAAGACTGAAGACGTTGAAGACTCGACACTTAAGACTCGTCAACATCTGAGGGGGAGTCTGTTAGTGCATTCATATGTCGTCTTCGTCTTATATCGAGTCTTAGTTGTGTTACAGATCTGAACAAGATATGAAGTCATCATCAAGAATGATGACATCACATATGTGACGTCAATGATGACATCACAACATGACAACATCACGTGAAATTGCATGCAAACATGAAACAGAATGTAATTTTGTTTGTAGGTTCGCTTGAAAGTCAACATGTGGTTTCGCTTGAGTTTAATGAGGGGGTTTCGCTTGAACAGGACATGTATGTTTCAAGCGAAACATGAAGACTATAAATAGGCTAGTGGTTAGTTCATTTGTAACAGATTTCAGAATTGATACCGAAGTGCTGTCGGTCCGTCTACTGTATGTAATCAGTGTAATATCAATATACAAGACGATTATTAGTTAAACAAGTTGTTTTCTACATCCGTTTCCTTATTTCCGCCTCTGAAACGGATTAGAGCTCTTCCGATTGACTCGTTCGGGTCACATATCGATCCTACAAGCCACTTGTAAGTGTAAACCTTCATTAACAGTGTGTCTTTCAAGCGAACTAGGTAACACTATATATAGGCATGTCATGTATTCATTTGAGGCGGACAGAGAGAGAGACTAGAATCGATACCGAAGTGCTGCCGGTATTTCTCGTGAATGTAATTGCTGTTAAATCAATACACAAGATGTTTAAAGTGATAACCAAGCTGTTTCGAAGTCAGTTTCTTATTTTCCGCATCTGAAACTGATAAAATCTATTCTGAACGACTCGTTTGGGTCTCAAATCGATCCTACAAGTGGTATCAGAGCTCAGGAGGAAGAGATCTTTCCAAAACAGCCTGTTTTCGTCACTTTTTCTGATTTATACACCATTCTTTTTCAAAATTAAAAAATTTTCACGGTTAAAATTGGCTCAAATTCACACATATTGTGCGTAATCAGGTATTAACAAATCCTGGAAAGTTTCAGCGTTAAAATCGACTTAAAACTGGTTAAAATCATAGTTTCGCTTGAAATCTGTTCGATTTTTGCGGACGTCATTGACTGTTCAAGCGAACATAACATCGTGAGTCCGCTTGAAACTGGTATCTAGCTTGAAAATTCACCGTGTCCGCTTGAAAAAGACTGTTCGCTTGAAAAACAGTGTTGAGTCCGCTTGAAATTGACATCTCGCTTGAAAATACATTGATCTTTCGCTTGAAAATACACTTTGGTCTGATTCGCTTGAAAAATCTTTCTGAGTTCGCTTGAAAACAACGACCGCTTGAAAACAATGACAGCTTGAAAAGTGCTTCGTGTATTGTGTAAATCATTAAACGAGGGTGTCAGTACTTCGGGTAAAGAAATCATGTGTCTACATATGTGAAGGGTCCAATCAAAATTGATTAATATCAAAGTTGTCGGTTATAAAATCAAGTAACAAAGTTCTCAAGATATAGAGAATCGGTTTACATGTGATCTGATCAGTTAGTTTGGAGGTCCAATCGATTTGTTTTGAGTATTAAACTTTGTCGGCCCAAGCTTTGGATAAAGACTGAAAAGTTGCGGCCCAATCAAAGATATTTGAAAGATAATATTGTCTGATATTGATTGAAGTACATGTGATGATATTGTATGCATTCAAAGATTGACATAATTTATTCATGTGTCCTCGGCCCAAGTTGCATACTCATTAACGGTCAATCGTTATTGTTTGTAGTCAGCCCACGTTATTCATACATCAGCCCAAATCAGAAATTTGTTCATCGGCCCAAATCAGAAAGTTAAAGTTCTTCGGCCTAAATCATTTTCAAGCCCAAGTGAACTTCATTGTTTGCGGTCCATTGGAAGCCCATATTTCATGGTCCATTTGATCTAGTTCATTCATTCAGTTTGCGGAATTCATTAAACGAGTCCACAAATCTTCGACACGAGTCTTCGATTGATTTCTTCAACACACTTTTACGTATTTAGTCCGTTTAAACTGATTGTTTGTTTGTTTGTTTCAGGTATTTTTACAAGGTGATACAGGTGTTTTACGAGGTGAACCAGTTCGTTTGAAAGCTTGTTTGAGAAATTCTTCGATATTGAATCATGAGTGAAGAGTTCTACAACGCATTCGCAACATCCCCAAATACTCCGGCTTCCATTACTCAAAACATGAATCTGGAAAATGAAACCGGAACGACTCAAAAACCCTCGAAGCTAATGAGCATTGAGGAGTATTACGGATGGAAAGATAGATTTGAAAACTGGGTTCAAGCTAACCATCTAAGATCTTGGGAGTGTATTTTGAAGAAATATGTGTTACCACGTACTGAACTACAAGTTGAAAAAGAAATATCTGAATTCAATGACAAAGAACGAGAAATGTATAGAGCTGAAAAAATGATGATCAGTCTGCTTCAGCAAGCAATCAAAGAAGACATCTTTAACTTGCTTCAACATGATAAGACCTCAAAGTCAATTTGGGATGCTCTTAAAGTCAAGTTTGAGGGCAGTGAGAATATGATAAAGAGCAAAAAGGCGTTGCTCAAGAAAGAGTTTGATCTATTCAGCAGTCTACCGGGTGAAGATACAAAGAAGCTAATTGAACGTTATTGTCACTTAGTGCGATCAATGTCGATGTTGAGCATTACCAAAGATCGTGAAGAATGGGTAGACAAATTAGCTGACGCTTTACCGCAAAAAGAGTGGGGAACATATTTGATGATTCTGAAGAATACTAGGGTTTATGACGGGTTGACGATTTCTCAGTTTATTGAGAAGATAGAAAGTCAAGATCTGGAACAACAAAAGATCGCGAGGATGAATAGTCCAAGTGGTCAACATGATGTAAAGATGTATTACAAAGGCAGTGTTCCAGAAGTTGAAAGAAGCCCGAAAATACAAACTGCATTTAGTGCTGGAGATTCTACAGAAAAGGTTGATCAAAGTCCTAAAAGCAGTAGTGGTTTCTCTTCATATCCGAGTGTTAATCCAAAAAGCCCAACTTCAAGTTTTAGTTCTCAAAGTACGAAAAGTGGAAGTGGTTATGTGATACAATGCAATATTGCCTTGAATCTTCCAGATGGTCAAAGTTTTTCTGAAGAGATTGCGAAAGATCACATGGCTTTACTTGGTTCTGTACTACTCTCTTATGAAGGTTTGGTCGCTGGACGGATCAGGAATCATATGCTCACAAAGGAGGATTACGATCAGATAGATGATGCTGAAGAAATGGAACTTATGGATATCAAATGGTGTATAGCTAGCGTTCTGAGAAGTGCTGAAAAATTCAAGCTGATTACTGGAAGAAATGACTTTCTTGATGCACACGTTTCTACTTTGGGTTTTGATAAATCTAAAGTTACTTGTTTTCGATGCAGGGAGAAAGGTCATTTCAAGAGAGAATGCAAGAACCGAGAAGCAAGTGACGTGAAAAATCCATTCGAAAAAGATGACTACTACCGGAAAGCCATATATCAATAGGTTGGTCAACAACAACAACAACTACAAGAACCACAAGTGGCTCATGGTAGAAAGGTGATAGAGGATTCAAAAAGAGCATGTCTGGGGAATAAAGAGAATTTTAACTGGAATTTTCAAGAGGATGAAAAATTGCTTGAAGGTTTTAGCTGGGATATGTTTGTGAATGATAAAGGAGATTTCAAAGCATTTATTGCTAAAATTTTGAAAGAACCAGATATGTTTACCACATGGATGAAGTCTATTGGTGAGACTGTGAAGAATGTGGATGAAGAGTGTGTTGCATGTAAAGAAAGTTCACAGAGCTCAGATGAAAGTTCAGAAAAGGAAGTTGTTTTTGATCAAACACCAGCTGATTCTGGTTCTTCGGATAATACTTCTGACAAATCAGTAGAGTTTGATCAAACACCAACTGATGACAGTAGTGATGATGAAGAAGAACGACATATTAATGTTGCTAAAACTCATCTCTCTCCTGAAAGTTTTCATTTTTATTTTGCAGATCGCTTGGAGAAACTGAAGGAGAAACGGGCTGCAAAAGAACAAAAAGAAATGATGTCTGAAAATGTTGCTGAGAAGAATGTTGAGACTGAGCAGGTGGGTGAAGCAGAAAATGAGACTAAAGCTGATGAAGTTGTTGAATTTGAGAAGATAATAGAAGTTGAAAAGATTGTGGAAGTCATCAAGCCTTGCACAAAGTGTTTGAAACCTTGCAAGGAATGTGCAGCAAAAGATTAAAAGTTGGCTGAGCTTGAAAAGATGAAAGAGCAATTACTGTTCAATCTAAATTACGTGAAAGAATCTTATGATGTATTGAACAAAACAGTAACTGGTCTTCAAAAGACTAACTCTGAGAGAGAAGATGCATTGCAAATGCTGAATGCTGTGATGATGACAAAGCAAAAAGCTATAAATTTCTACATTGTAGAAAGTGCAAAGTGGAAGCAAGAGTTGGAGACCGAGAAAATTGAAAATGAAAGAATCAGACGTTTATTACAAAGTTACTCTAGTTCTGATTATCTTATTGATCGAATCTATCCAACTGTTGCAGGTTTTGAAGCCTTTAAAGATGATGAGAAGTCTAAGAAGAAGGATACTGGTAAGAAACCGAGTGCTAGCTATAACAAGTGTCCGCCTCCGATCTGGGAAGGTTATTCTCCCAGAAAACCAAATGAGGAGCAAGTTCAAAAGGCAGTCAATATAAAACTAAAGTCTGATATAACCGATGAATTACCAGAAAACATTGACGTGGTTTTTAAATCGTCTGACACTGATCATGAGTCCGAGTTAATAAAAAAGGTGGTCGATCAGGTGTTGGATACAGATGAGGAGTCTGAGTCAAAGTCTGGGTCTGGAGGTTCAAGTTCGTCGGTCAACAGTCCAAAGTCGTCGGTTAAAAGGGCTTACAGTAAAGAGTTTTTGTTATCAAAATCTAATTTGAATGATGAAACATTTGAAGTAGCATACACTTTAAATGATTCTGACAAATTATATTTTGACAAAGAGTTTCCAATAAGAAGTCTTAGATTTGAAATGATCAAAAAGGTTTTCAAAATGACAGAAATTAAGATTTCTGAAATAAAAGATTTAAATCTTATTGGAAAACCTAAAAAATACACTTCAAGAATACAACAACGATTAAACAAGAAAAAGGGTTACAATTCTGGTTCTGGTTTTCAAAAGAAACCAAACCATAATGGTAGCTACAAAAAGAAAGGTTTAGGTTTTATTCCATCAGAAAATTATAAAAATGAGAAAAAGTCTAAAACAAAAACAGAATTTGTTTCAAGAGGAAGTGCAGAAGAAGAACAGAAGAAACCTTTCTGGAGACAATCAAACCAGGAGTTTCTTGCTGAGAAGAAAAGGAATGGAACTGGAGTGTTTCATCCAAAAGAGACTCGAACTTGTTTCAAATGCAATGAAGCTGGTCACATTGCATGGAACTGTCCGAAAAATGCTAAGACTAAACAGGGAGTTTCTGAAAAACTAAAAGAAATAGTTGTTGATGTTGAACCACCAACCGAGAAATTCAAAATGTTTGAAAATTCAACTTATGAGGTTGGTGAATGTTCTAAAAGGAATTTTTACAAAAATAAAGCAAAAGATAACCAAATGTGGGTTGTCAAGAAGGGTGATGTAAAAGTCGGTGATGATTCTGGTTCCACAAAGCCAGAAGAGCCACAAGGTGAGGTAAAAGAGGTAAATTCTGTATCTTCAGTGAATGATGATGAATTTCCATCACTGAATTTTGAAAAGAATAAACAAAAGGTTGGTAAGGTTGAGATTTCAAATCAATTCTTTTCTGATAAAAAGGAATTTGATGTTGAAAAAGCTTTCAATGGAAATGTTAAGAAAATTTTTGGGAAAATGCTTGATGGGAAAGTAAAAGGGGTTAAAGAATTTTACGCAACAAAGAAAGCAACTTTTAACCCAACTGAACAAGAGCTAAAGGAGCTAAAAACACCCAAGGTTGGTCAGACTTGGGTGGAAATTCTTTTCCCTTGAACATCTGACTATGCCGTAGATCCCAAGTTAATAATCGTGGATCAGGAATCGGCATCTTTCTTAGTAATTGATTGTGTGATTGAATTTTAAAAATAGTTGAATTTTTACAGGATAATTGTGAATTGCCGGAGCTTCCAGGTTGGTAGGTGTGAAGCAGGAATCGGCATCTTTATTGGTAAAATGATTTTGTGTAGATGTGGTATTCCTACAAATTGGTTAATGAAGGTTTACACCTATAAGTGGTAAATCAAGGACATTAAGTTGTACTTGTTTTTCCTACAAGTGGTTAATCAAGGTCATTAGGTTGAACTTGATTGGACCATAATTACATGTGATATTAGAAGAACAATGTGATGAACCAAACCCCAAAATTACAAGTGGTAAAATCAACAAAACTTATTTTCCAGAAAAATCATTTTGGTTAAAACAAACTTAAGTGTTTTGAAATCATAATGAGAAAATAGTTTCGTGTAAGGGGGAGTTCGGATTGTTTATGCCAAGTGGATGGCGAGTTGAAGCGATTTGATATCGGTTGTCATTTTATTGTATAGTTTGTTTTCAAATTTCCTTTAATGTGTTTGCATTTTAGGGGGAGAAGAAATTTCTGAAAATCCAAAAACATTAGAAAATTTGAAAAAGGCAAAAACATGATAAAAATCAAAAATGAGTTTTTGTGTCAAAGAAGAGGAAATGATAGTACATCAGTAGACAGTTACAGTATGCTAAAGAATTGTATTGTTTAAATAGCGTTAAACGGTCTCACTGATGATATGCCGATAGGTTTTTACACATTTAGTAAGCTTTTTCGGGATATAAACTTAAATTCAAACTTGCTTATTTTGTGGGGAACACTACTTGGATATATAGGTAACCCCTGAAATCTTGTTTGAAAGGTCCCTCTTTCTGAGATACTAGGTCTTTATGCTCAGTGATATCTGGGGTATTATTCCGGGACTTCTGCTGAATGGAAGTTCTGACCTAGTCCTCGAATAATACTTTCCGCTTGCTTGAAACATAGCGCCGCCCTCAGCAAATTGATGAAACAATAAAATTGATAATCATTGCTGTTGTAAACAAAAGATCCTCTAAAGGGGACACACCAAAAGTCGAGCCATCATCTCTCTGCTGAACGGAAGCTCTGACCTGAGCTCTCACGGTTTCGTGCTATAATTTATTCCCTTACAGATATCATATGTGGTATACTCACCTGTAAGACTGAATATTGGGATCTGGATACAGGAGTATATTCAAGAGGTGGGACACATGAATGAGTTTAAGTCCTTAAAACATCTAAATCATATCCTGAATCAGTTGAAATTTGTGTGAAAATTTAAGTGGATCAGTATATCGGCAATCTAAGTGAATTGTTTAATTCTTAATGTGTAATTAAGCTCAACGGTACTTGTGACTTGTCATAAACTGATACGATCCTCTTGCACAATCTCACAAAAATATTGTCTGTAAATATTTCTTTACTGCATTTCTTAATATCTCAAAATCCAAAAAGATTTTCAGTGTGTTTTAGCATATTTTTGAAAAATCCAAAAAGATTTTCTACAACTAATGTTGGAGAGCTGATTTTCAAAATTCTAAGTGTTAGACATGATGAACAAATGGTTTGGGAGAATGTGTTTTGAAAAGAAAAATGATTAGTTTTTTTTTTCAAATGGTTCATCAGAATTTATCATTGATAAATCATTCTGGTTTAATTTGAGAGAGAATCTGGGTTTATAAATTTGTTAAATGTTAAATTTGTAAAATTTATTTCTGGGTTAAGAATGTGCAGGTGTAGCCAGGTTTCGATCTTGAACCTGATGATAGAGAGACAGGTTCCGATACCTGAGGACTTTGTGATTTCAACATGCCAGACTGCGATCCCAGTATATCGAAAGGGGGAGTCTGAAGACATCCGAGTAGAGATTGTTCGTGGGGAGTCTGTTGATGCTGAAGAGGAGAAGGAGATAAGTTTAAGGATGCTTACACTGTGAGATATTTCAGAGAGAGTTCAGACTGATAAAGACTGAAGATTGTGAAGACTCGACACTTAAGACTCGTCAACATCTGAGGGGGAGTCTGTTAGTGCATTCATATGTCGTCTTCGTCTTATATCGAGTTTTGGTTGCGTTGCGGATCTGATCAAGAATGATATCATCATCATTGATGATGACATCATAAATATGACATCATCATTACATCAATGCCTCACAAGAAGACAAAACATGGTTGCATGTTTCGCTTGAAATCAGAAAGTTATGTTGATGCCTTTCGCTTGAATATGTCATTTCATGTGGGTTTCGCTTGGAAGTTATTTAGGTGTTTCGCTTGAGTTGTCTTAGGGTATGTTCAAGCAAAACCAAGGATACTATAAATAGGGGAGTGTTCTATTCATTTGTAACAGATTTCAGAATTGATACCGAACTGCTGCCGGTCCGTCTACTGTATGTAATCAGTGTAATATCAATATACAAGACGATTATTAGTTAAACAAGCTGTTTTCTACATCCGTTTCCTTGTTTCCGCCTCTGAAACGGACTTTAGCTCTTCCAATTGACTCGTTCGGGTCACATATCGATCCTACATTCTTAACCCAAAACGTTTGTTTAAGAAAAACCAAAATTTGTAAAACATCTCGTAAAAACTCGTTAATAAAACTCGTATGGTTTATATTGTTAGAAAAACCTTGTAATATAACTTTGTTTTGATAACCTTGCCCAAGTGATCTAGATAACGCAACGATATATAATGTGTTAAAAGCACTTATATATAGGAAGTACCAGCGGCGTATCCACCATGCTTTTAACACATTACACCCTCCCCGTTACCTAATCACTTCCCTAATCCCCATGGTTCAAACAGTTACAAACGGTTCACATAAATCAAAAGGTTACAAATGGTTCACATAAATCAACAGGTTACAAATGGTTCACATAAATCAATTAGCTTTAAATGGTTTAAAAGATATAAAACAATGTGTTCATACACTGGATAAGTATATGCAACAAATGAACATACATAGCATGAAATGTAATATAAAACGATGTACTAAGTATGCACTAAAAGGACATACATAGCAAAAACATAATGAAATCATGTACTAATAGCGTACTAATGAACATAGCAAGTATATGATATGAAAACATGGAAAGCATGAAAGTAACAAGTAGGCACATGTGTTTCACCCCAAAATGTTTGAAAAAGAGTAAAAGAGGGGACTATGTACTCACTTGAGGGTGCTTAGATGTCTTGTACAACAACCAAGCAAAGCTAGAGGGATCACGGAATCAAACGGCACCTAATATAGATAACTATGTAAATAAACGGACCTAAATCGGATGATCGGATAAAATGAGGTTTCGTAAACCAAATGAGTGTAGGGACTCATGTAATATGGTTTAACAAAGCCTACATTCTAAAACAAAACCTAACCTAAGTGCTTACGGCACATTATGACTCGTTAAGGTAGCTTACGCCACTTTAACGCGTCGTTCGCGTAAAACGCGTTCGGAACGCCTAACTAGTCCTATGACAAGTATTATATGCCTTAATATGCCTAATAATGTTACCTAATCAGTTTATATGTAAAAATTTAGGTTACATATGCTTAAAATGAATTTATGCGTAAAAAGGGCATTTTGGTCATTTACCTAAGGCATATAAACTACCTATCATACAACTACTTTAACGAAGTGACCATAAGGTATAACCTCAGAAGGTTATTCCCTATACAACTATGGTCAATCTAATGTGTTTGGTCGGGTTTGAAAGTCTAAGCGGTTGTTTAGACCGCTTACCTTACGATCCTACATAAGCACTAAATCTAAAGCGACGAGCTAAACATGTTTAAACATGTTTAATGAATTTAGAAAACAGGTTTGGTATCAAAACAAACGGTTTTGATACCTAAAAGTAGTTTGGTTACAAAATACGCAAGAATACACATTTTGGCCGAAACTACGACTCGTCACTACACCTAAACAACGTGGTAATCAGTAGGTATAGTCGCTAGGGACTATAACCATTGTGATTATGCTCACGTTGCGAAGTTCAACCGAACTTCATGTTGACCATAAACTGGTCAATGCAGAAAGTCAAACAGAGTTTGACTTTCGTGCTAAAAACGCATAAAAGAACGAAAGAGGACTTACAAAAGGTCCAAGAACGAAAGTTTGACCCGATTATTCTCAGGTATGAAGTGAAAGCACCTAAACTTAGAGAAATAACAGATCAAATGTGAGTTTGAGAACAAAGGGGGTGGGGTTTATATAGTTTTTGCACAACCGTTAGGATCGTTCCTCGAAAAACGAGCTTCGATCTCATCCGTACACATGTGCCCATGGTTTTGTGAAACCATGGGAGCCCCTAGTTTCATTACAACCATGTGAAAATTAGGGGAACAACTGGAAAAAGATGGAATTTAGATTTTCCATTTTGGTCCCTTCCTAAGATAACTACGGCAGATTGTCAATTTTGGTCCCTAAATGTGCAAAACATGGTTTTTGATGCATTTTTGACACGTTTAAGCCCCGTTAATCCCATTTCAAGGCTCTAAAACGAATTTAAAGTATAGGGAACATGAAACATGCTCAAAAATATCTCGGATGTCGGTTCGTTTGGTCGTATGGTTGCGTATTTCGGTTAATTACGACGAAACACGAACGAATGCGAAAAACGATCCAAATTACGCGACGAATGGAATTTTATCATGCCAATCACTAAAATAAAATATTTTAATGATTACATAAAGTTTTTGGATGTCCGGATGTATTCAGAACGTAAGTTATGCGCGAAAATGCAAACTTATGCACTTTTTGACGCTTTTAGTCCCTGAATGACCAAAATGTTTATTTTAGCATACCGAACCCCTCAAAGCCTATTTCTAAGCTATGTAAAGGATATTTAAGGTATGTTTAACTTATGATCAAGTTCCGGAATGTTCGTTACAGTACAAATCGGCATACTTTTGTAGTTTGTCGAAATTAGTCCCTGTAAGCGAATAAACTTGAATTCGCCACACCAAACCCTCCAAAACTTATTTCTAAGTTATGTAAAGGTTATTTAAGGTATGTTAAGCCTATTTCAGTATTCCGGAGTGTTAATTGCATTAAACTGGTTATATTTACGCATTAGTGCGCGTATAACCTTCCAGAAAGCGATTTAAAGCTTGAAATCGAACAAGAATTGATATGTGAAAAAGATACACATATTTATACAAATCACAAGTATGAAATACAATATTTCATTGGTTTGGTATTTTTTGATGGTTGCAGAGGCACAGGTGTCACATCCTTCTTCAGAAGTTTCAGTGTCAAAAGAAGGTGTTGCTCGTGATTGGGTCGAGACTTCGAATAAATGAGAATATCGTCAATGAACACAATGATGAACTTGTCTAAATAAGGTTTACAAACCCTATTCATTAAGTCCATGAAGATAGCTGGGGCATTTGTCAAACCGAAAGGCATGACAGTAAACTCGTAGTGCCCATATCTCGTACGGAAAGCAGTTTTGGGAATGTCTTCTTCGAGAACACGAAGCTGATGATTCCCAGAACGCAGATCGATCTTGGAAAAACATGAAGCACCTTGCAGCTGATCGAAGAGATCATCGATTCATGGTAGGGGATATCGATTCTTGATGGTAAGCTTATTCAGCTCACGATAATCGATACACATTCGAAAAGACACATCTTTCTTTTTCACAAACAGGACAGGAGTTCCCCACGGTGAATAACTTGGTTGGATGAATCCTTTATCAGACAACTCTTGAAGCTGTTTAGATAATTCTTGCATCTCTGACGGTGCAAGACGATAAGGTGCTTTCGCAACCGGGTTGGCATTGGGTACAAGGTCAATATGAAACTCGACTTGACGAACTGGAGGCAAACCAGGCAGTTCATCGGGAAATACCTCTGGATAATCTCGGACAATCGGAATATCTTGAATACACTTGCTCTTTCCCTTCTCCTCGGTGACATGTGCTAGAAAAGCAACATATCCTTTTCGTAAATAACTTTGGGCTTTCGTACACGACATGAGTTTCAATCCACCAGATGGTTTCTCGCCACGAACTTCTAAAATATCGCCAGATGAAAGAGGAATACGAACAATCTTGTCGAAACAAACCACCTCAGCATGATGTTTAGTTAACCAATCCATTCCTACGATAATATCAAAACTCCCAAGTTGCATTGGTATGAGGTCAATAGGAAAAAGATGGTTATCGAGGTTCAATCGATAATCGCGAATAACAGAATCAAGTACAAGAGGTTTACCAGTAGCAACTTCGACAGATAAGGGCTTCCTTAGTTTAGTCCTAGGTATCGCAAGTAAAGGCTCAAAAGATAACGAAACAAAACTTCTATCGGCACCATAATCGAAAAGAACAGATGCAGGTTGATGGTTAAGAAGGAACGTACCATTGACAACCTCGTTGTCAGCTCTTGCCTCGTTTGCATTCAAATTATACACTCATCCACGAGCGGGATTTGCGTTTGCAACGGCATTCGGATTTGCATTCGCGTTCACTAACCTCGGGCAGTTGTTGCGAAAGTGACCAAACTCTCTGCAATTATAACACGAACCAGGTGGGAATCCAGCAGCATTCCCTTGAACCTGTGCTGGATTCTGAACAGCTTGATTCTGACCCAAACGACAAATGTTGGCCAGATGCCCAAGCTTACCGCACGTAGTACACTGTTTACAAGCCTGATGAGCAACGTGATGACCATTGCACCGAGCACAGTGAGGTGCAGCACCAGGATACTGTTTCTTGGTGGGAGGTTGAGCTGGTGGGTTCTGAGTAGTAACAAAAAAAAATCTAGGAAGCCTTGCGCTTCCTCGACTTCTCAGATGACTCTCCCTTCTTCTTACCATTACCCTTTTCCTTGTCTTGAACAGAATCGGCTGACTTCTTCTTGTCACCCTTGTGGGTCAGTTTTCCTTTTCTGACCTGAGACTCGGTCAGAGTAGCAGCCAATTCGATCGCTTGACGAACAGTAGTAGGATTACTGCCAGTCACAATATCCTGCACAGAATCGGGTAAACCATCGATATACCTCTCTATCGCTTTCTCCAACGGGGTAACCATAGTAGGACACAACAAACTGAGCTCCTCATAACGATCTGTATACGCACGGTGTTCTCCCCCATCTTATTTCAGATCGTCAAACTCTCGTTCCAGCGCTCGAATCTCGTGACGGGGATAAAACTCTTTCATCATGAAGCTCGAAGCTCTTCCCACGTTTGTGCCATTGCCACATCGGCACCCCTATCACTCATCACACAGTTCCACCATGTAAGAGCACGCTTCTCGAACACACTGGATGCAAACTCAACTTTATGCTCATTCTGACACTGAACATGTCTGAATGTACTCTCCAAACTTTCGAACCATTGCAGGAGCGCAGTTGCTCCTTGAGACCCGGAAAACTTTAACGGTTTAGCCGAATTGAAATTCTTGAAACTACAATGAGCATTATTGTTATTATTGTTGTATAATTGATGGATCTGGGTTACTATGTTCGGAAGCACAGCAGCCATTTGCTGAGAGACAAGGGCTGCGACTTCCTCGTTAGTTGGAGGTTGTGCATCTCGTCGAGGAGGCATTTTCTAAAAGGAACAAGGAAACATGAGAAACGAGTGAGGTCGACAATTGGATAAACAAAAGAGGTATTGAAAATCATCGACAAGACATAAGGAAGGCGATTATTTGTTCGTTATCTCCAACAAACAAACGACTCGCAGTGACTAATCAAAGTAAATGGGTCAATATAATGTATCGTGAAGACCTGCTTTAGCCTATAAGTGGACACTCACCCCAAGAGTTCCCAGGTAAGAGTGACTGGTCCAATTATGTGGATTTGTACGAACACTCTAGCCTTCGACAGAAAACTCTGGATACAGGCATCCACTCTTCCAGATTGCATGTGTTCACACTATAAGACCCAAACTTTGACGAGATTTTGAAAACTTAGAGGGTTCAAAACCTAGTAATCAATCATCCTAGAACAGATGACTGGTTTTCAAAGCGGATTTGTTATTGTGTCTCGTTGTGGTTATCACCTAAGGATAGGTGACGGTATTGTTTTAAAATCTAAACACAAATTTCTTGCGTTAGGGTCCTAGAAAAGTTATAGTCTAGGTCAAAGCATTACTAATAACCAAATTCCCTATAACCATTGGCTCTGATACCAACTCTTCTGTTATACCCCGACCGCGTCAAAACAACGAAACCGCGGCGGAAACGTAGGGGAGTGGAGCAACAGAATTATTGTTTCATAACCATGGATTCAAAAAGTTTCGTTTTATTAAATATTAAACATTAACATTGTCTTAAACAAAACAAACAAGTTACACGCCATCTATTATTGTTATTAGGTCACTAAGGCCTAGTCCAGATCCTATGTGAGCATGCATCCAAGCAATCCACATCATTCAACAACTCCTGAAACATATGTAAAAACAAAGTCAGCAAAGAAATGCTGGCGAGCACATAGGTTTTATGAGAGTATCGGATTCATGGCTTGTTTACATGTTGCGATACCTTATTAGACTACAAGAGTCAAAAGTTTAAAACCTTGTTTTGAAAATTATATAGTATTGCAACATAATTAACCAACTCAAATCAAGTTGGTTATAACTTATAAAATCTCGTAGCCATGATTCTTAACCCAAAACATTTGTTTAATTAAATCAAATTGTAAATTATCTCGTTAGTAAAACTCTTATGGTTTATATTATTTAGAAAACATCGTGGTGTGACATTGTTTCGAAATCTTTTACCCAAGTGAACTAAATAATGCTACGGTATGTAATATGATGAAAACACTTATATATAAGAAGTACCAGCGGCGTATCTACCATGTTTCATCACATTACACCCGTCCCATTATCTAATCACTAACCAAAAACCAATCGTTTGTTCAATTCGTTTAACTCGTTTAAATCGTTCCAAAATCATTTAATTGTTCCAAAATCGCTCTCCTTTTAATTGTGAATATTACTTTTGGTCGTCTCGCTAATAACATCCAAACCTTCGCAACTCGTCCATCGCTACTCTCGCATTAATAAACCAGCAAAGGGTAAATTAACAATCACAGATTCAGTCATTACCCACATACCCCCACACATAACCATGGGTGCAGTCTGATAACGGGATTTATCCTTTCCTATGGTACCATAACCTAATACTGGTCGGTTCGGCCAAAACTAATGAATGTTATTTGTTATGTAATTACGCCCAACAAGTTTGTTCACATTATCGAAATCGTTATTAATTTAATATAAACCATATTAATCATTCTTGAAACCATCGTTAAAACATCGAAATCATTTAACACATATGAATCACCCCAAAACAATTGAAAACAGTAAAATAGGGGAACTATGTACTCACATCGAAGTGCAAAGTATCCTCAATCCAAAGAACTCAACAATCTCAAGCAAAACAAGGAAATCAAGTAGTACCTAGTAATCAGATCACTAGATTAATAAATCGACACCTAAATCAGAAGATCAGATAGAATGAGGTCTCGTAAACCAAATGAGTATTGGAACTCATGTGATATGGTTTAATGAAACCTACATCCTAAAACGGAACCTAACCTAAGTGCTTTTGACCCGTTACGACCCATTAAGGTAGCTTACTCTACATTAACGCGTCGTTCGCGCAAATGCGTGTTTGAGATGCCTAACTAGTCCTATGACAAGTATTATATGCCTAAACATGTTACATAATTAGTTTAAGTGACAAAAGTTAAGTTACATATGCTTAATTACCAATTATGCATGAAAAGGGCATTTTGGTCATTTACCTAAGGCATATAAACTACCTATCAAACAACTAATTAAACTAAGTGACCATAAGGTATAACCTCGGAAGGTTATTCCCTATAAAACTATGGTCACTAAACATGCTTGGTCGGATCCTAATGATCGACCAAACGGGTCGGGTTCTAAAATGAAGTTTGGAAGAATGAGAATTTTGGCTTACGCGCCCCACCTAAGACCAGGCTTACGCGCCCCACCTAAGAAGTTTGGCAGAATGACAATTTTGGCCCCTATAAGCCCAAAACTTGGTATTTGATGCATTTTTGACATGTTTAAGCCCCGTTAACCCCATTTCATGGCTCTAAAATGAAGTTGAAGTATAGAGAACTTAAAATATGCTCAAACACATCCCGGATGTTGGTTCGTTTGGTCGTACGGTTGCGTTATTAGGTTAATTACGACGGAAGTCGTAACGGACGCAAAAACGATCCAAATTAAGCGACGAATGGAATTTTTGCATTCCAATCACTAAAATAAGATATTTTAATGATCACAAAAATTTTTGGATGTCCGGATATAATCAGAACTTAAGATATGCGTGAAAATGCAAACTTATGCACTTTTTGACGCTTTTAGTCCCTATTGATCAAATAAGTTTATTTTTGCACACCAAACCCCTCAAAGCCTATTTCTAAGCTATGTAAAGGATATTTATGGTATTTTTAACTTATGATCATGTTCTGGAACGTTCGTTACCATACGAATTGGCATACTTTCGCAATTTGACACAAATAGTCCCTGCGATCGAATAGACTTGTTTTCGACACACCAAACCTTCCAAAACTTATTACTAAGTTATGTTTAGGTTATTTAAGGTATGTTAAGCCTATGTCACTATCCCGGAGTGTTTTTCATGTTAAACTGACTGCGTTTACGCACCAGTTTGCGTATAACTTTCTAGAAAGCGATTTAGAGCTCGAAACCAAACTCGAATCAAAACGTAAAATCATCAAACACAAATACACATATAATAACACCAAAGAACATTGTTTTATTAATAATTGATATTGTTTTACATTATACATCGATTACATAGCACGGTTGTCACATAGGCCTTCCCTAAACTGCGTTTCCTGTCACGCTTCTCATCGGTCTCCTTCTTCGAGCTCTCGGACTTGCGCTTCCGCGAATCTACAGATCTAGGCTCAGATCGCTCTGACCTCTCAGATTTCATGTCTGCATTGGCCTTGCCTTACGACTTCCTGGTTTCCTCCTTCTTGTTAAGGCTACCTTTGCGAGCAGCATCATCCGCTAACGATTTCGCCAGAGTGGTAGCTTCTAGATAGGTAGTGGGTTTTGCTGATGTGACCATGCTGCGAATTCATGGAAATAGCCCCCAAATGTACCTCTCTCTCTTAACATACTTAGGAGTGACCATCTGTGGAACCAACCTTTCCAAATCGTTGAACCGAGATGTGTAAGCTCTGACGTTCAAGCCTTCCATGGTTAAATTCCTGAAGTCATTCTCAATCTTCTGTATCTCACTATGCGGACAGTATTCCTTTAGGAGCATCTCTTTTAGTTCATTCCAGGTTAGACCATAGGCAGCGTCTTCACCATTATTTGAACTTATACATTCCACTAGGATAAAGCTTCATCGAGAAAAGAACAAGAAGCATACCTAACCCGTTGATCAACAGCACAACCACTGATTACCATGACAGACTCCATCTTCTCAATCCATCTGGTGATATCAAGAGGTTTGATATACATTAAATTATACATGTTTTTATCCCATAAAACACTTCCATTTTAAGCGTTTTTGACCGAAACCGCGACATTTAGGTACCAAATCTGGTACTTTTATATTTTCAGGTCTTAAATGAAACACAAAAGAAAAATCTGAGGAAAACAGACAAATTCTGATGCAAATCTGATAAAATTGGCAAAAATCTAATCACTGCCAGGTGACGCACGACCGTGCGACCCGACCGCACTACCATGCGAGTCCTTCGACCCCGGAAGCACTGCCAGTGCCACTCATGGTGCCACTGATTATTCGAACCGCACTACCATGCGACCAACGAAATGACAGTGCACCGGCTGGACCAAGATTTCTGATCACCATCCTGATGACCTCGCACTACTGTGCGATCAGTGGCATGACTGTGCCAAATTAGTGACCAAGACAACTTGTCCACTAGTCCACTTGTCTGACCCCGAATCGGAGAAATGACGTCACCCGACAAGACCCGCCGTACGACCGTGCCATCCATCGGCACGGCCGTGCCAAACTCATTTTTGCCTATAAATAGAGCCATTCGCTACTGGTTTCAATGTTGGGTTTTTCTCCATGTTTCTGGGTGATTTCTGGGTTCCAAAGTAGTCCTGATCAGACCACTTTAAAGCTTCAAGACCGAATGGAAGCATAACTGATCTAACCCATCAATTCCTTGCTTGTTTATGGTTCGATTCCTTGTTCTTATACATGTATTTAGATCATTATTCAAGTATTGAGCTAATGTTAGTTTATGTAATAGTAGTAATGAACTTGTTTCTTGAATAATCTTTATGTTGTAATCTTGTTTATATGAATCTTTAGTACTTTTTCATGTTGAATCTTCATGATTATATAATGAATGTTTCATTGATGTTGAGTTCCTGATTATGTTTGATTATCTTGGATAATGAATCTGTGGTTAGTGGGATGGTAACTATTTCTTGATTAATCACTTGTTTGTAGACTTTGTTTACACCATGAAACCAGACCAGGGTATTGGTTTTATACAAGATATATCTTATTTTGATTAGGAATGCTTTCTTGCACGTAAGGGTTCTAACGAATTATATGGTGTTGATTACATGTTCTTGAACGCGGTTTATGATCCTTGTTTAGTAGTTTTGGTATGAAATTGCTGACATGGTAGATTTGTGTTCAAGACTTGTAAAGGTGAAATAGTTTGTTATATGATGTACTTAATTGCTTATCCTCGTAGCTGTATTATGACCATCAGTATTGCTTACTTTGATAAGTGAGGTTAGGAATCCAGACCCGGTAAATAACTTATCTTTAAAGATTCGCATGAATAAATATCAGTAGCTCGCTAATGAATGATTTTAGGTGGTTAACGTGTGACCATCGCGTTAACTTTCCGAAGAATCATAATGCTAGAAATCCAGACCGTAACTAGCTGTCTTGCAATTGGAAAATTAATTAAGTGCTTTTGTGACATATCTAGATAACATGTTCAGGTTGTTTGTGAAACAAGATAATATATATTTTTCATATTTGGAGTCTAATATGTTTTAAATATAATTTTAGATAATTTTAGTTAAACAACCATTCACTTATCCTTTTATCTGGTAATTTAATGACAAAGATTTAGTACTTGATAACACCCGTGTTCCATGGATCGATATCAGGCTCTTACCAATACTTTGATAGATATACAATGGGATACACTTGTCCTTTGTTGTGTGTGTTTTAATTGCTGAACGACTATGATTGTGAAATAAAGTACCATCCACGCAAGGCAAACGTTGTAGCAGACGCCTTGAGCCGCAAGGAATGAGTTAGAACTTTGAGAGTTTGAGCATTAGAGATGACAATTCACATGGATCTTACCACATGAATTCATGATGTACAACAAGAAGCGCTTAAGGAAGAACATATTCGAGCAGAAAAACTTCGAGGCATGGAAAAAAAATTAGTGCCGAAAGAAGGTGGAACTTTATACTTTGTGGGTAAAAATTTGGGTTCCACTCTTTGGAGACCTTCGAGATGTTATTTTTGAGGAAGCTCATAGGTCAAGTAGTCGATCCATCCTGGATCAGATAAAATGTACCAAGACTTGAATGAGTACTATTGGTGGCGTAACCTCAAAAAGGATATCACTACCTATGTTGGAAAAATGCTTGACCTGTGCGAAGGTCAAGGCAGAATATCAGAAACCCTCGGGCTTGCTACAACAACCCGAGATTCCCGTTTGGAAATGGGAACAAATACCGATGGACTTCATTACAAAGTTTCCCAGGACCTCAAGAGGCCACGACATGATATGGGTAATCGTCGATAGATTGACAAAGTTCGCACACTTCTTGCCGATTCGGGAGAAGGATAGCACAAAGAAACTAGCGGAACTCTATCTCAAAGAAATAGTGGCTCGTCATGGAGTGCCTATTTCAATCATTTCAAACCGATACGGTCGCTTTATTTCAAGAATTTGGAAGTCATTCCAACAGGCCATTGGATCTCATTTAAATCTTAGCACGGCCTTTCATCCACAAACTGACGGCCAGAGCGAACGGACAATACAAACACTCGAAGATATGCTTCGTACGTGTGTTATGGATTTGGGCAGCAACTGGGATACTCACTTACCGTTGGTTGAGTTTTCCTACAACAACAGCCACCATACAAGTATACAAGCTGCACCGTTTGAAGCTCTCTACGGTCGAAAGTGTCGCTCTCCGCTATGTTGGGCGGAAGCAGGCGATAAACAACTAATTGGTCCGGAGTTAGTCCAAGAGACAACGGATAAAATCTTTCAAATTAGAGACCGTATCAAGGTAGCTCGCGATCGACAAAAGAGCTACGCAGACAAGAGACGGAGGCCATTATCTTTCGAGGTCGGAGACAAAGTCTTGTTGAAAGTCTCGCCTTGGAAGGGCGTAGCAAGATTCGGTAAGCGTGGAAAGCTTAACCCTCGATATGTAGGACCATTTGAAATCTTAGAAAAGATTGGCATCGTTGCCTACAAGCTGAAGTTACCAAAAAAACTTAGTAGTGTGCACGACACGTTTCTTGGGTCGAATCTCAAGAAGAGTCCAACGCAAGAAACGATTATCATCCTGGCGGATGAAGTTCACATTGACGAAAAACTCCAATACACTGAGGAACCTGTTGAGGTCATGGATTGGATGATCCAAAAAACACGGAGAAGTCGTATCAAGTTAGTAAAAGTTCGTTGGATCTCGACACGGACCCGAGTATACTTGGGAACGTGAAGATCAAATCAAGGCAAAATATCCTCACATGTTCGCGAAGACTCTTGCAAAGGATGACTCAGCGGGACAAAATTCTCTATAACAGGGGGAGAATGTGACAACTACTACTTTCCGGTAACTTTCGTACATTTAAATTACTCATTTTTAGCTATATAGTTATGTGTTTTGAACATCCGAACTGCATATTTCATGACATACACTTAGAATACTCATGGAATACATATTTATGATGCACATGATTTATTTTTATTGATTACATTTGAAACAATTTAAACAATGCATCGAAACAACTAGAATAGCACCTAGTAGACTAGTTTGCTGACAGAAACGCAGGATCCACAGAAACCATCTTAATGACATCTTTTGGACTTAGACGAAAGTCCAACATCAAATATACATTAAACCCTAACTAGGAATGCAAGGGTTTGGTTTAATACCTTCCCGAAGTCCGATAACACTAAAAAATGCCCGAAAAGCACTAAAAGTCACAAATTCAACACTTTTCTACAGAAATCAGCATTGTAAGTTTTATGCAATGTATAAAAGTGTTGTTTAACCTAGAATTCATATGAGAATACCTTGGGGTTTAATCTAAACCAATAACTACATCAATTCCCACAACTTACACAAGCTTAGCATTCAATTAACGACTAATGGAACCAACGCCAAACGAATATCCGAACGATACCTAAACTTTTTTCTAGTTACTATCTAACATTATTTGGATCATTTAGGACTAGTTATGTTCACCTTAACATCTTAAAACACTTGATTTACTTAAACATCTAAGCTTCCTAATCATGTTTCTACATAATCTAACACTTGAAACACTTAGAAAAAAAAATTCACATCAAGACCCTGATGTGGGACCCACCCCTTGCCCACTTGTTGAAATATCTTAGATATTTCACCCATCTTTGCATGTGGTGAAAGTTGGTGAATGTTTAAACAACTAGTTACTTTAGTTACTAACCATTTCATCACAAATTACACCTTATCTTTCACACACTTAAGCTCTTAACATTCATCACCATTTTAGCAAAGAACACCCCATAAACCCACTTCATTTTATCCTTTTCCTTGATGATCAAGATGGAGTTTCATGGAACTTAGGATGATCTAAGGCAACCACAAGTTAAAGAAAGCATTTCCTTCCATCCAAGAGTTTTCAATCATCAACATCATCCTTTTTCTTTGCTTTTATCATCATCTAGATCATCCCTAGCCACAAGAGCTAGAAGTGAGCCTTCTAAATCTCTTTTTCATACTTGTTTACATATATATTGTTAAAGAACAAGTTATAACTTAAAGAATCATACAAGAATAAGTTGAAAATACAAAGAAGCAAAATAAAAATCATGATACATAAGATTGTTTATGTTGTGATTTAAAGCTTATTTCTTGCATATTTGATCTAGTATTGATGAATATCATATGAATAACTTGTTAGATGATGTTTAAAAACATGATCTAACAAGTATACATGAAAGTGTTAATAGGGTTTTATTAAAAAAAATGTTTAATGGATGATCATGATCTTTGATGTTGTTAAAGTATATGAGGTTTTTTTTCACTAAAAATAATACTTTTACAAGATTATAAAAAGAAACATACAAGATGGGTTTTGTATAAAAGTTTGATAAAAATAGAAGTAAAGCATGGTTTTTGAACTAGTAAAAACCATACATGTTTATGATTTCATCTTGTTAGGTTTATTATATAGATCTCATATGTTTTTGTTAAAAATGTTATGAGTAAATTGTTGGTGATTTTTAAAAGAAAAGATATGTTTTATTAAACATGGCAAAGTATATATTTCAAAGGAAATATGACAATTTTTCTTAAAAATCATATGTTATAAAAACTATCATTTTTGACATAATCTTTACTAGAATAAAAAGATTTGAAAGAATAGGTGTATATTTTAAGCCCTTTTTAACACTTATTTTAGCCAAGTTTTAAATTTATAAAACACGATATTTCACTAACACTAAACACACATACGGGCAAGTGCACCCATCGTTGAATGTAGCATAGCGTTGGTAAGATACCGAGGTCGTCCAAGGACACAAGAGCTTTTAGTACCGGTTTATCCTCAACGTCTAACCAAAACAAAAATTTAGAAAAATGTTTTAAACTAAGAAAAATAAAACTAACTAAAATGCTGAAAATAAAAATAAAAATAAAAACAGATAGACAAGATGAATCACTTGGTTCCGACTCGTATCTAGTATAACCTTTGATTATTTCCGCACTTTTGCACATAATTAAGAGATTATCTTAGTTATTGTAGTAGGCCCCTCTTTTGAAGGTGACGTTACCCTCACCCCAGTAGTTTGAGTCAGCAGGGATACAATCCTAAAGGGGTGGATTATTGGAAGATAATGAATTAAGTTATTAATGCAGTATTGTGGTAGGCCCCGCTTTTGGCGGTGACGTTACCCTCGGCTAAGTAGTCTGAGTCAGCAGGGATACAGTCCTAAATAGCCGGGTTATAGTATTAATAGTAGTTAACTTATGAGGGGATCAAAGAGTTTGGACCCCCGCCATCCAATACCGTGAAGTATTGAAGGAGGTCCTACTAAATTTGACCCAGGTCCATTGCAGGACCTCTAAACGCTGAACAATGGCAAGACCTTTACCAAACCGTTCCCTTAACCCCCTACCAGGTAGCCAACATACCTCCATATAGACCGTGGAGATATGAATGGTGAAATTCCTTTATTTTATATAGACAGTAAAATAATGCCAAGACACCACGGACAAACGATAAGGAAAGATCACCTTCAACATAAGTAACTAGTTATTAAAGTCATTAATACAAAACCAAATAAAAAGTGCAAAAGATTAGAAATAAAAAGTATTATACTAGACACTTTGTCTTCACCAAGTGATGTAAGAGACTTAGGCAAACATGGCCTTGATTGTCAAGAACTCTTACGATCAATCTTGGATCTCGAGACGACTCACACACTCTACGATGGACAATGGATGATGGTGGTGGATGATGGTGTTGTGATGGTGGTGGGTGGTGGATGAAGTGTGAGAGAGGTGGTGTGCCAAGGGATGAGATGAAATGAATCCAAGCACTCCTATTTATAGGCTGAACAGAGAGCTGGACACGGCCCCGTGTCCGCTGGGCACGGCCCCGTGTCCGTCTGACACTCTCTCTCCTCATTAATTGTAATTCGCAATTACAATAAATGCGCCTGCTGTACTTTCGACACGCCCCCGTGTCCGCTGAGCACGGCCCCATGATGGGCAATAGAAGCTTCTATAGGTTTGTCTTTCCTGCTGCTTCTTGGGCACGGCCCCGTGCTGGCTGAGCACGGGGCGTGTTCAGCCTTCTGTTTTCTCTATTTTGCTTTGGAAGGTGCCGTTGAGGGTTCGGGCAGTCCACTAATGTTCCTTTTCTTGTATTTATGTTGGATTTAGCTGTCTTTTTGCTTCTTTTGCGTTTTTGAGCTCATTTAATCCTGAAAATACAAAAGGAAGACAAAAACACTCTTTTTCCAATATTAGTACTAAAAAAGGGTTAGTTTTATGCCTCATTTGATGTAATTTATATGTTGCATTTTACACACATCAAATACCCCCACACTTGAACTTTTGCTTGTCCTGAAGCAAAACTCTTTAATATGTGGCTTACACTCCCAAATGGAATAGGTAGAAGAGAAGGTTTTGGGCTTGTCGTAGAGTGTCGGGATTTCCAAGATCTTTTTGGGTTTTATTTTTATTTATTTACACTCCTATTCGTAATGATTTATTTAGAACTGTTCATAAAAGAAATTACTTATTTGGACATAACATGCCTTTTTTTAAAATTCTATTTATATACAAGTTCACATACCTCGCGGGGAAATCACTCACACTCGGCCGAAGGTGTATTTTTAGTGAATCACTCGAGAGCGGCACGGAACTTATTCCTACCATAGGCTTGCCAAGAAATCAATCCTCCTCCTTTTTAACTTTTATACCTTTGTAGATATCAAGAGGACTTTGCGGGTTAAGGGTTGGCTAGGGTTAAAGGTAGGTGGTTGGGTTAGTGGTTAGTAGAAAAAAAAAGCTAAAAGCGTAACAAGTGTCGGTTTTCGTATTTTTGCAACTTTTTATTTTTAATGAAGCTTTTATTCAAACAAAGTTATTTTTGATTACTTTGTTTGTTTATTTTCTTTTTGCTTCATTATTATCAATTTTTTTTTTTTTTTTTTACGAAGAACCGAACTTGTTACTAAAATAAAGGGTTAAAAATGAAAAAGGTTTTGGTGGATGAAAGGGTTTTTGTTTGGGTGATGAAACGAAAAGGTTTAGGCTCAAAGGGGCTAACTAGGGGGATTTTTGGGTAGGTGGTAAAAGAAAAAGAAAAATAATGGTGTAGAAATGAAAAAGGTTAGTCCTAATGCCTCCATCATTTACTTACTCGGGTTTAAGTTGATAAGGACCGGGAATGTATTGTCATGGCAAGTTCTAGAGTCGTAAGAACCAAGCAGCTATTCACACAAGAAACGAAAAATGAGCATTTAGTCAAATGATATGTAATTGTGTGCTCAATAAAGGCTCAAAACTCACTTTTGTGGGAATGGGTTTTTATGTGATCAAGTATATATAATCAAATTTTAAATAAGTTTGTCATGCCTTTTCATAATTTTCTTATGTTGGTTCTTTTTATCACTACGCTATCGGTTGTAAATTTGTAAAAATATAACCTTTTTGAGAACTTGAATTTCCCGAGTTAAACCTAGACAAGTAAAAAAATGAAATTTTTGAAAATTTTTTTTGGGGTGATTAGCGGTTCCAATAGAGTTTTGTGTAAGGCTTGTATTTAGGACTTGCAAAATTCAAGGTTTTAGCATCCCCCCCACACTTAAATTACACATTGTCCTCAATGTGTCCCAAAAATAAATTTTTAGGTTGATTAGATGTGTAAAATAGTGTTTAAAAAGAAAAAATTTGTGTTACTGGGCACTGAACACGGCCCCGTGTTATCCGGGCACGGCCCCGTGTTCAAGTGCCAGTAACAAAATTGAAATAAGAGAAACAGAAGTCTGGACACGGGGGCGTGTTGAGTGAACACGGCCCGTGTCCAGGTACCTGTACTGGGCGTTTTTCTGCAGGTGGTTCGACACGGGGTCGTGTTGGTTGAGCACGACCCGTGTTGAACCTTCTGAACTGGAGAAAATTTTCGGGTTGCCTCGTTCTTGTGCATGGGATCATTTTTCTCGTTCCCCTTTTCATCCTTTACCACCATGAGTGTGTTTTACTCATTATAAACCATCCAAACTTTAAAACCATCATTTCATTTCATCATAGAGAGAACTTACATAATCCTAAATTAAACTAGATAAAACAAAGAAATAACAAACCATGGAGTCCTAGCCTTTACTTTATTTTAATTTAGTAAAATTTCCAAGAAGTAATCAATCTTGGTTAAACAAGGCCTTTTTGAACTCCTTCTTCCGAGTGCGGTTCTCCTCAAATGTCGGCGAGCCATTCTTCTACCTCCCTTGGAAGGAGAAAAGAAGGCTCATTGGCATTAGTTTGAGGAGTTTCAACTTCCACCGGGATCTCTTGTTGGTGTTCCATGGGAGGTTCCGCCGGAAAGTCTTCCCACCCGGTAGGGTTGTTGATTCCGAGTGCCAGGTTCCAATCCTGTTGAGGAAGGACTGGTTCCATTGGAGGTGCTACAAGAATATTTAACCTCTGGTGCAAGAGGTTAATTTCTTGGAAGCTGCTTTCAAGTCCCATCGTTAGATCGTTAATACGGTCGATTAGGACCTCCTCTACTGAAGTCATTTTGTCGAGAGCCTCCCTTAATGCTATCACATAGTGTACAAGTGTAGCTTCAATGGAGGGTCTTCTTCCTCTACGGCTGTTTGGCGAATGCACAGGAGATGTTTCGCTGTTTTCACTCGTCATCCTACGAAAAATAAACTAAAAATAGTTTATTTAATGAAACAGTAACCGGACACGGCCCCGTGCTCACTGAGCACGGCCCCGTGTTCATCTTTCTGCAGAGTTTTGGAACAAGGAAACTTGGATTTTTAAGTTATTTTCTGAACGTTGTGGGGCCTTTTTGGCTACTAATAACTTAAAACAATGTTTCATAACATGTTTTTACCAAGATTCTTTGAACAAAACTCATTTATCCCTACCATAGAGTTTGAGGAATTCCAAACTTTCAATGGTAGCTCTTGGAGAAAGATGAAGAAGAAGGAAATGGCTAAAAGAGGAAAGGACAAGATGGGTTGTTGGAACCTTCTTTTAGACTTACCTAGGATGGTTTGAGAGAAGATTCCTGCAAATCTATGCCCCAAGTTGGTCCAAATGTGCAGAATTCTTGGTTGCATTTATAGAAAACGACAGCAACCTGGACACGGCCCCGTGTTCAGTGGACACGGCCCCGTGTGCAGGTGGAGTTCTGACACAGTTTGTCCGTATTCTGACGTACTGATCAGAATGGAATCTTTCGATGGACACGGGGGCGTGTTGGCTGGGCACGGCCCCGTGTCTAGGGACTGTTTTATGAAGTTGTCTAGTTTTTTAAGGAACTTGTTAGTATCGGCTGGCTCCTGACTGGTTGGAACAACCCCAAAGTGCCTAATATACCTTAATTGTCCTAGACTAAGGCGAGAACGCAAGAGGTTGTCGGTGAGGGTAATTCCTATTTTCATTGTAGGTGGACAAGTCCAACCCTTTCCCGGGCTCTTGTTAAAGAAGGTATATGCCGAATCGCTCAGGTCTATGTATGCACCGAACGAAGTCGATGGAGAGTCCTTCACGGCACAATCGACACAGGGACGACTATCGTCCAAGTCTTTGCTAGGTACGAAGGTATTTTCGGGAGCAACGAGGTTGTCGGAATGCGGTTCCAACATTTCTTCATGGGTATCGTCTTGGGGTGGATCAATAAAATCCTTCCCAAGCTCTTCTATCCATTTCAGAATTAGCTCTTCTAGTTGAATTAACTCGCTAAGGAGCATTTCCCCTAGAATATCTGGCTGGGCGCATTCGAGGGAGAAATAGTGCTTATTTTTACTTTCGCCCCTCTTAAGGTTGTGAGAAGATGGTGGGTCCATGTAGTGGGGCCTATAATTTAGGAAGTAGCATTTTACTTCTTCATGTTCGCCACCACATAATTGACACCACGTACCATAAGAGTGCCGAAAGTAAAAATAATTACTATCACTCATGTTTATGTCAGAAATTACCAACCGTCGGGATCTAACGGTTCTGTTTTCAGTAACTGAAACTTGGGCACGGGGGCGTGTTGAGTGGACACGGCCCCGTGTTCAGCTTACTGTCTGATGTAAAACAGGATTGCCAGTTCCAATGATTGAGCACGGGGGCGTGTTCAGCGGGCACGGCCCGTGCTGAGCTCTGCAGAAGCTGAAAAACTAAGAAAATCCTAAAAAAATAAAAAGAAAAATAAAAGATGATTAGGCCGTTGATTCCTAACTTTCTTAAAATCCTTGTGTCCCCGGCAGCGGCGCCAAAAACTTGATGCGTGCGAAGTGTTACTTATATTAGGTGTATATTTTAAGCCCTTTTTAACACTTATTTTAGCCAAGTTTTAAATTTATAAAACACGATATTTCACTAACACTAAACACACATACGGGCAAGTGCACCCATCGTTGAATGTAGCATAGCGTTGGTATGATACCGAGGTCGTCCAAGGACACAAGAGCTTTTAGTACCGGTTTATCCTCAACGTCTAACCAAAACAAAAATTTAGAAAAATGTTTTAAACTAAGAAAAATAAAACTAACTAAAATGCTGAAAATAAAAATAAAAATAAAAACAGATAGACAAGATGAATCACTTGGTTCCGACTCGTATCTAGTATAACCTTTGATTATTTCCGCACTTTTGCACATAATTAAGAGATTATCTTAGTTATTGTAGTAGGCCCCTCTTTTGAAGGTGACGTTACCCTCACCCCAGTAGTTTGAGTCAGCAGGGATACAATCCTAAAGGGGTGGATTATTGGAAGATAATGAATTAAGTTATTAATGCAGTATTGTGGTAGGCCCCGCTTTTGGCGGTGACGTTACCCTCGGCTAAGTAGTCTGAGTCAGCAGGGATACAGTCCTAAATAGCCGGGTTATAGTATTAATAGTAGTTAACTTATGAGGGGATCAAAGAGTTTGGACCCCCGCCATCCAATACCGTGAAGTATTGAAGGAGGTCCTACTAAATTTGACCCAGGTCCATTGCAGGACCTCTAAACGCTGAACAATGGCAAGACCTTTACCAAACCGTTCCCTTAACCCCCTACCAGGTAGCCAACATACCTCCATATAGACCGTGGAGATATGAATGGTGAAAATCCTTTATTTTATATAGACAGTAAAATAATGCCAAGACACCACGGACAAACGATAAGGAAAGATCACCTTCAACATAAGTAACTAGTTATTAAAGTCATTAATACAAAACCAAATAAAAAGTGCAAAAGATTAGAAATAAAAAGTATTATACTAGACACCTTGTCTTCACCAAGTGATGTAAGAGACTTAGGCAAACATGGCCTTGATTGTCAAGAACTCTTACGATCAATCTTGGATCTCGAGACGACTCACACACTCTACGATGGACAATGGATGATGGTGGTGGATGATGGTGTTGTGATGGTGGTGGGTGGTGGATGAAGTGTGAGAGAGGTGGTGTGCCAAGGGATGAGATGAAATGAATCCAAGCACTCCTATTTATAGGCTGAACAGAGAGCTGGACACGGCCCCGTGTCCGCTGGGCACGGCCCCGTGTCCGTCTGACACTCTCTCTCCTCATTAATTGTAATTCGCAATTACAATAAATGCGCCTGCTGTACTTTCGACACGCCCCCGTGTCCGCTGAGCACGGCCCCGTGATGGGCAATAGAAGCTTCTATAGGTTTGTCTTTTCTGCTGCTTCTTGGGCACGGCCCCGTGCTGGCTGAGCACGGGGCGTGTTCAGCCTTCTGTTTTCTCTATTTTGCTTTGGAAGGTGCCGTTGAGGGTTCGGGCAGTCCACTAATGTTCCTTTTCTTGTATTTATGTTGGATTTAGCTGTCTTTTTGCTTCTTTTGCGTTTTTGAGCTCATTTAATCCTGAAAATACAAAAGGAAGACAAAAACACTCTTTTTCCAATATTAGTACTAAAAAAGGGTTAGTTTTATGCCTCATTTGATGTAATTTATATGTTGCATTTTACACACATCAAGTGACTCACTAGAGGGTTTGTCGCGTATAGGTGAGAAGAAGAAAGGCAGCGCGGTCGGGTCAAAAAGTTCTGGAAGCGCGGGATCCAGGACCCTGAAGCCGGCGCGACTCCCTCTTCCATCTCCTTGGATGAAGAAGAGGAAACACATGAAGAAGAAGCTGTTGCTAAGCTGGTGACCAAGAAAAGGTCAAGAGAGGAGACTGCCGCTGGGGCTAGGCCTGCGAAGAAGGCTGGAGAGGGCCCAGTGATAGGGAAGCAAAGCAGGTTGCGCACCTTCTACAAGTTTTCCCCAGGTTGGTGCTGTGAATCTCATACTTTATGTTTTCTTCCTTAGTAAAATTTCTGACATTCTACCTTCTGCAGAGGCCTTGAAGAAAACCCCTGAAAAGGTTAAGGGTGTTGAGGTGGAGAACCTAAAGGAGCCGGCACCAAAGAAGACAAAGTTTATCATCAAGCCTCCTAGAACTACCGAGAAGGAGGTTGAGAAGATAGTTGAGGAGCCTGCGAGCGATGTGATACTTGAAAAGGAAAAGTCAAAGGAGACCGAGACCGCTGCTACTACCAAGCAAGATAAAACGCAGGGTCCGGAGGTCGTACACATCATGGGGCTTGACCAACCCTTGAAGAGAAAAGAAGCTGAAGTTATTAAGCAGGGAGAGCCTGAAGTTGTTAAGCCAACTGAACCTGTGCAGCCTGACGCCCCTGCCCAAAATGTACAAGTTACATCTGCTGTTGGGGGTCTGCTGCCACCGTACCACAGCAATCGGCACCTAAAGATACCTCTGTTTCTGCGTCTGCTGCTGGTGCTGGAGGATCAGGCGCTGGTGGTCAAAAATGTGATGGGAGAAAATCGTCAAGGCCTCGATCCCCTATAGGTGCGGATGATACCTTGGGGGATATCTATTACAAGAGCTATTCTGAGGAGGCTCGAGGTGATGCTCCCCATCGGCCTCTTTGGGGTTTGAAGTAGAAGGCACATTCGTTGAATTTGGTGCTTTCCGTGACTGGTACTTGGGGTCTTTTCCTCCTGGAGAGGTGAACCGGCAAAGAGCGCGCACTCATGAGGGATTATATCGTGCGTATGTTGTTGGAGAGGCCAACGCTCGCTCTGGCAATCACCAGATTGTGCGCGAGTGGCGCACAATGTATAACGAGCGAACTAGCTGGGAGAGTTGCCGGGAATGTCTGCTGAAAGAAGCCCATGACTTTGAACAAATGAAAATTGCATTTGCTGAAGAGAAGGCCACCTTTGAGGCGCAGAAGAAGTCGAAAGAGTGGGGGCGCGAAGGCCTGAAGAGCAAGCTCCAAGCCGCCGAGGAACTGTTGTCAAAGGAGCGGGCTGAATGGAAGAAGGTATGCGAGAAAGATAATCAGCGCATGTACGTTGCCCGCTCCAAAATTACCGACCTGGAGGCTGCAATCGCTACTCTTAAAGGGAAGGTTGAGGAAACTCAAGCAGACAGGGGGCGTGCTGAGGTTCACCCAACTTAAACTTTTTTTCCTCTTATATTGCTTTTATTTACCAAAATATTTCTAACTCCTTATTTCAATACTTGCAGGCTGAGTTGAATGCGCGGGTTGAAAGTAAGGACAAGGAGTTAGCTGCAAAGGATGTGGAAATTGCAGAACTGAAGCGCCGATTGTTTGAGGCCCATGATAAGAATGAATCATTAGAGATAGATCTTGAGGCCGAGAGGGTGAAGGCAGAGACTGCTGAAGAGGCAAAGAAAAAGGCCAAGGAGGCGCGAGACCTCAGCACCTCCGCCCTCAATGTGGCTCAGACTAATTATGCTGAGGCTCAAATAATTGTTGACACGCTTGTTTCTGAATCCGAGTGGATGCGCAGCAGAGGAGTAGCTGCGGTGAGTTTTCTCCTCCTTTGCCTTAGGTTTTATTTATTATTGACTTGTTTTGATGACTCATTTCTTCTGTATAGATTGCCAACTCAATTGAAATGCTACTGAGCTGGATACAGCTATTGTCGCTCTGATAAATGCCTCTCGTACTGCCGGGCATCATGGTGGCTATCTGGAGTGTACTCAGCATGTTGAGGAGGTATTTAGCCAGCTGTTCGATACTCATCACTGCTCGGTGACTGATCAGGCTAACTCCATGCTCTCCCGCACCGAAGAAGTTTATGACCACCTTTCGCTACCCGTTATGGAGTTGGTTACTGATGCTCTAAAGCATGATGACTGGAATGCACGGCTCAAGTCCATCCTTGACCCTCCAAAGACTGTGGAGTTGTCAGATGAGGAGGGGGAAGCCGGCGGTGATGGCGATGGTGATGGTTATGAATAGGTTGTAGGATTTGTAGGTTGATGCCTTGTTATGTTTTCATCTTATGTAATCGTCGCGCGTTTGCGCGTTTTGAATGAAATATTGAGTTTGACTCTTATTATTTTTCCAAGTTACAATTATTGCATTGTGGTTAGAAACTTTGTTTAAGTTAGCGCAAATAAATGTAAGTGTGGCTCGTTTATGAGTGTTATTGCCCGGTTTCGCGCTTTGTTCGTGGATGACCTTGGAGGTGTAACTCAAGAGCTCGTAATTTACTAAAGTGTTTTCGTGCTAATCAAAAGTTTAACATACATTTGTAACGTAGAAGACATGTGATGATAATCATAAGGCATAGCCAACCTTTGCATTAAGTAGTTAGAAACAGGCGCAAGGCTAACATACATAATCGAAAAAAAGAAAAGAAAAGGTGCATGGCCAACATAGATAATTAAAAGGCGCGTGGCCAACATAGATAAGTAAAAAGGCGTGTGGCCAGGGGTAATCGCATGTAGCACTTGCGCAGTTCTTGCGCATTCCATGTGCGCGGGATTATATGGCCATCCAAAGTGCGCAGTTTGTACGCCCCTTTTCCTAGCACTTCATGAACCAAGTATGGGCCTTCCCATTTTGGTGCTAGTTTTCCAGGGCGCTCGGCATTAGAGGCTTCGTTGTCCCTGAACAAATATTCTCATGGGGTATACGTACAAATGCGCACCCTCGCATTATAGTATCGCTCCAGCTGGGTCTTGTACTTAGCCTCTTTGATTCGCGTGATTTCGCGCCTCCCTTCGAGCAGGTCCAAGTCTAAACGGCGCTCTGCCTCGTTATCAATCGTGTTAACTACTGATAAGTGCGGCGAGGGAGGCCTATTTCAGCTGGGATAACTGCCTCTGAGCCGTAAACAAGGCTAAAGGGGGTTTCGCCATTACTTGTTTTTGGCATGGTTCGATGAGCCCACAAAATGCTAGGGAGCTCATCTACCCAGCCTCTCCTTTTGGTGCCCAGACGTGCCTTTTTCCCTTCAACAATGCTTTTGTTGACACTTTCTACTTGACCGTTGCCTTGAGGGTGTGCAACGGAAGAGAAAGTGCTTAATTTTAAGCTCTTTCATCCATTTCTGAAGGTCTTCTGAGGCGAAATTGGTGCCGTTATCAGTGACGAACTTGAGTGGGAGGCCAAATCTGCAAATGATGTGCTCCCAGATGAATTTTTGCACCATCATTGCGGAGGTTGAAGCAAGGGCCTTAGCCTCCACCCACTTGGTGAAGTAATCAATCCCCCTTTGTTGAAAAGGCCAAGCTGTTGATACAGGAATCATATCTTTTTTTGGGCGCAGGGTCTTCGGCGCGTGCCTCTGACAGGAGTCACATTTGCGCAATTATTTCAAAGCGTCGACATGCATCCCTAGCCAATAGTAATGTCACACCCCGACCACGTAAAACAACAAATCGTGGCGGAAACGTCGGGGAGTGTTGTAACAGAATTATCGTTTCACAACCATGGATACAAAAAGAGTTTCGTTTTATTTATTCGATAAGTAATTTACATTGTTTTAACACAAAAAAAATGAGTTATATATCGACTATCACTGTTATTATGTCACTAAGGCCTCGTCCAGATCCTATGTGACTCATGCATCCTAGCAATCAACATCAAGCAACATCACCTGAAACATATGTAAAAACAAAGTCAGCAAAGAAATGCTGGCGAGCACATAGGTTTTATAAGGGTGTCGAATTCATGGCTAGTTTACATGTTGCAATACTTTATTAAAAACCTTGTTTCGAAAAGAGTATAATATTGCAACGAAATTAGCCCACTCAAATCAAGCGGGTTATAATTTATAAAACCTCGTAGCCATGATTCTTAACCCAAAAACATTTGTTTTAGTAAACCAAATTGTAAAACATCTCGTATTAACTCGTTAATAAAACTCATATGGTATATATCCTTTCGAAAACATCGTTATGTGACATCGTTTCAAAATCATTTACCCAAGTGAACTAAATAACGCCACGGTATGTAACATGTTGAAAACACTTATATATAAGAAGTACCAGCGGCGTATCTACCATGTTTTCACCATATTACACCCGCCCCATTATCTAAACACTTAACCAAAAACCAATCGTTTATCCAATTCAATTAATCTTGTTCAAATCGTTTGCAAATCGTTAACTCGTTTAAATTGTTTCCAAATCGTTAGCTCGTTTAAATCGTTTCCAAATCGTTTAACTCGTTTAAGTCGTTTAAATCATCCTCATTTTAATTGTGTAAACTATTTTTGGTCGTCTCGCTAATAACATCCAAACCTTCGTGACTCGACTATCTCGCTTCTCGCATTAATAAACCACCAAAGGGTAAATTCACAATCAGATTCAGTCATTACCCACCTAACCCACACATAACCATGGGTGCAGTACGATAACGGGATTTGTCAGATCCTATGGTACCATAACCTAATACTGGTCAGCTTGATCAATGCTAATGAATGTCATTCGTTATGTAACTACAACCAACAAGTTTGTTCACATTATTGAAATCATTATTAGTTTAGTATAAACCATCTTAATCGTTTTTGAAACCATTGTTAAAATATCGAAAATCGTTTTGATACATATGAATCACCCCAAAACAATTGAAAACAGTAAAATAGGGGAACTATGTACTCACATGAAGTGAAAAGTATCCTCAATCAATAGAGCTTCAACAACTCAAGTAAACCAGAGAAATCAAGCAGCACCTAGTAATCGAATCACTAGTCAAACAATAGACGCCTAAATCGGAAGATCGGACAGAATGAGGTCTTGTAAACCAAATGAGTGTTGGAACTCATGTGATATGGTTTAACAAAGCCTACATTCTAAATCGGAATCTAACCTAGGTGCTTTCGACCCATTACGACCCATTAAGGCAGCTTACGCTACTTTAACGCGTCGTGCGCGCAAAAGCGCGTTCGAGACGTCTAACTACTCCCATGATAAGTATTATATGCCTAAACATGTTTAAATATGTTGCATAATCAGTTATGTGGCAAAAGTTTATGTTACATATGCTTAATTACCAATTATGCATGAAAAGGGCATTTTGGTCATTTACCTAAGGCATATGAACTACCTATCATACAACTAATTAAACATAAGTGACCATAAGGTATAACCTCAGAAGGTTATTCCCTATGCAACTATGGTCACTAAACATGTTTGGTCCGATCCTAATGATCGACCAAATGGGTCGAGCTTGAAAGTCTAAGCGGGTGTTTAGTCCGCTTGACTTACGACTCTACACAAGCACTAATCTAAAAGTGACGAGCTAAACATGTTAAAACATGTTTAGTTAAGTTAGAAAACAGGTTTTGGTATCAAAACAAACGGTTTTGATACCCAAGAGTAGTTTGGTTACAAAATACGCACAAATGCGCATTTTGGCCAAAACTACGACTCGTCACTACGCCTAGTCAACGTGGTAATCAGTAAGTATAGTCACAAGGGACTATAACCATCGTGATTACGCTCACGTTGCAAAGTTCAAATGAACTTTGTGTTGACCATTGACTGGTCAAAGCTGAAAGTCAAACTATGTTTGACTTTCATGCTTGAAAAACGAAACAAGAACGAAAGAGGACTTACCAAGGGTCCAAGAATGGAAAATCTAGATCAACTTGCTCAGGTATGAGGTGCTAAGCCTCAACTTTGAGCAATAGATCAGATTTGTGTGAAGATGAGAGTGAAGTGGGTGTTGCTATTTATAGAGAATCAAGAACCGTTAAGATCGTTCCTCGATAAACGAGCATCAATCTGGACCGTACACATATGGCCCATGGTTTTGGGATACTAGGGGTGCCCCAAAACCAGCAAACGGTATTGAAAATGTTACAAAATAGCCCCTACACTTCAAGTGCTGAAAATGGATCTGCAAGTGCAAAAATGGAGTTTCTGCCCAGATCAGTTGCTCGCGTCGCACCACGGGATAGGCAGAAGGTGGTGGCGCAATGCCACCAGGTGACAGTTCCAGAAAAGTTTCAAGTATTTACAGTTTTGGTCCCTGCACATGTTTAAGGCCTTTTTCGATGCGTTTAAACCCCGTTAACCTCATTTCAAGGCTCTAAAATGAAGTTAAAGTATAGGGAACATGAAACACGCTCAAAAACATCTTGGATGTCGGTTCGTTTGGTCGTACGGTTGCGTTATTCGGTTAATTACGACGGAAGTCGTAACGAACGCAAAAACGATCCAAATTACGCGATGAATGGAATTTTATCAAGCCAATCACTAAAATAAAATATTTTAATGATTACATAAATTTTTGGATGTCCGGATATATTCAGAACGTAAGATATGCGCGAAAATGCAAACTTATGCACTTTTCGACGCTTTTAGTCCCTGAATGGCCAATAAAGTTTGTTTTAGCATACCGAACCCCTCAAAGCCTATTTCTAAGCTATGTAAAGGATATTTAGGGTATGTTTAACCTATGATCAAGTTCCGGAATGTTCGTTACTATACAAATCGATATAGTTTTATAGTTTGACACAAATAGTCCCTACGATCGAAAAAACTTGATTTCAACACACCAAACCATTCAAAAATTATTTATAAGTTATGTGGAGGTTATTTAAGGTATGTTAAGCCTATGTCACTATTCCAGAGTGTTTGTCGCGTTATACTGACTGCGTTTACGCACCAGTTTGCGTATAACCTTCTAGAAAGCGATTTAAAGCTTGAAATTGGAATCGAATCAAATTGTAAAATCATCAAACACAATTACACACATAATAACACCAAAACGCATATAATAACACCAAAGCACATTGTTTTATTGATAATCAACATTGTTTTACATTGTATATCGATTACAGAACACAGTTGTCACAGTCTCCCCTACTTTAGAAAATTTCTTCCTGAAATTTTGTTTAGAGGAAGCTTGTGAAAACAAATGCGGATATTTCGCCTTCATTTGGTCCTCACGTTCCCAAGTAAACTCTGGGCCATGTTTGGAATCCCAGCGAACCTTGACCAATCGAATCCGTTTGTACTTCAACTGTTTGAATGTACGGTCCACTATCTCCACAGGCTTCTCGACAAAGTGCATCGTTTCATCGATTTGAATCTCGTCAAGAGGAATGTGAAGATCAGCACACTACGTCAAAAAAGGCTTACGGCCACATAAAAAAAGTGTGACCATACGCCTTTCGCCACACTTCTTTTTTTCAGCTCAAGTGTGACCAAATGTCGAGTTATCGTAGGTATCATACGGCCACATTCACTTATGTGTGGTCGTAGCTCATAAACGTGTGGCTAAAGGACTTTGCTAGGATCAAACATTTTGTCCAATAATTGTGGCTAAAGAGTAACAATGGCCACATGATTTTACTATGAGTGTGGCCATTTCTATTTTATGGTCACTAATAAGTTTGTTTTAGCCACATCACTTTTTAAAAATGTGACAAAATAGTGTTGTAATCATGCAAATGGTCCATTATGTGTGACTAAATGGTATCAACGGCCACATATGTTTATTGTAAGTGTGGGTGTTTCTATTATATAGCCACATGAACTTATTGTAAGTGTGACAGTTTCTATTATATAGTCACTAAAAAGTTTGTTTTAGCCACATTAATTTAAAAGACTAGCTAAAAGATTGTTATAATAAATCAAAATGGTTCATTAAGTGTGGCTAAATGGTATCAATGGCCACGTGAATATATTGTAACTATGGTTGTTTCTATTATGTAGTCATATGAATTTACTGTTTTGTAATTTTATGTGTGGCTATTATCTAACATTTAGCCACACATATTTGTTGTGGTTCTATGTGGCCATTTTCGTATATATAGCAATGTTGTTTTCAATTTTTTGGTAAAACTAAAACAATAGTAAGCATAAAAAACCTAAAAACCAAATGATATTAACAATAATAGACCAAAATCTATACATAAGTTTTCAATTTACATAAGCTTCTAATCAAATTCTATCTAAAACTAGTAAAAGTAGACTGCATTTGTTCCCCATGCAATTAAAACATCCATATTTGCATAACCATGGTGCAATGATTTGTTGGACTCGGTGTAGAATCTACAAGATTTGCAATTGTCTCTGACTTGCAGCAAATTCAGTTACAAAATGGAGCAGTTTCACCCAGCTTTTCCCGTCTCAGAGAAATCTACAAGTTGCAGCAAACTCAGTTATAAGAACTAATCAAAGTATACGGTCTTTGAGCAAATAACTTAAACGTAATTACCAAATAATCACAGAACTATTAGCAACAATAGTAAAGTAAGAAAACAGAAAATGGGCACTAAACTAGATATTTTAAAATCATGTTGAGAGTTCAATGAATGTACAGATTTGGAGTCATCACCTTTTTTGCTTATAAAAGTTAGTAAGTGTGATCTGTTTAAAGGATAGTTATTAAGATGTAACTGAAAGAGGATAGTTATGAAAGCAAAATTGGTCAAATTAAACACAGCTTATCAACAATACAACTAAATTCATGAACTGATCAAATACGGATATACAGATGCATCAATTTTTCAAAAGATTTTATATATTTTTGGAGTGTAGTAGAAAGATCATATTATATAAATTGCATCACCAATTCACCACATGCTTCAGACTTTAACAATGTCAACATATAAAGTAAGTGTTTCCACATACCTTATTAAGAAGTTTCTCCATAAAAATATATCAACACACCGAACATGACAAGTTCGATGAAATGCGGTTAAGAGAAATTTCCATCAGCAACTCGTAAAGAATAAAGGATTCCCAACACAGAATGTTACCTTTTAATTGTATTAGCAGCACTGATAAACTTGTAATTTTCATACACCAACATTTACAAGTCAGTGTCAAAATTCTTGATCTTGGCAGCCATTTCCACATGCCATAGAAGGATGATTCTATGTTTAACTACTGAATCCAATAATACACATGTCAAAGAGCAAAAGAATTGCAAATAATACACAAGTCTTGCTTTATATGACTTACCCAAAACATATTTCCATTAGCTTGTAGGCCGTTGCATAAAAAAAATGGGAGCTCTGCTTGCTTTTGCTTCATATAATCAACAAGATGCTCCTCACCACTCCCAAGAGTCCTCTGTCTGCTATTGATGCTCGTCTCTCTACTTTTATTGATGTAGTCTCAATCTGGAATAGAGAAAAACGGTAAACGATTCATGAGTTTAGCAGCTTTGAACTAACACACACAAATATAAACTAATCAAGCAACCATTTTTATAATTTTTGTAGTTTAACTTCCCCAAATATAAACTAAATCCAGGCCAATATGAGTCGCACATATCCAATTTGCAATTTTAGAGATAAAAATTCTCTTAACAATGCAATCTAATCAATACCTTAAGTTGCCTAGCAGGATTCATCCCAGCTTTTTGAGCATAAGCAAAAAATCCCTCCAACTTCAATCACAGGTCCAGCATCACCAATCAACAAATGATTCAGATTCCCTTATCAACTGCTCCATGTGACAGTCATCTAGGTTAATGTCAGAAATTTATTATTCAATGAGTTATAAACAAGTGTGAATACTTACTACATTCCATAGCATTCGCATTCGGTATTAATATCTGTATCTTCTACCACATCTGCAGGTTCAGTAAGCTTGTTAGTTGCACAACTATTTACCTGATATAATCAATACCAAGAAATTAGCAATAAAAAAAATAAAAAAGGCATAAAGAAACAAACAGAAAAGATCAAAAGAAAAAGGAGAATCCAGTATTTTCAAGAATAATTAAAGACCTACCAGTACCTAGGGGTGTTCTTCGGGTTGTTTTCTCGGGTCTCGGGTTATCCGATAACCAAACTATTTTAGGTTTGGGTTCTTCAGTGTTCGGGTTTTATCGGGTCGGGTTTCTGGTTATTGTAATTTTATCGGCTCCCAGACTGTAAACTGTTTAGTTCTCTCTGCCCTGTAATCCGATATAACTTTTACATAACTTATTGTTTATGAAAAATAAACTAATAACTAATGAAAATGAAACAATTTAGTGATTCAATATAGCTGACTACATAGACAAAAGTACTAAAATATTTGTAGGAAGAGGGATTCAGATTAATAAATACCAAAACTCATTTTTTACTCATAAAGATCAATCAAAAAATAGATTTCAAGTTAAAATGCCTGAATAACTTTAATATTGTTACGGCTGAGTGTTTGAAACTCGATGAGAAGATTGATACTAAGAAGTCTCGAATGAATGGAAGTTTGCTGGTGAATGTGATCAAAGAAACAAGAATGCCAATATAATATATTTATAAATTAACTTCAATCAAAAAATGATTCATAATAGGTAACGGTAAGTAATAATTTTAAACTATCATTTTGAAACTTCCACAAATATCTCCTAGGAAAATTCTGGATTTTGAAGTTTCAAACTTTCTCGGGTTGTTCAGGTCCACCCGAATTCCACAAACTTCATCCAAATACCAATCCGATTAAGGGAAATCGGGTTCGGGTTTTACCGTAGATCGGGTTCGGGTTTATCGGGCCTAGTAGTTTATCGAGTTGGGTCTCTTCGGGTCGGGTTCGGTTATCGGGTTCGGATAAAAAAGAACGGCCCTACCAGTACCGCTACTAACATTAGCTGCTTCACTAAACCTGGCTGCAAGTAGGGTTGTTGCAGGTCAAGTTGGTACATTCCCCGCCAACGGATATTTAGATTTTGGCTCCTGGCAAACAGGCACACCAACACCAGTACCACCACATATATTTTCATCACTTACAGTTACAGTCCGGTGAGGGGCAGAGCAGACCCCTCGTCCAACGACTTCTGTTCATCTTCATCAAAGTTACGCCCAATCTACACATTGTGAGCCAGAAATGGGGTCAAATAAACATAACCTCTCACAACACCAGCTGAATTTGGTCGTAGTCTGTGATCTTATTCTTGTCTTACTATAGGATTTGTCCATGAAGATTGACGATCAAATCCAGCATGATTTAAAGGGCTCACAGTTCTATACGAGCGACAAATAAACAAAAGTATTGTAAGAAAAATCTAATTCCCTATTATGCCCAAACCTAGCTCCAGAAGGCCCATATTAAACAAACAAGCATCTATCAGTTCCTCAAAAGTAAACATATGTTGATTTAAGAGATCAAAGCTCATATCCTATGAACCGAAAGTTGATACAAAATTGACAGGTTAAATATATAATTATCAACACAATCATTCAAAAACAGACACATCACAATTAAATTTGGAAATGAATCATGAAACGTAAACGAGTATCGTTAGTCTTTACTACACACAAAAAAATTGTACGTTTACCTAGGGTTTCAGGTTTTCACTAGAAGATCGTTTACAAACACTATCAAATAGACAAAATACACAAGCTATCCCACATAACCATCAATCTAATTCACGTTAATCCAAATCAGCAAAACGAACAATCTCAATTCTGATGCTTACGAAAATGAATCAGAGAAAGAAGGAAGGTACTCACTCCTAATATATATATCATCAACAGAAACATTCAAAAACTGACGCATCATATTTGATATCAAAACTGAATCATCAAACGTAATTGAGTGTCGTCACTACACACAACAAATTCAAACGGATCAGTAATCGATCGATAGCATCCGGAAGAATTCGCGGTCTCTGAAAAAGAAAAAGGTTCTAAAATTAGGGCAAAAACTGTGAGAGACAGCAACGATATATAAACAATGAGTTTGATTGTGTTCATCAGAGGATTTCATGTAGCAATTGATTGATCATACAAAAATTAGGGCAAAAAAAGTGTGAATCGGGGATGAATCGTACCGCTAACGGCTAATCTGTAGCGATTGACTTCACTTCTATTGATCCTAGAGCGATTGATTTGTTTGAGTTTGAGCGACTGATTTTTGTTTGGTTGAATGATAAACTTTTTTGTATAATGGCGTACGAGCGGAGGGGAGTGGATTTATTGATTTGTTTGATTAAAATTTGCTACCACTTTTTTTTGGAAAATTTTGGTGGCTATTTGCGATTATTCTAGTAGTGGAGCATTTGGTACCGGGTATTGGTACCGAGTCGTTACCCACGTTTTAGCGTTTTCGGTATCGGTACCGGTTGGTACCGATATTTTAGCGAATTTTGCCTTCAAATATCATTACCGTACCAAACATTTTCGCTACCCGTACCCATATTTCATGAAGTTCGGTACCGGTACTTATGTTTCGCGAATTTCGGTACTCGTACTTTCGGTACCGGTACCCATATTTCGTGAATTTTGATACCGATACTTTCGTTACCAATACCAAGCACATCCCTACTTAAAACATATTAACTTCTATTTAAAAAGTATGAAATTAAAAAAACGAAAATACTTCTTTTTATTAAAAGTACAAAAAATAATAGTACACTTTGTATAATATAGTATATAAAATACTAAAAATATAGTCTGCTACAATAGTATAATGTAGTATAGTATAGTGATGAACCTTTAGTACTAAATACCGGTACACATTTTTCCCATTTTCGGTACTGGTACCGGTAACGTACCGGTTATAGTCAGTACCGGTACCCATTTTCCTAGTTTTTTCAGTACCAGACCAGTACCATGTTCATCCTTAGTATGGTATGGTATACTATGGTATTAAAGCCCAATATGATCCATTAAAACATGTATATGATCATCTACTATTGTCCATTGTGACCCATTAAGGTCTAATATGGCTTATTAAGACATGTATGATCTGCTATTATTCATTGTGATCCCTTAAAGTCCAATATGATCCATTAAAACATATATCTTCTACTATTATCCATGTTGATCCATTAAGGGCCAATATGATCCATTAAGACATGCACAACCCACTATTGTCCATTGTGTTCTCTTAAGTCCCAATATGGTCCTTTAAGACATGTATGTTCCATTATTGCCCATTGTGATCCATTAATGCCCAGTATGGTCCATTAAAACATATATGATATACTATTGTCAATTATGATCCATTAAGCCCCAATTTGATCCATTAAAACATGTACGATCTACTATTGTTCATCGTGATCTATTAAGTTCCAATATGGTCCATTAACACATTTATGAGCTACTATTGGTCATTGTGATCAACTATGGCCCAATATGGCCATTAAGACATATTTGATCTACTAATTGCCCATTTTGATACATCAAAGCCCAATATGCTTTAATAAATGACAAGTATAAGTTTGGAAGGACATTACTCAATCTATAAAATGAAAACTTATAATTTATATACTTTAAAAATATATGATTTTTAAAAAATGTTGTTTATAAAATAGAAAATGTATATAAACGTAGCTAATATATACACATTGTTATATTATTTATAAAAAATTGAGTTATAACAAATATGAATTTAGATAATATAATATTTAATATTAGTTTGAATTCAAATATGTAGTAAGAACTTTTTTTATTTAATAATGTAGTTTTTTAAATCATAATAATATTTAAGGGGAAAGTTTTAAAATGAAATATTTTGTGGGGAAGTTTTAGAATGAGATATTTTTTTGGGAGGGGGAAGGAAGTTTTTGGATGAAATATTTTGGGGGAAAATTTAAATTTTAGGATGAAATATATTGAGGGGAATTTTTTAAAGATATAGTAATTTTAACCTTTAGTCACATATTTTTTCAATGACATTTGATATCATTTCGTCACACAAAATAAATAAATAAAGTAACGATGGTGTGACAAATCTTAATGTAAAGCCACATGAAATTTTTTAATTTTATGTGTGACTATTGTCTAACATTTGGTCACACAATATGATATATGTTGCCATATATATTAGATTTTAGCCACATTACCAAACATATATTGTGGTCGTAGATCATATTTGGCCACATTTTTCTTATGTGTCTGTTTTTTCTTAACGTATGGCTAAAAGTTTTGAATACATGTGTTTTTTTGTCACATGAAACAAATACCATGGTCGTAGATCACATTTGGCCACCCTTTCTAGTGTGGCTAATAAATGTCACGGTTTTTTTTAATAAAGTGTGGCTAAAGGTTTCAAATACATGTGTTATTGTTCACATGAAAATAAGTAACGTGATCATAGATAACATTTGGCCACACTTTGCGAATGTGGCTAATATATGTCATAGTTTTTTTCTTAAAATGTGGCTAAACGTGTCAAATACATGTGTTTTGGTCACATGAAACAAAAATATGTGGTTGTAAATCACATTTGGCCACACTTTTCGGGTTGTGGCTAGTAAATGTCACATTATTTCGTAAAAGTGTGGCTAAAGTAACTGAACTGGTATACAATGGTCACATTAATAATCAAATTTGTGGTTAAAGGTGTTTTAAAATTGTATGAATGACCTTTAGCCACATATTTTTCAAATGTGTGGCATGGAGGTTTTTGAAAAAGTGTGGCCGTAGGTTATATTTGGCGTAGTGGCATCAGCTAAACACTTTCGCAAATTGGACACGTGAAAAGTCGGATGAATATTTCCAAGCTCTGGAGGTAGGTCTAGTCGATAGGCAACCTTTCCAATTCTTTCAACAATCTTAAATGGTCCAACATATCGGGGTGCAATTTTTCCTTTCTTTCCAAATCTCACCACTCCTTTCCAAGGTGACACCTTGAGTAGGACACGGTCGCCGACTTGAAATTCTAAGGGCTTGCGTCGCATATCCGCATAACTCTTTTGACGGCTTCGAGCTGTCACAAGATTATCGCGAATTTTCTTGATTTTGTCTGTTGTTTCCAGAATGAGCTCAGGTCCAGTAAGTTGAGCTTTACCAATCTCATTCCAACAGACAGGTGAACGACATTTTCGACCGTAAGGAGCTTCAAATGGTGCCATATTAATGCTAGCATGATAACTATTATTGTATGAGAACTCGATCAATGGCAGATGAGAATCCCAATTACCACCAAAGTCTATCACGCACGCTCTAAGTATATCCTCCAAAGTTTGAATCGTCCTCTTAGATTGTCCATCTGTTTGGGGATGATAAGCAGTGCTTAGATTTAGTTGGGTTCCCAAAGCAGATTGCATGGTCTTCCAGAAATGAGATGAAAATCGAGCAACACGATCGGAAATGATATCCAAAGGAACACCATGTCGTGATACAATCTCATCAACATAAATCTTTGCAAGTTTATCAGCAGATAGATCCTCGCGAATCGGAATAAAATGAGCTGATTTCGTTAATCGATCGATAACAAACCAAATAGCATCGTGACCTTTAGACATACGCGGTAACTTAGTGATAAGATCCATTGCAATGTTCTCCCACTTCCAAACCGGTATCTCTGGCTGTACAAGCAAGCCATGTCACACCCCGATTTCCACGTGTCACCGGTGGGCCCGGTGGGGAGTATCGTGACGTGGTTGGCAACATAATAGTCAAACAACACAATTATATAAATGCACAGCGGAAGCAAAAGATAATTATTATTACATTCCGAATATAAAGTAATGTCCAGTATTACAATGGAAAGTAAAGGATCCACAGGCGGATCTTTAAACATATCATTTGTTCAACAGACTTTAGACGCCTAGAACTTGCAAGATTCCTTATTAGCGCCCTGAGCTTCCAGCCAATTCCGTTCAGTACATGTCACTTAACCCTTTTGGAAAATACGTCAGTTTTCACTGGTAAATACACTCAACCGACTCATTTGAAAAGAGTTTAAGAAAATTGGTTTGAATGCACGTGGTACAAAATATCTTTTATAATTTGATTAAAATGCACAGAGGCAAAATTAACCTTTTTAACTTGGGAAAATTATTTGTATATAATCTTGTATACAGTTTTACTTATTTGTCGTCCGTTAGGGCCGGTTTGTAGGGCCGGACTAGATTAACTGACACGCCACAGGTATAATGCCCACAGGCTATCATCCTCTAAGTGGATTAGTTCCGGTATAATGCCCACAAGGATGATACCTCGGAGTGGATTACCAGTTTTTACATAATGCAGCTGTCAGGTGTATGCCTACACCCCGTGCTTAGGTCGTGGCCATTTCGTAAAATGATGCCAAGGATATCCGGGACATGGTCATTAACCCCCAAAGGCCATACACCAAATAATACATATTAAACGGGTTGTAAGTACATCAATCACAATCCGATTTAAATAACTACACACCCGACCAAGCGGTACTTTTATAGTGTCGTATCCCAAGCCCGTATAGGGAAAATAAGTTAAGAGTATTTACCTGAGCTAGCTCCTGTCTTAAATAGTAAGAATTTAATAACTCAGCCGTATTCACTTAAGTAAGCATAGGTACCATTTACCGGAAGGCTCTAGTCTGGAATGATTGTATAAATAACTTATTAGAATGCTAACGGGTCTTTAATTTAGCCTAAGCTTAGACCGGTTAGTCTTACAGGAAGATACGGTTCGTACACATGATTAAGCGAAGACCGGTTTAGAATGCGATTTAGACCCGACAAGTTCAGAGACTTGCCTAATATGGGTTTATCATTAACATTCTGGATTTTGAGATAAAACCAATAAGGTTTGACCCGTTTCGGCTAATTTATGTAAACTTGTTACATAAACCGAACCGTACGCGTAATAAGCGTGACGGGTATTCATGAGAGCCATATACAGGTTTCCTAAGTTAATTATGTCTCAAATATGTTGTGACCTCAGTAAGATGTCTTTCATTATGCCCGAAACGTATATAAACACAAACTAGGCCCCGTAGGGGTAGTTTGGTCATTTAAAAGGTTATAAAAGAGTTTAAGTATTTACCTGAGTTACAGGTCTGATATAATCAGCAAAAATACTTATTTTGATAAGTTATAACAGTAGGTTAAAGTATATATGTGAATTTACCAATTATAACTAAACTATGCACCGTAGGGGCATTTTGGTAATTTCACATAAGCCGTAAAGTTCGAAACTGAAGTCTGAGTTAAACAACTTTTGCTTACTGTTAAAATATTATAATTTGCCTCAAATATCAGTAGGTATCACCCTTGGTATGTTTAAAATAGTTTTAGTACATATTATGCGTTAATAACGCTTAATTAGGCGATTAGAAGCCATTACCGGGTTCGATACATAAAGCTGATATTTTTATACTTCCAGGAGGCTTAAAATAATTTATTTAACATATCTAATCAGTAGAAAAAGGTTTGGAGTCGTTTAGATATGTAAAACTCATTTTATGGCCCGTAAGGGCAAAACCGACAATTACCGGATTAAGCCTACGACTACTAGTTATGCTCAGCCTAAAATTAATTAAAAATCTTCAAAAATTCCAAAATAATATATTACATCAGTGGGTATTAATTTTGATACTAAAAAGTAGGCTTAACTAGGCTATACGCTAATTTCGCCGTTTTATTAACATAGAGCGTTCATTTTACGCTAACGAGCATAACTCTTAATCTACACCTCAAACTGATGTCAAACTTTGCATACAAATATATATATCAGTAATTAAAGTTTCTACTCTTTTACATTTCCAAAAATCACGTTTTAAGATAATAAGGGCATAATGGTCAACATATGAGCAATTAACGGAAACGCGTAAATGAATGGGTCAATCAATGAACCAACCACAGAGGGTTGTGCTAACATGTAGCCTGGTCCTAAAGGAGCTCTAAGACATTTTCAAATCATACTAAAGCGGGTCAGAACTGAAAGTCAAAGTGAAAGTCAAACTATGTGACTTTCGGTTCCGAACCGGGTCTAAACAGGAAATTGTCGGGTTGAACATGTTTAGACATGTTCTTACACTTATTACTAAGTTATAACAATGATCCAACAGGTTGTATATGATCTACAATGTTAATTATGCATAAATGGCATTTTAGACTTCCTGTTGACTTTTTAAATATAAGTTTGACCCGACTTTTGACCTGGTTAGAGTGGTGATCAGGGGAAACCCTTTTGAGGTTTTATTACCCACATAAATACCAACATATAACTACTCTTGATTCGACTAATCACTGGACCATTTGTGATTAATCTTAAAGTCAACCGTTAATTACGACGGTTTGACTTTTAAGCTAAAACTAGGCTAAAACTTAATCGAGGAAGGTCAAGGGTACTTACAAGGGTCCTATGCACGTGTAGGGATGTCTTGGATCTGCTCCTAAGCTCCAGAAATGCTCCACAAATGCAGATGAAGGTGGATGATCAAATGTTGCAACTAATGGTCTTATTTATAGTGTTTAGATCACCATAACTTGTTGACATCTAAGTCTATCAATGACCACAACTCTTCAACAAGTGTCCCTAAGTGTTTAGGGGTTGTTTAGGGGGCTCTTGGAAGGGTTTAAGGGCAACACATGGCGTTTAGAAGGCTGAACAGGTGAAAAAAACGAGTTTCTGCATCTGGGAGGCTGAGGCGGCCCGCTTGAGGTGCTAAAGCGGGCCGCATGGGCCTTCTGATCAGCTTTTTTTTTCATTTTTTTAGTTTCCACATCTTGTCCCTTGGCTCTTCGGAAGGTCAACTAGCATTATTACTTGCAATTTGACCCCTTATTATTTACCTACAAGGGCTTTAGAACTTGTACCCACTTTTCTAAGTCCTTGGCCACTCGGTTATTACCCGAAAAGTCATAACTTTCAACGTTCACGCTTTTAACCCCTCGCATACGAATTTGATCATAACTTTCTCATACGATAACGAAACTTTATAAAATTTAAATCGTGCATTCTAGTGAGCATAATTAACCGTTACAAAGCTTCGGGTTTGTCAAAAGGTCATTCAGAGGTATAACTTAAACATGTTGACACATTTAACCCCTGTAGTTTGTAATCTCTCACTTTTAGCTTCGCATGATCCATGATTTATTCGTTTGACGTTATAAACATCATGTAGGGTTAATGTACAATATTTTTATTCACGGTTGACATTTAGAACCCGTATTTACACATACTTTCCATGATTGTCAACTTTAGTCCTTTTATAACATTCTTTCACACGTTCAAACATTATGACACGTGTCAACACATTATAGGACGTGAATTTTCGAGGTGTTACAAGCCAGAAGGTCGTTGATGTTCAGCCTTGACTTTGAGACAAGTTAGGCATTTCGATACATACAAGGCAACATCCTTTTTCATACCAGGCCACCAGTACTGAGTACGAAGATCCTTGTACATTTTATCCGCACCAGGGTGGATAGAATATCGAGACTTGTGAGATTCGTCCATTACCAAGGTGCGAAGATCGTCTTGTTTCGGAATCCACAAACGATCCTTGAGGTAGAGTAAACCATCATCTTTCCTTTCGAGTTTAAGCTCAAGTTGAAGCGGTAGCTCATTTTTCAATAAGCCTTTGATCACACAAGATCGTTGAGCTTGAAGGACACGAGATTAAATATCAGTTAAAGTATGAATAGAATGAAGCTTGACTCGTTCCTTTTGACTAAGCGCATCGGCTACGACATTCGCCTTACCAGGATGGTAGCGAATCTCGCAATCATAATCGTTTAAGAGCTCAACCCAACGTCGTCACCTCATGTTCAGCTCCTTCTAATTGAGAATATGCTGGAGACTTTTGTGGTCTGTGAAAACCACACACTTTGTGCCGTAAAGATAATGTCTCCAGATTTTAAGCGTGAAAACCACAGCTCCTAACTCAAGATCATGAGTCGTATAGTTCTTCTCGTGAACTTTCAACTGTCTAGACGCATAAGCTATAACTTTACCTCGTTGCATAAGAACACAACCAAGGCCTAAATTAGATGCGTCACAGTAGACAACGAAATCATCGTTTCCTTCGGACAACGACAGAACAGGAGTGTCACAAAGCTTCTGTTTCAGTGTTTGGAACGCTTTTTCTTGCTTGGGTCCCCACTCAAAAGGCTTATTCTTCTGAGTCAAAGCAGTGAGTGGAACTGCGATCTTCGAGAAATTAGAAATGAATCGACGATAATAACCAGCAAGACCAAGAAAAGATCGAATCTCTGTAGGTGTCGTCGGCGTATTCCAGTCCTTAATAGCAACAATCTTGGATGGATCCACATGAATACCCTGCTCGTTGACTATATGACCCAAGAACTGAACTTCTTTAAGCCAAAATTCACACTTGGAGAATTTAGCAAAAAGTTGTTCCTTCTTAAGGAGTTCCAATGTTAAGCGAAGGTGTTGCTCGTGATCGGCTCGAGACTTCGAATAAATGAGAATATCGTTGATGAACACAATGATGAACTTGTCGAAATAAGGTTTACAGACCCTATTCATTAAGTCCATAAAGATAGCTGGGGCATTCGTCAAACCAAAAGGCATGACAGTGAACTCGTAATGCCCATATCTCGTGCGGAAAGCAGTTTTGAGAATATCTTCTTTGAGAACACGAAGTTGATGATACCTAGAACGCAGATCGATCTTGGAAAAACACGAAGCACCTTGTAGCTGGTCGAAGAGATCATCAATTCGAGGTAGGGGATATCGATTCTTGATGGTAAGCTTATTAAGCTCATGATAATCGATACACATTCAAAAAGATCCATCTTTCTTTTTCACAAAGAGAACAGGAGCTCCCCAAGGCGAAAAGCTCGGACGGATGAATCCTTTATCAGATACCTCTTGAAGCTGTTTCGATAACTCTAGCATCTCAGATGGTGCAAGACGATAAGGTGTTTTCGCAATCGGGTTGGCATTGGGTACAAGGTCAATATGAAACTCGACTTGACGAACTGGAGGCAAACCAGGAAGTTCATCAGGAAACACCTCTGGATAATCCCGAACAATCGGAATATCCTGAATACTCTTGCTCTTGCCTTTCTCCTCAGAGACATGTGCCAGGAAAGCAACATATCCTTTTCGCAAATAACTTTGGGCTTTCGTACACGACATAAGCTTCAATCCACCAGATGGTTTCTCGCCATGAACTTCCAGAACATCGCCAGACATAAGAGGAATACGAACAATCTTGTCGAAACAAATCACCTCTGCATGATGTTTGGTTAACCAATCCATCCCTATGATAATATCGAAACTCCCAAGTTGCATCGGGGTGAGGTCAATAGGATAAAGATGGTTATCAAGGTTCAACTGACAATTACGAATAACAGAATCGAGAACAAGAGGTTTACCAGTAGCAACTTCGACAGATAAGGGTTTCCTCAGTTTAGTTCTAGGTATCGCAAGCAAAGGCTCAAAAGATAACGAAACAAAACTTCTATCGGCACCAGAATAAAAAAAATAGATGCAGGTCGATTGATAACAAGAAACATACCATTGACAACGAGGGTGTCAGCTCGAGCCTTGTTTACATTCAGATTGAACGCTCGTCCACAAGCGAGATTCGCCTTCCCGTTGACATTCACGTTCGGATTCGCATTTGCATTCACCAACCTCGGGCAGTTGTTGTGGAAGTGACCAAACTCTCCACAATTGAAACATGAACCCGGTGGGAATCTAGCAGCATTCCGTTGAACCTGTGCTGGAACCTGAGCAACCTGATTCTGACCCAGACGACAATTGTTGGCCAGATGCCCAAGTTTACCACACGTTGTGCATTGCTTGCAAGCTTGTTGTGCAACATGATGACCGTTGCAGCGAGCACAATGAGGTGTGGTACCAGCATACACTTTCTTCGCAGGCGGTTGAGCCGGTGGGTTCTGAGCAGTAACTGCAAAGTTATGAGCACCCTTTCGCTTTCTCGACTTCTTCGACGACTCACCTTTCTTACCCTTACCCTTATCCTTGTCTTTAACAGAATCGGTCGACTTCTTCTTATCACCCTTGCGGGTAAGTTTACCCTTCCTGACTTGAGACTCAGTCAGGGTAGCCGATAACTCGATCGCGTGACGAACAGTAGTAGGATTAATGCCAGTTACAATATCCTGTATGGAATCGGGTAAACCATCGATATACCTCTCTATCGCTTTCTCCAATGGGGTAACCATAGTAGGACACAAAAGACTGAGTTCCTCAAAATGATCCGTATACGCACGGTGTTCTCCCCCATCTTGCTTTAGATCGTCAAAATCTCGTTCCAAAGCTTGAATTTCGTGACGGGGACAAAACTCTTTCATCATGAGAGCTCGGAGCTCTTCCCATGTCTGTGCTAATGCCACTTTGGCACCCTTATCACGCATCACTCCGTTCCACCACGTAAGAGCACGCTTCTCAAACATACTTGATGCAAATTCAACCTTACGCCCATTCGGACATTGCACATGTCTGAATGTGCTCTCGATACTTTCGAACCATTGCAGGAGCGCAGTTGCTCCTTGCGACCCAGAAAACTTTAGTGGCTTACCAGAATTGAAATTCTTGAAATTACATTGAGCATTGTTATTATTATTGTTGTTGTATAACTCGTGGATTTGGGTCACAACGCCTGGAAGCACAGCAACCATTTGCTGAGAGACAAGGGCTGCGGCTTCTTCAGAAGTAAAAGATTGTGCATCAGGTCGAGGAGGCATTGTCTAAAAGGAAATATGAGAAACGAGTGAGGTTGATAAATAGGAAAAACAAAAGAGGTATCAACAAAACACAAGGAAGGCGATCATTTGTTTGTTACCTCGAACAAACAAACGACACGCAATGACTAATCAAAGTAAATGAATCAAAATAATGTATCGCGAAGACATGCTCGCCTATAAGTGAACACTCACCCCAAGAGTTCCTAGGTAAGAGTGACTGGTCCGATTATGTGGATTTGTACGAACACTCTAGCCTTAGACAGAAAACTCAGGGTACAGGCATTCACTATTCCAGTTTGCACGTGTTCACATTATTTAGACCCAAACTTTGACGAGATTTTGAAAACTCAGAAGGCACTAAACCAAAAATGAGTCAAACCGGAAGGGTTCAAAACCTTATAACAGAGGGTTCAAAACCTAGTAATCAATCATCCCAGAACGGATGATTAATTTTCGAAGCAGATTCGGATTTGTGTTCTCGTTGTGGTTATTACCTAAGGGTAGGTGATGGTTTTGTTTTTAAAAATCTAAATGCAGAAAACTTGTGTTGGGGTCCTAGAAAGTTATAGTCTAGGTCAAAGCATTACTAATAACCTAATTCCCTATAACCATTGGCTCTGATACCAACTCTTCTGTCACACCTCGACCACGTAAAACAACAAATCGTGGCGGAAACGTCGGGGAGTGTTGTAACAGAATTATCGTTTCACAACCATGGATACAAAAAGAGTTTCGTTTTATTTATTCGATAAGTAATTTACATTGTTTTAACACAAAACAAACGAGTTATATATCGACTATCACTGTTATTATGTCACTAAAGCCTCGTCCAGATCCTATGTGACTCATGCATCCTAGCAATCAACATCAAGCAACATCACCTGAAACATATGTAAAAACAAAGTCAGCAAAGAAATGCTGGCGAGCACATAGGTTTTATAAGGGTGTCGGATTCATGGCTAGTTTACATGTTGCAATACTTTATTAAAAACCTTGTTTCGAAAAGAGTATAATATTGCAACGAAATTAGCCAACGCAAATCAAGCGGGTTATAATTTATAAAATGTAACACCTCGAAAATTCACGTCCTATAATGTGTTGACACGTGTCATATGAATGAACGTGTGAAAGAAATGTTATAGAAGGATTAAAGTTGACAATCATGGAAAGTATGTGAATATACGAGTTCTAAATGTCAACAGTGAATAAATATATTGTACATTAACCCTACATGAGGCTCATACCTTCAAACGAATAAATCATGGATCATACGGAGCTAAATATGAAGGAAAGTGAGAGATTACAAACTACAGGGGTTAAATGTGTCAACATGTTTAAGTTATACCACTGAGTGACATTTTGACAAACCCGAAGCTTTGTAACTGTTAATTATGCTCACTAGAATGCACGATATAAATTTCATAAAGTTTCGTTATCATATGAGAAAGTTATGATCAAATTCGTATGCGAGGGGTTAAAAGCGTCAACGTTGAAGTTTAGGACTTTACGGGTGACAATAAAGTTAACCGAGGACTAAACAAAGTGGGTAAATGTCTTGAAGCCCTTATATGTCAATTTGGAAGGGTCAAGGTGCCATAAATAAAGTCTAAGCAAAGTTTTGAAGAGCCAAGGATCAAAACGCAAAAATCAAAAATTCAGATTTTGTTGCAGAAGGGCTTAGAGCGACGCGAGGCCCAAGGGGGGGTCTTAGCGTCGCGCGAGGGGCTGTCTGATCCGAGTTCTTTGGGTTTTTGTCTGCCATTTGCATTCTAATCGACTCTTGAACGATTTTCCTCATCTTGCTTGACCCCTAAGTGCCTCCTAGAACCTTAGGGACATGTGTTGATGATTCATGGTCCATGATAGCTTGAGTTGTCAACAATCTATGGTGATTGAAGCACTATATAAAGCCATGAAGTTGCAACTCATTCTTCACACCTTTCTCTTGCACTTCTGATCATTCTTGGAGCTCTAAAGCAAACTCAAGTGGTCATAATTCGTGCATAGGACTCTTGTAAGTTTGCTTAACCTTTCTTAATTAAGTTTTAGCTTAGTTTTAGCTTAAAAGTCAAACCGTCGTAATTAACGGTTGACTTTAAGATTAATCACTAATGGTCCAGTGATTAGTCGAATCAAAAGTAGTTATAAGTTGGTAATTATGTGGGTAATAAACCCTTAAAAGGGTTCCCCCTGATTCCCACTCTAACTAGGTCAAATGTCGGGTCAAACTTACTAATAAAAAGTCAATAGAATGTTTAATTTACAATTTATGCATGATTAGCAATGTAGAACACATACAACCTATTTGATCATTAATATAACTTGGTAATTAGTGTAAGAACATGTCTAAACATGTTCAACCCGACAATTTACTGTTTAGACCCGGTTCGGAACCGAAAGTCGCAAAGCTTTGACTTTTGCTTTGACTCAGTTCTGACCCGTTTTGGTATGATTTAGAAATACCTAAGAGCTTCATTTGGACCAGGTTACATGCTAGTATAACCCTCTGTGATTATACACCATGGTTCATTAGTTAACCGATTAATACGCATGATTCCGTTAATTGCTCATATGTTGACCATTATGCCCTTTTCACTTTAAAACGTGATTTGTGAAAATGTAAAAGTGTAGAAACCTTAGATACTGATATATAAACTTGTATGCGAAGTTTGACATCAGTTCGAGGTATAGATTGAGAGTTATGCTCATTAGCGTAATTAAGAAGCTTTATGTTAATAAAACGGCGTAATTAGCGTATAGCCTAGTTAAGCCTACTTTTTGATATCAAACTTGTTACCCACTGATGTAATATATTATTTTGGGATTTTTGAAGATTTTTAATTAATTTCAGGCTGAGCATAACTAATAGTCGTAGGCTTAATCCGGTAATTGTCGGTTTTGCCCTTACGTGCCATAAAATGAGTTTTACATATCTAATCGACTCCAAACCTTTTGCTACTGATCTTAAATGATAAATAAATTATTTTAAGCCTTCTGGAAAAATAAAAATATCAGTTTTGTTTATAGAACCCGGAAACGGCTTCTAATCCCCTTTTAAGCGTTTTTAACGCATAGTATGTACTCAGATTATTTTAAACATACAAGGGTTGATACCTACTGATATTTGAGGCAAATTATAATATTTTAACAGTAAACAAAAGTTGATAAACTCAGACTTCAGTTTTGAGCTTTACGGCTTATGTGAAATTACCAAAATGCCCCTACGGTGCATAGTTTGGTTATAATTGATAAATTTCACATATATACTTTACCCTACTGTTATAACTCATTAAATTGAGTATGTTTGCTGATTACATCAGACCTGTAACTCAGATAAACACTTAAACTCTTTTATAAACTTTTAAATGACCAAACTACCCCTACGGGGCATAGTTTGTGTTTAAATTCGTTTCGGGCATAATAAAAGACATCTTACTGATGTCACAACATATTTGGAGCATATTAACTTAGGAAACCTGTAAATGGCTCTCATGAATACCCGTTACGCTTATTACGCGTTCGGTTCGGTTTATGTAACTAGTTTGCATAAATTAGCCGAAACGGGTCAAACCTTATCGGTTTTATCTCAAAATCCAGAATGTGTATGAAATACCCATATTAAGCAAGTCTCCGAACTTGTTGGGTCTAAATCACATTCTATTCCGGTCTTCGCCTAATCGTGCGTTTGAACCGTATCTTTCGGTAAGACTAACCGGTCTAAGCTTAGGCTTAATTAAAGACCCGTTAGCATTCTAATTGGTTATTTATACCATCATTCCAAACTAGAGCCTTCCGGTAAATTGTACCTACGCTTACTTAAGTGAATACGGCTGAGTTATTATAATTCTTGCTATTTAAGACAGGAGCTAGCTCAGGTAAATATTTTTAACTTATTTTCCCTATTACGGGCTTGGGATACGGTAATATAAATACCGCATGGTCAGGTATGGGATTCAAAGACCAATAAGTCGGGAAATCCAAATAACCTATTTTTAATTCGTATTGCTTGACTGAAACATTGGGGGTTAATGCGACCGTGTCCTGGATATCCTTGACTCATTAAATGCAATGGCCACGACCTAAGCACGGGGTGTAGGCATACACCTGACAGATGCCATATGTTTATTAATTAATTATACCCAATAACGGATTCCCAATAAGGGAATAGTGGTGTGTCGGTTAATCATGAACCGGCATAGAACCGGGCCCCGTATGTAGAGCAAGTTATGTAAAACTGATAACATGAAATATAGCTTGTCCCAAGTATAAAAGATTAATTTGGCCTCGGTGCATTTTAATCAAAGTATAAAAGATTAATTTTGCCTCTGTGCATTTTAATCAAAGTGTCAAAATATTTTCGTGCCTTGTGCGCCTCAACCAATTTTCATAAACATTTTCAAATGAGTCGGTTGAGTGTATTTACCAGTGAAAACTGACGTATTCTCAAAAGTCTAAGTGACAGGTACAAGTACGAAATAGGCTGGAAGCTGCTCAGGACGTTAATAAAGAATCTTGCCAGTTCTAGGCGTCTAAAGTCTATTGAACAATATTTATGTTTTAAGATCCGCCTGTGGATCCTTTACTTTCCGTTGTAATACTTGATATTACTTTATATTCAGATTGTAATAATATTTATCTTTTGCTTCCGCTGTGCATTTATATATTGTGTTGTTTGACTATGATGATATCAACTACGTCACGATACTCCCCACCGGGCCCACCGGTGACACGTGGAAAGTCGGGGTGTGACAGGTTGGTATCAGAGCCAACACTGAGTGAGTTAAACGCTAGCTTTTTGTGTTTAATCTCAGTTACACAATTGCACATTCTTGAGTCTAGACGAGAACACAGGACAAATTCTAATTCATTTTATTGTCCTTATTTGGTTCCTTTGTTATTTTCTGATTAGCTTTTGCATGGGCAAGTCATTTTCTGTAGAAGTCCCGTTTAGGGCAACCATATACTTGTTTAAATTTTAATGGAACGATTATATTTAAAATATCATTCCTATATTATAAGATCTACCATTATAATAAAGTGGCAATATCTAAAAAGGACAAGACCTAGCTCATGTGTCATTTTAAGACAGGGCCAAGACGGTAGTTCCACGATTAGATTCAGATCCTTGTTAACACCTCAAATTAGGATTATTCTACATTAAATATTAAAAAGAATTTTAAAGGTAAAACCTAGCCTAAATGTCAAAGCAGACATGGCCAAGATGGTAAAACCTAGCCTAAATGTCAATGCAGACATGGCCAAGATGGTAAAACCTAGCCTAAATGTCATTGCAGACATGGCCAAGACGGTAAAACCTATCTAAAAGATTCCAATCCCTATTAACCTCTGTAAGTATGTTAACATTTTTTTTGGTAAACTGTGAATCGTTAAAGTCACACAGGCCATCTTTTAAATAGGGGGTTAATCTAAATTTCCCTTATTTGAAGTAACCATCCATTAGTGATGAAGTGCCCACGGGCTATAACGTATTGTCCATCTGAGACACTGACATTGTGATCTTTATGATTCCTTGTCTAAGGTGGTGAGCTATGCTCAAGCCTAATAGTCTATATGATCAATGCGATCATGACTAATATCATATAACATCCTAGTGATGTTTTGCCTATGAGCTATATTATATTGTCCATTCGTGACAAAGACAGTTGTGATCTTTTATGATTTCTGTCAAAGGTGGTGAGCTATGCTCAAGCCTCATAAATCTATATGATTAGTGCGATCATGACTAATATCATCAATATGATGATCATACTATTAACATCCTTAGTGATGAAGTGCCTACGGGCTATACGTTATTATATTGTCAATACGACAATGACAGTTGTAACCATTATGGTTCCCTGTCTAAGGTGGTGGGCTATGCCCAAGCCTCATAGTCAATATGATCAATACTATCATGACTACTATCATCAGTGCGATGATTATTATTTTTCATAAAACATTGTTTTGTAATGTCAATTGATTTGCCTACGGGCCATATTGTATCGTCAATTATGACAACGACAGTTGTGGTCTACGACTCCCTGTTCAAAGGTAATGAACTTTGATTCAAACCTCAATGCTTTGATTCTCTGAAATCATAGCTTATAATTCATAAATGTCCTTGTGACTAGGCCTTTCGTGCCACTAGTAAAACTGTTATTGTTTTTATAATTAGGATAAATTATAATATAAAATCCTAAAATAAATATGATTCATAAATTAACCAAATATGGTCTCTGTTTACCATGGTTAATGAATTACCCTAAAGGGCAATTCCATAATAAACTCCCAAATAAACTATTGTCCTTGTTTTCTGCAACAGTTCAATTAAAATGGCTAACTCTGACGAAATTAATAGCCATCCAGTGGAGAATATTGTTAACGCCCGGCTTAATTTAACGGGTGCTGAATTGAAAGCGTTGGTAGACGACGCTGTTACAAGGGCCTTAGAACGACAGTATGAAGAGTATAGTGGGACTCGTAGTAGGACCCTATCAACACCACATACAAAGCCACCCCCCAAGAAGGATGAACCCAAGAAGGAAGATGACGAGCGTCACTCTTCTAATCATCACAGTGATCCGTCTCAACAAATCATACTGAATCAATGACCCCGTGATGAGGGTTGCTCCTACAAGTACTTTGTTTCATGTAAACCCCGGGATTTCACTGGGGAGGAAGGAGTTGTAGATTGTATGACGTGGTTAGATAAGATGGATACAGTTATGGATATCAGCGGATGCGCTGAGAGGGATGTGGTCAAGTTCGTGTCGCAATCATTTAAGGGTGAGGCCCTAGCCTGGTGGAGATCGTTGATTCAAGCCACCGGGAAGATCCCTTTGTACAACATGACTTGGGATCAGTTCGTTGCTCTTATCAAAGAAAATTACTGTCCTCAACATGAAGTTGAGAAGATTGAGACTGAATTCTTGACATTAGTCATGGAGAACTTAGATTGTCAAGCATACCTCACAAGTTTCAATACCAAGTCTCGATTGGTTCCTTATTTGATCACACCGGAACCAAAGCGAATAGCTCGCTTTATTGGGGGTCTAGCCCCAGAAATAAAGGCAAGTGTGAAAGCATCGAGACCTACTACATTCAGGTCAGCGGCAGATCTGTCGCTATCTCTCACACTCGATGTGGTTAGAAACAAGGCTGTCAAGGCTTCTAAAGATGGGAAGCGTCAAAGGGAGGAGGATAACTCCCAGAATCCTAAGAAGAGCAAATCCGAGCTCAACAATAACCAACCGGATTCCAACAAGAAGCCTACATGCAAAACCTACAACAGAAGACACTGGGGACAGTGTCGATCAAACCAAAAGATAAAGCATTGTGGCATCTGCAAAAGAACTAGTCACCAGTCCCACGAATGTAGGGACATAAAGAATGCAAACTGTTTCAGCTGTGGCGAAAAGGGCCACATCAGTACTAATTGTCCTGAGGCCGCCAAGGAAGGAGCAGCTAATTCTGGGAAGGATAAGAAAGGAAACGCCTGAACTACCGTTTGAATGACAGAGACAGTACATATCAATAATAGCATCAGGTACGTTCCGTACCATTTAGCGTTGATAGTTTCTGCTAAGTAACTTACGTTAATGCAAGGGATAATAAACTTTTAGTAAACCATAAGCCTAGTAAACTCTTGATTACATTCGTATGAACTTCAAATATTTAAAATAAAGTATAATTTACCAACGGGATCTTTAATGACCCTCTCTCCCATCCTCGGAGAGAAATCCTTTCATAAGAATCTGGAATACTTTTCCCCAGAAAGAGTACGACAATATATATATATTACTTTAGTTTACTATTTTCTCATTATTTTTATATCGCCTGCGAATGCCAAACTATGTTTGATAAGAGTACATATGAGGATTGGCGTATCCTAGTGTGTCCCATAGATTGCTTCCATACCTGATCAGTATGGAGGTTTAATGCATGGAACCCCTGAGATATCCCAATGATCATATTGTACTAAAGTCGACTAGTAGTATTCAAAGAAGATATCCAATATAAAATGTCCTTATAAGTATCTCTACTTAGGGCATCCTTGCATTGGTAAAGAGAATGTGTCATATATCTGACACCGACATCAATAGATGAACCAAAGCCTGAGAATACAGACATCTCTAACATCTCTGTGTGTGTCATAATTATCTTCTTTATAAGAATTACCATGTTTACCTTCTGAGAGGCAAGTGAATGTTAGGACAAACATCCCGCTTAGGGCTACAATTATTGTAAAAGCCTTATATCTATTAGTATCAACGGAATAGGAAGAACTAAGAGCCAAATCGATAAGCTTTTAGAGAAGAGTTCATAAAGCCAAAATTCGAAGTCCTAAGAACTCCGATTTATATAAAGAAGAAAGACGGATCACCTTGCTTATGCTTTGATTTTCGCAACCCTATTTAGGCAACAATTAAGAATCGCTATTACCTGCCCAGGATCGTCGATTGGTTCGACTAGCTGTAAGGATTAGCTATTCTTTGAGATTAGTTAAGCAGTGGTTGGAATAACCATCTCACCATAAAATAAGTTTTTCTATAGCAATTATTATGTAAGTATCAAGGCTACTCTTTTGGAGACCTTGTATGGGTGGAATGTTAAACATCTATTGTTAAATAGAGAATTGGTAAGTCCAATTGTCAGGATCTGAAAGTTGTATAGAAACAACGAATAAGATCATACTAACCCCTAATTATCTGTAAGTTGCCATTATTTCGGCAGAAAAGCAAGGATTATTGAAGTTAGCAAACCTCCTAAATTCCTGTTAAAGAATAAGGTTCAACAATAGATATCATCCAGGAAGGGTGTGCTAAATTTGTTAAATTATCAGGCTAGTTAAGCTCTGAGTATATAGAATCATTCGAAGGAAATCGAATGTATCAAGATCAAATAACTTACGAGCTAAGACCTAATTAAGGGGCTTGGTGGAATGCGCAATGTGACCCACACTAATGATTTGGCGACGTGTCACCAATAAATCAAAAAGCGCTATCACATAATGATATGCAGAACTATGATAGTATGAGCAACCTGTGTCGATTAAGGATCGATAGGTTTAGAAGCTCCAAAAAGATACATGTGCCTATTATAAAGGTCAATTGTAGTGCCTTAGAGGCTCAAAGGTACTGGGGAAGATTTAACCCAATATAAGGTAGAAAGTACTTCCCTTACTTTAACAAATCTCGAGGTCGAGATTTCTTTTAAGGGGGTGAGGATGTAACACCTCGAAAATTCGCGTCCTATAATGTGTTGACGCGTGTCATATGAATGAACGTGTGAAAGAAATGTTATAGAAGGATTAAAGTTGACAATCATGGAAAGTATGTGAATATACGAGTTCTAAATGTCAACAGTAAATAAATATATTGTACATTAACCCTACATGAGGCTCATACCTTCAAACGAATAAATCATGGATCATACGAAGCTAAATATGAAGGAAAGTGAGAGATTACAAACTACAGGGGTTAAATGTGTCAACATGTTTAAGTTATACCTCTGAGTGACATTTTGACAAACTCGAAGCTTTGTAACTGTTAATTATGCTCACTAGAATGCACGATATAAATTTCATAAAGTTTCGTTATCATATGAGAAAGTTATGATCAAATTCATATGCGAGGGGTTAAAAGCGTCAACGTTGAAGTTTAGGACTTTACGGGTGACAATAAAGTTAACCGAGGACTAAACAAAGTGGGTAAATGTCTTGAAGCCCTTATATGTCAATTTGGAAGGGTCAAGGTGCCATAAATAAAGTCTAAGCAAAGTTTTGAAGAGCCAAGGATCAAAACGCAAAAAGCAAAAATTCAGATTTTGTTGCAGAAGGGCTTAGCGCGACACGAGGCCCAAGGGGGGGGGGGTCTTAGCGTCGCGCGAGGGGCTGTCTGATCCGAGGTCTTTGGGTTTTTGCCTGCCATTTGCATTCTAATCGACTCTTGAATGATTTTCCTCATCTTGCTTGACCCCTAAGTGCCTCCTAGAACCTTAGGGACATGTGTTGATGATTCATGGTCCATGATAGCTTGAGTTGTCAACAATCTATGGTGATTGAAGCACTATATAAAGCCATGAAGTTGCAACTCATTCTTTACACCTTTCTCTTGCACTTCTGATCAATCTTGGAGCTCCAAAGCAAACTCAAGTGGTCATAATTCGTGCATAGGACTCTTGTAAGTTTGCTTAACCTTTCTTAATTAAGTTTTAGCTTAGTTTTAGCTTAAAAGTCAAACCGTCGTAATTAACGGTTGACTTTAAGATTAATCACTAATGGTCCAGTGATTAGTCGAATCAAAAGTAGTTATAAGTTGGTAATTATGTGGGTAATAAACCCTTAAAAGGGTTCCCCCTAATTCCCAATCTAACTAGGTCAAATGTCGGGTCAAACTTACTAATAAAAAGTCAACAGGATGTTTAATTTACAATTTATGCATGATTAGCAATGTAGAACACATACAACCTGTTTGATCATTAATATAACTTGGTAATTAGTGTAAGAACATGTCTAAACATGTTCAACCCGACAATTTACTGTTTAGACCCGGTTCGGAACCGAAAGTCGCAAAGCTTTGACTTTTGCTTTGACTTCAGTTCTGACCCATTTTGGTATGATTTAGAAATACCTAAGAGCTTCATTTGGACCAGGTTACATGCTAGTATAACCCTCTGTGATTATACACCATGGTTCATTAGTTAACCGATTAATACGCATGATTCCGTTAATTGCTCATATGTTGACCATTATGCCCTTTTCACTTTAAAACGTTATTTGTGAAAATGTAAAAGTGTAGAAACCTTAGTTACTGATATATAAACTTGTATGCAAAGTTTGACATCAGTTCGAGGTATAGATTGAGAGTTATGCTCATTAGCGTAATTAAGAAGCTTTATGTTAATAAAACGGCGTAATTAGCGTATAGCCTAGTTAAGCCTACTTTTTTATATCAAACTTGTTACCCACAGATGTAATATATTATTTTGGGAGTTTTGAAGATTTTTAATTAATTTTAGGCTGAGCATAACTAATAGTCGTAGGCTTAATCCGGTAATTGTCGGTTTTGCCCTTACGCGCCATAAAATGAGTTTTACGTATCTAATCGACTCCAAACCTTTTGCTACTGATCTTAAATGATAAATAAATTATTTTAAGCCTTCTGGAAAAATAAAAATATCAATTTTGTATATAGAACCCGGAAACGGCTTCTAATCCCCTTTTTAAGCGTTTTTAACGCATAGTATGTACTAAGATTATTTTAAACATACAAGGGTTGATACCTACTGATATTTGAGGCAAAGTATAATATTTTAACAGTAAGCAAAAGTTGATGAACTCAGACTTCAGTTTTGAGCTTTACGGCTTATGTGAAATTACCAAAATGCCCCTACGGTGCATAGTTTGGTTATAATTGATAAATTTCACATATATACTTTACCCTACTGTTATAACTCATTAAATTGAGTATGTTTGCTGATTACATCAGACCTGTAACTCAGATAAACACTTAAACTCTTTTATAAACTTTTAAATGACCAAACTACCCCTACGGGGCATAGTTTGTGTTTAAATTCGTTTCGGGCATAATAAAAGACATCTTACTGATATCACAACATATTTGGAGCATATTAACTTAGGAAACCTGTAAATGGCTCTCATGAATACCCGTTACGCTTATTACGCGTTCGGTTCAGTTTATGTAACTAGTTTGCATAAATTAGCCGAAACGGGTCAAACCTTATCGGTTTTATCTCAAAATCCAGAATGTGTATGAAATACCCATATTAAGCAAGTCTCCGAACTTGTTGGGTCTAAATCACATTCTATTCCGGTCTTCTCCTAATCGTGCGTTTGAACCGTATCTTTCGGTAAGACTAACCGGTCTAAGCTTAGGCTTAATTAAAGACCCGTTAGCATTCTAATTGGTTATTTATACCATCATTCCAGACTAGAGCCTTCCGGTAAATTGTACCTACGCTTACTTAAGTGAATACAGCTGAGTTATTATAATTCTTGTTATTTAAGACAGGAGCTAGCTCAGGTAAATACTCTTAACTTATTTTCCCTATTACGGGCTTGGGATACGGTAATATAAATACCGCATGGTCAGGTATGGGATTCAAAGACCAATAAGTCGGGAAATCCAAATAATTTGTTTTTAATTTGTATTGCTTGACTGAAACATTGGGGGTTAATGCGACCGTGTCCTGGATATCCTTGACTCATTAAATGCAATGGCCACGACCTAAGCACGGGGTGTAGGCATACACCTGACATATGCCATATGTTTATTAATTAATTATACCCAATAAGGGATTCCCAATAAGGGAATAGTGGTGTGTCGGTTAATCATGAACCGGCATAGAACCGGGCCCCGTATGTAGAGCAAGTTATGTAAAACTGATAACATGAAATATAGCTTGTCCCAAGTATAAAAGATTAATTTGGCCTCTGTGCATTTTAATCAAAGTATAAATGATTAATTTTGCCTCTGTGCATTTTAATCAAAGTGTCAAAATATTTTCGTGCCTTGTGCGCCTCAACCAATTTTCATAAACATTTTCAAATGAGTCGGTTGAGTGTATTTACCAGTGAAAAGTGACGTATTTTCAAAAGTCTAAGTGACAGGTACAAGTACGAAATAGGCTGGAAGCTGCTCAGGACGTTAATAAAGAATCTTGCCAGTTCTAGGCGTCTAAAGTCTGTTGAACAATATTTATGTTTTAAGATCCGCCTGTGGATCCTTTACTTTCCGTTGTAATACTTGATATTACTTTATATTCGGATTGTAATAATATTTATCTTTTGCTTCCGCTGTGCATTTATATATTGTGTTGTTTGACTATGATGATATCAACTACGTCACGATACTCCCCACCGGGCCCACCGGTGACACGTGGAAAGTCGGGGTGTGACATAAAACCTCGTAGCCATGATTCTTAACCCAAAAACATTTGTTTTAGTAAACCAAATTGTAAAACATCTCGTATTAACTCGTTAATAAAACTCGTATGGTTTATATCCTTTCAAAAACATCGTTATGTGACATCGTTTCAAAATCGTTTACCCAAGTGAACTAAATAACGCCATGGTAAGTAACATGTTGAAAACACTTATATATAAGAAGTACCAGCGGCGTATCTGCCATGTTTTCACCATATTACACCCGTCCCATTATCTAAACACTTAACCAAAAACCAATCGTTTATCTAATTCATTTAATCTTGTTCAAATCATTTCCAAATCGTTAAATCGTTTAAATCGTTTCCAAATCGTTAGCTCGTTTAAATCGTTTCCAAATCGTTTAACTCGTTTAACTCGTTTAAGTCGTTTAAATCATCCTTGTTTTAATTGTGAAAACTATTTTTGGTCGTCTCGCTAATAACATCCAAACCTTCGTGACTCGACTATCTCGCTTCCAGCATTAATAAACCACCAAAGGGTAAATTAACAATCAGATTCAGTCATTACCCACCTAACCCACACATAACCATGGGTGCAGTACGATAACTGGATTTGTCAGATCCTAAGGTACCATAACCTAATACTGGTTGGCTTGATCAATGCTAATGAATGTCATTTGTTATGTAACTACAACCAACAAGTTTGTTAACATTATTGAAATCGTTATTAGTTTAGTATAAACCATCTTAATCGTTTTTGAAACCATTGTTAAAATATCGAAAATCATTTTGATACATATGAATCACCCCAAAACAATTGAAAACAGTAAAATAGGGGAACTATGTACTCACATGAAGTGCAAAGTATCCTCAATCAATAGAACTTCAACAACTCAAGTAAACCACAGAAATCAAGCAGCACCTAGTAATCGAATCACTAGTCAAACAATAGACGCCTAAATCGGAAGATCGGACAGAATGAGGTCTTGTAAACCAAATGAGTGTTGGAACTCATGTGATATGGTTTAACAAAGCCTACATTCTAAATCGGAATCTAACCTAAGTGCTTTCGACCCATTACGACCCATTAAGGTAGCTTACGCTACTTTAACGCGTCGTGCGCGCAAAAGCGCGTTCGAGACGTCTAACTAGTCCTATGATAAGTGTTATATGCCTAAACATGTTTAAATATGCTGCATTATCAGTTATGTGGCAAAAGTTTATGTTACATATGCTTAATTACCAATTATGCATGAAAAGGGCATTTTGGTCATTTACCTAAGGCATATGAACTACCTATCATACAACTAATTAAACCTAAGTGACCATAAGGTATAACCTCGGAAGGTTATTCCCTATGCAACTATGGTCACTAAACATGTTTGGTCCGATCCAAATGATTGACCAAACGGGTCGAGTTTGAAAGTCTAAGCGGGTGTTTAGTCTGCTTGACTTACGACTCTACACAAGCACTAATATAAAAGTGACGAGCTAAACATGTTAAAACATGTTTAGTTAAGTTAGAAAACAGGTTTTGGTATCAAAACAAATAGTTTTGATACCCAAGAGTAGTTTGGTTACAAAATACGCACAAATGCGCATTTTGGCCGAAACTACGACTCGTCACTACAAGGGACTATAACCATCGTGATTACGCTCACGTTGCAAAGTTCAAATGAACTTTGTGTTGACCATTGACTGGTCAAAGTTGAAAGTCAAACTCTGTTTGACTTTCATGCATGAAAAACGAAACAAGAATGAAAGAGGACTTACCAAGGGTCCAAGAATGGAAAATCTAGATCAACTTGCTCAGGTATGAGGTACTAAGTCTTAACTTAGAGCAATAGATCAGATTTGTGTGAAGATGAGAGTGAAGTGGGTGTTGCTATTTATAGAGAATCAAGAACTGTTAAGATCGTTTCTCGATAAACGAGCATCAATCTGGACCGTACACATATGGCCCATGGTTTTGGGATACTAGGGGTGCCCCAAAACCAGCAAACGGTATTGAAAATGTTACAAAATAGCCCCTACACTTCAAGTTAAGTGCTGAAAATGGACCTCCAAGTGCGAAAATGGAGTTTCTGCCCAGATCAGTTGCTCGCGTCGCACCACGGGATAGGCAGAAGGTGGTGGCGCAGCGCCACCAGGTGACAGTTCTAGAAAAGTTTCAAGTATTTACAGTGTTGGTCCCTGCACATGTTTAAGGCCTTTTTCGATGCGTTTAAACCCCGTTAACCTCATTTCAAGGCTCTAAAATGAAGTTAAAGTATAGGGAACATGAAACATGCTCAAAAACATCTCGGATGTCGGTTCGTTTGGTCGTACGGTTGCGTTATTCGGTTAATTATGACGGAAGTCGTAACGAACGCAAAAACGATCCAAGCTACGCGACGAATGGAATTTAATCAAGCCAATCACTAAAATAAAATATTTTAATGATTACATAAATTTTTGGATGTCCGGATATATTCAGAACGTAAGATATGCGCGAAAATGCAAACTTCTGCACTTTTTGACGCTTTTAGTCCCTAAATGACCAATAAAGTTTGTTTTAGCATACCGAACCCCTCAAAGCCTATTTCTAAGCTATGTAAAGGATATGTAGGGTATGTTTAACCTATGATCAAGTTCCGGAATGTTCGTTACTATACAAATCGATATAGTTTCACAGTTTGACACAAATAGTCCCTACGATCGAACAAACTTGATTTCAACACACCAAACCATTCAGAACTTATTTCTAAGTTATGTGGAGGTTATTTAAGGTATGTTAAGCCCATGTCACTATTCCAGAGTGTTCTTTGTGTTATACTGACTGCGTTTACGCACCAGTTTGCGTATAACCTTCCAGAAAGCGATTTAAAGCTTGAAATTGGAATCGAATCAAATTGTAAAATCATCAAACACAATTACACACATAATAACACCAAAACGCATATAATAACACCAAAGCACATTGTTTTATTGATAATCAACATTGTTTTACATTGTATATCGATTACAGAACACAGTTGTCACAAGTAACCTGCGTTCTTTATTTTTGCGACTACCATGCGTGGCCCCGCATGTATTCCACAGATACCTTCATGAATTTCCCTTATCAAATAGCTTGCATCTTAGGGATCCATGCATCGTAGTAATGGTCCTAAGAAAGATCTTCTGTATAGAATGCCCTCGTTCATTTCGTAAAGCAGCGCTTTATTCTGTATCTTTCTTGCTTCCGCTTTGTTCTCTGGGAGAACTCCCTCTTGAAGATACTGGATGATAGGGTTCATCCATGAAGGTGGCCCTATCTCAACGACATTCACCTGGCGCAAGAGTACTGACGGATTCTTCAAGACTTCAATTCTTACATCTTTGGCGAGGTGCTAAAAAGCTGTTGAAGCAAGCTTGCTTAGCGCGTCGGCGGGCTTGTTTTCTGATCGGTTGATATGAACAAACTTATATGACTTGAACTTTTGGAGTAGCTATTCAGCTTGTTCTAGATATAAATCCATTGCCTCGCCCTTTGCATTATACAAACAATTGATTTGACTTGCGATCAGAAGAGAGTCAACATGCGCTTGTAAATTCTGTGCTCCCATCTTGATGGCCAGGCACAAGCCTGCCAAGAACGCTTCATACTCAGCCTCATTGTTTGTATTTTTGAAATCCAACTTGATGGCATAGGTGAACTCATGCTTTTCTGGGCTGACGAGGTGCAAACCAGCTCCTGCGTCGTCTTCATTTAAAGCTCCATCGGTGAATAACAGCCACAATTCATCCGATGTGTCCTTGATGGGAGTATCTACCGCTTCACATTCCTTTATCTTGTCTTCTGAGACTTCAATGATGAAGTCTGCTAATACTTGGCCTTTGATAGCTGGGCGCGGCCTATATAGGATGTTATGGCCCCCAGCTCAATTGCCCATTTTGCCAAGCGGGCTGACGTTTCTGCTTTTTGCAAGATTGTTCCAATGTGGAAATTTGTGAGTACTTTAATCACATGACCAGTGAAGTACCTGCGCAGCCTTCTAGAGGCGTGGAACAGCATGAGCACTAGCTTTTCCATGGTGGAATATCTCGTTTCTGGATCAGTGAGTACTCTGCTAACATAATAAATCGGAGTTTGAACTCCATCTCTCTCTACCAGCAACACCGAACCAATTGCCTTATCTAAAGAAGTCAAGTACAAAATGAGTGGTTCCTTCTCGAATGGCACGGTTAAAGTAGGGAGCTTAATCAAGCACTCTTTCATCTGTTGGAAGGATGCTTCCGCTTCTAGCGTCCATTTAAATTCTTGTTTCTTTACACAGTTGTGCAATGTACTAATGAAAGGATATGACTTTGCTGCGTGGTTTGACTGAAAACGATTAAGCGCGGCTAAGCGGCCGACTAACCTTTGCATTTCTTTGATCGTGCACGGTGACGGCATTCGTTCGATGGCTTGAACTTTTTTGGGGTTAACTTTAAAACCGCCGTTTGTAACCACGAAGCCCTGACTCTTGCCTTCCTCCATGCCAAAAGAACATTTTGCTGGATTTAGCTTCATGTTTACGCCTCTTAGAGAATTGAACGTCTTCTCTATGTCATTCAACATTTGGTCCTCTTCAGGACTTTTGATTACAAGATCATCAATGTATACTTCGATATGTTTCCCAATCTCATCACCAAATATCTTGTCCATTAAGCGCTGGTAGGTTTCGCCAGCATTTTTGAGCCCAAAGGGCATTTTTATGTAATAGAAGATTCCGAAGTCAGTGCGGAAGGCTGTTTTATCTTCGTCTTCTAGCTTCATTTGGACTTGGTGATATCCCTTGTAACAATCTAGAAAACATTTCCTTCTAAACGGCGCGAGAGAATCTATCTTCTTATCGATCTACGACAACGAATAACAGTCTTTTGGGCATGCCTTGTTGAGGTCAGTGTAATCAACGCATATGCGCCATCCGCCAGTAGACTTCTCGACCATTACAGGGTTTGCAACCCATCTTTGATAGCGCACCTCGTGCAATATGCCTGCTTTAAGTAACTCGCACACTTGTTCATTCATAGCTTTTGTCTTGTCGGATGCTAAGCTGCGCTTTCTCTAGACCTTGGGTTCAACAGATGGATATGTGTTTAAGCAATGCTCTGTGATGCCGCGTGGGATGCCTGTCATATCAGACGGGGTCCAGGTGACAATGTCCATGTTTCGGAACAGTAACTGGTTGAGGTGTGTCCTGATATTTGGTGAAATTGTGTGGCCAATTATCACCGTTTTCTCGGGGTATTTGTGGTTCAAGACCCATTTTTCTGGTTCTGTTGTTGAGACCTTAGTTGCTTTGACTGGGCGCGCGTCTTCTGCTGACATCACCTCTTTCTTTGAATAGATGCTGGCTACCCCCGTTTCGGTCGGGAAACCGATGGCTGAATGTGGCGTGGAAGTCACCATATTCATTTCTCCCTAGGTTTCTCTGCCAATTAGAACACCATGCCTTGACTTAACTGGCATCACCATGAAGTTGACGGTCGTAGTTCTTGAATGCTTCCCATCAGACAGTGTGACGGGGAAGCTAATTTGTCCCAATGGGAAGACTGTCTCATTGCAGAATCTGGACAGAGGATAATCAACATGCTCAAGACGCGCTTTATCTTCTGGATCAAACTGGTTGAAACATTGTTCATAAATGATGTCAGCTGTACTTCCTGGATCAATGAAGACGTATTCAGTTTCATAGTGTCCTATGATGCTAGTGATGACCACGGGGCGCGTAGCGCGTGGTCCCCCGCGCACCACTAGAAAAATGACTTGTTGTTCTTGCCATGCTGGTTCAAACGGGCGCTTTCCCTTGTTTCTTGCGTTGTGCCTTGGTCTATCGACCATGTGAGTTTCGAGGCGCCTAACCTTCTTCTGGTTTCCATCACCATTCCTTTGAATTTGGCGCGTTTCTTTGCGCACATTCTTCACCAGGTGGCTTAACTTGCCGTTCTTTAAAGCCTTCTTGATCTCTTGCCTTAAACTGATACAGTCATCTGTCAAATGACCTGTATCCTTGTGAAAATCGCAGTAAAGATTGGGGTCTTGCCCCTTCTTGTTAGTCATTGGCTTGGGCACTTTAAAATCGTGGTTCTCCGTCATAAGCACTTCCTTCGGCGTCTTAGTGAGCGGAGTCCAATGTTTTTCTGGGTTCTCATTCTTCACTGCTTTATGGTAGCCAATGCGATCAATTGTGTCTCGTGCGTCTTCTTTGAAGCGAGACCTTTCTTCATAACCGCTGGATTGGCTTGCTTTCCATCCAGGGTTTTTGTTTCTGTTTCGCTTGCTGTTGTCGTGGGAGTTCGCTCTTGAAAAACGATCATCGGTGTAAGCACTTTTGGTTCCTGCCAATGATTCTTCAGTCTGCTCTATAATCTTTGTAGCTTCCATGAGTTTGTCCCATTCTTTGGGCATACCATCCTTTCCTGTGATAGTCCTAATTAGACTATCACAACGGATGGCCTTTTTGAAGTGGGCACGCATTAATTGTTCACTTACACCTCCAATCTCTAAACACTCCTTATTGAAGCGAGTGATGAAATCTTCTAACCCCTCGTTTTCTCTGCACCAGATGCCCGTTACTTCGGATGTATCGCGTTGATACCGTCTCTGTTGGCTGAAATGGGCTACAAATTGGTCTCTGAAGTCGACCCATGACTTGATTTTTCCTGGAGGAAGGCTGTCGAACCATGCGCGAGCAGCTCCCATGAAAGTTTGGATGAACAGATGGCACCACATTGGCATGGTCCATTGTCCTAAAACACCCACGCTTGTAAATACTCGGACATGATCATCGGGGTCAGTGAGACCGTTGAACTTTCCTTCTGTTGGAGGTAGCTTTGCTTTTTCTAGCGGGGGTAGAGCGATGCTTCGGATAAACTTGAGTGTTCGGCAGCTTCTGCTGGTCTGTAAACGAGGCTGAAATCCCACTCTGCTTCTTCGTTGTAGGCGGCGCATGGCCTTTTCCTGTAAGACTCATGATTTTTCTTTAAACGGTTGAAGACTGAAGAACCTTCATCATCTTGCCAAGTAGGATCATCCGGATCTGTTTCGTCCCATTCGTTGTTCATGTTGCGCGGCCCTAGCCGGCTATGAACTGGGCGCCCGTGTTGCGCATTAGAAGGATGGTCAAAGTAACTGCCTGTCTCCCCGTATGTATCGCGCGTGTCGTGCATGCTTTGTCTTCTTTGGGGAGGAGGTCTTGTGAACTGCCCTTGGATGTTTTGCTGAGGGGGTGTCTGGCGTACCCCCTGCGTTGGACCTGGTGGTGTAACCAAGGATGGTTTCGCTTGAAGAATCGCCTGTTGTGTACTTAAAGACTGATAAGCATCATTTATAGTAGCAATCTGATTGGCATACCAGGAAGTGAGGGTTTCGCCTTCCAGCAGCCCCAATAGCGTTGAAATGTTTGGATTCGGAGCTGGGTTTAACGGTCCAGCAACATTACTCGATGGGGTACCCGTTTGAGTGATACGAGTGATGCCCACGTGGGGTCCACCTGTGTTTGTTCCTTCGTGTCACACCCCGACCGCGTAAAACAACAAATCGCGGCGGAAACATCGGGGCGTGTTGCAACAGAATTAATGTTTCATAACCATGGATATCAAAAGTGTTTCGTTTTATTAAACATTGAATAATTACATCGTTTGGAAATCTAAATACACAATTTAAACATAATCTATCATTGTTATTGAGTCACTAAGGCCTTGTCCAGTCCTATGTGAGCATGCATCTTATCAATCGATATCATTCAACAATACCTGAAACATATGTGAAAACGAGGTCAGCAAAGAAATGCTGGCGAGTACATAGGTTTTGTGAAAATAACATTCATGACTTCTGTTTAAGAAAATGTTTAGTCATGAACCTTGTAATTTGCTTTGTCTTTGTAAATCATTTGAAAAATAATAAGTTCAGGTGATATGTATAAATAAGAGAATAATGCATGATGAAATGAATAACCATGTAAAATGAGTTTGTATAAGAAAAGTTGTTTGTAAATAAATGTCTTGTGAAAAGTATGTTACTTGTATAAAATGTTCTATGTCTCAAACTGAAATGATTCAAATAACGCTACAATATGTAATACCATACAAACACTTATATATAGGAAGTACCAGCGGCGTATCCACCATGCTTGTATCATATTACACACACACCGTTACTCAAATCACTTACCCAAACAAACCACCAATGTAAGATGTCCATGTTTAAACAAATTGTCAAATGTATTGAATAATATAACAAAATGTTTATGTTAAGATGTAAATCATGTCATGTATAATCAATGTCAAAAGTGTTTGTGTTAAATGTAAACCATGTAATGTGTAACCAAAATGATATGTATGGCTAGTGGAATGCATCAACTAAACCATAGGAGAAACGCACAAAACAAAGTATTGAAGTAAAACTTGGTTTAAATCAATACTATGTTTCGTGGAAATGCATGATCAAATGTAAATCATGTCCAAATGTTTACCCAATCGTTAAACCATCTTGTTTTAATCGTTCAAATCGTTCTTGTTTTAATTGTTCAAATCGTTCTTGTTTTAATTGTGAAACTACTTAATGGTCGATTCTCTAATAACATTCAAACCTTCTTGACTCGTTCCTCGTTCCAACTCGCTCTCGTTCTCGTTCTTAACAAACCCTTACCAAAGGGTAAATTAATAATTACAGATTCAGTCATTACCCAAAATATCCACACATAACCATGGGTATAGAGAATAACGGGATTTGTCAGATCCTATGGTACCATAACCTAATACTGGTCGGCTTGATCATTGCTAATGAATGTCATTGGTTATGTAACTACAACCAACAAGTTCGTTCACTTTATTGAAATCGTTCTTGAAACTATTGTAATTGTTTTTGAAACTATTGTTATTGTTTTTGAAACCATTGTTATCGTTCTTGAAACTATTGTTATCGTTCTTGATACTACATTGTAATTGTTTTTGAAACCATTGTAATTGTTTTTGAAACCATTGTAATCGTTCTTGAAATCATTGTTAAGATATTTAGCACATATGAGTCACCCCAAAACAGTTGAAAACAGTAAAAGAGGGGAATAATGTACTCGCCTGAGAATGCTTAGAGGTCTTGAACAACAACCAAACAAAGCTAGAGGGAGCACGGAATCAGTCGGCAATCTAAAACTATATAAATAAACCGGACTTAAATCGGGAGATCGGATAGGATGAGGCTTGGTAAACCAAATGAGTGTTGGAACTCATATGATATGCTTTAACAAGGCCTACATACTACAATGAAACCAAACCTAAGTGCTTTCGACCCATCGCGACCCATTAAGGTAGCTTATGCTACTTTAACGCGTCGTGCGCGTGAAACGCGTTCGGACCGTCTAACTAGTCCTATGACAAGTGTTATATGCCTAAACATGTTACATAATCAGTTATGTGACAAAAGTTTAGGTTACATATGCTTAATTACCAATTATACATGAAAAGGGTATTCTGGTAATTTACCTAAGGCATATAAACTACCTATCATGCAACTACTTAAACGAAGCGACCATAAGGTATAACCTCGGAAGGTTATTCCCTATCTACTATGGTCACCTAATGTGTTTGGTCGGATCCTAATGATCGACCAAATAGGTCGGGTTCGAGGTATAAGCGATTTATTAGATCGCTTACCCTACGACCCTAGACAACGTGGTAATCAGTAGGCATAGTCCCAAGGGACTATAACCAACGTGATTACACTCACGTTGCGAAGTTCAAACGAACTTCGCATTGACCATAAACTGGTCAATGCAGAAAGTCAAACAAAGTTTGACTTTCAGACTCTAAAGACTCGAAAAGCAATAAAAGAACGAAAGGATACTTACGAAGGGTCCCCGAATGCTAATCCCGATCCAAGAACTCAGGTATGAAACAAAGGTTTCAACTTAGAGCTCTCAAATCAGAATTCTTGTAAGAAATGAGGTTGGGGTGATGGGGTATTTATAGTATTCGGAGAACCGTTAAGATCGTTTCATGGAAAACGTGCCATGATCCAAGGCGTACACTTGTCGGAACCTTATGGTGGCTGAAATTAGGTTCTTATCTGCTGACTAGACGATTGAGAATGTGTGGATGTGGATCGAACAGCTGGAACCTGCTGTTAAATACACTTAATCTGGTCAGAAGGACTGACGTGGGCCGCCTAAGGATGTTAAGAAACTGAGGCGGGCCTCCTAGGAGCCACAGATCAGAAAAAGTTTCAGAAATGACAGTTTCAGTCCCTGCACGTGTTTAAGCCCATTTCCGGCACTTCTAAGGCCCGTAAAGCCAACTTTAAGGCCCTAAAATGTTTCCTAAACATTGTGGACATGAAACATGCTCAAAAATATGCCGGGTGTTGGTTCGTTTGGTCGTACGAACGCGATGTTCGCTTAATTACGACGGAATGCGCATAAGCACGAAAAACGATCCAAAAGACGCGACGAATGGATTTTTCTTAAGCAAAACACTAAAGAATAATATAGTCATGCTTACATAAATTTTTGGATGTCCGGATGTATTCAGAACGTAAGTTATGCGCGAAAATGCAAACTTGTGCACTTTTTGACACTTTTAGTCCCTGAATGACACAAAAGTTTATTTCAGCATACCGAACACCTCAAAGCCTATTTCTAAGCTATGTGAAGGGTATTTATGGTATGTTTAACTTATGGTCATGCTCCGGAATGTCTGTTACAGTTCAAATTGGCATACTTTCGCAGTTTGTCAACTTTAGTCCCTGTAAGTGAAATAACTTGTTTTTAGCCATACCAAAGCCTTTAAAACTTATCTCTAAGTTATGTAAAGGTTATTTAAGGTATGTTAAGCCTATGTCACTATTCCGGAGTGTTTGTTGCATTAAACTGGTTATATTTACGCATCGGTGCGCGTATAACCTTCCAGAAAGCGATTTAGAGTTTGGAGTTGAACAAAAATTGATATGTGCTAATGATACACATATTTTTACAAATCCCAAGTATGAAATGTAATATTTCATTGGTTTGGTATTTGTTTGATGGCCGTGAAGGCACAGGTGTTACAGTCTCCCCTACTTTAGGAAATTTCGTCCCGAAATTTATTTAGAGGAAACTTGTGAGAGCTTGAAAACATGGAGTTGAAAAAAAATCGAACAACATTGGTTAGGGTTCTGAACTTCTAGTAATCTTTAATAACATCATGATTGCAATGTAAGAGGGATACTTATATACAAGTATATAAAGCGTCATTGGTGCGTCCACCGTACCTCCATTACATCGTTCTCATTTCGTTATTTTTGTCACTATCGGTTCTTACACATAATAAATCTTACTGTGATTACCGTGCACTGAATCTCACAATTATGTACGCGTCCATAGTTAGACAATTCCTTGCATAGTTCACACAGTCTATTTTATAATGTGTAGGGGAAAACCAAATGAATAATCCTGTGATGAGTGTGATTAGACCACCATAGAGTCCTTTTTAATTAAATCAATAAATGATATAAATAGACTATTAAGGAGTCTGTTCAGCTACATCACTAGATGTCGTTCTTTAACCAAATTGTGAAACAATCTTTTAGATTAGACCACTAAAAGGATCTCTTATGAATCATGGAATGGTACTATATAACCCAAGGGTCTTAACTACCACATAGAAGCCCATAAGGATTTAAGGTAGTACCTTTTGAACATCCTAATATGAATCCCTCATATGAAGATATGAAAGATTCTATGAGGATTTGAAAATCGTACCACACAAAAACATAGAGGAGAACACATAAACACATAATCGCATAATCGCATAATCGCACACTCGTATTATTGTTTAAATTGACCTTTAAATTTGTTATCTTTGGACACGGGTATTTAAAGCATACAAGGAGTCAAATCCTTAATTGCAGCAATTTGGATGAATCCACATGAATACCCTGCTTGTTGACTACATGGCCCAAAAACTGAACTTCTTTAAGCAAAAATTTCCTCTTGGAGGATTTAGCGAAAAGTTTGTTCCTTCTTTAAGGGTTCCAGTGTCAATGAAGGTGTTGATCGTGATCGGCTCGGGACATGAATAGATCAAGATGTCATTAATAACAATGACGAACTGATCCAAATAAGGCTTGCAGACTTTATTTATTAAGTCCTTGAGGATGGCTGGAGCATTTGTCAACCCAAAAGGCATGACTGTAAACTCGTAATGGCCATACTTCGTGCAGAAAACCGTTTTGGGAATATCTTCTTCGAGAATACAAAGTTGATGATACCCAAAATGCAAATCGATCTTGGAAAAGCATGAAACGCTATGCAGTTGATCGGAGAAATCGTTGATTTAAGGTAGGGGATATCGATTCTTGATGGTAAGCTTACTAGGCTTACGTTAATCGATATACATTCGAAAAGATCCATTTTTCTTTTCACAAGGAGAACAGGAATTTCTCCAAGGTGAAAAGTTCGGACGGATGAATCCTTTATCAGACAACTCTTGAAGCTGTTTTGATAATTCTTGTATCTCGAACGGTGCAAGACGATAAGATACTTTAGATTTAAAAGAAACAAGTGTTTGAGGTTCTTAGGGAGATCTCAAGTGATCGTAAAAATGACAGAACCACACGAGTAGTTTTGTCTTTGTGTTGACATCACAAGGTTGAATCAAACATTCATACAATTGCATTAGTTATAAAATAAAACCACAAAGTTTTATTTATATAACAACCGCATTGTCTTTAAATGTTACAAGATACCAACCAGAGGAAAAAAAAACAAAATACTAATTGTTCCCTCCTTCATCATTGAGTGCCTCATTGATGTTAAACACTCGACCACGTGCTGGATTCACATTGACGTTGACATTCGCATTTGGGTTTGCGTTAGCATTTGCATTCACCAGTCTTGGGCAGTTGTGGCGGAAGTGACCAATCTCTCCGCAGTTGAAACATGAACCCAGTGGGAATCTCACAGCATTCCCTTGAACCAGAGCTTGAACCTGAGCAGCCTGATTTTGTCCCAAACGACAAACTTTGGCCAAATGCCCAAGTTTACCACACGTCGTGCATTGCCAGCAAGCTTGTTGTATCGCGTGATGACCGTTGCAGCGTGCACAATGAGGTGCGGTACCGGCATATGCTTTCTTTGCAGGTGGCTGAGCTGGTGGGTTCCGCGGGTTCTGAGCAGTCTGTGCTGTAACAGCAAAGTTCTGACCACCCTTTCGTTTTCTTGATTTCTTTGACGTCTCACCTTCCTTTCCCTTCTTGTTTTGACCTTTCTTGCTATCCTCCTTGTCAGACCCCTGCTTCTTACCCTTGTCACCCTTTCTGTGTAACTTATTCTTCCGAATCTGCGACTCAGTCAATGTCGCAGATAACTCGATCGCCTGACGGAGTGTGGCAGGGTTACTACCAGTAAGGATGTCTTGTACCGAGTCAGGTAGGCCGTCGATGTATCTTTCGATAGCCTTGTCGAGTGGGGTAACCATTGTCGGGCAAAGCAGACTCAACTCCTCAAACCTATCAGTATACGCCCTGTGTTCACCACTATCTTGCTTCAGCTCATCAAATTCCTTCTCCAAAGCTCGCTGTTCATGACGAGGACATAATTCCCTCATCATAAGGGCCCTAAGTTCCGCCCATGTCTGTGCTAGAGCAACTTCTGCACCACGATCCCTCATAATCCCGTTCCACCATGTGAGAGCCCTCTTCTAAAACACACTCGAAGAAAACTCGACCTTGCGATTGTCAGGACACCGCACGTGGCGGAAAGTATTCTCAATGCTCTCGAACCATTGAAGAAGCCCAGTCGCTCCTTCAGAACCACTAAACTTGAGTGGTTTAGCTTGGTTAAAATCCTTGTATTTGCATAGAACATTGTTGTTGTTGTTGGCTTGGTTCCATTGAGCAAAGAGGTTTGGGAATTGAGCAGTCATTTGCTGCGCAATGATTTCTGCCAATTCGGCAGTCTCTATCTGGCTTTCCCGTCGAGGAGGCATTCTAAAAGAGGAAACATGAAAGGAAACGAGAGAGAGAATTAGACAAAAAGAATGAGATGAAACAAATCTGATGAAAGCAAGGATAGTGGTCATTTGTTTGTTACTACAAAGCAACAAACGACCTCGGTGATTAATCAAAGTAAATAGGTCAAAAATAATGTATCGCGAAGACATGCTCGCCTATAAGTGAACACTCATCCCAAGAATTCCCAGGTAAGCACAACTGGTCTCGCGTCTGATGAGATATATACGAAGTGCTTGCCTAGACAGAAAACCCAGAATACAGGCATTCACCCTTCCAGTTTGCACGTGTTCACATTATTTAAAACCCAAAACCTTGAAGAGATTTTGAAAATTCAAAGGGGTTCAAAACCATATAACAGAGGGTTCAAAACCTTACAATAGAGGGTTCAAAACCTTGTAATCAATCATCCTAGAACAGATGATTAGTTTTCAAAGCGGTTTTGAAATTTTTGTTCTGGTTGTGGTCGTCGCCTAAGGATAGGTGACGGTATTGTTTTATGACTAAACGCAAGTAAACTCGCGTTAGGGTCCTAAGAAGGTTATAGACTAGGTCAAAGCATTACTAATAACCTAATTCCCTATAACCATTGGCTCTGATACCATCTTTTTTGTCACACCCCGACCGCGTAAAACAACAAATCGCGGCGGAAACATCGGGGCGTGTTGCAACAGAATTAATGTTTCATAACCGTGGATATCAAAAGTGTTTCGTTTTATTAAACATTGAATAATTACATCGTTTGGAAATCTAAATACACAATTTAAACATAATCTATCATTGTTATTGAGTCACTAAGGCCTTGTCCAGTCCTATGTGAGCATGCATCTTATCAATCGATATCATTCAACAATACCTGAAACATATGTGAAAACGAGGTCAGCAAAGAAATGCTGGCGAGTACATAGGTTTTGTGAAAATAAGATTCATGACTTCTGTTTAAGAAAATGTTTAGTCATGAACCTTGTAATTTGCTTTGTCTTTGTAAATCATTTGAAAAATAATAAGTTCAGGTGATATGTATAAATAAGAGAATAATGCATGATTAAATGAATAACCATGTAAAATGAGTTTGTATAAGAAAAGTTGTTTGTAAATAAATGTCTTGTGAAAAGTATGTTACTTGTATAAAATGTTCTATGTCTCAAACTGAAATGATTCAAATAACGCTACAATATGTAATACCATACAAACACTTATATATAGGAAGTACCAGCGGCGTATCCACCATGCTTGTATCATATTACACACACACCGTTACTCAAATCACTTACCCAAACAAACCACCAATGTAAGATGTCCATGTTTAAACAAATTGTCAAATGTATTGAATAATATAACAAAATGTTTATGTTAAGATGTAAATCATGTCATGTATAATCAATGTCAAAAGTGTTAGTGTTAAATGTAAACCATGTAATGTGTAACCAAAATGATATGTATGGCTAGTGGAATGCATCAACTAAACCATAGGAGAAACGCACAAAACAAAGTATTGAAGTAAAACTTGGTTTAAATCAATACTATGTTTCGTGGAAATGCATGATCAAATGTAAATCATGTCCAAATGTTTACCCAATCGTTAAACCATCCTGTTTTAATCGTTCAAATCGTTCTTGTTTTAATTGTTCAAATCGTTCTTGTTTTAATTGTGAAACTACTTAATGGTCGATTCTCTAATAACATTCAAACCTTCTTGACTCGTTCCTCGTTCCAACTCGCTCTCGTTCTCGTTCTTAACAAACCCTTACCAAAGGGTAAATTAATAATTACAGATTCAGTCATTACCCAAAATATCCACACATAACCATGGGTATAGAGAATAACGGGATTTGTCAGATCCTATGGTACCATAACCTAATACTGGTCGGCTTGATCATTGCTAATGAATGTCATTGGTTATGTAACTACAACCAACAAGTTCGTTCACTTTATTGAAATCGTTCTTGAAACTATTGTAATTGTTTTTGAAACTATTGTTATTGTTTTTGAAACCATTGTTATCGTTCTTGAAACTATTGTTATCGTTCTTGATACTACATTGTAATTGTTTTTGAAACCATTGTAATCGTTCTTGAAATCATTGTTAAGATATTTAGCACATATGAGTCACCCCAAAACAGTTGAAAACAGTAAAAGAGGGGAATAATGTACTCGCCTGAGAATTCTTAGAGGTCTTGAACAACAACCAAACAAAGCTAGAGGGAGCACGGAATCAGTCGGCAATCTAAAACTATATAAATAAACCGGACTTAAATCGGGAGATCGGATAGGATGAGGCTTGGTAAACCAAATGAGTGTTGGAACTCATATGATATGGTTTAACAAGGCCTACATACTACAATGAAACCAAACCTAAGTGCTTTCGACCCATCGCGACCCATTAAGGTAGCTTATGCTACTTTAACGCGTCGTGCGCGTGAAACGCGTTCGGACCGTCTAACTAGTCCTATGACAAGTGTTATATGCCTAAACATGTTACATAATCAGTTATGTGACAAAAGTTTAGGTTACATATGCTTAATTACCAATTATACATGAAAAGGGTATTCTGGTAATTTACCTAAGGCATATAAACTACCTATCATGCAACTACTTAAACGAAGCGACCATAAGGTATAACCTCGGAAGGTTATTCCCTATCTACTATGGTCACCTAATGTGTTTGGTCGGATCCTAATGATCGACCAAATAGGTCGGGTTCGAGGTATAAGCGATTTATTAGATCGCTTACCCTACGACCCTAGACAACGTGGTAATCAGTAGGCATAGTCCCAAGGGACTATAACCAACGTGATTACACTCACGTTGCGAAGTTCAAACGAACTTCGCATTGACCATAAACTGGTCAATGCAGAAAGTCAAACAAAGTTTGACTTTCAGACTCTAAAGACTCGAAAAGCAATAAAAGAACGAAAGGATACTTACGAAGGGTCCCCGAATGCTAATCCCGATCCAAGAACTCAGGTATGAAACAAAGGTTTCAACTTAGAGCTCTCAAATCAGAATTCTTGTAAGAAATGAGGTTGGGGTGATGGGGTATTTATAGTATTCGAAGAACTGTTAAGATCGTTTCATGGAAAACGTGCCATGATCCAAGGCGTACACTTGTCGGAACCTTATGGTGGCTGAAATTAGGTTCTTATCCGCTGACTAGACGATTGAGAATGTGTGGATGTGGATCGAACAGCTGGAACCTGCTGTTAAATACACTTAATCTGGTCAGAAGGACTGACGCGGGCCGCCTAAGGATGTTAAGAAACTGAGGCGGGCCGCCTAGGAGCCACAGATCAGAAAAAGTTTCAGAAATGACAGTTTCAGTCCCTGCACGTGTTTAAGCCCATTTCCGGCACTTCTAAGGCCCGTAAAGCCAACTTTAAGGCCCTAAAATGTTGCCTAAACATTGTGGACATGAAACATGCTCAAAAATATGCCGGGTGTTGGTTCGTTTGGTCGTACGAACGCGATGTTTGCTTAATTACGACTGAATGCGCATAAGCACGAAAAACGATCCAAAAGACGCGACGAATGGATTTTTCTTAAGCAAAACACTAAAGAATAATATAGTCATGCTTACATAAATTTTTGGATGTCCGGATGTATTCAGAACGTAAGTTATGCGCGAAAATGCAAACTTGTGCACTTTTTGACACTTTTAGTCCCTGAATGACACAAAAGTTTATTTTAGCATACCGAACACCTCAAAGCCTATTTCTAAGCTATGTGAAGGGTATTTATGGTATGTTTAACTTATGTTCATGCTCCAGAATGTCTGTTACAGTTCAAATTGGCATACTTTCGCAGTTTGTCAACTTTAGTCCCTGTAAGTGAAATAACTTGTTTTTAGCCATACCAAAGCCTTTAAAACTTATCTCTAAGTTATGTAAAGGTTATTTAAGGTATGTTAAGCCTATTTCACTATTCCGGAGTGTTTGTTGCATTAAACTGGTTATATTTACGCATCGGTGCGCGTATAACCTTCCAGAAAGCGATTTAGAGTTTGGAGTTGAACAAAAATTGATATGTGCTAATGATACACATATTTTTACAAATCCCAAGTATGAAATGCAATATTTCATTGGTTCGGTATTTGTTTGATGGCCGTGAAGGCACAGGTGTTACACTTCGCCTTCGGCTATCTCGTCAGTAGGATGGAGTTAGATGTGCGAGTTGTCCTCCCCCATTCCTACTTAAGAGGCAGTGCCGAAGCCAATATCAGGAATTCCCTGACCAGTCATGATCGAAAGAATGCAAAAAACTCAGAAAAAAGAAGATGAAGTGATTGTAAAAAATCGGTGGGTGCCAATGAAGAAACACAGAACTAATTTTAGGTTATTAGTTGGGTTTATGTTTCAAACATGAGGGTTAATCTTCTTAAATCTTTTCCAAGCACAAATGTGATTCTTCCTTCCTGCAAAACAGCAACACCGTTAGCTCGTTAAGAGGGGAATATGGGGGTTTCCCTCTTAACCAGACTCCGGCGTGAGAATAAGTAACCGTTTTGAGGATAATTAAGTGTGTGTTTAGAGTGAGAGTAGAGAGAACGGAATGTTTCACCTGTGGTATGAAGGTCCCTACTTATAGCCGGAGTGGTGTAGGAGGAGATGCTCTGATGGGCCTCGGGCTAGAAGGCGACAACAAGGAATATCATGTTTGTCTCGCTGGTGTCGACAGTTAGTGGCTTCTAGAAGATCTTTGGTGCTGGCGCACCTTGATTGGAGCCACGTGTCAGGGTTGTCGACTCTGTTGCCCTTCTGACATCAGCAGGTGAGTGGAGATCATGAGCCGGTTGTCACCGCCTCTTGATTGGTGCCACGTCGGTGTCCTTATGTACCTTCTGTCACCTGCATGATCGTGAATCGTGTAGCACGATAAGGTAACGTCTGCTAGACGCTGATTGGCTCAGAGTTCTGCCACTCGTACCTTTGATGCTCCTTGAAGTGGCCCTGCGCCGCTGCTCTCGCACGACCTTTGGTTTGTGTCCAAGTGGTCGGCGCAAGGCTCAGGGATTGAGGACCTTTATTCAGGATGCTAAGGGTAGAAACTGACGTTATTCCTTGCTTGCACCTCGCGCGCGGCCTTGATGTTGACAAAGTAGCTCGGGCAAGGTATGAAGAATACTCAGTTTATAGAATAAGGAGTATGGTTCAGCGCGCGAGCTGATTGGTCTGCGCGGATTTTTGGGACCATACCCCTTCAACAACTAAGCACCATTAATCTAGTTTGGACCTAGGTACAAGTGGTTAGATCTAATGGGATTTGGTGAGCCCCACTCTTGGTTGTGGACCCATACAGAAGAGTGCGTTTGTGTCCCAGTCGATGGTAGTCGACACAAAATCTTCTAGGTTTAGGTTGCTTCCTAATTCGTCACACATATTAATGTCCTTGCTAAACATTAATGATCAACGATTTCATTGATGCTTTACATACTACATCTTTAGATACTGGTTTTCATCTTATACAACTCACATTTTACGGATACATTTTACACAACTCACATCTTACAGATACATTTTATACAACTCACATCTTACAGATACATTTTATACAACCCACATTTTACAGATACATTTTATACAACCCACATTGTACAGATACATCTTATACAACTAAACTGCATGAACTCGCCAACTTGTGTTGAAGTTTTCAACTTAATATGTATTTCAGGTAATTAGTGGACCATGTCGGGGATTTCAGACAAGAAAACAAGTATCAAGACTCCATGCCACCATTTGAAGGGTTTGTCCGTTATATGCAGCCTCTTTGCGGTGATATAGTGGTCAAAGCCTTAACAATTTAGAACTTGCATTTTAATGTATTAAACAATGACACTCTACTTTCAGTTAATGGTTTGTAACCGATACACTTAAACTTATGTTGTGTTATTTTGGAACAATTGTGGAAATGGAATTGGGGCATGTTTTTATTCATTTAGTATGTTCACTTATATTGTTATGCAATGAGAACCGATCAGATCACACCTCGCGCTTCCGCTACGAGCGGGTGTGACACCAGCAAGTACAGCACAGCCCCAGGAGCAAGTTACAGATTACATTCCTCCAGTTCCATATCCGAGCAGACTGGAGAAGCAGAAGAACGATGAACAACATGGTAAGTTTTTAGAAATGTTTAAACAATTACATATAAACACATCATTTGTTGAGGCGTTGGCTCAAATGCCTAAATACGCAAATTTCTTAAAAGACATCCTCACAAACAAGCAGAAACTTGAAAGTTTGTCTTGTGTGTTGATGAATAAAAACTCTTTAGCCCTTCTCCTAAATTGATTACCTGAAAAGGTGGGAGATCCAGGCAGTTTTACTCTTCCCTGCCTCATTGGCAGCATGTCTGTCAGTCACGCATTAGCTGATTTAGGAACTAGCATAAACCTTATGCCTTATAAGGTTTTTGCTAAATTAGATCTAGGTGAACCTTCACCCACTAGAATGAGCATTCGACTTGCAGATCCTTCAATCAAGTATCCGCGTGGATTCGTTGAAAATATGCTTGTTAAAATCGACAAATTCGTGTTTCCCGTGGATTTTGTTATTTTAGACATGGACGAAGATTAAAAAGTGCCATTAATACTTGGACGCCCGTTCCTCAATACTGCGAGGACGATTGTTGATGTGGCAACTGGCCAAATCACGCTCCGACTAAATGACGAGCACGTGACTTTTGATATTAAAAGATCAATGCAACATCCGCAAAGTCACGATGACATGCTTTACTATGTCGACACTTGTGTAAGCTCTCATTTCCAAGGCACGATTGAAGAAATTGATACGGACACATATCTATCGTCTGAGAACCTAGATGGTATTTCACAGGAGGGCCACGAAGATGAGCAGCCGGTTTGTCAAATAGGTGATGATGGTTCCCAAAGTCCAGATCAATTTGTGGAGATTTCGTGAAGTTGAAGAAAATTCAAAACCTTTGGTTGAAGATCCACCGTATTTGGAGTTAAAAGAACTCCCACCGCATCTCGAGTATGCAGTTCTGGACGAGGAGTGTCGCTTGCCAGTCATCATTTCAGTATCTTTAGCAAAAGAGGAAAAGAAATAGCTTCTCGAGGTTCTAAAGCTCCACAAGAAAGCCATGGCGTTGAAGATTATGGATATCAAAGGCATTAATCCTTCTTTTTGTACTCATAAGATTCTAATGGAAGACGATTACAAGCTTAATGCACAACATCAAAGGCGTTTGAATCCGAATATGTAAGACGTGGTGAAGAAAGAAGTAATCAAGTTGTTAGATGCAGGGCTGATCTATCCTATATTTGATTCTGTTTGGGTAAGTGCAGTGCAAGTAGTACCCAAGAAAGGTGGTATTACTGTAGTTCCAAACGATAGGAATGAACTTATTCCTACCCGTACCGTCACCGGATGACGAGTTTGCATCGATTATCGCAAACTCAACGATGCCACCCATAAGGACCACTTCCTGCTACCATTTCATCAACAAGATGTGTTGGTGCATAGATGTTTGTTAACTTCGTCTTTATAGAGTCTTGTATCTAGATAGGATAAACCAGTGTTCAGCAGGTCGGAAAACAGGTTTTGGATGTTAAAGGGTAATTTCCCACGAAATTACACAAGGGTAATTTCGCACGATATTAGTAATTTCGCTTGAAGGTAATTTCGTGTGAACGGGTTCGTGCGAAATTAGCTGCCCTATATATATCCAACCTGCTGATTCATTTGGTACGAAATTAACTTTTCCGATTCAGAGCCGAGGTGCTTCCAGTTTGTCAAACGATCTGTAAAAGCTTTGGAATCATTAATAAGAAGATAATTGGGGGAATTCAAGCTGTATTACGTTGATATCATTGATTCCGCCTTTGATATTGATGCTAAACTCTTCTGATTGACTCGTTCCGGTCACACGACGATCCAACAAGATGTTGGAACGTCTATCGGGGAAGTCATTTTTCTGTTTTCTGGATGGGTTTTCAGGAAATTTTCAAATTCCTATCGCTCCTGAGGACCAGGAAAAGACTACTTTCACATGTCCTTTCGGCACATTCGCCTACCGGCGTATGCCTTTTGGGCTGTGTAATGCACCAGCCACATTTCAACGCTGCATGGTAGCCATTTTCCATGACATGATTGAAGACTCCATGGAAGTATTCATGGATGATTTCTCTGTTTTCAGGAGTTCTTTCAATCAATGTCTTGGAAATCTAAAAAGAATGTTAATGAGATGTGAGGAAACTAATCTTGTGCTTAACTGGGAGAAATGCCACTTCATGGTGAAGGAAAGGGTAGTTCTCGGGCACAAGATCTCTGAAGCCGGGTTGGAAGTTGATCTAGCAAAAGTGGACATCATTTCTAAACTTCCTCCCCCTACCTCGGTTAGAGCAATCAGAAGTTTCCTGGGTCATGCAGGGTTCTATAGGCGATTCATAACTTTTCAAAAATAGCAAGACCTATGACCCGTTTGTTAGAAAAAGACGCTCCATTTGTTTTTTCAGACGAATGCATGAAGGCATTCAAACAACTGAAGAAGAGGCTTATTGAAACCCCTATTCTAGTTGCACCAGATTGGGCGTTGGCATTTGAGATAATGTGCGACGCAAGTGATTTCGCAATAGGAGCAGTCTTAGGACAGCGAAGGGAGAAGCATTTCCATCCTATTTACTATGCCAGCAAAACTCTACATGATGCTCAAGAAAATTACATGACTAAAGAGAAAGAGCTTCTGGCAGTAGTTTATGCTTTCAACAAATTCAGGTCGTACCTTGTGTTGTCCAAAACAATAGTATATACAGATCATGTAGCTATTAAATACCTTTTTAGCAAACAAGACGCAAAACCACGTCTTATCAGATGGATCTTGTTATTACAAGAATTTGACATTGAGATCCAAGACAAAAAGGGTGCTTTGAATGTTGCAGTCGACCATCTCATGAGACTTGAGCATAGAAATTCTGAAAATTCGCTGGAGGAACCAATCAATAACAATTTCCCCCACGAATTCCTTTTAAGTATCGAGATGAATAACGAGTCACCTTGGTTCGCCGACTTCGCAAACTACCTCGCATGTGGAATCCTAATCAAAGGATTATCATATCAGCAAAAGAGGAAGTTCTTTGCAGACTTAAAATAGTATATTTGGGACGAACCATATTTGTTTAGAGTCGGAGCCGATTAGGTGATCTGAAGATGTGTATTTGGAGATAAGGCAGCTAGCATTCTGCGTCATTGTCACGAGGGGCCAATCGGAGATCATCATGGAGCTAATTACACTGCAAAGAAAGTGTTGGACTCCGGATTTTACTGGCCCACCATCTTTCGTGACGCGCATAAATGGGTTAGAGCATGTGATGCTTACCAGAGGGTAACAAATATATCCGCACGCAATGAAATGCCTCAACATCCAATGCAAGTCTGTGAAGTCTTTGATGTATGGGGTATCGACTTCATGGGTCCATTTCTAGCCTCACGAGGTAACAAATACATCCTAGTTGCAGTTGACTACGTGTCAAAATGGGCTGAAGCACAAGCTTTGCCCACAAACGATGCTAGGGTGGTTGTGAGGTTCTTAAAGAGTTTGTTTTCCCAATTTGGTGCTCCAAAATCACTAATCAGTAACCGAGGAACGCATTTTTGTAATGCGCAGTTAGAAAGAGCCTTGTCCCGTTATGGTGTTCATCATAGATTGGCTACGCCATACCACCTTCAAACGAGCGGGCAAGTAGAGGTCACGAATCAGGGTTTGAAAAGAATCCTTGAATGATCCATTAGTCGGAACTAAAAGGATTGGTCAGACAAGTTAGATGGCGCTCTGTGGGCTTTCAGAACATCATTCAAGACACCTATCGGGACCACTCCCTTTAGGTTGATTTACGGAAAAGCCTGTCATCTACCAGTCGAGCTAGAATACAAGGCATTCTAGGCCTTGAAAACGACAAATATGGATTTGAAAAGCGGAGGTGAAGCCCGTTTTCTACAAATCCACGAGCTCGAGGAGCTAAGAAGTCATGCCTACGAGAGTTCTAGCAGATATAAGGAACGAGTCAAGAGATTTCATGAAAAGAGGTTGAGAGACCATGAGGATTTCCGTGTAGGAGATCTTATCTTGTTATATAACTCAAGATTGCGTTTATTCCCCGGGAAGCTAAAATCCCGATGGATGGGTCCGTACACAGTTAAAGAAATATTTCCGTACGGGGCCGTAACTATCGAGGATCCGAGCAGGGTAAGTTTCAAAGTCCACGGTCATCGTTTAAAAATTTACATCAGAGAACCGGTTAACTTGCTGGAGGAAATTACCGAACTCCACGCCCCGAACACTTGAAACAAGTGTGGGGAGAATGAGTCTAGCTATCAACTCGCTGACAAATTTAGCGAGCGTGTTTTTACACGCTAACGGTAACTTTGTAAATATTAGTTTATCATATTTATGTCCTAGTTCGTTAATTTTTCAATTTAAACTTAAGTACACCCAAGTTTGATCCATACATTTTGAAGTTTTGAAGTTGATTTACTGTTAAAATATACAAAATCTAGCAAAAATGGGAAAATTGGGTGAAAATACGAATTAAACACTTGTTGTTAAAAACTGTCTAGAAAGTGCCCCGGTGACGCACGACCGTGCGGTCATTGGCACGTTCATGCGTTTCGTAGTCGGACCAAACCAGAACTAGTGCACCAGACGGTCATCGGCTCGCACTACCGTGCAACACAGCACTGTCGAGCAAACCAGAAATGCGACCCGGATTGGCACGATCGTGCGACTCGCACGACCGTGTGAGTGAAAATCTCAACAGTAAAAAGGGGGTATTTAAACGAAGTTGCAGTAAAAATTTTACATTATTTCGAAACCCTAACAGCCGCACGGGAGTTCCAGGTCGTCCACACCCTAAAATCAACCAATTTTTGCTTAGATTTCACTCCAATCTTCTTCCAAGGTATGTTTCTGTGAGTGCACTAATGTCTATCGCCTCCGTCAATCCAGTTCGTAGCAGAAAATTGAAGAAAACGTGATTTTATTATTAAATATGTAATGAAAAAGGTAAGGTGGCAAACTTGTAAATAAGGGGAAATCACTTATGCCTTGGCCTATAAATAGGAGCCTTATTTAGGAACTTTTGGCCATTTGAGAGATTTGGAGCTTGGTGCTTAGAGAGAGAAAGTAGAGAGAGAAACAAGTGCTCAAGGTGATTCGTGGTGCTTGTACTTGTCGTATATTAAATAGAATCACATTTGTATTACGTTCTTGTGTTCGGTCCACGTACGTGTACGGATTCTGCACGTCACACGTATCGGTTCGCAATCGTTTCGGAGTCTTAGACGGTCCTACAACACGCTCACAAGTGGTATCAGAGCAGGAGCTCGATTGCACGGATCAAATACACAAGATTTCACTAGAAATCATCAGATTCCGAGTCAAAATCGCATCAGATTCGTCAAGTTTCTTCCTCTACTCATTTTCTTCACTCTTCTTCACAAAAACGCAAAATTATCGAGGTTTCACGGATAAAATTGGCTGAAATTTTGACATTGTGTGCGAAAATCATAGTTTTTAAAGCCTACAAATTTTCAGAACTTAATTCTAAGTGATTTGAGAGAAATCGTGATTTTTCGGTCCAAAAAATATGAAAATAGCTGTTGTTCATGTTCATGTTTTTCACCCGGATGGCCATCCGATCGGATGACCATCCGGACATAGCATACAATCAAAAGGAAAGCTGAAAAAGAAAATTACAAGTCTCGGATCTACATCCGATCGGATGTGTGTAGGTGACAAGTGACGGAAGGCCCTTCGACCGAAAGGCAATCCGATTCAAAAATTATCCGTTCAATATCACACTTAAAACTCATCCGATCAATAATATTCTTGGTCCATTAATTGCAATAGCTACTCGGTCCAATAGAAAGGAAGGTGTGCATGTGAATTATTTTGATATTGTTAACCCACTAACACCAGCGGCCCAATAAAGGATAAGTGTTGTTGAAGACTCAAAACCAGTTAGTCCGACTTGGTTAGAGCAGAGCTTCAGATGACCTAGTAAGGAACCTGCAAGATCACAAGAAAACAAGCACACCGTTAGCCTCGTCACAGGGAGGGGGGCCTCTCTGTGACCAAGCTCGGGCGTGAGAATAAGTATTTGTGAGGAGGAAATGGGTCAGGGAGAGAGAGAGGAGAGTTAGAGAGAGAAAGTAGCGATTACCCCTTGCTGGAAGTCTTGGCGGGGTATTTATAGCTTTTGGGTGTGCTGACGTGGCAAGTTAGTTAGGGTCGGACTAGTCATTATCATGGCGGTTATGGAAGTGGGGCCCAGTTAGTTATGCCGCACCAATGTATCTGTCCATTCCATTTGTGGCGTGAGGTGCGGTCCGACCGTGATGTGCCGTAGTTCGGTTCTGCTTATGGCGATGATTCGGTTCGGTCAGGGACGTATCCTCATCAAGTCCCCCTAGTTCGTAGCGTTTCTTAGATAAAAGGTTCGAACTATAACAGCGTAATTTTGGCGGTCTGAACCCCTGATTTGTCATTTTGTTGAATTTTTTGAATTTTAAATTTTTGGGCGGTGACCTATTGTTGGGTGACCGACGGTTACTTTAATTTTCCCGCTTGATGTGACGCTTGATGTGCGTCAGTTGTCATGACGAGTCAAGCCCTGATTGGCTGGTTTGAGGCGGTTTCATATCTCTATAAAAAGGAGGAAAAGTGATTTTTTGTTTTCACTTTTTACTTCATCTTCTTACTCTTTTCTTTGAGACGAAAAACTATTCATCAGATCAGGTTAGTTGTTCTCTTTGGTATGGCGAACAAGAGCAACTTTTCCGGTTGCTTTAACACTTTGAGTAAGAAAGGTTTGGAGTGGTATATAGACACTTATGCAATTCCTGCCTCATTACACCCTGCTCTCCCCGAAAAGGATACACCCATTTATCCTTTTGTACCGGGGAAAATAGGGATTTATACTCGCCTTTTCGATTATTGCAACTATCGTCTTCCTCTGACGAAGTTTCTGATCGAAGTTCTTTTGTTTCACGAGGTTCACCTTACTCAGATGAACCCCTTCGGCCTTGCCAAGGTGTCTCACTTTGAGTTGGCTTGTCGTGGATTGGGATCCGACCCGGATTTGGATGTGTTCCGGGCTTTTTACAAGTTGAATCGGTCCGGTAACTGGTACACCTTCGAAGTTAGGGATAAGAATTCTTGCTGTTATACGTGGATTACTACAAGCATAAAATATTGGAAGGACAACTTCTTCTTGGTTGATGATCGGTGCGTTCCGGAGTTTATGATATGGAGATTAACGAAGTCGAAGCTCCCACCCCCTCTTCCTGAAGACTTTGAATACGATAGAGATTTATATGCAAACTTGATTAAAGAAGCCGGACGCGTACAGAAGTATCCGGAACACATCCTTGTTATGGGGCGGATCAGCACGATCTGGACCAAACCAGAGTGGTACCCTACCCTCAGGTGGAACAACAAGGGTTAGTTGTGCGGTGTTCCTCGAACTTATTTTGATTACTTAGCCCCCCCCCCTTTTTTTTTACGGCAGACCGTAGATATTATATGTTGCCTGTTTTTGTGCAGTTATGGGTTGGAAAGAAGCCTTGAGGCTAAAATCCTTTGAGTCCAAGGAGTTTGAGATCCGAGCTACTAGAATGCCGAAGGGTGATCCTCTGTACTTGAGCATTGTGCAAGAGAACCTTTACCAGATTCGGGAACCAAAAGCTCCGGATAATTAGGGAGGCTCGGCCGGTCAGGGAGGTTCGGGTTTGGCTCCTGTGGCGCAAATAACGAATACTGTTCTGACCCAAGCTGTGGTGGTGGTTGGTGATGCTAAGGGTAAGAAAACCAGCTCGAGCGGGACTAAAGGGTCCGGTTCCAAGTTTGTGATCGAAGATGAAGAAGTCCATCTTTCCGTTGGTGACGAGGATGTGCGCGATGAAGGCGTAAAAAAGGGTGGTGATGACGAAGATGAGGAAGAAGAGGACGAAGAGGAGCATCCTCAGGTCAGCTTGAAAAGAAAGCGGGCTGCTCCGTCTAAATCTGGTCCGAAACGTAAGCAAGTGAAGAACAAGAAGACAGACTTCAAAACTATCACCTTAGATGATGAGGATGACCAAGTTATCGAGTTTTCTGCCGCCGGAGGCGTGTTGGCGAATTTGGATGCCCATCTTCATGGGGGTCGTACCCCAAGGGACCACCCGGTAAATGCTCCATCAAGCCCGCTATCATTCGGAGGAGGGGCTACTAGGGTTATTGCTGATGTCCACATGTCTGACCCTAAGAAGATCGAACCTTCTCCTTCGGGTAAGCCTACCACGGGGGTTGCTTCTAACGTGTCAAGGCCAAGCCCCGAGCCAATTGATGGTGGGGACAGCGCCTCTTCCTCCCCTTTATGGTATAACACTGAAGCTATTTTCTTGTCCCGAGAGTTAGGTTCGGGTGGCGTCAAAGACGTGGACTCTGCTCGAGCATTGGAGAAGTATGTACTGGAGTGGTCATTTGCGAACAAAGACAGGATTGTGGATGCTCTTTCAGCCAAGATGGCATTATTTCATTTGGGGACTCTGGCTGAGCATTCTCATTACCGGAAGATGAGCGGGCCGGAGCTTGGGAACGCCTTAATGCTAAATCAGGCTCAGTCGAACTCTCTAGTGGTGGAAACGTATAAGCGTTGGGTCGAGTCAGAGTCATCTTGTCGTAAGCTTCAGCGTGAAGTTGCTAATCTAAAGAGTGAAGACAATGTCCGATCGAAGACGAAACATGAATTGACTTCTCTCCGATCTCAAATTGAGCGTTTGAAGGAGCAGGCCTTAGAGGCAAAAGAAGTTAATAAATCTACTCAGGCTTCGGCTGCGGCCGCTTACGAAGCTCGGGACAAAGCTCTTCAAGACTTGGAAACCTTCAAGCTGAAATTCGCTGATCTAGAGAAGAAGTTATTTGGTGTGGAGAGGAAGCATGCGGCTGAACTGAAGGAAATACAAACATCTTATGATCAGCTTCTGGCCGATTATCACCGTTTGATTGATGGTACGTTTGCAATGTGTTTTTATTGCTTCCTTTTCCTACTTATTGAATCTTGTTTTTCTCCAGTTAAAGATGAATTAGAGAGGGCTCGTGACAAGGCGATCGAGTCGCACAAGACGACGATTGATGAAGCAAAGGAGATGCTACTTCGTTGCGAAGGTGAAATGATTGAGTCGTACGCCCAGCTGTCGGAGCTGATGCTTACCAAGCAGTGGTTTTTGACGGATGGGGTTGCCTGGGTGGTTAAGCTAGTTCATCAAAGCCCGGAGCTGGAGAAAGTTGTTGCGGATTTGGTGAACAGTGTGAATGTGGTTGGGGCGAATGAAGGTATCAAGCACGGCTTCGAAGCCGCTAAGGGTTCTGTTCGATCTTTTGAAGAAGTCCCAGGGTATGATGAAAGTGCTCAAGATACGTTAAATGTTGCGATAAAAGCTTTCGAAAATTTTCACATCTCCGTGCTTGGCCAGGTTGCGGACCTGGTGGATAAACCCCTATCCGTTATTAAGCAAGAAAGCGAGCTCCCAATCGTGAAGGAAGACTTTGAAGCTTGAAGTTCGATCTTTTTGTCGTATAATTTTTGATCTTATCCTGTTATTGTAACCGTACAATTTTAAATTTCTGTTTCTTTTGGCATGTAATCCGCATAATTTATTTTTGTTTGAAATATTCGACTAACAAGTTTTGCATGAAATCATGACTTTGATGATAGTTATTCATTTCTGGCTACTTAGTTCTTAGTTTGCATCCAAACTTCACTGTTCGACCAGGTTTTTCGTTCCGTCATCTTAGGTGACCGGGACATAGCAGGAAATTCTTTGATTTCTTTTGCTTAATGGTTTGTTTATAATCGGACCGTTTTTAGTACGGGCCGTTTTGCTTAATAGATTTTGTTACTTTTGAACTATTTAAGCCTTCTCGATCAGCGCGAGGCATGGGTCGAGGCCCGTTTGTGCACATTTATGAAATTGTTCGAACTTACACACATACTATTCTTTATACTTATAAAAATACAGATCACTTTATTCATTGATTCGTGGATCATAGGTCTGGGGAAAACCCTCCCGGTTACAAAGAAAATGGAAATTTGTCGGGGCATTACCCTCCCGACTTATACACGGAAATTGGAAATAAAACAAGAAATAGCGATCTTTTTTAGCCGTAACAGGCTATTCACATGAAACATTTCTTTAAATGCACCCCGTTCCATGTCCGGGGTACGGGAGTTCCATCGATTTTTTCTAACACGTACGAGCCCTTTTCACTAGCTTCTTTGACTCGGTACGGCCCCTCCCACTTAGGGGTTAGCTTGCCGGGGGTTTCAACACGGCTCGCATCATTGCTTCAGGCACATAATCTCCGACCTTGAACTTGTAGAGTTTGGCCCGGGCGTTATAGTATTTCTCGATCTTCTTTTTGTATCGAGCTTCTTTGATCGCTGCAATGTTCCGACGTTCTTCGAGCAGATCAAGGTTAGTTCGGAGCTCACGCTCATTTTCCTCCCATGCTTTACATCTTTGGTTCGGGAGTCCGATTTCTGCGGGAATTACTGCCTCTGTGCCGTACGTAAGACCAAACGGTGTTTCTCCGTTACTGGTCTTGTGCAACGTTCGGTGAGCCCACAGCACATTCGGTAATTCATCCACCCAACCTTTGCCCTCGTAACCAAGCCTTCTCTTTATCCCATCAACAATTCTTTGGTTTATCTGTTCGACTTGACCGTTCCCTTGTGGGTGGGCAACCGATGAAAAGACTTGGTTAATCTTCAAGTTTTCACACCAGCGTTTGAACGGGTTCTCCGCGAATTGCTTTGCATTGTCGCTTACAATGTAGAGCGGAAGACCAAAATGGCACACGATTTGCTCCCAAAAGAATCTCGTTACATTGTAGCCGGAGATGATTGTAAATGGTCAAGCTTCCACCCATTTGGTGAAATAATCTACCGCGACTAGCAAGTATTGGGCGCTTCCGCTCGATCGTGGAAAAGGTCCGACTATATCGACGCCCCATTTTTGAAAGGGCCATGCCACGGTTACCGGTATCATCTCGTTCTTAGCTCGAAGACTTATAGGTGCGTGCTTTTGGCACTCGTCACACTGTTGGAGCTCCTTTACTGCACTCTCGTGCATCCCGGGCCAGTAATACCCTGCATTTTTTACCTTTGTCACGATCATCTTAGGTCCGGCATGGATGCCGCAGATGCCATAGTGTATTTCCCTGATGATATAACTGGCTTGCTCCGGGTCCAGACACTTTAACAGAGGCCCGAGGAAAGTATTTCGGTATAAACCTCCTTCTTGCATCTGGTATTGAAGAGAGTTGATTTGGATCTTTCTTGCTTCCGCTTTATCAGTCGGCAAAACATCATGCACCAAGTAGTTAATTATGGGCGTCATCCACGTTTGTGACGGTGCTTCGACCTGCATAACCTGTGGAGTTGCAATTGAAGGTGCAGTTAAAACTTCCACCCTCACCTCTTTGGCTAGGTGACTGAATGACACTGATGCCAACTTGCTCAATGCATCGGCCTTCTTGTTCTTGCTACGGGGAACATGCTCGACTTTACATGGTTCGAATGATGCCATAGCTTGCTTCACCTGTTCGAGATACTCGATCATGTTTGCTTCCCTCGCCTCATATTCTCCGTTTACTTGATTCGCTACGAGCAATGAATCTACATGGGCTACAACATTTTTTGCTCCGACTTTCAGCGCTAGACGTAGGCCAGCTAAGAGGGCCTCGTATTCAGCTTCGTTGTTTGAACTCTTGAACTCTAGCCAGAGCGCGTACGTCATATCCGTTCCATCTGGATCGGTGAGAATTAGGCCCGCCCCTGCTCCTTCGGCACTAGAAGCTCCGTCGGTATACAGGGACCAAGGTTTCTCTAGAGCTTTTTCAACTTCTTCCGTTTCTTTATCCTCCGGAATTTCAACTAGGAAATCGGCTATTACCTGCCCTTTTAACAGACCTTTGGTTCTGAAGGTGATATTGAATGCGCCTAGCTCGATCGCCCATTTTGCCATTCGACCCGAAACTTCAGGTCGTCGGAGAACATGATGGATTCTTTGATCCGTTCGTACCTCGATCGGGTGGGCTTGAAAGTATCGGAGAAGTCTTCTCGAAGCATGGACTAGTGCCAGAGCCAATTTTTCCAAGTTTGAGTATCTAGTTTCGTAATCTTTTAGCGTTCGGCTCACGTAATAAATGGGGATTTGCGCCCCGGTTCGGTGAGCAACTAGTACTGCACTGATAGCTCCAAACGACGCAGCTAAATAGACCATTAGTACCTCATCTTCTTCCGGTACGGTGAGAGTTGGCAAAGTGCCCAGGCAAGTTTTAAGCTCTTCGAAAGCTCGCGCAGCTTCTTCCGTCCATTTAAACTCTGATCTAAAGCTTTTTCTGAGGACATCCATGAACAGGAGCGATCTGTCTGCTGCTTTTGACAAAAATCGATGGAGAGCAGCCAATCGTCCATTTAAGGACTGAATCTCTTTAACCGACTTCGGAGGCTTCATTGTAAGAACAGCATCAATCTTGTCTGGGTTGGCTCGCAAGCCTTTTGCCCCAACCATGACTCCCAGAAACTTACCTTCTTCTACCCCGAACGTACATTTTTTGGGGTTTAGCTTCATGTTGATGCTTCGGAGTCGGGTAAACGTTTCAAGTATGTCTTTTAGCATGGTGGCTTCATCGTGACTTTTGATCAAGATATCGTCAACATACACTTCTACGTTTCGCTCAATCTGATCTTTGAAAGCTTTACTCATTAAACGCTGATACGTAGCACCGGCGTTCTTCAAACCAAACGACATCTTGGTAAAACAATACACTCCTTCATTAGTGACAAAGGCTGTCTTATCTTCATCTTCGACTGCCATCTGTATCTGATGGTATCCCTTGTAGGCATCCAAAAAACACTTCAACCTGAACGTGGCGATGGAGTCAATCTTCTCATCGATCTCTGGTAAAGGAAAACAATCTTTTGGGCATGCATCCTTTAGATCGGTGAAATCAATGCACATTCTCCATGAATTATCTTTTTTCCGTACCAAAACAGTATTCGCCACCCACGTTTGGTACCGGACTTCTCGAATGATTCCGGCATCTAGGAGACTCTTCACATCTTTTGCGATTGCTTTTGCCCGGTCCGGCGCCATGTGCCTTTTCCTTTGTGCTATTGGTTTGATTGATTCTTTTACGTTCAGGTGATGTTGTGCCATAGACCTGGGGACCCCTTGCATATCGGAGTGCTTCCATGCAAAGACGTCAACCGAGTTGCTTAATAATTCCCATAGGAGCTTCTTTGTTCTTTTTGGGAGTTGAGCACCGATAGCTACTTGCTGTTCGGGAAAATCCGGATTGATCGCCCAAAGTTCCGTAGGCACTTCGGACTTTTTGGAGCTCGTTTCCGTTGCATGTCTTCGGCAACAAACGAGTTTGATTCTGAGAAAATAGTGGCGACTCCGGCATCAGTAGGGAATTTAATAGCTCCGTGTATTGTCGAACTGATCGCCCCAAGAGCTCGCAACCCGGGTCGTCTGAGTATTATGTTGTGCGATGAGTGAGTTCCGACAACCAGAAAAGTTAACTGGACGGTTCTGCTTTTGTCGTCATCTTTGAATGTTGTCGGAAGGGTAATCTGTCCTATCGGACGAACAACCTCTCCCGAAAAACTGATTAGAGGGGTGGAAACTTCAATCAACCTCTTCTTTACTTGGGGGTTCAGCTGCTGGAAACACTGTAGATACATGATTTCAAAGGCGCTTCCTCCGTCCACGTAAATTCGTCGGACCAGATGTCCGGCGATGACGGCCGAAATTGTAATTGGTCCATCCCGAGCATCGTCGGGATCGATCGGAGGGAAGTATGTTGGTTGATGCATCCATGCTGCCATATGTTGGTTCGACCGTTTTACCCCTCTTGATTCGGTCGACCGGATCATATTGATTCCGGGCTCGGTGTTCGGATTATCAATTGCTGTTGCCGATTTCTTCCCATCTTTCACTTCTTTCACTTCTTTCACAAGGTGAGAGAGTTTACCGGATCGTACGGCCTTTTCAATTTCTTGCTTCAGAGCCCAACATTCATCAGTTGTATGACCCTTGTCTCGGTGATATTCACAATATTTCTTGGAGTGCTTATCCGAGGTAGGTCGCTGCTTCGACGGCGTAGGGAACCGAGTAGTCTCCGTACTGAGAATTTCGCTTGGCGATTTGGTGAGCTCGGAAAAGGTGTTGAAACGCACGTTTCCTGTTCGGAAGCTGCTTCGGTCTGACTTCTGATACGGGCCACGATTTCTGTTCCAGCTGCTGCTTCTATCTTTTGGTGGCGACGCGTTCCGTCTCCATGATGTGGTTCGGGCCTTGGCGTTTCTTGCTGTGGTTTCGTTCGGTTGTCCGCAGGAACTCTTTCCCCGAACGAAGGCTCGAGCTCTCTCCATAAGTATTTCCATAGTTTTTGGAAGATCTTCATGGAGTTTTTCCACATGTTGATTGTTCCGAACTCCGTCACAGAACCCAGAGACCCGGAGCTGGTCAACCGCTCTACTTATCTGCATGCTTTATCGATTGAAGCGATCGATAAAATCTTCTACGGACTCCCCGTCGCGGCGCTTTATATGGTGAACCTCGGTAATGTCTTTCTTGCAGCGCCGCTGCTGACAGAAGTTTTGCAAGAAGATACGCCGGAAATCCTCAAAGTGGTCGATCGACCCCTCTGGCAGCCCATCAAACCAAACCCTTGCCGATCCGGTGAGAGTTTGGGCGAACATAAGACACCAAGCCGGCATAGGCCACTGCTCGACCTTAGCCGCTCTGGGAAACGCGAACATATGGTCGTCCGGATCAGACGTACCGTCGTAAAACTTCAGTGTAGGGGGCATCTTTAGTTTAGCTGGGAGTGGAGCATTGACGATCCGTAACGTAAACTTTGATTGGGAAGTCATAGACGTGGGGTGGTATGGCATGAGCAGCTCTTGATCTTGAGGGTTTAAACCCATAGATCCCTGGCGAAACAGGTCGTTTAGACCGTTATTCATCGGAGCACTTGTAATCGCAGGAAATTGTGTAACGTGTGTTATAGGAGTGGAGATCATAGAACTTACCAGAGATCCGGAAGCGAAGGTTCCAACGGAGACGGGGTTTCCCCCTGGATAGACGTTGTTAAACAGGTTTGTTCGGAGACTCTGCAGCATCTCGTCTCACTGTTGTTGCTGCTGTAACTGACGCAATAGATCGGCATTCCTTAAAAGGAAAGCGTTGTCGAAGTTAGGTAATGGCGTGGTGACCGGGGCAGTAACAGACAGCATGGTGATAGAGCTTCCGCCTACAGAATTTGCAGCTAGAGGAACCGACGCGGATCCTATCGAAGCTGCTGAGGCAGCAACTGCTGTTGAAGCAATTGTGGAGGCAGCGTTTCCTTCCCATATATCATTGTAAGATGGGAAAGTGCTGGTGGAGACTGCTGTCGTTGATTCTGCCATGATTTCAAATGAACAAAAACAAGGAAACGAATTATGTGAATTCGAGGGGATGGTGCCACTGAAGACTCAAAACCAGTTAGTCCGACCTGGTTAGAGCAGAGCTTCAGATGACCTAGCAAGGAACCTGCAAGATCACAAGAAAACAAGCATACCGTTAGCCTCGTCACAGGGAGGGGGGCCTCTCTGTGACCAAGCTGGGGCGCGAGAATAAGTATTTGTGAGGAGGAAATGGGTCAGGGAGAGAGAGAGGAGAGTTAGAGAGAGAAAGTAGCGATTACCCCTTGCTGGAAGTCTTGGCGGGGTATTTATAGCTTTTGGGTGTGCTGACGTGGCAAATTAGTTAGGGTCGGACCAGTCATTATCATGGCGGTTATGGAAGTGGGGCCCAGTTAGTTATGCCGCACCAATGTATCTGTCCGTTCCATTTGTGGCGTGAGGTGCGGTCCGACCGTGATGTGCCGTAGTTCGGTTCTGCTTATGGCGATGATTCGGTCCGGTCAGGGACCTATCCTCATCAGTTGTCAGACTCGATCACGTGTACTAAGCCCAATAATAATTTGAATGGTGTAAAGCATTGTTGGCCATTATATTTGAGGTCCAATAATAATGTGTATCTTGAGTCTATTAAACAACAGATAATCAATTTAGTGATTGAATGGATTATATGGTCCAATAGAGAATTAAAGTCAATATTTCATCGGCCAAATTGAATTTTTATTCATTTGATATTCATGTGAATATCATCATTGAGTTAAAGTGTGTTGACAGAATACTTAATCGAGACATGTGCATTTAAATCAGATTGTGGGTACAAGTGAAAAACTTTTTAAACGGTCTAATTAGATTTTTGACTGAATTCGGATTTGTCGGCTCATTTTTCTATTTTGCATGTGAAGTGACAGTCCAATAAGGTTTTAAAAAGACTAAACAAATGACGGCCACTTTATGAGAATGATTGAGTATCTCAACTATTGATTTTTTTGTCAAAACGCAATCAGGTTCAAAGTCAAAGTGATCCGATCGAAGGGAAGTGATCCGATCGAAGGAGCTTTTGTCTTTTTGAGTCACCACTCGGAAGGCCCTTCGATCGAAGGGTGATCCGATCCATAACATTACTTTCAAAGTTATCCGTTTCAAAGTAAAGGGCCTATCATTTTTAGAGTCAAGTTTGAAAGTTTAATATTGCTTCAGTTGACGGCAGTCCATGTGAAACATCTGAACAATTGTCGGCCCAATAAAGCTATTCAAGTTACATTTTGGTCCATTTTACATCAAGTGCTTTAAATAATCGACTGAATCCATACTGTTAGTCATGTGAAGTTTGTTCAGCTTTTGAATCAAAATCAATATTAAATGAAAAGATAGTGGGCATTCACGTGAAGTTGTAAAGATTGTCAAGGTCTTTTGGAATTTCTATAAAATTCCTCCCTTTATTTTTGGTCTTTCCATCGAATCCTCTGACCCAATCATGTCACGGCCCCCGACCCGGTTTGACCCGTTTCAGGAGCCGCGGGACAGAAAATCCCGTGGTATTTATTTAATTGAGTTAACAGCGGAAGATTTTCAACAGGATCTTTTTAAAACTGCAATTTCCCGATTATTTTATTTCACAACTCGGGATAAAATCCCGGTAATTTACAATCATATGATTTCTTCAAGAAATTCTTATTTTACAAAAACATGTTTCTTTATTTTATATTGAGCCACTTCCTTAAGCTTGTAGTGCTTCACGGCACTTTTCCTTGATCACAACAGATCACCTGAAACATGTTTAAAAAAGGTTTTATCAGCGGGAAATACTGGTGAATCATTCTTTTTATGAAAACGACCCATTTGTTATAATTTCCAGTATTAAGAGCGATTACAATGTTTCCATATATCAACCAACTACCCACAGTATTTGTCACTCGACATTCATCGGTAGCCTCTTAGCCCGATGGTGTCTGTTGTCACACCCTCAAAATCCACATGCGGAGTATCACCGCTTGGAGACATGACTGACCAGGATCAAACCACCAATCATATTGAACAAGCAAGTAATTAATTATAAAAATCCAACCAACACGATTGGTGTCCAAACCAACATAGTTTAAGTTGTAAGCGGAAGCATAATGTTTAAAACCAAAACATAAGTTTAACTATCCAAAGGTTTAACATGGCACACAGCTGTCCATGTCCCACAACGACTCTTCCTTGTGCAAGCTCCAGCTAAGTACATATTGACCTGCAAAGCATGTAGTAACGAGTCAACAATAATGTTGAGCGAGTTCACAGTTGGGTGTTGGTTTTAGTTATTCCAAAAATAGTTCCTTTATCTGGCATCCCTGCTGTGGGGGTTACCCCATAGTTGAAAACGTGATTTGTTTAACCCATTAACTCTGGCAATCCAGCCGTGGGGGCTACCCCAAGATAGTTATCTGGCATTTCGGCCGTGGGGGCTACCCCATGTATACACTAGACTCGTTACCATATCGACTGCTGACTGTAGTCATGTTTATGTGCCCTGAACTGTCAATGACTATCATCATTGACGTGCCCAGATCCATTAGTTCACGCCCGTCCTCTGCGGCACGGTGTGAGGCTTGTCAGACCTAAATAACGCTATCTAACTAATGACCCGCTCGCCATTGGCCCGGCGATTAAGTCGATATAAAAAGGAGGGACTTCGTGATAGAGTTTTGGTCTAGTAAAAGTTATCTGTCCGTAAGGACGATGAATTACATTCCTGAACCAGTACTGTCCTACCCAAGAAAGGACGAGGAATCCATATTCCTTAACCCCATTCCCAACCCCTGGGAATCCCATGCTTTGTAGAGTGTGAACTCACCTTGGTTTGCTCGGCAGGTACACAGGAAGGTCAAGTCTAGATGCTAGTGGTCAACCACGTCCTAACATGGTTATCATACATGTCAGGTTTAGGTTCAAGTAAAGCACGTATGATTACACATAGTCTAATAGGTTATTAACACGCATTGATCATGGCAAACACATATAACACATTAGCAGTCAACTTCACAACATACTAATCACTTGTACGATATAATAGATTGGGCTCGCACAAGTCAATAAGCCTTGTGCGATTCACCCGTTGAAGCCCAACAATACCCGGCCCAATAATCTATCCCAGCAGAATACGGCCCAATAAATAAACATAAGTCTTGTGCGATCCGGACGGCTTGTACGATCCGGTCGACTTATGCGATCCAATACATACTCGGCCCAGTTTACAAATAAGCCCAACATTAATATTCATTTACATATACACGGCCCAAATTCTTAAACAGATAACTCATCTTGTGCGATCAGATGATCTTGTGCGACTGAACACTCTTGTGCGTCTGAGATTGGGCATTGAGGCCCAACAACTTAAGTATTAACGTGTGTGGCCCAGGGCCTTGTGCGATCGGCACAATCTTGTGCGATCCACAAGGTCTTGTGCGATCATGCATGAATCGATTGTACATAGTGCTAAACTCTGTTGTACCTAACTTGTGCGACCACCCTTGTGCGATTGAGGGTGTCTTGTGCGATCTGTTTTAATAGCCGGATATTATGCTACTCGGTTACACTTATTCAACAGTTTCCAAGTTTACAATCAATCAACAGTTTCCAATTATCTAAACAACCTACAATCGATCAAACTAAGCATTCTAACATCTAATTCTTATGAACCCTAAATATAATCAAAACATAAATATCAATCATAATCATTTACACGATTCATGTTCTTGATTACTAACATACATCCTAACAACCCAACTATCATCCTAATCGTATATCACAGCCGATTATTTGCAATTGATTAACAACATCACATGATCAACCATCATATATCAACATCACATGATTAACAATCCGAAGCATATACATAACAGCCGATTTAACAAGCATTCGGTTCCAGATCATAATCATGCAAATCGAATTTTTTTAAACATCAACACATAACATCATTGTTCATCATTCATACAACCCTAACCATTTAATCAAATCATGCAATCATAACATCGTGTAAATTAACATAAATTATTAACACTAACCGATTGAGAGGTCTAACGAAAAGGGTGATCCGATTCAAGGAATGATCTTCGAGAGAAAGGGGATGCTTGCCGTCGACTTAGAGAGAGAGGAGAGCACTAGGGTTTTACGTGTGTTGTGTGATTGCAAGTAATGAGAAGTGTAAACCTCCTCATGAGGCTATGTGTATGAGAAGTAGGCCGAACCCCTCATGGGCTGCCTAAGTGTTCCGAGTTCAAGGAGAAATGGCCCGAGAGTTGCATGAATCAAAGCCCATTGGCTTGTGCGATCGGCTTATTAATATATACATACATTACACATACACACACATAATCATAACATTCAATAAGTCAACAAGTTCATATAATCACATCACATTCAAATACGTTACATCAAAGTACAATGATGAGTTCGGAAATACGAGTTGTCACATTATCCCCAAGTTGAAAGAAATTTCGTCCCGAAATTTAGCTCCTACTCACTGAGGAAGCTAGTTAAGTTGCATGGTTTTCCTCGGGTGTCACATCCTCCCCCCGTTGATCTGGAATTTCGTCCCGAAATTCCGTAGCTTCAGCCTCAGTAGTGGTTGTACCGTTTGCGAATAGGTGGGGATACTTTTGTTTCATCTGATCTTCGCGTTCCCAGGTGAACTCTGGGCCGTGACGTGAGTTCCAACGAACTCGAACGAGAGGTATTCTAGTACGCTTGAGGACCTTAACATCCCGGTCCGTGATTTCAACTGGTTCCTCGACGAATCGTAACTGTTCGTCGATAGTGAGCTCCTTCAAAGGAACTATGTGGGTCTCATCTGACAGACACTTCTTCAGATTTGACACGTGGAAAACATTGTGAACTGCACTGAGTTCTGCTGGTAAGTTCAGTTTGTAGGCCACCTTGCCTATTTTCTCAATGACTTCGAAAGGTCCAACGTATCGTGGGTTAAGTTTGCCTCGTTTACCAAAACGAACCACACCTGTAACACCTCGAAAATCCGTGTTCAATAAAATAACGACACGTGTCATGTATGGCCAAAAGCGTTATAAACCTGGATTTTTATAAAGATGTTTTGGCAGGATTTAAAAGTGGCGTCATGTTAATTTTTACCTCTGAACGACCTCATTTATAAATCCCAAGACCCAAGTATATGTATATTAAACATCTAATATATTTGTAAATCCAGAAATGTGTTGACAATAATTTGATTCAAAGTGCATGTTAGGTTCCTTTGGAAAATTCTACGGTAAACCTTCAATTTCGGTACTTTCTTTTGGATTCAAAGAAACATAACAAAGTGGTAGGGTTTAGAACTGTTCAAGACACAATTTGGGAGGCCCCTAACTGATAATTGAGGTCCCAAAGTCGGAAAAGTAGTTGCCCTTTCGAAATCCTGAAAGAACAACAAATTTTTGCTTCTGATCAAAGGCTTACGGACCGTAAGCCTTACCCTTACGGTCCATAAGGCAGTGCCCAGCGACCAGAAACCGGCTGCAGCCTGTTTTGCACGATTTTGACCGATCTTGTTGGTATCTCTTCACTCATGGGCGACCCCTAAAATGTTCCTAGACCCCAGGGACACTTGTGGGACAATTGTGGTCAATTGTAGACTTAGTTGTCAACAATTTATGGTGTTTACAAACACTATATAAGGCCTCCAAGTTACAAACATTCTTGCACTCACTTCTGATCATCTCTGGAACTCCAAAGCTGATACCAAGACTTCCTAACCATCCATTAGACACGTGTAAGTATGCTTAACCTTTTCTAATTAAGTTTTAGCTTAGTTTTAGCTTAAAAGTCAAACCGTCGTAATTAACGGTTGACTTTCAGATTAATCACTAATGGTACAGTGATTAGCCAAATCAAAAGTAGATATAAGTTGGTAATTATGTGGGTAATAAACCCTTAAAAGGGTCCCCCTGATTACCACTCTAGCCAGGTCAAAAGTCGGGTCAAACTTGCTAAGAAAAAGTCAACAGGATACTTAAACTCTAATTTATGCATAATTAGCAATGTAGATCATATACAACCTGTTTAATCATTGTTATAACTTGGTAATAAGTATAAGAACATCTCTAAACATGTTCAACCCGACAATTTCCTGTAAAAACCCGGTTCGGAACCGAAAGTCACATAGTTTGACTTTCACTTTGACTTTCAGTTCTGACCCGTTTAGGCATGTTTTAGAAATACCTCAGAGCTTAAATTGGTCTAGGTTACATGTTAGTATAACCCTCTGTGATTATACACCTTGGTTTATTAGTTATCCAATTAATATGCATGTTTCCGTTAAATTGCTCATATGTTGACCATTATGCCCTTATTACTTTAAAACGTGATTTTTGGAAATGTAAAAGAGTAGAAACTTTAATTACTGATATATAAACTTGTATGCAAAATTTGACATCAGTTTGATTTGTAGATTAAGAGTTATGCTCATTATCGCAAAATGAAAGCTTTATGTTAATTAAATGGCATAATTAGCGTATAGCCTAGTTAAGCCTACATTTTGATATCCAAATCTTTACCCACTGATGTAATATATTATTTTGGGATTTTTAAAGATTTTTAATTAATTTTAGGCTGAGCATAACTAGTAGTCGTAGGCTTAGTCCGGTAATTGTCGGTTTTGCCCTTACGGGCCATAAAATGAGTTTTACATATCTAAACGACTCCAAACCTTTTGCTACCGATTAGATATGTTAAATAAATTATTTTAAGCCTTCTGGAAGTATAAAAATATCAGCTTTATGTATCGAACCCGTAAACGGCTCATAATCGCCTTATAAAGCGTTTTTAACGCATAGTATGTATTAAAAACTATATTAAACATACCCGGGTTGATACCTACTGATATTATAGGAAAATTATGATATTTTAACAGTAAGCAAAAGTTGATTAACTCAGACTTCAGTTTTGAGCTTTTCGGCTTATGTGAAATTACCAAAATACCCCTACGGGGCATAGTTTGGTTATAATTGATAAATTTCACATATATATTTTATCCTACTGATATAACTTAGTAAATTGAGTATATTTGCTGATTACATCAGACCTGTAACTCAGCTTGTTACCTAAACTCTTTTATAAACTTTTAAATGACCAAACTACCCCTACGGGGCCTAGTTTGTGTTTAAACACGTTTCGGGCATAATGAAAGACATCTTACTGCTGTCACAACATATTTGAGGCATAATTAACTTAGGAAACCTGTCTATAGCTCTCATGAATACCCGTCACGCTTATTACGCGTACGGATCGGTTTATGTAACAAGTTTACATAAATTAGCCGAAACGGGTCAAACCTTAACGGTTTTATCTCAAAATCCAGAATGTGAATAATAAACCCATATTAAACAAGTCTCTGAACTTGTCGGGTCTAAATCACATTCTATCCATTCTTCGCTTAATCGTGCGTACGAACCGTATCTTTGAAACTAGCCGGTCTAAGCTTAAGCTTAATTAAAGACCCGTTAGGATTCTAATAGGTTATTATAAAACCTTCGTTCCAGATTAGGAGTACCAGTAAAAGCTACGTGCATTTTGCTTATTGTGATTTATACATTGCTCAGGTAAATACTTTTAACTTATTTTCCCTATACGGGCTTGGGTTACGGTATATAAAATACCGCTTGGTCGGGCATCAAATCTTCCATCGCTTAGGTGGTTAATTGAATAATTTGATCGGCTCGTTTAAACAGTCTTGTTTACTTTACAGCCTTTGGGGGGGGTTAATGACCATGTCCCGGATATCCATGGCATCATTCGAAGTAATGGCCACGACTTAAGCACGGGGTGTAGGCGTACACCTGTCAGCGCACAAAAGAATAAATGTGGTGTGTCTATTGATCTTTAACCCGGACAAGATCCGGGCTACTGAACGCATAAGTAACATATAATTCGTTCGCAAGATTATATAGCTAAATAATTGCCCCAAGTTATACAAGATTAATTTTGCCTTTGTGGATTTTAATCAAATTATAAAATGTTTATGCCACGTGCATCCAAACCAATTTTCAATCATTTTTAAAATCAGTCAGTTGAATGTATTTACCAGTGTAAACTGACGTATTTTCCCAAAAAGATTAAATGCCGGTACTAGGCGTAATTGGCTGGTTGTCTCCTTAGCATCATAGAAGTCTCGCAAGCTTAAGATGCCTGAAGTCTGTTGAACTATTGTTTCATATTTCATTTCGATCCGTTCTGTGGATAAACTTCTGAATATTGTGACATTTGATATTACAATAATAAATTCGGTTGTATTATATTTCTCAATTGCTTCCGCTGTGCATATTAATATTGTGTTGTTTGACTATTACGTTACCAACCATGACGTCACGATACTCCCCACCGGGCCCACCTGTGACACGTGGAAATCGGGGTGTGACAACACCCTTCCAGGGTGAAACTTTGAGTATGACTCGCTCCCCAACCTGGAGCTCGAGTGGTTTCCTGCCCTTATCGGCATAGATTTTCTGACGGTCACGAGCTGCCGCCATTCGTTGTCGTATCTGAGCAATTCGTTCTGTTGTGTCTACCACAAGTTCTGGACCAGTAATCTGACTATCCCCCACCTCTGCCCAACAAAGAGGTGACCGGCATTTACGCCCGTACAATGCCTTAAACGGAGCAGCTTTAATGCTGGTGTGGTAGCTGTTATTGTACGAAAATTCCACAAGTGGCAGATGCTTTTCCCAGCCGTTGCCAAAGTCAATTACACATGCCCTAAGCATGTCTTCTAGGGTCTGGATGGTGCGTTCAGACTGCCCATCCGTTTGCGGGTGATAAGCTGTGCTCATATCTAAACGTTAGCCAAAGGACTTGTGCATTGCTTGCCACAGTTCTGAAGTAAAACGTGCATCTCGATCCGAGATAATAGAGGTGGGCACCCCGTGCCTCGAGACAACTTCCTTAAGATATACGTCTGCTAGTGTGGAGAACTTATCCGTTTCCTTGATAGCCAAGAAGTGAGCAGACTTTGTGAGTCGATCCACGATCACCCAAATAGTAACGTTACCACGTTGAGATCTAGGCAGGCCAGTAACAAAATCCATGGAAATTTGCTCCCATTTCCATTGTGGTATCTCTGGTTGTTGGAGTGGGCCTGAGGGTTTCTGATATTCCACCTTGACTCTCGCACAAGTCAAGCACTTGCTAACGTAAGTTGCTATGTGGGCCTTCATGCTAGGCCACCAATACGTAGTTTTGATATCGTGGTACATTTTATCCGAACCAGGATGTACTGAGTAGCGAGACTTGTGTGCCTCATCCATCACAAGCTCTCGTAGGTTGCCATAAAGTGTGACCCAAATGCGTCCTGTGACGTAGTAAGCACCGTCTTCCTTCTGTTCTAAGCGTTGCCTTGAGCCGCGTAGGGCTTCAGCCCTGATGTTTTCTGGTTTTAATGCTTCTACCTAAGCATCTCGTATCTGAGAAGGAAGACTAGACTGTATAGTGAGTTGTAAAGCTCGTACGCGCTTGGGCGCAGTGTCTTTTCGACTGAGGGCGTCAGCCACAACATTGGCTTTGCCTGGGTGGTACCTGATCGAGCATTCCTAGTCATTCAGCAGTTTGACCCATCGTCGTTGTCGCATATTCAGTTCCTTCTGTTTGAAGATATGTTCGAGACTCCTGTGGTCGGTGTAGACGGCGCACTTGGTACCGTACAAGTAATGTCGCCATATCTTTAGTGCAAAAACAACAGCTCCTAGCTCTAAGTCGTGCGTAGTGTAGTTTCTTTCATGAACCTTGAGTTGGCGCGAGGCGTAGGCTATAACCTTATCCCGTTGCATCAATACACAACCAAGAACCTGAATCGATGCGTCGCAGTAAACCACGAAGTCGTCCGTGCCCTCTGGCAATGAAAGGATAGGTGCACTGCAAAGTCTATCCTTTAAGTGCTGAAATGCTAATTCCTGTGCATTTCCCCATCGATAAACAACGCCTTTCTACGTTAGTGAGGTGAGAGGCTGTGCAATCTTGGAAAAATCCTTAATGAACCTCCTGTAGTAACCTGCCAAGCCCAAGAATTGGCGAATTTCCGTTGGTGTACGGGGTGCAGGCCAGCTCTTGATCGAATCTACCTTGGATGGATCAACGTGAATCCCATCCTTGTTCACCACATGGCCTAAGAAATGGACTTCACGAAGCCAGAAGTCGCATTTTGAAAACTTGGCGTACAGCTGTTCTGTTCGAAGGAGTTCCAAAATGAGTCGTAGATGCTGCTCGTGTTCCTCCTGACTCTTCGAATAGATCAGGATGTCGTCGATGAAAACTATGACGAACTTGTCCAGGTAAGGCTTGCACACTCTATTCATCAAATCCATGAAGACCGCAGGTGCGTTTGTTAGCCCAAAAGGCATGACCAAAAACTCATAGTGGCCATATCGAGTTCTAAAGGCTGTTTTGGAGACATCCTCTTCTCGGACTCTCAGCTGGTGATATCCTGATCTCAAATCAATCTTTGAATAGTAGCTCGACCCTTGCAGCTGGTCGAACAAGTCGTCAATGCGTGGAAGAGGATAACAATTCTTCACAGTCACCTTGTTAAGCTCACGGTAGTCGATGCACATTCTGAAAGTACCGTCTTTCTTCTTCACGAATAGCACTGGAGATCCCCAGGGCGAAGAGCTAGGACGAATAAAACCCTTATCCAAGAGTTCTTGTAGTTGCGTAGAGAGTTCTTTCAACTCTGATGGAGCTAAGCGATACGGTGCACGAGCTATGGGCGCTGCTCCAGGAGCTAGCTCGATTTGGAACTCGACCTGGCGATGAGGTGGAAGGCCAGGCAATTCCTCAGGGAATACCTCAGGATAGTCGCGTACGATCGGAAAATCCTCTATCTTCTTCTCTTTCTTCGAGGTGTCGGTAACGAGTGCTAGAATGGCAGTGTGGCCCTTACGTAAACACTTTTGGGCCTTAAGGAAAGAGATGATGCTCACAACAGCACCACTCTTGTCGCCACGAATCATAAGAGGTTCATCACCTGGGCGAGGAATACGGACAATCTTTTCGTTGCAAAGGATCTCTGCTTGGTGTTGGGATAACCAGTCCATCCCAATGACAACGTCGAAACTACCCAGTGTGATAGGAAGGAGGTCGATCGAGAAAGTGTGATCAACAAGGACAAGATTACAACCTTTGACTACGTGTGTGACCTCTATACTTTTACCATTAGCTAACTCTACAGCGTGCTTGGGGTTCAAAGGTGTTGGGGTACGCTTAAGCAATTGACTAACTTTTAGGGACACATAACTAGTATCAGCACTCGAATCAAATAAGACAGTAACGTAAAAGTCGTCGAGAAGGAACTTACCCATCACAACATTGGGATCATTCCTCGCTTCTCCCTGGCCAATAACGAACACACGACCCCTTGCACCATTTCCATTGTTACCCCCGTTGTTCCCATTCCCCTGATTGTTGTTGTTATTGTTTTTCTGGTTCCTGTTCAGTTGGGGACAATCTCTCTTGAAGTGGCCTTCAGCTCCGCACTGAAAGCACCCTTTGTTGTTACCATGCGGCTGCTGTTGCTGGCGTTGATTCTGTTGAGCTTGTTGTTGCTGACGATTCTGGTTTGCGGGGTATAAAATTCTGCAATCCTTTGCGGCGTGACCTGGCTTGTTGCACCTATGACAGTTACCCCTGGTGCATGGCCCGCTGTGGTGTAGGTTACAGCGATTACATTTGGGGTGATTTCCCTTGTACCCCCCATGACTTTGGCTACCAGATGATGGCTGACTGGGGCTCTTGTAGTCGTCAGTCCTTCTCTGCTGAGACTGAGATTGAACAGAAGTCGAACCTCTGCTTGAAGCTCCATCCCATTTCCGTTTGTTGTCACTAGGAGTATCCAAAGTAGCTGTAGCACTTATGCGCTTGGGTAACCTGTTCTGCTCCACCGCCTGATCAGTAAGACGGTGAGCCAACGGAACAACCTGCTGGATGGTGGCAAGATTTGCTGAAGTCACATGACTTTGGATTTCTGGCACTAAGCGCTTGAGATAAAGTTCGATACGCTTAATTGGAGGGTCCACCATAGTAGGACACAGTAATGCAAGCTCATTCGATCTCTTCGTATACGCCTCAATTTCTGACCCCGTCATCTTGAGGTTAAAGAACTTGACTTCCAACTTATGAATGTCATCACGACTGCAGTATTCTTCCTTGATCATCTCTTTAAAATTGTTCCACGGGGTGGCGTTAGCAGCAACCAACCCCAGCATTTGGACCTGAGCGTTCCACCATGTGAGGGCTAAACCCTCGAGAGTACCGGTAGCATATTTCACCCTGCGTGCCTCAGGGCATTCACACATTTCGAACACAGATTCTAGTTTCTCAAACCAGTGGAGGAGACCTACGGCTCCTTCAGTGCCGCTAAAAGTAGTTGGTCGGCAGTCCATAAAGGTTTTGAAGGTGCAAACAGGCGGCTGAGCATGTTGACCTGTTGTGGGTGTAAGAAAGGACAAGGTTTAACACAAAGGTAGGTTCACAAGAGTAGGACCTAAAGATCCTAGAATGAGTTTTAAACTGCAGGGTATACCTCCTGCTTGTGCGGCTGCAAGTGCCGCAGCAACCTGTTCGTTAATCAGAGCCATCAACTGGGCTTGTGTCATGTTAACGCGTCCAGACATGATCTTCATATCAGGGAAACATGAGTGAGAAAGGTTCGCGAAAGTGCGATGACAGAAGAGAGTAAGCACACATGTGTTCAAGCAACAGTAGCTATACTAACTAAGCATATCATGAGCAAAGTTCTACGATATCTAGCATGTAGGTAATAAAACATAAACCATATCACCTAGAATGTCGAGCCTTGCACGTGGAGTGAAGCGTCGTTGTGGATCGTAGAGCACTGTACAGGTTATAGTCTGGTTTTAACAAAAATCATTTTCCCTTATTAAAACCAAGTTCTCTATAGTCAATGGCTCTGATACCAATCTGTCACACCCCCAAAATCCACACGCGGAGTATCACCGCTTGGAGACGTGACTGACCAGGATCAAACCACCAATCATATTGAACAAGCAAGTAATTAATTATAAAAATCCAACCAACACGATTGGTGTCCAAACCAACATAGTTTAAGTTGTAAGCGGAAGCATAATGTTTAAAACCAAAACATAAGTTTAACTATCCAAAGGTTTAACATGGCACACAGCTGTCCATGTCCCACAACGACTCTTCCTTGTGCAAGCTCCAGCTAAGTACCTATTGACCTGCAAAGCATGTAGTAACGAGTCAACAATAATGTTGAGCGAGTTCACAGTTGGGTGTTGGTTTTAGTTATTCCAAAAATAGTTCCTTTATCTGGCATCCCTGCCGTGGGGGTTACCCCATAGTTGAAAACGTGATTTGTTTAACCCATTAACTCTGGCAATCCAGCCGTGGGGGCTACCCCATGATAGTTATCTGGCATTTCGGCCGTGGGGGCTACCCCATGTATACACTAGACTCGTTACCATATCGACTGCTGACTGTAGTCATGTTTATGTGCCCTGAACTGTCAATGTCTATCAGCATTGACGTGCCCAGATCCATTAGTTCACGCCCGTCCTCTGCGGCACGGTGTGAGGCTTGTCAGACCTAAATAGCGATATCTAACTAATGACCCGCTCGCCATTGGCCCGGTGATTAAGTCGATATAAAAAGGAGGGACTTCGTGATAGAGTTTTGGTCTAGTAAAAGTTATCTGTCCGTAAGGACGAGGAATTACATTCCTGAACCAGTACTGTCCTACCCAAGAAAGGACGAGGAATCCATATTCCTTAACCCCATTCCCAACCCCTGGGAATCCCATGCTTTGTAGAGTGTGAACTCACCTTGGTTTGCTCGGCAGGTATACAGGAAGGTCAAGTCTAGATGCTAGTGGTCAACCACGTCCTAACATGGTTATCATACATGTCAGGTTTAAGTTCAAGTAAAGCACGTATGATTACACATAGTCTAATAGGTTATTAACACGCATTGATCATGGCAAACACGTATAACACATTAGCAGTAAACTTCACAACATACTAATCACTTGTACGATTTAATAGATTGGGCTCGCACAAGTCAATAAGCCTTGTGCGATTCACCCGTTAAAGCCCAACAATACCCGGCCCAATAATCTATCCCAGCAGAATACGGCCCAATAAATAAACATAAGTCTTGTGCGATCCGGACGGCTTGTATGATCCGGTCGACTTGTGCGATCCAATACATACTCGGCCCAGTTTACAAATAAGCCCAACATTAATATTCATTTACATATACACGGCCCAAATTCTTAAACAAATAACTCATCTTGTGCGATCAGATGATCTTGTGCGACTGAACACTCTTATGCGTCGGGATTGGGCTTTGAGGACCAACAGCTTAAGTATTAACGTGTGTGGCCCAGGGCCTTGTGCGATCGGCACAATCTTGTGCGATCCACAAGGTCTTGTGTGATCATGCATGAATCGATTGTACATAGTGCTAAACTCTGTTGTACCTAACTTGTGCGACCACCCTTGTGCGATCAGATCAGATCATGTGGAATCTGATCTTGTGCGATTGAGGGTGTCTTGTGCGATCTATTTTAATAGCCAGATATTATGCTATTCGGTTACACTCATTCAACAGTTTCCAAGTTTACAATCAATCAACAGTTTCCAATTATCTAAACAACCTACAATCGATCAAACTAAGCATTTTAACATCTAATTCATATGAACCCTAAATATAATCAAAACATAAATATCAATCATAATCATTTACACGATTCATGTTCTTGATTACTAGCATACATCCTAACAACCCAACTATCATCCTAATCGTATATCACAGCCGATTATTTGCAATTGATTAACAACATCACATGATCAACCATCATATATCAACATCACATGATTAACAATCCGAAGCATATACATAACAGCCGATTTAACAAGCATTCGGTTCCAGATCATAATCATGCAAATCGAATTTGTTTAAACATCAACACATAACATCATTGTTCATCATTCATACAACCCTAACTATTTAATCAAATCATGCAATCATAACATCGTGTAACTAAACATAAATTATGAACACTAACCGATTGAGAGGTCTAACGAAAAGGGTGATCCGATTCAAGGAATGATCTTCGAGAGAAAGGGGATGCTTGCCGTCGGCTTAGAGAGAGAGAGAGAGGAGAGCACTAGGGTTTTACGTGTGTTGTGTGATTGCAAGTAATGAGAAGTGTAAACCTCCTCATGAGGCTATGTGTATGAGAAGTAGGCCGAACCCCTCATGGGCTGCGTAAGTGTTACGAGTTCAAGGAGAAATGGGCCGAGAGTTGCATGAATCAAAGCCCATTGGCTTGTGCGATCGGCTTATTAATATATACATACATTACACATACACACACATAATCATAACATTCAATAAGTCAATCAAGTTCATATAATCACATCACATTCAAATACGTTACATCAAAGTACAATGATGAGTTCGGAAATATGAGTTGTCACATCTGTGACTATGGTCATATCACCCCTTGGCCTCGTTGTCCAATGGTGAAGTTTATCAAGTAATATATACAAGACCCCACATACCGGCTGTAACTTGGTGATTATAAAGACTTAATCCTTGTAATTATAACTTTGAAAATAAACATGATTTTGAAAGTAATTTGATAAAAAGAGAATGACTCACATTGCAGATTTAATTGAGCAGAGCCTAGCCTACTGATTAGCCTTTTAACCTAAATTAATAACATGCACACGAACTCGGTTAGTAACTAATACAGCATTTATGATAACTCACGAGATTAAAACCTTCACAACGAATGACAAAGTGCGATACTTAAACATCCATCGAATTAACGACGAATGACAAAGCATAAACACTAATGTGGGCAGCACTTAAACATCTATTGGATAGTTTAATCGAACGGACATTGAATCGTAGCAGCGATCGAGTTAATACCCGGTATCGGAGCAGCGCCTCACTACTATTGAAAGTATTTTCGACTTCAGAGTATTATAACTTCGGTTTTGAAAGTTTATTTCGACACATAATGGAAGCCCCTGATGCAAGCTATTTATAGGTGAATTTAAGGCCTGACGCGGCCCGCGTAAGCCTTCAGCTTAACCTTACGCGGCCCGCGTGACCGCCCAGTCTACGACTAGCCTTGACCAGTCACGAGTAGGTTAGCCAGCTGGACACCACGTGGCTCGGAACACTTATCCGGTCAAACCATGTCTTGACGCGGCCCGCGTAAGACAACCTTGTCTCTTACGTGGCCCGCCTGAAACCTATAAGTTTTGTTTTTCTTGATTTTTAATGTAGGGTAAGGTTTCAGGGGTCCGGGTTTATACTTACGGTTATTGTTAGGAAAATTTTGAGGGTCCTTATATTCTCCCCACCTTATAAAAAAATCTCGTCCTCGAGATTCATTGGAATAAATGAGGATACTTTCACTTCATTTCTGATTCCAGCTCCCAAGTGTATTCAGGTCCTCTCTTTGAATCCCACTTGATTTTAACTAGTACGAGCCTCCTGTGCTTGAGAAATTTCACCTTTCTGTCTTCTATCTGAAGAGGTTTCTCAACAAATTTTAACTTTTCGTTTATTTCTATATCTTGGAGAGGTACTACCAAAGATTCATCTGATAAGCATTACTTAAGATTGAATACATGAAATACGTTATGTACCCCAGCTAACTCTTCTGGTAGTTGTAAACGATAAGCAACTGGTCCTATACGTTGGATCACAGGAAATGGTCCTACGTATCTTGGACTTAACTTTCCTTTCTTACCAAATCGAACTACTCCTTTCCAAGGAGAAACTTTTAATAGCACTTTGTCTCCTACTTGGAATTCTAACGGATTTCGTCTATTGTCGGCATAACTTTTCTGGCGATCTCGAGCCGTCTTCAGTCTTTCCTTGATTTGGGTAATTTTGTCGGTTGTCTCTTGCACTATTTCAGGACCTGACAATTGACTTTCTCCTATTTCTGCCCAACAAACTGGAGTTCTGCATTTTCTTCCACACAGTGCTTCGAATGGGGCAGTTTCAATGCTTGAATGATAACTATTATTATAGGAGAATTCTATTAAAGGTAAATGGTCGTCCCAATTTCCACCAAAATCTATCACACATGCTCTGAGCATGTCTTCCAGAGTTTGGATTGTTCGTTCGCTTTGTCCGTCAGTTTGAGGATGATATGCAGTGCTTAAGTTTAGTCGAGTTCCCATTGCTTCTTGGAAACTAGTCCAGAAATGAGAAGTGAAACGACTATCCCTGTCCGAAACAATGGAGAGTGGAACTCCATGTAAAGATACTACTTCATCTACATACAACTTTGCCAATCTTTCCATGCTAAAAGTTTCTTTCATGGGTAGAAAATGAGCTGATTTGGTTAATCGATCCACAATTACCCAAATCGTATCATTACCTTTCCTGGTTTTGGGTAACTTAGTAACAAAATCCATTGTTATGAGTTCCCATTTCCATACAAGCATTTCTAATTGTTGTAGTAGACCTGAAGGTTTTTGATGTTCTGCCTTAACTTGCGAACAAGTAAGACACTTAGAAACATATCGAGCTATATCCTTTTTCATTCCTATCCACCAAAAGTTATTTCTTAAATCTTGGTACATCTTATTGTTTCCCGGGTGCATGGTATACCTAGATTTATGAGCTTCTTCCAAAATCTTATTTCTTAATTCTCCCTGCTTAGGTACCCAAATTCTTCTTTTGTGGAATCTCCAAATTCCATCAGTTCCTTGCTTTAATTCTTTTATTCGTCCTTTCATTCCTTCATCATCATCCTTGATTGCTGTTTCCTGAACATTCTTTATTTGTTCCATTAAATCTAACTGTAGATTTAATCTGAGAGCACGAACTCGCTTTTGCTTTTCATGATATTTACGACTTAAGGCATCTGCAACTACATTTGCCTTTCCTTCGTGATACTGAACATCACAGTCGTAGTCACTTAGGATTTCCATCCATCTCCTTTGCCTCATGTTTAACTCTTTTTGCCCAAATATGTACTTTAAACTTTTATGATCCGTATAGATAGTAAACTTACTTCCGTACAGATAATGTCTCCAAATCTTAAGGGCAAAAATTACGGCTCCTAATTCTAAATCATGAGTCGTATAGTTCTCTTGGTGCTTTTTCAATTGCCTTGATGCATACGCAATTACCTTCTTGCGTTGCATAAGCACACATCCTAATCCTAGTTTTGAAGCGTCACAGTAAACTTCAAAATCTTCTGTTCCTTTTGGCAAGGCTAGGATTGGAGCATTTGTTAATTTCTGTTTCAAGATCCTAAAAGCTTCTTCTTGCTTAGGTCCCCATTCAAACTTAACTGCCTTACAGGTTAGCTTAGTTAATGGTACAGCTATTTTGGAAAAATCCTTAATAAACCGTCTATAATATCCGGCTAAACCTATAAAACTTCTAATTTCCATTGCAGATTGTGGAACCTTCCATTTAGTAATTGCCTCTATCTTAGCAGGATCTACATGAATGCCTTCATGATTCACCATGTGACCTAAGAATTGCACTTCTTGTAGCCAAAATTCACACTTCGAGAATTTGGCGTAAAGCTTTTCTTTTCTTAACAAAGTTAAGAGTGCATGCCAGTGCTGACAATGTTCATCCTGACTTTTGGAATAAATAAGTATATCGTCGATGAAAACAATTACAAAATTATCCAAATACGGCTTACAAATCCTATTCATCATGTCCATGAATGCGGCAGGTGCATTCGTTAATCCGAAGGGCATGACTGTAAACTCATAATGACCATACCTAGTTCTGAAAGCAGTTTTAGGTATGTCTTCTTCTTGTACTTTCAATTGATGATATCCGGAGCGTAAATCAATCTTAGAAAAATATCTAGCTCCTTGAAGTTGATCGAATAGATCGTCAATCCTAGGTAATGGGTATCGATTCTTAATTGTAACCTTATTCAATTCTCTATAATCAATACACATTCTCATCGAACCATCCTTCTTCTTTACAAACAACACTGGAGCTCCGCACGGGGATGAACTAGGTTGTATGAAACCTTTACTTAGTAATTCATCTAATTGCTTTTTCGGTTCTAACATTTCTGTGGGTGCTAACCGATAAGGTGCCTTGGCTATTGGTATAGTTCCTGGAATTAGATGAATTCTAAATTCTACTTCCCTATTTGGTGGTAATCCTGGTAATTCTTCTGGGAATATATCTGGGTATTCTGAGACTACAGGAATTTCCTTAAGTTCTTTACCCTTGGTGCTAATGACTACCAAAATTATATACACTATTCCTTGTTTTCGTTCATAACTAGCAACTTTCATTACCGAAATGAACTTCATGGGTTTTCGTGGTCTGTCCCCTTTAACCATAATGACTTCTCCGGTAGGTGCACGAAGAATTCGAGCATGGTTGGCTACTAACCAATCCATTCCTAACACCACATCGAATTCAGCTAATTTCATAGGTAACAGGTTTGCAGAGAATTTATGACCTGAAAGTTCTATTTCTACATTTTGCAAAACCTTATCTATTTTAATTGAATTCCCCTCTGCTGTTTCGACTGTAAAAATCTGCCTAAGTTGGGTTAAAGGTAGTTTAAGAGCTTGACAAAATGAAGTATTTATAAAACTTTGGTTTGCACCAGAGTCAAATAATACTTTTGCGTAAATATTGTGAACTAAGAACGTACCAGCTATTACGTCAGGAATTAGCTAGGCTTCCTGAGTCGTTAACTGAAAGACTCGAACATTCTTCTTGGTAGCTCCGTCAGATGGCTTGCCTTTGTTGTCTGCTGGTTTAACCAATTTAGGGCATTCTGTCTTGAAATGCCCATTTTCTCCACAGTTATAGCAGATCCTGGTTTTCTTTCTGCAATCTTCTTCGCGATGTCCTACCGTTTTGCAAAAGTTGCAGATTACATTGCATCTTCCATAATGTTTCTTTTTGCAATTTCTGCAGAACGGCGGAATTGAAGATTGCCCTGTTCCTCTTCTCCTGAAGCTACTATTATTACCCGTATGAAATCCTTGGGTAATTTTCTGAGCCAGTTCCTTTTTCCTGTTATCATCTCTTGTGCGTACCAGTTCATCAGTTAGGGTGTTAGCTAATTCCACTGCATCGTCAATAGTACGAGGTCTCGCAGCTTTAACGATGTTGCGGATTTCACCAATCAATCCCTAAATATAGCGAGAAATGAGTACCGGTTCTGGCGAAGCCAGTGTTGGTACTACTCTAGCATATTCAAAGAATGTCGAAGTATAACCACGACAATCTACACCAGTCATACGATGATTTAGGAACTTATTTGCCATTTGATCTTTTTCATATTCGGGGCAGAATTTTCTTTCTACAAGACTCTTAAATTCTTCCCAGTTCATGGCATAGGCCATCATACTTCCTTTTGCTTGTAACACCGTGTTCCACCATTCGAGCGCCCCTTCCTTGAATAGATTTGACGCATACATAACCTTATCGTCCTTGTCACATTTACTTATTGTAATCACTGCCTCGGTTTTCTCTAACCAACGCAGTACCGCAGTTGCTCCTTCATTGCCTACAAACTCAGATGGTTTACAAGCAAGAAATTCTTTATAAGTGCAACCAGGTGTTGCAGCTTTCATTTTCTTAGGGAGCGGAGCCTGCCGTGGATTATTATCGTGATTAGTATGATTACCGCCTCCATTTACACTATTGCTGAAGTTATCTTCAGAAATACGTTTGCTAGGAATAATTTGTTGAGGTTCGACTGGATTTCTAACAGCAGCAACTATTGCTGGAATAGCATTGGCTATTCCTTGAGCAACGATATTTTCTATGTCTTGCCTAGTCATATATTGATCCCCCGATGTTGCTCAGATTGATTAACTTCATTAACTGGTTCGTTATTAGCATTTTCCATCTGATAATTAATATATATAATTTATTAGTATCAAAATAACAATTATACACTAATAATCATACAATTTTCACAACACACATATCGTCAAAACTTATCGATTCCTCGATTCCATTTTTATATATTTTATAATATGCGTCCATACACACCATTATTTTTTTTATTTGTAGTTATTTTACATGATTATATTATTATTGCTATTATACAACCACAGTCTCATAACCCCACTATCCCTCGTCAGTTGTTTATTTTAGTAACGGCGTTCCCTCTCATCGTACTTCCAGGAGATCTGTTCTCCTACTTCCCTGATCCTATTTCCTGCATCCATCAATTCCTCGCCAAAGTGGCGGAGTTCAGTTAAATTCTCATTGCTCATAGGTGGATTAGGTATAGGTTCTGGGTCGAATTGAGGAAGAAAGGAATAAGGACTGTTGAGCAGGTTTTGGAACTGCCAATCATTCGTCCACCACTCGTCCATTCCTAGAGGTTGGGTGTGGATTATAGGTTCTGGAATTGCTGGTTCCAAATTCATTGGAAGTTGAGTTTCAATAGGATGAGTAAAAGCATTTGTATTGACAGGCTTAATAGTATCACAGCTTGCCAATATAAAATCTAGCTCTTCTTGTAATGTCATTTCCTGGGTTTGTTTAGAGCTTTCTCCAATTTCTATCTGGTTTTGTTTAGAACCTCCTCCAATCTCCATTTCTATTTGCTTAGAATATTCTTCAAACTGTATTCCCATTTGCCTAGATTCTTCCCCGACTTCAATTCCCTTCCCTTTGTCTAAGGGATTTTCTATTTTGGGAATCTTTCTAGTGGCGGGTTTCCTCCTACGCACACGCCTCCATCCCACAAATCTCCTCCTTTTCTTGGGTTTGTGTTTCTCCGGAGGTGTAGCATTGAATTCCATAGGTTCTTCTAGATCTGGTATATACCTATTGAAATATCTGGAAACCTCTATTTTTACTGGATAGAGATTTAGATTTTGAAGGGCGTTAGACAAGTCACTCATGCTGTTTAGTAAACATGCAAAATACACAAAATGCTAAGTTAAAATTTTTATAACAATTTTCATAAATAACCTTAAAATATTATTGCATACCGTGTGACTACAAAACAACTGAAATTTTAAAACACACTAGGGTTTACTGTAAATTTATTTATTTACTAGATAAGATTTCTGGCTTATAAGTAATAAGGTTGCTAAAACTTGAGTTGAAATATTTAAAGATTTGCATTTACTGCTACAGTAGCTAGCATATAAAGATCTGCCCATTTTTCATCTAACTTGTCTTCCCATGGAGGGTTACAACCTAGTTCTTGGGTTTTCTGATTAATTCTCTTTCCTTTGGATTTCTTTACTAGATAGATGTTTGAAAGCTTTTGTTTACCAATACTGTACACAAATATTCAAATAATAAAACATATAATCACAAAAATGAAAATCAAGAAAATTAAGTATTTCTAAATACTTAATAGGCTTAAATCAGTGGCTCTGATACCACCTTTTTCTATCACGACCCCCGACCCGGTTTGACCCGTTTCAGGAGCCACGAGACAGAAAATCCCGTGGTATTTATTTAATTGAGTTAACAGCGGAAGATTTTCAACAGGATCTTTTTAAAACTGCAATTTCCCGATTATTTTATTTCACAACTCGGGATAAAATCCCGGTAATTTACAATCATATGATTTCTTCAAGAAATCCTTATTTTACAAAAACATGTTTCTTTATTTTATATTGAGCCACTTCCTTAAGCTTGTAGTGCTTCACGGCACTTTTCCTTGATCACAACAGATCACCTGAAACATGTTTGAAAAAGGTTTTTGTTGGTGCATACATCTGTAGACATCGTCTTGTATCGAGTCTTAGACTATATTGTGTAGTTCAGGGCATGTAGATCAAGAAAATAGGATGGTTTATGTTTTGAAGATGCTGATTTCGCTCCTGAAGCTAATTCCGCTCCAAACTGTCATGTGGACACTTACGAGCGGAATCACAAGTTTCAGATTCTGCTCCAAATGATCCTTGTTGATTTCGGGCGGAATCAAACCTCTATATATAGGTCACTCATGAGCGAAATCAGGAGTTAGTTCCTTGTATTCCATACCAAACTGCTGATGGTGTAAAGACTGATTGTATTTGTGATCTAATCAATATAATCAGTAGTTAAAGTGAAGAATTAGCTGTTTCTACGTTAGTTACTTGTTTTCCGCACCTGTAACTGATTAAAACTCCTCTGAACGACTCATTCGGGTTCGTACACGATCCTATAAGTGGTATCAGAGCTCAGGAGGAGGAGTTCTGCAGAGATTAGCTAGATTTCATCGAAATTTTCTTGTTTCTACACCTTCTTTCTTCATCAGAACGAGATTTAACGGTCAAAACTGGTTCAATTTTTCACAAACTGTGTAGAAGTGACTATTAACAAATCCCTGAAAGTTTGAGACTAAAATTCACAGTAAAAATGGACAAAATAGACCTCCAAACTGATTCCGCTCATACGGATGTTGTCTGATTTCGCTCCAAAACTGCTGTTGATTCCGCTCTTGGCTACCAAACTGTTGATTCCGCTCTAAAACCTGCTGTTAATTCCGCTCCAGGATGCCAATATCTTGATTCCGCTCCAAACTATTTATTGATTTCGCTCCAGATTACATAGTATCATCTGATTCCGCTCCAGGGTAACTAATCAGTGATTTCGCTCCAGAGAATCTTCTGATTTCGCTCCAAACATCATTTAGTGATTCCGCTCTAGAAGTGTTGTTTGCTATTCCGCTCAAAATTGTATCTGGTTTAATTCCGATTGAAAGTTACTGTTTTTAAAACGTGATACATAATCATGAGTAACGAGTTCTACAACGTGTTTGCTTCATCTCCGACCACTCCGGCTTCTATTGCTCATAATATGAATTTGGAAAATGAGACCGGAACGTTACAAAAGCCCCCGAAACTGATGAGTATTGAAGAGTACTACGGGTGGAAAGACAGATTCGAAAACTGGGTTCAGGCAAATCATCTTAGGTCATGGGAATGTATTCTGAAGAAATATGTTTTACCTCGTACTGATTTACAAGTTGTGAAAATAATTTCTGAGTTTAGTGATCAAGAACGAGATATGTATCGTGCTGAAAAGATGATGATTAGTTTATTACAGCAGGCAATCAAAGAAGACATTTTCATTCTGCTTCAGCATGATAAAACTTCAAAGTCAATCTGGGATACTCTACGTGTTAAGTTTGAGGGGAGTGAGAACATGATTAAGAGCAAGAAGGCGTTGCTCAAGAAAGAGTTTGATCTGTTCAGTAGTTTACCGGGAGAAGACACGAAGAAGCTGATTGAACGTTACGGTCACTTGGTGCGATCTATGTCGATGATTGGTATAACCAAAGATCCTGATGAGTGGGTAGACAAGTTAGCGGACGCTTTACCGCAGAAAGAGTGGGGAACATATTTGATGATCTTGAAGAATACGGGTGTTTATGATGGATTAACGATTTCTCAGTTCATTGAGAAAACTGAAAGTCAGGATTTGGAACAGCAAAAGATTGCGAGGATGAATAGTTCGAGTGGTCAACAGGATGTAAAAATGTACTACAAAGGCAGTGTTCCAGAAATTGAAAGAAGCCCGAAAATACAAACTGCATTTAGTGCGGGAGATTCTACTGAAAATGTTGATCAAAGTCCTAAAAGCAGTTGTGGTTTTTCTTCATACCCGAATGTTAATCCAAAGAGCACAACTTCAAGTTTCAGTTCTCAAAGTACAAAAAGTGGAAGTGGTTATGTGATACAATGCAATATTGCTTTGAATCTTCCAGACGGCAAAAGTTTTTCTGAAGAGGTTGCGAAAGATCACATGGCTTTACTTGGTTCTGTGCTACTATCATATGAAGGATTGGTTGCTGGTCGTATCGGGAATCCTATGCTCACAAAGGAGGATTACGATCAGATAGACACCGAAGAAATGGAGTTAATGGACATCAAATGGTGTCCAGCTAGCGTTCTTAGGCGTGCTGAAAAGTTCAAGCTGATTACTGGAAGAAATGACTTTCTTGATGCACATGTGTCTACTTTAGGTTTTGATAAATCTAAAGTTACTTGTTTTCGATGCAGGGAGAAAGACCATTTCAAAAGAGAATGCAAGAACAGAGAAGCTAGTGGAGCTCAGAATCCTTTTGGAAAAGACGATTACTATCTGAAAGCCATTTATCAGCAAGTTGGTCAGCAACAACTGCAAGAACCACAGGTGGCTCATGGTAGAAAAGTGATCGAGGATTCAAAAAGAGCATGTCTGGGGAATCAAGAGAACTTTAACTGGAATTTTCAAGATGATGAAAAATTGCCTGAAGGTTTTAGCTGGGATATGTTTGTGAATGATAAAGGAGATTTCAAAGCTTTCATTGCCAAAATTTTGAAAGAACCAGATATGTTTACCACATGGATGAAGTCTATTGGTGAGACTGTGAAGAATGTGGAGAAAGAGTCTGTTGCATCTGAAGAAAGTTCACAGAGCTCAGATGAAAGTTCACAAAGTGATGAAAGTTCAGAAAAGGAAGTTATTTTTGACTAAACACCAGTTGATTCTGGTTCTTCGGATGATAATGCTGAAAAGTCAATTGAGTTTGATCAATCACCAACTGATGATAGCAGTAGTGATGATGAAGAAGAAAGACATATTAATATTGCAAAATCTCATCTCTCTCCTGAAAGTTTTCATTTCTATTTTGCAGATCGCTTGGAGACACTGAAGGGAAGACAAGCTGCAAAAGAACAAATGAAAATGAAGTCTGAAAGTGATGATCAAACAAAGGATGTTGTTCAAATTGATGAAGTAAAAAGTGTTGCTGAGGAAATTGCTGAACCAGAAAAGATACATGAAGCTGAAAAAGTGGTTGAAGTTGAGAAAATTATTGAAGTTGAAAAGATTATGGAAGTCATCAAGCCTTGCTCAAAATGTTTGGAACCTTGCAAGGAATGTGCAGCTAAAGATGAGAAGCTGACAGAGTTTGAGAAGATGAAGGAACAATTACTGTTCAATCTTAACTATGTAAAGGAATCATACGATGTATTGAACAGAACAGTAACTGGTCTTCAAAAGACAAATTCTGAAAGAGAAAATGCTTTGACGATGATGAATGCAACATTGATGATGAAGCAGAAAGCTATAAATTTCTACATTGAAGAAAGTGCAAAGTGGAAGCAAGAGTTAGAGAAGGAGAAGATTGAGAATGAGAGAATCAGAAGATTATTACAGAGTTATTCTAGTTCTGATTATCTTATTGATATAATTTATCCGACTGTTGCAGGTATGGAAGCTTATCAAGATGAGAAGCCAAAGAAGAAGGATACTGGTAAGAAACCGACTGCTAGCTATAACAAGTGTCTGCCTCCAATCTGGGAAGGTTATTCTCCCAGAAAAGCAAGTGAGGAGCAAGTCGAAAAAGCAGTCAATATAAAGTTAAAAACCGATACAACTGATGATTTACCAGAAAACATTGACGTTACTTTCACCTCGTCTGATATTGATCATGAGTCTGAGTTAATCAAAAAGGTGGTCGATCAGGTGTTAGATACTGATGAGGAGTCTGAGTTAAAGTCCGAGTCTTGGTGTTCAAGTTCGTCCGTCAAAAGTTTGAATTCGTCGGGAAACAGTTCAAAATCGTCGGATAAACGGTCTTACAGTAAAGAGTTTTTGTTATCAAAATCGAATTTGAATGATGAAACATTTGAAGTAGCATATACTTTAAATGATTCTGATAAATTATACTCTGACAAAGAGTTTCCAATAAGAAGTGTTAGATTTAAAATGATCAAAAAGGTTTTCAAAATGACAGAAATTAAGATTTCTGAAATAAAAGATTTAAATCTTACTGGAAAACCTAAAAAATACACTTCAAGAGTACAACAACGATTAAACAAGAAAAATGGTTACAATTCTGGTTCTGGTTTTCAAAAGAAACCAAACCATAATGGTAGCTACAAAAAGAAAGGTTTATGTTTTATTTCACCAGAAAATTATGAAAATGAGAAAAATTCTAAAACAAAAATAGAATTTGTTTCAGGTGGAAGTGCAGAAGAAGAACAGAAGAAACCGTTCTGGAAACAATCTAACCAGGAGTTTCTTGCTGAAAAGAAAAGGAGTGGAACTGGAGTGTTTCATCCAAAAGAAACTCGAACCTGTTTCAAATGCATTGAAGCTCGTCATATTGCATGGAATTGTTCGAAGAATATCAAGACAAAACAGGGAGTTTCTAAAAAACTCAAAGAGAAGGTTGTAGATGTTGAACCACCAACTGAAAACTTCAAAATTTTTGAAAATTCGATTTATGAAGTTGGTGAGTGTTCAAAGAAAAATCTTTACAGAAAGAAAGCCAAGGACAACCAAGTATGGGTTGTTAAGAAAGGTGATGTAAAAATTGGCGATGAATCTGGTTCCACAAAGCCAGAAGAGCCACAAGGTAAGGTAAAAGAGGTAAATTTTGTATCTTCAGTGAATGATGATGAATTTCCATCACTGAAGTTTGAGAAGATTAAACAGAAAGTTGGTAAGGTTGAGATCTCAAATCAATTCTTTTCTGATCAAAAGGAATTTAATATTGAGAAAACATTCAATGGGAATGTTAAGAAAATTTTTGGGAAAATGATTGATGGGAAAGTAAAAGGGGTTAAAGATTTCTATGCAACAAAGAAAGCCACTTATAACCCAACTGAACAAGAGCTAAAAGAGCTAAAAACACCCAAGGTTGGTCAGACTTGGGTGGAAATTCTTTTCCCTTGAACATCTGACTTGCCGGAGATCCCAAGTTTGTAATCGTGGATCAAGAATCGGCATTTTTCTTGATAATTGATGATTGTGATTGAATCTTATAAAAGTTAAATTTTACAGGATAAGTGTGAATTACCGGAGCTTCCAGGTTGGTAAGTGTGAAGCAGGAATCGGCATTTTTATTGGTAAAATGATTTTGTATAGATGTGGTATTCTTACAAGTTGGTTAATGAAGGTTTACACTTAAAAGTGGTAAATCAAGGACATTAAGTTGTACTTGTTTTTCTACAAATGGTTAATCAAGGTCATTAGGTTGAACTTGATTGGACCAAACTTACAAGTGGTTTTTGAAGGACGATATGATGAACCAAACCCCGAACTTACAAGTGATAAAACAAACAAAACTTATTTTCCGGAAAAATCATTTTGGTTAAAACAAACTTAAGTGTTTTGAAATCATAATGAGAAAATAGTTTTGTGTAAGGGGGAGTTCGAATTGTTTATGCCAAGTGGATGGCGAATTGATGCGATTCGATATCGGTTGTCAAGTTTTGTACAGTTTATTTTCAAATTTCTTGAAATGTGTTTGCATTTTAGAGGGAGTAGAAATTTCTGAAAATCCAAAAACATTAGAAATTTTTGAAAAAGACAAAAACATGATAAAATGAAAAATGAGTTTTAGTGTCAAAGAAGAGGAAATGATAGTACATCAGTAGACAGTCACAGTATGCTAAAGAAATGTAATGTTTAAATAGCGTTAAACAGTCTCACTGATGATATGCCGATAGGTTTTTACACATTTAGTAAGCTTTTTCGGGATATAAACCTAAAGTCAAACTTGCTTATTTTGTGGGGAACACTACTTGGATATATAGGTAACCCGTGAAATCTCGTTTGAAAGGTCCCTCTTTCTGAGATACTAGGTCTTTATGCTCAGTGATATCTGGGGTATTATTACGGGACTTCTGCTGAATGGAAGTTCTGACCTAGTCCACGAATAATACTTTCTGCTTGCTTGAAATATAGCGCCGCCCTCAGCAAATTGATGAAACAATAAAATTGATAGTCATTGCTGTTGTAATACAAAAGATCCTCTAAAGGGGACACACCAAAAGTCGAGCCGTCATCTCTCTGCTGAACGGAAGTTCTGACCTAAGCTCTCACGGTTTCGTACTATAATTTATTCCCTTACAGATATCATCTGTGGTATACTCACCTGTAAGACTGAATATTGGGATCTGGATACGGGAGTATATTCAAGAGGTGGGATACATAAATGAGTTTAAGTCTTTAAAACATCTAATTCATACCCTGAATCAGTTGAAATTTGTGTGAGAATTTAAGTGGATCAGTATATTGGCAATCTAAGTGAATTGTTTAATTCTTAATGTGTAACTAAGCTCAACGGTACTTGTGATTTGTCAAAAACTGATATGATCCTCTTGCACGAACTCGCAAAAATATTGTCTCTAAATATTTCTTTACTGCATTTCTTTACATTCAAAAATCCAAAAAGATTTTCGGTGTGTTTTAGCATAAATTTTTTGAAAAATCCCAAAAGATTTTCGACAACTGATGTTGGAGAGCTGAATTTCAAAATTCCGAGTGCTAAACATGATGATCATGTGGTGAGGGGGAGTCTATATTTGAAATTAAAATGTTTGTCAAAATATAATCTTACAAATGGTTCATCAAGATTCTTAAGAGATAAAATCTTTGTTTGATCTGAGGGAGAGTCAGTGTTAGTGCCTACATTGAATTGTTAAATTTAGAAAATTTACTTCTGGGTTAAGAATGTGCAGGTGTAGCCAGGTTTAGATCTTGGAACAACCATCGGAAGAGCCAGGTCATTCAATCCTGACAAGCTTGTGTTTAAAGAGCCAGGTTCTGATACCTGAGGATGCTGTAGATAGAGTTTGAGCCAGGCAAAGATTTTGAATTTGTGAAAAGTCAGATTGCGATCCTGAAGCAGATGTTGCTGAAGATCTAAAAGAATACCAGCACGTTGTTAAGGGAGTCTGTTGATGTCGATAGAGAGAGTGAAGCCCAGAGACTAATCAAGACTGAAGATGCGAAGACTAGACATAGTCAGACTCGACACTGTCAGACTCGTCAACATCTGAGGGGGAGTCTGTTGGTGCATACATCTATAGACATCGTCTTGTATCGAGTCTTAGACTATATTGTGTAGTTCAGGCCATGTAGATCGAGAAAATAGGATGGTTTATGTTTTGAAGATGCTGATTTTGCTCCTGAAGCTAATTCCGCTCCAAACTGTCATGTGGACACTTACGAGCGGAATCACAAGTTTCAGATTCCGCTCCAAATGATCCTTGTTGATTTCGGGCGGAATCAAACCTCTATATATAGGTCACTCATGAGCGAAATCAGGAGTTAGTTCCTTGTATTCCATACCAAACTGCTGCTGGTGTGAAGACTGATTGTATTTGTGATCTAATCAATATAATCAGTAGTTAAAGTGAAGAATTAGCTGTTTCTACGTTAGTTACTTGTTTTCCGCACCTGTAACTGATCAAAACTCCTCTGAACGACTCATTCGGGTTCGTACACGATCCTACAGTTTTATCAGCGGGAAATACTGGTGAATCATTCTTTTTATGAAAACGACCCATTTGTTATAATTTCCAGTATTAAGAGCGATTACAATGTTTCCATATATCAACCAACTACCCACAGTATTTGTCACTCGACATTCATCGGTAGCCGCTTAGCCCGATGGTGTCTGTGACTATTGTCATATCACCCCTTGGCCCCGTTGTCCAATGGTGAAGTTTATCAAGTAATGTATACAAAACCCCACATACCGGCTGTAACTTGGTGATTACAAAGACTTAATCCCTGTAATTATAACTTTAAAAATAAACATAATTTTGAAAGTAATTTGATAAAAAGAGAATGACTCACATTGCAGATTTAATTGAGCAGAGCCTAGCCTACTGATTAGCCTTTTAACCTAAATTAATAACATGCACACGAACTCGGTTAGTAACTAATACAGCATTTACGATAACTCACGAGATTAAAACCTTCACAACGAATGAAAAAGTGCGATACTTAAACATCCATCGAATTAACGACGAATGACAAAGCATAAACCCTAATGTGGGCAGCACTTAAACATCCATTGGATAGTTTAATCGATCGGGCATTGAATCGTAGCAGCGATCGAGTTAATACCCGGTATCGGAGCAGCGCCTCACTAATATTGAAAGTATTTTCGACTTCAGCTTCGTTTTTGAAAGTTTCTTTCGACACAGAATGGAAGCCCCTGATGCAAGCTATTTATAGGTGAATTTAAGGCCTGACGCGGCCCGCGTAAGCCTTCAGCTTAACCTTACGCGGCCCGCGTGGCCGCCCAGTCTACGACTAGCCTTGACCAGTCACGAGTAGGTTAGCCAGCTGGACACCACGTGGCTCGGAACACTTATCCGGTCAAACCATGTCTTGACGCGGCCCGCGTAAGACAAGCTTGTCTCTTACGCGGCCCGCCTGAAACCTAAAAGTTTTATTTTTCTTGATTTTTAATGTAGGGAAAGGTTTCAGGGGTCCGGGTTTATAATTACGGTTATTGTTAGGAAAATTTTGAGGGTCCTTATAAATCATTTCTTTTTTTAGTTCTTTTTGTCAGCCTCCTTTATGTCCTATTTTCCCTCCATTACCCAGTTTAGTTTTTTATGTTCCTGTATTTATTTGATGATGTCATTCGATGTTATAATCAAGAAATATATGAATCCCTTTGCCCATCTTATTTTAGATGGTATCAGAGCGGTTCAAACGTAAAACACAACCCTAACCAACACCGTCACCATGGCCGGCGAGAAAGGTATTGGAAACTCAAAAAACGAACCTGCACCAGACACAAACTCTCCTTACTACATTCATGCTTCGGATTACCCGAAGCAAATGCATGTCAACGATACCCTCACCGATAGCAATTATGCCGATTGGTCGCAAGAGATGTTAAACTTTCTCTTCGCCAAAAACAAGGTCGGATTTGTTGATGGCACGTTGAAGAAGCCAGAAAAAACCGCTACCGAGTACATGATGTGGATGCGTTGTGACGCCATGGTAAAGGGGTGGCTCACAACGGCTATGGAAAAGGATATCAGGAGTAGCGTTAGGTATGCTAACGCCGCCTCAGAGATTTGGTCGGACCTACGGGAAAGATTCGGGAAAGCAAGCGCCCCTAGGGCGTATGAACTAAAACAAATGCTCTCTACAACTCAACAAAATGGAATCTCGGTTTCCTCTTATTACACCAAGCTACACGGGATATGGGATGAGATCGAATCTGTTTTACCGGCCCCTCGTTATACCTGTGACGGGTGCGTTTGTGGAGTCGGGAAGAAGATGACCGAACTTAAAGAAAAAGAGAGATTGTATGAATTTTTTATAGGTCTAGATAATGAGTTTGCTGTAATAAAAACTCAAATCTTAGCCATGTATCCCATACCAAGTTTGGGAAACGCTTATCACTTGGTTGCTGAAGACGAGCGGCAGAGAACCATATCGGGAGAAAAGAAGCCACCCACCGAGGTTACTGCCTTCAAGGCGTTTGTTCCTAACAAACGAAGCAACAATCATCGACAAGATAAGACAACCTCAAAGGACCAGAAGCGCGGAGATGTGACTGAGCAGTGCACTCATTGCGGGTGAAGTGGACACAACCGAGATGGATGTTTCAAAATAATCGGTTATCCGGAATGGTGGCCAGGCAAGGTAAAACGTGAAGAAGGAAAACCAAGAGCTGCTCATGTTGAAACCGATGCGAGTCCCATACCGGGATTGACAAAAGAACAATGCCAATCCTTCTTGAAACACTTTGTCGAGAATGACGTCAATGAGGACACGGTTAGGATGGCAAACATGGCAGGTAAAAGGGGTTGGGATATGGAATGGGTTGTGGACTCAGGAGCCACATAACATATAACCTATGATTAAACAATCCTTAATAATAAAACCTTTTGTCCAAATGAGGAACCTGTCATCATTCCTAATGGAAGCACCATTCCTGTACATGGAAGAGGTGAATGTGTTTTAAAAGGGGGGGGGGGGCAAAGCTAAAGGAAGTTTTATATATTCCTGAGTTTAATTGCAATCTTTTGTCCGTTAGCCGATTAACTAACGATCTTCAATGTTCTATGACCTTTTATCTGGACTTTTGTATCATGCAGAAGCTTCACACAAGGAACTTGATTGGTGCGGGTAAATGTAAGAAAGGTCTGTACCGAATGGGGATGTTCGATGGGGAAAGAAGAGCTATGATGATTACCGGGGACATCTGGCATAAAAGGTTGGGACATGCATCTGAAGATAAGCTTGCAACTATTGAATTCCTCAAAAAAATTTCTTTAAACGATTTATGTGACTCTTGTTCTAAAGCTAAACACACCAGGCTTCCTTTTTCAAATAGTTTCATTAAGACAAATACTTGTTTCGATTTGGAGCATTTTGATATTTGGGGAAAATATCGTACTCCGTCTTATTCAGGGGGAAATTACTTTTTAACCATTGTCGATGATTATAGCAGGGCCACTTGGGTGTTCCTTTTAAAATTCAAACATGAAGCAAGTAAGTGGTTAAAGTTTTTTTTGCAACATGGTGAAAACCCAATTTGAAAAATCCGTTAAAAGAATTAGATGTGATAACGGGGGGGGAATTCACATCCAACAAAATGACTGAATTTTATGAGGAACGGGGTATTTTGCTTGAAACCACTTGCCCTCACACACCTCAACAAAACGGAGTTGTTGAGCGAAAACATCGACACTTGCTCGAAGTTGCTAGGTCCTTACGGTTCGAAGCCAACTTACCCAAAAGATTTTGCGGCGAGTGCATCCTTACGACCACTTACATCATTAACCGATTACCATCCAAGGTTATTGGTGACAAAACACCTTTTGAATTATTATTCAACCAAAAGCCCGATTATGACAATATGAGGGTCTTTGGTTGTTTGGCGTACTTTCAAAACACCGACACGAAAGGAGACAAATTTGAAGAAAGAGGGAGGCCCGGAGTGTTCGTAGGCTACCCCCCAGGAACAAAAGGTTTTAACATTCTTAACATAAAAACGGGAAAATTTTTCATTTCTAGAGACACTAGATTTTATGAAAAGAATTTTCCTTTTAAAAATGATATTTTAATTTATGAGGAGGTTGATGCCCTCGATCCATCAAATAAACCCATTTGTAATGAAAATGAGGAATTTAAGGAGCCTACTGTTGATGAGTCTATGGTTAATTGGCCAAATGAAAATAATGAACACAATACTGAATATGTTGGTCAAGAAACCATAGATACCAACAATGTGGACCACAGTAATGAAAATGAAGATATGGCTATTAGTAATAATGAAGCCCAACATGAAGAAAATTCCTTTTTTCATGAAATGCAACATGAAGACACTACGGAGAACAGTGAAGTCCACCCAAATTTCGAGCAGACAAGAATCAAAAGAACCAAGTCTCAACCAGCTCACTTGAGCGATTATCATGTCAAGCTTCCCCCGTCGGTTGACCATTCAAAACCCGCACCAAGTCAAGAGTCCTCCACGGTACATCCTTTGTTCAATTTTTTTTCTTACGAAAATTTTTCCAAATCTCACAAAGTTTTTTTAGCGGCCATTAGTTCTACCAATGAGCCCAAAACTTTTAATCAAGCTATTCAGGACGAAAGATGGAAAGAAGCTATGAAAAAGGAAATATGGGCTCTTGAAGAAAATGGTACGTGGACCTTAATGGATCTTCCAAAAGGGAAACATGTCGTTGATTCGAAATGGGTTTATAAAATTAAATATAAACCAAATGGGGAAATAGAACGGTTTAAAGCCCGTCTTGTTGCAAAGGGATTTACGCAGATGGAGGGGGTCGATTATCATGACACTTTCGCTCCGGTCGCCAAATTAGTTACGGTTAGAACGCTTCTCGCCGTAGCTATAAAAAAAAACCGGGCCGTTCACCAACTTGACGTTAATAACGCCTTTTTTGCATGGAGACTTGAACGAAGAAGTCTATATGAAGCTACCTCAAGGATTCGCCAAGGAAAATGACACGAGAGTTTGCAAATTGAATAAATCTCTCTATGGCCTAAAACAAGCATCTCGCAATTGGTACCAAAAGTTCACATCTTCTCTTCTCGAACTCGGTTTTAGGCAATGGAAGGCCGACTACTCCCTCTTCATTTTCAAGCAAAATAAATGTTTTGTGGCAGCTCTCATATATGTTGATGATGTCATTAGGGTGGGCAACAACGTGGGTAAAATAAAACATACAAAAGAAGAACTTGATAAACGTTCCAGCATCAAAGACTTGGGTACCCTAAAGTACTTTCTAGGCATAGAAGTTGCTCGTATGAAGGACGGCCTTGTTCTAAGCCAACGGAAGTACATTCTTGATATCCTTGATGATTGTGGGATGCAAGGATGCAAGCCAAGTCCTTTTCCTTTTGAGCAGAACCTAAAGTTGGATAAAGGAAATACCGAACCCAAGGCTGATGCAAATCGTTACCACCGCTTGGTGGGAAGACTACTCTACCTACAGGCCACAAGGCCCGACATTGCCTACTTCGTCAATGTACTAAGTCAATTTGTGGCCGACTGAAGGCAAAATCATATGGATGCGGCATATCGAGTCCTACATTATTTAAAAGGGACCGCCGGACAAGGCATCCTTTTGCCTCGGGATGGCGGGCATGATTTAATTGCATATAGTGACTCTGATTGGCTCGGATGCCCGTTTACTAGAAGATCTCGAACAGGATATGTTCTTCTTCTTGGCAGAGCGCCCGTGTCTTGGAAGACAATAAACAATCTATGGTATCTCGCTCTTCTGCGGAAGCTGAATACCGGTCTATGGCCTCCACCGTTAGCGAAATATTATGGATGAGATGGCTCCCCAAGGAGCTCGACATTGTTCTACATGAAGCAACTCGTCTATATTGTGACAATCAAGTAAACGGTTAGAACGCTTCTCGCCGTAGCTATCAAAAAAAACTGGGCCGTTCACCAACTTGACGTTAATAACGCCTTTTTGCCTGGAGACTTGAACGAAGAAGTCTATATGAAGCTACCTCAAGGATTCGCCAAGGAAAATGACACGAGAGTTTGCAAATTGAATAAATCTCTCTATGGCCTAAAACAAGCATCTCGCAATTGGTACCAAAAGTTCACATCTTCTCTTCTCGAACTCGGTTTTAAGCAACGCAAGGCTGACTACTCCCTCTTCATTTTCAAGCAAAATAAATGTTTTGTGGCAGCTCTCATATATGTTGATGATGTCATTATGGTGGGCAACAACGTGGGTAAAATAAAATATACAAAAGAAGAACTTGATAAACGTTTCAGCATCTTGGCGGAGCGCCCATGTCTTGGAAGACAGAAAACAATCTGTGGTATCTCGCTCTTCTGCGGAAGCTGAATACCGGTCTATGGCCTCCACCGTTAGCGAAATATTATGGATGAGATGGCTCCTCAAGGAGCTCGACATTGTTCTACATGAACCAACTCGTCTATATTGTGATTTAATTGCATATTGTGACTCTGATTGGCTCGGATGCCCGTTTACTAGAAGATCTCGAACAGGATATGTTCTTCTTCTTGGCGGAGCGCCCGTGTCTTGGAAGACAAAAAACAATCTGTGGTATCTCGCTCTTCTGCGGAAGCTGAATACCGGTCTATGGCCTCCACCGTTAGCGAAATATTATGGATGAGATGGCTCCTCAAGGAGCTTGAAATTGTTCTACATGAACCAACTCGTCTATATTGTGACAATCAAGCTGCAACTCATATCGCTAGCAATCCCGTTTTCCATGAGCGAACCAAACACGTCGAAATGGATTGTTACTTCGTCCGCGAAAGAGTCGAGTCTCGTGAAGTTCAACCTCTTCGTATTGACACTCGCATGCAGATCGCGGACCTTCTTACAAAGGGATTGGGCTCCCAACATCTCCGTTTTTTACTTGACAAGTTGGGCACTAGAAATCTACATGCTCCAACTTGAGGGGGAGTTTTGGAATTTCTATAAAATTCCTCCCTTTATTTTTGGTCTTTCCATCGAATCCTCTGACCCAATCATTTCTTTTTTTAGTTCTTTTTGTCAGCCTCCTTTATGTCCTATTTTCCCTCCATTACCCAGTTTAGTTTTTTATGTTCCTGTATTTATTTGAGGATGTCATTCGATGTTATAATCAAGAAATATATGAATCCCTTTGCCCATCTTATTTTAGAAGGTCCAATAAAATTCATTTGTAAATTGATTTTTTATTAAAGTCCAAGACATTTCATCATCAGTTATATTGAACATGATTAGGGAAACATGTAGAGATGTCGGCCCATTAACAAGTTTCTTCGAGATTTGATATTGAGCCCAATCAGATTAATCTTAAAGCAAACGTTCACGTGATCTGTTATGTCACACCCCGACCACGTATATCATACAAGACGTGGCGGAAAACGTCGGGGAGTGTTGTAACAGAATTAATTGTTTCATAACCATGGCATACAAAGTTGTATTTTATTTATGAACATAAGAGTTACATTGTCTTAAACAGGAATTAAAGGGTTCAGAACATAATTAAACTAAGTCTATCTTCATTTTTATGTCTCTAAGGCACAGGTCCGCCCTAGTGTCACGGTCATCATCCTACGCAAAAGCTCCTGAAAACACATGTGAAAATAGGTACGTCAGCATAAAAATGCCTGTGAGATACATAGGTTTTGTGAAAATAGGATTCATGACTTAAGTTTTAGAAAAATTTGTTTAGTAAAAGTCAGTCATGAACCTTGTGAATTGTTTTGTTTGGTAAATCATTAAAAAGCGATAAGATCAAATGATATGTATAAATAAAAGTATGATGTATGGTTAAATGTATAAACAAGTAAAATGAGTTGTATAAAGTAAATTGTTTGTAAACCAAAGTCTTGTGAAAATCGTATTACTTGTGTAAAATGTATAAGTCCAATTTGAATGATTTAAATAACGCTATGTTATGTAATATAATACAAACACTTATATATAAGAAGTACCAGCGGGGTATCCACCATGCTTGTATCATATTACTCACATCTCGTTACTTAAGTCACTTAAGCAAACCAACAATGAATAAAGTCTATGTTTAAACCAATTGTCAAAAGTCCTTGTATAAATCATATCAAATGTTAATAGTCCAAAAGTAGTCAAGTAATGTGTAACAAATGTTATGTATTGTAAGTAAAGTATTGTCACATAATCCAAATGTAGAAATGTACAAAACAAAGTATTTTGAATATATCAAAAAGTTATGTTTTGCAAAGTAATGCACGTTACATTGATACAAACATTTATGTGGTAAGTTAACGCATACATTCAAGCCTTGAGACAGTCGGATAACCCTTTCAGTCAAGGTTATCAAAAGAAATGTTTTCGGATTCAGTCATTCCTGACATCCAAACAAACCCGGGATGTCAGGAATGGGATTTGTCAAGTCCTATGGTACCAGTACTTACTACCGAGCGGCGTAGCTAATGTTAATGAACGTATAATAGTCTCGTTTGTGCAAACCAAATGTTATAGCAATTGTGTACATGTCATATGAAAAATATGTACTAAGTATGCTAAGTTAACATACAAAGTAGAAAAGTCTTGTAAATCAATGTGCTAGCATGCTATCAGTCAACATACATAGCAGAAATGTAATGTAAAACAATGTACTAAGTATGCACACAATGGACATACATAGCATCAAATGTAATGTAAAACGATGTACTAAGTACGCACACAATGGGCATACATAGCATGAAATGTAACGAAATCATGTACTATAATGTACTAACAAACATAGCAGGTATATGATGTGAAAACAGGAAAGCATGAAAGTAACAAGTAGGCACATGTGTTTCACCCCAAAACAGTTTGGAAAACAGTAAAAGAGGGGTCTATGTACTCACATAAACACCTTGAAAACATTTAAAAGATGGGGTTCTATGTACTCACTTGAGATTGCTCAGAAGTCCTAAGATAACCACCAAGCAATGCTAGAGATCACGGAATCAAACAGCACCTAATATAGGTAACTATGTTAATAAACCGGACCTATATCGGAGGATCGGATAGAATGAGGGCTCGTAAACCAAATGAGTATGGGAACTCATGTAGTATGGTTTAACAAAGCCTACATACTAAATGAAACCTAACCTAAGTGTTTACGACCCATTACGACCCGTTTAGGTAGCTTATGCTACTTTAACGCGTCGTTCGCGTGAAACGCGTTTGGACCGCTTAACTAGTCCTATGACAAGTAACATATGCCTTAACATGTCTAATATTGTTTTCAAATCAGTTTAGATGTCAAAAGTTATGTTACATATGTTTAAAATGAATTTTGGCATCAAAGGGGTATTTTGGTAATTTACCTAAGGCATATAAACTACCTATCATACAACTACTTAAACGAAGCGACCATAAGGTATAACATCGGAAGGTTATTCCCTATATACTATGGTCACCTAATGTGTTTGGTCGGATCCTAATGATTACCAAATGGGTCGGGTTCGAAGGTATAAGCGATTTATTAGATCGCTTACCCTTACGACCCTAGACAACGTGGTAATCAGTAGGCATAGTCACAAGGGACTATAACCATCGTGATTACAATCACGTTGCGAAGTTCAAAAGAACTTCGCATTGACCATAAACTGGTCAATGCAGAAAGTCAAACAAAGTTTGACTTTCGGACTCGAAAAGCAATAAAAGAACGAAGGAACACTTACAAAGGGTCCCCGAATGCTAATCTAGATCAAAATATCTCAGGTATGAAACAAAGGTTTCAACTTAGAGCACATTAGATCAGATTCTTGTGAGGAAAAGTGAAGGGTGGAGGTGGGTATTTATAGTTTTCGGTTCACGGTTAGGATCGTTTCTTGGAGAAGAGGGAATGATCACATCCCTACACTTGTTGGAATGTTGTGGTAACTGATTTTGGCCACCATAAGAGATTAACATGTGGCACTTGACCTTTGGAGGGTGTTAGGGGCTGTTAACATGTGTTTAAAATGGCTTTTGCTGATCAGAAGAGGCCTAGCGTGACGCCAAGGGGGCTAGGTGTCACGCTAGGGTCCCCCTGATCAGCAAACACTTTCTAATGTTCACCTTTCAGTTCCCGTTGCGTATTAAGGCAATTTCTGACATGTTTAAGGCTCGTTAAATCATTTTCAAGGCTCCACAAGGAAGCCTAAACATTGTGGGCATGAAACATGCTCAAAAATATGCCGGATGTCAGTTCGTTTGGTCGTACGATCGCGATGTTCGCTTAATTACGACGGAATGCGCATAAGCGCGAAAAGTGATCTAAATTGCGTGACGAATGGATTTTTCTTATGCCAAACACTAAACTAAAATATTTTAGTGCTTACATAAATTTTTGGATGTCCGGAGGTATTCAGAACGTAAGTTATGCGCGAAAATGCAAACTTGTGCACTTTTTGACGCTTTTGGTCCCTGAATGACTCAAAAGTTTATTTTAGCACACCGAACCCCTCAAAGCCTATTTCTAAGCTATATAAAGGATATTTAAGGTGTGTTTAACTTATGGTCATGTTCCGGAATGTTCGTTACTGTTCAAATTGGCATACTTTCGCAGTTTGTCAAATTTACTCCCTGTAAGCGAATTAACTTGTTTTTGCCATACCAAAGCCTTTGAAACTTATTTCTAAGTTATGTAAAGGTTATTTAAGGTATGTTAAGTATATTTTGATGTTCCGGAGTATTTTTCGCGTTAAACTGAGTACGTTTACGCACCAGTTTGCGTACAACTCTCCAGAAAGCGATATAGAGTTTGAAATTGAATAAAAGTCAAAACATGAAAAATGTAAAACACAACCAAACAAACATTGGGATCAAATAACATTGTTTTATTGATAATAGAACTGTTCACAATGATTACAAGCACAGATGTTACAGTCTCCCCTACTTGTGGAAATTTGGTCCCGAAATTTATTTAGAGGAAACTCGTGGAAAAAGATGCGGATATTTCGCCTTCATTTGATCTTCACGTTCCCAAGTAAACTCGGGTCCACGTTTAGCTTCCCAGCGAACTTTGACCAAAGGAATGCGCTTGCGTTTAAGCCACTTGACTTCACGTTCCATGATTTCCACTGGCTTCTCAACAAATTTCAGTGTTTTATCAACACGAATTTCGTCAAGTGGTATGTGGAGGTTCTCATCAGCTAAACACCTCTTGAGATTGGACACGTGAAAGGTTGGATGAACATTTCCAAGTTCAGGAGGTAACTCAAGTCTGTAGGCTACCTTACCGATTCTTTCGACGATCTTGAATGGTCCAACATATCTAGGTGCAAGTTTTCCTTTCTTTCCAAATCTGATCACACCTTTCCAAGGTGAGACCTTAAGTAATACTCGATCACCGACTTGAAATTCCAAGGGCTTGCGTTTTGGGTCCGCGTAACTCTTTTGACGGCTTCTAGCTGTCTGAAGGTTATCACGAACTTTCTTAATCTTATCAGTTATCTCTAAAATGAGGGCAGGTCCAGTAAGTTGAGCCTCGCCGATCTCATTCCAGCAGACTGGTGAACGACATTTTCGACCATAGAGAGCCTCGAAAGGAGCCATTTTGATGCTGGTGTGATAACTGTTGTTGTAGGAGAATTCAATTAACGGAAGATGTTGTGACAACTCGAGTTTTTAAGGTCTCTATTGACTTAATTTATCTGATATGCATTATACGTGTTGTTTATAAATTTGTAATGTGTGTTATATGTGTGCATGTATTGTTATATGTTATGATTAATAAACGGTTGGACTTGGCCCAAATGCGGATCCATATGGTTGTGTAGTACCGGCCCAGATAGTTATTTTATTTAGTAAACATGACCGGCCCACTAATTAGATATTGGCTTGTATTATAATTGTACGTACCCAAAAACTCTTGCCTCACAATTGCAACACAACAAACCCTACACCCCTACGTGTGACGGCAGTGATTAGTGAGACAACCCCCCTTCGAAGCAGCCTCTTTACGAATCAATCTTGTGGTTAGTGATTATCTTTATTTGTTAACTTTATTGATATATAATCGTGATGGTGTACATGTTTGAAACGTATGGATTAATTGTGTTTATACATGATCGAGTATTGTAATATGATGATATGATCGATTGGATATGTGTTGGTCAATTATTGTTTTTAAGAAATTAATATTAGTAGAAGTGTACAAAGTCATGTGATGATGGCTGACAACTTGGAACAAATAAACACATGGGGGGGGGGGGGGGGGTAAATCATGTTAATTGAAAATAGTTGTTGGATGTCTCTAGTGATTAATGGCCGACAATTATGTTTTTGATAAATCTCCATTGGGCCGCACACATGTTACTAGATTAAGGTTGCATAAGGTTTTGGAGTATGTGATGATTATTTAATCACTGATGCTTTGTCGGCCACGAGATTTTAATAGACCGCCATGTGATTTCATATGTGATTGATGCTGTATACATGACACATAGAGGATGATTTAGATTATTGATGATTTCTGAATGAATTCCATATGCTTTCTGTATGATGATAACTGTATGATTTTTGTATGATGTTGACGGCTGCTAAGATTCTGCATGAAACTGATTATGGCGTAACTGATGCCTTCACGAAACTGATTTGACGAAACGGAGGTTTTGACGAAACAAAACTCACGACGAAACAGTTTGTGTTTCGCCGAAGGGTATATGACGAAACTGATTGGGATTCGTCGAATGGGCTCACGGCGAAACAGAGGGTGTTTCGCCGACCTGGGTAATTCATACAGTGACTGTTTCCGTAAGACTTAACTGAATTAACTAACTGCCGTTAAATGTTAAACATGATTTGTATGATTGTGATTACGTGTTACATGCTTATACGTGAACAACTTTGTGACTACAAACTGATTTCACATACGTGCATACTTTAGGACGTGATTGATTACTTGCGAGCATACACTTAGCATACCGAGCAAACCAAGGTGAGTTCACACAGCCAAGGCATGGGATTCCCAGGATGGGAATGGGTTGGATTATTATTCGTTCAGTTTATGGAACTTAGATATATGATTCCCTGGAAAGGAAGGATTATGGATAAGAACAGACTAGACTGGTTATACTAATTAAACTGATCTTCGCACACACGCCAAGTGATGGCCGCGATATTATGACAATCTTCGCACACATGCCTAGGAAGGGCCGCGAACTATATATTCTAATCTTCGCACACATGCCAGGAAGGGCCGCGATACTACTATACCTAGTCTAGTATACATGGGAAAATCCCACTAATCTTCGCAAACATGCCTGGAATGGCCGCGATACGAATACTAATCTTCGCAAACATGCCTAGAGGGCCGCGATACGATACATACGATACATGATCACTAAACGAACATACGAACTACTATACGAACATTTTTACCAAACTATTAACTGTGAACTCGCTCAACTAGTTGTTGACTCTCTCTTACATGCCTTGCAGGACCTTAGGTACATATGGAGCTTGCACAGGGAGGAGCAGGTCGTTGTGGGATACGGATCGTAGACGATATTCGAACTTATAACTTACTTTGGGTTTTCATTATTATGCTTCCGCTACTTAAACAATGTTTGGTTATGAACATCAGTCATGTCAAGATGAATTACATTTTCCTACTTTTACACTTAAATACTATGTTTGATATGATTGATGGCTTGATCCTGGTCAGTCACGCCTCCAAGCGGTGATACTCCGCGTGTGGATTTTGGGGGTGTGACAGATTGGTATCAGAGCCATTGGTTATAGAGAACTCGGTTTTAATAAAGGGAAAACGATTTTGTTAAAACCAGACTATAACCAGAACAGTGCTCTCAACGATCCACAACGACGCTTCGCTCCACGTGCAAGGCTCAACATCATAGGTACTACTATTCATATTACTTTACCTACTTGCTAGAATTACGTAGAACTTTGCTCGTGGTATGCTCAGATTACAGAACTTACTATACGTTATTGCTTGAGAATACTTGTGTGCTCACTCTCTTCGCACTATTCGCGAACCTCTCACCCACATGCTCTCCTTGATGTCAAGATCATGGGTGGACGCGTTAACCTAACTCAAGCCCAGTTGGCGGCTTCGATCACTGAACAAGCTACTGCAGCACTCGCAGCTGCCCAGGCAGGAGGTGTAACCTGCCATCACCACTTACTCTAGGATTTTTAGATCCTACTCTTGTAACTCAACACTTGTGCTTAACTTTGATTACTCTTACGCACACGACAGGTCAACACGCTCAGCCACCTGTGTGCACATACACGACTTTTATGGACTGTCGCCCTACTACTTTCAGCGACACTGAAGGAGCTGTTGGACTCCTCCATTAGTTTGAGGAACTCGAATCGGCCTTCGAAGGTGCGAATGACCTGAGGCTAGTAAGGTGAAATATGCCACTGATATTCCCGAAGGCACTGCGCAAACTTGGTGGAACGCGCAAGTTACGATACTGGGGCTGACGGCTGCTAATGCCACCCCATGGAATGATTTTAAGGAACCAATCAAACGTGAATACAGTAGTTATGATGCCATCCACAAGTTGGAAGTGGAGTCCTTTAACATGAAGATGACGGGGTCAGAGATAGAAGCGTGCACGATAACGATCCAACAAACTGACAATTTTGTGTCCAACTATGGTGGACCCTCCCATAAAGAGCTTTGAGCTGTACCTCAAAGGCTTAGTATCAGGAATTCAAAACCATGTGAAGACGGCTAAACTTGCTACTATTCAAGATGTTACTCATCTTGCTCATCGTCTCACAGACCAGGCAGTGGGACAGAACAAGCTGCCTCAACGTATCAGCGATACCACTACCACTACTACTTCAACTACTTCTGCTACCCTCAGTAACAACGGATGAAAGTGGGATGGAACCTCTAGCAAGGGTTCGACTACGATTCCGTCCCAGGCACAGCAGTGAAAGGACGATGACAACCAAAGTCCTGGACAGCAACCTTTTAGTAGTCAAGGGCAGGGTGAATACAGGGGAAACCACCCTAAGTGCAAACGATGTAACTTGCACCACAGCGGGCAGGGCAACCGAAATCATTGTCAATAATGCAACAAGCTTGGTCATGGAACCAAAGATGGTAGAAACTCACGTCCTGCAAACCAGAACCAACAACAACAGCCACAAGATCTATAGAATCAGCAGCAACAGCAGGGTAACGAGAGATGTTATCAGGGTGGGGCTGAAGGTCTCTTCGAGAGACACTGCCTACGGTCGAACCAGAACCAGAATCAGAACCAATTAAAGAGACAGGAACAATAATGGAGGCAACAATGGGGATAATAACGACGACAATGGTGCCAGGGGTCGAATGTTCGTGATTGGTCAGGGTGATACTAGGAATGACCCCAGCGTTGCGATAGTTTAGACATCGTCATTAGTATGGACTGGTTATCCCAACAACAAGCTGAGATCCTATGCAAGGAGAAGACCGTTCGTATTCCTCGTTATGACAAAGAACCTCTCAAAGTTCAAGGCGACAAGAGTGGTGTCCTGGGTGGCATCATCTCCTTTTTGAAGGCTCAGAAGTGTTTGCGCAAGGGGCACACTGCTATATTAGCACTCGTTACAGATACCTCGAGAAAAGAGAAAAAGATTGAAGATATTCCTGTATTATGCGACTTTCCTCAAAGAGTTTCCTGAAGAGTTACCTGGATTACCGCCTCATCGCCAGGTCGAATTTCAGATCGAGCTAGCTACAGGAGCAGCCCCCATAGCTCGAGCACCTTATCGCTTAGCTTCATCAGAATTGGAAGGACTATCGACGCAGCTACAAGAGCTCTTGAATAAGAGCTTTATTCGCCCTAGCTCTTCGCTCTAGGGAGCTCCAGTACTAATCGTAAGGAAGAAAGACGGTACCTTCAGGATGTGTATCGACTATCGAGAACTCAACAAGGTGACGATCAAGAATCGTTATCCTCTTCCGCGCATAGATGATTTATTCGACCAGCTGCAAGGGTCGAGCTACTACTCCAAGATAGACCTAAGGTCAAGATATCACCAGCTGAGAGTCCGGGATGAGGACGTCTCCAAAACAGCGTTCAGAACACGCTACGGCCACTACGAGTTTATGGTCGTGCCATTTGGGCTAACGAACGCGCCTGCCGTATTTATGGATCTTATGAACAGGGTGTGCAAACCCTACCTCGACAAGTTCGTCATTGTTTTCATCGACGACATCCTGATTTATTCGAAAAGTCAGGAGGAGCACGAGCAGCACCTACGACTTATACTGGAACTTCTACGAACGGAACAGCTATACGCTAAGTTTTCCAAATGTGACTTCTGGCTTCGTGAAGTCCACTTTCTAGGCCACGTGGTAAACAAGGATGGGATTCATGCTGATCCATTCAAGGTAGATTCGATCAAGAACTGGCCTGCACCTCGCACACCAACCGAAATACGCCAATTCTTGGGTTTGGCGGGTTATTACAGACGGTTCATCAAAGACTTCTCGAAGATTGCACAGCCGCTTACGCTACGGACACAGAAAGGATAGACTTTGTAGCGCACCTATCCTCTCACTGCCTGAAGGAACGGACGATTTTGTAGTCTACTGCGATGCATCTATCCAGGGTCTTGGATGTGTGTTGATGCAACGGGATAAAGTTATTGCTTATGCTTCGCGCCAACTTAAGATTCACGAACGGAATTACACTACACACGATTTAGAGCTGGGAGCGGTTGTTTTTGCACTTAAGATATGGCGACACTACTTGTACGGTACCAAATGTGCTATCTACACTGACCACAGAAGCCTCGAACATATATTCAAACAGAAAGAGCTGAATATGCGACAGCGACGATGGGTCGAACTGCTAAACGACTACGAATGCTCAATCAGGTACCACCCAGGCAAAGCCAATGTTGTGGCTGACGCCCTCAGTCGAAAAGACACTGCGCCTAAGCGCGTACGAGCTTTACAACTCACCATACAGTCTAGCCTTCCTTCCCAGATACGAGATGCTCAGATAGAAGCATTGAAACCAGAAAATGTCAGGGCTGAAGCCCTACGCGGCTCAAGGCAACGGTTAGAACAAAAGGCAGACGGAGCCTACTATGTAACAGGACGCATCTGGGTCCTACTGTACGGCAACTTACGCGAGCTGGTAATGGATGAAGCTCACAAGTCTCGCTACTCGGTACACCCTGGTTCGGATAAAATGTACCACGATATTAAGACTACATACTGGTGGCCTAGCATGAAGGCCCACATAGCCACATACGTTAGCAAACGCTTGACTTGTGCGAGAGTCAAGGCAGAATATCAGAAACCGCCAGGACCACTCCAACAACCTGAGATACCACCATGGAAATGGGAGCAAATTTCCATGGACTTTGTTACTGGCTTACCTAGATCTCAGCGCGGAAATGATACTATTTGGGTGATCGTGGATCGACTCACAAAGTCGGCTCATTTCTTGGCCATCAAAGAAACAGACAAGTTCTCTACACTAGCAGACATCTACTTGAAAGAAGTGGTCTCCAGGCACGGTGTGCCAACCTCTATCATCTCTGATCGAGACGCACGCTTTACTTCAGAACTGTGGCAAGCAATGCATAAATCTTTTGGCTCTCGATTAGACATGAGCACAGCTTATCACCCTCAGACAGATGGGCAGTCTGAGCGCACTATTCAAACTCTAGAAGACATGCTTCGGGCGTGCGTAATTGACTTTGACAATGGTTGGGAAAAACATCTGCCACTCGTGGAATTTTCATACAATAACAGCTACCACACCAGCATTAAAGCTGCTCCATTCGAGGCATTGTACGGACGTAAATGCCGGTCACCTCTTTGTTGGGCAGAGGTGGGTAATAGTCAAATCACGGATCCAGAAATGGTAGTTGATACTACAGAAAAGATTGCACAAATACGACAACGCATGGCGGCAGCACGCGACCGTCAGAAAGCATACGCCGATTTAGGCAGGAAACCACTCGAGTTCCAAGTTGGGGATCGAGTGCTACTCAAAGTTTCACCCTGGAAGGGTGTGGTTCGTTTTGGCAAACGCGGCAAACTAAATCCACGATATATGGGACCATTCGAAGTTATTGAAAGATAGGCAGGGTGGCCTACAGATTTAACCTACCAGCTGAACTCAGTGCAGTTCACAACGTCTTCCACGTGTCGAATCTGAAGAAGTGTCAGTCAGATGAGACCCACATAGTTCCTGTGAAGGAACTCACTACCGACGAACAGTTACGATTCGTCGAGGAACCAATTGAAATCACGGACCGGGATGTTAAGGTCCTCAAGAACACCAGAATACCACTTGTTCGAGTTCGTTGGAACTCCCGTAGCGGCCCAGAGTTCACCTGGGAGCGTGAAGATCAGATGAAACTCAAACATCCCCAGTTATTCGGAACCAATGCAACTACTACTGAGACTGAAGCTACTAATACAGAATTTCGGGACGAAATTCCAAATCAACGGGGGGATAATGTGACACCCCAAGAAAACCAGTAATCTTCGCATACATGCTCGGGGAGCCGCGATACGAAACAGGTAAACAACGTCACACTTTTAGCTTCCTCAGTAACCGCATGCTAAATTTCGGGACGAAATTTCTTTCAAGTTGGGGATAATGTGACAACTCGAGTTTTTAAGGTCTCTATTGACTTAATTTATCTGATATGCATTATACGTGTTGTTTATAAATTTGTAATGTGTGTTATATGTGTGCATGTATTGTTATATGTTATGATTAATAAACGGTTGGACTTGGCCCAAATGCGGATCCATATGGTTGTGTAGTACCGGCCCAGATAGTTATTTTATTTAGTAAACATGACCGGCCCACTAATTAGATATTGGCTTGTATTATAATTGTACGTACCCAAAAACTCTTGCCTCACAATTGCAACACAACAAACCCTACACCCCTACGTGTGACGGCAGTGATTAGTGAGACAACCCCCCTTCGAAGCAGCCTCTTTACGAATCAATCTTGTGGTTAGTGATTATCTTTATTTGTTAACTTTATTGATATATAATCGTGATGGTGTACATGTTTGAAACGTATGGATTAATTGTGTTTATACATGATCGAGTATTGTAATATAATGATATGATCGATTGGATATGTGTTGGTCAATTATTGTTTTTAAGAAATTAATATTAGTAGAAGTGTACAAAGTCATGTGATGATGGCTGACAACTTGGAACAAATAAACACATGGGGGGGGGGGGGCTAAATCATGTTAATTGAAAATAGTTGTTGGATGTCTCTAGTGATTAATGGCCGACAATTATGTTTTTGATAAATCTCCATTGGGCCGCACACATGTTACTAGATTAAGGTTGCATAAGGTTTTGGAGTATGTGATGATTATTTAATCACTGATGCTTTGTCGGCCACGAGATTTTAATAGACCGCCATGTGATTTCATATGTGATTGATGCTGTATACATGACACATAGAGGATGATTTAGATTATTGATGATTTCTGAATGAATTCCATATGCTTTCTGTATGATGATAACTGTATGATTTTTGTATGATGTTGACGGCTGCTAAGATTCTGCATGAAACTGATTATGGCGTAACTGATGCCTTCACGAAACTGATTTGACGAAACGGAGGTTTTGACGAAACAAAACTCACGACGAAACAGTTTGTGTTTCGCCGAAGGGTATATGACGAAACTGATTGGGATTCGTCGAATGGGCTCACGGCGAAACAGAGGGTGTTTCGCCGACCTGGGTAATTCATACAGTGACTGTTTCCGTAAGACTTAACTGAATTAACTAACTGCCGTTAAATGTTAAACATGATTTGTATGATTGTGATTACGTGTTACATGCTTATACGTGAACAACTTTGTGACTACAAACTGATTTCACATACGTGCATACTTTAGGACGTGATTGATTACTTGCGAGCATACACTTAGCATACCGAGCAAACCAAGGTGAGTTCACACAGCCAAGGCATGGGATTCCCAGGATGGGAATGGGTTGGATTATTATTCGTTCAGTTTATGGAACTTAGATATATGATTCCCTGGAAAGGAAGGATTATGGATAAGAACAGACTAGACTGGTTATACTAATTAAACTGATCTTCGCACACACGCCAAGTGATGGCCGCGATATTATGACAATCTTCGCACACATGCCTAGGAAGGGCCGCGAACTATATATTCTAATCTTCGCACACATGCCAGGAAGGGCCGCGATACTACTATACCTAGTCTAGTATACATGGGAAAATCCCACTAATCTTCGCAAACATGCCTGGAATGGCCGCGATACGAATACTAATCTTCGCAAACATGCCTAGAGGGCCGCGATACGATACATACGATACATGATCACTAAACGAACATACGAACTACTATACGAACATTTTTACCAAACTATTAACTGTGAACTCGCTCAACTAGTTGTTGACTCTCTCTTACATGCCTTGCAGGACCTTAGGTACATATGGAGCTTGCACAGGGAGGAGCAGGTCGTTGTGGGATACGGATCGTAGACGATATTCGAACTTATAACTTACTTTGGGTTTTCATTATTATGCTTCCGCTACTTAAACAATGTTTGGTTATGAACATCAGTCATGTCAAGATGAATTACATTTTCCTACTTTTACACTTAAATACTATGTTTGATATGATTGATGGCTTGATCCTGGTCAGTCACGCCTCCAAGCGGTGATACTCCGCGTGTGGATTTTGGGGGTGTGACAGATGTGAATCCCAACTACCACCAAAATCGATCACACAAGCTCTAAGCATATCCTCCAGAGTCTGGATTGTTCTTTCAGATTGACCATCCGTTTGCGGATGATAAGACGTGCTCAGATTAAGTTGGGTCCCCATAGCAGATTGCATGGTTCTCCAAAAATGAGAAGTGAAACGAGCGTCTCTGTCAGAAATGATGTTCAAAGGAACACCATGTCGAGCTACAATTTCATCCACATAGATTTTAGCAAGTTTGTCAGCAGGAAAATCCTCACAGATTGGCAAGAAATGCGCTGACTTAGTAAGACGATCAACAACTACCCAGATGGCATCATGACCTTTCTTTGTGCGTGGAAGTTTGGTAACAAGATCCATAGTAATGTTTTCCCATTTCCAAACTGGGATCTCTGGTTGCACCAATAAACCCGAAGGACGTTGATGTTCAGCCTTAACCTTAAGACAAGTAAGGCATTTTGATACGTATAAGGCAATGTCTTTCTTCATACCAGGCCACCAATACTGAATACGAAGATCCTTATACATTTTATCTGAGCCAGGGTGAACAGAATAACGAGACTTATGGGTTTCATCCATAAGCAAGGTGCGAAGGTTATCTTGGCTTGGGACCCACAAACGGTCCATGAAGTAATACGATCCATTGTCCTTCAGTTCCAGATCAGGTGTTATGTGATAGGGAAATTCCTTATCCATTAAACCTTGTGAAACACAAGATTGTTGAGCTTGAGAAATGCGTGCTTGGATATCGGATCGAGCTTGAATAAAAGATTGAACACGTACACAATGAAGCTTAGTACATTCCTTACGACTCAATGCATCAGCTACGACATTCTCCTTACCAGGATGGTAGCGAATTTCGCAGTCATAGTCGTTTAAAAGCTCAACCCAACGTCGTTGCCTCATGTTGAGTTCTTTCTGATTGAAGATATCCTGAAGACTTTTGTGGTCCGTGAAAACCACACATTTTGTACCGTACAAATAGTGTCTCCAGATCTTTAGAGCGAAAACAACTGCACCCAACTCAAGATCATGAGTGGTGTAGTTCTTCTCATGTATCTTTAACTGCCTCGATGCATATGCTATGACTTTGTTCCTTTGCATCAGAACACAGCCAAGACCCAGTTTAGATGCATCGCAATAAACGACGAAATCATCATTGCCCTCCGGCAAAGTCAGAACAGGCGCGTCGCAAAGCTTCTGCTTCAAGTTTTGAAAAGCTTCCTCTTGTTTGAATCCCCACTCAAAGGGCTTGTTCTTCTGAGTTAGAGCAGTTAGAGGAACTGCAATCTTTGAGAAGTTTTCAATGAAGCGGCGGTAATAACCCGTTAGACCAAGAAAAGAACGAACTTCAGTAGGAGTAGTAGGCGTATCCCAATCCTTAATCGCACTGATCTTGGAGGGATCTACATGAATACCTTGTTCGTTGATAATATGTCCTAAGAATTGAACTTCTTTAAGCCAGAATTCACACTTGGAGAATTTGGCGAAAAGTTGCTCTTTCTTTAGGAGTTCCAGAGTAAGACGAAGATGTTGCTCATGCTCAGCTCACGTCTTAGAATAGATCAAGATGTTGTCAATAAAAACAATGACGAACTGATCCAAATAAGGCTTGCAGACCCTATTCATTAAGTCCATGAAAACAGCAGGAGCATTAGTCAAACCGAATGGCATGACTGTGAACTCATAATGACCATAACGAGTGCCGAACGCTGTCTTGGGAATATCTTCTTCATGCACACAAAGTTGATGATATCCAGATCGCAGATCGATCTTCGAAAAATAAGAAGCACCTTGTAACTGATCAAAGAGATCGTCTATGCGCGGTAGGGGATATCGATTTTTGATGGTAAGCTTGTTAAGCTCACGATAATCGATACACATCCTAAAGGATCCATCCTTCTTCTTGACAAAAAGAACGGGAGCACCCCAAGGTGAAAAACTAGGACGAATAAAACCTTTGTCAGAGAGCTCCTGAAGCTGCTTAGACAACTCTTGCATCTCAGATGGAGCAAGACGATATGGAGCTCTGGCAATGGGATTTGCACCAGGTACGAGATCAATACGGAACTCGACTTGGCGTGCTGGGGGTAGACCAGGTAAATCTTCAGGGAATACTTCAGAATAATCCCGAACAACAGGAATATCTTGAATAGACTTACCTTTGCCTTTATCTGCTGTGACATGTGCCAAAAAGGCCACATAGTTCTTTCGCAGATACTTCCGAGCTTTAAAACAAGACATGAGTTTGAGACCACCGGTAGGTTTCTCACCACGAACCTGTAGGATCTTGCCTGTCGAAAACGGCACATGAACAATCTTCTCAAAACAGACTACCTCTGCACGATGCTTGGATAACCAATCCATACCCACTATAACGTCGAAGCTTCCAAGTTGCATTGGCGTGAGGTCAATAGGAAAAAGATGGTCGTTAAGGTTTAACTGGCAGTTGCGAAGAACAGAATCAAGAACAATGGGTTCACCACTAGCAACTTCTACTGTCAAAGGTTTACCTAGTTTCGTTCTAGACACGCGAAGCATTGGCTCAAAAGACAATGACACAAAACTCTTATCGGCACCCGAATCAAAGAGAACAGATGCAGGCTGCTTATTAATAAAGAACGTACCGTTCACCACTTCATTGTCTGCTTGTGCCTCTTGAGCATTCATGTTGAAAACTCGCCCTCGAGCCGGAGCCTGATTCTGATTCTGGTTCTGGTTTGCTAGCCTTGGGCACCGGTTCCTGTAGTGGGTCAGATCCCCACAATTGTAGCACGAACCAGGAGGAAAATGAGGTCGTGCAGCTTGACCTTGTTGCTGAGCAAGAGGCTGAGCAACTTGTTGGGCTTGGTTCTGAAATGCCTGGTTCTGGTTGACAGGAATGCGACAAGTAGCGGCAAGATGACCAGATCTTCCGCAGTTGGTGCACTGACGACACTGGAGGTGTGGTGGATGATGGCCGTTACACCTGTTGTACAAAGGTGCATTGCCAAGATAAGGCTTCTTGGCTAGTGGCTGCGCAGGCTGATTTGGTGCAGCTTGGGCCTGTGCAGTAACGGCATAGTTTTGGGAAGCCTTCCGCTTCCTAGCCCCTCCAGAATTCTTTCCCTTCTTGTTTTGACCTTTCTTGCTATCTTCCTTATCAGACGCCTGCTTCTTACCCTTGTCACCCTTTTTGTGCAGCTTCCCCTTTCGAACCTGCGACTCAGTCAATGTCGCTGCTAACTCGATCGCCCGACGGAGTGTGGCAGGGTTACTACCAGTAATGATGTCTTGCACTGAGTCAGGTAGGCCGTCGATGTACCTTTCGATAGCCTTGTCGAGTGGGGTAACCATTGTTGGGCAAATCAGACTCAACTCCTCAAATCTATCAGTATATGCCCTGTGCTCGCCACTGTCTTGTTTCAAGTCATCAAACTCTTTCTCCAACGCTCGCTGTTCATGACGAGGACAGAACTCCCTCATCATAAGGGCCCTAAGTTCAGCCCAAGTTTGTGCTAGAGCAACTTCTTCACCACGGTCTCTCATAACCCCATTCCACCATGTGAGAGCCCTCTTCTGAAACACACTCGAAGAAAACTCGACCTTGCGATTATCCGGACACTGAACGTGGCGGAAAGTATTCTCAATGCTCTCAAACCATTGAAGAAGCCCAGTCGCTCCTTCAGAACCACTAAACTTGAGTGGTTTAGCCGAGTTAAAATCCTTGTATTTGCATGGAGCATTGTTATTGTTGTTGGCTTGGTGCCATTGAGCAAAGAGATTTGGGAATTGAGCAGCCATCTGCTGCACAATAATTTCTGCCAGTTCGGCAGTCGCTATCTGGTTTTCGAGTCGAGGAGGCATTCTAAAAGAGGAAAACATGAAAGGAAACGAGTGAGATGATTGGATGAAGAAAATGAGATGAAACAAAATTAACAAAAGAAAAGATGGTGGTCATTTGTCCGCATTACCAAGCAAACAAACGACACACAGTGACTAATCAAGGTAAATGGATCAAAAATAATGTATCGCGAAGACATGCTCGCCTATAAGTGAACACTCATCCCAAGAATTCCCAGGTAAGCACAACTGGTCTCGCGTCTGATGAGATATATACGAAGTGCTTGCCTAGACAGAAAACCCAGAATACAGACATTCACTCTTCCAGTTTGCACGTGTTCACACTATTTAAAACCCAAAACTTTGACGAGATTTTTGAAAACTCAAAGGGGTTCAAAACCTTATAACAGAGGGTTCAAAACCTTACAATAGAGGGTTCAAAACCTTGTAATAAATCATTCAAAAATAGAAGATTGTTTTTCAAAAATCGTTTCGGAAAAAAATTGTTTTTTGTTTTGATAATCACCTAAGGATAGGTGATGTACATGTTTTAAGATCTAAACACAAGATAACTTGTGTTAGGGTCCTAGAAAGGTTATAGTCTAGGTCAAAGAATTACTAATAACCTAATTCCCTATAACCATTGGCTCTGATACCAACTCTTCTGTCACACCCCGACCACGTATATCATACAAGACGAGGCGGAAAACGTCGGGGAGTGTTGTAAGAAAATTAATTGTTTCATAACCATGGCATACAAAGTTGTATTTTATTTATGAACATAAGAGTTACATTGTCTTAAACAGGAATTAAAGGGTTCAGAACATAATTAAACTAAGTCTATCTTCATTTTTATGTCTCTAAGGCACAGGTCCGCCCTAGTGTCACGATCATCATCCTACGCAAAAGCTCCTGAAAACACATGTGAAAATAGGTACGTCAGCATAAAAATGCCTGTGAGATACATAGGTTTTGTGAAAATAGGATTCATGACTTAAGTTTTAGAAAAATTTGTTTAGTAAAAGTCAGTCATGAACCTTGTGAATTGTTTTGTTTGGTAAATCATTAAAAAGCGATAAGATCAAATGATATGTATAAATAAAAGTATGATGTATGGTTAAATGTATAAACAAGTAAAATGAGTTGTATAAAGTAAATTGTTTGTAAACCAAAGTCTTGTGAAAATCGTATTACTTCCAATTTGAATGATTTAAATAACGCTATGTTATGTAATATAATACAAACACTTATATAGAGGAAGTACCAGCGGCGTATCCACCATGCTTGTGTCATATTACTCACATCTCGTTACTTAAGTCACTTAAGCAAACCAACAATGAATAAAGTCTATGTTTAAACCAATTGTCAAAAGTCCTTGTATAAATCATATCAAATGTTATTAGTCCAAAAGTAGTCAAGTAATGTGTAACAAATGTTATGTATTGTAAGTAAAGTATTGTCACATAATCCAAATGTAGAAATGTACAAAACAAAGTATTTTGAATATATCAAAAAGTTATGTTTTGCAAAGTAATGCACGTTACATTGATACAAACATTTATGTGGTAAGTTAACGCATACATTCAAGCCTTGAGACAGTCGGATAACCCTTTCAGTCAAGGTTATCAAAAGAAATGTTTTCGGATTCAGTCATTCCTGACATCCAAACAAACCCGGGATGTCAGGAATGGGATTTGTCAAGTCCTATGGTACCAGTACTTACTACCGAGCGGCGTAGCTAATGTTAATGAACGTATAATAGTCTCGTTTGTGCAAACCAAATGTTATAGCAATTGTGTACATGTCATATGAAAAAAATGTACTAAGTATGCTAAGTTAACATACAAAGTAGAAAAGTCTTGTAAATCAATGTGCTAGCATGCTATCAGTCAACATACATAGCAGAAATGTAATGTAAAACAATGTACCAAGTATGCACACAATGGACATACATAGCATGAAATGTAATGTAAAACGATGTACTAAGTACGCACACAATGGGCATACATAGCATGAAATGTAACGAAATCATGTACTATAATGTACTAACAAACATAGCAGGTATATGATGTGAAAACAGGAAAGCATGAAAGTAACAAGTAGGCACATGTGTTTCACCCCAAAACAGTTTGGAAAACAGTAAAAGAGGGGTCTATGTACTCACATAAACACCTTGAAAACATTTAAAAGATGGGGTTCTATGTACTCACTTGAGATTGCTCAGAAGTCCTAAGATAACCACCAAGCAATGCTAGAGATCACGGAATCAAACGGCACCTAATATAGGTAACTATGTTAATAAACCGGACCTATATCGGAGGATCGGATAGAATGAGGGCTCGTAAACCAAATGAGTATGGGAACTCATGTAGTATGGTTTAACAAAGCCTACATACTAAATGAAACCTAACCTAAGTGTTTACGACCCATTACGACCCGTTTAGGTAGCTTATGCTACTTTAACGCGTCGTTCGCGTGAAACGCGTTTGGACCGCTTAACTAGTCCTATGACAAGTAACATATGCCTTAACATGTCTAATATTGTTTTCAAATCAGTTTAGATGTCAAAAGTTATGTTACATATGTTTAAAATGAATTTTGGCATCAAAGGGGTATTTTGGTAATTTACCTAAGGCATATAAACTACCTATCATACAACTACTTAAACGAAGCGACCATAAGGTATAACCTCGGAAGGTTATTCCCTATATACTATGGTCACCTAATGTGTTTGGTCAGATCCTAATGATCGACCAAATGGGTCGGGTTCGAAGGTATAAGCGATTTATTAGATCGCTTACCCTTACGACCCTAGACAACGTGGTAATCAGTAGGCATAGTCACAAGGGACTATAACCATCGTGATTACAATCACGTTGCGAAGTTCAAACGAACTTCGCATTGAGCATAAACTGGTCAATGCAGAAAGTCAAACAAAGTTTGACTTTCGGACTCGAAAAGCAATAAAAGAACGAAGGAACACTTACAAAGGGTCCCCGAATGCTAATCTAGATCAAAATAGCTCAGGTATGAAACAAAGGTTTCAACTTAGAGCACATTAGATCAGATTCTTGTGAGGAAAAGTGAAGGGTGGAGGTGGGTATTTATAGTTTTCGGTTCACCGTTAGGATCGTTTCTTGGAGAAGAGGGAATGATCACATCCCTACACTTGTTGGAATGTTGTGGTAACTGATTTTGGCCACCATAAGAGATTAACATGTGGCACTTGACCTTTGGAGGGTGTTAGGGGCTGTTAACATGTGTTTAAAATGGCTTTTGCTGATCAGAAGAGGCCTAGCGTGACGCCAAGGGGGCTAGGTGTCACGCTAGGGTCCCCCTGATCAGCAAACACTTTCTAATGTTCACCTTTCAGTCCCCGTTGCGTATTAAGGCCATTTCCGACATGTTTAAGGCTCGTTAAATCATTTTCAAGGCTCCAAAAGGATGCCTAAACATTGTGGGCATGAAACATGCTCAAAAATATGCCGGATGTCAGTTCGTTTGGTCGTACGATCGCGATGTTCGCTTAATTATGACGGAATGCGCATAAGCGCGAAAAGTGATCTAAATTGCGTGACGAATGGAATTTTCTTATGCCAAACACTAAAATAAAATATTTTAGTGCTTACATAAATTTTTGGATGTCCGGAGGTATTCAGAACGTAAGTTATGCGCGAAAATGCAAACTTGTGCACTTTTTGACGCTTTTGGTCCCTGAATGACTCAAAAGTTTATTTTAGCACACCGAACCCCTCAAAGCCTATTTCTAAGCTATATAAAGGATATTTAAGGTGTGTTTAACTTATGGTCATGTTCCGGAATGTTCGTTACACTTCAAATTGGCATACTTTCGCAGTTTGTCAAATTTAGTCCCTGTAAGCGAATTAACTTGTTTTTGCCATACCAAAGCCTTTAAAACTTATTTCTAAGTTATGTAAAGGTTATTTAAGGTATGTTAAGTATATGTTGATGTTCCAGAGTATTTTTCGTGTTAAACTGAGTACATTTACGCACCAGTTTGCGTACAACTCTCCAGAAAGCGATATAGAGTTTGAAATTGAATAAAAATCAAAACATGAAAAATGTAATACACAACCAAACAAACATTGGGATCAAATAACATTGTTTAATTGATAATACAACTGTTCACAATGATTACAAGCACAGATGTTACATGTTAAGTGGTGCCCAATAAAAAGGTGTTTCAATTCTCTCGGCCCAATCATGTGGAACTCATCAGTCATTGTTATCGGCCCATTTGATTGTTGATTTTAAATTCATCCGATCGAATTAATTCATCCGAACATTGGAACGAGTCCGTGAGTCTACAGCACGAGTCCTAGATCGATTCAACCATTGCACACTTTCATGTATTCAGTTCGTTTAAACTGATCATTTATTTGTTTGTTTGCAGGTGATAAACGAGGAACAAATTCAAAGTGCTTTACGCGAAAAAGTAAATCGAAAATGTCATGTGTTGGTGAAGAGTTTTACAACACATTTTATAATGCTTACCCTTCTGAAACAACAGAAACCACCAAGATTAATGAATATCGAGGACTATAATTGGTGGAAGAAACGATTTGAGGGTTGGGTAAAAGCATTTGCTTTTGATAGTTGGTTAATGCTGAAGTTAGGATATAAAGAACCAACAAAACAAGGTGGAATTTTATTAACAATTGAAGAATTCACTAATAAAGAAGTAAAAAACATGTGTGCTAAACAAAAGATGATTGCATTGTTGTATCAATCTGTTCAAGAAGATATTATTTCACTACTTGATAATGAAACTACTTCAAAAGGTTTGTGGGACGCTTTAGAGAGAAAATGTACAGGTGGTGATGAAATTATCAAAAACAAACGATCGTTATTAAAAAAGGAATTTGATTTGTTTACATGCATGAAATGTGAAACCGTACCTAAGATGATTGAAAGATTTTGCCATCTTAAACTCGAACTGGAGAGGTTTGGTGTTTCCAAAGACAATGAAGAGATCATTGACAGGTTGATCGAAGCTCTTCCAAATGAAAATGATTGGTCAAACTACATCATGATAGTAAAAAACAGCAATGATATGAGCAAAGTGCCCCTCGATTGGTTAATTGCGAAACTTGAAGGTCATGAATTGGAAATACAAAAGCCGAACAAAATGGCAAATCAACAGTATCAACAAAATGTCGATCTATATTACAGAAGAAGCATAATTGATCAAGCGTCAAAGATGGCATTTAGTGCAGGAAGTTCAAAGGATTCATCCCAACAGAGTTTTTCAAAAGATTCGGGTTATCATTCATTTGCTTCAAATCCGTCGAATCCGAACATAGTTCAATGCAATATCACCATAGATCTGAAAAACTCTCAAAGTTTGAATGCAGAAGCTGCCAAGCAACAAATGGTGTTTTTAGCATCTGTTCTAGAATCGTACGAAAGTCTGATCGCGGGTAAGGTTGGAAACCCAAATATGACCAAGGAAGATTATGATCAGATAGATCCAGAGGAGATGGAGTTGATAGACATAAAATGGTGCATGGCTAGCGCTATGAGGAGAGCACAAAGGTTTATGGAAATTACCGGAAGATCATGTTTGGGAACTGCTGATACAAAACTAGGATTCGACAAATCGAAAGTTACATGTTTCAAGTGCAAACAGAAAGGGCACTTCAAGCGAGACTGCACAAACAGGCAAACTGATGAAGCTGTGAATCCATTTAAAGTTGATTATTATCATAAAGCAATTTATCATCGCAATAGCGGGTCATTAAATGTGAATCAAAAGCAAATCGATGAAGGTTCATCAAAAGAGAAGTCGAGGGCTCTAGCAGTATACAGGACGACGAGGGTTATGACTGGAGCAAAGTTTTTCCAGAAAAATATTATCTTGGATCCGCATTCATAGCTGAAGTGGTTGATGATAAACGATGGCAGAGAGATTATGCTCGGATTAAAATCAGAAAGTTGTGTGCTCCTTTTAAGAAAGCACAAAAAGAAAAAAGATGGGATGCTGAGCGAGAATGTTATTTGGATCCACAATGTAATCCAGTGGTTGATCCTAAGAAGGTGGATTTCAATGCAGCGACAAACGTATCTCCATATTGTGACACGTTTCATACGAGGAGGTTATCTGAAAAAGATAATGAAGCTAATCTGTTTAAACGTTTAAAAGAAGTTTTTGAGGCAAGTTTACCAAAAGTGATGGAGTTGAGAAAGAAGAAAGAAGAAGAGATTGAGAAGCTGGTTGAAGAGGTGAAGAAAACAGCAGGGGATGCTGATGAGAACGAACAAAAGAATGATGAGGATCAGAAGTTGAAAACAGAAGAATCAAAAGTGCCAGATGAAACTGAGGTAAAAATTATAACTGAATCTTCTGAGTTATTAAATAATGATCAAAATGTTGATAAAACTGAAGATAAGTGCAGTAATTGCATAGAAATGTGCAAATCCTATACTAAGAAAGATGAAAAATTAAAATCAAAAGATATTGAATTAAATAAAATCGAAACTATTTTCAAAACAAAATGTAAAGAAATGCTTGAAAATGAAGAAGTTTTGAAAAAAAAGATTGAAAAGCTGACACTGAAATGTCAAGATTTTGAAAAAGAAAATGAGATTTAAAAAAAAAGTGTTCGGCAAAATGTGATGATTGTGTTCAAAAAGATCATAATATTCAAGACTTACAAAAAGAGTATGATAAAATGAAATGGTCAAGTCATATAGTACAAGAAGCTTATGATACTTTGAAGAAACAAGTCAAATGTATGGATGAAAGATTATCTGAAAACTTAACAACAACAAGATTTTATGAGAAAAAGTTTGAAGAAAAGCAACATGAGTTAAATAAATGTATTGATGAAGTTGCTAAACTCAAACAAGTTTTGGCTGAAAATGAAAAGATTGTTACAAAACTTCAAAGTTATCATAGTTCTTCTACATTCTCGAACGTATTTTCAACATCACACCAGATGACAAAGATTCTGAAAAGAATAAAAAAGGTATTGGTTCAGAATATCATCAGGTGCCACCACCATTGAGAGGTAACTACACGTTTTATGATGAAGGTAAGGTGGCAAAAGGTCTGAACATGGTTGATCAATTACCTGAAAATATCGATGTGATTTACACCAAATCTGATGATGCTGATGATTCAGAGGTGGTAAGTATGGTTGTTGAAAGCGTTTTGAGAGATGAATCTACCAAAGGTAAGTCTGAATCACAGGATGAAAATGAGGGAAGTTTTCATGATAGTTATCTTAAACATTCAAAATATGAGAAAGTTGTGAATGATGATCCAAAGGGATTGTCTTATACCATGATTGGATTGGACAAATTATTCTCAGATAACGAGTTCCCGATTCAGAATGTGATTGCGGATAAAATTGACAAAGTGTTTAAACTGGTAGAAATTGAGAAGTCAAAAATTTCAAAATACATTGGGAAGAACAAGAAAACTTTTTATAACAAACCAAGCTATAAAAAGAAGAACATGAAGGCTGGGTTGGGTTATAAAAGGAAACAAAATCAAAATAAAAAGTTTGAAAGGCAAAATTTTCAAAAGAAAATGAATTTCGTTCACGGGAAAAGTTCGGAAGAAGAGAAAGAACTCCAATTTAGACGACAGTCTAATGAAGAGTTCTATGCTCAGAAAAAGCAACAACAACAGGCCAAAGATGTCTCAAAAAGAACTTGTTTTAAATGTGATCAAACTGGACATCTTGCATGCAAGTGTCCGAACTCAAAGCCTGTTGATGTTGGAAAATAGAAATCCGAGGATGTGAAACAAAGGTCTACCAGATTTGATTTAAAACAAATTTGGAGGTACAACACAAACAAGTTTGCTTCGAATCAAACTTGGAAATCAAACCAGACTAGGTTTGATTCAAGACAAACTTGGAATTCACACACACACAGATTTAGAACAACACAAAGTTGGCAAGCATCAGTTGGTATGACAAAACCAAACCATTTTTGGAAACCAAAAGTTGTTGTTCAAAATCAAAATAATCAAAATGAGTCATGATTTTACAAGAGAAGTGCTTCAAAAGGACAAAACTGTGTGATTAAGAAACAAGTGACTTCTGTGAATGATGAAAAAGTTGAAGTCAAAGATGAAAAAGTTTTTGTACAAAATGACAAAGATTTTCCATCATTGAATGAATTTTGTGTTGAAATGCCTAAGGTTAAACAGGTCTGGGCTAACTTGTTCAAGTAATTGAATAATTTTTAATGTGCAGGTGCTCATGAAGACAACTGAATGTTAGCAAGAGGAGTATCGGAGTAGCCTGGCATAAGAGGAGGAGGCTGCTAGTCCCTACAACTGAAATCAGGGAGTTTGTTTGTTTCTATACATAAATAAACCATAATACAAAAAACCCTAAAAAATGAAAATTTTAAAAACCAAAAATGTTGAAATTTTTTATCTTTGATTGTTCACATTCAAACTGTTCTTGACAAGCTGATCGAAGGGTAATCTGATCGGATGACCATCCGATCGGAGGGCCATCTGATCCAAAACATTCTCATATGTCTGTGCTTAACTGTTTATCATCTTTGGAATGAATGATCATTCGATCGGATGATCATCCGATCCAAGTGCACCTTCATATTGATAATCATTCTTGGTGAATTGTTCTTGAATGATGGTCGAATGACTGTTCGATCGGATGACCATCCGATCGAATGGCCATCCGATCCAAATACATATGTTTTGAATCATTCTCATTGAGCTTAAATGTTTCTAACGAATGATCATCCGATCGGATGACCATCCGATCCATTGCACACACATGAATACACATGCTTGAATGTTCACTGCTGGTCTGTTCATGCTTGATATGTTTAGCTTTAAATTTTGTGAAAAATCAAAAATTACAAAAATATATTGATTGAATATGCCGAAACCCTCACGGCGGAACAAACATGATTAATTTCACAAGATTGAAAAACGGTTTTCAAACTGTCGAATATCAATGTGTTGTAAATCATGGGGGTATACTTTCTGCAAAATAGAGCATGTAAAGCAGAAAATGGATGGCGAGACAAAGCTATCAGTATCGGTTATCAAATTTTCTTTAAATGTTTTGAATTTTAGGGGGAGTAAAGCGTTGTCAGAAAATCCAAAAACATTAAAAAATTTGAAAAAGCCAAAAACATGATAAAATTGAAAATGAGTTGTGTAAAAAGAGGAAATGATAGTACATCAGTAGACAATCACAGTACGCTAAAGAATTGGAAAGTTAAAATGTGATAAACGGTCTCACTGATGATATGCCAGTAGGTTTTTACATGCTTAGTAAATTGATTTCGAGATATAAACCTAAATATCAATTACTTACATATATCGTGGGGAACATCTCTCGGATATATGGGTAACCCCCGAAATCTTGTTTGAGAGATTGTTTGATTCTAAGATACTAGGTCTTTATACTGTTTGATATCAGGGGTATTATACCTGGTCTTCTGATATTGCGGAAGCAATGGCCTAGACCTCGTATAATACTTTACGCGCTTTAAAAGCTTACCCTCTGCTTAAAAATTGATAAATATCGAAAGATACAAATCAAGAGCAGTTGTAAAGAAGATTCCGAAAGGGAACACACCTCAAAGTCGAGCCTTCATCTCTTTGACTGAACGGTAGTTCATACCTGAGCTCTCAAGGTCTCGCACTAACCCAGAGAACATATATCAAATTGGTATATTCACCTGTAAGACTGAATCTAGGGAATTTTGATACGGGAGTGTATTCTAAGGTGGGACACGCGAATAAGTTTAAGTCCTTAAAACACTAAATCCGTATCTCGAATCTATTGAACTTTGTGTGAAAATTTAAGTGGATCAGTATACTGTCAATCTAAGTGAATCGTTTAGAACTTAAAGTGTTAAAAGCTCAATGGTACTAGTGATTTGTCATAAGCTGATATGATCCTCTGACGCGAACTCAAACAAAAATATTGTCTGTAAATATGTTTGTAAATATTTCTTTACTGCTTTATGTTTCAGAAAAATAAAAAAAGATTTTGATTCTACTTTATTTTCAATAACCTATGTCCGAGAGCTGAGTTTCAAAATCTAAGTATGCTGAACATGTTTCTGTGAATAAAACAAGTTCATTAATTTGAAACTTGTAGTTTAAAATCAAAAATAAAAAACAGTTTGTGAAATCTCCAAGGTCATTAATTTGGACTTGGATGACTAACTATGAGGGATTTGGATTCCTAAATCATCAAATCTATAAAGTCTTTCGATTGGGGAAGAAAGCCAAGTTATTCCTGGAAATTTCATATTGTGATATTTGTTCAATAGAGCCAGGTCATCATTACTGATCAACCGAAAACACTTTCACTGTCACATATTTGAAATGTTTCAGCTTATGCTGAGAACCAGGTTTTCAATCCTGGATGTTCAAAACATTTTTGCTTATAAATGTTTGAGAATTGCAGTTGTTGTACCAGATTACGATCCTGATAGCCGAGTCTAAGGGGGAGTCTGAAGAAAAGCTTGAAGCAAGGGGGAGCTTGTATCCGGAAATCCAGGCGTCGATCCCAAAAGCACGGAAGCTAAACGAAAGGGGGAGCCTGAAGAAAGAGTCTACCGAAAGGGGGAGCAGCTGAAGCTGAAGACAGATCCACGGGGAGTCTGTTCAAGCAAGAGGGAGTCTGTGGTTGCTGAAAACGTCAAAGCTTCCAGAAGACTCAAAGAGAGAGAAAGACAAGAAGCTATGATATTAACTGCGGCAATATCCAAGGGGGAGTCTGTGAGTGCACTGATGTCTATCGCCTCCGTCAATCCAGATAGCAGAAAATAGAAGAAAACGTGATTTTATTATGAAATATGTAGTGAAAAAGGCAAGGTGGCAAAATTGTAAATAAGGGGAAATCCTTTATGCCTTGGCCTATAAATAGGAGCCTTATTTTATGCTTTAGGAACTTTTGGCCATTAGAGAGATTTGGAGCTTGGTGCTTAGAGAGAGAAAGTAGAGAGAGAAACTAGTGCTCAAGGTGATTCGTGGTGCTTGTACTTGTCGTATATTCAATAGAATCACGTTTGTATTACATTCTTGTGTTCAGTCCACGTACGTGTACGGATTCCGCACGTCACATGTATCGGTTCGCAATCGTTTCGGAGTCTTAAACGGTCCTACAACGAGCTCACAGTTTCCTACTTGTTTTTCAGATTTAACTTACTTTCTGATGTAGATCTGGGGATTTGAATCAAGAAATTTGGGGGTTTTCTTCATAAAGTAAATAAACCCTTGTTCTTGAATATTTTATGCTAAATCGATAGTTCTAATCATTGATTTGATGTCCATTCACTGTTTATAAGTTATATTTTGAATTATAAAGGTTTAAAATCAGTGAATGAAACTGATTTATGATGAATTTGGAAAACACACGTTCATGCGGTTGAACGGCATGGTAGTGTCGATCTAAAATCAGAACCAAACCAGTGAACCGTAACTGCGATTCTTAGACGCACGGTAGTGCCAAAATCGGCATGGTCATGCAACATCAGTTGCCGGAAACATTCATTAAGCGATCTCGGAATGGCACGGTAGTGCGGTTGAGCCGCACGACCGTGCGACTTCTGAAACGACGACAGAATGTCGTAAACAGCCTGTTCCGGTGGCAGCACTTAAAATTTTTGATTTTGCTCTTATTTGGCTGTATTCCTATATGCAGATGAACCACCGATTCCTCGAGTTTGACCAAAATAAAACGAAAGACCGTCCATGTATTGCCAGATTGGAGGCCTTATGGAGTCGACGGGGGAAAATCGGCGAGCCAAGAAAGAAAAATTGGACCACCATGACAGCCCTAAACCAAGACGAGAGACTATCCAACATGATTTCATATCCGATGTCAAGATTGTTAAACACTGAACGACCAGTGTATCTCGAGCTTACACCAGAATTTTTTGCTTCATACTCCTATGACAAACCAAGAAACAAAAATCCAGACTTTAAGAATAAAGAGACGATACAATTCAGGTTGGGTAGAAAATGCATAAATGGTCAGGTGCTAAATTAGGGAGAAGGCTAGGAATATACTCAAATGAAGAACTTGATTCCGACCTTTTCACCAACTTTTACAAGTTTGACAATGACCAGCAGCGGGCTGATTTTTGGGCACAAGTGGCAGATGGGCCACCCTATGATGCTAGGAAAGCTAAAGCATCAAGACTACGAGACCCGCTTCTTAGGGTCATTCATCAGGTCATGAGTCACACCATATGTTGACGCATGGACAGTGCAGGAAACTGTTCCACTCCAGATCTTCTTTTCTTATATTCAATAGTGAATGGAGTGGATGTTAACCTCGCCGCCAGAATGGCTGAATCTTTCTTGAACAGTGCGGGGAGGACTATAAGCAGCGAGATCCACGGTGCTAAATATGTGACTCAGCTCGCATACAACATGAGTATAATGACAGATGATGTAGTCTGTGGTCTTACAATGGTTCATGCAGGAGGGGATGTAGATATGAAGTCTTTAAAGCAATGGGTCTAGTAGTGGATACATAAAATGGCCCGAGACTAAGGGGTCTAAATGGAGAGATATGGGATTCACTACCACTACAAGACGAAGACATCGAGATGCAAGAACATCAGGTACTAGAACTACCACCAGGACACCAGCACGAGCAGCCACATCATGACCAACCCCATCATCAGTATCAGTATCCACCATAGCAGAACTGGCCTCCAGGTATCCCTTCCTATCCCGAGTTATACCAGCAGTTTCAACACATGCAGGTGACTTAGGACACTATGAGAGCCACTCAAGAGACTATGTGAGCGACTCAGGACACCATGAGGGAGGAGATGTATGCAGGCTTTTCTTATATCTTCGGGGGGCTACAGAGCGTCTATCCTGGCCACTTTAGAGAGTCTCCACAGCTTCCATTTAGAAACCCAGGTAACTACGGGGCAGGTTCATCTGGAACACGCCACCATGATGATGATGATGATGATGAGGAATAGGAGGAGGTGGAGCAGACCATTCTGAAAAACTGGTGTTTTATCGTTGTTTATCTTATTTCTATTTAGTACTTTATTTTATTTGGGATCTTTAAAACTTTATGTCTGTTTTTATGTTTAAGTAGTGTGTTTCTTTTGTTTGAATAATGGATTTGGTTTGGTTATCTAACATTTTAATCAATGGTAATGTTGGTTGTTTTTAGCAAGTGACATGCTTGGCAGATTTGTAAAGAATGCACACAGAATTGAGAAGACTTCATGTTAGTGCATAATGTCTGTAGCTTCCATCTGTATCGAGTCTTTGTATTTTGGTCCTGTATGTGTCGTTGTATATTTGTATATGTATGTATTTTGTATCTAGACAAAACAGGGAACGGCATGTTAACTGTCAAGTGTGATCTGTAAGGATGATATGTGTCATCCGAACGGATGGCCATCCGAACGGATGGCCATCCGACCGGATGACCATCCAAACGGGTGACACTTTCACCTCCCTGGTTTGCCTATAAAGTTAGGGCCATTTATCTAGAACTTTTTGCCTGATTGCTGAAGCGAAGCTCTGTCTGATTGTCATCTGGAACTATTGTTTTTCACATTCTGTCAATGAAATCAGGCATGTTAAGCGTTGAGATTGTTGTATGTGATTCTCAGACGATGTCGAGGGATTCCGCACCTCGCCATTGATCGATTCCGCCACGTTCTTCTACTAGAACCGTTCCTGCGTAGGCACCTACAAGTGGTATCAGAGCCACAGGAGGATGGATCGGAGATAGCTACAATAGTTTCACTGAGATTTCAGTCGTTTTCAGCAGATTTCAGTCAAATCTCACTGGAGATTCTGACAATTTCTTCATCTTCTTCTACATTTCTTGCCGTTTACATGCCCTCACACCTAAAAATCAGAAAAACTCAAAATTGACCTAGATTTTACGGACAAAATTAACTAAATTTGGTATCAAACTTATCGGAATTCATAACAGAACAATCCTACAAAATTTCAATCCAAAATTCGGACTAAAACACCTTCAAATTGATCAAAAACCATGTCGAGTTCTTCGTGCAAGATGACGTCTTTCATCCGATTGGATTACAATCCGATGGGATTGGACTAGATTTGTTCTTGATTCTCTTGCTAACGTCATAACTCATTCGATCGGATTGACATCCGATCGGATAAGTGTTGTCTTTTAGTGTTTAGGAGGTTCAAGTGTCATTTCAATCGAATGACCATCCGATCGGATCACCATCCGATCGGATAGCCATTCGAAACTTGTGCCATCCGACACTTGGTACTTGCTTCATTATTCAACTGTGTCATCCGATCTAATTGTCATTCGATCGGACGACCATTCGATCCAAGTATTCAGTTTTTGAAATTTGTGAAATTTTTCTAAGTATCTGATTTTTTTTTCAGGATTTCAAAGATGGGATACGAATTCTTGAACCCGTTCAGTGATGTTTTCACGTATAATGCAGGAGATACATCCACAAACACAAACACCAACACGAACCAGAAGAATGCATCAAAGGCGATTGCAGACACACTCAGCGTTGATAATGCCTATGGGACATACAATAAGCCACCGAAGTTGATGGCAATTGAGGATTAGAACCGATGGTCTAATATGGTTGAAAGCTTTTGCATACGCTAGCTGGAGGTGCATGAAAAATGGTTACGATATTGCAAGACGAGATTATGAAAACTTGGCTGATACTGAACAAGACATGTTTATTGCTGAACATAAATGTATTGCCCTACTTTATCAATCCGTCCGAGATGATATTATTTCCCTGATTGACTATACTAATTCAAAAGATTTATGGGCTAAACTGGAAAAGAAATGTATTGGGGGAGAGGAAATTGTGAAAAACAAGAAAAGACTGTTGAAAAAGGAGTTTGATTTATTCGCATGTATGAAAAATGAGAGTGTACAACAGATGATTGAAAGGTTTTGCCATCTGAAGGTAGAACTAATCACATATGGGATCACGATAGCCGAAGATGAGATGGTTGAAAAGTTGTTTGAATCTCTGCCAGATGAGAAAGACTAGCAATACTTTGGTCTGGTGCTGAAAAATACCAAACCAACGACAGGTATAACAATTGATTGGTTGATCGAAAGACTCGAAAGTCACGAATTGGAGATAAAAAAGATGAATAAAGTGAATAGCACGCCATATCAGCAGAATGTTGATCTCTACTATCGAGGTAGCATGCTTCCAAAAGCCACCTCACCAAGAACCGCATTTACTGCTGAAAGTTCAAACACCGTGAGTTAAGAAAAGAACAACATTAATTTTTCGCCAAGCAGTGGTTATCATGGAAGTGGTTCTTCTTCATCTATTCCAAGCAACCAGCAGACTCAAAATGTTCCTAAAAACGTATTTCAATGCAACATTGCTGTTAACCTGAACAACGCTCAGAATTTCAACGAAGAGACAACGAAACAACAAATGGTATTCCTTGCGTCTATTCTGGAGTCGTATGAGAGTCTGGTAGCTGGAAAGATCGGAAACACCAATCTTACAAAAGAGGACTACGACTAGATATATCCTGAGGAGATGGAATTGATTGATATTCGTTGGTGCATGGAGAGCGTAGTTCGAAGAGCACAACGATTCATGGAGATCACGGGGAGAAATTCCATTGGAGGTCCATCGACGAAACTTGGTTTCAACAAATCCAAGGTGACGTGTTTCAAGTGTAAGAAGATGGGGCATTTCAAGCGTGAATGTAGAAACTCTGCAGCAAATGAGACAGAAAATCCTTTTCACGATGATTACTATAAAAAGACGATTTGTCATCGAAATCGTGAGGAACCACCAAGAATGAAACAAATCGAGGGGACTCCTAAAGAAAAATCAAGAGCATTGGCAGTCATCCAGGATGATGAAGGTTTCGATTGGAGTGAATTCTTGACAGATGAAGACGCAGTTGGTTTTGCATTTATGGCAACAACTGAACAAACACAAGAAGAGAGAACATACATTCGTCGAAAGATGTTGGCATTACATACGAAAGAAAGGATCTATGCAGCTTGGAAAGAAGCCAAAAATGCAAGAAGATGGGATCCGGATCGTGAATGCTACCTAGATCCAAAAGGCAACATTATTGTGGAGCCATCATCAGTTAAAGTCGAAACTCTCATAAAATCAATAGCAGAAACTAAAGAACGGAGATAGATCGAAGAAGCAAAGAAAGCCGAAGAAGAAAGACTAAATTCAAAGAAGGTAGACAATGGAATCATTAACACTACAAAGGAAATGATGGCAGAAAACCTGACGAAAATGGCCGACAAAGTTCTTATGGCAAAGGCACTCGAGATAGATTCCAAGTCTGCTTTTAGTCCTGAGTCATCAAGCAAGGTCAGTGGTAGTGGTTCAAAAAATGAATCAGGTAAGACTGATTGTGCTAACACAGAAAGTGTTTGCAGAAATTGCGTGAAAGAGTGCAAAGTCTGCAGTACACATGCGTATCTCTCAAACAAAAGATCCAGGATCTGGTTGAAAAAGTTGAAAGGACTGAAAAAGAGATTTTAAATCGAGATAAACTTGTTAGAGCTTCAAATGAGAGAATTAAAGAATTAACCGAAAAGATTGAAAAAGATAAAAGTGATGTTGAACGTTTTCAGAAAGAAAATGAAAAATTAACTCTTGAAAATAGAACAATTTCAAAAAAATTTGAAAAGTTAAAAAGAACGGTAAAAGATTCTGATGAACGAAACGGTAAAACTTACAAAGAAAACATTCATTTGTCTGGAGTTCTTCAGGCAAAAGAAAAGCAAATCAACCAGCAATTGGATGAGATCGCAAGTCTTAAGCTTCAATTCCAAGAAGCTAAGATTGAAAACGAAAGAATCAATCTGAAACTGACCATTTACAACTCAGCTAGCTTTGTTCTTCAACACATCATTCCCAAACCAATTGGGAAGAACAAAGCTGGTGAGGATGTTTACTCGGATGGAACGGGGGTAGGGTATCATCAAGTTCCACCACCTGTACTAAACAATTTTTGAAAGAAACAATTTGGGTTGGCTAATGAGTTTGAAACAAGTAAGAAAACAGATGCTGAAAAACTTCCAGAAACAATCGATGTCACATTCACTTCATCATCTGATGAAGATAGTGTTCAATCTGAAGTCGTAAAGAATGTTGTTGAGAATGTATTAAAATCAGACAGTTATACGACTAAAGATGGAAAGTGTTTTCTGAATAACTACATTCCGAAATCAAAATCCCAGAACAACTTAAATGATGAACCTACTCTTGTCATGTACAAGATGAGTGGTTCTGATAAGTTGTATTCGGATATTGAGTTTCCGATTGAGAATGTGAATCTGGACAAACTGAAGAAAGTTTTTAATTAAACTTGTTGAAATTGATGTTACTGAAATTGAAGGGTTAAAGAGTTCCAAAAGGGTTTTGAACTTTGAACGAGATAAATCTTACTATAAGAAACCTGTTATACCACCACGTCTTAACAAGAACAATCAAAACAGATGGTCGGGTGGTTATCAGGGTGGTAAGAATTACCCAAGAAGGAACTTTTAGAAACAAAAGTTTGTTGAAAAGAAAGTGTTTGTCAAGAGATCAAGCTCAATTTCTGAACAAGAATCAGAAATGTTTTCTAAAACAAATGAAGAATTTTTTGCTCAGAAGGTCTCACAGCCTGAGACTGGAAGGAAAAGTCGGGTTGTTGACACTCGCACTTGCTTCAAATGCAACGAAGTTGGACATATTGCACGAAAGTGCACCAACTCAAACCTAAGTCTGTGATTGTTAAGAATCCGAGAAAGAAAAATGATGTCAAAGGCAAAGCGCCAATGTTTGTTGAGAAGAAGATTTTGAAAAATGAAAACATTAAAGTCAAAACTGAACCTGTAAAATAGCCGGTAAAGAAAACTGATCATTTTTACAAACGGGTTGCTTCTTCACAACAAACATGGAAACCAAAATCTCAAACAAAGACATCAGTTGAGACAAAACCAAAGGTTTCTGATACTGCAAAACAATCATCTTCAACCAAGCAGGTTAAGATGGATGTACCTTTGGATTATTTTCAAAAGCTTGAGAAACAAACTTCGACCCAATCTGGGAAGAAGTATGTTCCAAAGAAGGTTCAACCATCTGGTAAACCTCAAAAAGACGAATTTTTCCTATACAAAGAGGTTGAGGTTGGAACCGAGGAGAGCTTGAAAGTGAATGATAACAACTTCCCACCATTGTACACTACAAAAACCCACCTTAATGTCATGCTACCCGAGTCAAAGGAGGCTTGGGTTGCTTCAACTTCTAACTAATTTCATGTGAAATATGCAGGAGCTCCTGAGGTCTATCTCGAAGTGGATAATGGACAGTGGAGCATCCCGGCACATGACAGGGCGAAAGACCCTTTTGTATGATGTTAGAGGTTTCAACGGTGGTTATGTCGGTTTCGCGGGAAACCAAGGAGGACGTGTAATCGGGGAGGGCACGTTATCAAACGGTGTCATTATATTTGAAAGATATAACTACATAGCAGAGCTGGAGAAAAATTTGCTCAACATTTCTCAAATTTATGACAGAATGTACTCAACACATTTCACGGATAAGGAATGTCTGATTCTGAAGCCGGGGTTTATCATCCCCGAGGAGTGAATCATAATGCGAGCACCAAGGGTAAATGATCTGTACGTGTTGAATATGAGCGTTGCTATGACTACCACAGGTCTCCCTCAGTTCTTTGTATCAAAAGCTACTGAAAAGGAGTCAGTGTTGTGGCACCGAAAGATGGGCCACATTCACCTACGCAAAATGAACCACCTAGTGCACAATAATCTTGTTAAAGGTGTTCATTTGAAGAACTTTCACCTAGAGGGAGAATGTGTAAGTTGTCTGAAAGGAAGGCAACACAAGAAATCCCATCCAAGAAAACTGGTGAACTCAGTCTCGAAGCCACTTGAAAGACTTAACATGGATCTCTTCGGTCCAGTGAATGTCAAAAGCATTACTGGTGATCTTTACTGCTTAGTAGTCACCGATGACTATTCGAGATTCTCATGGGTGATGTTCCTGAAGTCAAAAGACGAGACATTTGAGAGTTTGCTGAAGCTTTTTTGAAAGATAGAGAATCTGTACCAAACCCACATACGCAGACTTTGAAGCGACAATTGTACGGAGTTCAAAAACAACAGAATAGAAGAATTCTGTGATCGACGAGGTATATTGCAAGAGTTCAGCGCACCTTATACTCCACAACAGAATGGAGTTGTAGAAAGAAAGAACAGAACGCTGATCGAAATGGTGCGAACTATGCTAGCTGATTCAAAGTTACCAATCAATTTTTGGGGAGAAACTGTATCAGCCGCTTGCTATACGCTCAACCGGGTACTCACTGTGAAGAAGCATAACAAAACATGTTTCGAGTTGATCAACAACCGCAAGCCTAATCTTGAGTATCTAGAGCCGTTCGGGTCTCCCTATACAGTTCTAGATCCTGATGGCAAGTTTGGTTCTAAGAGCTTGTAAGGTATCTTTGTGGGGTATTCAAGTCCACTCAGATGCGTCTTCGTTCCAAGTCTCGGGAGGATCATTGAAGCACAGCATGTTGAATGTCAAGGCTACACAATGCCTCCACAGAAGCCCATAGACTCATAGCGATTCAATTATGATACCTTATTGGACTCATTTGAATTAGAAGAAGAGCCAGAGTACTTTGATGAATTAGATATTTTGTGAGAATATGAAGCATCTCAGGGAAGATTTCCAGCAAGGTCTTCTAAACGTCAACATACTTCCAATAAAGATGAAGCTGGTCCCAGTAATGCTGGAGAGAATGATGATGTTCAACAAACACAGACTAGTTCGGAACTTGAACCTGCTCCAGAAAATCAGACTACGACAGTTTATGATGATAATTCAGAGTCTGAATCAGATAGCCTAACATTTGATCGTGGTGATTCAGAATCTGAGGGGGAGCAGATCCAATCTTCAGATCAGACAATTTTTGACAATGAACAAGTTGCGGACTAGAATGGCACAAATTTGGAAGGCGAGGTGAACGTTCCTGGTGAAGTTATGCCGAGGACTCTATCGTATCACCCCGAAGAGTTGATCATAGGAGAATTGCAATAAGGAGTTCGTACAAGAAGCCATATTGACCTTGGCCTTACTTGCTTTTATACTAAAATTGATCCATTACAAACTGAATTCTCACTCAGTTGCTTTATTTCGCAGATTGAACCGCGAACCTACAAGGAAGCACTGATGGAAGAATCATGGGTCAATGCAATGCAGGAGGAGCTGAGTCAATTCTAGAAACTTGGTGTTTGGAAGCTTGTGGACCTACCTGATGGACACCGAAAGATAAATACCAAATGGGTGTTCAAATGCAAGAGAGACGACCGTGGAGTGATTGTCAGAAACAAAGCTCGACTCATTGTGCAGGGCTTTAGTCAGCAAGAGGGGATAGACTTCACAGAGGTTTATGCTCTAGTTGCTCGACTTGAGGCCATCAGAATATTCCTTGCTTTCGCTTCATGGAAAGGTTTTATAGTATACCAGCTAGATGTCAAGTCGGCATTCCTTTACGGAAAGGTGAAAGAGGAGGTATATGTCGGTCAGCCACCGGGCTTTACCGACCCAATCCACAAAGACAAGGTTTACCTGCTGGACAAAGCACTGTATGGTTTGCATCATGCCCCGAGAGCCTGGTACGAGACGCTCTCTCAACACTTGCTTGCCAACAGCTTTATCCGAGGAAAAGTGGACGCTACCCTCTTCACTAAGGAAGTCGATGGGCATTTACTGATCATTCAGATATATGTTGATGACATAATTTTCGGGTTAACAAATGAAGAACTCTGCAAAGATTTCGAAAAAGTGATGAAGTAGAAGTTTTAGGTGTCGTCAATGGGTGAGATGAAGTTCTTCCTAGGGCTTCAAGTAGATCAGATGCATGAAGGAACTTTCATACATCAAACGAAGTACGTTTACGATGTTCTGGAGAAATTCAGGATATCCGAGACGGCGCCTTTATCCACCCCATTAGCAACAAATCATGGTATCAACCCAGATCTCACCAGAGAGAAGGTCGACGATACGCTATACCGCTCAATGATTGGTTCGCTGATGTACTTGACAGCATTCAGACCTGATATAATGTACCTGACATGCCTCGCAGCGCGATATCAGTCAAGTCCTAGAGCCTCGCACATGTCTATCGTCAAGAGGATCCTACGCTACCTGAAAGGAACCCCAATCCTGGGGTTGTGGTATCCTAAAGATGGTGACTTCATGCTCGAAGGATATTCAGATTCTGATTTTGGATGCTGTAAGCTCAACGCAAAATCAACAACTGCAGGATGCCAATTTTTCAGATCCCGACTGTTCACGTGGCAGTGTAAGAAGCAAACCTCTGTTGCTCTATCAACATGTGAAGTAGAGTACTTGTCTACCAACAGCTGCTGCTCACAGATACTGTGGATTCAGCAACAGATTCGCGATTACGGTTTGCGATTTCTTACCTCTCTTATATTTGTTGATAATGACGCTGCAATTAACATAACGAAAAATCCGGTACATCACGCTAAAAATAAACACATAGAAATTCGTCATCACTTCAGACGCGTTTGTTATGAAAAGAAGTTGATACGAATAGACAAAATCCACACCGACGAATAAAAGGCAGATTTACATACCAAAGCTTTCGATAAAGCACGTTTTCAATATCTTTTAAAACTGAATGGTATGAATTTTTTGTTGGATGCGGAGAAAATACTTGGTGTTGATGAGAAGACCGAAGCAGAGGAAGTTGAAAAGCAGACTGCTTTGGTTTGTCGACTTTTTAGTTGTTTTGGTATTTAGGGGGAGATAGATATATTTTCAGAAAAATACAAAAACAATAAAAAATGCAAAATATGAAAACATGAGATATTTTCAAAATCCAAAAACAATAGAAAACCAAAAATAGTTTGTGCAAAAAGAGGAAATGATAGTACATCAGCTTGACAGTTACAGTATGCTAAAGATATGTAATGTTTAAAGAAAATGTGTTAAGCAGTCTCGCTGATGATATGCCGATAGGTTTTTACACACTTAGTAGACTCTTTCGGGATATAAACATAAAATCACAACTTGCTTATTTCATGGGGAACATCTCTCGGATATATAGGTAACTCCTGAAATCTTGTTTGAAAGATTTTCTATTTCTGACATACTAGGTCTATGCACTTGATGATATCTGGGGTATTATACCAGGACTTCTGATTTTGCGGAAGCAATAGCCTAGTCCTCGTATAATACTCTGCACTACTTTAATCTTAAAGCCTCCCCTCAACATAAAAATTAATAAACATTGCAAAATGCTAATCATGTGCTGTTAAAGAAAAGATCCCCAAACGGGACACACCGAAAGTCGAGCCATCATCTCTTTGTCTGAACGGAAGTTCTAACCCGAGCTCTCATGGCCTCGCACTACCCTTTACAGATATCATTATTGTATGTTCACCTGTAAGACTGAATATAGAGATCTAGATACAAGAGTATATTCTGAGGTGGGACACGCGTATCAGTTAAGTACTTAAAACACTAAATCGTATCCTGAAATAGTTGAAATCTGTGTGAAAATTTAAAAGGATCAGTATATCGGCAATCTAAGTGAATTGTTTAATACTTAGTGTGTAATTAAGCTCAACGGTACTTGTTGTCACACCCTGGCTTTTGCGAAAGCGTGGGTTTATTTGGTGTACTTCTTAATACCATAGCAATAATCATAACAATGCTATATGATAAAAACACAAGATGTTTATCCATTAAAAGAGTTTAGAAAATACCATCATAACATTGTCTGAAAATACCAACGCCAAATTAAGTTACAAACCATTATGTGTTTAAACGAGTTCACAAGACTCAAACAAAAGTACTTAAATAAAACCCTGAGTTTAGAATTATGTATCCCATCCAGGAAGTGATACACTCTCTAAACTCAACAACTCTGGATAACATCTTTTATTTAACGCAGCTAGACACATGCATACCCCGCCAGATCCGCTAGTTCCCTGAAATACATGTAGTTTGAAAAATCAACAAAAGTTGAGCGAGTTCATGTGTATGTGAGTATGTATAAACCTTTGTATTCAATGTATGTATGTATGTATGTCCCGGTATGATTGCAAACAAGGAAAAGATCACTAATGGTTTGCAAGGCCACTGATATGTGTGACGGTGTAGGAAGACTCAAACCTAGCAAAGTTGTACCGGGCTCCCGGCTGGAAGACATAGTTCACCTCTATGGGCCGCCCCGGCCTCATGGATGTGGGCTCGCTACACCCAAATAGATCTATCACTCATGCCCCTCGGTCCTGATACGAGGATTAATGGTCCCAAGTATCCGCCTACCCTATCACATGATCTATGGTTCTTTCTAAGGCTAATCATACCAATAGTATTGTAAGATTCACTTTGTAACATGTATTTCACCCCCGAAGTAAGTAAACAAAACAGTTTAAGGAAAAGGGGGACATGAACCCACTGTACTGCGTCTCTTGTATCGTAACGTCAACACAAACATGATCAGCTACTCGACGACCTACAACGTACTAATGTCTATTAGACGATCGGGCCGTGCCTTGCCTTTGTAATTACGGTTTGAGTTACGTTACTTGGATATTGTTCCAAGTTATAACTTGTTGTTAAAATAATAATTATTTTAACTTACATTGTATTTTTGGGTCTTGAAATAATAGTTAGGCAACTATTTTGTATTCATACTTCTCGAGTATTTTATGTGCGTATTTCCTTCCCAAGGATGGGGGTATTTATACATGTATTTTTGTAGTCTGATTAATATATTTTTAAGTCCCACTTATAAAATATATTTAACATATTTGTCAAAAATAGTATATTCCAAAAATATGTATTTTCCAAGGAATATGTATTTCCACAAGCGTTTTAATATACAATCTATTCCAAATACATATATTTATCCACTTTTATTTTCGAAAACCCACCTCTGACACTTTGAAGTTTTGTAACTATACTCATGGCGAAGTTTACTTCTGAGAAACAAAGTTAAACTCATTTGTAAACACTGGTTAGAAAATAATTTTCTAAGTCTTGGGATTTTTAGAAAATTTCGCCAGAGTTTCCCCTAAAAACGAAGGTGTCCATGCTAATAAGCATATCATTCTCTTTTCAAAATGAATCAATCAATTAACAACAATTTATTAGACGACGTTACACTAACCAAGTGCAAAAACTATGCACTTTTCATAATAACATGAACTTGGTTTTTAGTAGAAACGCAAAGTAACTTAGTAAAGCTTTTAGTGGACCTAGTTACCTTCCGAAGCGTTTTTATTTCTTTAAAAACCATTCTCTTACAAAAGTTTAGTGTTTACAACTTGTAAATAATTTTTACAAAAATTAACCCCTTTGAACTCTTCTTGTAAATAAAATATTCTCATACTTGTCTTATTTCTAAAAATGGTGTAAGTGTTTGTAATAGTCATGATTTTCCAAAAACCGCTTCTCTTACTTGGTTTCTTTACAAAAATCTTTTGTAACTCTTGGATTTACAAAATCATCAACTCACTAGTTTAATTATATTTCATGAAAAAAAATCATTTTCATCAAGTTCATATTTAGTTAGAAGGTGGTCATTTTATGTAGCACATAACCACTTTCTAATCTTGTTAAATCATATTTAACAAGATCCATATGGTGATTAACATCACACAACCAAGAATCATCATACAATCAACAACATTTTCACTACAACATCCTACTATCAATATTTCATCTTCAAGTAAACTTTTATGTTCAAGTTTCTTGTTTAACCCTTTTTAGTGTTCTTGTTCTTTAGTGTTTTGAACATGACCATCACACTACAACTTTTAACTACGAAACAAGAGGAACAAGAGTTTTAACAAGGAACTTACTACTAGCACCAAGGCTAGGGATGATTCTAGTGAAGAAGATGATGAAAAATGATGATGAGAAAGCAAGAAACAAAGTCCTTTGAAGCTCCACAAGTTGCAACTTGCTTGAATCACCTTGTAAGCTTGAATGGAACTTGAAAAATGGATGAAGATGATGGATTTGTGGTGGTGATGGGGGCAGTTATGTGTGACCGAGAGGTGTAGGATCGGTTTGCGACCCGAACGAGTCGTTCAGAAGAGATTTTATCAGTTTCAGAGGCGGAAACTAAGAAACGGACGTCGAAACAGCTTGCGTATCACTTTAACACTGATTATATTGATAAACTATCGATTACAATCAGTCTTCACACCGGCAGCACCTCGGTGTGGAATTTCAGAATCTGTTACAAATGACATGTATGACCACCTATATATAGCATACATGATTTCGCTTGAAAGTACCTCAAGCGAAATCTACAAACTAATACAAGCGAAATCCATAAAGACTATCATTCTAGTTTGAAGCGAAATGTACATGTTGACTAATTTGTTTTGTCTTCAAGTGAGGATGATGTCATTGATTAGATCATCATTATGATGTCATCATGACATCATGCTTGAACATCTTCGCAACGAACCGAGACTCGACATAAGACGAAGACGACAGATGAATGCACCAACAGACTCCCCCTCAGATGTTGACGAGTCTTAAATGTCGAGTATTCTCAATCTTCAGTCTTTATCGGTCTTTTTTCTTTCTTAGCATAAACCAGAATCTTCTCTTTGGCTCTAACCTCGTCAGACTCCCCCTCTCATCATGATGGGATCGCTGTCTGGAATTAGCTATCACCTTGAGATCAATCCCTGGCTTTATCTCTGTTCAGCTCATCTCCTGCACAATCTTCTCACAAACACATAAGTTTTACTTAAATCAATAAGAAAAACTTACTAGAAATAGTTACATCAAGTTCAAATTAATGACCCTGATTAACTAAACAAACTTCTTTCTCAAAATCAGTTTCTTCTTTTAAACGCACATTCCCAAACCAGTTCATCTTGTTTAGCACTTGGAATTTTGAAAATCAGCTCTCCAACATCAGTTGTCGAAAATCTTTTTGAATTTTTCAAAATATGAAACATAAATGCAATAACAGAAATTAAATGCAGAAATGAAATATGTACAAACACTATTTTTGTGAGTTTGCGAAAGAGGATCATATCAGTTTATGAGACCAATCACTAGCACCGTTAAGCTTTTAATCGTTTTAAGCTCTAAACGATTCACGTTGATTGACGATATTGTTGTCCACATAAACTCAATCTAAAAACTTTCAATCTGCTTACCGATACATTAAGGTATATTAATATAGCACTAAGTTCTTATGGACCCCACGATCTCAGCATATCCCCTCATCATGTAATACACTATCTCAAGTAATGCCTTTAAACTTTATCAACTGTGATTTGTGCGAAAACAAAGCAGAATGTTTAAACATTAACAATCAGGTCGATACTTCCGTATACGCAGAGAAAGTCCAATGTTTAAACAAAATAAGAAAATAAAAATAAGTTGAAGTTGTTTAGGCTTTAACCACCAGGTCGATACTCCCGTATACGCAGAGGTGATCCAAAGCTTAAACGAAACACCAAAGAAAATAAAGCAGAACGTTTAGGCAACAACATCCAGGTCGATACTCACGTATACGCAGAGGATGTCCGATGCTTAAACAAAATAAAGAAATCAAACAAGTTTAAATCTTTGCAAAATAAAATGCACAATCACAGCGATTTTTCAGCAAAGTTGTGAAAGTTCACAAACTTAACCAGTTTTTATGCTTTTGGCATTCAGCAATTACTGAGCAGGCACACAGTCAAGAAGGACAAAACTAAGTACTATGCTTTCAACCATGTTTTCCACTAGAACTAGGCTTTTTGCTTTAGGTTTGTATCGTTATCGCAAATCTACTAGTCTAGCTGAGCCTATCGTCACATCTTTAGTGAGATCGCTTATCACATTTTATCTTTCCATTTCTTTAGCATGCTGTGACAGTCCAACTGATCTACTATCATTTCCTCTTTTTTTACAACAAAACTCATTTTTCAATTTTATCATGTTTTTGGCTTTTTCAAATTTTCAAATGTTTTTGGATTTTCTAAAAATTTTACTCCCCCTAAAATGCAAACACATTTTAGGAAAATTGAAAACAAACTGTACAAGGAACATGACAACTGATATCGAATCACTTCAATTCGCCATCCACTTGGCATAAACAATCAGAACTCCCCCTCACAACAAACTATTTTCCCATTGTGATCTCAAAACACTTAAGTTTATTTTAATCAAAATGGTTTTTCTGGAAAATTAGTTTATTTACCAACCACTTGTAGGTTCGGGGTCATCACATCATCTTGTTCCTTTCAACCACTTGTAAAGATTTAACATTTCCGAATTTAACAACACAATCACATGTAGAAAATCAAGTACAACTTAATGTCCCTGATTTACCACTTGTAAGTCGAAATATCACTTTCGTGAATTTCTCAAGAAATGTGCCGATTCATGTTCCACGCTTACCAACCTGGGAACTCCGGCAAGTCAGGTTTTTTCATTTGAACAATTTCACCCAAGCCTGACTGTCCTTGGGTGATTTTGAATTCTTGTTCAACAATGGTGGAAAATTTGCATCATCCATTGTTAAACCAGAATTCTCCTTTTTTACCTCAACCAACGGCTCCTCTGGCTTTGACGAACCAGAATCATTGCCTGCACATGACTTGTCTGACTTTGACCTGTCAGATTCATCGCCTGATGGTGGCTTATCTGACTTTAACATGTCAGATTCATCGCCGACCATTTTCTTCTTTTTCTTTTCCTCTTTCGTCCTCAGATTTGTATCCGATGAATTCGTCTTGCTTGACTTTGCCATCGAGGAAGTCGATTCATCAGAACTCTTATTTTTACCAACAGATGAACCCGAGGACAAAATCTTCTCTAGATACTCTCTAGCCTTCTTTCTCTTCTTCCTCAGTCTGTCTTTTTGCCCCTGAGAAAGCTTCACTTTCTTTTCTTGAACTTTAGGTTCTTGAACCTTCTGTTCTTTGGGCTTGACATTGACTGGTTTCTTTGCCATCTTCTGAGAATTAACCCTCAATCTTTCATTTGATCTCCTTGGGCAATCTCTGGCAATGTGACCTTTGATGTTACAATTAAAGCATCTCCTCGTCTCATAACTCCAATCTTGGCAGTTAACAGCAATGTGTCCTTGATAACCACATCGGTAACACACTCTGTTATCGTACCAATCACCATTTTCAGTCCAAATGCTCAAATCAAAGCACTGTTTGGCTTGGTGATATTCCTTCCTCATGTTTGCTGGATTTGACTTTTGAGCACTGTGGTCCGACCTGCACCACTTATTGCCAACAATTTTTGAATTTTCATTTTTTACTTTTTGTAATTTTTGATTGCGATTGGATGATTGATCCGATGAACTTTTATTTTCTTTTTGAACATTTTTCAAAATTTTCTCTTTTTGTTTTTGTTCCACTTTCTTCTTCAAAGGTTTTTGCTTAGAGCATTCTCCCTTTTCAGTTGATTGCGGAACGGTTTCTTGAAATTTTTCTTTTAATTTCAAAAACAATTTTTGTTTTTCACTTTTATCTTTTTTATCATCAGATTTCTCATCACAATCTTCAACTTTGACTTTGTCAAAGTTTGTGACATCGTCACTTATTGGAACTAAATTGATAGATTTTGGGCAAGGAATAGCTGAATTATTCACAAAAACCTTCAACTTTTCTTCCCATTCCCTAATTTTACCTTCTAACTCTTTGATTTTCTGTTGAGCACACTCTGCTTCCTTTCCAAGTCGAATAATCTTTTCAAGATGAGAATTAATTGCAATTTGTTTTTCAAGATTGTCTTTACCAAACAAATCTCTCTCATCTTCTAAAATTTTTATTTGACTTTGAAAATCTTTCTCAATTTTTGTTTTTTCATTTTCAAAATCTTTTTCTTTTTCTTTTTCCAAATTGTGAATTTTATTTTTCAAAACATTTTCCGAATTTTTTAGAATTTTGTTTTCTAATGACAAACTCTCAACATCCTTCAAGAGTTTGTCATTTACAAATGTCAACATCTCACAATTTTTCAGCAAAACAAGAATATGTTTATCATCAACTTTTGTACTCTCTTCTTCTGGTGAATGATCAAAGATAGGTGCGTCTTCTGCAACCTCTTTCTTTAACTCTGATTCAGGATTCACAGATACAGGTTTTTCAGATTCTTCTTTCTCAATCTTGACATCTGGAATTTGTTCAACCTGCCTTTTCACACTAGATTTGATTTGTTCTTCAGCTGTTGTTGTTTTTACATCTTTCTCAGATTTGATCTCATCAGTCTCTTTCACTTGACCTGCAAAACACCCATCATTCTTATCAGATGAAATTTTCTTTTGAAAATCTTCAAGCTTTTGTATTCCTTCTTCATCGTTATCACTCTCTTCATCAGACGAGTGATCAAAGATAGGCGCTTTTTCTGCATCCTTTTGAAAAGTTTCTGTTTCAGTTTCAATACCAGCTGTTTCGGCAACAATAACACGAGCAACTTGTTCATTAATAAAGACACTGAAATCAATACCAAAAAGTCTGTAAAACTCTTTATACATGTTTCGGTGTCAAATGTTCACTTAAAATGTTGATTGGGCCGAGAATTATGACTTGGGTCAAGAACTTGTTCAACACTAATATTTGTCAAAAATATTGATACTTTCTAAATAAAGATCAACAATCAATATAACTCTTGGGCCGTAATATCAATCATGGGCCGTAACCAAATATAGTGGGCTGATAATGATGATGAATATTAAAAAAAAAACTGATTGAACCGCACAACTATTCAGCACTTAACATTTTTTATTCGACTTCCTCACTACTCAACTGACAATTTCCAATCTTTGATTACTAACCGATGACTTTAATGACACACATAAATGTTCCAATCACATGGACTCGGTATAATGAGCTGACATCAACTACCAACAAAATCCTTTAATCTCTCAAAACTTTTTGATTTGACCACACTTTTACTTGGATCTAATTGGACCTCAAAATCCACTAACTCAACAAACACACAAACACAAGGATTATACTGATTTACTTTAAACTAATATTCAATAAAAACTAGCCGACAATTCTATTTAATGATCAATCAAATGTCAGACAATCACTTTATCAACATAACTTTCTTTGATTTATACCACACTTGATTGGTCACGATTTTATCAACTTGTAGAATCGAATAATATTGCTTTATCACTTGTGATCACAACGTGCAAACTGACACAACACATGATATTATCACATAAAATCTCATGAACAAAGCAATCACATGATACTGACACACTCAAACTGGCAACAACACATGTAATATTCTATTCCCGATGTACTGTCACCCTCAACTCGATGTATTTATCACGTGAAAGACAGTTCAAGCGGAATCTACAACTAATATCTCAAGCGAAATCTGCAAATTGTGAACTTTCAAGCAAAATTATCAATTTTTTCAAGCGAAATCTTCATGACATCAGCAAATCGATCTGATTTTGATCCGATTGAACAAGATTTAAACCGATTTTAGATCTGAAACTCTCAAGGGTTTGTTAAAACATGTTTACGCATATAATGTGAGAATTTGAGCCGATTTTAACCGTAAAAAGTTGTTCGATTTTGAAAGAAGGTGAAGAAAATCAGAAAAAGTGACAAAAACGAGCTGTTTTGGCGAAATCTCTTCCTCCTGAGCTCTGATACCAATTGTAGGATCGGTTTGCGACCCGAACGAGTCGTTCAGAAGAGATTTTATCAGTTTCAGAGGCGGTAACTAAGAAACGGACGTCGAAACAGCTTGCGTATCACTTTAACACTGATTATATTGATAAACTATCGGTTACAATCAGTCTTCACACCGGCAGCACCTCGGTGTGGAATTTCAGAATCTGTTACAAATGACATGTATGACCACCTATATATAGCATACATGATTTCGCTTGAAAGTACCTCAAGCGAAATCTACAAACTAATACAAGCGAAATCCATAAAGACTATCATTCTAGTTTGAAGCGAAATGTACATGTTGACTAATTTGTTTTGTCTTCAAGTGAGGATGATGTCATTGATTAGATCATCATTATGATGTCATCATGACATCATGCTTGAACATCTTCGCAACGAACCGAGACTCGACATAAGACGAAGACGACAGATGAATGCACCAACAAGAGGAGGGAGAGAGAGTGAGGGTGAGGGGTGTGAAGATTGTGAATGATATTATGATCTATACACCATGCTTTTAAAGATGTCTTCCTATATTTTGTCCAAATCAACAAGTAAACAATCCAATATAAAATTAGATTAAATCCAAGAGAAGATAGGAGGTATGGTGTGGATCTTTGGTGGGGTCCCTTGGGACCGAAATCGGTTTGGGGGGGCGGGGGTTGGTTGTAATTTTTGTAACTAAGTTGGTAAAGATAAGTTAGTTTCCAAGTACATGCTTATATATGTTAGTTATTCAATATTTAGTGGGTGTTAGGGTGTTCGGGGATCACGACTAGTCAAGAAATAAATAAACAATGTGTTTGGCAAAAATTTGGGGTCCCGGGTAATGTCTGGTTGTTCGGTTGGGTACCGTTCCGTTAAAGTGTTTAATTAGTTCGTAAAGTGTCTTTTATATATATATTTGTAACACTTTTAATTCCCGGCACTTAGGAAAGCATACAGGACCATTCTGCCATCATTTTACACCTTACTAGCATGTTACAATGCTGAATTATTGCTGAAAATGCAGAATTCTACACTTAAAGTGTGTTTTAGGCACTTCCCGGCACTATAACTATCACCTAGTGACGCAGTTTTATGGTCCTCACTTCCCTACACTCCATACTAGTGTAGTTCCTTATCCCTGACCCATACTGGGCCTCAAAAACATTGTCTGTCTGTGTGCTGGCATTGTCAGCATGTTTTCTGAATTATCCGTTCAGTGTGCTAACTATGCTTTGTGCATCAAGTATGTCACTAAAGTTTGTGTGTAATATATGGAGTGACAGTATGAAATATGATGCATATGTATGTATGATGCAGAAATCATAAAGCAGTTTAAACTATCAGTTGTAATCAAGCACAGTCATTAAGCTCATAATTAAAATTAATTAATTGTACAGTACCTGTAATTGTGAGGGTTGTCACATTCTCCCCCCGTTAAGAAAATTTCGTCCCGAAATTTTAGGTTCTGCTTCTAGTTGCAGGGGTCTTGGGGAATAAATGTGGGTACTTGGGCTTTATACGATCCTCACGTTCCCATGTGAATTCTGGGCCGTGTCGTGCATTCCATCGAACCTTGACGAGCTTGACACTACTCCTGCGTGTTTTGTTTACCTTCCAATCCGTAACCTCAACTGGTTCTTCAATAAAGTGGAGTGTGTCATCAACATGGATCTCATCGATAGGAATGACCATGGTTTCTTGTGTTGGACTCTTTTTCAAATTGGATACATGAAATGTATCGTGAACGCCATTAAGTTCAGCAGGTAAATCCAACTTGTAGGCTACGAGCCCAATCCGTTCCAGGATTCTGAATGGACCAATGTATCTGGGGTTCAACTTCCCACGCTTCCCAAAACGTGCCACACCCTTCCAGGGTGAAACTTTCAACAAAACCATATCTCCCACTTCAAACTCCAGAGGTTTTCTCCTGTGGTCCGCATAACACTTTTGTCGATCACGAGCCGTTTTGATGCGTTCTTGGATCTGAAAAATCTTGTCTGTTGTTTCCTGGGCCAATTCTGGGCCAACAAACTGTCTATCACCCGCATCTGCCCAGCATAGGGGTGATCGACACTTACGCCCACAGAGAGCTTCGAACGGTGCGGCTTGAATGCTTGCATGATAACTGTTATTGTATGAAAATTCGACCAGCGGTAGGTGAGTGTCCCAACTTCCACCTAAATCCATAACGCAAGCTCGCAACATGTCTTCCAACGTTTGAATTGTTCGCTCGCTCTGTCCATCTGTTTGCGGGTGAAAAGCAGTACTCAGATTCAACTGAGAACCAAAAGCTTCTTGAAAGGATTGCCAAATTCTTGACACGAAGCGTCCATCTCTATCCAAGATGATTGAGAGAGGCACTCCATGACGTGCAACAATCTCTCGCATGTATATTTCAGCAAGTTTACTCGTGTTGTCTTTTTCCTTGATTGGCAAAAAGTGTGCTGATTTCGTTAAGCGGTCTACTATTACCCAAATCGTATCATGGCCCTTGGGCGTCTTTGTGTGACACCTGGGTCACTGCGACCATCAAACAAATGCCAAGCCAATGAAATATTGTATTTCATACTTGGGATCTGTATAAATATGTGTATCTTTTGCACATATCAATTCTTGTTCGATTTCAAGCTTTAACTCGCTTTCTGGAAGGTTATACGCGCACTGATGCGTAAATATAACCCGTTTAATGCAACGAACACTCCGGAATAGTGAAATAGGCTTAACATACCTTAAATAACCTTTACATAACTTAGAAATAAGTTTTGAAGGCTTTGGTATGGCGAAATCAAGTTAAATCGCTTACAGGGACTAAAGTTGACAAACTGCGAAAGTATGCCAATTTGAACTGTAACAGACATTCTGGAACATGACCATAAGTTAAACACACCTTAAATATCCTTTATATAGCTTAGAAATAGGCTTTGAGGGGTTAGGTGTGCTAAAATAAACTTTTGGCTCATTCAGGGACTACAAGTGTCAAAAAGTGCATAAGTTTGCACTTTCGCGCATAACTTACGTTCTGAATACAGCCGGACATCCAAAAATTTATGTAAGCACTAAAATATTTTATTTTAGTGTTTGGCTTGAGAAAAATCCATTCGTCACGCCATTTGGATCGTTTTTCGCGCTTATGCGCATTCCGTCGTAATTAAGCGAACATCGCTATCGAACGGCCAAACGAACCGACACCCGAGATAATTTTGAACACATTTTAAGTTCCCTATACTTTAAATTCATTTTAGAGCTTTGAAATGGGGTTAACGGGCCTTGAACGTGTCGAAAATGAGCTTATTACAGAGCAGGGACCAAATCTGCCATTCTGCCAAAATAGGTCCTTGCGCACCTCAACACTAGGAGTGTTACGGTGCGCAAGCAGTCCCCAGAACAGCAGAAACTTGCAGAAACTTTGAATCTAGTCCATTCCACCTTGCACATGGTTTTGGGGCAATACCTTGGGCTCTAATGGTTTTCAAAAACCAGGGTTTTGAGGTGGAGGGTTGAGATTGAAGCACGGTTAACGAGGAACGATCTTAACGGCTCTACGAATCCTATAAATACCCCTTGCCTTCATTTTCCAAAACCCACAAGAATCTTGATTTGAGAAGCTCTAAGTTGAAACCTTTGTTTCATACCTGAGCTACTTGGATCGAGATTAGCATTCGGGGACCCTTTGTAAGTGTTCCTTCGTTCTTTTATTGCTTTCCGAGTCCGAAAGTCAAACTTTGTTTGACTTTCTGCATTGACCAGTTTATGGTCAATGCGAAGTTCGTTTGAACTTCGCAACGTGAGCGTAATCACGATGGTTATAGTCCCTTGTGACTATGCCTACTGATTACCACGTTGTCTAGGCTCAGTGACGAGCCGTAGTTTAGGTCAAAATGCGCATTCGTGCGTATTTTGTAACCAAACTACTCTAGGATATCAAAACCGTTTGTTTTGATATCAAAACCTATTTTCTAAACATGTTCTAGCATGTTTAGCTCGTCGCTTTTTAGTAAGGTAAGCGATCTAAACAATCGCTTATACTTTCGAACCCGACTCATTTTGGTCGATCATTAGGATCCGACCAAATTACTTTAGGACCATAGTATATAGGGAATAACCTTCCGAGGTTATACCCTATGGTCACATCGTTTGAGTAGTTGTATGATAAGTAGTTTATATGCCTTAGGTAAATTAACAGAATACCCTTTTCATGTGTAATTGGTAATTAAGCATATGTAACCTAAACTTTCGTCACTTAACTGATTATGTAACATAATTAAACATTTTAGGCATATAATACTTGTCATAGGACTAGTTAGGCGAACGCGTTTCACGCGAACGACGCGTTAAAGTAGCATAAGCTACCTAAACGGGTCGTAATGGGTCGTAAGCACTTAGGTTAGGTTCCATTTAGTATGTAGGCTTTGTTAAACCATACTACATGAGTTCCCATACTCATTTGGTTTACGAGCCCTCATTCTATCTGATCTTCCGATATAGGTCCGGTTTATTAACATAGTTACCTATATTAGGTGCCGTTTGATTCCGAGATCTCTAGCATTGTTTGGTTGTTACTCAAGGACTACTAAGCAATCTCAAGTGAGTACATAGACCCCTCTTTTACTGTTTTCCAAACTGTTTTGGGGTGAAACACATGTGCCTACTTGTTACTTTCATGCTTTCCTGTTTTCACATCATATACTTGCTATGTTCATTAGTACATTTATAGTACATGATTTCATTACATTTTATGCTATGTATGACCATTGTGTGCATACTTAGTACATTGTTTTACATTACATTTCATGCTATGTATGCCCATTGTGTGCATATTTAGTACAGTTGTTTCACGTCACATGCTATGTATGTCCATTTGTTGCATACTTAGTACAGTTGTTTCACATCACATGCTATGTATGCCTATTGTTGCATACTTAGTACAGTTATTTCACGTCACATGCTATGTATGTCTATTGTTGCATACTTAGTACAGTTGTTTCACGTCACATGCTATGTATGTCTATTGTTGCATACTTAGTACAGTTATTTCACGTCACATGCTATGTATGTCTATTGTTGCATACTTAGTACAGTTGTTTCACGTCACATGCTAGGTATGTCTATTATTGCATACTTAGTACAGTTATTTCACATCACATGCTATGTATGTCTATTGTTGCATACTTAGTACAGTTGTTTCACGTCACATGCTATGTATGTCTATTGTTGCATACTTAGTACAGTTATTTCACGTCACATGCTATGTATGTCTATTGTTGCATACTTAGTACAGTTGTTTCACGTCACATGCTATGTATGTCTATTGTTGCATACTTAGTACAGTTCACATGCTATGTATGTCCATTTGTTGCATACTTAGTACAGTTGTTTTCATCACATGCTTACATTTTGATATGATATTTGGTTTGTTTTGATGGATCAATATACATTCATTAACACCGATCACGCCGTTCGTTAGTAGGTAGTGGTACCATAGGAATTGACAACTCCCGTTCCTGAAATCCTAGGTTTGTTTGGATTGGAAGGAATGACCGAATTCGATATACATAACTCAGATAAACCTTTAATTTGTTTAAGGATTTATCGCCACAGTCTCAAGGCTTGGATGTATGCATCCTCACAATACCGCATAGATATTTATATCAGTATAGCATGCATTTGTACCACAAAACATAGCTTTGATTTAAACCATGTTTTACTTCAATACTTTGTTTTTGTGCATATGGTTTAGTTGATATATTTCACTAGCCATACATATCATTTTGGGTTACACATTACATGATTTACATTTGACACATAAACATTATTGACATTGGTTACACATTACATGATTTACATTTGACACATAAACATTATTGACATTGGTTATACATTACATGACTTACATCTTGACATAAACATTTTGACATATTATTCAATACATTTGGCAATTGGTTTAAACATAAACATTCTACGTTGATTGGTTTGGTTTGGTTTGAGTAAGTGATTTAAGTAACGAGGCGTGTGTAATATGATACAAGCATGGTGGATACGCCGCTGGTACTTCCTATATATAAGTGATTGTATGGTATTACATATCGTAGCGTTATTTGAATCATTTCAATTTGGACATATAACATATTATACAAATAACATACTTTTCACAAGACATTAATTTACAAACAACTTATTTTATACTAACTCATTTTACATGGTTATTCATTTAACCATACATTATTCTCTTATTTATACATATCATCTGATCTTATCGTTTTTCAAATGATTTACAAGACAAAGCAAATTACAAGGTTCATGACTAAACATTTTCTCAAACATAAGTCATGAATTCTGTTTTCACAAAACCTATGTATCTCACAGGCATTTTTATGCTGACGTACCTATTTTCACATGTGTTTTCAGGAGATGATGCATAGGACTTATCAAGATACACTTAGGCGGACATGGGCCTTAGTGACAATAAAAGATGCAAGACTAGTTATTTATGTTATGTTTCTTTGTTTGTCAAGACATTGTAACTACTTTAATCAATAAAACAATATTTCAATTTCCATGTGTTATGAAACAATGATTCTGTTACAACACTCCCCGACGTTTTCTGCCACGTTTTATATGTTCCACGTGGTCGGGGTGTGACACTTTGGCAGCTTCGTTATAAAGTCCATGGAAATCTGTTCCCATTTCCATTTGGGTATTTTTGGTTGCTGCAAGAGGCCTGAAGGCTTTTGGTATTCAACCTTATACTTGGCGCCAGTCAAACATTTGCTGACATATACCGCAACGTCGCCTTTCATCCTTGGCCACCAATAAAAATCCTTTAGATCTTGGTACATTTTATCCAATCCTGGGTGGATCGAGTACCGTGACTTGTGAGCCTCGTCAAAAATAACGTCTCTCAGACCACCAAAGAAAGGAACCCAAATTCTTCCCAAGAAACACAATGTTCCATCCTCCTTTGGTACCAACTGCTTCTCCATTCCCCGGAGATATTCGTTATCAAGATTTTCCCTTTTAAGAGCTTCCCTTTGAGCAGCACGAATGCACAATGTGAGGTATGTTTGAACGATCATTTCCAAAGCCCTAACCCTTATGGGCTTAATCCTTTCCTTCCGACTTAGGGCATCGGCGACCACATTCGCCTTCCCTGGATGATACTTGATTTCACAATCATAGTTGTTCAATAGTTCAAACCAGCGTCTTTGCCTCATGTTAAGCTCTTTTTGGTCGAATATGTGCTGCAGGCTCTTGTGATCAGTGAAGATCGTGCATCATGTGCCATACAAGTAATGTCTCCAGATTTTCAAAGCAAATACCACTGCGCCTAACTCCAGGTCATGCGTGGTATAATTCTTCTCGTGGACCTTCAACTGGCATGAGGCATATGCTATAACTTTTTGTCGCTGCATCAGCACGCAGCCTAAACCCTGACGCGAAGCGTCGCAATATACCACGAAGTCGTCCGTGCCTTCGGGTAGTGATAAGATCGGTGCGTCGCACAGTTTGTTCTTCAATAACTGAAACGATTCTTCTTGTTTGTCTCCCCAATCAAACTTCTTATCCTTTTGTGTGAGAGCAGTCAGAGGTTGAGCAATTTTTGAGAAATCCTCAATGAATCTGCGATAATAACCAGCCAAACCTAGGAACTGTCGAATCTCGGTTGGCGTCTTTGGAGTTTCCCAGTTCTTAATCGCCTCGATCTTTGTGGGATCCACATGAATTCCATTCCCATTAACCACATGACCAAGAAACTGAACTTCCCGTAACCAGAACTCGCACTTTGAGAACTTCGCGTATAACTTCTCGTTCCTAAGCAGCTCTAAGATAGCTCTTAGGTGCTGCTCGTGCTCTTCTTTCGTTTTCGAGTAGATCAGGATATCATCAATAAACACAATCACAAACTTGTCGAGATACGGCTTACAAACCCTATTCATCAGATCCATAAACACAGCTGGTGCGTTTGTCAGCCCAAACGGCATAACCAGGAACTCGTAATGTCCATAACGAGTCCTAAAAGCAGTCTTGGGAATACTTTCCTCTTGAATTCTTAACTGGTGATAACCTGATCGAAAATCGATCTTTGAGTAAAAACTTGAACCTTGTAACTGATCGAACAGGTCATCAATCCTTGGTAAAGGATATCTGTTCTTGATTGTTAACTTGTTCAGCTCCCGGTAGTCGATACACATGCGGAAGCTACCATCCTTCTTCTTAACAAACAAAACTAGAGCTCCCCAAGGCGAGAAGCTTGGTCGGATAAATCCCTTATCTAACAGCTCCTGGAGTTGCGTTGATAACTCCTGCATTTCTGAAGGCGCAAGTCTATAAGGCGCCTTAGCCACAGGCGCGGCGCCTGGAACTAAGTCAATATGAAACTCGACTTGTCTTTGTGGCGGCAATCCTGGCAAGTCTTCTGGAAAGACTTCAGGATACTCCTTAACGACTGGAATATCTTCTAGTTTCGGCTCAGCGGCTTCCTTATCCACGATGTGTGCCAAGAAGGCAACACATCCCTTCTTCAAACATTTTCTAGCTTTTAGACAGCTAATGATCCTTAAGGGCGTATCACGCTTCTCTCCGTGTACCACAATTGTTTCTACATTCGCTATTGGAATGCGAATGGTCTTCTCGTGACATACAATCTCGGCTCTGTTGCTTGACAACCAATCCATCCCTACTACCACGTCGAAGCTTCCCAACTCGACTGGTAGTAGATCCATCCCAGCTCTATCACGCATCCTCTGATGACTTCATTTGTTTCAACTAGCTTTCCATTAGCCAGTTCAATTGAGTAAGGAATATCTAACTTACTAGCAGTTAACCCAAGTATTTTCTTAAATTCTAGCGATAAGAAGCTATAGTCGGCACCAGTGTCAAAAAGTACAGATGAAAAGCGTTGATTAATAGGGAACGTACCAGTAACGGCATTTGGATCTTGGCGTGCTTCCCTTGCATCTATGTTGAATACTCTGCCTTGTGCTTGGTTGAGTTTTGGGCATTCACGCTTGAAGTGCCCGATGTCTCCGCAGTTAAAACATCCCGGTCCTCGATCATTAACATTACCTCCATGAGCGTTGTTTTGGTTGCGATTCCCACTGCCAGCTTGGTTCGCAAAATTACCACGGTTTCCATTTCCTCCATCATTCCCTTGCGGACGGTTCCCATTTCCATTACCCCCACGTGTGACACCTGGGTCACTGCGACCAGCAAACAAATACCAAATCAATGAAATATTGTGTTTCATACTTGGAATTTGTATAAATATGTGTGATCTTTGCACATATCAATTCTTGTTCGATTTCGAACTTTAAATCGCTTTCTTGAAGGTTATACGCAATCTAATGCGTAAATATAACCAGTTTAATGAAACAAACACTCTGGAACAGTGACATATGCTTAACATACCTTAAATAACCTTTACATAACTTAGAAATAAGTTTTGAAGGCTTTGGTATGGCAAAAACAAGTTAATTCGCTTACAGGGACTAAATTTGACAAACTGCGAAAGCATGCCAATTTGAACTGTAACGAACATTTCGTAACATGACCATAAGTTAAACATACCATAAATATCCTTTACATAGCTTAGAAATAGGCTTTGAGGAGTTCGGTGTGCTAAAATAAACTTTTGGGTCATTCAGGGACTAAAAGCGTCAAAAAGTGCACAAGTTTGCATTTTCGCGCATAACTTACGTTCTGAATACATCCGGACATCCAAAAATTTATGTAAGCATTAAAATATTTTCTTTTAGTGTTTGGCATAAGAAAAATCCATTCGTCGCTTGATTTGGATCGTTTTTGCGTCCGTTACGACTTCCGTCGTAATTAACCGAACAACGCAACCGTACGACCAAACGAACCGACATCCGACATATTTTTGAGCATATTTTAAGTTCCCTATACCTTAACTTTATTTTAGAGCCTTGAAATGGGGTTAACGGGGCTTAAAAGTGCAAAACAAATCAAGTTTTACAAGTGCAGGGACCATTTTTGAAATTTCTGACCAGATTCAATGAACCTAGTCCATTTTGAAGTGTTGATGGTTTAACCCATGGTTTTTCAAAACCATGGGCTGGTATTCAATGAACCTAGTCCATTATTAGGGGCTCCCATGGTTTTAGAAAACCATGGGCACACATGTAAGGTCCAGATCAAAGCTCAGTTTTCGATGAACGATCTTAACGGTTCTTGAATTCCTATAAATACCCACCCTCACTTCCTCCCAAAGCACACTTGAATCTGATTTTGGCTCTCTAAGTTGAAGTTTATGCTTCATACCTGAGAGTAAATCAGATCAAGAGCTTGCGGGGACCTTCTGTAAGTATTCTTTCGTTCTTTTCATTCGTTTTTGTCGTTAAAGTCAAACTACGTTTGACTTTCTGCTTTGACTAGTTTATGGTCAACGCGAAGTTCGTTTGAACTTCATAACGTGAGCGTAATCACGATGGTTATAGTCCCTAGTGACTATACCTACTGATTACCACGTTATCTAGGCTCAGTGACGAGTCGTAGTTTCGGCCAAAATGCGTTTTCTCACGTATTTTGTAACCAAACTACTCTAGGATATCAAAACCGTTTGTTTTGATATCAAAACTTGTTTTCTAACTTAGGTCAGGATGTTTTAACATGCTTAGCTCGTCACTTTTAGTTTTGTGCTTGTCTAGGGTCGTAAAGGTAAGCGATCTAATCAATCGCTTATACTTTCGAACCCGACCCGTTTGGTCGATCATTAGGATCCGACCAAACATGTTAAGTGACCATAGTAGCGTAGGGAATAACCTTCCAAGGTTATACCTTATGGTCAATTACGTTTGATTAGTCGCATGATAGGTAGTTTATATGCCTTAGGTAAATTACCAAAATGCCCTTTTTACGCCAAAATTCATTTTAAGCCTATGTAACATAATTTTTGATATCTAAACTGATTTAGCAACAATATTAGACATGTTAAGGCATATTTTACTTATCATAGGGCTAGTTAGGCATTCCGAACGTGTTTTACGCGAACGACGCGTTAAAGTAGCATAAGCTACCTAAATGGGTCGTAAGCACTTAGGTTAGGTTTCATTTTAGTATGTAGGCTTTGTTAAACCATATTACACGAGTTCCCATACTCGTTTGGTTTACGAACACTCATTCTATCTGATCCTCCGATTTAGGTCTGTTTATTAACATAGTTACCTATATTAGGTGCCGTTTGATTTCCGTGATCTCTAGCATTGTGTGGTTGTTACTCAAGGACTTCTAGGCAATCTCAAGTGAGTACATAGACCCCTCTTTTACCGTTTTAAAATGTTTTGGGGTGAAACACATGTGCCTACTTGTTACTTTCATGCTTTCCTGTTTTCACATCATAAACTTGCTTTGTTCATTAGTACACTTATAGTACATGATTTACATCACATTGATTTACATGACTTTTCTGCTATGTATGTTGACTGAGCATGCTAGCACATTGATTTACATGACTTTTCTGCTTTGTATGTTAACTTAGCATACTTAGTACATTGTTTTACATTACAATTTGTTGCATATGCTCATCCAGCATATGAACACATTATATTACATTTTGAACTGTTTGTAACTATTTGACCATGTGAACCGTTGTAACCACTTGACTATGTGAACCATTGTAACCATTAGACCATGTGAACCGTTATAACCATTTGACCATGTGAACCATTATAACCATTTGATTATGTGAACCATTTGTAACTGTAGAACTGTGTAAACCGTATTTGACCATACATAAACATTTCTACAATTGTTAAACATCACATTTTGGTGGTTGTTTGGGTAAGTGATTTAAGTAACGAGGCGACGTGTAATACAATAAAAACATGGTGGATACGCCGCTGGTACTTCCTATATATAAGTGCTTTCATGGTATTACATATCGTAGCGTTATTTAAACCATTTCAGTTTAGACATATTACATCTACAATACAATCTTCACATAAACATCGTTTTACAAATAACTTAACTTATACAAACTCATGTTACATGGTTATTCACTTAACCATACATTATTCTTTTAAACATATATATATCATTTGGTTTATTTATCACTTTTCAAATGACTTATGAAAGGAACCACTCAACAAGATTCATGGCTACTTTTATTAAACAGTTTCTTTAAACGCCAGTCATGAATCCTATTTTCACAAAACCTATGTATCCCACAGGCATTTTTATGCTGACGTACCTATTTTCACATGTGTTTTCAGGAGCTGTTGCATAGGATGATCGAGACACATTTAGGCGGACCTGTGCCTTAGTGACTTAAAACGAAGCAAGAACTAGTTAATTTTTGTTATGTACTCTTTGTTTCTTGTTTTAAGACAATGTAACTCTCTTGTTTGATAAATAAAACGTAACTTTAATTTCCATGGTTGTGAAACAATTAATTCTGTTACAACACTCCCCAACGTTTCCGCCACGTTACGTTGTTTTACGTGGTCGGGGTGTGACACCACGGTTGTCGTTTCCAAAACCCCTTTGGCCAACTCGGCCTGAACCAACCAACAAGTTTCTTTCGAGTGCCCAGCTCTACCACATGCTTCACATTTTCCAGATCTGCATCGTCCCTCGTGATGCAACTGACACGCGTTACACTTGGGCAAGGTGCCCATACACCCTTTCCCCTTTGCCTTGGCCGGTGCGCTCGTGTCACCCTTCTTGTTCGAACTGCCGGTACCTTGCTTGAAGTTGGAGAATTTCCGTTTGTTTTCACCAGAGGACTCCACATGAGTTTCCTTCTTTTTCTGATCAGTAATGGAAAACTTGTTTAGCCTGATCGCCTCTTCAGCTAAAGCCACGCTTAGATCAATTGCATCAGTAATTGTGGCAGGCTTCGATGTTGTCACCATGCTCATAATCTGGGGTGCCAACCCCCAGATGAAACATTCCACTCGTTTGAATTCAGGTGTAACCATGTATGGTACTACATGGGATAGATCATGAAACCTTTGAACATACTCGGCGATTTTCGGGCCGTCCATTTTAAGATTCCAAAACTCAGTTTCCAGCTTTTGGATTTCGGCCCGTGAACAGTATTTCTTTCGCATGAGCTCTTTCAGCTCAGCCCATGTCAATGCATACGCCGCCGCCTCCCCTAAGGTTTGTACTTGCAAATTCCACCATGATAAAGCACCATCAAGAAAAAGCCCTGAGATGTAAGTAACTTGCTGCTCAGGAGCACACTTGCTCATCCTTAAGATAGAATCCATCTTTTCTGCCCATCTGACGAATGCAACAGCACCTCCAGTGTCGTCGAAATTCAAGGGCTTGCAATCCAGGAATTGCTTGTAGGTACAGCCTGTACAGTAACGTCATTCACAAAAAGCATTAGCAGTTGCACCTAGAATGTCCAAATGTAATGTAATGTGTCTTAGTGACTTAAACATTACTATGCGGTGGGTTGTTGTTGTTGATGTTCAAGTTATTCCTGCTTGTTTCAGCACGCGATGCCTCATAATCAGCTATTGCTTTTGAAATACGTTCCCGTAATTCAGCTTCAGTAGTAGGCAAACGCGGTTCTCGTCATGGAGGCATCTTCTAAAAGAAGATCATATCGGTCAGGTCATAGTAATTGTAGTAAGTAAGTAATGTGCGTATGTAATAACATTCATCAACCTCATAACACATAACATCCCATGTTATAATATAAAACAAATAAGTCAACAATGCATGTAGTGAGAACGTTACCATTGAGCTTTCATTTAATCATGACCACAACATAGTTTTACATGTTTCATAGTACATCATACATCAAAATGAGATTATTGGGTTACATCACCCCAAAATACAAGTCAGTCTACACAAAACATATACAAAAATGTGGTCTTCCAAAAGTCTTCATATGCTGGCCCAATTGCGACTTTCTCACCAAAACAGTCTACCTGCAACAAACCAAAAGTATAGCTATGCTGATGGCGAATGAGGAGGAGGAAAAGAGAAAAGCAAACGACGCATGTGCACCCAATCCTCCTCGAGTGCGTGGATGACGCGCAACAGATAAGCAATCTGCTGCTCTAGAGTAGGGAAGCGGACGTCAGAGTCCGAGGGTAGTGGAAGAGGAGCCGGTGGTGTAGCAAAAGGTGACTGACAATGGCACGGGGGAGGACGTGGAATCCTCTCCAACTCAAAAACTCTCCGACTCAGTGCCTCCTGCTGTAACTGTAGGGAGATGATTATATCGTCCGTCGTGTACCCCACATGAAAAGGGTGATACGGGTCTGATAACGGCATAACATGGGGTGATGACCACAGAAACGGCTCGCCCATAGGTGCTGAAGCAGGAAAAGTAGTGTGTGGGGCAGACGTAAAAGAGGGCATAAATGAAAAAGCTGTTGTCGAATGGGGCATATGATCGGGCTGCTGTGTTGAAGGTCCTTCCCCTAGACGGGGAGGAGGGATCTCCTGTAGAAAGGTAATGGGTAAGTCCGTGCGGTGGACATCAGATACGTGCGGACGATACTGGGGAACATCAAGCGGTGCAAAAATGGTTGCTGCAAGAGGAGTGACTGGTAGCACAAACGGAGGGTAGTCATCATCATCCTCGATCCACCCATTACGGGTGTCAGCATAACGAGGATCGATGTGAGTGGCAAAAGGTGCACGGTCAACAAACGCCGGCCCAAGATCGGGCATAGGTGCATCAGTAACAGGAACATCCACCACTGATGGTGCCACAATGGGAATATCAACAATAGGTGGTGCAATGGCTGGTGCATCCATAAGAACAGGGTCGTGCACCGGTACACGGTCAGGAGCAATAACAGGCTCAGGTGCCATGACTGGCTCAGGGTCGACAAAAGCCATATCGAAGTCGGCAGGTACATCAAGAAGATGATCGATAGGAACCACGGGTGCCTCCAAGGGCTGGTTATCAGGAATAAACTCGATCTCGTGATCGGGGTCAAAATCAGGAGGAAAAACTGGATCAAACTCGTCCTCGAACTCAGGATCAAACTCAAACTCGTGCGGTGAACCAGGTGCAGCTGACATGGCCGTGTCGGAGTCGGAGTCAGTAGGATATCGACGTAATCCGATGGCGTGCAAAGTGGAAGATGATACTGACTCAAAAGAATCAGTACCGGACTGATCAGGTAAAATCTCCCCAGCGGGAGCCTCAACAGGTGGTAACACAACAGCATCCGCAACCGGAGCCTCAACTAAAGGAATGGCGACATCATCAGCAATCGGGGCCCCACCCTCATGGTCGTCCTCAGGGGGACCCTCGACGAAAAGGTCGATGTCTTCATCAGACACAACATCGAGTGGTAAATCCTCTACGGGAAATGCGGCAAGTGGAACAGGAGCAGGAATCGGAACGAGGGGTAGATCCCCATTAGGAATGCCATCAGCTAGCTGAACGTTATCACCGAAATCCGGCAACGCGAACGGTTGGAAATCGTCGTCGTCACTACTGTCCGTATCAGATGTAAAGACCTCTGGATCGGTGTGCATCGGGTCATCTGACTCTACTGCCACGGGGTCAGAAACTCCACTCGATGAAGACATAGCGTCTGTAATAAAACAACCACAACATAGGCACATATATCAATAATAGTGAATTAAGCATGTAAGTCACAATAAATGTACACAAGTAATCATCCTAGTCTTCCCCTGACTATATTCCCTGGCCTCTAAGACCAACTCCCTGGGTTCTAAAACCAACTTTCCCAGTCTCTAAGACTAAATTCCCTGGTCTCTAAGACTAACCTCCCTGGTCTCTAGACCAACTCCCTGGTTTCTAAAACCAACTTTCCCAGTCTCCAAGACTAAATTCCCTGGTCTCTAAGACCACCCTCCCAGTCTCTAAGACTAAATCCCTGGACTCTAAAACCAACATCCCAGTCTCTAAGACTAAATATCCCCAGCCTCTAAGGCTGAACCTCACTCAGTCTCTAAGACTGAACCTCCCTCAGTCTCTAAGACTGATCCTCCCTCAGTCTCTAAGACTGAACTCCCTCAATCTCTAAGACTGAATTATAAATTTTGAAATGTGTATTTGTGCCTTTTTGTTTGTGAAATGTTTGTGCCCCGGATCTGGACTTTTAGTGTATGCAATGTAAAAATGTTTTGAAAACATTTTCTTGAGAGCCCTAGTGATCATAGTCTAGACTCGAGAAAGAATCCTAGTTCGCTATGATCGAGGCTCTGATACCAAGCTGTCACACCCTGGCTTTTGCGGAAGCGTGGGTTTATTTGGTGTGACTTCTTAATACCATAACAACAATCATAACAATGCTTTATGATAAAAACACAAGATGTTTATCCATTAAAAGAGTTTAGAAAATACCATCATAACATTGTCTGAAAATACCAACGCCAAATTAAGTTACAAACCATTATGTGTTTAAACGAGTTCACAAGACTCAAACAAAAGTACTTAAATAAAACCCTGAGTTTAGAATTACGTATCCCGTCCAGGAAGGGATACACTCTCTAAACTCAACAACTCTGGATAACATCTTTTATTTAACGCAGCTAGACACATGCATACCCCGCCAGATCCGCTAGTTCCCTGAAATACATGTAGTTTGAAAAATCAACAAAAGTTGAGTGAGTTCATGTGTATGTGAGTATGTATAAACCTTTGTATTCAATGTATGTATGTATGTATGTATGTATGTATGTATGTCCCGGTATGATTGCAAACAAGGAAAAGATCACCAATGGTTACTGTAACACCTGTGCCTTCACGGCCATCAAACAAATGCCAAACCAATGAAATATTATATTTCATACTTGGGATTTGTAAAAATATGTGTATCATTTACACATATCAACTCTTGTTCAATTTCAAACCCTAAATCGCTTTCTGGAAGGTTATACGCGCACAAATGCGTAAATATAACCAGTTTAATGCAACGAACACTCCGGAATAGTGAAATAGGCTTAACATACCTTAAATAACCTATACATAACTTAGATATAAGTTTTGGAAGGTTTGGTGTGGTGAAATCAAAGTTAAATCGCTTACAGGGACTAAAGTTGACAAACTGCGAAAGTATGCCAATTTGAACTGTAACAGACATTCCGGAACATGACCATAAGTTAAACATACCATAAATATCCTTTACATAGCTTAGAAATAGGCTTTGAGAGGTTCGGTGTGCTAAAATAAACTTTTGTGTCATTCAGGGACTAAAAGTGTCAAAAAGTGCACAAGTTTGCATTTACGCGCATAACTTACGTTCTGAATACATCTGGACATCCAAAAATTTATGTAAGCATGACTACATTTTATTTTAGGGTTCGCCTTAAGAAAAATCCATTCGTCGCGTCATTTGGATCGTTTTTCGCGCTTATGCGCATTTCGTCGTAATTAAGCGAACATCGCGTTCGTACGACCAAACGAACCATCATCCGACCTATTTTTGAACATGTTTCATGTCCACAATGTTTAGGCAACATTTTAGGGCCTTAAAGATGGCTTTACGGGCCTTGGAAGTGTCGGAAATGCCTTGAAACACGTGCAGGGACCAAACATGTAACTTTTTGAAACTTTCTGGATCAGGTGAGGGTGTCGCGTAGCGCGAGCCCTAGAGGCTCACCTGTCGCGCTACGCGACTGCCTAATCTGGGCCAGATTCAATGTTTGTTTAAGCAAGTTGCAACCAATTTAACCACAACCACATGTTTAAATCTTTCCTAATCAGCAAGATAAGATCAAATTTTAGCCACCACAACATTTTGACAAATGTACGGCACGGATCGTGGCACGATATTCAAGAAACGATCCTAACGGCTCTACTTTTCCTATAAATACCCACCCCCCATTTGTTCAAAACCCACAAATCTGATCAAGAAAGCTCTAAGTTGGAACCTTCGTTTCATACCTGAGCTATTTCGATCTGGGTTAGCATTCGGGGACCCTTCGTAAGTATTCTTTCGTTCTTTTATCGCTTTTCTAGTCCGAAAGTCAAACTTTGTTTGACTTTCTGCATTGACCAGTTTATGGTCGATGCGAAGTTCGTTTGAACTTCATAACGTGAGCGTGATCACGATGGTTATAGTCCCTAGTGACTATACCTACTGATTACCACGCTATCTAGGCTCAGTGACGAGCCGTAGTTTCGGCCAGAATACGTATCCTTGCGTATTTTGTAACCAAACTACTTATGGGTATCAAAACCGTTTGTTTTGATACCAAGCTTGTTTTCTAACTTAGTTAAGCATGTTTTAACATGCTTAGCTCGTCACTTTTAGTTTAGTGCTTAATTAGGGTCGTAAGGTAAGCGATCTAAACAATCGCTTATACTTTCGAACCCAACCCGTTTGGTCGATCATTAAGATCCGACCAAACATATTAGGTGACCTTATGGTCACGTTGTTTAGGTAGTTGTATGATAGGTAGTGTATATGCCTTAGGTAAATTACCAGAATACCCTTTTCGTGTATAATTGGTAATTAAGCTTATGTAACCTAAACTTTTGTCACATAACTGAGTATATAACATGATTAAACATGTATAGGCATATAATACTTGTCATAGGACTAGTTAGACGTCTCGAACGCGCTTTGCGCACACGACGCGTTAAAGTAGCGTATGTTACCTTAATGGGTCGCGATGGGTCGAAAGCACTTAGGATAGTCTCAATGTAGTATGTAGGCCTTGTTAAATCATATCATATGAGTTCCAATACTCATTTGGTTTACCAAGCCTCATCCTATCCGATCTCCCGATTTAAGTCCGGTTTATTTATATAGTTTTAGATTGCCGACTGGTTCCGTGCTCCCTCTAGCTTTGTTTGGTTGTTGTTCAAGACCTCTAAGCATTCTCAGGCGAGTACATTATTCCCCTCTTTTACTGTTTTCCACTGTTTTGGGGTGACTCATATGTGCTAAATGTTTTAACAATGATTTCAAGAACGATTACAATTACAATAACAATTACTATGTGGTTTCAAGAACGATAACAATTATTTCAAGAACGCTAACAATGATTTCAAGAACGAATACAATGATTTCAAGAACGAATACAATGATTTCAAAAACTAATAACAATTTCAATAAAGTGAACGAACTTGTTGGTTGTAGTTTACATGACCGATGACATTCATTAGCAATGATCAAGCCGACCAGTATTAGGTTATGGTACCATAGGATCTGACAAATCCCGTTATTTACTGCACCCATTGTTATGTGTGGGGGTTGTGGGTAGCGACTGAATCTGTAATTATTAACTTATCCTTTGGTAAGGATTTGTTAAGAACGAGAACGAGAGCGAGTTGGAACGAGGATCGAGTCAAGAAGGTTTGAATGTTATTAGAGAATCGACCATTAAGTAGTTTCACAGTTAAAACAAGAACGATTTGAACGATTAAAACAAGATGGTTTAACGATTGGGTAAACATTTGGGCATGATTTACATTTGATCATGCCTTTCCACGAAACATAGTATTGATTTAAACTAAGTTTTACTTAAATACTTTGTTTTTGTGCATATGGTTTAGTTGAGACATTTCACTTGCCATACATGGATATTTGACATAGACATTTGACATGAACACTTTGACATATTATTCAATACATTTGACAATTGGTTGGTTTGGTTTGGTTAAATGATTAAGTAACGATGCGTGTGTAATATGATACAAACATGGTGGATACGCCGCTGGTACTTCCTATATATAAGTGTTTGTATGGTATTACATATGGTAGCGTTATTTGAATCATTTCAGTTTGAGACATAGAACATTTTATACAAGTAACCTACTTTTCACGAGACATTTATTTACAAACAACTTATCTTATACAAACTCATTTTACGTGGTTATTCATTTGATCATGCATTATTCTCTTATTTATACATATCATCCAAACTTATTATTTTTCAAATGATTTACAATGACAAAGCAAAATTTCAAGGTTCACGACTAAACATTTTCTTAAACAGAAGTCATGAACCTTATTTTCACAAAACCTATGTACTCGCCAGCATTTCTTTGCTGACCTCGTTTTCACATATGTTTCAGGTATTGTTGGATGATATCGATTGATAAGATGCATGCTCACATAGGACTGGACAAGGCCTTAGTGACTCAATAACAATGATAGACTATGTTTATATAGTGTATTTAGATTTCCAGACGATGTAATTACTCAATGTTTAATAAAACGAAACACTTTTGATATCCATGGTTATGAAACATTAATTCTGTTGCAACACGCCCCGATGTTTCCGCCGCGATTTGTTGTCTTACGCGGTCGGGGTGTGACAGAAAAGATGGTATCAGAGCCAATGGTTATAGGGAATTAGGTTATTAGTAATTAGTAGTGCTTTGACCTAGTCTATAACCTTCTTAGGACCCTAACGCGAGTTTACTTGCGTTTAGTTATAAAACAATATTGTCACCTATCCTTAGGCGACAACCACAACAAGAACATAAATTTCAAAACCGCTTTGAAAACTAATCATCTGTTCTAGGATGATTGATTACTAGGTTTTGAACCCTCTATTATAAGGTTTTGAACCCCTTTCAAAATTTCAAAATCTCGTCAAAGTTTTGGGTTTTAAATAATGTGAACACGTGCAAACTGGAAGGGTGAATGCCTGTATTCTGGGTTTTCTGTCTAGGCAAGCACTTCGTATACATCTCATCAGACGCGAGACCAGTTGTGCTTACCTGGGAATTCTTGGGATGAGTGTTCACTTATAGGCAAGCATGTCTTCGCGATACATTATTTTTACCCATTTACTTTGATTAGTTCTGTGTGTCGTTTGTTGCTTTGTAGTAACAAACAAATGACCACTATCCTTGCCTTCATCAGATTTGTTCATCTCATTCTTTTCGTCTAAATTCTCTCACTCGTTTCCTTTCATGTTTCCTCTTTTAGACAATGCCTCCTCGACGTGAAAACCAGATAGAGACTGCCGAGCTGGCAGAAATTATTGCGCAGCAAATGGCTGCTCAATTCCCAAACCTCTTTGCTCAATGGATCCAAGCCTACAACAACAACAATGTTCCATGCAAATACAAGGATTTTAACCAGGCTAAACCACTCAAGTTTAGTGGTTCTGAAGGAGCGACTGGGCTTCTTCAATGGTTCGAGAGCATCGAGAATACTTTCCGCCACGTGCAGTGTCCTGACAATCGCAAGGTTGAGTTTTCTTCGAGTGTGTTTCAGAAGAGGGCTCTCACATGGTGGAACGGGATTATGAGGGATCGTGGTGCAGAAGTTGCTCTGGCACAGACATGGGCTGAACTTAGGGCCCTGATGATGAGGGAATTCTGTCCTCGTCATGAGCAGCGAGCTTTGGAGAAGGAATTTGATGAGTTGAAGCAAGATAGTGGCGAGCACAGGGCGTATACTGATAGGTTTGAGGAGCTGAGTCTGCTTTGCCCTACAATGGTTACCCCACTTGACATAGCTATCGAAAGGTACATCGACGGCCTACCTGACTCGGTACAAGACATCCTTACTGGTAGTAGCCCTGCCACACTCCGTCAGGCGATCGAGTTAGCTGCGACATTGACGGAGTCGCAGATTCGGAAGAACAAGTTACACAGGAAGGGCGACAAGGGCAAGAAACAGTCAGCTGACAATGAGGATAGCAAGAAGGGTCAAAACGAGAAGGGAAAGGAAGGTGAGACGTCAAAGAAATCGAAGAAGCGGAAGGGTGCCCAGAACTTTGCTGTTACAGCACAGACTGCTCAGAACCCGCGGAACCCACCAGCTCAGCCACCTACAAAGAAAGCATATGCCGGTACCGCACCTTATTGTGCACGCTGCAACGGTCATCACGCAGTACAACAAGCTTGCTGGCAATGCACGACGTGTGGTAAACTTGGGCATTTGGCCAAGGTTTGTCGTTTGGGACAAAATCAGGCTGCTCAGGTTCAAGCTCCGGTTCAAGGGAATGCTGTGAGATTCCCACTAGGTTCATGTTTCAACTGCGGAGAGATGGGTCACTTCCGCCACAACTGCCCAAGACTGGAGAATGCAAACGCTAACGCAAACCCGAATGCGAACGTCAACGTCAATGTGAATCCAGCACGTGGACGAGTGTTTAACATCAATGAGGCAATCAATGATGAACAAGTAGAATTTTGAAATTCCTCTGGTTGTTATCTTGTAACATTTAAAGACAATGCGGTTGTTATATAAATAAAATTTTGTGGTTTTATTTTCTAACTAATGCAATTGTATGAATGTATGATCCAACCTTATGATGTCAACACAAAGACAAAACTACTCATGTGGTTCTGTCATTTTTACGATCACTTGTGATCTCCCTAAGAACCTCAAACACTTGTTTCTTTTAAATCTAAAACATCTTATCGTCTTGCACCGTTCGAGATGTAAGAATTATCAAAACAGCTTCAAGAGTTGTCTGATAAAGGATTCATCCGTCCGAACTTTTCACCTTGGAGAAACTCTTGTTCTCCTTGTGAAAAGAAAAATGGATCTTTTTGAATGTATATCGATTAACGTAAGCCTATGTAAGCTTACCATCAAGAATCGATATCCCACTACCTTAAATCAACGATTTCTCCGATCAACTGCATAGCGTTTCATGCTTTTCCAAGATCGATTTGCGTTTTGGGTATCATCAACTTTGTATACTCGAAGAAGATATTCCCAAAACGGCTTTCTGCACGAAGAATGGCCATTACGAGTTTACAGTCATGCCTTTTGGATTGACAAATGCTCCAGCCATCTTCAAGGACTAAATAAATAGAGTCTGCAAGCCTTATTTGGATCAGTTCGTCATTGTTATTAATGACATCTTGATCCATTCATATCCCGAGCTGATAACGATCAACACTTTCATTGACACTGGAACCCTTAAAGAAGGAACAAACTTTTCGCTAAATCCTCCAAAAGGAAATTTTGGCTTAAAGAAGTTCAGTTCTTGGGTCATGTAGTCAACAAGCAGGGTATTCATATGGATCAATCCAAATTACCGCAATTAAGGATTTGATTCCTAGTATGCTTTAAATACCCGTGTCCAAAGATAACAAAATTTAAACAATTAAACAATTGAACGATTATGCTATTATATGTTATGTGGTTATGTGTTCTCCTCTATGTTTTTGGGTGGTACGATTTTCAAATCCTCATAGAATCTTTCATATCTTCATATGAGGGATTCATAGTAGGATATTCAAGAGGTACTACCTTAACCTTTATGGGCTTCTACGTTGTAGTTAAGACCCTTGGGTTATATGGTACCACTCCTTGGTTCGATAAGAGACCCTTTTTGTGGTCTAGTCAAAAAGATTGATTCACAATTTGGTTGAAGAACGACATCTAGTGATGTAGCTGGACAGACTCCTTGATAGTCTATTTAGATCATTTATTGATTTAGTCAAAAGGACTCTATGGCGGTCTAGTCACACTCATCACAGGATTGTTCATTGGTTTTCCCCTACACATTATAAAATAGACTGTGTGAACTGTGCAAGGAATTGTCTGATTATGGACGCGTACATAATTATGAAATTTAGTGCACAGAAACCTAGTAAGGTTTATTATGTGTAAGAACCGATAGTGACAACAATAACAAAATGAGAACGATGTAATGGAGGCATGGTGGACGCACCAATGACGCTTCATATACTTGTATATAAGTGTCCCTCTTACATTGCAAACATAATGTTATTAAGGTTACTAGAAGTTCAAGAAACCTAGCCAATATTGTTTGATCTTTTCAACTTCATGCTTTCAAGCTCTTACAAGTTTCCTCTAAATAAATTTCGGGACGAAATTTCCTAAAGTAGGGGAGACTGTAACACCTGTGCCTTCACGGCCATCAAACAAATGCCAAACCAATGAAATATTATATTTCATACTTGGGATTTGTAAAAATATGTGTATCATTTACACATATCAACTCTTGTTCAATTTCAAACCCTAAATCGCTTTCTGGAAGGTTATACGCGCACAAATGCGTAAATATAACCAGTTTAATGCAACGAACACTCCGGAATAGTGAAATAGGCTTAACATACCTTAAATAACCTATACATAACTTAGATATAAGTTTTGGAAGGTTTGGTGTGGTGAAATCAAAGTTAAATCGCTTACAGGGACTAAAGTTGACAAACTGCGAAAGTATGCCAATTTGAACTGTAACAGACATTCCGGAACATGACCATAAGTTAAACATACCATAAATATCCTTTACATAGCTTAGAAATAGGCTTTGAGAGGTTCGGTGTGCTAAAATAAACTTTTGTGTCATTCAGGGACTAAAAGTGTCAAAAAGTGCACAAGTTTGCATTTACGCGCATAACTTACGTTCTGAATACATCTGGACATCCAAAAATTTATGTAAGCATGACTACATTTTATTTTAGGGTTCGCCTTAAGAAAAATCCATTCGTCGCGTCATTTGGATCGTTTTTCGCGCTTATGCGCATTTCGTCGTAATTAAGCGAACATCGCGTTCGTACGACCAAACGAACCATCATCCGACCTATTTTTGAACATGTTTCATGTCCACAATGTTTAGGCAACATTTTAGGGCCTTAAAGATGGCTTTACGGGCCTTGGAAGTGTCGGAAATGCCTTGAAACACGTGCAGGGACCAAACATGTAACTTTTTGAAACTTTCTGGATCAGGTGAGGGTGTCGCGTAGCGCGAGCCCTAGAGGCTCACCTGTCGCGCTACGCGACTGCCTAATCTGGGCCAGATTCAATGTTTGTTTAAGCAAGTTGCAACCAATTTAACCACAACCACATGTTTAAATCTTTCCTAATCAGCAAGATAAGATCAAATTTTAGCCACCACAACATTTTGACAAATGTACGGCACGGATCGTGGCACGATATTCAAGAAACGATCCTAACGGCTCTACTTTTCCTATAAATACCCACCCCCCATTTGTTCAAAACCCACAAATCTGATCAAGAAAGCTCTAAGTTGGAACCTTCGTTTCATACCTGAGCTATTTCGATCTGGGTTAGCATTCGGGGACCCTTCGTAAGTATTCTTTCGTTCTTTTATCGCTTTTCTAGTCCGAAAGTCAAACTTTGTTTGACTTTCTGCATTGACCAGTTTATGGTCGATGCGAAGTTCGTTTGAACTTCATAACGTGAGCGTGATCACGATGGTTATAGTCCCTAGTGACTATACCTACTGATTACCATGCTATCTAGGCTCAGTGACGAGCCGTAGTTTCGGCCAGAATACGTATCCTTGCGTATTTTGTAACCAAACTACTTATGGGTATCAAAACCGTTTGTTTTGATACCAAGCTTGTTTTCTAACTTAGTTAAGCATGTTTTAACATGCTTAGCTCGTCACTTTTAGTTTAGTGCTTAATTAGGGTCGTAAGGTAAGCGATCTAAACAATCGCTTATACTTTCGAACCCGACCCGTTTGGTCGATCATTAAGATCCGACCAAACATATTAGGTGACCTTATGGTCACGTTGTTTAGGTAGTTGTATGATAGGTAGTGTATATGCCTTAGGTAAATTACCAGAATACCCTTTTCGTGTATAATTGGTAATTAAGCTTATGTAACCTAAACTTTTGTCACATAACTGAGTATATAACATGATTAAACATGTATAGGCATATAATACTTGTCATAGGACTAGTTAGACGTCTCGAACGCGCTTTGCGCACACGACGCGTTAAAGTAGCGTATGTTACCTTAATGGGTCGCGATGGGTCGAAAGCACTTAGGATAGTCTCAATGTAGTATGTAGGCCTTGTTAAATCATATCATATGAGTTCCAATACTCATTTGGTTTACCAAGCCTCATCCTATCCGATCTCCCGATTTAAGTCCGGTTTATTTATATAGTTTTAGATTGCCGACTGGTTCCGTGCTCCCTCTAGCTTTGTTTGGTTGTTGTTCAAGACCTCTAAGCATTCTCAGGCGAGTACATTATTCCCCTCTTTTACTGTTTTCCACTGTTTTGGGGTGACTCATATGTGCTAAATGTTTTAACAATGATTTCAAGAACGATTACAATTACAATAACAATTACTATGTGGTTTCAAGAACGATAACAATTATTTCAAGAACGCTAACAATGATTTCAAGAACGAATACAATGATTTCAAGAACGAATACAATGATTTCAAAAACTAATAACAATTTCAATAAAGTGAACGAACTTGTTGGTTGTAGTTTACATGACCGATGACATTCATTAGCAATGATCAAGCCGACCAGTATTAGGTTATGGTACCATAGGATCTGACAAATCCCGTTATTTACTGCACCCATTGTTATGTGTGGGGGTTGTGGGTAGCGACTGAATCTGTAATTATTAACTTATCCTTTGGTAAGGATTTGTTAAGAACGAGAACGAGAGCGAGTTGGAACGAGGATCGAGTCAAGAAGGTTTGAATGTTATTAGAGAATCGACCATTAAGTAGTTTCACAGTTAAAACAAGAACGATTTGAACGATTAAAACAAGATGGTTTAACGATTGGGTAAACATTTGGGCATGATTTACATTTGATCATGCCTTTCCACGAAACATAGTATTGATTTAAACTAAGTTTTACTTAAATACTTTGTTTTTGTGCATATGGTTTAGTTGAGACATTTCACTTGCCATACATGGATATTTGACATAGACATTTGACATGAACACTTTGACATATTATTCAATACATTTGACAATTGGTTGGTTTGGTTTGGTTAAATGATTAAGTAACGATGCGTGTGTAATATGATACAAACATGGTGGATACGCCGCTGGTACTTCCTATATATAAGTGTTTGTATGGTATTACATATGGTAGCGTTATTTGAATCATTTCAGTTTGAGACATAGAACATTTTATACAAGTAACCTACTTTTCACGAGACATTTATTTACAAACAACTTATCTTATACAAACTCATTTTACGTGGTTATTCATTTGATCATGCATTATTCTCTTATTTATACATATCATCCAAACTTATTATTTTTCAAATGATTTACAATGACAAAGCAAAATTTCAAGGTTCACGACTAAACATTTTCTTAAACAGAAGTCATGAACCTTATTTTCACAAAACCTATGTACTCGCCAGCATTTCTTTGCTGACCTCGTTTTCACATATGTTTCAGGTATTGTTGGATGATATCGATTGATAAGATGCATGCTCACATAGGACTGGACAAGGCCTTAGTGACTCAATAACAATGATAGACTATGTTTATATAGTGTATTTAGATTTCCAGACGATGTAATTACTCAATGTTTAATAAAACGAAACACTTTTGATATCCATGGTTATGAAACATTAATTCTGTTGCAACACGCCCCGATGTTTCCGCCGCGATTTGTTGTCTTACGCGGTCGGGGTGTGACAGTTTACAAGGCCACTGATATGTGTGACGGTGTAGGAAGACTCAAACCTAGCAAAGTTGTAACGGGCTCCCGGCTGGAAGACATAGTTCACCTCTATGGGCCGCCCCGGCCTCATGGGTGTGGGCTCGCTACACCCAAATAGATCTATCACTCATGCCCCTCGGTCCTGATACGAGGATTAATGGTCCCAAGTATCCGCCTACCCTATCACATGATCTATGGTTCTTTCCTAGGCTAATCATACCAATAGTATTGTAAGTATCCCTTTGTAACATGTATTTCACCCCCGAAGTAAGTAAACAAAACAGTTTACGGAAAAGGGGGACATGAACTCACTGTACTGCGTCTCATGTATCGTAACGTCAACACAAACTTGATCAGCTACTCAACGACCTACAACGTACTAATGTCTATTAGACGATCGGGCCGTGCCTTGCCTTTGTAATTACGGTTTGAGTTATGTTACTTGGATATTGTTCCAAGTTATAACTTGTTGTTAAAATAATAATTATTTTAACTTACATTGTATTTTTGGGTCTTGAAATAATAGTTAGGCAACTATTTTGTATTCATACTTCTCGAGTATTTTATGTGCGTATTTCCTTCCCAATGATGGGGGTATTTATACATGTATTTTTGTAGTCTGATTAATATATTTTTAAGTCCCACTTATAAAATATATTTAACATATTTGTCAAAAATAGTATATTCCAAAAATATGTATTTTCCAAGGAATATGTATTTCCACAAGCGTTTTAATATACAATCTATTCCAAATACATATATTTATCCGTTTTTATTTTCGAAAACCCACCTCCGACACTTTGAAGTTTTGTAACTATACTCATGGCGAAGTTTACTTCCGAGAAACAAAGTTAAACTCATTTGTAAACACTGGTTAGAAAATAATTTTCTAAGTCTTGGGATTTTTAGAAAATTTCGCCAGAGTTTCCCCTAAAAACGAAGGTGTCCATGCTAATAAGCATATCATTTTCTTTTCAAAATCAATCAATCAATCAACAACAATTTATTAGACGACGTTACACTAACCAAGTGCAAAAACTATGCACTTTTCATAATAACATGAACTTGGTTTTTAGTAGAAACGCGTAGTAACTTAGTAAAGCTTTTAGTGGACCTAGTTACCTTCCGAAGCATTTTTATTTCTTTAAAAACCATTCTCTTACAAAAGTTTAGTGTTTACAACTTGTAAATAATTTTTACAAAAATTAACCCCCTTTGAACTCTTCTTGTAAATAAAATATTCTCATACTTGTCTTAGTTCTAAAAATGGTGTAAGTGTTTGTAATAGCCATGATTTTCCAAAAACCGCTTCTCTAACTTGGTTTCTTTACAAAAATCTTTTGTAACTCTTGGATTTACAAAATCATCAACTCACTAGTTTAATTATATTTCATGAAAAAAAAAATCATTTTCATCAAGTTCATATTTAGTTAGAAGGTGGTCATTTTATGTAGCACATAACCACTTTCTAATCTTGTTAAATCATATTTAACAAGATCCATATGGTGATTAACATCACACAACCAAGAATCATCATCCAATCAACAACATTTTCACTACAACATCCTACTATCAATATTTCATCTTCAAGTAAACTTTTATGTTCAAGTTTCTTGTTTAACCCTTTTTAGTGTTCTTGTTCTTTAGTGTTTTGAACATGACCATCACACTACAACTTTTAACTACGAAACAAGAGGAACAAGAGTTTTAACAAGGAACTTACTACTAGCACCAAGGCTAGGGATGATTCTAGTGAAGAAGATGATGAAAAATGATGATGAGAAAGCAAGAAACAAAGTCCTTTGAAGCTCCACAAGTTGCAACTTCCTTGAATCACCTTGTAAGCTTGAATGGAACTTGAAAAATGGATGAAGATGATGGATTTGTGGTGGTGATGGGGGCGGTTATGTGTGACCGAAAGGAGGGAGAGAGAGTGAGGGTGAGGGGTGTGAAGATTGTGAATGATATTATGATCTATGCACCATGCTTTTAAAGATGTCTTCCTATATTTTGTCCAAATCAACAAGTAAACAATCCAATATAAAATTAGATTAAATCCAAGAGAAGATAGGAGGTATGGTGTGGATCTTTGGTGGGGTCCCTTGGGACCGAAATCGGTTTAGGGCGGGTTGGTTGTAATTTTTGTAACTAAGTTGGTAAAGATAAGTTAGTTTCCAAGTACATGCTTATATATGTTAGTTATTCAATATTTAGTGGGTGTTAGGGTGTTCGGGGATCACGACTAGTCAAGAAGTAAATAAACAATGTGTTTGGCAAAAATTTGGTGTCCCGGGTAATGCCCGGTTGTTCGGTTGGGTACCGTTCTGTTAATGTGTTTAATTAGTCCGTAAAGTGTCTTTTATATATATATTTGTAACACTTTTAATTCCCGGGACTTAGGAAAGCATACAGGACCATTCTGCCATCATTTTACACCTTACTAGCATGTTACAATGCTGAATTATTGCTGAAAATGCAGAATTCTGCACTTAAAGTGTGTTTTAGGCACTTCCCGGCACTATAACTATCACCTAGTGACGCAGTTTTATGGTCCTCACTTCCTTACACTCCATACTAGTGTAGTACCTTATCCCTGGCCCATACTGGGCCTCAAAAACATTGTTTGTCTATGTGCTGGCATTGTCAGCATGTTTTCTGAATTATCCGTTCAGTGTGCTAACTTTGCTTTGTGCATCAAGTATGTCACTAAAGTTTGTGTGTAATATATGGAGTGACAGTATGAAATATGATGCATATGTATGTATGATGCAGAAATCATAAAGCAGCTTAAACTGTCAGTTGTAATCAAGCACAGTCATTAAGCTCATAATTAAAATTAATTAATTGTACAGTACCTGTAATTGTGAGGGTTGTCACACTTGTAACTTGTCAGTAGCTGATATGATCCTCTAACACGCTCATCAAAAATATGTTTGTAGATAGTTTACTTTACTTTACTTTACTGCTTTTAGTTTCAGTATAGCATCAAAACCCAAAAAGATTTTAGTGTGTTTCAGTAAAAACTTTCTTAAAATCACAAAAAGATTTTATATTCTGCTTTAGTTTTTTGACAAACCAAGGTGGAAAGCTGATCTTCAGAATCTAAGTGAAGCGAAGCAGGAAGTTTCTGGGCTGAACAAACGGGTTGGGAGCTAATCTCGAAAGATTGAAAATTTTCAAATGATAATACAAGTTCATTAAGTTGACACTTGTACAAGATCTTCAGAAAAAGTGTTTGAATTTGATCAAAGTGGCAGTTGTTTCGTTTCGGGCCAACCAAGGTCATTAATTTGAACTTGGTAGGAAAATTGAGTACCTAGGGCCATTAATTTGGACTAGATACTTAAGTGGATTTCTAAAACTGACCAAACCTTATAAAACGCCAAAAGGTCAAAACAAAAGGTCATTTAGTCAAAGGAGAGTTTGGATCGGATGGCCATCCGATCGGATGGCCATCCGATTGGTGGTCAAGGCTATATAAAGGAGTCAAAGGTCTTCTGGTTAAATTCATTCGATCGAAGTGCCTTTCATCCCACTGACAAACTCTCTCTCTCTCAACTGTTCTTGTTTGATTCTCACTCTTGCTTTCCAAGATTCATTGGATTGTTGGCTTGCTTAACCTTCACTGTCACTCCCCAACCGATGGCAGAATCATCGGGGCGCGGCACTGAGTGAAACAGATTGTTCAAGAGAATCCACAAAAACTATTAAGTTACCAAATCTATAATGTTAATATCCCATACTACTAATAGACAAAGCAACCATAGTTATTACAGATAATTGTCTAAAAAACAAGCAAACTGTTCCGAAAACTCAGATTTTATTTAGTTTGTTTCTAGACTCCATCCTAGCTCGATTCCATCAAATAGCCAGCAAACATCCTAAGCACCTGTCACATACGTTAAAATAGAGGCCAATACACATAGTGTAAAGGTGAGCATACAAGTTAAATAGTATAATAGAGTTCAAAAGCGTTTATGCATAACCAGCATGTAACATGTATAGTGTGAAGCTAGTAGGTTATCGACAATGAAATATGCACAGACTAGAGTGCGAGTTGTAGAATGCGTAACACATATCACTACCGTGACACGTGAAGAGGTAACCTTAACAACCCCTATCCACGACAGGTGCTGAGTCCAAACAAATAGTACTATCGTTGCTAAGGCGTCAGGAAACAATCACTGTGTTAACATAACATACAAGCATTCATCGAGTAACAAGTAGCATGCAATAATGATCAGCGTATAAATAGTGTTTGCGTTGTGTATCGATGTGATTTAGAATAAGTAACGTATGTAACACCCAAAAGTACTTAAAGCAAAAAGGGATCGAGTATACTCACAGCGATGGTAGTTAATGGATTGAAGGGAGCGCTAGAGTGGGATTAGCCTGAACAGTTAACGATAGCATAAGCGAAGAACGGTGCGTAAAACGGTCAAGTGAAACAAGTGACAAAAGGTCATCTGATCGGATGACGATCTGAATGGATGGTCATTCGATCGGACTTCAATCCGTTCGAATGGTCATCCGTTCGGATGGCCATTCGGGCGGATCGACACTCGTTTGGGATGGATGTGTTTGTGTATGATGGCTTTAAAGTTTTCGTTGTAGCATTTTAACATCAGAGAAACATCTCTACCTTTCAGGTCATTCGATCGAACGGCAGTTCGATCGGATGGCGATCCGTCCGGTGAGGCATTCTCAGAGAACAAGTTCACAACAGGATTGTCATTCGATCGGATGGTCTACCAATCGGATGGCAATCCGTTAGAAACTGGTCATCTTTGGAAATTGTAAAATGTTTAAGTGTTGGAGTCCAAGTGTAATCTGATCAGATTGCGGCTCGATCGGATGGCAATCCGATCGGACGGCAGTCCGTCCCGCGATCTGATCGTTTTGCAACCTTGAATGTGTGATAAGTTTTGCGGTTTGATCGAGACGGTATGACCACGTATTGAACAATAGGAACCCCATCAGACCCAGGTTAGCCAATCGAACGGGAATCACCCCAATCCGAGTCAGTTAATTTTTCGTGACGGATGTTCATGTTCAACCGAGATCGGTGGTCTCGTTGATAGGAATCAGAATCTTGGACCGACACTTCACTAGAAATGAGTAGAAGGCCTGAACTAGCTCCGATTCTATCAGTTTTGAGTGTATTGAGTGTAAGAGAGTTGAAAGAAAGTTAGAAACCAACTTTCAATCCTTCATATCTTGAAAATGTTTAGTTTTATTGCGAAATCAGTGATTAAACATGTTGAAATCCTTTAGATCTGAGTTGTTCTAGGTGGAATGAAGCCAAACCTTGAAGTTCATAAGAACTCCATGATGACATCATCCTAGAACACCTCAAATCCGCTGATTTCATGGTTAAAAGTAAAGATTCAAAGGTGAAAAAGATGAAGAAATGTGTGTAGATCATACAAGTACAAGATTTGAGTTGAAAACTTACAAGAATCGCGAGAAATCAATGGAAAGAAGGCCTTGAGCGTGCTGGTCGAGTGAGGGAGAGCTGTCACATGACAAGCGATGTGACAGAGGGGTATTTATAGGTTACCAAAAAGGGAAAGAAGGAGCACAGGGCAATCGGATCGGATGGCCATCCGATCGGATGGTCATCCGTTCGGATGACCATTCGATCGAATGGTCATTCGATCGAGTGGCTCCAGCGAGTCGGTTTTTGTGTTTTCGTTTCGTGTGTTGAGCTTTGCGATGCGTTTGGAGCGAGCGATGCAATAGTATTACCCATTAGTTACACCAATAACCTAACTACTATATCTAACATACAATCACTATAAATAACTTGTGTTTAGCATTTGCGATTAGATTGCGATGCGATAGAGTTGCGATTGCGATTGCGATTAAACACCTCAACATAACATGCACAATTAACACATATTAGCACACACACGTAAAACAATATTCAGAACACATAATTCGAGTTGCGATGCGATAGCGTTGCGATTAGTGATAAGTCGATTAGCGATTAACATGCGATTAAACCTTTATTATTAATAAATACTCCACATAATACAACTAAGGCGATTAAATAAAACAATTGATTACAAGTCAAGAAGCACAATTTAGTAGTTAAGCAAGGAGTGACAGATCGCAATTAGCAATCTTTTCTTCCTTTGACTTTGACTTTCAAAAAGCGGGTTGTTACATTCACAATGGGAAAGGTAAGTTTACTAACTTTCCCCGTTCAAATTCGATGTTTAAACATGTTGTCGCACTGTTAGTATAAAGATCTTAGATCTAGGCTTGTTTAGGGACTTTTGATGCAAACCAAACATAGGGTTTTGTAGATAGACCTTAGATCTATAGGTTTACCGTCTCAATTTGTACAAAAACATGTTAGATTTGATGAATTGATGATTGAAGGGTGTCGGCAGTCGGTACACATTATGTTAAATTAAAACTAAACTAGGCCGTTTTAGAGAAATCTGAGCATAGGGTTTTGTAAATCGGCGAATTCTCTACATGAATATGTGTTCAATTTTGTGAGATTGTTAGAAAATTTTTTGGTGTTCATGAGATATTCGAACTGTTCTTCTTGTCACAGTTAATCAAATGGTAGTTCGATCGGATAGCAATCCGATCGGATGGCCATCCGATCCAATGCACATTATGTGTTTGAAAATTTTTCTAAGTATTGACTTGTTATACATGTGTGATTGTTTCATGCTCTATCTGTTTGTCATTTTGATCGAATGGTAATCCGATCGGACAATCCGATCGGAGGGCCATCCGATCCAAAACACATTATATTATACATGTTCATCATTGTGCTTACATGTCATTGATCGAATGGCAATCCGATCGGATGACAATCCGACCTGATGGCCATCCGATCCTAAACACTCTTTCATCTGGTTGACTTGTCAAAGATGCTGAACTGTTAGTCATTTAGAATGAATGACAATCCAATCGGATGACAATCCGATCGGATGGCCATCTGATCCAAATGCACATGTTGATTAATAAGAACTTTATATGTGATGTCTCATCCGATCGGATGACCATCTGATCGGATGGCCATCCGATCCTTCAGTACTACACAGAGAGGATTCCAGAGTTAGAAAATTTTTGAAATTTTGAAACTTTGTCACTTTTCACTTTTTGTCTCGAACTTTGTGCAAACTCTAACGTTGACTACTTTTGTAGGTAAGAGCATCAGATTGGCATAAGGCTCACAACATTTACTGTATCTTGGAAGAAAATTATGCGAATATGGAGCCTTTCAAAGATATGGCGATATTTTTAAGGGATAGTAGGATTGCCAAGGCACTAACTGATAGGACGAAAGTGTATGAGTCACATGTTAGAATGTTCTGGAAATCGGTGAGGTATGAAGAGAGTGAAAAGATGATATATTCAGCTGTACAACAGAAGGATGAGAATGATAAAGATATTGATATTGAAGTTAAATTCAATGTGGAAGACGTAAGAAGAGTATTGGACTTAGGAGATAAGGATGATGACCCTACTATCGTCCCTGAAAGATTATGCAAGGGTTTATGATTTAGAATGGGTTTTTCAGGACATGTAAACGGCAAATATCTCAAGTCTATGTTTAGTCGACCATATAAGTTTCTAGTTCATTGTGTCTTGCACGCGCTACCACATAGAAAGGGAGCCTACGACGAGCCGTCGGATTACATCATGAATATTATTACTTGTTTGGTGCTCAACAGGCCTTACAACATTTCACAAGTAATATTTGACCACATGGTGGACAATGTTAAGGGGGAGAAGTATATTATGTATCCAAGATTCATACAAATGTTGATAGATGATCAAGTGAGAGACCTTCCAAAGGATCCTGCTGATGAATTAGATCTACAACACATGAAAAGTGAGACTTTGAGTAGATTGAATCAATATATAGGTCTGAAGAAAGATGAACCAAAGCCAAGGGCTAAGAGAATGATTTGTAAGATCGAAAACCGAAATTATGTAGCTCCTGAAAATGATGCTTGGAGGCACGAGAACAGCAACTCAGAGGATGAAACAAATAGTCTAAGGGACATGCATGAAAAGAAATTGAGATATTGGTTTGTGAAGGATGGTAAGAGAAAGAGAACACTGAAGGTTTCCCCAGCCGTGACTACACCTAAAAACTCTACGCCGAAGATTGTTGTTAAGGGTATAGTTGAAAGGGGGAGTCATAAGACAAGTTAGTTTATTCAATATTATATCTTTCTAATGAATGTTTAATGTTTGTTTTGCAGGGCCTTCAAAGAAGAAATCACCACCAAGACTGGTAGATGAGCCACTACTTGATCCAACAGAAATAACTCAAGAAGGTGTTGATTTGGCAAAAGTAACATTTGAGCAATATATACAGTAAACTGAAGTTACTACAAAGGCTCAAGCTGAGAAAGCTGCAAAGGTTGCTGAATCTTCTGCAAAGAACATTGAAGCAGAAAGTGTTAAAGAAAAAGAAGCTGAAGGCGTTGCTCATACAGATTCAAGTGATGCTGATGATGAATCTAGTGATACTGAGCCAGAGATTGATATGTCAAAGATTGGTGTTGGAAAGGTTACCTTGAAAAAGAAGTCTCAGAAGAAGAAAAAGGGTTCTGATGAAGAGGATTCGATTTATATTCCTACACCACAAGCAGAGAAAAGGAAAGGGGTCTTAAAGCAAAAAGCAAATCCTCAAGGAGTTATTCCAAGGAGGGTTAGAGCTAGAAAGGGATCTGCATCAGTTCATGAGACTCAGAGTGGTAAAAGTGAAAAGCATATTCAAACTACAGAGGTTCAAGCAGAAAGTATTCCTGAAGTTGAAGCTCAAAGTGTTAAAGCTATAGAAGTTCAAATTCAAGATACTCTAGAGGTTGAATTAGAAAAGGTTGATAAGCCTGAGGTTGAAAAGAAAGGTGATGATGAAGATGAGGTAGTAATTACAGGTGAAAGAGTATCTACACCACCACCACCACCAGAAAATCCAACCATTCATATTCCAGATGATCCAAAGCAATCACCGCCAAAGAAAGATACTACTCCTGGCTTATTTGAAGGTTTTCCTAACATTCATGGTGAATTAAAGGATGATATTCTTCCTGATGAAGACTATGACATGTTTCATGATGCAATGATCAAGGATCTAACAAAGAAAGTAAGTCTTCTGGAGAAAGAAAAGGCTAAAGCAGAAGCAGAGCGTGATGAGTTGAAAAAGAAGCTTGAGAAGGCCGTGAAAGCAAATGAAGAAATGAAGATAGTTGTGAATGATCATGCTAAGAGAATAGATGCATTGACAGAAGATATGGCTGATAATGCTAAACTCATTGATCAACTCACTAATGAGCTTTCAGAAGTGAATGCAAGGTACGAGAACATGAATGAAATAAATCAGACACTACATCAAATGCTTGATGATCAACATGAAGCATCTTCCAATGAAAACAAAGTGTTAAAGCTAGAGGTTGAAGCTCTAAGGACAGATAAGGCTGTGAAAGATGAACAGTTGAATATGTTATATGCTGTTGTGGAACACAAGTTTGGAATTGACATTCAAGCTGTGTACAATGATTTAGAGATTCAAAGGGTTGAACAGAGAAGAATTGCTAGGGAGAAAGAGTTGGCAAAAGAAGTAACTCAGAAAAAGAAAGAATTGATTGTTGAAACTCAAGAGGCTGGAGGTTCTTCGAGTCAGCCTGAAGGTGATGTATAAATGGTAGATGCTGGGGTGAATGAAGCAGAACATATGAATGTTGATCAAGATCCAAGCTTTGTACTGGTTGGTGATTCAGTCTCTCAACTCTATAGTTTTCATGATATAATCCGTCTGGTGAAAGTTGAACAACGTAAACGGAAGATGAGAGAACCTGAAGTGAAGTTACTTCGTTGGAAAGAAGAGAAAGTTGAAGAAAAGAATGAAGAAGAAGAAGAGGATCTAGATTTGGATGATTGGTTAGATGTGATAGAAAACTTTGATCCAAAAACAGGTTATGATGATGATAAGGATCAAGGTGGGTCAGGATTGTTGGTTAAACCTATGAATGAAATTTCTTTTGATGACTACTTGAATGACCAACTAAATGAACAACCTGAAGATACACATCAAGAAGGATCTTCTTCTAGGAAACAACATGATGGTGACCAGGTATTCCTTACACAAACCAAAGTTATTTACTTACATTCACAATTTGAGGGGGAGTTAGAGGTACAGAGGTCCAGGGCAGAAATGTTGACTTTTAATATGTATCATACTTCATCATACACAAAATCATTTTCATTTTCAAGTTCATGAGAAACATAAAAGGATGATCATTTAGATTTTCACAAGATTCATCCTCTCACTTGCTAGATCATGTGTTTAATCACAATCTGGCAAGCTTCTTATGATGATTAACATCATAAACACATGAAATCAACAACCAAGATTCATACATACACTAAATTAACATAGATTATTATGATTTTAAGCTTTATGTTAAAGTTCTTCTTCTTGTTTCTTCATGATCTTCATGTTTATCAACTTACATAATCTTTTAACCAATCAAAAGAGAAGTAAAATCAAGTTATAAGGGTCTTACTACTAGCTCAAGGGCTAGGGAAGAACTCAAGATGATGAAGATGATAAACAAGGTGGGTAAAAGCTCTAGAGAGTGGTCCTTTAAGTTCCAATGCTTCCAAGCCCTTAACTAAGCTCCTTGCACCTCTAGATCACCTTGGAATACTTGAGATTGAATTGAAAATGGTGGTATGTGGGTGTGTTGTTGGAGCCGTAGGTAGAGGGGTGAAGAAGAGGGGTTTTGGTGTTGAAGATGAAGAGTGGTAACTTGTTAAAGGCCTTATGGTTCTTAAAAAGAATACTTCCAACATACATTTAGCTAATGGATCTTGTTTTGCAAAAGTAGCCAACATATCAAATAAATTATTGAAATAAAATCATGGGTGGGTCCCCCATGTTGGTAACTGTAAGTGGGGGGTGTATAGTTATGGTGTAATGGATAGTTAGGTAATATGGTTAAAATTTAAGTGTTAAGTTAGGGTTTTATGGGTGTTATGTAATTACAAGGTGTATTATGATGTTCGGTGACCATAACTAGCTTCGTAATGCTAAAATAATGCTTCTAGTGAAAATTTGGTGTTTCGGGTAGTGTTCGGTTGTTCGGTTGGTTACCGGTTCATTAAGGTGCTAAATTACGCAGTTTAGTGTGCTTTATGTAGGCTTTTATGATAGTTTTGATTCCCGACACTTAGGAAAGTATTCTGGACCATTAAACCATGATTCTGCATTATATTTTGATGTTAGAAAATTGATTTTTGCTTAATTTGGTTGTTTTCTGCAGAATTTGGTTGTTTTCTGCAGAATTCTGCAGTTTTAGTGTGTTTCTGGCACTTTCCGGCCTCTAAGTCATCACTAGGTAAGCAGTTTTATAATCCCTACTTTTCTACACACTATTCTAGCGTAACTCTTGGTTTCAGGCTTATTCTGTGTCTTAACATTACGTCTGTCTGAGTACTGAACTCTCGTCAGTACTTCTAGTTTGTCTGATAACTGTGCTAACTTTGTTTCGTGCACTAATTGTACCATATTGTGTTGCATTTAATAATGATGAACAATCTTGCAACATGAAATGCCTTTGTATGTATATGACAGTAATCAGAAATTCATTCGTCTTGTTAATTCAATCATGTACAGTCATTAAAGTACAGATTACTATTTATCATTGTACGGAATGCATGGAAAAGTTCCAGTTGTCACAACATAACTTAGAAATAAGTTTTGAAGGGTTTGGTATATCAAAAACAAGTTTATTCGATCACAGGGACTATTTGCGACAAACTGCGAAAGTCTGCCGATTCGTATAGCAACGTACACTCTGGAAAATTATCATAAGCTAAACATACCCTAAATACCCTTTACATAGCTTAAAAATAAGTTTTGAGGGGTTCAGTATGCGAAAATACGCTTATTTGATCATAGGGGCTAAAAGCATCAAAACTGCGAAAGTTTCATATACGTGCATATCTCGCGTTCTGACCATATCCGGACATCTAAAATTTTTTTCAATCACTAGAATATTGAATTTTAGTGATTGGAATGCAAATATACCATTCGTCGCGCGATTTAGGTCGTTTTCGAGTCCGTTCGAGTTTCGTCGTAATTAACCAAACAACGAGATCGTACGATCAAACGAACTGACATCCGTGACATTTTTTAGCATAATTCAAGTTAAATATACTTTAACTTCATCATGAAGCTTAAAAATGGGCTTGACGGGTGTTAGATGTGCTGAAACGCGACAAACCAAGCTCAGGGACTAAAGCTACCAAATTACAAAAGTGCCTGGTTTGCAGGTCCCATACGGACCGTATGGGATATTGCTTACGGTTCGTAAGCCCTTGCTAGCACAACAGAATCCAGAATCTGCAAACCCAGCTGTTGCAACCTATTTAATCATTGTTTTTGCATCTTGTGGGCTGGTTTTTGTGTTTATCAAGTTCCCTAATAAGTGTTTAACAAGTGTAGGGTCAAGATCATGCCTTGATCAACTCAATTACACATGTAATGATCTTAAAGGCCCTTGATTTCCTATAAATAGCAAGAGTTTCAACACTTCAAACCTGCTCATTTGCTCTTTTCTTCTTCTTCTTCTTCTGCTCTATTAGGGCTACCACACTTGGTTGGAGGCCTCAAATCTGAGTATTCTTAGTCTTCTTTTTAAGCATTGGACTCTTGTAAGTGATCCTTCATGCTTGTCTTGTTATTTTAAGCAAGAAAGCCAAACATTGTTTGACTTTCAGCTTTAACCATGATTTGGTCAAGAAAAATTTCGTTTGAACTTTGCAACGTGAGCATAATCACGATTGTTATAGGCCCTCATGACTATACCTACTGATTACCACGTTGATTAGTCGAAATGACGAGTCAAAGTTTAGGTCAAAATGGACGATTATGTGCATTTTGTGACGAAACTATTTTCGGGTATCAAAATCAGTTTTCTAACTTAGTTAAACATGTTTTAACATGTTTAACTCGTCACTTTTAGTTTAGTGCTTGTATAGGGTCGTAAGTCAAGCGGTCTAAACAAACGCTTAGACTTTTGAACCCGACCCGTTTGGTCGATCATTAGGATCCGACCAAACATATTTGTGACCATAGTTGTATAGGGAATAACCTTCCAAGGTTATACCTTATGGTCACTTAGTTTAATTAGTTGTTATGATAGGTAGTTTATATGCCTTAGGAAAATGACCAAAATGCCCTTTTCATGCATAATTTGAATTTAAGCATACATAACTTAATTTTTTGACACTTAAACTGATTATGCAATGTTATTTAGCATGTTAAGGCATATAATACTTGTCATAGGACTAGTTAGGCTATCCGAATGCGCTTTTGCGCAAATGACGCGTTAAAGTAGCGTAGACTACCTTAACGGGTCATAAGCACTTAGGATAGGTTTCAATTCAGAATGTAGGGTTTGTTAAACCATATCACATGAACTCCAATACTCATTTGGATTACGAGACCTCATTCTACCCGATCTCCCAATTTAGGTATCAATTTATTAACATAGCGATCCGATACTAGGTGCCACTTGATTCTTTCATTACCCGAGCTTGTTAGTTCGCTAAATCGAGGATACCTTGCATTCTCGAGTGAGTACATAGTTCCCTTATTTTACTGCTTTTAATTGTTTTGGGGTGATTCATATGTGCTAAACGATTTCGATGTTTTCAAAAACAAATGCTATGGTTTATATTAAACACAACGATTTCAATAATGTGAACGAACTTGTTGGTGCGTTAATACATAACACAAATGACATTCATTAACAATGATCAAGCCGACCAGTAGTATGTTATGGTACCATAGGATCTGACAAATCCCGTTATCGGACTAACACCATGGTTATGGGGGTAATGTGGGTAACGATAGAACCTAAGGAATGTTAACTAACCCTTTGGTGGTTTTTTAATACGATTGAACGATGGACGAGTCATACAGGTTTGAATGTGTTTAACGAAACGACCAAAAGTTAGTTTTCACAATTAAAACACAAACGATTTGAACGATTGGAACGATTTGAACTATGTGATCGATTTGAACGATTTAAACGATTGGAACGATTTGAACGATTGGAATGATTTAAACTATTTGAACTATGTGAATGATTTAAACGATTGGAATGATTTGAACTATTTGAACGACTTGAGTGATTGGTTTATGGTAAGTGATTAGGTAATAAGGCGGGTGTAATGTGATAAAAGCATGGTGGATATGCCGCTGGTACTTCCTATATATAAGTGTTTTTAACACATTACACGTCGTAGCGTTATCTAGATGACTTGGATGAATGTTTTCAAAACGAGGTTACACTACAAGGTTTACTTAAAGATATAAACCATACAATGTTTACTTTCAAAGCAGATTTACTATTTGGTTTACAAAGACAAATTTTTTCAGTCAAGATTCATGGCTACAATGGTTTTGGTTTTTACATATATCAACTTGTAAAGTTGATAAAACATATTGCAATATCAAACACTTTCAAATTTCTAGGTACATACTCGACAACTCTCGTAGTTGGATGAGGTATTGCAATATGGATTCAAAGGCATGAATTTGATGCACTCAGAAAACCTATGTACTCGCCGACATTTTTATGATGACTTATTTTCACATATGTTTCAGGTTCTACTATGTGATGATTGTTGATTGCTTGCTACACATAGGATGGACGCGGGCTTTAGTGACTTAAAATTTGAAAGACAATTGTTGTAATTATTTGGTTTGTATCAAAACAATGAGATAATTCACGAAATAAAACATAACTTCAGTCCATGTGTTGTGAAACAATGATTCTGTTATGACACTCCCTGACGTTTCCACCGTGGTTTTGTTGTTTTAACGTGGTTGGGGTGTGACAGAAGAGTTGGTATCAGAGCTCATGGTTATAGGGAATTAGGTTATTTCTAATGCTTTGACCTAGACTATAACCTTCCTAGGACCCTAACACAAGTTATCTTGTGTTTAGATCTTAAAACAATACCGTCCTCTATCTTTAGGTGACAACTACAACAAGAACACAAATTATAAATCCATTTTAAAAATCAATCATCTATTTCTAGATGATTTGTTTTAGGCGTTTAGCCTTCAAAGTTTTCAAAATCTCGTCAAAGTTTGGGTCTTATTAATGTGAACACGTGCAATCCGGAAGGGTGGGTGCCTGTATCCCGAGTTTTCTGTCTAAGGCTTGAGTGTTCGTACAAATCCACATAATCGGACCAGTCACTCTTACCTGGGAACTCTTGGGATGAGTGTCCACTTATAGGCTAAAGCATGTCTTTGCAATACATTATAAAGACCTATTTACTTTGATTAGTCATTGGGTGTCGTTTGTTTATTCGAGGTAACGAATAAATGATCGCCTTCCTTATGTTTTGTCGACATTTTCAATACCTCTTTTGTTTATCCAAATGTTAATCTCACTCGTTTCTCATGCTTCCTTGATCTTTTTAGAAAATGCCTCCTAGACGCGATCAAACTGAAGATGCTGCCCTCGCAGCCCTAGTCGCTCAGCAGATTGCTGCTGTGATTCCGAACCTCATTACCCAGATAAACCAAGCGATTAACAATAACAATGCTCAGTGTAGCTTCAAAACATTCAATTCGGCTAAACCACTGAAATTTTCTAGGTCTCAAGGAGCAACTGCGCTCCTACAATGGTTCGAAAGTCTAGAAAGCACATTCCGACATGTTCAGTGTAGAAAAGAGCAAAAGGTTGAGTTTGCATCTAGTGTTTTTGAGAAACGAGCATTAACATGGTGGAATGGTGTGATGAGAGACAGGGGTGCCGATGTGGCATTGGCTCAAACCTGGGAAGAGTTTTGACGGGTGGTCCGTTGGACAACCCTTAAATGGTTTAAAAAGATTAAAATTCCATGCTTTACTTGGTTATTTGCTTGAATTTAGTAACTATGAGTGTTCGTGTGTTTTAGAGGTAAATCATTTAATTCGGTTAAATTGGAACACGTAGGCTACGGTGCATTTATAAATGGACTTCAAGCACATGGGCTTTGACGGCAACAACATAAAGTCAACAGCTTGACATCATCAATTTTTATCATCTCACATATACAAGTTTGGATTGGGTCGACATCTTGGAAGTGGCGGCTGGGCTTTTGTTTTGGATCAAGCATGTGATTGTATTTGGGCAGCCATATGGGCCGAATAGGGAGGAATATTATAATAAAAACGACAATGTTGATGGCATAGGGGTGGACATGCAGACTTGGAGAATTTTATGGGACTTTTGCAGCCAATTAAAGATTTTGGAGGTGAATATTGACATCATTCACGTGACTATTTTTGGGTGGAGGTTTTGATTAATACGAAGAGAACATCATCATGGAAGGTGGGCTTGTCATACAAGCACATGGGGCGGCTTGGGAGTCCCACACGCATACAAGTGTAGCCGACATTATCATCAAGGAATTTGTGACACGAATATTGGGCCGCCACAAACATCACGTGCACATGGAGGAGATTGGCGGTTGTTGACTGGGCTCACGTGAACAGAAAACATCAAGAGATTGGCGGCAGACTTGAGGGTTTTATTGTTGGCAGAGGTATCACGTGAACAAAGAAAGAAAACTCAGGATGTTACCGTAATTTACGGTATGGACCGTAAATTACGGTGGACTTGAAAAAGGCCTGATCCTCACCGTAAATCAGTCTACCTGTACCGTAACACTTATGTGTGTACCGTAATTTACGGTATGACCGTAAATTACGGTGGTGGCTGCGAGAAAACATGTAACTGCCTCATTAAGTCAGTTTTTATTGTGTCTTTTCAAATATTCTGATCATTTTCGGTTTGGAGAGCATCCTAGGGGCGATTTGGCTTGTTCTTGCTTGGTTTTGGACAATTCCTAACATTGGTTTGGTGTTTTCGATTTGGATGAACATGGAAACTTTTGTTATGATGTTGATTCGAGCCATGTGTGGCTAAACACTTTATGATTGTCCTAGATTGAAGGTTTGTTTGAGACATTTTGTATTTGATTTCCTAATTTCTAGAATAGAAATCCTTATCTTTATGGTTGGTTTGTTATGGTGTGTGATTGTTTGTTAGTAACTTGTTAATTCTTATGTTAATCTAGTTTGAAACCATACGTTCTTGGTGCCGTTGGCAATCGAGATATCATGGGTATAATTAGGATTGGGTAAGGGTTGATTGATCATCGGGTAACAACCTCACGTTCTAGGAATCTGAGTACTTAGTTCCCTTTCATCACTGCAAGTAATCACACATGAGCTATGTCTATGTAGTTCTTTCTAGTGGAATGATAATATGAATGTCGAAACAAACCGGAAATCTAGGACAGTCATTTGTCTCTAATTTGCTTACAACCGAATTTTTCTCTTGCAATTTACTTAGTTTAATTTAGTCTAAAACCAATTCACTCACATAAACTCTCGAATCTTATTTCTTTTGCAATTTAGATTAATCTAGTTAGTTAGACATACATTGAAATAACACACATTCCACAAACTCCCTGTGTTCGATACCCACTTACCGCTATCTATATAGTTGTTATTGGGATTAAATTTGATTGTGACCGCGACATCACGTCAAATTTTGGCGCCGTTGCCGGGGAGTAGTGCGCAACGTGTGTCAGTTTTTTAGTTTTGCATTGTTATTTTCGGGTTTACACTGGTGTGTTTAGTGTGCAGGTTCTACAGGTGCATGCATACTAGAGGCTCTCACAAAGCGTCACCATTGTCATTTGATCCGGAAATTGAAAGAACGTTAAGGCAAAACCGAGTTTTACTACGCGAAAACAGAATCATTGGTTCACCTACTTCACCCATCACACCAAGAAACATCATGGACGAAACACAAGTACCACCCACAACGGGTCAAACGACCTCAACTTTTATACCTACTTCCACACAACCATCACCAAACACAACCTTGCCTAATTCTACTACAATGCCTACTCCACTTCATGATACTACACCAACCAACACCACACAACCGATTACTACTCAAAATGAACCCAATCTGACCTTTAACCCTTCAGCCACAATCCCACCATTATCACACTTCTTTCCTCCATCTACAGGTCAATCATCTTCTCATTATTCAATACCACCAAATACAACCATTGTCCATACTACCTCTACTTTTAGACCATCGAACCAACCGGGTATGCAATATTTGTCTTATCCTTATTTGCAATCTTCGGGTATAGGAGGAGATGGGTATTTTGAAGGTTATGAAGAAGAGTTTGAGGGATACGAGGAAGAAGGATATATGTATGGGGGTGATGGTGATCAAGGAGAGTTCGGTTATGTGCAAAGTCAATCTCAAGGAATGGCAAGTGTAGGTGGAGTGCCACAACAACAACAACTCATACCGCAACATATTCGGCCAAGGCCACAAGGGCCACCAATGCAACGCCCTATACCATTGCAACAAATTCGGCCACAAAATGTTCAACCACAATTTCAGAGGCCAATTCAACAACCACCGATGCCCCAACAACAAGTTCAACAACCATTCGCACCACAAGGGCATATACCAAGACCAATGGGTCCTATTCGTCCAAGGGGTCGATTGGGTGTTCCAAGAAGGCATCTTAGGGAACAAGCACGGGGAATAGAAGCGCATTTCAGGCCGATAATTACTCAAAACCCTTCACCGGTGGTTATCCCTCACAACAACCAAGGGAGAACCTTTGAAGTAAGAACGAATTCCTTGCAAAGTTTGCCAAAATACAAAGGGCTAGCAACGGAGGAGCCGTATTTCCATTTAGAGGCCTATGACTCAATTTGCAATACTTTTGGGAGTCAAGGTTTTTCGGCCGATGATGTCAAGTTGGTCTTATTTCAGTTTTCTTTGGAAGACAAGGCAAAGAAGTGGTTCTACACTTTGCCTTCAGCATCTATTTATACTTGGGCGGATATGCAACAAATTTTCTTAGATGAATTCTATACCGCCCAAAAGACCAATGATGCTAGAAAGGGGTTGAGGAGCTTCCAACAACAACATGGTGAAATGTTCCATGAGGCGTTTGAACGATTCAATATGATGATAAAAAATTGTCCACACCATGGGATTGAGCTTTGGGAGTTGATGAACGCCTTTCATGAGGGGTTGAGTGCCGAGGATGCACGTGATCTAATGTCCATCACAAATGGGACTTTTGGCACAAATTATGAAGATGAGGATTGGGAGTTCTTGGAACAAATGGCCATTACCTCAAAGAGGAAAGCTCAAGCATCAAGGAGAGCACGACCGGCTGTCACGAGATCGCAAGTTCATGCAGTTGACGATGGTAATGTTCAAACTACTAATCAAATTTATGATGTTTGTGCATTGTGTAATGAAATAGGTCATGCGGCTGAAAATTGCCAAGGAGGTGATGGGCAATACGAAGAGGTTCATGCTGTTCAAGGTCAAGGAGGGGGTGGTAGAAATTACAACAATATGAATTCTAACACTTACCACCCCGGGTTGAGGAACCACCCAAATTTTCGGTATGGGAACCCTTCAAATCAAGCTAACCCGAATTTCCAAGGAAACCAAGGATTTCAAAGGCAATATCAAACGGGTCAAAGCTTTTCGGGTGGAAACGAAGTAATGGAGATGTTGAAGGCAATGCAAAGTGAAATGCAACGAATGAACAAACGTGATGAGGTTCGGATGCAAAAGGACGAGGTTCGTGACAAAAGCATCCAATCGTTGACCACTCAAATAGGTCAACTTGCAAGTGACGTGGCGATTTTAAAGAAAGCAAAAGGCCAGCTACCGAGTGATACGGTGCCAAATCCCAAGAACATAAAAGGCATTAACATCAATGTGGTAAGCACCGTTCCTAGTACCAAATTTAATGAAAAATGTCTAACTTCTTCTTCGTGTCAAGTGAATGCAGGTTTGGAAAAAAGATGCCGAAGTCGAGAATGATAAAGAGTATGGAGTGCCAATCGTGCCTATCCGTGTGGGAAAATTAAAAATCCCTCACGCATTGTTGGATTACGGGGCAAGCATGAGTGTGCTACCAAGCGATCTATACGATATGTACGACTTTGGTCCACTCGAAGGTATTGACACCATGGTGAGCTTGGCGGATGGAAGTTGGAGCCGTCCACGGGGAATGGTTAGGAATGTTAAGATTCAGTTGGGAGAATTTGAATACCCGGTGGATTTCCTAGTTTTGGACTATGCTTCTACCAATATGGCATCACAACAAAGGGTAATTTTAGGTCGACCGTTTCTATACACAGCAAATGCTCAAATTAATTGTAGAGACGAGATTATTACCATGACCGAAAAGAACCGTAGGTTGTATTTTGATGTTCAAACTAGAGGGATTAGTTATGAGTCCATTGAGAGGAAGGGTGGTGAGTCTAGTGATTGTATGAAAAATGTGTTACCACGAATGAGAAAAAAACACCCACCGGACCGTGAAGAAACATATATGGGTGCGAGTAAGAGTGTATTTGATTACCCACCGAGTCAAAATAAGATAGATGTATTTTGTTCAATGGCACAAGGAAGTGATGGAGATGGCAGGAACCGATTCTTTGAGCCACCATAAATGGGGGTGGCTCGGTCTGGCTGAAGACTCAAAACTTAGCGCTGCTCGGGAGGCAACCCGAGGTTTTTCACTGATCTTGTTATTTCTTTAGTTTTCTATGTTTCAGGGCCATGGCAACACTCAAGTGTGGGGAAGATGTGCGGATATTTGTGTGAAGGTGGTGATAGGAAATTGGATCATTTACAACATCTGTTGTCGAAAACTTCACCAGGTCAAGGTACTCTTTCCTTAGTCTTGTTGTGTTCTTTAGCTTTGAAATATTGGTAGTTAGTAGTTTGCGTTTGTTTATAAAAATAAAAAAAAATCCAAAAAGAAATTTGGGGTTTGAGAGTTTAAGCTTTTGTTGATGTTGAAGGGTTAAAATCGATCCTTCCCTCAAAGCCATACATTGGGACAATGTATCCCAAGTGTGGGGATGGGGAAAATTTTTGAGAAATTTAAAAATTTTGTAAATCCGAGCGAAAATTGTCAAAATTTGAAAACTTGATATTGTTCCACTTGACACACCGACACCCATTTCTAGTCCTTTTCTTGGTGAGGATTTGAGCCACATATGATTATTATAGATATTTCTTTGTTTTGAGTGGCAGTGTGTTTATTGTGTTAATAGAACTTGTGTACGAATACTTGTTAAATCCTAGAATTAGCATGCTTTTGAAAATGATAGGGGGACTTTTAGGAAGCCTTGTCTAGATGTGTGAGAGTGCGGGATTGGTGGGTTGGACCTCATACGTTACATATATGAGCTTGGTATTGTGAGGGGTGGGGGTTTGGTCCTTAGAAAGCCATATTGAGCCTTAGACCATTCGATTGTGACCTGAGCCTACTTCCTACAAAAATTTTACCTTTTGAGATGACCCGGTTTAGGAGATTTAGTATGTAGTATTGATGTTCTTGTATATATATTGTTGAGTTTGATGTGTTATAAAAAAAAAAAAAAAAAAAAAAAAAGAGGAAAGAAAAGAAAAAAAGAAAAAATATGAGAAAAATACAAAAAGAAGTGATTGGTTGCAATAGTAGTTGAAAATGTTGAAGAAGTTGTGTATATATTTGATGGTTGCTTTGTTTAGTGGTAGAAATAAAAACCGGGTCAAATCAATTAGCTCTTTCATATGTATTCCACCATTTTCCTACCTTTACACCTAGCCTCGTTGCAACCCGCAAGTCCCTTTGATTCTAAAGCATGTTAGATATTTGTTAGGAGGAAACTTGATTTGTATACAAGCTTATTGTCGCGCGCACACACACACGCATTGAGTGGTTTAGCATTATGCTAATAATTCTTGTAACCGAGAGATTTTTGTGAGGGGTGTGTCTTGTGGTATGATTGGAAGTTAGTAAAATGACGACACATTTAGCTTGGTTTACATTGATCGCATCGCTTGAGTTGAAATTGATTTAATGAGTTGCTTGGGACAAGCAACGGGTAAGTGTGGGGATGTGACGGGTGGTCCGTTGGACAACCCTTAAATGGTTTAAAAAGATTAAAATTCCATGCTTTACTTGGTTATTTGCTTGAATTTAGTAACTACGAGTGTTCGTGTGTTTTACAGGTAAATCGTTTAATTCGGTTAAATTGGAACACGTAGGCTACGGTGCATTTATAAATGGACTTCAAGCACATGGGCTTTGACGGCAACAACATAAAGTCAACAGCTTCACATCATCAATTTTTATCATCTCACATATACAAGTTTGGATTGGGTCGACATCTTGGAAGTGGCGGCTGGGCTTTTGTTTTGGATCAAGCATGTGATTGTATTTGGGCAGCCATATGGGCCGAATAGGGAGGAATATTATAATAAAAACAACAATGTTGATGGCATAGGGGTGGACATGCAGACTTCGAGAATTTTAGGGGACTTTTGCAGCCAATTAAAGATTTTGGAGGTGAATATTGACATCATTCACATGACTATTTTTGGGTGGAGGTTTTGATTAATACGAAGAGAACATCATCATGGAAGGTGGGCTTGTCATACAAGCACATGGGGCGGCTTGGGAGTCCCACACGCATACAAGTGTAGCCGACATTATCATCAAGGAATTTGTGACACGAATATTGGGCCGCCACAAACATCACGTGCACATGGAGGAGATTGGCGGTTGTTGACTGGGCTCACGTGAACAGAAAACATCAAGAGATTGGCGGCAGACTTGAGGGTTTTATTGTTGGCAGAGGTATCACGTGAACAAAGAAAGAAAACTCAGGATGTTACCGTAATTTACGGTATGGACCGTAAATTACGGTGGACTTGAAAAAGGCCTGATCCTCACCGTAAATCAGTCTACCTGTACCATAACACTTATGTGTGTACCGTAATTTACGGTATGACCGTAAATTACGGTGGTGGCTGCGAGAAAACATGTAACTGCCTCATTAAGTCAGTTTTTATTGTGTCTTTTCAAATATTCTGATCATTGTCGGTTTGGAGAGCATCCTAGGGGCGATTTGGCTTGTTCTTGCTTGGTTTTGGACAATTCCTAACATTGGTTTGGTGTTTTCGATTTGGATGAACATGGAAACTTTTGTTATGATGTTGATTCGAGCCATGTGTGGCTAAACACTTTATGATTGTCCTAGATTGAAGGTTTGTTTGAGACATTTTGTATTTGATTTCCTAATTTCTAGAATAGCAATCCTTATCTTTATGGTTGGTTTGTTATGGTGTGTGATTCTTTGTTAGTAAGTTGTTAATTCTTATGTTAATCTAGTTTGAAACCATACGTTCTTGGTGCCGTTGGCAATCGAGATATCATGGGTATAATTAGGATTGGGTAAGGGTTGATTGATCATCGGGTAACAACCTCACGTTCTAGGAATCTGAGTACTTAGTTCCCTTTCATCACTGCAAGTAATCACACATGAGCTATGTCTATGTAGTTCTTTCTAGTGGAATGATAATATGAATGTCGAAACAAACCGGAAATCTAGGACGGTCATTTGTCTCTAATTTGCTTACAACCGAATTTTTCTCTTGCAATTTACTTAGTTTAATTTAGTCTAAAACCAATTCACTCACATAAACTCTCGAATCTTATTTCTTTTGCAATTTAGATTAATCTAGTTAGTTAGACATACATTGAAATAACACACATTCCACAAACTCCCTGTGTTCGATACCCACTTACCGCTATCTATATAGTTGTTATTGGGATTAAATTTGATTGTGACCGCGACATCACGTCAAGTTTCGAGTTCTAGTGATGAAGGAATTCTGTCCTCGTCATGAACTCAGGGCACTGGAAAGGGAATTCGACGGTCTTAAACAAGATAGCGGTGAGCATCGAGCCTACACAGACCGATATGAAGAACTAAGTCTGTTATGTCCAACCATGGTTACGCCTTTGGATAAGGCAATTAAAAAGTACATTAATGGCCTCCCTGACTCATTCAGGACATTGTTACTGGTAGCAACCCTACCACAATTAGACAGGCCATTGAGTTATCTGCTACCCTGACTGAATCTCAGATCAGGAAGGGTAAACTTTTCTGAAAAGGAGACAAGAAACCATCAGATGAGACAAAACCAAAGGATAAGCAGACTGAGTCCTCCAAGAAGTCAAAGAAGTGTAAGGCTTCCCAGAACTTCGCCGTGGTTACTCAAAACAATCAAGCTGTCCCTAATCAACCAGCTCAACCCCCTGCTAAAAAGCCATACAATGGAACTACACCTATGTGCAACCAATGTAATCTTCATCATCACGCTAATGTACAATGCCGTAAATGCCTAAATTGTGGACTTGTTGGTCATACAGCTAGGGTTTGCCGAGCTGCAACTACACAAAATCAAGTTGATAACAACCTTTCTCAAGCTCGTTTTCCACCAAGTTCTTGCTACAACTGTGGCGAGATGGGCCATTTCAGAAACAATTGCCCAAAGCTTGTTAATGCAAATCCAGCCCGTGGATGAGCATTCGACTAGCTGGAAGACGATGCTGCTTAGAAACAATTGAACTTTATGTTTTATTTCTTTTGTTATCCAAGACTATGAAACAATCATTTTGGTTTTTAAATAAATCTTTATTTGCATCACGATGACGAAAGCAAATGTGGTTAATGTATGGATTAACATACCCCTACGATACCGACACCAAGGAACCGTGTTCCTTGCAAGACAAACTACTCTCGTAGTTCTTCCATTTTTGTGATCGCTCGCGATCTCCAAGAAAATCCTATGTACTCGTTTCTTCTACGAAACAAAGTACAAGGTACAAGTTACAACTCTGAACAAATACCCAAAGTACCACTTTAAATCCTTAATTGGATACCTAAGGGTACTTCCGTAAAGTCCTTAATTGGTCTTACGCAATATACGTATCATATCTTCCTGGTTTCACGATATTTTACATAGCATATGATTTCAAAAGATTATACATGATTTCAAAATCATCTCACATGGTTCTAAAACATTTTATAAACATGTTTACCTAATATACCTAGTACATGATTTCAAAAACATTACATAAGGTTTCAAAAACATTAAACATATTTTCAAAGATCCCATGCATAATTTTCGAAGACAATCTGCTCATATGTTGATTTAGCATACGTAGTACGCGATTTTCTAGAACACTCTGCTTCGTATGTTGGCTTAGCATGCCTGGCACATTGATTTCAAGGATCCTTTTTGTTGCATATGTTGAATTAACATATCTAGCACCTTGATTTCATGTACATTTCACTTCGTATGTTGACTTAGAATACCTAGTACAAGGTTTCGAAACATTTCTCGCTACACGAATGCCAAATCCTTATAGGATCTTCCTATCTTCATAGTTAGATCCTTGTGGATGTTTAAAGCGCAAAATCAAAGTCCTCAATTGGATCCTTTGTGTGCTTTAATACGTATGTTACAATTCAATGAGGATAAAGCCAAATCCTTATAAGATCTTCCCATTTTCATAGTTAGATTCTTGAGGATGTTTAAAGTACTAATTGAACTCCTTGATTGGATTCCAGGTGTACTTTAAATGCATATGTACAAATCAATGACAAGTTAATAACAAGTGATAACCAAGTTGACAATTATGTGATTATGTGTTTATGTGTGATCCAAATGCTCGCTATCCAAATCCTTATAGAATCTTCCATGTCTTCATATGATGGATTATTAGGAGGATATCCAAATGTACTATCTTAAATCCTTATGGGCTTCTATGAAATAGTTAAGACCCTTGGATTTTAAAGTACTATTCCAAAGTTAAAGAGACCCTTTGGTGGTCTAGTCAAAGTTATCACAAAATGATACGTTTGATTCTATCCCCTACACATTATAAAATAATCTATGTGGACTGTGCAAGGAATTACGTAATTATGGATGCATACATAATTATGGAATTCAGTGCACAAAAACCACAACAAGTTTTGTCATGTGTTAATTTAAACAAGAAACAAAAGTTATCTATATTCATTTCCATTTCTGGTGAAGTATTCACTGAGGAAAAATGAACTAGCTACTCATTTTTCGCTTCTGAAAGAGATATCCACTGGGAAATGAATAATCTATTCGAGAACCGTATTCATTTTCGTTTCTGATGAAGTACCCACTGAGAAAAATGAACTATCCATTCATTTTCGCTTCTGAAGAAATATCCAATGAGGAAATGAATAAATTCATTTTCGTTTCTGATGAAGTATTCACTGAGGAGAATGAATTATCCATTCATTTTCTCTTCTGAAGAAATATCCACTTAGGAGAATGAATAAATTCAGTCCGTTTCTGGTGAAGTATCCACCGAGGAAAATGAATTATCCATTCATTTTCTCTTCTAAAGAAATATCCACTGAATAATCCCGTATTGATTTTTGTCATTTCCACTTCTGACGAAGTATCCACTGAGGAAAATGAATTATCCATTCATTTTTGCTTCTGAAGAAATATCCATCGGGGAAATGAATATTCTTTACGATAATCCTTCATTTCCACTTCTGACGAAGTATCCATTCAGGAAAATGAATTATCCATTCATTTTTGCTTCCGAAGAAATATCCATTGAGGAAATGAATAAGTTATTCAACAATCCTTCATTTCCACTTCTGACGAAGTATCCACTGAGGAAAATGAATTATCCATTCATTTTCACTTCCGAAGAAATATCCATCGAGGAAATAAATAACTTATTCAACAATCCTTCATTTCTACTTCTGACAAAGTATCCACTAAGGAAAATGAATTATCCATTCATTTTTGCTTTTGAAGAAATATCCATTTGAAATGAATAACCTATTCATCTTTCATTTCCATTTCTGACGAAGAATCCATTGGAGAAAATGAATCATCCATTCATTTTCGCTTCTGCAGAATATCCACTGGGGAAATGAAACACAAATCCTTACAAGATCTTTCTATCTTAATAGATAGACTCTTAAAGGATACTCATAGAACTATTGGTTGATTTGGTTTTACCATTAATCAAATCCCTCATCTCCACTTCCTGCTTTTATCGAGGGAGTATCCATTAGGAGATAAGCATCATAGGTATAACATCCCATTCCCACTTCCCGCATTACCTGAGGAAGCATCCACTGGGGAATGACAAAGTTATGCCTTACGTGGAGATCCTTGATGGCTTATTCTATACAAATAGATAACACCTTAGATTCCATGCAAGACAATTATTTAACACAACTATACAGACAGACTCCTACAAATAAATTTCGAGACGAAATTTCCTAAAGTAGGGGAGACTGTGACATCTGTGCCTCTACGACCATCATACAAATACAAATCCAATGAAATCCAGTTTTTCATTCTCGTGATTTGTACAATTACATGTGACATTTACACATATCAATTCTTGTTCGATTTCGAGCTCTTAGTCGCTTTCTGGAAAGTTATACGCAAACTGTTATGTAAACGTAATCAGTTTAACGCGACAAACACTCTGGAATAGTGACATAAGCTTAAAATACCTTAAATAACCTTTACATAAATTAGAAATAAGTTTTGAAGGGTTTAGTATGTCAAAAACAAGTTTATTCGATCACATGGACTATTTTGCGACAAACTGTGAAAGTCTGTCGATTCGTATAGCAATGTACACTCCGGAACATGATCATAAGCTAAACATACCCTAAATACCCTTTACACAGCTTACAAATAAGTTTTGAGGGGTTCAGTATATGAAAATACGCTTATTTGATCACAGGGGCTAAAAGCGTCAAAACTGTGAAAGTTGCATATACGTGCATATCTCGCGTTCTGACCATATCCGGACATCTAAAAATTTTTAAGTCACTAGAATATTGTATTTTAGTGATAGGAATGCAAAAATACCATTCGTCGCGCAATTTGGATCATTTTCGCGTCCGTTTGAGTTTCGTCGAAATTAACCGAACAATGCGATCGTACGATCAAACGAACCGACATCCATGACATTTTTGAGCATAATTCAAGTTAAATATACTTTACTCCATCATGAAGCTTAAAATGGGCTTGACGGGTGTTAGATGTGCCGAAACGCGACAAACCAAGCTCAGGGATTAAGCTGCCAAATTACAAAAGCGCCTTGTCTGCAGGTCCCATACGGACCATATGGGATATTGCTTACGGTCCGTAAGCCCTTGCCAGCACAACAGAATCCAGAATCTGCAAACCCAGCTGTTGCAACCTATTTTGATCATTGTTTTTGCATCTTGTGGGCTGGTTTGTGTGTTTATCAAGTTCCCCAATCAGTGTTTAACAAGTGTAGGGTCAAGATCATGCCTTGATCAACTCAATTACACATGTAAGGATCTTAAAGGCACTTGATTTCCTATAAGTAGCAAGAGTTTCAACACTTCAAACCTGCTCATTTGCTCTTTTCTTCTTCTTCTTCTTCTTCTTCTTCTTCTTCTTCTTCTTCTCTATTGGGGCTACCACACTTGATTGGAGCCCTCAAATCTGAGTATTCTTAGTCTTCTTTTCAAGCATTGGACTCTTGTAAGTGTTCCTTCATGCTTGTCTTTTTATTTTAAGCAAGAAAGTCAAACAGTGTTTGAGTATCAGCTTTGACCATGATTTGGTCAAGACAAAGTTCGTTTATACTTTGCAACGTGAGCGTAATCACGATGGTTATAGGCCCTTGTGACTATATCTACTGATTACCACATTGATTCGTCGAAGTGACAAGTCAAAGTTTCGGTCAAAATGCACGATTATGTGCATTTTGCGACAAAACTATTTTTGTTTATCAAAACACTTTGTTTTGATATCAAAACAGTTTTCTAACTTAGTTAAACATGTTTTAACATGTTTAAATCGTCACTTTTAGTTTAGTGTTTGTATAGGGTCGTAAGTCAAGCGGTCTAAACAACCGCTTTGACTTTTGAACCCGACCTGTTTGGTCGATCATTAGGATCCGACCAAACATATTTGTGACCATAGTTGTATAGTAAATAACCTTCCAAGGTTATACGTTATGGTCACTTAGTTTAATTAGTTGTTAAGATAGGTATTTTATATGCCTTAGGAAAATGACCAAAATGCCCTTTTCATGCATAATTTGAATTTAAGCATATGGACACTTAAACTGATTATGCAATGTTATTAAACATGTTAAGGCATATAATACTTGTCATAGGACTAGTTAGGCTATCCGAATGCGCTTTTGCGCAAATGACGCGTTAAAGTAGCGTAGACTACCTTAACGGGTCATAAGCACTTAGGATAGGTTTCAATTCAGAATGTAGGCTTTGTTAAACCATATCACATGAGCTCCAATACTCGTTTGGATTACAAGACCTCATTCTACCCGATCTCCCGATTTAGGTATCAATTTATTAACATAGCGATCCGATACTAGGTGCCACTTGATTCTTTGATTGCCCGAGCTAGTTAGCTCGCTAAATCGAGGATACCTTGCAATCTCAAGTGAGTACATAGTTCCCCTATTTTACTGCTTTCAATTGTTTTGGGTGATTCATATTTGCTAAACGATTTCGATGTTTTCAAAAACAAATGCGATGGTTTATATTAAACACAACGATTTCAATAATGTGAACGAACTTGTTGGTGCGTTAGTACATAACACGAATGACATTCATTAACAATGATCAAGCCGACCAGTAGTATGTTATGGGACCATAAGATCTGACAAATCCCATTATCGGACTATCACCATGGTTATGGGGGTAATGTGGGTAACGACAGAACCTGATGAATGTTAACTAACCCTTTGGTGGTTTGTTAATACGATTGAATGATGGACGAGTCACACAGGTTTGAATGTGTTCAACGAAACGACCAAAAGTTAGCTTTCTCAATTAAAACAAGAACGATTTGAACGATTGGAATGATTTGAACTATTTTAACTATGTGAACGATTTGAACGATTGGAACGATTTGAACTAATTGAACTATGTGAACTATATGAATGATTTGAACGATTGGAAGGATTTGAACTATTTGAATGACTTGAACGATCGGTTTATGGTAAGTGATTAGGTAACGAGGCGGGTGTAATGTGATAAAAGCATGGTGGATACGCCGCTGGTACTTAACAAGGCGGGTGTAATGTGATAAAAGCATGGTGGATACGCCACTGGTACTACCTATATATAAGTGCTTTTAACACATTACACGTCGTAGCGTTATCTAGATCACTTGGACGAATGTTTTCAAAACGAGGTTACACTATAAGGTTTACTTAAAGATATAAACCATACAGTGTATACTTTCAAAGCCGATTTACTATTTGGTTTACAAAGACAAATGTTTTCAGTCAAGATTCATGGCTACAATGGTTTTGGCTTTTACATATATCAACTTGTAAATTTGATAAAACATATTGCAATATCAAACACTTTCAAATTTCTAGGTACATAATCGACAACTCTCGTAGTTGGACGAGGTATTGCAACATGGATTCAAAGCCATGAATTTGACGCACTCACAAAACCTATGTACTCGCCGACATTTTTATGCTTACTTATTTTCACATATGTTTCTGGTTCTACTATGTGGTGATTGTTGATTGCTTGCTACACATAGGATGGACGCAGGCTTTAGTGACTTAAAATTTGAAAGACAATTGTTGTAGTTATTCGCTTTGTTTCAAAACAATGAGATAATTAATGAAATAAAACATATCTTCAATCCATGTGTTGTGAAACAATGATTCTGTTACGACACTCCCCGACGTTTCTGCCGCGGTTTGTTGTTTTAACGCGATCGGGGTATGACATTCTATTCCAAGATCGATCTGAGATCGGGCTACCATCAGCTGAGAGTCCAAGACGAGGACATCTCTAAGACTGCCTTCAGAACTAGCTAAGGTCATTACGAGTTTCTAGTTATGCCATTTGGAATGACCAACGCACCTGCGGTTTTCATGGATCTCATGAACCGAGTGTGCAAACCCTACCTTGACAAATTCGTAATAGTATTCATCGATGACATCCTGATCTACTCCAAGAATCAAGAGGAACACAAGCAACATATGCGTCTTATTCTAGAACTTCTCCGAAATGAACAACTCTATTACTTGGTAGATTCATGGCATGTTAGATGAATAAAATGTGTGTTAGGAATTCTGATTTATGCCATCTTTTGATCAAAATAGTGATTGAGAATTTTTCCAAAATTGCTAAACCACATTGGTTTGGAGGCATTCAAATAACAAAAGAAAGCAACAGAGAGTTCTAATATCATACCAAAGTTAAACAGTTTCGTGTCAATTTAACATTCAAAATCACTTCACATAACCTCAATTACATTAATCATGACTTAAATCCATAAAGGCAATCCTCTTAAACATCCCAATTTTCTAACAGAACAATAAACTCATTGTTCTCAGTAACCCTAAAATCAACAACATTTCAAATTCAGCTTCTTAATAACCTAATAACAATTAACAACCTTCATTCACAATCATAAAACATAATTATGTAAAAACAATGGAAACTATACTCACAAGCTTAATTGCAATTTCTTCATTCGTCTGAACATTAGTACCTGCAACACAAAACAATGAATATCAACCAAAAAACACAAATTAAACAAGATTAACCAACGACACCGTAGATTTTGGAACATTTGCACAAATAAAAAGACGTAGAAAATGATAATATGAGAAATTGAGGAAGAATAGAAAGACAGACAGACATAGATAGAGTAGATTCATTTTCTTTAATGAATCTGATGATAGAAACCCATATTGATGATTGAAGATGATAGAAACCCATATTGATGATTGAAGATGATAGAAACCCATATTGATTATTCTAGAAACCTTATATCTACAAAATCGCCTAAAGAGAGTAAAGCATGGGTTGCAATGCGATTTGAAAAGTGAGGAGTTGAGCGCATCCATTCTGAAAATACCTAGCTTTTGAAATTTGAAATCCCCCCAATGCATATAAGTTAAATCCCTTAATAGATATTATATTTAATTTAATTTAATTTAATTTTTTTTAAAAGAGAGTGATGTAATAATTCGATAAGAAAAGCATTGTTGGCATAACATAGGATCAACACATAAGCAAAAACGATGTCATACTCTAGTCTCCTTTAATAGAAAGGAGAGATTTAATCTGAATATGTTAATAACCAGATTAGGATGCTATGTTTATTAAACATTATTATAAAATAAAAAATATATTTTTTACTAAACCATCCTTTTATTAATACTAATCTAAAAAACATAATAAGTTGACTGTACTATTATTAAACCTTTTTAACTTTTTGGATTTGTAACACTTATAAATTAAAATATTATTCAATTCAAGTTTTTTATAATTAATTCGTGTAATACACGGGTTTATAAACCAGTTAATGTATATAGGCTCCTTTGGATTTTGATTAGGCATTAGTTAGTTGTTTTACCCAAGTGTATGTATAGACATGTTACTAAACTTATTAGTTTATTAATTTATTTATTTATTTTAAGGGTTAATTTAATAGTGTGAAATAGTTTCGTGAAATGCAGATATTTTCGAGAAAGAAGGAAGAAGCATAATAAAAAATAGTGTGAAATAGTTTCGTTAAATATAGATATTAGATTAGTTTTAGTTGGTTTTAATAAAAATCAATGGAGTTATAGCGTTGTATGATCTCTTTCAATGTATTTTTATCTCATGAGAATGTAAAAAAAAAAAAGCTTTTATTCAAATCAGTTAATTTTGTATGTGTAATTTTACTTTCCACGTTTTTTTTCACAGAATAGCGGTATGCCCTTTTCGTAAGCACTTCTGGGCTTTTAGAAATGAGATGATGCCTACAACAGCACCACTCCTTTCACCTTGAACGATAAGAGGTTCGTCGATGGAACGAGGAATGCGGACCATTTTCTCTTGGTAGAGTATCTCTGCTCAGTGTTGGGATAACGAATCCATCCCGATGACGTCGAAGCTTCCAAGAACGATGGGAAAGAGATTGATGAGGAAAGTTTGACCAGATAGCACAAGCTTACAATTATTGATGACGTGTAAGGCCTTGATGTTTCTACCATTGGCTAATTCGACGAGGTGCTTAGTGTCTAAAGTAGTTGGTGTAGGCTTAAGCATCTTACTAACACGTACGGATACATAACTAGCATCGGCTCCAGAATCAAAAGGTACGGAAACAAAATGATCATCAAGTAGGAACTTACCCGTCACGACGTTGGGATCGTTCTTTGCTTCACCAGTGCCTATCACAATTGCTCTTCCTCTCGCTAACTTTCTGAAAACATTACCAAAACGTTAAAATACGCATATTTCAAAGTACATGAAAATGGGTTGTTCAAGGGTGAACTTTGTGTGTTATGATATGATTTGTGGATATGAGTATGTGTAATGTTATATGTTAAGTGTTGACATGATAGTGGGAATTAAGACTATGCATGTATACTTGTACGGTTAAAACGGTATAAGCATGGGTCATGGGATGCATACGTACACAACTCATGAGAAGCTTATAGATTAATTTAATGTTACACATAAAAAATTAACAGATTCAAATAAACGTTTTTTTTTTTTTACCGATAAAAAAAATACTTGGTTGATTATTCATTTGTACATACAGTTTATGGAAACAGGCCGTTAACTGGCCTGTTCTGGGTAGATGGATTGTGCAAATGTAATTACATGGAGTTTGGAGATGTCATATCCTTTGATGCCACATTCAAAACCAACAAGTGTCAGGAGAAGCAGTAGTATTGTCGATACATATAAGATATCACAGCTTTGTGATAGTCTAAAGTGTCAGAATGGTTAATCTTCAAGCAGAGGAATTATTTTTCAGACTAACCACTGGGGTATGATAATGTTTTTTTATTAAGTTGCTACCGGAACTAGCGGAGAAGACTATACATCTGTTTTTTGTGACTGAAGAGGAAGAATGTGAATCTAATTGTGGAAGAATGTTTCTGAGATCTGAATGTGTTACCAGATGATTTGTTATCCGATGAAGATTTGCTGATTGTGGAGATTACCGTTTACACTGATCAATCATTCAGGAGGATGCTTAAAGGTGATTACGGAAAACAGGATTTCAGATTTTCATGGGTATTTATAGATTTGAAGTTTACCGATGTGGTAATTCGAAATTTCTATCATTTGCCGGTTGGGTTTTTTAACATCAAAGGATCCAGCAGGCGGAATGCGCTAAAACAGAACGCGGAGGTGGTTAAATTCGAAACAGAGATGCTGCATTGATTAGTTTCAAGTTGGTGATTATTTGTGAAGATTGCAGTACAGCAAATCAGAGAAGGTCGGGAATCGTGCAAACAAAGACTTTAAGATTCATTTCAGGGGGAATTTGTGCATAATGAAGATAATGCAAGCCCGAATCATCAATCAATAGGGAATCAATTGAAGATTTCAAAATGTCTGATTAAAGCTGAAGAATATTCAAAATATGGCTCTCATTTTCAAAGATCAAGATTCGATAGTGACGGCCAAGGGGGAATTTATTGGTACATATTTTTGTATGTCCGTCACTACGCGAATAGGCTAGATAGAGTGTGTGTTGAATATTGTATAGATTAATATGAAAAAGGGTTGAAACGTATGTGTTGAAGCCCTTTCGCACGAAAGAGTCTTTCGTGCAAAAGGAGCCATCTACCCTTTTGTACAAGAGGAGCCTCTCGTCCCAATGGTTTCGTGCGACAGGCACCAGCCTATTGTCACACCCGCTCATAGCGGAAGCGCGAGGTGTGATCTGTATGGTTTTCATTGCATAAATATCGATGTACATGAACAAACTATATGAATAAACATACTCCATTGCCATTACATAATTGTTTTCAAAAGATTACATCACCAGTTTAGTGTTTCAGTTACAAACCATTAACATAAAAGTAAAGTGTTATTGTTTCATACATCAAAATGAAATTAAACTACTAAGGTTTAAACCATAATATTTCCGCAAAGAGGCGGAATATAACAGTTAAACCCTCCAAAAGATGGCATGGAGTTTCGATACTTGTTATCTTGTTTGAGAATTCCGTCATGGTCCACTAATTCCCTGAAATACATGTTAAGTTTGGAAAACATCAACAAAAGTTGGCGAATTCATGCAGTTTAGTTGTAAAATGTCACACCCCTTTCTGCGGCGGAAGCACGAGGTGTGATCATGAAAGGTTCTCATTGCATACGAAGAGTAAACATACTACATGCTCAAAAGTAACTTCAAAACATTACATTACTGAAAACATATGTCAAGTGTTTACAACACGAGATAGCATATTGTCTTAAAAGTCACAACTTTATTTAACGATAAACAAAGCGACATCCACAAGCATGAGTAAGACCACGCGCACATCCATCCTAGTTACCTGAAATACATGTTAGTTTTGGAAAAAACGTCAACATAATGTTGGTGTGAATTCAAGCAGTTTTTGTATTTCACGTTTGTATATTTTGTATGAAAACATAGTTTGTGTCATGTATAAATCAAGTTTTCATATATAAATCAAGTATCCATGTGTACACCACGTACTCATGTATAATTCAAGTTTTTCTTGAGTACCCCACGTACTCCAGTATAATTCCCGTTTTCTTGAGTACCCCACGTACTCAAGTATATTAATCAAGTTTTAGTATGGTATGAATTTTATGTAAATAAAGTATTCCTGTAAGTATCAGGATTTGTTAATGGGTTGCAAGGCCATTAACATGTGACACGCCATAGGAAGTCACCAAACCTTAGGCATTTTCTAGTTGGCATATTCTGAGACACAAAAGCACTACTCGATACTCGCCCTCACCGAGAGTGTGGCTGCCCGGCACCCGTTAGATCTAACCTTTTGTTCTGCGGTCTAGGTATATTGTTGATTAATGGTGCTTATGTACCCTATTCGTGACACGATTTCTCGTATCATTTCTCATAACGCATCATACTTGGTACTCGTCCTCACCAAGTGCGCTTCTTGTATTCTTATATCTCATCACACTTGGTACTCGTCCTCACCAAGTGTGCTTCTTGTTATCATACCATTTGTATACATAGTAATATTTGTGACATGTATTTCACCCCCGAAGTTATAAAACTGAAAACCGTTAAAGAAAAGGGGGAGCATGAACTCACAACTTTGTGTTCCTTGCGTCGTAAACTTCACCGGATTTGCTTAATTAACGCCGTGACCTATACGCGTTTTCTTAACGTTAGTCACTAGACTTGTATCGCTCAAGTACAGTCACTCTCTTTTATGTATTTGTTTTGTTGTGTTAAAAATATTTTATATTTTTAACTAAGTATCTTACTTATATTATTTTCTCAAAATTTAATATAAGTATCTCGTGTTTTGCACTTTGCACCCGAATTATGTATCTTGTTTGTTGCATGTGTATTTTTGTGTTTATACTTCTCATGAGTATTTAGTGTATTTTTAAGTCTTAATACACTAGCACGTATAACACATACTATATACACTTAGCACAAAAGTTGGTGATGAAATAATATATATTTTTCTCAAAAATATATACATACTTAATATCCATTTTTATTCTTGAAGAAATCCTCATTTCTTATCACCAAAAATTAGGGAAACCTTTGTAATATTTTTAGATACATTTTTAGGGAATAAGTTCTCAAAAACTTATATTTTTCTAAGTGTCAAAATTTATAAAAATTTTGACAGAGTTTCCCCTAAAAATGGAGGTTTCCCATGTCTTCAAAACATGTGTTTATTTTCTTTTAAATCAACAACAATCTCAACAACACAATCTTTAATTACCAAACTTGTCAAAACAAGTATATACCACAAACTTATGAACTTGAAAGTTTGTAAAAATATGTAGTAACTTACTAGCAGATTTAGTAGGTTTTGTTATCTTTAAAAATAAAATTAGTTTCTTAAAAACTTTATTTTTAAAGAACATGAAGTTTCACAACTTCTAGTCAAGATTTACAAAACATTTCTTTGTTAAAATTTTCTTGTTACACAAGTGTTTACACACTTGTTTATTTGCCAAAAATACTTCTAGTTCATAAAATATCCGGGTTTTAACGAGACTTGCATCTTTCACTTGGTCTTTCCGAAAAACCACTTGTAAATCTTTAGATCTACATGTTTAGAACCTTATTTTATAAGAAAAATTATGTTTATTCAAGTTCAAGTTCATGGTGGATGGTCTCATCATCTTTCTCATTTAAAGCACTAACATAATACTAGTTCATGTTCTTGAACATGATCTAGTATGTCTTGATGATGATCCATCCTACTTTTATTAACAAACAACATCAAATAATAACAACCATACAAGACTCACATGATTTACACACATATCTACTCTTTATCCAACTAGTTTATCTTTCTTTCAAGACTTTTAGTTTTGATCTTGTGTGTTCTTGAGTTTTAACCGTTAAATCACCTATTAACCACTTTAAACAAGAACAAGAGGATGTTTAGAGGCACTTACTACTAGCTCGAGGCTAGGGAAGAAACAAGGCGTAAACTAGGTGGATAAAAGAAATCTAGAGAGGTTCTTGAGCTTCCGAGTGCACCGAGCTTGTTTGTAGGACACCTTACACCTTTGTATGTATGAGAAATGGCTAGATCAAGACTTGATGGTGATGATGGTGTGCTAGTGTTCTCGGCCGAACACTCAAGAGAAGGGAGAAGAGAGAGTTTGTTTGGTTGAGGGTGTTTGATGAAATGAGATGTCTAACTCTCATGTAACTTTATAATCCAAGTCTTAACAATAACCACCATGTAAAGTGTTCACTAGATTTCCAACATAGGTGATTATTTTAATCAAAGAAAGACAAGGGGTGTCCCAGCCCTTGCAACCGTCAAAGATGTCACACCCCGACCACGTAGAACATCAAATCGTGGCGGAAACGTCGGGGAGTGTTGTAACAGAATTATTGTTTCACAACCATGGCATACAAAGTTATATTTTATTTATCAAACAAGAGTGTTACATTATCTCAAAACAGGAAATAAAGAGTTCAGAACATAATTAAACTAGTTCTATCTTTATTTTATATCTCTAAGGCACAGGTCCGCCCTAGTGTCACGATCATCATCCTATGCAAAAGCTCCTGAAAACACATGTGAAAATAGGTACGTCAGCATAAAAATGCCTGTGAGATACATAGGTTTTGTGAAAATAGGATTCATGACTTAAGTTTAAGAAAATGTTTAATAAAATTTAGTCATGAACCTTGTAAGTTGTTTTGTTTTGTAAATCATTTAAAAAGCGATAAGATCAGATGATATGTATACATAAAAGAATAATACATGGTTAAATGAATAACCAAGTAAAATGAGTTGTATAAAATAAGTTGTTTGTAAAGCAATGTCTTGTGAAAGATATGTTATTTGTATAAAATGTTATATGTCTAAATTGAAATGATTCAAATAACGCTACAATATGTAATACCATACAAACACTTATATATAGGAAGTACCAGCGGCATATCCACCATGCTTGTATCATATTACACACGCCTCGTTACTTAAATCACTTAAACAAACCACCAATGTATAAAGTCCATGTTTAAACCAATTGTCAAAAAGTCCTTGTATAAGCCATGTCAAATGTTAAAAAGTCCAAATGTAGTCAAGTAATGTGTAACAAATGTTATGTATTGTAAGTAAAGTATTGTCACATAAACCAAATGTAGAAATGTACAAAACAATGTATTTTGAATATATCAAAAAGTTATGTTTTGCAAAGTAAATGCATGTTTTATTGATACAAACATTTATGTGGTAAGTTAACGCATACATTCAAGCCTTGAGACTGTCGGATAACCCTAAGTCAAGGTTATCAAAAGAAATGTTTTCGGATTCAGTCATTCCTTACATCCAAACAAACCCGGGATGTCAGGAATGGGATTTGTCAAGTCCTATGGTACCAGTACTTACTACCGAGCGGCGTAGCTAATGTTAATGAACGTATATAAGTCCCGTTTGTGCAAACCAAATGTCATAGCAAATGTGAACATGTTATATGAAAACAATGTACTAAGTATGCTAAGTTAACATACGAAGCAGAAAAGTCGTGTAAATCAATGTGCTAGCATGCTATCAGTCAACATACATAGCAGAAATGTAAAGTAAAACAATGTACTAAGTATGCTCACAATGGACATACATAGCATGAAATGTAATGTAAAACGATGTACTAAGTATGCACACAATGGACATACATAGCATAAAATGTAATGAAATCATGTACTATAATGTACTAATGAACATAACAAGCATATGATATGAAAGCATGAAAGGCACGAAAGTAACAAGTAGGCACATGTGTTTCACCCAAAAATGTTTGGAAAACAGTAAAAGAGGGGTCTATGTACTCACTTGAGATTGCTTAGTAGTCCTTGAGTAACAACCAAACAATGCTAGAGATCACGGATATCAAACGGCACCTAATATAGGTAACTATGTTAATATACCGGACCTAAATCGGGGGATTGGATAGAATGAGGGTTCGTAAACCAAACGAGTTTGGAGACTCGGGTAATATGGTTTAACAAAGCCCACATACTAAAATGAAACCTAACCTAAGTGCTTACGACCCGTTTAGGTAGCTTATGCTACTTTAACGCGCCGTTCGCGTGAAACGCGTTCGGAATGCCTAACTAGTCCTATGATAAGTAAAATAGGCCTTAACATGTCCAATATTGTTACCAAATCAGTTTAGATACCAAAAGTTATGTTACATATGCTTAAAATGAATTTTGGCGTAAAAAGGGCATTTTGGTAATTTACCTAAGGCATATATACTACCTATCATACAACTACTCAAACGATGTGACCATAAGGTATAACCTCGGAAGGTTATTCCCTATACAACTATGGTCACCTAGTGTGTTTGGTCGGATCCTAATGATCGACCAAACGGGTTGGGTTCGAAAGTATAAGCGATTGTTTAGATCGCTTACCTTACGACCCTATATAAGCACTAAACTAAAAGTGACGAGCTAAGCATGTTAAAAAATGCTTAACTAAGTTTAGAAAACAGGTTTGGTATCAAAACAAACGGTTTTGATACCTATGAGTAGTTTGGTTACAAAATACGCAAGAATGCGCATTTTGGCCGAAACTACGACTCCTCACTGAGCCTAGATAACGTGGTAATCAGTAGGTATGGTCACTAGGGACTATAACCATCGTGATTACGTTCACGTTATGAAGTTCAAACGAACTTTGCATTGACCATAAGCTGGTCAATGCAGAAAGTCAAATAAAGTTTGACTTTTAACGCTAAAAGTATAAAAAGAACGAAGGAACACTTACAAAGGGTCCCCGCAAGTTTATCTTGATCCAAGTAGCTCAGGTATGAAGTAATGGCTTCAACTTAGAGCTTTTAGATCAGATTTTGTGGGTTTTGAGTTGTGATGGGTTGGGTATTTATAGTAAATGGACAACCGTTAGGATCGTTTATCGAATAACGTGCTTCAATCTCATCCTTACACTTGTTGCAACCCTTAGTACCCAAATTTGGCCCCCCATGATCAGGTAATGACAAGTGGCATTGGCCTTTGGAGTGTTTAGTAGCTATTAACAATTGATTAAACAACTTTTGCTGATCTTAAAGGGCCTCGCGTGACGCCTAGGGGTCTAGGTGTCACGCCTAGGTCCTTCTGATCATCAAATAGTTTCCAAAGTTTCCATTTCAGTCCCCGTTGTGTATTAAGGCCATTTCCGACATGTTTAAGGCTCGTTAAGTCAACTTTAAGGCCCTAAAATGATTCCTAAACATTGTGGACATGAAACATGCTCAAAAATATCCCGGATGTCGGTTTGTTTGGTCGTACGATCGCGATGTTCGCTTAATTACGACGACATGCGCATAAGCGCGAAAAACGATTCAAATTGCGTGACGAAAGGGTTTTTCTCGTGCCAAACACTAAAATAAAATATTTTAGTGCTTACATAAATTTTTGGATGTCCGGATGTATTCAGAACGTAAGTTATGCGCGAAAATGCAAACTTGTGCACTTTTTGACACTTTTAGTCCCTGAATGAGCCAAAAGTTTATTTTAGCACACTGAACCCCTCAAAGCCTATTTCTAAGCTATGTAAAGGATATTTATGGTATGTTTAACTTATGGTCATGTTCCGGAATGTCTGTTATAGTTCAAATTGGCATACTTTCGCAGTTTGTCAAATTTAGTCCCTGTAGGCGAATTAACTTATTTTTGCCATACCAAAGCCATCAAAACTTATTTCTAAGTTATGTGAAGGTTATTTAAGGTATGTTAAGTATATGTTGATGTTCCGTAGTATTTTTCGCATTAAACTGACTACGTTTACGCACCAGTTTGCGTATAAATCTCCAGAAAGCGATATAGAGTTTGAAATTGAACAAAAGTCAAAACATGAAAAATGTAAAACATAAACAAACAAACATTTGGATCAAATAACATTGTTTTATTGATAATTGAACTGTTCACAATGATTACAAGCACAGATGTTACAAAAGAGAGGGGGGGTCTTGGTTACATTTCAACTCCAAGTTACACCACCTAGTTACAAGCTAAGCATTAGAATTAGGTGTTTAAGTATGTTAAGTAATATATAGTGTGTTAGGGTGTTCGGGGACCCAAACTAGCTTAGAAAAATAAAAACAATGCTTCTAGCATTATTTTGGTGTTCCGGGTATTATCCGGTTGTTCGGTTAGGTACCGGTTCGTTAAAGTGCTAAATTACACTTTTTAGTGTCTTTTAAGTACCTTTTTGTAGCACCTTCGATTCCCGACACTTAGGGAAGTATTCTGGATTATAAAATGACATTTCTGCATGATAATTATGTTGTTAAAAGCTGATTAGAGCTGAATTATATAAAATTCTGCACTCAATGTGCGTTTCGGGTGCTTTTTTTTAGTGCTTATTTTTGCTTCCGCAAGGTATATATGTAAACCCTTGTATGTATTCTTGGGTTTTAACGTATTCTTGTCGTTGGACCTACACCTAGGCTCCAATTTTAATGCCTGACTGCTTTCTGCAGTTCTGTTGACACAGAGTGTCTTACCGGTGAGTTTACTAGTATTACTGACGCAACGCTCTCGTTTATGTATAAAGCAATATTTTGTAGTATACAACGTGCATGAATTCACTTGTTTAGTATGTGTTCAGACATTGCTGATAATTAAGCACATAATTGCAGTCATTAACTAATAGTTAAAGTGTACGGAAATTACCGGTTTGTGCCAGTTGTCACAGTCTCCCCCCGTTAAAAGAATTTTGTCCCGAAATTCAGGCTGAGCTAACTCTCGCAGGAGTCTTCTTGAATAGGTGGGGATACTTTTCTTTGAAGTGGTCTTCACGTTCCCACGTATACTCGGGTCCGTGTTTAGAGCTCCAACGTACTTTGACAAGTTTCACACTGCTCCTCCTGGTCTTGTTGACTTTCCAGTCGGTAACCTCAACAGGTTGTTCTGTAAATCGGAGGGCGTCATCAATATGCACTTCATCCATTGGGATGATCACGTTTTCTTGTGTTGGACTCTTCTTGAGATTGGACACATGGAACGTATCCTGTACTCCATTAAGTTCTTCCGGCAATTCCAATTTGTATGCCATGGTACCAATTCTTTCCAATATTCTGAATGGTCCGATGTATCGTGGATTCAGCTTCCCATGTTTTTCGAATCTGACTACGCCCTTCCAAGGTGAGACCTTCAACAAAACTTTGTCTCCAACCTCGAACTGTAACGGTTTTCGTTTTTGATCAGCGTAGGTCTTTTGTCGATCTCGGGCCGCCTTAATGCGCTCTCGGATCTGCATGATCTTGTCGGTTGTCTCTTGTACTAGTTCAGGACCAACCATACGTTTATCTCCAACATCTGCCCAACATAAGGGCGATCGGCACTTGCGGCCATACAGAGCTTCGAACGGCGCGGCCTTTATGCTTGTATGATAACTGTTATTGTAGGAGAACTCAACTAAAGGTAGATGAGTATCCCAGCTGCCGCCTAGATCCATGACACATGCGCGAAGCATATCTTCTAACGTTTGTATAGTCCATTCGCTCTGGCCGTCTGTTTGCGGATGGAATGCCGTGCTTAGATCTAACTGAGATCCAAAGGCTTCCTGAAATGATTGCCAGATTCTTGAGACAAAGCGTCCATCTCTGTCTGAAATAATTGAGATTGGCACTCCATGACGTGCCACAATTTCCCTTAAGTATATCTCTGCAAGCTTTCCAGTGCTATCTTTTTCTCGGATCGGTAGGAAATGCGCAGACTTCGTTAACCGATCGACTATCACCCATATCATATCGTGCCCTCTCGGGGTCTTGGGTAATTTTGTTATGAAGTCCATCGAGATTTGTTCCCACTTCCACTAGGGAATCTCTGGTTGTTGTAGGAGGCCGGACGGTTTCTAATATTCAGCCTTAACCTTAGCACAGGTTAGGCATTTTCCAACATAGACAGCAACGTCGCTTTTGAGTCTCGGCCACCAGTAGTACTCTTTCAAGTCTTGATACATTTTGTCCGATCCTGGATGGATCGAATATCTCGATTTGTGCGCTTCGTCAAGAATGACTTCTCGTATGCCACCATAGAGTGGAACCCAAATACGCTTCTTGAAGTATAAGGCTCCCTCTTCATTTGGCACCATGTATTTCAACATACCCCGGAGGTATTCAGTCTTACGGTTCTCTCCTTTAAGAGCTTCTTGTTGTGCATCACAAATGCATGCAGTGAGGTTCGTTCGAATATTCATTTCCAATGCTCGAACCCTTAGGGTCTTAACCCTTTCTTTTCGGCTCAACGCGTCCGCTACAACGTTTGCCTTTCCGGGATGGTACTTAATCTCACAGTCATAATCGTTCAGCAGCTCGACCCAATGTCGCTGTCGCAAGTTTAATTCTTTCTGATCGAATATGTGTTGTAGGATTTTGTGATCTGTGAAGATTGTACATCGAGTACCATATAGATAGTGTCGCCAGATCTTCAAGGTGAATACCACTGTGCCCAGCTCCAGGTCGTGAGTGGTATAGTTTCTCTTATGAACCTTCAATTGTCTTGAAGCGTAAGCGATGACTTTTTGGCGCTGCATGAGCAAGCAACCCAAGCCTTGTCGTGAGGCGTCGCAGTATACCACGAAGTCTTCAGTGCCTTCGGGTAATGATAGTATCGGTGCATCGCATAGCTTGTTCTTAAGTAGCTGAAAGGCTTCTTCCTGTTTGTAACCCCAGTCGTATTTCTTGTCTTTTTTAGTAAGGGTCGTTAGCGGTTGAGCTATCTTTGAGAAATTCTCGATGAATCGCCGATAATAGCCCGCTAAGCCCAAAAATTGTCGAACTTCAGTTGGTGTCTTGGGAGCTTCCCAATTCTTTATTGCTTCTATCTTGGACGGGTCTACATGAATGCCCTTCTCATTCACAACGTGACCAAGAAATTGTACTTCGCGAATCCAGAATTCGCATTTTGAGAACTTTGCATAAAGCTTCTCTTTCTTCAGTAATTCCAAGATGGTTCTGAGATGTTGCTCGTGTTCTTCTTTCGTTCGCGAGTAAATCAGGATATCATCGATAAATACAATCACGAATTTATCGAGGTGTGGTTTGCATACGCGGTTCATCAGATCCATAAAGACCGCTGGTGCATTCGTCAGCCCGAATGGCATCACAAGAAATTCGTAGTGCCCATAGCGTGTTCTGAATGCAGTCTTTGGTACGCTTTCCTCTTGGATTCTCAGCTGATGGTATCCAGATCGAAGGTCGATCTTGGAATAGTAGCTTGATCCTTGCAGTTGATAAAATAAGTCATCAATCCTCGGTAGCGGGTACCGATTCTTGATAGTGAGCTTGTTCAGTTCCCTGTAATCGACACACATCCGCAGTGTTCCATCCTTCTTCTTCACGAATAATACTGGAGCTCCCCAGGGAGAGAAGCTTGGCCTTATAAATCCTTTATCCAACAACTCCTGAAGTTGTGTAGACAATTCTTGCATTTCGGATGGTGCAAGCCGATAGGGTGCCTTGGCTACAGGAGCGGCTCCTGGAACTAAGTCTATATGGAATTCGACTTGTCGTTGCGGAGGTAGTCCTAGCAGATCTTCAGGGAACACATCAGGAAATTCCTTCACCATAGGAATGTCTTCGAGTTTTGGCTCCGCAGCCTTCTTATCTACAACGTGTGCTAGGAAGGCAACACATCCTTTCCTTAAGCACTTTTGTGCCTTTATACAACTGATGATTCGAAGAGGCGCGTCTCGTTTTTCTCCATGCACAATGAGAGTTTCATCATTCGCCAGAGGGATGCGAATGATTTTCTCATGACATACAACTTCAGCTTTGTTCTTGGACAGCCAGTCCATTCCGACCACTACATCGAAGCAACCCAATTGAATAGGTAAGAGGTCGATGCTAAATCTTCGTTCACCAAGTTCTAGTGTGCAGCCTCTAACAACTTCGCCCGATTCAACAAGTTTACCATTGGCTAGTTCTATGGAATAAGGAATTTCTAATCTACTAGATTCTATTCCAAGCATGCGTTTAAATTCCACAGACATGAAGCTATAATCGGCGCCAGTGTCAAATAATATGGATGCAAAGTGATTGTTAATGATAAACGTACCGGTGACCACATTAGGGTCCTCGCGTGCGTTCATTGATCCAATCACAAATGCTCGAGCCTGAGCATTGTTTCCCTCTGGGCAGTCCTTCATGAAATGATCATTGCTTCCACATCTGAAGCATCCTTGGTTCCGCCCCTTCCCGTTACCATTCTTGTTACCAACGCCATTTCCATTCCGGTTCTTTCCTTTTCCCCAACAGTCTCCTGCTTGATGACCCAACCTACCACATTTGTCACATTTTGGAATGCGACAAGCTCCTTCATGATGAAACTTACATTTTTGGCATTTAGGCATGGCACCTTGGTATCCTTTGTTGCAAGGGTTTTCGTCTCCTGAGGCGGGTTAGCGTCACGCTTCTTGTTGAAACCCTTGTTGTTGCGAGTTTCTTGATTCAGATTCGAATACTTTCTCTTCTTGTCACCGGACGACTCAGCATGCGTCTCGGTCTTTTCAGTGGGGTTCAGCGATAACTTCTTCATACGAACACAATCTTCAGTAAGGCTGACAGCCAGAGTTACAGCCTCGGTGATTGTTTATCGTTTGGCCGAAGTTACCATGCCACGAAACTCTGGGGCCAGTCCCTAAATTTAGCGTTCAACACGCTTAAATTCAAGAGTCACCATGTAAGGAAGCACTCTAGACAGATCATGGAACCTTCGAGTATAACCATTAATGTCAGCACCTTCCATAGTCAAGTGCCAGAACTCCGTTTCCAGTCTTTGGAGTTCAGCACGAGAGCAGTACTTCTCTCTCATTCTTTCCTTCAGTTCGTCCCAAGTTAGGCCATAAGCTGCATCATCGCCCAAGGTTTGGGCTTGCAAGTTCCACCAAGTCAGAGCTTCATCGACAAACAACCCAGTAGCAAAAGTGACTTACTGATCCGCGGTACACTTGCTCATGCGGATAGTAGCTTCAGTCTTCTCCGTCCAGCGTACAAATGCTACTGCACCTCCTGTGCCGTCATAGTTCATCGGCTTGCAGTCGAGGAACTGCTTGAAAGTGCAGCCTGGAATTGATTCAACCAATTCACATGTGAGAAATCGAAGAAATAATGAAACAAGGACCGTTCATAAATTTCTTCATGCTTAGTGCATTGTCTTAAGGTTACCTTGAACTGCGTTCCCTCCAGACGAATCTCCATGCCCGTTACGTCTAGCATTTCTTGGTCCTCCACTGTCTTGAGTACGGTTTGCCTCATATTAGGCGATAGCAGCGGAGATCCTTTCTTCCAATAGAGCATTCAGCTCTTTAGCAGTTCTTAGCAGTGGGGGATGAGGAGGTTGATCATCATTACGAGCATTCGCAGCTTTCCTGGGTGCCATGTTCTGACAGAACATAACACAACAGGGTTAAACATTTGTTTGATATCGTCATACTAGACAGTAGTAGTATATATATTCACAGGTATATACCACATAAGTGACATCAAACAACTATCACTCTAGCAGAGTACTTAGTAGGCTTGCACTGAGGGAATCTACACGTGACAAGACTCGTTGTGGTTTCTGTGCACTGAATCCCATAATTATGTATGCATCCATAATTACGTAACTCCTTGCACAGTCCGCACAGTTCGTTTCATCCTCGTATTTCTTCCTTCAGATGGGCCATCGCTTTCAGATAAAGTCACGTATACTTGTGACATTCTACTTCTAGTATATGCTAATTATCACACATAATTGCAATTAACTCTCAATCATAGACGAGTGCTACTCTCGTGCACCCTAAGTCTCGTAGTGTCTTTTCAAGACTCATGTAGACAGTTTCAGGTAGTGGATGTCGCGGGACGTTTTACGCAATGAAAACTCTTTGAAAAATTGTTTTCATGAAAGGATCCTAGAGATTGTAGACTAGACTCGAGAAGGAATCCTGGTTCACTACAATCGCAGCTCTGATACCAATCTGTCACACCCCTTTCTGCGGCGGAAGCACGAGGTGTGATCATGAAAGGTTCTCATTGCATACGAAGAGTAAACATACTACATGCTCAAAAGTAACTTCAAAACATTACATTACTGAAAACATATGTCAAGTGTTTACAACACGAGATAGCATATTGTCTTAAAAGTCACAACTTTATTTAACGATAAACAAAGCGACATCCACGAGCATGAGTAAGACCACGCGCACATCCATCCTAGTTACCTGAAATACATGTGAGTTTTGGAAAAACGTCAACATAATGTTGGTGTGAATTCATGCAGTTTTTGTATTTCACGTTTGTATATTTTGTATGAAAACATAGTTTGTGTCATGTATAAATCAAGTTTTCATATATAAATCAAGTATCCATGTGTACACCACGTACTCATGTATAATTCAAGTTTTTCTTGAGTACCCCACGTACTCCAGTATAATTCCCGTTTTCTTGAGTACCCCACGCACTCAAGTATATTAATCAAGTTTTAGTATGGTATGAATTTTATGTAAATAAAGTATTCCTGTAAGTATCAGGATTTGTTAATGGGTTGCAAGGCCATTAACATGTGACACGACATAGGAAGTCACCAAACCTTAGGCATTTTCTAGTTGGCATATTCTGAGACACAAAAGCACTACTCGATACTCGCCCTCACCGAGAGTGTGGCTGCCCGGCACCCGTTAGATCTAACCTTTTGTTCTGCGGTCTAGGTATATTGTTGATTAATGGTGCTTATGTACCCTATTCGTGACACGATTTCTCGTATCATTTCTCATAACGCATCATACTTGGTACTCGTCCTCACCAAGTGCGCTTCTTGTATTCTTATATCTCATCACACTTGGTACTCGTCCTCACCAAGTGTGCTTCTTGTTATCATACCATTTGTAAACATAGTAATATTTGTGACATGTATTTCACCCTCGAAGTTATAAAACTGAAAACAGTTAAAGAAAAGGGGGAGCATGAACTCACAACTTTGCGTTCCTTGCGTCGTAAACTTCACCGGATTTGCTTAATTAACGTCGTGACCTATACGCGTTTTCTTAACGTTAGTCACTAGACTTGTATCGCACAAGTACAGTCACTCTCTTTTATGTATTTGTTTTGTTGTGTTAAAAATATTTTATATTTTTAACTAAGTATCTTACTTATATTATTTTCTCAAAATTTAATATAAGTATCTCGTGTTTTGCACTTTGCACCCGAATTATGTATCTTGTATGTTGCATGTGTATTTTTGTGTTTATACTTCTCATGAGTATTTAGTGTATTTTTAAGTCTTAATACACTAGCACGTATAACACATACTATATACACTTAGCACAAAAGTTGGTGATCAAATAATATATATTTTTCTCAAAAATATATACATACTTAATATCCATTTTTATTCTTGAAGAAATCCTCATTTCTTATCACCAAAAATTAGGGAAACCTTGGTAATATTTTTAGATACATTTTTAGGGAATAAGTTCTCAAAAACTTATATTTTTCTAAGTGTCAAAATTTATAAAAATTTTGACAGAGTTTCCCTTAAAAATGGAGGTTTCCCATGTCTTCAAAACATGTGTTTATTTTCTTTTAAATAATCAACAATCTCAACAACACAATCTTTAATTACCAAACTTGTCAAAACAAGTATATACCACAAACTTATGAACTTGAAAGTTTGTAAAAATATGTAGTAACTTACTAGCAGATTTAGTAGGTTTTGTTATCTTTAAAAATAAAATTAGTTTCTTAAAAACTTTATTTTTAAAGAACATGAAGTTTCACAACTTCTAGTCAAGATTTACAAAACATTTCTTTGTTAAATTTTCTTGTTACACAAGTGTTTACACACTTGTTTATTTGCCAAAAGTACTTCTAGTTCATAAAATATCTGGGTTTTAACGAGACTTGCATCTTTCACTTGGTCTTTCCGAAAAACCACTTGTAAATCTTTAGATCTACATGTTTAGAACCTTATTTTATAAGAAAAATTATCTTTATTCAAGTTCAAGTTCATGGTGGATGGTCTCATCATCTTTCTCATTTAAAGCACTAACATAATACTAGTTCATGTTCTTGAACATGATCTAGTATGTCTTGATGATGATCCATCCTACTTTTATTAACAAACAACATCAAATAATAACAACCATACAAGACTCACATGATTTACACACATATCTACTCTTTATCCAACTAGTTTATCTTTCTTTCAAGACTTTTAGTTTTGATCTTGTGTGTTCTTGAGTTTTAACCGTTAAATCACCTATTAACCACTTTAAACAAGAACAAGAGGATGTTTAGAGGCACTTACTACTAGCTCGAGGCCAGGGAAGAAACAAGGCGTAAACGAGGTGGATAAAAGAAATCTAGAGAGGTTCTTGAGCTTCCGAGTGCACCGAGCTTGTTTGTAGGACACCTTACACCTTTGTATGTATGAGAAATGGCTAGATCAAGACTTGATGGTGATGATGGTGTGCTAGTGTTCTCGGCCGAACACTCAAGAGAAGGGAGAAGAGAGAGTTTGTTTGGTTGAGGGTGTTTGATGAAATGAGATGTCTAACTCTCATGTAACTTTATAATCCAAGTCTTAACAATAACCACCATGTAAAGTGTTCACTAGATTTCCAACATAGGTGATTATTTTCATCAAAGAAAGACAAGGGGTGTCACACCCCTTGTAACCGTCAAAGAGAGGGGGGGGGGTCTTGGTTACATTTCAACTCCAAGTTACACCATCTAGTTACAAGCTAAGCATTAGAATTAGGTGTTTAAGTATGTTAAGTAATATATAGTGTGTTAAGGTGTTCGGGGACCCTAACTAGCTTAGAAAAATAAAAACAATGCTTCTAGCATTATTTTGGTGTTCTGGGTATTATCCGGTTGTTCGGTTAGGTACCGGTTCGTTAAAGTGCTAAATTACACTTTTTAGTGTCTTTTAAGTACCTTTTTGTAGCACCTTCGATTCCCGACACTTAGGGAAGTATTCTGGATGATAAAACGACATTTCTGCATGATAATTATGTTGTTAAAAGCTGATTAGAGCTGAATTATATAAAATTATGCACTTAATGTGCGTTTCGGGTGCTTTTTTTTTAGTGCTTATTTTTGCTTCCGCAAGGTATATATGTAAACCCTTGTATGTATTCTTGGGTTTTAACGTATTCTTGTCGTTGGACCTACACCTAGGCTCCAATTTTAATGCCTGACTGCTTTCTGCAGTTCTGTTGACACAGAGTGTCTTACCGGTGAGTTTACTAGTATTACTGACGCAACGCTCTCGTTTATGTATAAAGCAATATTTTGTAGTATACAACGTGCATGAATTCACTTGTTTAGTATGTGTTCAGACATTGCTGACAATTAAGCACATAATTGCAGTCATTAACTAATAGTTAAAGTGTACGGAAATTACCGGTTTGTGCCAGTTGTCACATAAAAGATGTATTTAAAATGTAAGTTGTAGTATGTAAAGCGTCAATGAAATCGTTGATCATTAATGTTTTGCAAGGACATTAATATGTGTGACGAAAAAGGAAGCAACCCAACCCTAGACGATTTTTGTGTCAACTACTATCGACTCGGACACAAAAGCACTCTTTTGTATGGGTCCACGACCAAGAGTGGGGCTCGCCAAAACCCATTAGATATAACCACTTGTACCTAGGTCCAAACCGGATTAATGGTGCTTAGATGTAATACCCTATTCGCACATGATCTAAGGTGTTTCATTCCCTAACTTTAACATACGTTGAACATGTATTTTCCCCGATAGTTGTAAAGTTGTAAAACATTTAAATGAATAAGGGACATGAAGTCACAGTATTACGTCCATGAATGGTACGTGTTTGTGATCTTACGCGTGGTCGTCTCGAATAATGTTTCGACCTACAAATGTTCTTATAGTTGTTAGACACTTCGGTCTTTGTAAATGACTTGAGTACAAGTATTCTGTCTTGAATGTGTGTTAAGACTTGTATGTCTTTGTTGTTCGTTGAACTGTGTCTTAGGTGTATTAACTGTTAACTATTTAGTGTATTTATATTTCGCCAAATATATATATTCTTGTATCGTGAGTTGTATCGTAGATGTATAAGTGTGTTTTCACCAAGTGTTAGGTGGAGTATATGTGTATCGTTGTACATATAGAAATACGTATGTTCTCGTGTGTGTTATACGTGCTCTTGTTTCTTAGAATATATATGCTTATATATTCTAAGATATAGGTGAAATATATTATTAACACTTGGTAATAAAATGTATAGAAAAATATCTTAAAAATAATCTATTTCTAAGATTGGTTTTAATAATATAATTTTTGTCTTTTACTAAAACTATATATTTTAGATGTTTAGAAAATATATATAACTTATATCTTCCAAAAAAATACCTTTTTAATAATAAACCATAAGTAATATTTTTGTATATTTGTAGAAAAATATATGTTTACTTCTTTGGTTTTAGAAAATGTAGTTTTACCAAGTCGTCGAAATATTGTATATTATAGTCCGTAATATATATTTATATAGTCCGTATAATTGTCCGTAAGTCCGATTTGTCCAAAAGTTGTGTCCGAAGGCTCGGAACGTCCGTAAGCTGTTTTTAAGGCGTATTTACATGTAGCCTTGTAAGACTTTAGTCGAAATGTACTTTGTGTTTATTTGTACCATTGTATTCAAGTTCCTAGTTATCATACATATAACTAATACAAACAAATAACACATAGCACATAAGTTGTTAAGTTAACTAAATATTTTTGCTTTTATAAAAACAAATAACACGTACCATTGTATATCAATTTTTGCTTTTATAAAAACTATTCTTTAAAATCTTTTTAATCTAGTAAAGATTTTGTCAAAAATAATAGTTTTTATAACTTATAATTTTTAAGAAAAATGGCCATATTTCCTTTGAAATATATGCTTAGCCATGTTTAATAAAACATATCTTTTTCTTATAAAATCACCAATAATCTTCTCATATTTTTCTTAATAAAAACATATGAGATTTATATCAAAATCTTAACAAGATGAAATCAATAACATGTAGGGTTTTAGTATGATCATAATATAAGTTAACTAGTTCAAAATCCATGCTTTACTTCTAGTTTTAACAAACTTTTTATAAAAAACCCATCTTGTATGTTTCTTTTTATAACTTTGTAAAAGTATTATTTTTAGTGAAAAACCTCTTATACTTTAACAAAATCCAAGATTATGATCATCCATCTAAACATTTATGTTTAACAAAACCCTTAAACATTAACATGTATACTTGTTAGATTATGTTTTTAAACATCATCTAACAAGTTATTCATATGCTAATCATCAAAACTAGATCAAATATGCAAGTAATCATCCTTAAATCACAACATAAACACACTTTTATATCATGATTATTATTTTGCTTCTTTGTATTTTCATATTATTTTGTATGATTATTTAATTTATTACATGTTCTTTAAACAAAATAATACATAAATAAGTATGAAAAAGAGATTTTAGAAGCTTACTTCTAGCACTAATGGCTAGGGATGATCTTGATGATGATTAAAGAAAAGAAAAAGTGTTGATCTTGGTGTTTGGAAGCTATGGAATGGATGAAAAGGCTTGCTTCTTCTTGTAGTATCCTTCGATCATCCTATGTATCTTCAAGCTCCATGTTTTTCATCAAGGAAGTGTTAAAAAGATGAGGGTTTTTGATAGTGTTCTTGGCTAAGATATGAAGGTTGAGAGAGTTTCTTAATTATGTGTAAAAGAAGGTGAAAAGTGAGATGAAATGCTTTAGTGATTATGGTAACTAGTGTTATAAGTCTTCCACCAAGTTCACCAACTTGTGCAAGTTGCAACATCTTAGTAAATATCTGAGATATTTATGGGAACAATGGTAAAAAAAAAGTGGGTCCCACAAGGGGTTTATAACCGTGAATGGGGGGGGGGGTACCCTTGTTTTGCTACTTAATTTTCCTTGTTAAAAAGTGTTAGGATTATTGAGGAAATGTTTAGGAAACTTGTATGTTCAAGTGTTTAAGTGATTAGAGGGTGTTAAGTGGCCATTACTAGACCATAATGATCCAATTAACACTAGATGGTTACTAAAAAAAAGATTTGATATTGTTCGGGTATTCGTTTCGTATTGTTTCCGTTAGTCGTTATTTGAACGCTAAGTTGTGTAACTTGTGTGAATTGATGTAGTTATTGGTTCAGATGTTACCTGAAGGTATCCTCATATGAATTCTATGTTAAAATGAACTTTTACATGTTGTAAAAAGATTAAATGGCTGATTTCTACAGAGTTTCTGCGGAAAAGTGTTGAAATTGTCGCTTTTAGTGCTTTTCGGGTAGTTTTTAGTGTTATCGGACTTCGGAAAGGTTTTAGATCAAACCCTTGCATTCCTAGTTAGGGTTTAATATATATTAGATGTTGGACTTTCGTCTGAGTCCTAAAGATGTCGTTTAGATGGTTTCTTCGGATCCTGCGTTTTCGTCAGAATACTAGTTTACTAGGTGCTTTTCTAGTAGTTTCGATGCATTGTTGAAACTGTTTCAAATGTACTTAATAAAAATGAATCATATGTATCCTAAGTAAGTATTCCATGAGTATTCTAAGTGTATGTCATGAAATACGCAGTTCGGGTGTTCCAAATGCATAAAAATGTAGCTAAAAATGAGTATTTTAAGTGTAAGAAAGTTACCGAAAAATGGCAGTTGTCACACCTATAAATATGGGACTTGGGTTCTCTCATTTGTCAAGTTTTGGGGTTCCTAGAAGGGAAATTCTGGAGAAATTTCCAGAATTTCGCCAGATTGTAAAAGATGTAAACTCTTTCGGAATGAATGAAACATTCAACTTATGACGTATCTTTCTGCTTCTACTCCATTCTTAGTAATAATATTCTATCGAATTAGTCCTATCGGAGCCAAACTTCCGTCTAATCCCCTCGGATCCTAGACTCTCATCTCATAAGGGTAAATTAGACACTTACTATCATCAGCAAGGCAAATAAGACATTTACTATCATTAGGAGAAGATTGCGAGTTCGTTATACCCATTATCCCGGTAATTACAATTCATATCAGTTTCAAATATTCATATTGTTTTAAACTATCCAAATTGCGGTTAAAGTTGTGTGTTTAGGGTTCCAATCACTTATTGTTTTCAATGGATCCCCATAGCAGTACTGCATGAAGCACAGAGGATATTGAAGTTGAAGATGTTGAAATCAATGGCGTTCATTATGCGGCTGAACAAGTGCGAAATCCGACATCTGTAAACGTTCTGTTAGACGATCTGACCAGTAAGATATCAATTAAAGTTTTGACTATTAACAGTTCAACTTAATTATCGTATTTTGATGTTAATATGTATCTCGTTCATCATTAGGAATGTAATTGAAGTAGTTTATTTGATCAGTAAGTGAAATGGATATATTTGTGCCTAATACCGCATGTTGTATATCATATATATTGTAACATGCGTTTATTTGATTAGTATGTATAGTTGATATAATTTGTAGTTAATACCGCATGTTGTATATTTCATAAATTTAACAGGCTTTTTTATTTATAAATTCAACATCACTGATTATGAAGATAGTAAGCCACGTGTTTTTTTAGAATTGTAACATGCGTGATTAGTTATATTATGTAATATTAATGCTTGACTGATGTTTATTATAAAGCTCATGTTGTTTTTTATTTAATATGTGCAGAGGAAAGATTATATATTCCAGAGGTGGATGCATCCTACATGCCTGTGATAGGCATGGAATTTGGTTCTATTGAGCAAGCATATTTTTCTCTCAGACATTTGCCAGGAAATCCGGGTTTTCTGTTCAAAAAGGCAGAGAAAATAGTAGTGGTGGTATTATTAAGAGTAAGTATTTTATATGTTCGAAGGAGGGACATAAGCCACAGGTTTTTGACGATTCTTATTCGAAGTTGGCAAAGCCTTATAAAAGTAGGAAAAAAAACTGACTATTCGAACTGGATGTAAAGCACAAATTATGCTTGGTTCGATAAATGGGGTGTCATTCACAGTTAAGAAGTTCGTTGAAGTCCACAATCATTCATTTATGTGTCCTGAAGATATTCATTTATTACCAACATACAGGAATCTTTCTGAAGTACAAGAAGAAATGATATGGGAGCTCGGTACTCCATATCTTATCTTGGGCCATTGAAAACATTTCATATAATGAGAAAAAGATATGGAGGTTTTGAAAATGTTGGCCCTATTGTTGACGACTGCAAAAAATGTAAAGCTAGGATACATAGTTATATTGGACAGTACGATACGGACATGGTTATCAATAGGTTAACCAATAGAAAAAATACTTGGTTGATTATTCATTTGTACATCCATTTTATGGAAACAGACTGTTAACTGGCAGGTTCTGGGCAGGTGGATTGTGCAAACGTAATTACATGGAGTTTAAAGATGTCATATCCTTTGATGCCACGTTCAAAACTAACAAGTAAGTGTTTGTTAGAATGTTTTAACTTTTTTTTGTATAATATGTGGTTGTTTTTATTCACTTTATTTCATCATTTGTAGATACAAAATGGTTTTTATACCATTTACTGGTATCGATGACCATTGTCGGAATGTAACGCTTGGAGCTGGGTTGTTAGCATCCGAAAGTATTGAATCATACAAGTGGTTTATACAATCATTTTTGGATTCATTTAGTCACCAGCCGTAGGTCGTCATCACAGTTCAGGACCCAATGATGAAACAAGCTATTGAAGGTGTTTTCGATAAGAGTAGGTATAGATTGTGTATGTGGCACATAAGGAAAAAAGTTACAGAAAAGGTCAGATATAACTAGTTTGTTACAACATGCGTGATTACTATAATGTATGCGTGATTAATTCTTAACATATGTTATTTTATATGTCTGTTACAACATGTGTGATTACTTAGTGTGTATGCGTGATTAATTCTTAACATCTGTTATTTATAATAATTTTACAACATTTTGAACAGGTTGGGCATGAATTGTGTAACAATGAGGATTTCAAGAAAAGGATATGTGATATTGTGTGGACTGATTCGTTGCGCCAGAAATGTTTGAGCGAGATTGGAAACTGATAATGATTGAGTTTGGGCTAAACGAAAATAAATGGATTGGCGATATGTTTGTGATGAGATCTTCGTGGATACCGGCTTACTATCGTCATGAGCTTATGTCTGGACTCATGTGAACCACCTCTAGATCAGAGAGCAAGAACCATTTTCTTGTCAGGTGGTAAAATCATAACTCACTCTCGTTGAGTTTTTAAATCATTTCGATGGCGCAATGGATGTGCAAAGGTTCAATCATCGAAAAAATGACCATATTTCTAGACATACAATCGCAGATAACTGTACTAAATCTACCTTAGAAGAGGATGCTGCTAAAATATACACGAGGTCTATCTTTTATGATCAACAGGCAGAGTTATATGCAACTACGGATGAGTGTCTTCCTAGGGAGACTAAAATCGAGGGTGAGCTTCTAAAGATATCTATGAAAGATTTCAAAGCCCACAGTGAAGAATTGCTAGAGGTAACAATGGATAAGAGAAATTAAGCGGTCAACGTGCGTCATTACCTTTATAACATGCGTTATTATTTATATTGCTTATTTCAAATTTTTATATAGGCTTGTTTCAAGAAGGGGGAAGATGTAATTGGATCATGTAGCTGTCGTAGGTTCGAACAATACGTATTGCTGTGCCGAAATATATTTTTTGTTTTCAAGATGTTCGTAGTGAAAGAAATTCTCAATAAATATATCATGAAGAGATGGACGAAAGACGTGGTGCCGAATGAACTAAATGGCACCTTTGATATAAAAGTTGATGCTAACGACGAGCATTATAAGGCTAAACAGATTGCTTATGAGATAATGCATACCGGAGAGTATCTCATTAGTAATTTGATTAGAGATTTTGATCAGCTTGTTCTAGTTAGGGATTAAATGAGGCAGATGAAAGAAAAGGTTGATGAGCTTCGCATAACTAAGCCCATTAATCCACAGTTTGACAGATATTCGAAGCTAATTGGTTACGAGCAACCGAAAACTGATGCTCCACCTACAGTCCGTGTCCTAACCGGCATAAGGAACAAAGGACGTGGTTCACATAAGAGGATCAAATCAAAGAATGAACAAATGATTAGCCGTAAAAGAACCCGAACATGTAGTGTATGTTAAGTCAAAGGTCATGATATCCGAATATGCGAAGTATTAAAGGGTCAAGCTGGTGTTGCCAAAAAGAACGGAAAGAAAAGGATAGTAGTCCAGCTAGACACTGATCCTGGTATATGAGAGGAAGAGGATGATGAGTTAAAAGATGGTGATGGAGAGGAAAAGGATGATGAGTTAGATGAAGGTGATGACAGTGATTCTAACGAATGGGAAGAGTTTAATGAAGATGATGAGTGATTTGGAACAACAATGATATACCTTTATAGTTTTTTGAAAATATTACATTTAGTTTACATAATATGCGGTTATTCAGTTTACATAACATGCAATTTTTACATAATTGAGAAACTTATAGTGTGTGGTTTTTAGTATGTAACAGGCGGATTTTATTTTGTTTTTTCCCTATGAGCCAGTATATGCCATGTTTTTACTTGTAGCTTAAAAGTTAAATTGATGAATATAGTAAATGTAACATGAGTCCAAAAAAACAACTTTATTTAATCGTACATTACAACTTTTATAAACAGTGCAATGTGTTTTTACAACTTGCAGGTGAAAGTTTCCCAATATGCGGGTTCATTTTTATATCATCCTATAATTTTTATCATGATCAAATCCAGTTTAACTTGCGGTTTGTATTTATCAACATATCACAATCCCAAACATCACCGGCAAGTTTATCAAAAGCTAACAAATATGTGAAATGGTTATCTTATATCATCCCACATTTTTTATGATGATCAAATCCGAGTTTTTCAGAATCATGTGAAATGGATAAGTTGGCAGTTATATATACTATTTTTAAAAACATAAACATCCATAAACAAAGTTTTAAGATCACCATCCCAAACATCACTGGCAAGTTTAAAAGCTAACAAAAAACATCAAAAGACTATATCAAACACCCATACCATCTACTTTGATGCAAATATCTTATCAAGCTCTTTCTCGTTGTTCTTCATCTTCTCTTTCACCGTCACCACAGCATCCTTCAGATAGGAGTACACCAAGTGATCAGTAGAAGCCTGATCCTTCATGTACTCTATCTCTTGGTCCCTGAATGAAGATGGTGGTTCTTCAAGTGGTTGCCCCCATACTTCTTGGTTCTTCTTCGTCTGTCCAAGTACCTTTCCCTGCACATCAAGAATGGAGTTAAAGGAGTTGACATCTGATGCAAGTTCTGACAATGTGCGGCTCGAGGGGAGCTCTTTGATTTCCCTGTTTACAGTTTCAGAGGCCATTTTTTGAAGTTACAGATTTTGGTTGATTTTTGGCAAAACCCCTAGGGTGATTATATATGCAGCAGTTAATTTATTAGGTAGTTGGGGGAGACTTTGATCAGTGACTTTAAGTAAAAATCATCATTACCAATCACATCGATGGTGGTTTTTATTTTTTTAATTAAACGTGATTCATTGCTCTGGTTTCATTATTTTTATAAAATATTATTAGTTTTTTTGTAATTCAACTTGATTCATTGTTTTGGTTCTATTATTTTTATAAAATATGAGTAGGTCTATCCATTCATTGCTCTGGTTTTATTTTATACACTACAATGTGCATGTTTTATTTCAAAGGTTTTATAGCCGCATGTTATGTTACGAACGTGCGTTATTATCAAAACAAAAAATTATTTCCATTTTCTAGTTGAACTAGCGTCATTTTTGTTAACCAACAGGCGTGTTGGTGAATAAAATTCCAAGAACTTTAACAGTAATCCTAAACTAATAATTCGTTTGCTCAATAATTGTACATGTCTTTTACCCGATACCATTTCCTTTTATATTCACAACAATACCATTGAAATCTTCTCTACAATGATGGAAGATTCTTTTATATCCTCTACTACATCATGTTCATCATCTAATATTAGAGTGGCTCTTAAAAAAAGAGGATCAAGGAACAAATCGCTAAAGATAGGTCATGCAAAGATTATTGTTGGACACTAACATTACTAGGGTCAGAGAGAACATGAAAAATAGAGAAGAAATACTCAATTTGTTGTCCGAAATGCAAGATTCCAGAGTGTCCAAGAGGTGGCTATGATGTTCATGGTTGATCTAGCAAAGCGAGACGAGAGATAGTTAAAGGAGCTTGCTAATGCAATAACCGTTTTAACATGCTCTATGGATACTAAGATCAAGTTTTTACAGTATTTCTTCTGAGTAGATTAACCATGTGTGTTTGTTTTATGCTCTATGTAGGTTTAACATGTGTGTTTGTTTTATGTATGTGGTTGGTTCTGTATCGTTTATTTGTTTTGGAATAAGGAAACATTTCATGTGCTTGATATTTGAATATATTCAACCAACATAGTATATTGATGAAAAAAAACATTTCGAAACATGTAACAAAAAAGTCATAACAAAGAACATTGTTTAAACATTTAACGTCTAAAGTATTTATCTAATCTTTCACTTATTTTCTTATCCAGACCGTGCAACATATTTACGTTTCCCGGGTTCTTCTCAAATGCCTTTGCTGCGCCATAGACTTCTATTCTTATAAGATTGTAGCCGGACAATACAATCTTACTAAGATAGTGGTACCTCAAGAACCGAAGCTGTGAATATTGAATGTTCTCTTTATCTTCGCTCACGAAACCTGGATTCAATGGTGATTTGCCCTTGTACATTTCCATATGTCTCATAGTGAAGATACCACAGTCGACTCCGTTTTGAAGAGTTCTCCATTCCATCTCTTTCCTTTTTATTTTTGCCTTTTCCAACTTTTTTATCCCTTCTTTTTGCCGTACTTTGCCTTTCAGGTATAACAAGGTATAACACGAGAACCTTTTGCTAGAATCATATAACAAATTATTTTCTTAGCTACTGAATGTATTATAAAGTGATTTGGTTTCTAAATTAGAGTTTTGGAGATTTACCAGCTTTTTGGGAAGCCCTTTGTATCTTTTAGAAAATGGTTATTTGATCTTGGAGTTATCAATTAACTCGATTTGGCTGGTTTTTAGGTGAAAGCATATGCAGTAGAAATGATTCACTTGGAGTACTGGAATGAAGATAAGGTCCACTGTTTCAAGTTTTTTGACCTAATATTTTATCAATAAATCTTCTAGATTTGATCCAAACACTATCAACCGTTCATCGTCACTGAAGTTAGGCCCATACATTGCGTCAAGCTGCACGAATTAAATGTAATAAGAAAGAAATATACACATGCGTGATTAACATGAGTATATACATACAACAGGTGTAATTAACTTGCATTCTTCTGTTAGGGTGATTAACACGTGCATATACTTACAAAAAACATGCGTAATTAACTTACCATCATTTGTTATGTAGTACATGAAATGAACATGCGGATATTTATACAACAGGTGTAATTAACTTACAATCTCTATTATGTAGTATATGTAATTAACATGCGGATATATATACAACAACAGGCGTAATTTACTTACAATCGTTGTACTGGGTAAGAAGAGCTTGTATGGTGATGAGTTTTTGTCCCTTTTTTCTCTTCAAAGTTCAACACATCTACAAAAACGTCTACTCCATTTGAAGCTACGTATTGTGTTGGATGGAAGCTTTCAAAAACTATTTTGCATGTTTCCAATCCACTGCTTGAATTGTAGACCATTGAGCTATTTTAAAACCAAAATGAAACTTATAATTAGCGAAAATAAATAAGTCAAGATTTTAAGTGTTGTAAAGGAAATAAAAGGTTGTACTTACTTAAGTTCTGGGATGGGAACTAACAGGTATATGATTATAGTTTACTCACGCTCTAGGAGTGGCTCATATAAACTTACTATCCTGTTGCAGTAAGGTGATTTATATGCATCACCTAATTCTGCCATTCGTTTTTCGTTCAAATCCCTCACTTTTTATCTCCTTTCTCACTATTTCATCCAATCTTTTTTCGGTAGGAGTCATAGGAGGTTTTTGTTTCCTAGCCATTGATGTCGGTAGGATAGGAGCCATTTTTAAAAGCGACTCAACCAACTGCATTTCCGCATCCGTAACTTCAGTGCAAATATTTGGTGGTATTTTGTTACCATAGACGACAGGGTTTATGTTTTGTAGCTCATTCTACGTGGACTCTATGACTGTATTTTTTTTTTTTTTTGCTTATTTGGTTGTGTGGACTCTACTAAATCGACCGCTTGTTCCATTTCTCGTTCCACATCTGTCCCAGCTTGTAGCCCTATTTGTGTTTTTAAATACATGAGTTTTATATACAAGGAAGAACATGTTTATTATTATAGTAATTATCAAAAGGTCATTATTTTCACCATGTGAATCAACTTCTTTGTATACGCCAACATTTACAGTTTGCAATCGTGCAAAACAAGTGTCTGTTATACACGCACCTTCGTCGGTCAACTCTGCGTTTATATATTCAAACAATATGTTTTAAGTAGCATACCAGTTTATTATATTTTATGATAAAAGTACGTAATAAAATTACGTACCTTCTCTCGTTGGGTTAGGTTGTCCGTATACACCTTTTTCTATGGTTTACAATTTTGCCATATATGAGTCTGAAATACCCCCATGATTGTTTACGATATTTTCATCAGCGTCACAACCTTAGATATTCATAACATTTTGTCATTATTTAGCTTAAAATGCTTTTTCATTTAATCGATTACACAAATTCGTATACCTTCTGTATTTTCTATGTTTTCCTTAGGCACCGCTTCTTCTATATGCAAAGGAGCTTCGGATGTATCAGACATTCCTTCGAATTGGGATGTCATTTGTGCAATTTCCACCCTTACTACATCGTTATCTCCACTAAATTCTTCAATATTATCGGCACCTTCTGCATCCTTGCCTACACAAGCTTCATCATCACCAGAAGTTCCATACTTAGCCATTGAAACGGTATTCTTAACTGTCTTATCCCACTTTTTACACATTTTCATAATCTTTGGATCCTAGTAACACTTTGCTTTAGCATCTTTAACCATTTTGTTCATTTTCGTAACAAGTGTACTGTACTTCTTTATGCTACTGTCCATGTTTTTCAACAACATATGCAAGTTTTAAACATTTTTTTATTAACATGCGTTTTCAAAAGATAAAACATGCGTGATTATTTTGAAAGATTGTACCTTCTTATTTTTGTTGGAAGCTTCATGCGCAGCAGCGTCATAGTTGACCCCGGTTAGCTGAAGCGGAATGCTGCAATACTCTATGAGTAGTTGCGTTTGTGTTCTAATGCCCATAACTAGATTCAACTCTGATATATCGTTAATTTCATAGTTTTCCTCAAACAAATCAGAAGTAGATGAGATGCGACACTTATCAACAGAATCTTTCTCAACTGCGCATTGTCTTCTGTAGACCTTTGTGCTATCTACAGGTGGTATTGTCAATTCTTCTATTACCGGTGGATATGTCCTTTTTATTGCTTGGTTGTTTTCTTGTACTGATGTAGCCTCGTGTAATGGAATGTAGTCACCAAATAGGTCTTCCAATAACGTCGAAGGTTACTGATGAACTCATTGCGTTTCGTTTAATTGCGGGTCATGATGCTGCTGATGTACTGTAATGCAGTCCCCAAGTAGGTCTTGCATTACTGGTTCACACTCTTCATGATCCCCGTGCAGTTGGTTTTCATTCGGGTCATCTTCTTGATCGTCATTGTCATGTTCAACATCTGTCATCGACCCATTGTTGTATAAATGCTCCTCTATGTCGTCAATCATGTGAGATGTGATATACTTTATAACATGCAATTCTACAACTTCTTTGAAAAGGCGGTGCCTTTTGTTGTATTCATGGGTGTATAAAAGCTGCATATAACCGTAAACAACATTTAAAATGTTAGTAACAATCCTTGTTTTTTTCCAAATGTTTAAAGATTTACGAAAAACATACCGTGAGAGAGGCAACAGGTCCATTATATTGTGAATCCACCCTTTTCCAACCTTGTCTGGTTCATCTAAGAGATTCTAAAACATATGAGCACCAATCTAGTTTTGCTTTATCTTCCTCTTTGTCAATTACAAGCAAAAACTTTTTATTTATTATTGTTGATTTTGTAATCTCTACAAATAATGTGTTCCAATAGGCTAGAAAATTCAACTTGAATAACCCACCGCCATTTTGTTGTCGTCTCATGGCTTCTACAACCATTCCATGAGTAATCCTGTTTTTGGCCACTGGTTTTTGAACTCATCTATAGTTGACTCGACACTATCCATAGTAGTATTTTTTTCAACTATTGCACCTTTTCGAGGCTTATTTTTTTTCAACTACCTGATTGGGTCCTTTTGGAATACCAAACACTTCGTATACTAAATCTCATGTTATTGGTATTTCATGATTTCCGATGTTTAGGATGTTGAATTGCTCGTCATAGTTTCGTAGAAGCTAAAATCCCAAATGTGTTGATATGTAATTAACCTTCATATCTAGAACAGAACCAAAACCGATGCTCTTGGCATCCTCGATTTGTGCTATAGTAAACTTCCTTATGGTATCTACAAAAGCAGAAGGACTACACCTTAGCATTAATGCCTCGTGGTGATAATCATAGAAAGGCCTAGATTCCGTCCTAATTGGTTTGGGTTTTTTAATGGTTTTAGTTTTTATTTTTTTTGACAGTATCCTTATGCTTACCTTGTTTCTGCACTTTCAACTTCGTAACGGGCTCATCAAAATCATCACTATCTTCAACATTTCTGTTATTGGCCCTCTCTTTTGTGCTTTCAGCCTTTTTTGTTTTCAAGTGTTGAATTGGTTGTTCAAAATCATCATCATCTTCAACATTTCTGATATTTGGCCTTTTTGTGTTTTCACGTTTATTTGTTTTCAAATGTTTAATAGGCGGTTCAAAATCATCATCGTCATCATCAGGAACCCCTACATATATGAATTCATACTTTCAAAACACAAACACATGTTACACACAACACTAACCGCAACTTTTAAAATACTTGTACCCAAGTTATAAAAATATATGAATCCCAGCTTAACTAATCTTAGATATGCACAAAAGCATAAGCCAGTTCTAAACTCGAACCTTAATACCAGAACCGCATGTTATACACTACACTAACCGCAAGTTATTAATTACATGAACCAAAAACTACCAAAAAACTTAACCGCAAGTTATAAAAACATATGAATCCCAAGTTAACAAATCATAAACCGCTCGTTGGCCAAAGGCCATATACATAGCCGCACATCATCACAGATCATACGCCAGTTCAAAACTCAAACCCTAAGTATGGGGCTATAGAAAGAACCTAGATTGTTGTGCTTCGATTGAATCGCTCGTTGTTTTTTTTTTTTTTTGCTTCGCCTCTCCCTTGTAGCTGACATTGTTCATAAGTGAAACAATGGTTCATTATCGGTAAAAATTCAATCATAACAGGATCAAAAAATGAAGAACATGATTATTAAATCGAACTGAATATCTCCCAATTATGTAATCGTCATTTGCGTCTTTTCACTTGAAATCGACGAAGAATCAGATCAAGTTTTTTGGAGACGAGTATGGAACTTCTGCGAGATTTTTGGGATATATTTTTGTTTTTGATTTTGAACGATGTAAGTAACTGGGAATTTGAGTATAGTAATTGACAATTTTAACCTTCTCCATTGAATATTATGATCTTGCCACTGCTTCTGATTTTGTGATAATGACGCAAAATCGAACGGTTGGGGTTATATCGTAAGCAATGTACGATAAGTGGTGTTGTAAAATAATTGTCCTCTACCAAACTATTTAGTGTGAGTTAACTGATAATTTTTAATGGAGTTAGGGTGTTGGATCAAAACGGCAAAAAAATGGGAAACGTCAGGAACCCAGAGAAGAAGAAAAACTATTTGGACTAAAGTGTCATTTTGAGCCAAACCTCAAGGACTAAAATGACAATTTACTCATGTATTTATATATTTATAATTTCAATTTAAGTTATCTTAACTGTGCTAAGAAAAGATATTTTGAAGTACACATTAATTAAATTAACATTTATCAGTTACCTCAAATAAATAAATAAATACGCAGTTAAAAAAAGTTAACTTAACAGAAATTATAATTGTCATGTCAAAAAATAATTAACGTATCTTGATTAGTGTATGTTTTAACATGTTAAATTATGTTTCATTCAACCCATATAATATACAGGTGTATAAAACTCGTGCAATACATAGATTTTAATACATAATTTTTTTTTGTCACTAAGCATATAACTTTTTTATTTCTATGTATTTAGTATTACATTTATTCAACTCATTTAATACACACGATAATTATAAATGAAAAGTATAAATAGGAATGGCTAAAATTGGTTCTAAGTTCTCAAAATAATGTAGAGTTGAAAGAGTTTTTCATAACACTATTTAAAAATCAAAAATAAAATAAGACATACATGACAACTTTAAACCATCGGGGTGGTGGGGGCGCCTTACTCGACAGCCCCTGGGTTCAATCGAGTTAATTGGACAAGGGGGCAACACCGGCCCCTCCCTTCCGAGTAGCGGTATCGAGTATGGTTCTCGGATTGAGATGACTGAACATGGTTGATATGGGTTGGATTTGGATGAACTTGAGATCGATTAACAATGGTCAAGTTCTATTAATGCTCAGGGAGCTCAATGATTGAATAAACTCCGAAAGTACGTTAATGGTGGTTAATAGAGAGTTTAGGAGGGAAACTGATTATTATTTCACAAGATACCCTACACTATTACAACTGTTACTATTTATAACCCATTCCTAACAACCTTACACCTGTTAACTAACTACCCTTGTAACCGCCTAACTAACTAACAACCTCTGTTGCTAATCCACTGTTAGCTAATCTTCTGTTGTTCATCTACTGTTGTGACTAACCTTCAATCCACTGTTGACTGATCCACTGATCCTTAACAAACATCTCCATCCACTGCCGTCTGATCCACTGATCCTCAACAATCATCTCTATCCACTGCCATCTGAACCACTGATCATTTACCCGTATCAATACCCTCCTGATAACCTGATCCTTGACCCCAAGGATCAAAATTTGGAAATTCTTGTATCAGCATCTTAGCATCTTAGCATCTTCCCAAGTTGCATCTTCCTCACCCACATGTTTCCACTTAATCAACCATTGCACCAAAATTCTATTGAACTTTTTAAGAACCCTAGTGTCTACTACGCTTTCAGATTCCTTAGCCGTAGTTTGCAGAATTCCTTCACTAACCTCTGCTGGTGAATTGGGCTCAGGACCATAATACTTTTTTAGTAATGATACATGTACTGTAGGATGAATAGCAGACCCCGCTGGTAATTACAAAGTGTACGCCACTTCTCCTACCTTAAAAAAGATCAAATATGGTCCAAAATATTTAGCTGCCAGCTTTTGATTAGGCCTCTGAGTCACTAACTGCTGTCGGTACTGTTGTAACTTCAAGTATACCCAGTCTCCCACTTTGAAGCTCCTTTCTGTTCTATGAGCATCAGCCAACTGCTTCATTCTTTGTTGAGACTTCTTCAAATTTTCTTTCAAATTATTAATCACCTCCTCCCTGATCACCAAACTTCTATCCACTCCTTCATTATTACTTTCTCCCGGTAAGTATGGTAAATGTATGGGTGGTGGCTGACCATATATGACCTCAAATGGAGTACACTTAATAGCTGACTGATAAGTGGTATTATACCAATATTCTGCCAAGGGCAACCAATTGGCCCATTCCTGAGGTTTTTCAAAACACAAGCACCTCAAATAGCTTTCCAAACATCTGTTCAACACCTCTGTCTGACCATCTGTTTGAGGATGGTATGAACTGGACATTTTCAGCTCCACCCCTTGCAGTAACATCAATTCCTTCCAGAAATTGCTAACGAACACCTTATCTCTGTCAGACACAATTGATTTAGGAGGACCATGTAGTCTATATATGTGGTCCAAATACAACTGGGCCACCTCCACTGCAGTAAAAGGATGGTGCAAAGCAATAAAATGAGCACCCTTGCTCAACCTGTCGACTACCACTAAAATGACATCTTTACCCTTTGATTTGGGCAAACCCTCAACAAAATCCATTGCCACATCTTCCCATACCCCTTGAGGAACTGGTAAAGGTTGCAACATACCAGGGTAAGCCACTGTTTCTGTCTTGCACTGCTGACACACTACACAATTCTTAACATAAGCCATCACATCTCTTCTTAGCTTTGGCCAATAAAACAACCTGGTAATTCTGTTAATAGTAGCATGAATGCCAGAATGCCCTCCCTGTACTAAAGCATGCATCCACTGCAGTATCTGCTGCCTTAAAATTGTAGAATTACCAATGACCAACTTACCCTTCCTTCTTAATTCCCCCTTGGACCAGCTATATTGACTATGGGACATAGGATCCTGTTGAAGATCCTGAACGATTTTTATCAACTTTTCATCCTGAACCCATGCTTCTTTAATTTCTGCCCATATGTCTGTATAAACAGAAGAAGCTGCTAACTGTAATATCTCTCCATGAGTCACTCTTGACAGTGCATCAGCCACTTTTTTGTCCACACCTTTCTTGTACATAATTTCAAAGTTGAATCCCATCAACTTCGATAACCACCTCTGCTGGAAGGGTGTTGAAATCTTACTATCCAACAGATATTTCAGACTATGCTGAACTGTCTTGATCACATAATGAGAATGAGCCAAATACGGTTGCCATTTTTGGACAGCATAGATGATAGCCAACAATTCTCTCTCATAAATGGACAAGGCCATATGTCTTGGAGACAAGGCCTTACTGATATAAGCAATAGAATGACCCTTCTGCATTAATACAGCACCTATCCCAAACTGAGATGCATCTGTTTCTACCCCAAAGGTTTCTTGATAGTTTGGCAGTGGAGGCTGACACATGCTCTTCTTCAAATGTTCAAAAGCTTGTTGAGCTGCTGATGACCACTGAAAAGAGTATTTCTTAAGCAATTGAGTTAAGGGTTTGGTGATGCTACCATACCCTTGTACAAATCTTTGATAATAACCAGTGAGGCCCAAAAATCCCCTCAACTCCTTGATGTTAGATGGCACAGGCCAATGCTGTATTGCAGATACCTTTGCTGGATCAGTTGCAACTCCCTGTTGGGATATTATATGCCCCAAATACTCCAATGCAGTAGCTCCAAACTCACACTTACTTCTTTTGGCTACCAGCTGATGTTGCCTCAACACAAATAGAACATTTTTTAAATGGATCAAGTGGGTATTCCAACAAGGACTATATACCAATATGTCATCAAAGAAGACCAGGACATATTTTCTCAAATACTGTTTGAAAACGTGGTTCATTAAACCTTGAAAGGTTGATGGGGCATTAGTCAGCCCAAAAGGCATGACTAAAAACTCAAAATGACCATTATGAGTTTTAAATGCTGTCTTATGAATATCTGCTTCATCCATTCTAATCTGATGGTACCCTGATTTAAGATCCAGTTTGGAGAAGAATTGTGTACCATATAATTCGTCCATCAAATCCTCCACCAAGGGAATAGGAAACCTGTCAGGAATTGTAGCCTGATTCAGTTTCCTATAATCTATACACATCCTCCATGTTCCATCTTTCTTTTTTACTAAGACCACTGGTGAAGAAAAAGAATTAGTACTGGACCGTATTACCCCTTGTTCCAACAAATCATTAGTCGTCTTTTCTATCACATCCTTTTGCACCACATGATATCTATAAGGCCTTAAATTCACCCCATTCGTTCCTTGCTTTAATGGTATTCTGTGGTCATACTGGCCCCTAGATGGTGGTAAAGACTTTAAGTCTTGAAAGACATCTCTGAAATCCTCCAACAGTCTTTGTAACTGATGCTGTTGTTCATTGGATTGTTGATTCTTCTATAATACCATTGAAGTATTTGTACTATACCCTTCAATGGCATATACCTGTACCATAGACAATTCTGCTCTCTGCATTTCCATTTTCTTCAAACTTCCCTTAGTAATTTGAGACAATTTCTTCCCATATTGCCCTCTCAAAACCACTTTCTGACCATTGAACTTGAAAGCAATGGTTCTGTCTTTATAATTCATTTTGATACTTCCCAAGGTCGTAAACCACTGAACCCCCAAGACCATATCACAACCTCCCAAGGGCATCACATAAACATCAGCTGTGAATTGGATTCCTTGCATACTCCAGCAAAACCCTACCACCATCTGTTCACAAACCACCTCATGACCATTTGCTACTTTCACTAACATAACTGGTCCTTTAACCATCTTACACCCCAATTGTTTGGCTAATGTAATATCCAAGAAATTATGTGTTGGTGCACTTGTGTCTGTACTTTGTCTGTATTTTGTATTGATATAAAACGTTGTCTTTTGTCGTCTTGATGTTGTGTTATTAGAGCTTAATGTAAGTTTGACCAAGTCAACCATCCTCCTGGTTTGACTTGGTCAAACACTTAGAACTTTGTATGTAAATTGTGTGTGTCGAAGGATGGGTCTCGAAGGATTGTTTATATCCTTCGAGACCTCGAAAGATAAGCCTTCGATAGATAAGCCTTCGATGGATAAAATATGGACCTCGAAGGATATCATCCTTCGAGGTATCTGTGATCATTCGATAGGCTTGTGTCTCGACAGATGATCTTTCGGTCAATCCATTTCATCCTTCGACCATGCAGTCTGTGTTTGGGTATATATACCCATGTATGTGTTCATTTCAAATGTGTGAGTGAACCAGTCTTGTAGAGAGCATTTTTCAGTTTGGTCAAGGGCTGTAACCGTGTCCACTGAAATACAAGGGAAAACTTTGATATCTTGCGTGTCTACCTTTCTCTTTGTAGCATTTACTCTCATATAAACTTACGGTTTGCATGCTAGCTTGGATTCCGCACTTGCTAGTGTGTTAAGCTTAACAAGGATTAGGTTTAACCTCAACCTCCGAGGGACCTACAAGTGGTATCAGAGCCGTGGCTCTTTTCCTTGTTAAAAACCGAGTTTATACAAGACTTTGGAGTGTTTGGACAAAAACTCACTTGGTTTAGCACCCGTTTTTAGTGTTTTTCTTGCCTTTTTAGACATAAAAACGTGTTCTAAACTGACCGGGTGTGTTAAAGAACGGGTTGGGTAACTTAAAAACTTGTTTGTAAAAGGTTTGGTAATTTCCGGCCAAAATTCCGGCTTATCCGGTGACCGGTTTCTGGATAAGATCTTCTGTTTTTGGGCAATATTTTATCAAGTCAAATCTGGGTTGGCAGAAAGTATGGTCTGAACATACCTTTCTGCCGAAAACTTTTCACCAACCAATCAACTTTTCACCAACCTGTCAACTTTTGTCAACTGTGTCAGATCTGATCGAAAGATACCCTTCGTAGTCGAAAGATCATCTTTCGATCAAAGGAGGCTCGAAAGATACTCATCCTTCGAACATCCTTCGAAGTCTGTGACCTATCTTTCGATCCAAGGAATCTTTTCGAAACATACATCTTTCAATCTACAGTACTTTTTCGAAAGATAAGGATCCTTCGATTGGGAGAATCTTTCGAAATCTTTGTTCGAAACTCAACAGTGATCTTTCGAACACTGTTGATCCTTCGAACAAAATTTCATCTTTCGATAATTGTTTGTTTAGGTTAACAAGTTTGTGTTTTTCAGATCTTTCGATCAAGTATCTTTCGAGTGGTTGTTATCTTTCAACCAAGGATATATTTTCATTGTCTTTACAAGATGGGAACAAACGGTCAGTGGGATCCAACGGCGTGGACTAAAACAACTTCAACTCCACAATCATCGGCTACGAATAGTCAGTGGAATCCAACCGCGTGGACGCAAACAACTCTGACTCCACAATCATCAGCTACACAACCTGCTTCAGATTTCAACAAAACTGCATGGATGCAGGCTATTGTCCCACCTTCAGCTGCAATGATCACTGCAAATCAATGGGCTTTAGTCACAAATCAAAGCAGCAGCATTCAAGCTATGATGCAGAACGACAGTGAAACCGGCACCAGCACAAAACCGCCAAAGTTAAATCACATCAATGATTGGGGATGGTGGAAAGAAAGGCTGAGAACTTATGTTCAGGGGCAAGGTCAAGATCTATGGATGTGCTTCTTCACTGAATTCGACAATGAATTGGAAGTTGCAGGATCTAATCCAGAAACTTACAGCACCATGTCTGAAGATAATAAGAAGAAATTTGAGTTGGAAAAGAAGGCATTCATGATTCTCACACAAGCTCTTCACAAAGATATTTACCACCAGTTTGTTTACTGCACGACTACTAAAAGCTTGTGGGATATGCTCACATTAAGGTGTGAAGGAAATGCTCAGTCTAGAAAGATCAAGCAAGAATTACTGAAGAAAGAGTTTGAAGGATTCATGTGTCTGGAGAATGAAACATTGGCAGATTTATCTACAAGATTCCATCATTTGTTAAGCGAGATGTTTGCTTTTAGAGTCACTGCCACTCCACAAGAAATGGTGAAGAGATTCGCTGATAGCTTACCAACAAAGTGGAGCAGTTATCTTGAGATCCTGAAAGAAAACGGTGTTCTGGATACAATCACCGTTTATGAGTTAATTCAGAAGTTGGAGAACAAGGATGTTGAAGAAAAGCTTAAGGCAAAAAGGACACAAACTCCTCAAAATCCCGAGATGTATTTTGGGATTGCAGGAGGTATCAGTGGAGACAGACCAGCCTCACAACATGCGAAGCTTCAAACAGCCTTCATTTCAAACACCGGACCTTCCACAACAAATCAGTTTGATCCTTCAGCATACACGAGGATGTACTCAAGACCAGATTCTTCTTCTCTACAACAGAATGTGCAACCGACAGCTCAGCAATTCACACCACCGCCTTTCTTAGATCCAAGTCGAGCTCAGCAGCAACAACCGCAACAGCAAGGGTTTTATGGAAGCTCTTCAAACTTTCAAGCCACTTCCAATCCGAACACAGTCAGATTAGACACTTCCAGCTTTTCCAAAGTCAGTGTCGAAGTAGCCAAGGAGCATATGGAGATGTTGAACACCTTGGTCAGTGCTTATTGTGGATTGGTTGCAGGTCAGATTGGGAATATCAATCTAACCAATGAAGATTATCAGCAAGTGGATAGGGAAGAGTTTGAAATGATGGATATCAAATGGGCTCTTGCTAGTGCAATTAGAAGAGCAAAGGAGTTTATGGAAAGGACGGGAAGAACCAACTTGAATAGCAACAACAACACCAAGTATGGTTTTGATAAGAATGCTGTCACCTGCTTCAACTGTGGTGAAAAGGGCCACTTCAAGCGGGAATGTCAGAAGCCGCCTAAGCAAGGGAATCAGAATCCCTTCAGGAATCAAGGGCAGCAACAACAGCAATCGAACAACAGTTCTGACAGATCAATAGTTCCCGTTGGAGGAAATGCTTCTGGATCCTCAAACACTAATTCCCACAGAGGATTAGTTGTTCAAGCTGATGAAACTTGCAATTGGAATGTTCAGCTTGGAGAAGGAGGAAATGGTGGAACAGCATTTTATGCTAAAGTGATTGAGAAGGTCGTAGAACCTGTGTCTGCTGGTGAATCTTCAGAAGATGAAGATAGTTCGGGTTATAGTGGGAGCATGGATGGGGAATCACTTGATGCTGGTGATTTATCAAGTGATGCTTTAGATTTGGAAGTTGATGAGCTTTTGGCTGAAGCTGAAGCATTATGCAAGAGGAGATCTATTCTTTGCCAGAAATCTGCTGGAACTTCCGAGAAGCTTGCTCAGTTCTTCTCTGAAGATGGATCTTTTTCTTTCCATTCAGCCTTTATGGCTAATGTCGACAGTTCATCGAGTCAGGTACGTGTCGATGAACCCACTGTAGTTAGTTGTAAAAATTGTGATAGCTTAAATGTTAAATATGCTGAAAAGGAAAGTCAGTTTGAAATCACAAACAAACACAATCAAGAATTGATTGTAGATCTTTCTAAAGCAACTGAAGCTAACTTGTTTTTGACCAGAAATGAAAAGGAATTTAAAGCAACAATTGCGTCATTAAAACATGATGTTTCAGAATTACAAAAGGCTGTTTTGCGAAAACAACATGCTAACAACAATCTTATTGACACAATTGAAAAGCAAATGGTAGAGTTGGCAACAGCTCGATGTGAATGTGAAACAATTAAGCAGAAACTGGAAAGCTATTCCAATTCCCGCTTTGTTTTGGATCACATCATTGACGTTCAAGAGAGAAAGAAAAAGGGGGATAAACCGTGTATTGGATTCAAATCATGTCCTCCCCCAATGAATCACAATTACTCCAAATTGCCTGATGACGAGGATATGCCCCGTTTTGAACCTACTGTGCCACTCGGTCTAGATGACTTTGCAGCAGGCCTCGGGTTCACAACTGGTACATCATCCTCGGGTCAATCAGAATCTGAGAATGTGACAGATTCATCGTGTGTTAAGGAACAGAGTCCTCCCATTATTGAGGATACTGATTCTTCGGATGATGAATCTGAAGAGATTGTGAAACAACAGTCTAACTCGGTTACAACAGATATTCCAATTGAGAATCACATCCTGTGTGATCCACCAGTGAAACCGAGTAAGACTGAAACGTCAAAAGCAATGAAGTCCCCTGTTTCTAGCTGTGAAGGGAATAACTTGTTGTACACGCTCAAGGGAGATAGCAAAATCTACTCTAACAAAGATTTTCCAATTAAAAATGTAAATCAAGATTTAATTGAGCAAATTTTTGAAGGATGCACTGATAAGTTTTTGGGAAACAAAAGTGGCAAAAGTGGCAAAATTACCGTCACTCAATGTGATCCAATTCCGTGTGAACAAATTAGAAAACAATACGGAAACCAAAAACTACCAATTGAGCGAAAACAACAAGTCAATTCCGGAAAGGGTAAGGTACAGGGAAAGAAGGCTCAGAACAAGAATGTTCAAGCACCTAAAGTTCAGCAGCCTAAGACTGAACAACCTAAGGTTCAACAACCTAAGGCTGCACAACCTAAAATTCAAAAATCAAGGGTTGAGCAACCTAAGGTTCAACAACAAAAGGTGCAAAACAAAAGAGCTCCTGTTAAGAAGCAAGGACCGAAAATGAACTTTGTTGGATCCACGGGTTCAGACAAACTTGAAACATTTCAGGATAAATCTAATCTTGAGTTTATACAACAGTTTAGAATTTTGAAACGAAATGATCAGAATAATTACACCCAACACACCAACGGATGTGATTTAGGCCCAAGCACGTCTAGATCACAAAGTTCATTTTCTGGTCCTCCGTCTGGTCATCAACATGTTTCTCCGAAGTTTGTAGAGCGGAGAACATGTTTTGAGTGTGGGACAGTTGGGCATATTGTAAGATATTGCCCACACGTGCAAAAGCTGAAGTCAAAAACGAGTGCTCCTCAAGAAAACGATTACCGAAAACGATCAGTTTCCCCGAAACAAGATCCACGTATCTTGAAAGAAAGGGAAAAGAAGTTAAAACAAAAGAATCAAAAGGTAATTGAAAAGGCCTTAAAATCAGAGGTCAAAGGAGAAAAACCTGTACAACCAAAATTTGAAACTGTAAAACCAGTGAATGCTAAAACAATAAATTCGAATACTGGTAATGGACAGACAGTTTGGAAACAAAAGCAGGTAATTCATTCAGGGGGAGCACCACAAGTTCTTTTTCCTAATCATCAAGTGATTGAGATCACTTTCCTTGATGATCAAGGACGACCCAAGTCCACAAAGGCTTGGGTCCCCCTCTCAAACTGAAAAGCTAATTGCATGTGCAGGCGGCTCCAGGAGGAACTATTAATAGTCTTTGGATCGTTGATAGTGGGGCTTCCAGGCACATGACGGGCGACTATCGTCTTCTTTTTGATGTGCGAAGTATAAGAGGCGGATATGTTGCATTTGCTGGAGACAAAGGAGGGTATATCACCGGCGAGGGAATGATCTCAAATGGAGTTGTGAGTTTCGACAAAATCAATTATGTGCAACAGTTGGATCACAATCTCCTGAGTGTTTCTCAAATCTGCGACAAGAAGTTCACTGTGCATTTTGATGCTGCGGGTTGCTATGTGCTGAAGCCAGGTTTCAAGATTCCCGAAGAATGGATTCTCTTATCAGCACCAAGGATTAATGATTTGTATGTCCTCGATATGAGCCAAGCAGTAACCAAGTCCAAACAAGTTACTTGTTTTATTTCAAAGGCCACTGAAAAGGAGACGATCTCTTGGCACAGACGGATGGGTCATATTCACCTCAGAAAAATGAATCACCTTGTCAAAAACAATCTGGTGAGAGGTGTCAATGTGAAGAATTTTCAACTTCAAGATGTCTGTGTGCCGTGTCAGAAAGGGAAGCAGATCAAGAAATCTCATCCACTGAAGAAGGTTAACTCTGTCAACATGCCACTCGAACGTCTGCATATGGACCTTTTCGGCCCAGTCAAACACAAGAGTGTGCACGGAGAAGTTTTCTGCTTGGTAGTTACTGATGACTATTCAAGATTTTCATGGGTTGATTTCATGGTCCACAAGAGCGAGACTCCAGAGATTCTGAAGAATTTGATCACCTTGTTGGAAAATCTTTACAATCTAAAGGTGAGGCGAATTCGAAGCGACAACGGAACCGAGTTCAAAAACAGGGTTATGGATGAATTTTGCACTGCAAAAGGAATCCTTCATGAATATAGCTCTCGGTACACGCCACAACAAAACGGAGTCGCTGAAAGAAAGAACAGAACCTTAATTGAGACTGCAAGAACCATGTTGGTTGAGTCTCAGCTTCCAGTTCGATTCTGGACTGAAGCTGTTGCCTCGGCTTGTTACACGTTAAACAGGGTTCTAACAGTGAAAAGACATGGCAAAACGTGCTTCGAACTTCTACATAAGAACACTCCTGATTTAGAATATCTAGAACCTTTTGGTGCACCTTGTACCATGATTGAACCTGACGGGAAGTTTGGTGCCAAAGCTATCGAAGGTTACTTCCTTGGGTATGCTACTCCTAATCTGCGAGTATGGAACCTGACTACCAAGAGGATTGAAGAGTGGGGTGAAGTAAGAGTTCAAAGATATTCTAATCCTCCGAAGCCTTCTGGAGATCCATGGATGTTCGATTATGATGGTCTTTTCGACTCATTCAATCTGCCGACATTTGATGATGACAATGCAATTGCTCAAATGTTGTCTGAAAGCGAGAATGCGACTGGCTCTCCGTTAGTTCGCCCAATCATTGTTGACTCGCAAGCGTCTTCTTCTGTCAACAATCTCGCTTCAAATGAGGTGTTTAATGATGCTGTCGACTACAACTTGTCATCGGAAGATGAGGAATATGTTGATGCTTATGATGGTGAAGCACGGGGTCCGGTTCAAGGTACTTCAGAAGCAACGGATCCAGTATCTGCGCCAATTGCTCAAGAAGAAAATGCATCATCTTCCACATCTCAACAGCTTCAAAATGATATCGGGAATTTAAATATCAATAACTTAAGGACCAATGTTGAAATTCCTTTAGTTCCTGAAACCCGAATTCATAACATTCATCCTCAGCAGAATATTATAGGTGATGTTCTCAGTGGTGTAAGGACAAGAAATCAAATCAGAAATAATGAAAATGCTGGCTTGTATGCTGAGATACGAGAATCGGGACAACAAAATGATTGGTCTTTCGCCTGCTATGTTAGCCAAGAAGAACCTAGATCTTGGAAGGAGGCACTGAAAGATGATTCATGGGTGGAAGCAATGCAAGAAGAACTTCAACAGTTCGCAAAGTTGGGCGTATGGAAATTGGTTGATAGGCCCGAAAATTACAAAAAGATCGGAACTCGCTGGGTGTTCAAGTGTAAGAAGGACGACCGTGGGATTGTTGTACGAAACAAAGCAAGGTTAGTTGTTCAAGGCTTCAGTCAGATTGAAGGTATTGACTACAATGAAGTGTACGCCCCTGTTGCGCGTCTGGAGGCTATTAGAATCTTTCTAGCCTACGCATCTTTCAAGAAATTCAAGGTGTACCAGATGGATGTTAAAAGTGCATTTCTACACGGAGTAGTCGAAGAGGAAGTTTATGTCGAGCAACCACCGGGGTTTGAAGATCCATTACATCCTGATAGAGTTTTATTACTTAACAAAGCATTATATGGTCTTCATCAAGCACCTCGAGCCTGGTATGAGACACTGTCTACCTATTTGCTGAACAACGGGTTTAGACGGGGTTTAATCGATTGTACCCTCTTCATCAAAGAAAAGGGTGAAGATCTTCTCTTGGTACAAGTATACGTGGATGACATCATCTTTGGTTCTACCGATGATAAGCTATGCAAGGATTTTGAGAAGGTGATGCAAGATCGATTCGAGATGAGTGCGATGGGTGAAATGACGTTCTTTTTGGGTTTGCAAGTTAATCAGTCCGAATCCGGTATTTTTATTCATCAAACCAAGTACGTCGGAGACATCTTGAGCCGGTTCCAGATGTCCGATTCAAAGCCAATTTCTACTCCTCTTCCGCAGAATCACGGGATTACTCCGGATGAAAAAGGGGAAGCTGTGGATTCTTCGCTTTATCGTGCAATGATTGGATCTTTAATGTATCTCACCGCCTCAAGACCTGATATTATGTATCCAACGTGTCTTCTCGCCAGATACCAAGCAAATCCGAAGGTCTCTCACTATGCTGCTGTCAAAAGGATTTTTCGTTATCTGAAGGGTTGCCCTGACACCGGGTTATGGTACCCTAAGGATGATAACTTCGATCTCAAAGCTTACAGTGATTCTGATTTCGGCGGCTGCAAGAAAGATGGAAAATCAACTACAGCAGGATGTCAGTTCTTAGGCAATCGCCTAGTCACTTGGCAGTGCAAGAAGCAGACATGTGTGGCTACGTCTACATGTGAAGCGGAATACATTGCTGCGTCTAGTTGCTGCTCCCAGGTTCTATGGATCCAACAACAGATGCGGGACTACGGTTTTGAATTCCTAACTACTCCTATTTTTGTTGATAATGAAGCTGCTTTACAGATCACTAGAAATCCTGTACAGCACTCAAAAACGAAGCACATCGATATTAAATATCACTTCATACGTGATTGCTTTGAAAAGAGACTTATCGATGTGATTCACATTCATACCGATCACCAACGTGCCGACCTTTTTACCAAAGCATTTGATAAATCAAGATTCGATTATTTACTTTTGGTAAACGGCATAAAGGTGAAGCAAGAGTAACCGACATCGGAAAATCGTTTTTGTAAATATTTTTCTTAAAAAAAAAAAAAAAAAAAAAAAAAAAAAAAAAAAAAAAAAAAAAAAAAATGTGTCTTTATTTTCTTTGTTTTTAAATTTTAGGGGGAGAAAGCTTCAAAGAAAATTCAAAAACATTGAAAAACCGCAAAAATACAAAAATATGTCTTTACTTTATTTACTTTCTGCATTTAAGGGGGAGAAAATTCAGAAAAACACAAAAACAATAGAAAAACAAAAATGAGTTTCTTGGTAATATAAGAGAAAATGATATTACATCAGAGGTCGGTCGAAACATGTTTCTGGAAATCAAAAGAAAAGAAAAAGATAAGTAGCTCTACCAATGATGTACCGGTAGACTCACGATCATTTTAAAATGTGCAGGGGATATAAACATAACGAACTGAAAACCGCGTGGGAACCGCTCATTGGCATATGGTCTTGGTACCGAAATTTCGTTTGATAGATTGCCGAGGTTCTGAGATATTTGGGGTTTATGCTATTTATCATCTGGGTATCATGGTTGTTTCTATAAAAGACAAAAGTCTAGATCTTCCATGATACCATACATACGTGTACATATTGCATACGACCTCAATAAGTGATCAACAATCACATGTCCAAACAAATAAGTGATAAAATATCACATTTATCCGGGAGTCAAGTTCGTCTCTCTGCTGTACGGAAGTACTGACCTGTTCACGGACTTGCTCCTGTGCCCTCATGCATATGAAAATCAAGTTCCTCATCAATAAGTGATTCTATCACATAGGGCTTGCTTTCAAATCAAATAAGTGACTTGTTCACATTGTATATACGTTAAAAACGGATGATAAATGGTATACTCCTCAGTAAGATGAACTCTCGTGCATACCTTGATACGGGAATGTGTCGTGAGTGGATGAACACCGGTCGGTAAGTATAAATCATACCTTAACGTATCTCAATGCATTATGATTACACTTGATCGCTGAGTTTAAGTGGATAACAATATCGGTAATTGTGGTAGAATACTTATTAACTTCTGTAAAAGAATATTAAAAGGAAATGTGTTTTGACAAAAGACCACAAACTGATATGATTCTCTTCGCCAGAAACTCGCAAAAATATTGTTGTGTTTGTACATATTTATTTACTGCTTAACTTTAGTGATTAACTTTTATTGTCTTGTTAAACAGTTTGTGTCGTTTGGTGCATATCAGCACGACATTAGCGGTGATGTCGTTTGATAACATTCAAAGGATTCTAAAATTGTTGTCTTTTATTTTATCAAAATCCAAAAAGATTTTCAATTTAATTTTTTTTGATTAACCGATGTTGGTACTCGATCAGATATCTGACAAGCCGAAATACTTCATAAAACTGACCTTTGCAGAACTTCATAACGGGCAACTTTTCAAAACGGTCGCTTCTGAAAATTTTTAAGAATGTGAAGGGTATAAATTGCAAAATTTTCCAAAATTCAAAGTGTTGGTGGAAATCTGATCCTTCGAGGAAGCAATGGCCCTCGAAAGATCAGAAAGTCAATGAAAGTCAATGAAAGTCAGTCATCTCAGTCGAAAGATGAATTGGTCAACGAAGGATTTGACCAATTTGATCTTTCGAGCTGATCAGACCTTTTCGAAGGATGGATAAGGTCGAAAGATATCCTTCGAGGATTCCAACAAATATCTTTCAAATATCTGGTATCTTTCGATCCAGATAGGGATCCTTCGACCCAAGGGTGATCTTTCGAAACACCTTTTCATCTTTCGAAAGATCATTTATCCTTCGAAATGGTACAACTTTCGAGGTCAGAGTATATAAGGGTGTCTTCTTCTTCACTTCATCATAACTGATCATTTTCACTATTTCAAAAACCTCCATTCCTACCGAAACTCTGCCAAAATTTACTCAAAACCTTATTGTATCAGGATTTCATCTACAATCTCGGTAGGATAACCCTAATACAATTTTTCAAACAACAACATAAACATTTCATCTAATCATGTGTTTGTTTTGTAATGTGGATATGTTTGTTGCAGGTTTTTGATGTTATAATGTTCTATTTTGACTGATGTTTTAGGTTTCGGAGTTTTTGTTTTGACTGTTGATGGTCTGAAAAATCTTGATGTCATGGGTTGTGGTTTGGGTGTATATTGATGATTGATGTTTGGTGTTCGGTTTGGGGTTTTGTGTCCGGGGTTGGGTTTTGATATTGTTATGTATGTTTTAAGTGTTCTAAATGGTTGTTGATGTTTGATGTACTTAAAATTGTTTGAAACCACTTAAAACACACTTAAAACTGTCATCAAAACCGATGAACAATGTCGCCGGAAAATCGCCGTTGAACAGTGTCGCCGGAAGATGTCTTTCGATCGAAAGATGATGTCATTGGACCTCGAAGGATGGGATTCAAAATATCCTTCGAATTAAGTCTCTAAGGATAGTAATCTTTCCGAAGGATCATCCTTCGTTTGATCAGATCCTTCGACTGATCAAACCATCTTTCAAAATTATGATCTTCCGAAAGATGATCTTTCGACAAGGCTTTCCATCTTTCGAAGAAAATGACACCTTTCGATCAAAATGATGATCTTTCGATTCAAATGTCATCCTTCGATGACTAGTTGGGATCCTTCGATCCTTCAACACTTAGAAATTTTTCAAGTTGAAATTTTTCTAAGTATGGAATTATTGTTGACGGTTTGACCTATGTTTCTCATTACGTGTCTTTGTCATGAACAGAAATGGCACCGAAAGAAAAGAAAGAGCGGGCAAAACCAACAAAGAAGGAAAAATCGGAGGTTGAGTCTATGTCGGAATCTCGACACAACATGGCGGCATATTTACAACCGGAAGACAAAATCAGTCCGGAATTCACGGGAATAATGGAGTATCTGCATCGCTCTCGTATCAACTATGCAATCACTACACAGCACACTGCTTATCAGTCTCATATCAAGGATTTCTGGAGTTCGGCTGTGGTTGAGACTGTGGATAATCAAGAAGTGATTAGAGGATTTGTCGCTAAGAAACCCGTGGTGATTACAGAAAACACTATCAGAGCACGTCTGCAACTAGGTGATCAACCAGAAGATGCTACTTCTATTGATTTACAATGTCAGCGGGGCCTGCTGATGAGGTTACGGTACAGCGACAACGTTCTTGCAAATCAGATCAACAAAAAGTTTATGCCGCTTAGATACAAGCTCTTATTGCATATCCTTATTCACTGCCTGAGCAACAAGCGATCTGGATATGATCTGTCGCCGATTGATTTAACGGGATTGTTTACGGCGTTGATTCTGAACAAGCCTTTCAACATATCACGTTATATTTTCGACAATCTGAAAGAAAATGCTCGAAGGCCACTTCCGTCAGCAACTCAACGAACATCTACCAAGTTTTGGTTATATCCTAGATTTCTGCAGATGATGATTGATGAGCAGATTCCTGATCTTCCTAAAGCTGAAGCAGATGTTCTTCCTGTCAATCCAATGAATGAGCGTACACTGCTGATTTTCAAATCCATGTCCAACTATAAGGAATCGGATCCAATTAGAAAACTTATTGGTCATCTTGATGTTCCGACCTACGAGGCACCGCAGAACAACAAATGGCGTCGAGATGCGAGTGATTCTGATGATGAAGAGCCAAGGTTAATCGCTTTGGCTACCACGCAGCTCGAGGCTAAGCATGGTATTAAGGCAACGAGCAGGAAGTCTGCTGGCAGTTCACGTGTTGCAGCACATGTTGAAGTCGATGTGAATGTTGCTGCAGAAGAAGTTCAGGGAGTGTTTGTTGATCCTGCTGCTCGCGGTAGTGCAGGTGGAGCTGGTGGTATTGCTAGTCAGTCAGGTAATGTTGCGGCTGACAAAGGCAAAAGTAAGGTGGACGAGCCAAGGAGGTTGGCGGATGAAAGTAGTTCGTCGTCTGATGTTGAAGGAGGTGCTGGTAGTGAAGATTCATCTTCTGAGGATGATAATCCTCCTCCTCCAGGGATGCGAAAGGTCTATGATCAGCGTGGGGCCTTTCGTGGTTTTGAACATATTGAGAAACCAATGAATGTCGCAGAATCTGATAAAGATGATGATTATATTCCTGGTGCTCCTGGATTACTCAGAAGGAAGAGACAAGCAAGAAGAGAGGGTACTCGTACTTCTAAGAGATCAAGGGGCGGATCAAAGCCAACAGGTGAAACGGCTGGTGATGTCACTACAACTGATCCAATTCAACAAACAACGCCTCCGGAGCAACAGCTGCCTCCTATCATTGAACAATTATCTACATCAGAGATGCTGGATCTGATCTCTTCTCCACATACGTCTTCTGGGGCACGCACGGCGCCTGTTGATCAACAGCCGCCTGCAACCCCCGTCTCAGGTACACATCCACGTCCTCCTCTTGTTATTCCTGGCCCAACAGGTACTTCTGGTTCATCTGGCCAGACTGGTTTCCCAGGCCCTGAGCCCTCACGGCCTACTCTAGCTGAAACATTATCTGGGTTATCTGATGCTGAGAAAATTCACTTCCTGATAGAACAAATCAGTGAATTGGGTAACATAGTTGTTCGTCACACTAGAAAGATTGAAGAGCAACGTGTACAGCGCACTCAGGATGTGGAAGCGCACAACAAGCTTGTCTCGATTGTTGGTGCTCAGAATGTCAAGATAAGAGAACAGGCTCAAGAGATAGAAAGACTGAAAGAAGCTAATAAGGCGCGTGATAAAGAGGTTGAGATAATGAAGAAGCATAGTACTGTGCTAGAACGTGAGGCAACAACGTTAAAACAGAAGCATGAAGAGCTGTCCGATCGATATAAGAATCGTGATGATAGATTAATGGAAGCCTTCAAGCCTGTTCAAGCGAACTTTAAGAGATTTGATCACAAAGTTGTTACACTTTGGAATGAACGGTGCAAAGCTTTGGGCATCCTTCCTTCAAGGCGTGGCGATGATAAGGATGATGATGCAGCAAATCCTGATCAACCAGCTGCCACAGGTTCAGGTGCAACTGCATCTGGTGCTGAAGGTGGGTCTGGTACATCTCAAGATGCTCCTTCTGCTCCTCCAACATCTACTGGTCCGTCTGAGCCGACTGAGACATTGGAAGCTTCAGCAGTTTTTGAACATATTAGTCTTGAGCCGGAAACGTTTGCTGATCTCCCTGAATCTTCAAGTGCTCAAAAGTATCATCCAGTCACGGGTGAACTATTAGAAGAGGGAGAATATCTTTCTGAGATGACTGATGAACAGATATTGGCGCTGACTGATTTGGATAAGGTTGATTTGTCAACGATTGATGCTACTCCTTTAGTTCCGGACGAAACCGATTTCTCTGCAATAGATGAAATCTTCATCGGTTCGGATCCGGAACGCCCTGTGTATGTTGGTCAGAATGATGTAGAGCTTAATGCACCTGATGATGAATTTGTGGAAGCAAAGACAGCAGACCTTTCTAATCCTTCCTCAGAATCATCTTCAGCTCAAGAAAGCCGTGAGAAAACAGTTAATGAATGGCGAGCGGATTTCCTAGCTAGGAATCCTCCTCCGCTCCCTCCGTTGGACCAGGTCAACTACATGACTTTGGAAAGAAATGAAGCTCGAGGTCGAATTATCAGTTGGATGTTTGTTAAGGATCTTCACTGCATGGTTGTGAAGCGAGAAAGCGGCCTTCAATACTTCGGGTCTCTTCTTAGCATTCTTTCACTTCCGTATTATGATGTTGCGGTGTTAGCTCAGATGGATGTTATCAATCGGGTTGGTGATAAGATGGTGGAGTTGTTCGCAAAGAAGATTAGATTGGAAAGAAGGAAAGGTTGGAAGGATCCGCTATACAAGCCACAATTTCCTAGATACGAGCAAATCAGGTTCACGCTTGATCCAGAGACAAACACCGCTCGTTATCGTTTGGTATATGATCCTCCAAAGTTGATGAAGAAGATACCTTTGATGAAGATGAAGACAGATTTTCTTGGAAACTTTCGCTGCTGGGTCTATGATGCTGATACTGGAGAAGCCGTGATCTTGTTTAAGGACAGTGATGAGAACTTTCGATTGATAGATCCGATGTGGATTACTAACATGTCCAGGTCGGATATTGTCATTCTTAAAGATCATGAAATCAACTACTTGGTTAGAGATCGGGAGCAAGCGATGAAGTTTCAGAAGATGGCGCGTTATTGCTTCAACTTACTTGTGAATGCGGGAAGTGCATGGTCTACGCATCACTTGACGGTTGAAAGGACATCAGAGACGTGAAGACACAACGATAGAGACAAAGCTACAGCCAAGGGGGAGTTTGTTGGTGCACTTGTGTCTGTACTTTGTCTGTATTTTGTATTGATATAAAACGTTGTCTTTTGTCGTCTTGATGTTGTGTTATTAGAGCTTAATGTAAGTTTGACCAAGTCAACCATCCTCCTGGTTTGACTTGGTCAAACACTTAGAACTTTGTATGTAAATTGTGTGTGTCGAAGGATGGGTCTCGAAGGATTGTTTATATCCTTCGAGACCTCGAAAGATAAGCCTTCGATAGATAAGCCTTCGATGGATAAAATATGGACCTCGAAGGATATCATCCTTCGAGGTATCTGTGATCATTCGATAGGCTTGTGTCTCGACAGATGATCTTTCGGTCAATCCATTTCATCCTTCGACCATGCAGTCTGTGTTTGGGTATATATACCCATGTATGTGTTCATTTCAAATGTGTGAGTGAACCAGTCTTGTAGAGAGCATTTTTCAGTTTGGTCAAGGGCTGTAACCGTGTCCACTGAAATACAAGGGAAAACTTTGATATCTTGCGTGTCTACCTTTCTCTTTGTAGCATTTACTCTCATATAAACTTACGGTTTGCATGCTAGCTTGGATTCCGCACTTGCTAGTGTGTTAAGCTTAACAAGGATTAGGTTTAACCTCAACCTCCGAGGGACCTACATTATGTGAACTTCCGGTATCCATTAGCAATTGTAATTCATATTTCCCATAACGACCAGTGATTCTAATGGACTTGTACCTGTCATTCCCTTCCACCGCATTAACTGAGATTTGAGCACACACCATCACCACTTCCTCTTCATGACACTCATTCTCCTCTTCTAGCCATTCAACCTCAATGTGATACAATTGAGGTTTCCTGTTACCTCTGCAAACATGCTCTTGGGAATACTTCTCATCACAATTGAAACACAAACCCTTAGACCTTCTTTCATCCATTTCACTTTTGGTTAAGGTCTTTCGAATCACATTCCTTTTCGAATCACTGTTTTAGGATGACGTCATCATGGAGTTCTTATGAACTTCAAGATTTGGCTTCATTCCACCAAGAACAACTCAGATCTGAAGGATTTCCACATGATTTCACAACGATTTCGCATAGATCTAAACATTTTCAAAGTTAAAGGGATTGAAAGATGCTTTTCCAACTTTCTTTCAACTCTTTTACACTCAATGCACCCAAAACCGATAGAATCAGAGCTCATTCATGCCTTCTACTCCTCTCTAGTGATGTGCCTGTTTAAGATCTAAATCCTATCAATGAGACAACTGATTTCTGGCTGAACATGAAACCACCCATCACGAACAGTTAAATGATCGGATTGGGGTGATTCCCGTTCGATCGGATAGCCTAGGTCTGACGGAGTTTCCGTTGTGTGACACGTTGTCATACCGTCTCGAGCAAACCGCAAAACTTTTCAAAACTTAGCAAATTTGCCAAGCTTCAAGACGATCAGATTGTGGGACGGATTGCCATCCGATCGAACTGCAATCCGATCGGATTGAACTTGAGCTTCAATACTTAATCATTTTCATAATTTTCAAAGACTATCAGTTCTAACGGATTGCCATCCGATCGGATCGCTATCCAATCGAGTGACCATCCTGCTGTGAACTTGTTCTCACTAAGTCTCCTGCCAATCGGATCGCTATCTGATCGAACGACCGTCCGATTGATCTACCTGAAGGGTAGAGATACTTCTCTATTTTCAAAATGCTACAACGAAAACTTCAAAGCCATCATACACAAACACATCCTTGCCAAATGAATGTCAATCCGACCGAACGGCCATCCGATCGGATGACCATCTGAACGGATTGACATCCGATCGAATGACCATCCGATCGGATTGCCATCCCATCGGATTACCATTCGACACCTTGATCACTTGCACCGTTTTACGCACCGTTCATTCCCTTATGCTATCGTTAACTGTTCAGGCTAATCACTCTAGCGCTCCCTTCAAACCATTTCCATCGCTGTGAGTATACTCGATCCCTTTTTGCTTTATGCACTTTTGGGTGTTACATACGTTACTTATTCTAAATCACATCGACACACAACGCAAACACCATTTATACGCTGACCGTTATTGCATGTTACTTGGTACTCGATGAATGCTTGTATGTTATGTTAACACAGTGATTGTTGCCTGACGCCTTAGCAATGATAGTACTATTTGTTTGGACTCAGCACCTGTCATGGACAGGGGTTGTTAAGGTTACCTCTTCACGTGTCACAGTGGTGATATGTGTTGCGCATTCTACAACTCGCAATCTAGTCTGTGCATATTTCATTGTCGATAACCTACTAGCTTCACACTATACATGTTACATGCTGGTTATGCGTAAACGCTTTCGAACTCTACTATTACTATTAAACTTGTATGCTCACCTTTACACTATGTGTATTGACTTCTATTTTAACGTATGTGACAGGTGTTTGATTGCTTAGGATGCTGTGCTTACCTGCTTTTTGGAATCAAATAGGAATGAGAGTCTAGAAACAAACGAACAATTTATTTATTTAAATCTGAGTTATCGGAACATGTTTTGTTTTGAGATACCTATGTCTGTAATAATTGGTTACTTGATGGGCTATGGTATGGGACATAATATTAACTATCCGGTAATTTAGTTGTTATGGAATTTCTCTTGACAATCTGTTTCGCTCAGTGTCGCGCCCCGATGTTTCCGTCATCGGTTGGGGTGTGACAAAACAAATACATGTGCAGCATTTGCAAACACTTGGTTGTTTTGGACTCTTCAATGGACTTGTATGAGCTTTTATGTTGTTTACCTTATAGACAGGAAACACAATGCTCAGAACAAGTAAACAATTTTTGTGGAAGACCTCTTATAAGGCCTTGTTTTGATAGAGTAGTGATAGTCTTGAGATTTGTGTGCCCAAGTCTTCTGTGCCATAATTCTGTCTCTTTGTTACAGGCAGCTGAGAATAGATAGACATCAGTCATTGGGCTCTCTTTTGACAAATCAACTATATACACATTGCCACTCCTTTGAGCAACAAGCTGTGTTTTTCCTTTGGCTATTATTTCTTCAATATTTTTCACCATTTCTGGCCCAACAATCTTGCAACTCTCCTTAGTAAAGAATGACCCATAGCCTTTGTCACTCATTTGTGAGACACTAAGGAGGTTGAACTTTAGATTGTCAACAAGATTGACATTTTCAAACTTGATTTTTCCTGATTGAACTGTTCCAGACCCCAACACCTTTCCCTTAGAATTGTTACCAAAGGATATATCACCCCCTCCATGGTTTTTGAAATCTTTGAGTAGGGCTCTACATCCAGTCATGTGCCTGGAGCCTCCACTATCTACATACCAAAGACTATGTAGAAGCTCCCGGCACATCAAGTAAACAATTATTTCAGGAGGGTCTCCAAAGCCAATAAGGCTTTGGATCGGGTCACAACAGAGTCAGTCTCAAGTCCAGGAACATGGACAGTGGTTACGTCAGGGTTTTGAACTTGTTTTTGAACATTTTCCCTAACCACTGTTGTGAGCCATTCCCTGTCAGATGTTGAAATCCAAAAGGATGCCCGTTCTCTTTTGGTTTAGAAGGCTTTTTGTAAGCCTCATAAACATATGGGACCCTTTGGTATGGAGGTTGACCTTTTCCTCTTTGGAATTGGTTAGCTGGAGGCATGGTTGCAAAAATCGTTAGGCGCTCCCTAGTCGGTCGACTGGGGAGTTGATAGTAATCGGCATAGGCGGAGAGTACTCGGGGAGTACTCGGACATGTTAAATTATAAAGAAAATAGTTTTTGGAAATTAAATATATGTCTAATAACATAAATTTACTAATATTTATAACAAAATACGTGAAAATGATATTCATTATTTAATATGATAGTCATATAAATTATGTTTTATTATTTTTTAAGTCAAACTCTGTCCGAATTGACCTACTAGATCCGATTTTGGCCAAGTTTGACCGCGTTTGATCGGTTCCGAGTAATTAGGCGGAGTTAGAGAAAGTCGCCTCGGCAGCCTACCTTGTAGCGACTACTCGGGGAATACTCGGCCTTGGAAACCTTGTTTTACAACCATGGCTGGAGGTGCATCTGTCACTTGTACATCCTAGGAAGAGAGGTTTTGTTCAACTGTTTTGTAACAGCTGTTTGGACAAACACAAATGGTTGTTGTTTCTTGATGGATGAATTTGAAGAACTCACAAGTGTTTTTGAAGTGTACTCTTTTCTTTTAACCACAAAAGTTTTGAGGTACACACACTCATGAGTGAGATGATTGGTTTTTCCACAGATGGTGCAACTTGGTGCAGGCTCAATTATGCTTGTTTTGTTCATGTCAAAAGCTTTTTAGTGAAAACAATCCTTTGTGGAATGATTTCTCTTTTCACAAAAGTCACAAAACAGATTTTTAACTTTCCTTTTTCTTCCTCTTTTCAACTTCCTTTGCAACAGAGTTTTGAACCACTGTTGGGATGTCTTTAAGAGGAATAATCTTAGCCTTAGGTGCTTTCACACCCTTAACTGTGGAAAATTCCACTGGTTTGAAATTCTCAAGGATGTCACACTCATCTGACCAGGTGGGTTTGAATTGATGTTTTTCAATCTCCTCAAAGGTTGATGACCCCTCTGGCCTTTCCAAAATGATTTTGTTACCATTTTTATCAGTGATTTTAATTTATTGACCATCCTTGTTTGTTGGTATAAACTCAACTGAATCAAAATCATTTACAGCAGTGTTTTCTGTTTGGTCATTTTTCCTGAAACCTATGCCAAACTTTACATTGCTTTTGATCTGTTTCTCTAACATCAGCTCATAACCTTTGCAGGATTCCACCCATTTTTCACCGGTGATTTGGGTAGATTCCAACTCCTTTTTACAAGCCTGATATTTCTCTATCATGGCTTGGAGTTGGTCCTTGGTTATGCTGTGTTCATGTTTAAGACTGCAGATTTCATTATCCTTTTCATGCAATTTGTTTTTCCATTCTTTAACAGATTTTTCAAATTGTACTTCATCTTTTAAAATCTTATCCCTAAGGTTTTCATTCACCTCTTTAACATTAGCAAATGCTATGATGCATTTGTCTGAACATAGGTCTTTCATGACATGAGGTGATACCTTAGCTGCAGCCATCATGGCACAGTCATAAACATTCTCACAAGCACTGGTGTCCTTTTCCATTCATCAACACACCATGGGTCAGCAAGAGGTTCTAACAATGGTTCAGGTTCCTTCTCTAACAGTTGTTCACTAACAATAGCAGTAACCATTGCTTCAGCAACTTCATCCACTGTTTCAGCATTGGATTCCACTTCTTTAGTTTCCATCCCTACTGGAATTGACTTTAATGCTGCAAAAAAAAAATATCACAAGGAGCATCATTCTTAGCAAATAGAGCAAAATATTCATCAGATAACTCATTAGGCATGCTACTCCATCAACAAAGCCTTGGGTAAAGAAGCTTTGTTGCCTGGTCTCTGCTGGAGTAGATGTTTGTGCAGCATGTTGTGGTGCAGGTTGTTGCACTTGAACCTAAGAGACTGGGGCTTGGACATACTGGATTTGTGGAACAGGGGTTTGAACATATTGCACTGGAACAGTGGTTCAGGGTGTGCATAATGTGTCACACCCCGACCACATAAAACGAGAAACACGTGGCGGAAACGTCGGGGAGTGTTGTAACAGAATTATTGTTTCACAACCATGGAAATTAAAGTTGCGTTTTATTTATCAACATGAGAGTTACATTGTCTTTAAACATGAAACCAAGAGTACATAACATAATTAAACTAAGTCTATCTTCGTTTTAAGTCTCTAAGGCACAGGTCCGCCCTAATGTCACGATCATCATCCTAAGGGACTGCTCCTGAAAACACATGTGAAAATAGGTACGTCAGCATAAAAATGCCTGTGAGATACATTGGTTTAGTGAAAATAGGATTTATGACTTGGGTTTTAAAAGATAGGTTTAATAAAAATTAGTCATAAATCTTGTTAAGTGTTTTCTTTTATAAATCGTATGAAAACTCAATAAGAAATCAGACTATATAAAAGAATGGCGTATGGTTAATAAAATAACCGAGTAAAATGAGTTGGATAAAATAAACTGTTTTGTAAGACAATGTCTTGTGAAAAATAAGTTGTTTATGTAAAATGTAATATGTCAAATATTGAAATGATTTAAGTAACGCTACGACATGTAATATCATACAAACACTTATATATAGGAAGTACCAGCGGCGTATCCACCATGCTTGTATCATATTACACACGCCTCGTTACTCAAATCACTTATCCAAACCAACCATCATTGTAAATTGTTCATGTATAAATCAATTGTCAAGTGTTATTGTGTAAACCATATCAAAATGTCTATGTCTAATGTAAATCACTAAATGTGTATATCAATGCCAAAATGTCTATGTCAAAGGGTTAGGGAGTGCTTCACAGCTGTTAATAGCTATTTTAGAAGTTTCTGATCAGCTGGGAGTCCCTTACGGACCGTAAGGTTGAGGGCTTACGGTCCGTAAGCCATCAACTATGCTGAAATGGCAGTTTTGGTCCCTGTTATGTATTAAAGCCATTTCTGACACGTTTAAGGCCCTTTAAGCCAACGTTAAGGCCCTAAAATGATGCCTAAACATTGTGGACATGAAACATGCTCAAAAATATGCCGGATGTTGGTTCGTTTGGTCGTACGATCGCGATGTTCGCTTAATTATGACGGAATGCGCATAAGCGCGAAAAACGATCCAAATTGCGTGACGAATGGATTTTTCTCATGCCAAACACTAAAATAAAATATTTTAGCGCTTACATAAATTTTTGGATGTCCGGATGTATTCAGAACGTAAGTTATGCGCGAAGATGCAAACTTATACACTTTTTGACGCTTTTAGTCCCTGAATGACCCAAAAGTTTATTTTAGCACACCGAACCCCTCAAAGCCTATTTCTAAGCTATGTAAAGGATATTTGTGGTATGTTTAACTTATGTTCATGTTCCAGAATGTCTCTTACAGTTCAAATTGGCATACTTTCGCAGTTTGTTAAATTTAGTCCCTGTAGGCGAATTAACTTGTTTTTGCCATACCAAAGCCTTCAAAACTTATTTCTAAGTGATGTAAAGGTTATTTAAGGTATGTTAAGTATATGTTGATGTTCCGGAGTATTTGTCGCATTAAACTGATTACGTTTACGCACCAGTTTGCGTATAACTCTCCAGAAAGCGATGTAAAGTTTGAAATTGAACAAAAGTCAAAACATGAAAAATGTCAAACATAAACAAACAAACATTGGGATCAAATAACATTGTTTTATTGATAACTGAACTGTTTACAATGATTACAAGCACAGATGTTACAGTCTCCCCTACTTGTGGAAATTTTGTCCATAATTTATTTAGAGGAAACTCGTGAGAATAGATGTGGATACTTCGCCTTCATTTGATCTTAGCGTTCCCAAGTAAACTCAGGTCCACGTTTAGATTCCCAGCGAACTTTGACCAATGGAATGCGCTTGCGTTTGAGCCACTTGACTTCACGTTCCATGATTTCCACTGGCTTCTCAACAAATTTCAGTGTTTTATCAACACGAATTTCGTCAAGTGGTATGTGGAGGTTCTCATCAGCTAAACACTTCTTGAGATTGGACACGTGAAAGGTTGGATGAACATTTCCAAGTTCAGGAGGTAACTCAAGTCTGTAGGCTACCTTACCGATTCTTTCGACGATCTTGAATGATCCAAGTATCTAGGTGCAAGTTTTCCTTTCTTTCCAAATCTGATCACACCTTTCCAAGGTGAGACCTTAAGTAATACTCGATCACCGACTTGAAATTCCATGGGCTTGCGTCCTTGGTCCGCGTAACACTTTTGACGGCTTCTAGCTGTCTGAAGGTTATCACGAACTTTCTTAACCTTATCAGTTGTCTCTAAAATGAGGGCAGGTCCAGTAAGCTGAGCCTCGCTGATCTCATTCCAGCAGACTGGTGAACGACATTTTCGACCATAGAGAGCCTCGAAAGGAGCCATGTTGATGCTGGAGTGATAACTGTTGTTGTAGGAGAATTCAATCAACGGAAGATGTGAATCCCAACTACCACCAAAGTCGATCACACAAGCTCTAAGCATATCCTCCAGAGTCTGGATTGTTCTTTCAGATTGACCATCCGTTTGCGGATGATAAGCTGTGCTCAAATTTAGTTGGGTCCCCATAGCAGATTGCATGGTTCTCCAAAAATGAGAAGTGAAGCGAGCATCTCTGTCAGAAATGATGTTCAAAGGAACACCATGTCGAGCTACAATTTCATCCACATAGATTTTAGCAAGTTTGTCAGCAGAAAAATCCTCACGCATTGGCAAGAAATGCACTGACTTAGTAAGACGATCAACAACTACCCAGATGGCATCATGACCTTTCTCTGTGCGCGGAAGTTTGGTAATGAGATCCATAGTAATGTTTTCCCATTTCCAAACTGGAATCTCTGGTTGCACCAATAAACCAGAAGGACGTTGATGTTCAGCCTTTACCTTAAGACAAGTAAGGCATTTTGATACATATAAGGCAATGTATTTCTTCATACCAGGCCACCAATACTGAATACGAAGATCCTTATACATCTTATCTAAGCCAGGATGAATAGAATAACGAGACTTATGGGCTTCATCCATAAGCAAGGTGTGAAGGTTATCTTGGCTTGGGACCCACAAACGGTCCATGAAGTAATACGATCCATTGCTCTTCAGTTCCAGATCAGGTGTTATGTGATAGGGAAATTCCTTATCCATCAAACCTTGTGAAACACAAGTGTGTTGAGCCTGAGAAATGCGGGCTTGGATATCGGATTGAGCTTGAATATCAGATTGAATACGAACACAATGAAGCTTAGTACGTTCCTTACGACTCAATGCATCGGCTACGACATTCGCCTTACCAGGATGGTAGCGAATTTCACAGTCATAGTCGTTTAGAAGCTCAACCCAACGTCGTTGCCTCATGTTGAGTTCTTTCTGATTGAAGATATGCTGAAGACTTTTGTGGTCCGTGAAAACCACACATTTTGTACCGTACAAATAGTGTCTCCAGATCTTAAGAGCGAAGACAACTGCACCCAACTCAAGATCATGAGTGGTGTAGTTCTTCTCATGTATCTTCAACTGCCTCGATGCATATGCTATGACTTTGTTCCTTTGCATCAGAACACAGCCAAGACCCAATTTAGATGCATCGCAATAAACGACGAAATCATCATTGCCCTCAGGCAAAGTCAAAACAGGGGCGTCACAAAGCTTCTGCTTCAAGTTTTGAAAAGCTTCCTCTTGTTTGAATCCCCAATCAAAGGGCTTGTTCTTCTGAGTTAGAGCAGTTAGAGGAACTGCAATCTTTGAAAAGTTTTCAATGAAGCGGCGATAATAACCCGCAAGACCAAGAAAAGAACGAACTTCAGTAGGAGTAGTAGGCGTATCCCAATCCTTGATCGCACTGATCTTGGAGGGATCTACATGAATACCTTGTTCGTTGACAATATGTCCTAAAAATTGAACTTCTTTAAGCCAGAATTCACACTTGGAGAATTTGGCGAAAAGTTGCTCTTTCTTTAGGAGTTCCAAAGTAAGACGAAGATGTTGCTCATGATCAGCTCGTGTCTTAGAATAAATCAAGATGTCATTGATGTGTGCGAAGTGTCGTATATTTTAGGTGTATATTTTAAGCCCTTTTTAACACTTATTTTAGCCAAGTTTTAAATTTATAAAACACGATATTTCACTAACACTAAACACACATATGGGCAAGTGCACCCATCGTTGAGTGTAGTATAGCGTTGGTAAGATACCGAGGTCGTCCAAGGACACAAGAGCTTTTAATACCGGTTTATCCTCAACGTCTAACCAAAATAAAAGTTTAGAAAAATGTTTTAAACTAAGAAAAATAAAAACTAACTAAAATGCTGAAAATAAAAATAAAATAAAAACAGATAGACAAGATGAATCACTTGGTTCCGACTCGTATCTAGTATAACCTTTGATTATTTCCGCACTTTTGCACATAATTAAGAGATTATCTTAGTTATTGTAGTAGGCCCCTCTTTTGAAGGTGACGTTACCCTCACCCCAGTAGTTTGAGTCAGCAGGGATACAATCCTAAAGGGGTGGATTATTGGAAGATAATGAATTAAGTTATTAATGCAGTATTGTGGTAGGCCCCGCTTTTGGCGGTGACGTTACCCTCGACTAAGTAGTCTGAGTCAGCAGGGATACAGTCCTAAATAGCCGGGTTATAGTATTAATAGTAGTTAACTTATGAGGGGATCAAAGAGTTTGGACCCCCGCCATCCAATACCGTGAAGTATTGAAGGGGGTCCTACTAAATTTGACCCAGGTCCATTGCAGGACCTCTAAACGCTGAACAATGGCAAGACCTTTACCAAACCGTTCCCTTAACCCCCTACCAGGTAGCCAACATACCTCCATATAGACCGTGGAGATATGAATGGTGAAAATCCTTTATTTTATATAGACAGTAAAATAATGCCAAGACACCACGGACAAACGATAAGGAAAGATCACCTTCAACATAAGTAACTAGTTATTAAAGTCATTAATACAAAACCAAATAAAAAGTGCAAAAGATTAGAAATAAAAAGTATTATACTAGACACTTTGTCTTCACCAAGTGATGTAAGAGACTTAGGCAAACATGGCCTTGATTGTCAAGAACTCTTACGATCAATCTTGGATCCCGAGACGACTCACACACTCTATGATGGACAATGGATGATGGTGGTGGATGATGGTGTTGTGATGGTGGTGGGTGGTGGATGAAGTGTGAGAGAGGTGGTGTGCCAAGGGATGAGATGAAATGAATCCAAGCACCCCTATTTATAGGCTGAACAGAGAGCTGGACACGGCCCCGTGTCCGCTGGACACGGCCCCGTGCCCGTCTGACACTCTCTCTCCTCATTAATTGTAATTCGCAATTACAATAAATGCGCCTGCTGTACTTTCGACACGCCCCCGTGTCCGCTGAGCACGGCCCGTGGTAGGCAATAGAAGCTTCTATAGGTTTGTCTTTTCTGCTGCTTCTTGGGCACGGCCCCGTGCTGGCTGAGCACGGGGCGTGTTCAGCCTTCTGTTTTCTCTATTTTGCTTTGGAAGGTGCCGTTGAGGGTTCGGGCAATCCACTAATGTTCCTTTTCTTGTATTTATGTTGGATTTAGCTGTCTTTTTGCTTCTTTTGCGTTTTTGAGCTCATTTAATCCTGAAAATACAAAAGGAAGACAAAAACACTCTTTTTCCAATATTAGTACTAAAAAAGGGTTAGTTTTATGCCTCATTTGATGTAATTTATATGTTGCATTTTACACACATCAGTCATCAATAAAAACGATGATGAACTTATCCAAATAAGGCTTGCAGACCCTATTCATTAAGTCCATAAAAACAGCAGGAGAATTAGTCAAACCGAATGGCATGACTGTGAACTCATAATGCCCATAACGAGCGCGGAACGCTGTCTTGGGAATATCTTCTTCATGCACACGAAGTTGATGATATCCAGATCGTAGATCAATCTTTGAAAAATAAGAAGCGCCCTGTAACTGATCAAAGAGATCATCGATGCAAGGTAGGGGATATCGATTCTTGATGGTAAGCTTGTTAAGCTCACGATAATCGATACACATCCTAAAAGATCCATCCTTCTTCTTGACAAAAAGAACGGGAGCACCCCAAGGTGAAAAGCTAGGACGGATAAAACCTTTGTCAGAGAGCTCTTGGAGCTGCTTAGACAACTCTTGCATCTCAGACGGTGCAAGATGATATGGTGCTCTGGCAATGGGATTTGCACCAGGTACGAGATCAATTCGGAACTCGACTTGGCGTGCTGGGGGTAGACCAGGTAACTCTTCAGGAAACACATCAGGATAATCCCGAAGAACAGGGATATCTTGAATAGACTTATCTTCGCCCTTATCTCCTACAACATGTGCCAAAAAGGCCACATAGTTCTTTCGCAGATACTTCTGAGCTTTAAAACAAGACATGAGTTTGAGACCACCAGCAGGTTTCTCACCACGAACCTGTAGGATCTCACCAGTCGAAAGCGGCACACGAACAATCTTCTCAAAACAAACTACCTCTGCGCGATGCTTGGCTAACCAATCCATACCCACAATAACGTCGAAGCTTCCAAGTTGCATAGGCGTGAGGTCAATAGAAAAAAGATGGTCGATAAGGTTCAACTGGCAGTTGCGAAGAACAGAATCAAGAACAATGGGTTCACCACTAGCAACTTCATCTGTCAAAGGCTTACCTAGTTTCGTTCTAGACATGCGAAGCAATGGCTCAAAAGATAATGACATAAAATTCTTATCGGCACCCGAATCAAAAAGAACAGATGCAGGCTGATTATTAATAAAGAACGTACCGTTCACCACTTCATTGTCTGCTTGTGCCTCTTGTGCATTCATGTTGAAGACTCGACCTCGAGCCTGAGCCTGATTCTGATTTGGATTTGCATTCACCAATCTTGGACATTGATTACGGTAGTGGGTCAGATCCCCACAATTGTAACAAGAACCTGGCGGGTAGTGTGGTCGTACAGCTTGACCCTATTGCTGAGCAGGAGGCTGAGCAACTCGTTGAGCCGGGTTCTGAACTACCTGATTCTGAGCAAAACGACAAACATCAGCAAGATGACCTGACTTCCCACAGTTAGTACAGAAACGACACGGAAGTTGTGACTGATGGTGACTGTTGCATCTATTGCACAAAGGTGCATTCCTTGCATAACGCTTCTTCGCTGGAGGCTGTGCGGGTTGGATGGGAGCTGCCTCGTTAACTTGGGCAGTGACAGCAAAATTTTGGGAAGCCTTACGCTTCCTTGACCCTTTCGAAGAACCAGATTCCTTACCCTTCTTGTTCTTACCCTTCTTGTCATCCTCTTTGTCAGACGCCTGCTTCTTACCCTTGTCACCCTTTTTATGCAGCTTTCCCTTTCGAACCTGCGACTCAGTCAATGTCGCTGCTAACTCGATCGCCTGACGAAGTGTGGTAGGGTTACTACCAGTAATGATGTCTTGTACTGAGTTAGGTAGACCATCGATGTACCTTTCGATAGCCTTGTCGAGTGGGGTGACCATTGTTGGGCAAAGCAGACTCAACTCCTCATACCTATCAGTATACGCCCTGTGCTCGCCACTGTCTTGTTTCAAGTCATCAAACTCTCTCTCCAAAGCTCGCAGTTCATGACGAGGACAAAACTCCCTCATCATAAGGGCCCTAAGTTCGGCCCAAGTTTGTGCTAGAGCAACTTCTGCACCCCGGTCTCTCATAACCCCATTCCACCACGTAAGAGCCCTCTTCTGAAATACACTCGAAGAAAACTCGACCTTGCGATTATCAGGACACTGAACGTGACGAAAAGTGTTCTTAATGCTCTCGAACCATTGAAGGAGCCCAGTTGCTCCCTCAGAACCACTAAACTTGAGCGGTTTAGCCGAGTTAAAACTCTTGAAGTTACAAGGAGCATTGTGGTTGTTGTTGGCTTGGTTCCATTGAGCAATAAGGTTTGGGAACGCAGCAGCCATTTGCTGCGCAATGATTTCTGCCAGTTTGGCATTCGCTATCTGATTCTCGCGTCGAGGAGGCATTCTAAAAGAGGAAACATGAAAGGAAACGAGTGAGATGATTGGATGACAAGAATGAGATAACACAAAAACAAAGATTGACAACAGCAAAGATGGTGGTCATTTGTTCGTTATCACAAAGCAAACAAATGACACACAGTGACTAATCAAAGTAAATGGGTCAAAAATAATGTATCGCGAAGACATGCTCGCCTATAAGTGAAAACTCACCCCAAGAGTTCCCAGGTAAGAGTGACTGGTCCGATTATGTGGATTTGTACGAACACTCTAGCCTTAGACAGAAAACCCAGGGTACAGGCATTCACTCTTCCAGTTTGCACGTGTTCACACTTATTTAAAACCCAAAACCTTGACGAGATTTTGAAAATTCAAAAAGGGGTTCAAAACCATATAACAGAGGGTTCAAAACCTTGTAATCAATCATCCTAGATCAGATGATTAGTTTTCAAGGCGGATTCGAACTTGATGTTCTCGTTGTGGTTATCACCTAAGGATAGGTGAAGTGCATGTTTTAAAATCTAAACACAAGACAACTTGCGTTGGGGTCCTAGAAAGTTATAGTCTAGGTCAAAGCATTACTGATAACCTAAATCCCTATAACCATTGGCTCTGATACCAACTCTTCTGTCACACCCTGACCACGTAAAACGAGAATCACGTGGCGGAAACGTCGGGGAGTGTTGTAACAGAATTATTGTTTCACAACCATGGAAATTAAAGTTGCGTTTTATTTATCAACATGAGAGTTACATTGTCTTTAAACATGAAACCAAGAGTACATAACATAATTAAACAAAGTCTATCTTCGTTTTAAGTCTCTAAGGCACAGGTCCGCCCTAATGTCACGATCATCATCCTAAGCGACTGCTCCTGAAAACACATGTGAAAATAGGTACGTCAGCATAAAAATGCCTGTGAGATACATAGGTTTAGTGAAAATAGGATTTATGACTTGGGTTTTAAAAGATAGGTTTAATAAAAATTAGTCATAAATCTTGTTAAGTGTTTTCTTTTATAAATCGTATGAAAACTCGATAAGAAATCAGACTATATAAAAGAATGGCGTATGGTTAATAAAATAACCGAGTAAAATGAGTTGGATAAAATAAACTGTTTTGTAAGACAATGTCTTGTGAAAAATAAGTTGTTTATGTAAAATGTAATATGTCAAATATTGAAATGATTTAAGTAACGCTACGACATGTAATATCATACAAACACTTATATATAGGAAGTACCAGGGCCGTATCCACCATGCTTGTATCATATTACACACGCCTCGTTACTCAAATCACTTACCCAAACCAACCATCATTGTAAATTGTTCATGTATAAATCAATTGTCAAGTGTTATTGTGTAAACCATATCAAAATGTCTATGTCTAATGTAAATCACTAAATGTGTATATCAATGCCAAAATGTCTATGTCAAATGTCAATTATGTAATGTGTAACCAAAATGTCATGTATGGCAAGTGAAATATGTATCAACTAAACCATAGGTAAAAATGCACAAAGCAATGTATTGAAGTAAAACGTGGTTTAAATCAACGTTATGTTTTGTGGAAATGCATGCTATATTGAATACAAACATTTATGCGATATTGTAAAAATGCATACATTCAAGCCTTGTGACTGTGGTGATAGACCTTTAAACAAATTAAAGGTTTATCTATGTTATGTCTATCGAATTCGGTCATTCCTTCCATCCAAACATACCTAGGATGTTAGGAACGGGAGTTGTCAATTCCTATGGTACCACTACCTACTAACGAATGGCGTAGCTAATGTTAATGAATGTATTTTTTTCCCATTTAAACAAACCAAATGTCATACCAAAATGTAAGCATGTGAAAACAATGCACTAAGTATGTAATCAAATGAACATACATAGCGTGAAATGAAATGTAAAACAATGTACTAAGTATGCTAAGTAAACATACATAGCGAAACAATGTAATGTAAATCATGTACTATAAATGTACTAACGAACATAGCAAGTATAAGATGTGAAAACATGGAAAGCATGAAAGTAACAACTAGGCACATGTGTTTCACCCCAAAACGTTTGAAAAACAGTAAAAGAGGGGTCTATGTACTCACTTGAGATTGCTTAGTAGTCCTTGAGTAACAACCAAACAATGCTAGAGATCACGGATATCAAACGGCACCTAATATAGGTAACTACATTAATACACCGGACCTAAATCGGAGGATCGGACAGAATGAGGGCTCGTAAACCAAATGAGTATGGGGACTCATGTAATGTGGTTTAACAAAGCCCACATACTAAAATGAAACCTAACCTAAGTGCTTACGACCCGTTACGACCCGTTTAGGTAGCTTATGCTACTTTAACTCATCGTTTGCGTAAAACGCGTTCGGAATGCCTAACTAGCCCTATGATAAGTGAAATATGCCTTAACATGTCTAATATTGTTTCCAAATCAGTTTAGATATCAAAAGTCATGTTACATATGCTTAATATGAATTTTGGCGTAAAAAGGGCATTTTGGTCATTTACCTAAGGCATATAAACTACCTATCATACAACTAACTAAACGCCGTGACCATAAGGTATAACCTCGGAAGGTTATTCCCTATACAACTATGGTCACCTAATGTGTTTGGTCGGATCCTAAAGATCGACCAAACGGGTCGGGTTCGAAAGTATAAGCGATTGTTTAGATCGCTTACCTTTACGACCCTAGACAAGCACAAAACTAAAAGTGACGAGCTAAGCATGTTAAAACATGCTTAACTAAGTTTAGAAAACAGGTTTGGTATCAAAACAAACGGTTTTGATACCTAAGAGTAGTTTGGTTACAAAATACGCAAGAATGCGCATTTTGGCCGAAACTACGACTCGTCACTGAGCCTAGATAACGTGGAAATCAGTAGGTATAGTCACTAGGGACTATAACCATCGTGATCACGCTCACGTTATGAAGTTCAAACGAACTTCGCATTGACCATAAACTGGTCAATGCAGAAAGTCAAACAAAGTTTGACTTTAACGCTAAAACGAATGAAAAGAATGAAAGAACACTTACAAAGGGTCCCCGCAAGTTTGATCTTCCAAGTAATCTCAGGTAGGAAGTGTATAAGCACAACCACTTAGAGAAAAACTCAGAATTTAAGTGGGTTTTGCAAGTGAATGGGTTGGGTATTTATAGGATATGCAAGACCGTTAGGATCGTTTCTCGAATAACGTGCTTTGATCTTGTCTCTACACTTGTTGCAACACTAAGGTAACTCAAATTGGCCCCCCATTATCAGGAAGAGGCAAGTGCAAAAGGGTTAGGGAGTGCTTCACAGCTGTTAATAGCTATTTTAGAAGTTTCTGATCAGCTGGGAGTCCCTTACGGACCGTAAGGTTGAGGGCTTACGGTCCGTAAGCCATCAACTATGCTGAAATGGCAGTTTTGGTCCCTGTTATGTATTAAAGCCATTTCTGACACGTTTAAGGCCCTTTAAGCCAACGTTAAGGCCCTAAAATGATGCCTAAACATTGTGGACATGAAACATGCTCAAAAATATGCCGGATGTTGGTTCGTTTGGTCGTACGATCGCGATGTTCGCTTAATTACGACGGAATGCGCATAAGCGCGAAAAACGATCCAAATTGCGTGACGAATGGATTTTTCTCATGCCAAACACTAAAATAAAATATTTTAGCGCTTACATAAATTTTTGGATGTCCGGATGTATTCAGAACGTAAGTTATGCGCGAAGATGCAAACTTATACACTTTTTGACGCTTTTAGTCCCTGAATGACCCAAAAGTTTATTTTAGCACACCGAACCCCTCAAAGCCTATTTCTAAGCTATGTAAAGGATATTTGTGGTATGTTTAACTTATGTTCATGTTCCAGAATGTCTCTTACAGTTCAAATTGGCATACTTTCGCAGTTTGTTAAATTTAGTCCCTGTAGGCGAATTAACTTGTTTTTGCCATACCAAAGCCTTCAAAACTTATTTCTAAGTGATGTAAAGGTTATTTAAGGTATGTTAAGTATATGTTGATGTTCCGGAGTATTTGTCGCATTAAACTGATTACGTTTACGCACCAGTTTGCGTATAACTCTCCAGAAAGCGATGTAAAGTTTGAAATTGAACAAAAGTCAAAACATGAAAAATGTCAAACATAAACAAACAAACATTGGGATCAAATAACATTGTTTTATTGATAACTGAACTGTTTACAATGATTACAAGCACAGATGTTACAGTCTCCCCTACTTGTGGAAATTTTGTCCATAATTTATTTAGAGGAAACTCGTGAGAATAGATGTGGATACTTCGCCTTCATTTGATCTTCGCGTTCCCAAGTAAACTCAGGTCCACGTTTAGATTCCCAGCGAACTTTGACCAATGGAATGCGCTTGCGTTTGAGCCACTTGACTTCACGTTCCATGATTTCCACTGGCTTCTCAACAAATTTCAGTGTTTTATCAACACGAATTTCGTCAAGTGGTATGTGGAGGTTCTCATCAGCTAAACACTTCTTGAGATTGGACACGTGAAAGGTTGGATGAACATTTCCAAGTTCAGGAGGTAACTCAAGTCTGTAGGCTACCTTACCGATTCTTTCGACGATCTTGAATGATCTTAGAAAGCTATAGTATTCCAGAATTTCTAGTTACGAAAGCTATAGTATTCCATTTGGCTGGTAATGACCTTAGAAACCTACTATTTAAAGTGCACTTTGCAAATTCAACATTAACCAGTTTAAGTTCACTAATAAGACAGCTAAATCTTTCAAACTGTTGGGTTAGAGACTCTCCTTTGACATGACAAAAGGTTTCATACTGTTGATTCAAAACCTCCCTGTTATTTTCGATAACCTCTTCTGTTCCACCGAACTGCTCTTTCAGTGCATCCCACAGCTCTTTGGCACTGTTACAGTGTAACAGTCCAGCATAAATGTCATTTGAGAGCTGAAGCCACTATGCTAAAAGCCTTTGCATCTAATTCAATTTTTTTAAATCCTGTTCTGAGTAATTTTCAAGGCATTTAGGCACTTGGCCTTTGGGATCTTCTGTGCTAGGCATAATTGGAACATGTGGTCCAAAGATGACTAACTTCCAGCAGCCGGTGTTTTGCTGAGCTAACACATGGCCCATCCTACGTTGCCAGATATTGTACTCGGATCTGACAAGCATAGGTGGCTTGAATAGTGTTCCGGTGTTGTGAGGGTTCTGTGAGTGTGATGTCATCTTGGTTGTTTTACAGATGTTTTTGAATAATCAACTTTTATACATGATTACCCTTTACTCTGTTTTTCAACTGAATACGAACAACTTAAGTATCAATGGATGTGAGCTGAACTTTTATGTCAAATTGATTGTTAGATCGAATTTGACTATTCTATGCTCTGATACCAATTGTTAGGATCTGAGTTTGTATGATCGTTTTGTTTAATTAAGTGATTAATGTAAGAAGGTAAAACAGAGATGAATTGCAGCGGAAATAGAAAGTAGACTTTATAACACAATCAAAGAAGAATAGCTTTCAGCAAACATGATTTCATTAATCGAATGATTGTATGAATTACAAGGATTCAACTATGCATGCATGCAACACTAAACTCCCCCTCATCCTGAGCTCACAGTTAGTTCGTACAAGATAAATGATGAAAGAGAGCTAATAGAACAGTACAGGTACTGTTCTATTTATAGTACAATCCTAACCACTGAGCATCTAATGCTGACATCACCTAGACAATGACATGTAACAGACTAACAACCTCTAAACACTGATACAAGCAAACACTGTTACATTAAACAACTGATAATTAAAACACTGATACACCTATCCGTTGTTGATGCCCAAGCACTGATGTTGCAGATCAGTATTTTCTTCAATGGTTGATTAGGCCTTTGATTCAGCAGTGTTTAGTCTTCATCAGGTCTTTGACAAGCAGTAGTTGTTAGGTCTCCAGTCTTTATAATCAGCGGTTCTTTGTTAAGCAGTCGTTGAGAGGATCAGTACTTAGAGTAATCAGCTGATAGAAGCACTGCCATTGGAGGGAACTTAGAACATGCATTTGCTTATTGAGGATCAACTGTTGAGAACCAGTTTTGGCTTTCAGTATCATTTGTTCTTTTAGGTTTGATTACATGGGCCAACAGATGTTATGGGTATAACGATCATAAAGATTTAAAAATATTTTCTTTAAATCTAAGTTGGAACAAATTTGCCGAATCTCAATAGTGTAAGTAGCGACAATTGGCTTACATTGCGTGGGGGATGTCGGGAATTTGTACAACGCCAAATATTAATTTATTATTCAGTAGGTTATATGTAATAGTGAATTGAGGAAAGGGCATAAGATGCATCATAGCCATTTTAATCACTTAAGTAATGCACGCGTGGAATCATTGATAGATCTATCGGGTTGACTACCCCGTCGTGATCGGTCGCTCCAATCTAAATAGCAGCGAATTTGAATTCTTTAATAGTCTAGTATGGATTGAAACCTCAATCGTTTTATATAGCTTGTAATGTCTTGCAAACTTACGAAACCGAAGTCATAACGAAAAATTTAATATTAAAGCTGAGTCATGGATATAAGTTTCCATACGGATGCGGTACAGTGCCAATTCGAATGAATTCTTCCATGACATTTTCTATGCGGAATGCGGTACAGTACCGATTCCAATAATATTACTATGACATTTTTTTTTAAATAAATGTCTTTCTTAAACATATGAAAATGTTTTCAGAATCGTTAAAGGGTTGAAATAAGGAAGTTTTCCTTAAACATATTGTTACGACAATTATAAGTGAACTCACCTTCCTTTGTGTTGACACTTGACTTTTACGTGTTCTTAAGGTACATGAGTTCGGCTTCGGGATTTTGGCATATCTTGTGGTAGTGATGCTTGTTGTGTTTAAAAATGTTTTGGACAACTATTAAACCTAAAATGGTACCATGGGTATTTAAATCCATAAGGATTAAGACAACTAAGTTGTATCTATGGACTGTAACTGAACTTTAAACTCTAAAGTCATGCTTTTAATAAGTGTATGTCCAAAACAAACAATGCATCGTCTACTAAAATATTTATGGGTACCAACCTCCGTCACCGCCACGTTTGTATTTCCGCTGCGACGTTTTTGGGGTGTGACATCATAGACACCAGGCCTAGAATTAAAAAAAACAGCTGCAAAATCCATCAAGACCGACACATAAATCCACTGAATCGGACTAGAAGACCTATTTTTTGTAAAACTAATCTCGAATGAACAAACATCTATCATCTTCATCGACACCAAGTATGGGATAAACACCCACATGCAACCTCCATCAAGACCGGCTCAAAAACCAAGTGAATCGGACTAAAACAAACCTCAAATGCAACTAACAAAGCGTAAACAAACTGATTAGGGCTCACATGTAAAGAAACTCAGTTAAAAGAACACAATCGGAACAACAAAGGCACACAAAACCACATGCATCTACATCGACACACACAGCTAAAAAAACATCTAAAAAACAAATAAAGTCGATCAGAGAAACCATCAGACCCAAACATCGCAAACCCCAAAAACAACACAAAGTCATTAATCCATTAAGTCAAATAACCGAAGTAAAGTGTGCTCAACAAATCAACGCATACCACAGAAGAGAACAACTATTAAAAATGGTGGTCGTGGTGGCGGAAAGACGGTGGGCCTGCAGTGGTCGGAAGAGACAGAGAGAAACGGACGAAAGAGAGAAAAGGTGAGACTTGAAAATGAAGCCAGTCACCAAATAAAATAATCCTTAAATACCAACACGAGTTACAACCAAATCAACCAAACATACAACCTAAAACTGCATAAACAAACAACAAAGCATAGTGCAAATACAAATAATGTACACATATTTTGCTAATTGATAGTATATAAATTACTAAGTATGCAGCAATTGCCACTTTGTTTTAGGGTTGTTCAAACCACTCATCGCTCGTCACTCGCTCATCGTTCGCTCGGAATATGCTCATTTGGTTTGGTTCGATTTTCAAACGAGCCAAGCATGAGCAAAGGTCCGCTCGGCTCGGTTCGGCTCGAATTAATTTTTATTATTTATCATATATATAATTATTATATATGCACACACATATTACATGTATATTCATATTTTATACATACTGCTTTATTAGATTTTGCTCACTGTATGCAAATATACAATTATATTTATACATAATAGCCTTATCAAACTAATAAATAATTTAACCCTAAATTTAAAACTAAAACTCGAAGTCGTGAAGCGACAATATTTGACTTCTTTCTCTCATCAATATTTATACATAATACGACAATTGTTCTTTATTGTTGTATATTCATGACTTCACCAGCCTCAACCAGAGCCTCCTCCTCGGACAATCCGACCTCAATCTTAATGTCATTCTCGAGCAGTTCGACCTTAGTCGTGACTCGATAGCGGACACATAGAAGGAAACATTCTAAATATATGGCTGTCTAAATCACTCGCCGCTCGCTTTTCGCTCCCTCGGAAAATTAATATGCTCGTTCGGGTTTTGCTCGGTTGTAAACAAGCCAAGCACGAGCAAAAGTCTGCTCGGTTCGGCACGTAAACAACCCTACTTAGTTTGCGGTAATCAGGGGCGGACCTACCTTGTAACAAAGGGTAACCCCCATTGCCCCTTAATGCTCCGACGGTAGTTTAAATTTTTGAAAAATTTGACATATTTCGATTTGGTTACCCTTTTTTTAAGGTTGCCCGTATCAGAATTTTTGAAAAAATTTGACATATTTCGATTTGGTTACCCCTTTTTTTAAGGTTGCCAGTATCAGAATTTTCTAGATCTGCCATTAACTTGTTCTGGTCAATGATCATTATTTACTAAAACAACTATGAATCACAACCAAGCAAGCTTGCTTGTAGATAATCATACGCAGGATTTGTACGTATCTACTTGTTCATTTCCGAAAATTTGAAACCTATTAATAAAACAAGATGCAAATATCATACATTACCACTAAAATAAACTTCATACAATAAAATTTACCAGAAAAAATACAATAAAAATATACAAATTACAAAATAATTTGGCCAAGAAAAAACCACAAGCCAAATTAAATTTACACACATAGGAAGAAGTCTCAAAGCCCTGCAATACCAAAAACTCGATTGCAGAAACGACCCTACCCACCTGCAAAATTACAAATATACCCAGCTGTAATAAAATAACAAAACTAAACAACCACACTAGATAGAACCCCAATCAATCTCATACGACGGATATTTATCAAGCGAAAAATTATCCGCGTCGCACCACGCGCTCTCCTCAGCCGCAAACGTCAGCTCAGTCGACGGCGATGAGCCGCCGGAACCACTATCTGAGCTTTCAGCCGCCGCCGCCGCCTCCGAATGCGTCGCCGGGGTTTGTGACTTTGCCGACGACCGCGTTGACTTTTTACACCGGTCAACGCTTTTACCCTCCGACAAGATCCGACAAATCTCCTGTAACTTGGCGTCAACGGAAGAGTGAAGCGGCTTGAAGCCGCCACCGAGCCAGTTATGACGAAGCTGAGGAAAGTTGAGCCGCGCGCTCTCGCCACGCAGCTTGTAAGCCGCGTGGTCGTAAGCCAGCGCGGCTTCCTCAGCCGCGTCAAAGGTACCCAGCCAGAGCCGAGTACGGTTCTTGGGTAAACGGATCTCCGCTACCCATTTTCCCCAGTGTCTTTGTCTCACACCACGATAAAGTTTTACGGGTTTCGGAGGTGACCCAAACCCGGAATGTTTCATCGATACGGGTTTCGGACCCAAGTTGATTTGAGCCTGGGATTGGGTTATTTGGTTCAACCCGGGTGCTGACCCAAGTTGTTCATAACTAAAAGGGTATTGGGTCGGGTACAGGTACGACCCAAATTGATGATTTGGGGAAGGAGAAAGAGAGTATGAATACGAAGTAGAAGTGGGGAAGAAAGCAAGAGTATTTTGGTAATCTACCGAAGCACTTTTTATAAAAGGTTGAAGTGCTTCCATGAGCTCGCCGCCGGCAACCGCCGATGACTGTTGAACTCCGATGGTGTTCCAGAAATCCACCGTTGCTGACATCATGGATTTTTTATAGTATATAAAAAAAGGCGAGGAAATTATGGTTTTTAAATAATCAAACCTTTTTCCCTGAAAAGAAAATTAACCTTAAAATCGACGAAAATAAGCCCTAAAAGGTCAGATTTTAATCAGAATTATTAAGATTGAGAAAAGAAAATAAAATCTATAGAAATATTCAAATTAATCTGCTTTTTTTTCGTTGATAAAAATCATGAAAACCCCAGAAAAAGTCAAATTAATTTCAATTTTTTTTCTTAATCAGATGATTAATAACAGAAAGGGAAGATAGAAGTGGGGAATGTAGAGGGGGGATGGAAAATAATTAAAGAAATTCAGAAGAAAATTAGAAAATTTTGAAGTGTTTGTGAAAAAAAAACACTAAACCTGATGGCCTGAAGAGATTGAATGTGAATTGGATGAGAGTGGGTAGGGGTTTTAAATAGGGGATCTGGATGTGTGGGGTCCACTCGGTTAACCAGAGTTGAGCGGTTGAAGCTAACCGTGGTTAAGTTAGGTGGGATTATATGTAACTATGGTTACTAGGTTCATCTCCTTTTTGCGGTGAATGATGTCAAGGCAGGTGATGGCCAATAAGAAGAAGACATGTGTGGCGTTACCGATAAGTCACCGGGAAACCGGCAGTTGAAGTTTCTTTGTGTATTTTCATGTTGTGTATGGGGAATGATGTCATGACGTCTCACGGTTTCATCTTATTGAGTAAGACGGGTGATCACCTCGTGTAAATGGTAAACTCTCCATTCAGCCCATCATCTCTCTTCTTGCATTCAAATGTAATGGGTGGTGATAGAGGTGTTTTTTCTTTTAAGACTAAATTACAAGTTTTGTTTTTTATGTTTGTCTCAAATTTCAGACGTTATCATTTACCTTTAAAATTGATGAGTTTTGTCCTTAATGTTTCAAAATCCTGCACGTTATGTCCTTTATGGCAAACCCAGTTAATTTTTTTTTGTTAAAACTGGTCATGTACAAGGCATGTGAGGGTACATTTGTTATTTCACCTTTTCAGGGGGTATTTTGTAAATAATTAATATTCAAGGACTATTTTGTAAAAAACACATATAAATAAAAAATATAAAAAACTGATCTCTCCATTCTCTCTCTAAACTCATCTCTCTCTCTCTCTCTCTCTCTCTCTCTCTCTTAACTTACCTCTCTCTAAAACTCCCCACCACCACCCTTCATCACCACCATCCCTCCTTCTCCATCAACTTTTTCGATTTCAAGACCTGCAACTTTTTCAATTTCAAGACCTGCAACACTCCATCCTCTCAAAGGGGATTTCTAAATGATGGTGGTCTAACAAACAGAACCTCAAGTTTCCTTAAATTAGGTAATTTAGGTATGCCAACTGCACTTTTTAAAAGAAACTGATAATATTGGCCCTAACTCAAAATCCCAAATTGGTGTGGATACACCTTTCTTCTTCACCGAAATGCACCAATTCCAGTGTCTTATCCAAAGATTTTCACCACCAGACGAACAAAACAAGCTAAACTTCCATTTTTGTTAAAAAAAACAAGCTCCTTCGATGGCGATTTTCACCACCAGACGAACCCTAACCTCTCATTTTTCTCGCATTCTTTCATCACAAATCCCTACCCACTTCTTTTGGTTCTTGATTCACACACACACACACTCTCTCTCTCTCTCTCCTCGATCACCACTATCAATCGCCCCAACACGGTCCACAAATTCCTGTTCAACTCAAATCATCCGGGTCGGGTTACCCTCCGCTGAACGATTCATCACCGAACTGGAGAAAGCACCCGCCAAAAGAGACACTTTTGCGCGATGGTTGTGATTATGAACATTGGTTTATTGTTATGGAGCTTCCGACGGATCCTAAACCGTAGGAAGAGGAAATGATTGATGCTTAACCTTAACTTATGTTCTTGAAAGGTATTAATGGTGTGTATATGTTTAATTAACAACAGTCGGGGGTGGTGTGGGGGTGGGATGGGGGTGGTGAGGGTGGCGGCAGATGATGGTGAGGGTAACACCCTAGAGAGAGAGGGGGGAGTCTGTGTGTTTCTTAGAGAGGGAGAGTGTGTTTGTTTGTATATATGTTCATAATTTATTTTGTTATAATTATTAAAATGGTTTTTAAAATAAATAAGTAAAATGACCAATGTGCCCTTCACTTAACAGTAAAAATTAACTGGGTTTGCCCTAAAGGACATAACGTGCAGGATTTTGAAACATTAAGGACAAAACTCATCAATTTTAAAGCTAAAGGACAGCGCCTGAAATTTGGGACAAACATAAAGGACAAAACTTGTAATTTACTCTTCTTTTAATTTGGTTCGCTTATTAATCGAACCGGTCTTTTTCATCCAAAACGAAAACCAATTTTTTTATAACCGGTTTCCGTTACTAACTGGTTTTTTAAACTCAAAACAGTAATTGGTCTAACCGGTTTGAGTCGTTTTTTAATCGGTTTTGCCCAAACAAAACGGTTTAAACCGTTTTTTAACCGGTTTCGGTTTTTAAACCGTTTCAAAGATCTAGCATACTAACTGGTCTTCTAACCGCCGGTTCGGTACGGTTTGAAACCGATTTTTTAAAAAACTGGTTAAAAAACTGATTTCGGATTTTAAACTGATTTCGTGCGGTGACTCCACTCAACCCACCCACTCCCCGCTACCACCCCACTCACTCTAAAAACATCATAGATGAGTCGTGAACACCCCCTTGTTCATGTTTCTTCTATAATAAAGGTTGTTAAAGACAAAATGTTGGTGTATGTTATGTGACAACAACTTTGGTTTGGTCTTTGGATATAATAGTCAAGACTTGGATATGAAGACTTCAAGAGAATTCCAAGTTTGCTAAACAACATAGAAGTCCGAGTTTATCAAGACTGGTCCGGGTTTGTGAAAACAAGTGAAGTCCGAATTTGTGAAGGAGTTCCAAGTCCGAGTTTATGCCTACAACATGAGAAATCCGAATTTGTTGATTAAATGAGGATCCTAATTTGTTCATATTGCTCCAACTTTATGTCTTGTATTGCAATTCCGAGTTTGTGTTTTGTATGTACGTGGGCCTAGCCCAGTTTGCATAGTTGTGTTATATAAACAACACTATGCTCTAAGGTTCAAGTTAGACACTAGAGTTAGAGAAAACACAGAGAAAGGCTGTGAGTTCTTGTGATCTTGAGTAGTTGTAAACATTGTGTTAGATAATCACAGAAGCTTGGTTTAAAGTTTTTTGTGTGTTCTTCATCATACTACTTGTTTTCTGTGTTAGTTAATCTATGAAGGGGATTCTGCACCCTTGATTGATTATCAATCTCGTAACGATCCATGTGGTAGGGACCTTCAACTAGTATCAGAGCTTTTGCTCTTATTGTACGGTTCGAGATTGATTTGAAGGAGTCAAGTTTTTGTTTGAAGAGAGTTTCTGTCGTCAACCTTCTTTGATCATTAGTGTACCTAAGTTTGTGGGTAAACTCGCATTACCATGAAGTCATAGTTTTGCAATTTACCAAAACCACACAAATTTTAGGAAGTACGGAAGCAAATTTCAGATTTGTTACGAAATTCCGAATTTGTCAAAAGTTCCGAAATTGTGGCCTCCGAATTTACTAAAGTTCTCAGAATTTGTGGGAGTGTTATATTCCAGATTTAAACTGTTAAGACAATTCCGAATTTGTTAGCTGTTCAGGGTTTGTGAATAGTTCATAATTTGTGATTTGTGAAATGTTCCAAAATTGTGAAGTATTCAGGGTTTAAGCTTTCCGAATTTAAAACTGTAACGCCCCAAAACCTGAATGTTAATATTTGTCGTATGTTCTTATGTGACACGTCATGAAATAAATAACTAGGCTATTTAACCTAGTTAAGGGTATGGTCAAAAGTATTAAATGATGAAGGTAGTGTCAGTTATGTTTTAAAGGCAAAACCCGAGGGGCTAAAGTGGAACTAACGAAAGTTGGGTTATTAAAAGAAAAAGAACACACACACACACACACACACTTTCGTGTGTGTTCTGGATAGATCGATCAGGGGCTCTCAAGAGCCCCAAAACCCTAGTTCTTCAAAAGCTTCAATTTGAAGAATGAATCAAGGCCCAAATCCATAACCGAGCATGGATTAATGATCACCAACACGAGAGGATCATAAGGAATCACGTCGAGACAGACTCAAGCATGAGGTGTTAACGGGTCAAGAAGAGGCAAGGAATCGGATACGAGCACGGACGCATAAGGTAAGTGATTTCCGTAATCACTTCTTAGTACAAGTAAGTAATAAAGTGTTGTAATGAATTAAACATGATGTTTGAGGTCAAATATGTGTTAAAGTCTTTCGTCGTAAATGATGGGTTCAAGGTTGACCAAAATGCCCTTGATGGGTATTTTGGGGTAAACGATCTTAAAAGTAGCTTAGAAACAAGTTATTCGATTAGTGTAATGTTTTGGACAAGTATGGAAGTAGGGATGATGGTTTGGTTAGTCATAGACCAATTAATGTGCGAATACCCTTAACGGGTCGAAATGAGCATATGAATGATAATGTGTTAAGAGGATGCAAGACATCCAAGAATTTAGTAATTTATGATAGACGTCATTGATATCATTATGTTTATAAGAGGTTATGGTAAAACGAACAAGTTACGTTGATGAATGCATGAACGGGTCAAAGTTGGGTAAAAGGGTAATAAGCCGAAGAGTTAAAAGTCTGAAATTTTATTAAGTCGGACGTTGGATTCTAGTTCCAATAGATGGAGAATTAAATTACGGACGTGTAGGAAAAAGAATCGGGCAAAACGGGTCAAAAACGAGAGAGTTATGCTCGTTTCCGTGAAACGGGATCGTGCTGGGAATATGCAGCAAGTTGCTGCACATCTTCTGCCAAAACAGGGGCCTAGCGTGACGCCAGGGCCCTTGGCGTCACGCGAGCCCCCCCTGTTTGGTGAAAGTTGCTCGTTTGCTCAGTTTTGGCTTGGGAACTCGTTTAAACGCGTTTTAAGTTGTGTATGACTAATTTAACTCATGTTTTGTGACCATTAGGGTAAGCGTATGTGTGGATAGGTATGTATGGATGTTGTATATCTCTATACACGTATGTAGAAGTGTATGTAAGCGTGTATGCACGAAGGTATGTAAGATTATAGTGTGTAAGCGAGTACATAAGGATATATATGAAGACGTATATGAGTAGGCAAGTATGAGTCGGGTATATTGCAATGGGTGATTGAAAATATAAATGTAGGCATGTATGTAGGTGGATACGTATGTATGTTGTATAAGTCTAAGTGTATGTATGTAAGGATGGATGTAGATAGTATGTATATGTAGTCAAGTGAGTATGTACGAAGGTATGCACGTATGTAAGTTGTGAGAAGGTATGGAATAAGTATGTACGTATGTATGTAAGTATGTATGTATGTTTGTATGTAAGTATGTATGTATGTTTGTATGTATGTATGTATGTAGGTTTGTATGTATGTATGTAGGCATGTAAGTATGTATGTATGTATGTATGAATGGATGTATTTAGGTATGCACGTACGTATGTATGTAGGTACATAGGTATGTATGTTGCTATGTGTGATCGTAAGTGTATGTATAGGTTGTATGAAAGTAGGTACGCATGCATTCAATGAAATTGAGTACTAACGATAATAACATCGTGCCTGGTGATGAAGTGTAACGCAGGAATACCAAGGAAGTCTCACTACGGATCGTATGATCAGAGGGAAAGCCGGGATGTAAAGAGTTAATGAAATGAAAAGTAAACGTGTACAAATCTTGTATGCTTATGATACGTACTAACGTTATGAATTTTATGTGGTGAGCGCAGTTAGTACAAGCCATGAGGATTACTAAGGAGTAGAGGTCGAAGATCGAGCCACAAGACGGATTGTACGGGAATGTTTAAATATGTAATTTAGTGTCGATAAGTTATGTTCTTATATTATAAAATGAATTTTTAGAATGTCAAGATGTATGTCATGAAAGAAATTTTCAGACTCGAAATTCCGCTGCGTCATTTTAAGGTTAAACGTGTTAGGGTCTTACAAGTTGGTATCAGAGCCCTGGTTTGAGGGAATCAAGTACGAGAAGGTAAGTACTTGGACTCAAACTTGTGTGCTCTTGAGATAAGAAACCCGTACAATCTAAGACTCGATCAAGATCCAAAGGTAAAGGCTAATGTAAGTATGTACTTATGTATACGTGTAAGAACATGACGGTTTGGTATGTGCAAGGTAAGCAGAAGTGTTGGAAGAGGATGATCTGTGAATGCGGTCTAAGATGAATATTAAGGCAGGCAATGAGGTAATAAGGCAAATTTGAATCCAGGTACGTAAATTCGATATGTGGGTATATGTAATAGTAAAACTCATGAAGGGAAGGGAAATTCTAAATGAAGGATAATGATAGTATAGTAATGAAGTACTGAAAATGATACACGCACCGAAACCTAAGTCTACGGACGTAAGGTGACAATTACACGAAGGCACGAAACTATTATGTGGATGGTGTACCTGGCCAGTACACGAGAAACATATGATGTTCGTGAGATCATGATAATTGTTACAGGTATGTCCGGTAGAGCTGGGTAGCAGGCGGGCGTGTGGGTGAAATGGGAAGTAAGACTCTCGGGAAATTGAGAGTACTATGTAAGAATGAAAAACATGCCTGATAAGAATGAAGAATGTTGAATCCGTGATTAAGTGCGGATCAACGAGATATGAATAATATGTTTGAATCCGTGAGACGGATTCAGGGAAGGAAAGGGATGAATGCAATGTTTGAATCCGTGAGACGGCTTTAAGGATGAAAGGCATGGATGATATGTTTGAATCCATGAGACGGATTCAAGGATGAAAGGCATGGATGATATGTTTGAATCCGCGAGACGGATTCAAGGATGAAAGGCATGGATGATATGTTTGAATCCGCGAGACGGATTCAAGGATGAAAGGCATGGATGATATGTTTGAATCCGCGAGACGGATTTAAGGATGAAAGGCGTGAATGTAATGTTTGAATCCGTAAGGCGGATTCAATGAATGAAAAAGCATGAATGATGCGTCTGAATCCGTGAGACGGATTCAAAAATATAAAAAAAAAGAGATGAAATTAATCCGCCTAAGAAGATGTCGACAGCTTGACCATGATTGAGTCGAACGGATCATAGAAATAAGTATAAAGTAAAAAGTGATAGTATAATAGATGAAGTTTGATATAAGTTACGTGTTAGATGTGTCAGTAATTGACTCTTAGAAGTCAGAATGATGACGGGCTGTGACCCGGACAATAACTTGAGTATGGGAGGGAATGGTAAGCTTAGTAAGAAATATTGAAACGATGTAATAAGGTCTTCGCAAGTAAGTATGAATGGAAGGAAGTACGAGCGTGTACTTCAGTTGGCGAAATGATTAATTGAATGAAAGGACTGTATGTAAAAAAAATAGAATGTGTGGCACGTTATGGCAGGTACGTAGGAAATTGTAGAAGAGTTATAGGTGGGTAATCACCTAGTGTAATGAATGTTTGAATGACATATGTTAACCGCCGATGTTGTTGATGATAATGTTAGAACTATTGATGTGATAAAACCAATCGTATTGGTGAAAGGACGTGCACGAGCGGAAGCTCATTACACGAAGGAATAAAACCTGGCCTGTACGGCTAGTACTCGAGGAGAAGATGATCGATCTGGGTTGCGGATCGTGGTTTGGGAAATGAAAAAGAGGTTAGTAAAATGTTTACCTCATGATTGGAGAGATATGAACTATTTATACATGTGAATTAAGTAATGCATGAAGTGAAAGCATTAGTAATGTGAAATGAACGAAATGATTTAAAGATAATATAAAGGTATGCAAGGTACACGTAACCGTAGAAAACGTAGAGTAAGGTTAACGTTAGAGTTAAGCACGTAGGTGTGACTATGAAATAGTAGTTTTGTGGTGGTAACAAAACAAAAGTTAAATGTTATACAGAGTATGTAGAGAATGTAAATTTTTAGAGGTGAGATGGAGATATTAGATCCATTAAGAAGGGATCATATTAAAGGACGGAAGAGTATGTGTATTGACCAGTTATTGACAGGTCAAGTAAATGAAAATGAAAATGATATAGGAAAGTATGGATGGACTAGGAAAGTATGAAAATGATATAGGAAAGTATAGGAAAGAATGATCAGGAAAGTATGGGCTAGTGGTCGTATGGATGGACTAGAAGAAAAGATAATGTGTGTTCGATGAAAGTGAGAAAGGTTTCGGGGACGAAACCTTGTTTAAGGGTGGTAGACTTGTAACGCCCCAAAACCTGAATGTTAATATTTGTCGTATGTTCTTATGTGACACGTCATGAAATAAATAACTAGGCTATTTAACCTAGTTAAGGGTATGGTCAAAAGTATTAAATGATGAAGGTAGTGTCAGTTATGTTTTAAAGGCAAAACCCGAGGGGCTAAAGTGGAACTAACGAAAGTTGGGTTATTAAAAGAAAAAGAACACACACACACACACTTTCGTGTGTGTTCTGGATAGATCGATCAGGGGCTCTCAAGAGCCCCAAAACCCTAGTTCTTCAAAAGCTTCAATTTGAAGAATGAATCAAGGCCCAAATCCATAACCGAGCATGGATTAATGATCACCAACACGAGAGGATCATAAGGAATCACGTCGAGACAGACTCAAGCATGAGGTGTTAACGGGTCAAGAAGAGGCAAGGAATCGGATACGAGCACGGACGCATAAGGTAAGTGATTTCCGTAATCACTTCTTAGTACAAGTAAGTAATAAAGTGTTGTAATGAATTAAACATGATGTTTGAGGTCAAATATGTGTTAAAGTCTTTCGTCGTAAATGATGGGTTCAAGGTTGACCAAAATGCCCTTGATGGGTATTTTGGGGTAAACGATCTTAAAAGTAGCTTAGAAACAAGTTATTCGATTAGTGTAATGTTTTGGACAAGTATGGAAGTGGGGATGATGGTTTGGTTAGTCATAGACCAATTAATGTGCGAATACCCTTAACGAGTCGAAATGAGCATATGAATGATAATGTGTTAAGAGGATGCAAGACATCCAAGAATTTAGTAATTTATGATAGACGTCATTGATATCATTATGTTTATAAGAGGTTATGGTAAAACGAACAAGTTACGTTGATGAATGCATGAACGGGTCAAAGTTGGGTAAAAGGGTAATAAGCCGAAGAGTTAAAAGTCTGAAATTTTATTAAGTCGGACGTTGGATTCTAGTTCCAATAGATGGAGAATTAAATTACGGACGTGTAGGAAAAAGAATCGGGCAAAACGGGTCAAAAACGAGAGAGTTATGCTCGTTTCTGTGAAACGGGATCGTGCTGGGAATATGCAGCAAGTTGCTGCACATCTTCTGCCAAAACAGGGGCCTAGCGTGACGCCAGGGCCCTTGGCGTCACGCGATCCCCCCCCTGTTTGGCGAAAGTTGCTCGTTTGCTCAGTTTTGGCTTGGGAACTCGTTTAAACGCGTTTTAAGTTGCGTATGACTAATTTAACTCATGTTTTGTGACCATTAGGGTAAGCGTATGTGTGGATAGGTATGTATGGATGTTGTATATCTCTATACACGTATGTAGAAGTGTATGTAAGCGTGTATGCGCGAATGTATGTAAGATTATAGTGTGTAAGCGAGTACATAAGGATATATATGAAGACGTATATGAGTAGGCAAGTATGAGTCGGGTATATTGCAATGGGTGATTGAAAATATAAATGTAGGCATGTATGTAGGTGGATACGTATGTATGTTGTATAAGTATAAGTGTATGTATGTAAGGATGGATGTAGATAGTATGTATATGTAGTCAAGTGAGTATGTACGAAGGTATGCACGTATGTAAGTTGTGAGAAGGTATGGAATAAGTATGTACATATGTATGTAAGTATGTATGTATGTTTGTATGTAAGTATGTATGAATGTTTGTATGTATGTATGTATGTAGGTATGTATGTATGTATGTAGGCATGTAAGTATGTATGTATGTATGTATGAATGGATGTATTTAGGTATGCACGTACGTATGTATGTAGGTACATAGGTATGTATGTTGCTATGTGTGATCGTAAGTGTATGTATAGGTTGTATGAAAGTAGGTACGCATGCATTCAATGAAATTGAGTACTAACGATAATAACATCGTGCCTGGTGATGAAGTGTAACGCAGGAATACCAAGGAAGTCTCACTACGGATCGTATGATCAGAGGGAAAGCCGGGATGTAAAGAGTTAATGAAATGAAAAGTAAACGTGTACAAATCTTGTATGCTTATGATACGTACTAACGTTATGAATTTTATGTGGTGAGCGCAGTTAGTACAAGCCATGAGGATTACTAAGGAGTAGAGGTCGAAGATCGAGCCACAAGACGGATTGTACGGGAATGTTTAAATATGTAATTTAGTGTCGATAAGTTATGTTCTTATATTATAAAATGAATTTTTAGAATGTCAAGATGTATGTCATGAAAGAAATTTTCAGACTCGAAATTCCGCTGCGTCGTTTTAAGGTTAAACGTGTTAGGGTCTTACAAAAACACTGGTAAAACATTCTGGATTTAAAGACTCCAGATCCTCCGAGTTTGAAAAATAGTGTGTTCCGAATTTGAGATCTTCCAGATTTTATAAGGGTACCGAATTTAATCCTTAAGACCTTCCGAATTTAGCAAAATTCCGGATTTGTGAACAGTTGTCCGATTTTAAATCAGTTATCTGGATTTAAACAGTTTATCACATTCCGAATTTGAGGATTGTTATAGTATTCTGAATTTTTTAAGATTGAAGTCTTCCGGATTTGTTCAAGTTTTGGTGTTCAGAATTTAAGTGTTCAGTAACATTGCTTTTGGAGTGTTGACTGTTAAAAAAACAAGGCATTTTTTGTTTGCATTAACGTGACGAGTTTTCCCATAAAATTTGGTGATTACATTTTCGGACATTTTTTGCCGTTTTAACGAACCGGTTTTGATTTAAAATTCTGAAAGGGCCTGTTGGTGAGGTTTGAATTGGATTTTAAATCAGGTTTACCAAATCTATTTGATACCTTTAGCTGCTTGTTTAGAATAGGTAAAATGGAACATAAAGATGCAACTGTTAATGTTCCACCACAACTGATGCAAGTTTCGCAATATGCTGATTGGAAAGAGAAATTTGAGGTGTTTGTTAAAATTGAAGATACTAGAATGTGGAGTTGTATCATGGATGGTTATATCCCTCCTACACATGAGATTGATAGGATAATTAAGGTGACTAGGTATGAAAAAAATGCAAAAATCTGATAAACGGATGTATGATGCTGAGAAGAAAGCTTTAGCAACGATAAAGACATCCTTTCCATTTGCAATAAAACACATCTTTAACAGGTATGGGTCTTCTAGAGAGCTGTGGGAAGCTTTATAAAAATATTATCATAGTTCTTCAAACAGAGTACAGGTGATCAAGCATGTCACACCCCAACCGATGGCGGAAACATCGGGGCGCGAAACTGAGCGAAACAGATTGTCCAGGAGAATCCATAACAACTATTAGTTATAATATATTAAAGGTTCATGTCCCATACCACAAACATATAAAATAAAACAGTTATTACAGACGTTGTTCTCAAAGACAAATATCCATTCTGACAACTCAGATTTTATTTAGTTTGTTTCTAGACACTCTCCTAGCTTGATTCCAGCAATTAACGCAAGCATCCTAAACACCTGTCACATACGTTAAAATAGAGGTCAATACACATAGTGTAAAGGTGAGCATACAAGTTTAATAGTATATTAGTAGTGAAAGCGATTTACGCATAACCAGCATGTAACATGTATAATGTGAAGCAGGTAGGATATCGACAATGAAATATGCACAGACGTGACTGCGAGTTGTAGAATGGGCAACACATATCACCACTTTGACACGTGAAGAAAGGCCCTTAACAACCCCTGTCCACGACATGTGCTGAGTCCAAAGTATAGTACTATTGTTGCTAAGGTGTCAGGCAACAATCACTATGTAAACATAACATACTAGCATTCATCAAAAAACACGTATAACATGCAGAATGGTTAGCGTATAAAAGTGTTTGCGTTGTGTTACGATTGTGATTTGAATATAGATAACATATGTAACACCCAAAAATGCTTAAAGCAAAAAGGGATGGAGTATACTCACAGATTGTGTTTAGTAAATAAACACTCTCTTGGATTGAAGGGAGCGCTGGAAAGTTAGCCTTATTACATAACGATAGCGTAAGCGATGAACAGTATGTTAAACGGTGCGAGTGAGCAAAGTGACGAAGGGTTATCCGATCGGATGACCTTCTGGACGGATGGTCATCTGGACGGATGGCCATTCGCTCGGAGGGTTATCCATTTGGGAAGGATGTGTTTGTGTATGATGGAACTTTGAAGTTTTCGTTGCAGCATTTTATAAAACAAGAAGTGTTTCTACCAATCAGGTCATCCGACCGAATGGTCATCCGGACGGATGGCCGTCCGTTCGGATGGCGATTCGTTTGAACTAACTCCTTTGAAATTTTGTGAAAAAGTCTAAGTGTTGGAAAATATCACAAGCATGGAACGTCACAAGTCATCTGATCGGATTGTCGTTCGATCAGATGGCAACCCGTTCAGACGGCAGTCCGTTTAGCAAACTGTTCGTTCTGAAACTTGTAAAAATTTGATGAGTTTGAAAAGTTTCTGCGATTGTACCGAGACGGTATGACAACGTGTCAAACAACGGAAACCCCATCAAGTCCAAGTCATCCGATCGGATGGGAATCACCCCGTCTGATCAGTTAACTGTTCTTGACGGTTATTCATGTTCAACCCATGAATCGGTTGTCTCTTTGATAGAAACCCGTTCTCAGACCGACACTCCATTAGTGAATGAGTAGGAGGCCTGAATGAGCTCAGATTCTATCGGTTTTATGTACAATAGTGTAAAATAGTTGAAAGAAGTATAAATCGGTTTGAAAATGTTTAGACTTAGGTGAAATCAGTGTTTAAACATGTTGAAATCTCTTAGATCTGAGTTGTTCTTGGTGGAATGAGGTCACACTTTGGTGTTCTTGAGAACCCATGATGACATCACCCTAAAACAGCCCAAATCAGCCGATTTCATGCTGAAAAGTTAAGATTTGATGGTGAAAATGATGAAGAAGTGTGTGTAGATGATAGAAGTACAAGATTTGAGTGAGAAACTTACAAGAATCGCGAGGAATCGAGATAAAATAGTGCTGGAACGTGCTGGTCAAACGAGAGCTTTCACATCACATGAATAGTGATATGACAGGTGCTATTTGTAGGCAAGAGAGGAGAAGAGGCGGTGTAGTGGTGATGGATCGAAGGGTAGTCCGATCGGATGGCCATCCGATCGGATGGTCATCCGGATGGATGACCATTCGATCGAATGGTCATTCAATCGGATGGGTTACCCGGGTTAGTTTTCGACTTTTCGTTTCGTTCGTTGAGCGTTGTGATTTGTTGTGAGTAAGCGATGCGATAGTATTACCCATTAATTACACAAATAACCTAACTACTAACTAACATTAAAGTAATCCTTAAATCTCGAGTTTGCGATGAGATTGCATTGTGATAGGTTGCGATTACGTTTGCGATTAATCACCTCAACATAAACATAATATGCATAAGTAACACATAATAGCGCACACACGTAAAACAATATCCATAACCTGTAATTCGAGTTGCGATGCGATTAGCAATAAGTCGGTTAGCGATTAAATTGCGATTTATTGCATATATTCCACATAATACAACTAAAGTATCATAAAATTAAAGTATCGATTAACGAGTCGGTAAGTACAATCAATAATTAAGCAAGGAGTGGCAGATCTCATTTAGCAATCTTTTCTTCCTTTGACTTTGACTTCAAAAATATAACAACCCTCCAAAATATTCCGACACCCTTAATATAATTAAAATGCCCTTATATGTCTTAATCTGTACTCCGTATGTGAAAACCGAGCCTAAAATACCTTTAATTTTGCAAAAATAAAATAAAAAGAAATTTTAATAGGCTGTCGCGGGGCGCGAAGACCCAGCCTTGGCCATACGCGGGCCGCGAGCGCCTAGACAACAGGCGGCACCCGGTGCTGCCACGTGGCAGCCACACGTCAAGCCTAAAGTGGTGACCAGGCCAAGCTAGGCCTTACTACCCCTATGTCGCGGGCCGCGTAAGACGACCCTTTGGTCTTCGCGGGCCGTGAGGGACTGAGAAATCAGCCCTATAAATGGAGGGTCTCGGCCTTCAGTCCAACTCGCTCAAAATCTTTCTTCTCTCCCAAATTTCTGAAGAGTAAACTTAATTTCTGGGTATTATACCCCCCTAATTAACGAAGTTCTGCCCCGTTGTAAGTATCATAACCCCGGTTACATATTAGATACGCTGCCCGATTGATCCAGGGTTCCATAACGGCTGTCGTGGTTCTGCCCGACGTAGTCCTTGGAAAGCCGTCTCGGGGAGGGTATTACTAATGTAAATATTGGGTTATTATACTAACACGTGTGCATTTTTGTATTTAATAGATAATCACCAGGAAACCCTAAAGGAAAACATAAGACAGCAATGTGAGTAATCTCCTTTTTGTAAACTGTTTTTACAAAATCTCACTTAACTAATGATACATTAAACAGTGATTGAGTATTTGTATTCTACAATTATCATTGGTATGTTGGGGTTTTGTATACAAAATTTGTTACTACCTTGCGAGGAGTAACATGACCACAAGTCGGGTTAACAGTACCGTGGGTGGTAATTAAGTAGATGGAAACAAATATAATTGCGCGACCGCCCTCAATACTGTACAATGGTTTTTACTTAACTTGATTAAACTGGGATTCACTCACCAGTATTTCCCACTGACAAAATATTTTTAAACGTGTTTCAGGTAACAAAATGTGAAAGCTAAATAGAAGCCAGCTCGACAGCACTGAAGGCTTGGAAAAGTGGCAATAAAGTTACCTAAAATAAAGAGATGTTTTATTAAATAAAATAGGGTTTATCCCTATGAAAATGTGTGTACTTAAAACTTGGGATTATTCCCACGTGTTTAATATTATGAAAGTGTGGTATTTTACTCTGATAAAATATTTCCTAACTACGATCCTGATGTAATTTCCGCTGCCAAAATGATAAACACCTGGATACCACCGAAACTGGCCGCGGCCGCCCGTTCCCGGGTAGTATAGGGGAGGGGGTTGCGACAGAAGGTGGTATCAGAGCTAAGCCAATGATTCAGCCACAGAAGTGTTCTGCTGACACTAAGATATTATTCAAATTGTTAGGAAATTAATTATGGAAATATGTGCATATTTGTATTTTATTGTTGTGTGTTATTTGACTATTTGTTAGCGTACAGTATGAGCGATCAAGGACCCTCCGACGCTTATCTTCAGTTGTCCAGCTCACCTAGGAGAGAAGGTACCTCTTCACAGCCTGCCCTCTCAAGGTATTCAGCTGACAATGAAGATGGGATATTTGTGTTTAAGGCTCAGTCTAAAGAGCCATTCCCTCCTAAAAAGAGAGGATGGTTCAGTAGGGGAGCACATGAGCGTAGGAATATAATGAAAAAGTTACAACAGCAGCGAGTGCTAGCAGCCGCTAAGAGAGAAACAGATGCCCAGACCCTAGACATGCTCAATAGGAGTTTAGCCAACTTCTATATCTTAGCAGCCACAGTTGCCGACCCAAATATAGAGTAACTCATAGCCCCTCAACCATTACCCTTGTTTCCCACTCAACCAATGGAAATTGAAAACAACCCAGAAAACCCAATCCAAATGCATGATTTTAACCCAGAAGAGATACCTAGGATACCAGCACCCAATCCCTTAGACCCAGACTACGACCCGTGGTTTGATGATCATAGGGATTATGTACAACGCTACCACCTAACAGACGAACTCATGCCAAACCTAGCAGCTTACCCAGGTATGGACCCTCTAGATCCCTACTATGATAATGATGAATATATTAGGGAAATCCTAGAGAATCCATAGCCTCAGGAAGAACCCATGCCACAGTATCCAGATCCAGTACCAGCACCTGCACCCCCAATGAGTGTAGAAAATGTGCAAGAGCTCCGAACCTTCGGTGAGGAGATTTTAGAAAATAGTGACAGGATGAGACAGATCGGAGAACGACTCGTCTGGAAGTACGACGAGCGTAATATGGAGTTCTGGATGAACCCATATCAGTGATGGTGATAGTAATAATAAAATAATAATAAATATATATATAATATGTATGTATGAAAAAATAAAATATATAATAATAATTATATAATAATAATATATCTATCGTAGTATAGACCACTTTGTGGTTAGTGATGCATATTAGTATTGTAATTTTAAATTCCAGTTCCAGTTTGTATTAGATGCATAATATATAAGAAAGAGTAAGTCGCAATGCTCGAGGTTTTTTATCAATATGCGTGTTATGTTAATGTTTTCCTTAAATATTATTTTGTGATATTAATAAGTGGCGAATGTTTAAAATTCAGATGGACAACGAAGTGAACCAGGAAAACCAGAATAATGAAAACCAGAGTAACAATAATTCGGATAACGATAACCCGAACAACAACAATAATGGAAACCAAGTGGATAACAGTGCCATCCAACAAATAGTGGCACAAGGAATACTAGATGCAATGCCATATATTATCAAAACGGTTAAGGAAGCAGATAATAAAAGTAAACGTGATAGTAAACGACCCACTGAACCTGAACACAGCGTAAACAATGGACCCGTACTTCTAGCGCCCATTCCCAAAAGAAGAAGAACCATGTCTTATGATTGTTCTTATAAAGAATTCTGGTCTTGTAAACCAATGGAATTCTCGGGCAATGAAGGGGCCATTGCAGCTCTACACTGGATATAAAAGACTGAGGCTGTCTTAAAAATAAGCAAGTGTGCGGAAGATGATAAGATAATGTTTGCTTCCAATCTGTTTAAGAACTCAGCCTTATAATGGTGGAACACTATCCTTCAGTCTAGGGGAAGTGATAAGGTTTACAATATAGAATGGGAGGAATTTAAGAACATGGTAGACAGAAAATTATGCCCTCCCAATGAAAAGGAACGGATAGCAAATAAGTTCCTAAACTTTAGGATGACTGGAGTGGATAGTAAGGGGTACATTACATTATTCTTTGAATATGCTAGAATAGTACCAACCCTTGCATCACCTGAACCAGTATTAATCTCCCGTTACATCTGGGGATTGATAAGTGAGATTAGGCATGTAGTCAAGGCAGCTAGACTTCAAACCATAGAAGAAGCTGTAGAACTAGCAAACACCTTGACATATGAATTAGTGCGTACTCGAGAAGAGGACCAAAGAAGGAACCTAGCCCAAAGGCTTACCCAAGAATTTCGTTATGGAAATTCCAACCGTGGGAAAAATGTAGGTTCTACCTCTACACCCTACTGCAAGGCCTGCAAGAAAAAGCATTCAGGAAAATGCTCCACTTACTGCAATTTCTGCAAGATACCAGGGCACAAGGAAGAAGATTGCAGGAGGAAACCTAATAATGGAATGTGCTTCAACTGTGGAGAAAAAGGTCACATCAAGCCGAATTGTCCAAAACTAGTTCCCGCCACGAACACCAAGAATACTAAAAATGCTAGAGCATTTGTTCTGACTGCGGAAGAAGCAAAGATGATCCCGGACATGATTGCCGGTACGTTTTTAGTTAATGATGTTTTTGCTAAAGTATTATTTGACTCTGGTGCGAACCAAAGTTTTATTAATACTTCATTTTGCAAACTTCTCAATCAACCATTAACCAAACTTCCACAAGAATGTCTAGTAGAGACAGCAAATGGGGAAACCATTAAGATTTCCGAAATCTTACAGGGAGCAAGAATAGAATTTTTAAATCAAAAGTTTATTACAAACCTTTACC